>OZ010791.1:463441161-465841161 GCA_963932465.1 Maratus speciosus
TGCGATTTTGAATATTGTACCATCCAAAAGTGTATGAAGTTATGCATAGAATTGAACCAAATTTTTAGTTTAAGTTTTTGGATATAACAAGCAGGTCCTCCCTGAATTTGGAAAAAAATCGCCGGTAGGGGGCGCTGTAAATGCGTTTTTTGTGCGATTTTGAATATTGTACCATCGAAAAGTGTATGAAGTTATGCATAGAATTGAACCAAATTTTTATTTTAAGTTTTTGGCTATAGCAAGCAGGTCCTCCCTGAATTTGGAAAAAATTCGCCGGTAGGGGGCGCTGTAATAGCGATTTTTGTGCGATTTTGAATATTGTACCGTCCAAAAGTGTATGAAGTTATGCATAGAATTAAACCAAATTTTTATTTTAAGTTTTTGGCTATGGCAAGCAGGTCCTCCCTGAATTTGGAAAAAATTCGCCGGTAGGGGGCGCAGTAATAGCGATTTTTCTGCGATTTTGAATATTGTACCGTCCAAAAGTGTATGAAGTTATGCATAGAATTAAACCAAATTTTTATTTTAAGTTTTTGGATAAGGCAAGCAGGTCCTCCATGAATTTGCAAAAACTTCGCCGTTAGGGGGCGCTGTAATAGCGATTTTGTGCGATTTTGAATATTGCACCATCGAAAAGTGTATGAAGTTATGCATAGAAATGAACCAAAAAAATATTTTAAGTTCTTGGCTATAGCAAGGAGGTCCTCCCTTAATTTGTAAAACAATCGCTCGTAGGGGGCGCTGTAATAGCGATTTTTGTACAATTTTTGTGCCATTTTGAATATTGTACCGCCGAAAAGTGTATGAAGTTATGTATAGAATTGAACCAAATTTTATGTGTTTATTTTTGGTCATGTCACGAAGGTCCTCCCTGAATTTGGAAAAATTCTGCCGGAAGGGGGCACTATAATTGCGATGTCTGTACCATTTTCATTATTGTACCATCGAAAAGTGTATGAAGTTATCCATATAATTGAACCAAATTTTTTGTGCATGTTTCTGGCTATGGCAAACAAGTCCTCCCTGAACTTGAAAAAATTCCGAAAGAAGGGGGCGCTATAATTCCGACCTCTGTGCCATTTTCATTATTGTACCATCGAACAGCGTATAAAATTATGCATACAATTGAACCAAAATGTTTGTGGTTGTTTTTGGCTTTGGCCAACAGGTTCTCCTTGAAATTGGATATTGCGCGGTAAAGGGGCTCCGTGCTAGCGATTTTTGTATGCTTTTCTTGATTTTTCGTAGTTCTATTGTGCATCGGCGGCTCATGCAGCGGCGGGAACTCACTTCCTGCTATGCCGGCTATTCGCAAACAGCTGATAACGACAGAATAAGGAAAAATTAATAATTTTAACAAATATCATGATATAGATTAACTCGTTTTTAGTCCGTTTAATTGACTTGAGCAGAAATTTAAGATGAAAATCAAAGTTTTATAGTATTGAACTAATAATATTGAAGTATTAACATGTGTAACTAGGTTGTGAAATATTAAGATGTATAAGATAGAAGAAAGTTTTGGGATTGGCACATCCAACTAGTTTTTAGAATAGAGAGATAAAAAGGAAATTTTAGGTTCTGTTTATATAGACTAATATGAAACATGTTTTGAAAATGTCATGAAAAAAAATCAAAAAAAAAAACAGGAGTTTTTAAGATATCGTGCACATTATGCGCCCAAAAATGACATTTGAAGAAAAATGATTTTAAAATTTTGGAAACGCCGCTTCAGCTATTAAGCGGATACAATTGTAAAAGCCATTATTTCTGTTTTAAAGGGAATTTCAAGGAAACAATTATATCAATATGTTCAGAAAAAATATGAATTTAACATATAAAAAAAAATTAAATTTCGAAAATTTTAAAGCTTTTTAAGAGTCCTGAGACCCCTTAATAGGACGTTAGGCTCCGAATAGATTAACCGTTTGAGTGCGAAACAAATCTTGTGGATATATGCAAAAATGTGAATGTGTTTTTGTTTATATATAATAAAAAATTACTTGTAATCCGACGATATATACAGAAATCGTACGCTTCGCTAGTGTAACCAACTTAAATGCACACCACACTGAGACAACAAATAGGAGAACTATCACTCTCTCCGCAACTTTAGCATAAAGCAAAATGAGTGCTATCGCGCTTCCCGCAATTGTGGCAAATAACTAGAGTAGCTCTATCGCGCTTCCTGAAACTTTGGCACATAACAAGAGGAACGCTATCGCGCTGCTCCGCACTCAAACGGTTAAATAATAATTCACAGCTTGTGTGAGATAGCAATCGCCTACATTTGTGTTTCACAATATTCAAAATTTCATACCAGAAAAATATACAGAGATACCTGTGTCGAATCTGAACCGAGTTGGTATTGTGAATATGCGTGCAGCACACCTTTGGATTACAGGCGATTAAAACGTTTTTATGATTTAAAAATTAATGATCGAACCTGAAACACGGAGAAGTAAATGCAAATTTCCGACATATTCACCATTAGTGCATGGTGAATGACGACATTTGCCAGTGTAAGTCAGAAATAAGGATATATAACAAATATTTCGGACATACACCAAGCGACTATGTGAATGTTGACATTCACCGGTGAAAGTTGACATTCTCCAAATTTCGGTCTTTCACGGTAACATATATACGTGGCTTGCGCTTTCCACATCCTGACCGCAGTAAGAGGGTGCAGCTAATTCTCACGAGAACTAACAGAGCTTGCAATTTCAAAAGACAATAAACCTGATGACTTAGTGATTTTGACATCTCTAGCCTGAGGACGGAAGATTAAAATTAACTTCAGAGTTCTTTTGCGAGCTGACTTGGGAAGACGTCCAGACAGACTCCGATAGT
The DNA here is from genome assembly GCA_963932465.1 of Maratus speciosus. Classification (NCBI taxonomy): domain Eukaryota; kingdom Metazoa; phylum Arthropoda; class Arachnida; order Araneae; family Salticidae; genus Maratus; species Maratus speciosus. The sequence goes on from OZ010791.1 coordinate 463,444,015, forward strand.
GCGCCGAAATATTGAAGGTCGGTAGATTGCAGCAAAAAGCCCCCTTTATCCCCTTAAAACCTGTAAATAATTTGTATGTGTCCTGTAAATATAAGTCATAGCTTACTCCAGATATTAAATCGTGTCATTTCTACACCATCGAGTCATCAATGAAAGCATTTATCACCAAAGGTCAATTGCAGTCAATTCCACATGGGGTCCTCAGCCGGTGCTGCAAATCCAACCATTTTTCAAGCCCTAGACATCACTGAAGTCCTGCTTGTGAAATATCGAAGTTCTTTCGAAGATTCCATCCGAATGTTTCAACGATAAAGAAGGGAAAGAAAAGAAGACGACGTCACGAGTAATACTGACCAACATTGCTCTTATCGGGCCAACAGCTGTCTTTCTCGGTGACTACAAGAGTCTGTGCTTTTTTTTCTCTTCTCAAATGGATTTCTTCGATTTCTTCAGCGCTAGTCACTTAAAAAAAAAAAAAAAAAAAAGGATACCACAGTAAAAAGCCTTTAATTATCTTTAATTAAGCATGTTTTTGCAAGAAATACTTCCAGTCTTAGCCCAGGTTAATTCGGCACGCGCCGAACGAATTAAACTACCCTTATATTCGGTTCTGATGAAAATAGAAATAATAGGAAAAATTTAAGGAAGTTTGAGGGTTTTTAATTTAAAATTGGGGATACAGAATTTGATGACAAAGTAACGGAAACAGCTAAAAACTTCCCCTTAGCCCACTTCATTTCAATGGCAAATTTATTATGCCTAGACATTGGTAGTAACGAAGCGGACATCTCTCGACGTATTATTAAAGTACTGTCAGATCTAGCCAAATTTCAGTCCTCCATTTCACCACAATCTGATTCAGAACCTTAAATTCCCGAAGACAATGATTCTCGTAATACTTTGCAATCCAATTCATTATGAAATTTTTTTAGTACTACTTTGCAAAACACTGCTGCAATTTCTCCCCATTCTGCACCGCGTCAACCAATTTCCTTTACCGATTTCGAAAATTTAATTACACCTTTTTCTGGCAAGCCAGTGGAAAATATTTTACAATGGTTAGAAAGATACCACCACAGCTTATGTCATAGAATTTTCTCGCATGAACATTCCTCTCATCATCGGAAGGGATATAATTTCACAGGGAACACTCACATGTGATCAGAACAGCATCTCACTCCATAAACCCCCTCCAGCCGAAATATCAATCAATTGTATAACCACTTGTGATGGTGTAAGCAACGTAGACTTAGGCCACAGACAAAAGAATGTCGTGTTAAAGAACACAGTTTCCAGTATCCCAGTACATAGTGAGGACGTGCCTTCTCAGATCCTACCATCTGCTAATTGCCCTCGTGACTACACACCTATACAAAAGACGTTCGCTGCTCCAAATTTCCTTGTGCCTGTACTATGCTTTTAACTCATCATACTATATTCCGCAAGTGCGTACCTGCGTTACTGATATAGAAACTGTCGCCCATTTTCTTGAAGCATATTTCCTACTGTCTATAACGGCATATTTTTACATCTCACCAGTGTCAACTTTTCCCAATACTACTAGGAAAGCAAAAACACGCCACCGAAAGTGTAAAAATAAACTCCATCATAAACGCAAAACATAGCTTCTAAAAAAGAAAAAAAAAAACGGTGAAAAATGTTTCTTAAAGAGTGTTTTCTTTCTGTGTTGTTTTTTCACCATGCTCTCCTGTTGTGTAAAAAAAGTGTTCGCGTTGCGAAATTGTGCTTTTTTTTTGTTTCGCCATAATTAGGTGTTAATTTTCTTCAAAGTGATGCCCACCAGCTAATTACTCCAAGTGTGCTTCTCCTATATCTGTGTGCATATATTTTTTTTTTTATCCACGAAAGTTCCAAGTATCATTTCCTTATTTATGGACACCTCTCAAGACTACATCTCGCCTACTTTTATTTATTTGTGCTCCATGATTCATACTCATTCCAAGACTGTGTTTTCCCATCAATGCTGATACGCCTTAGCCTTTGCAGTGAACTCAATAGACAAACCATATTTATTTTTTTAATTTACTTCTTCAAGTGCGAATCGCGATTAGACACAGTATTTTTTTCCTTCTTTTTTCCGGTGTGTCAAGAACTTATATTGTAATAAACAGCTGGCTGTATTACTGAACTCTACTGCCAATTAACATAGAGACCTTTTTTTTAAAAAAAAAAATAAACAACCTACGGTAATCAAGTTCAGATGGAATAAGTGTTTTTTTTAAATTTTTATTCCATCGTGTTTGTGGAATATGTATGGATTTTTGAAGATATTTTTTTTTCTTTCTTTTTGCACACTACTTCAAGAAACTATTTATTTTAACATCTTTCTGTTTAATGTGTAAACGCCACTGATATGAATAAGTCTTGTTATTATGCATCTGTATTTTTATATATTTGGTAATTTTTGATATATTTTGAAATGTTTGATTCAAATAATTGTTTAAAATATTGGTATGTACCCCCTCCCCCTCCCCCAACACCTGCATTTAATTTTTTACCCACAAACTATACTAACTGACTGCTGCACTACTTAAGACGAATTATTTTTCTTTTCTTATGCGTAGATTTTTTTTTCTTCTCCACTAAGACGAATAAATCTGAGGAAAAACTATTTTAAAGACGTGAAGTTCTAAGGCAGATCTTCTTAAAGACGAAAAGACGGTGCATGTTACACATGGCATACACGACGTTTGTTAACTTTCATTTTTTTTTTCTCTTCGAAGATTTTTTTAAATTTCATGTAGTGTTAGTGCAGTTCAGACTAATGGAAAAATCTAAATTTAATTTTTTTTTTTTTTTTTGCTCTGCCTTTTGGCTTCTAAATTTTTTTTTCAGATATTTTTTTTCGTTATCTTTAAAAAATTCGAGAAAGTTTTGCTAAAGTGTCGTTTTTATAAGATAAGTTTTAGTTTTCCCTTTTCTTTCTGCTTTTGGTCTTACCTGTGCAGGGGCGCACACATGTCAAGATGCCCGAGTGTGGATGTGGCTTGCGCTTTCCAAAACAACCTGACCACATCCTGACCGCAGTAAGAGGGTGCAGCTAATTCTCTCGAGAACTAACAGAGCTTGCAATTTCAAAAGACAATAAAGGGGCTATGCATATATAACGTTATCATTTTAGGGGGGAGGGAGGGTCTGGCATATGATATCGTAAGATATCTCTAGGGAGAGAGGGGGTTTGTCTTTTGATATCGTTATCATTTTTGATCAAACCAAAATTTTCCCTTTTCATTTGTAACTTGGTCTTTACATCAAAATATTATGCTTTATTTTTTTTTAGTATGCTATCTATTTTAAGGAAAATAAAAAGTTATTATTAAAGTCATTAAATGATTTTAAAATTTTTTAATTCCAAAATATGGCATACCCCTTCATTTGGCATTCCTATTCTTCTGTCATACGCATATGCATATATAATCCGCTGTTCGACAAACCATATGCGAAGTATGTCCAGAATGAGACTTGTGTTTACTAGTAAATAAAAGAGAAAGAATATTGTTCACCTGTTTTGTTGATAAGAAGTTCTGTCTGCTCCACCCCGTGCGGGGACAAGTGCAAAAAAGACATTGTTACTGTTGAATGCATTATGAAGCAAAAAGCTAATACAGTCGGACCTCATTATCCCGACACCCGGTTTTCACGTCACTCCGCTTATCACGTCAGTTTTTCAAAGTCCCGATTTTTTGTATATGACTTTAAGGTAAATAAACTCCGGATTTTACGTCGTTGTATAATTTTCAACTCCGGATATCCTTACGGTTTAGGAAAATTGTACATTTTTCATAATCTATCTTATAAGCACGGAAGTTAAGTGGTAAGAAATGTCTTAGCCAAACTTTTCACAAAAGTGTCTAAAATACCCATTTTGATAAATCAGAAATTTTATTTCAATCCTTTACCTGAATAAATAAACCCAAACTCTATGAATGACCCACTTAAGCTCCAGATAGAAGCATCAGTCTACTCGCGGTCTTTTTGTTCTGGTCAGGTGGTACTTTCTTTTGGTTACAAAGCATTTTTCATGCGACTAAAACCGAAGCATTGCATTGCATTGAAACGATCAGAAATTATCTAACATCCATTTCTGAAACAACGAATATTGGTATTATTATTCATTGTATAATAGTGAAAAAAGAATTGTAGGAAGCACATCTAGGGATAAGCAAACCTTAATTCATCAATATTTCACGTAACAATAAAAAAACATGTCACCATAAATTCGATTTTTATTCTTTTCAATTTTGTTTTTGTGTTTATTTTGTTTAATAATAAGGTTTTATTGCTTAAAACTGTAAGAACAGTTATGAATTTGAAATTGTCTTAAATTACTTAAAAATACAGCTTTTTATAAACATTTTGTCCAACTCCGGTTACCGCGACACCCCGCTTATGACGACACTTTGTTCTAGTCCTTAGAGTGTCGGGATAACGAGGTTCGACTGTATTAAATACTTTTGAACAGTAATTATTTCTTTTAAGTGTTATTTAGTATATAAACTGATATTTTATTGACTTCTTGTCATTTGAATTAACAAAGTATGCGAAAAATAATTGTAACCATATGTGTATATCACTTCAAACAAAAGAATTTTTTTTCCAAAAATCTAAAGAATTTTTATACATTGATAACGATATCATTATGGGGGGGGGGGGGGGTTGAGGGATGATGACGTATGATATCGTAAGGGGGTGAGGGGGTCCAAAATTACCAAAAAGTTGATAACGTTATACTTGCACAGCCCCAAACCTGATTACTTAGTGATTTTGGCATCTCTAGCCTGAGAACGGAAGATTAAAATTAACTTCAGAGTTCTTTTGCGGGCTGAGTTGGGAAGACGTCCAGACAGACTCCGATAGTGCGCCGAAGTATTGAAGGCCGGTAGATTGCAGCAAAAAGCCCCTTTTATTCAGGCCCGTAGCCAGGTGGGGGCCAGGTCGGACACTGCCCGACCTGGAAAAATATTTGCCCTTCCTAGCACAATTGACTGGACACCCTGATCGACACATTAAATTTCTGAACTTTTCTTTGCCTCATTTAAAAAACTTTTTTTTAAGCATAGACTGTAACCTAACTAACAGACACCCATCCCTAAAACTTCTCAATTCAAACAAAACAATTTAAACAAAAAATTCATTTGCGAAGACTTTTTTCCTTTTCGTTCCAGGAACTGCAGAACATTTTTCATTTTGTTGCTTTGTAGAAATTTACCTTACCGCCTCCCGAAACAGTCAAACTACAGACTTTAGAGAATAATACGTTTTAGAGATTATCCTTTTAACTCCTTTCCCCAAACTGATTTACTGATGTCCACGAAAATTGGCTTCTTTGTACAACTTGTCATACATGAAATTTATTATAAGGTAAGGGAAACCAAAGGTATATGGATTTTCAGTTACAGTTAGCTACCTATTTTATGGCTTGACAAAACACGTTGTACGAAATATACAACTATCATGTGTTACAATCATGTGGTTTTGTCATTGTTAACTTCACTAAGTTGCTTTTGGGGGCTTTGGAACTAAAATGGAAGATGTTCTTTAACAGCTTTCTTGACACTATTAGCGAATTATAAAAGTTTGTAAAATCGATCAGTGTCACACGGAATTGCAATATCCAGAATGGGTTTTTCAGAGTAAAAGGGTTTTATAATTACATTTTAAATGTCATCTATGGGGCAACGAAGGCGGGTTTCCAGTAGATAATAATAAAAATAGATAAAAAATACGATGTTACAATTCTGATAAAATTTTACTTAAAAAGGTGCTAAAATATACATAAAAGGTTTCTACAACATGAAAACCGTCAAAGATGTTAAAATCCCAAGCGCTTTCAACTGCATTATAACAGTCGTCTTCAGGGGGGAAAAAAAACCAGAGGAGTGAAAGTTCATGGAAAATTCTTTACTTAAGTATCAGTGGACGAGTCTATTTCAAAGGAAGGGAGGAGGGGGGGAGGTGGTAAAATGAAAATGATTATTTTACCACCTCCCCCCTCCTCCCTTCCTTTGAAATAGACTCGTCCACTGATACTCAAGTAAAAAATTTTCCATGAACTTTCACTCCTGGTTTTTTCCCTGAAGACGATTGTTATAATGCAGTTGAAAGCGCTTGGGATTTTAACATCTTTGACGGTTTTCATGTTGTAGAAACCTTTTATGTATTTTTTAGCCCCTTTTTAAGTAAAATTTTATCAGAATTGTAACATCGTATTTTTTATATGTTTTTCAAGGTGAATGTGACGTTCAACAATTATAGTTTGAACTATATTTTATATTAAAAACAGATATTTCTCTGTCAAGTTTTTTTTTTCTGTTCAGGACAAGATTTGACAAGAAAGATACCTGTATGCCTGAAATTATGCATCTCGATACAGGTGTTTTTTTTTTTTAATAATTTAGTTAAATTTAATTTTTTATGCTATTTTTGTGTTTTTCCCCCACATTCATAAAAGAAATCCATTTTCAATCTATCTTTCCATTTTAGCCGAATATAGTTAAGTAGTCTTCTGCGATTTTTGAATATTTCATGAAGTCCTTTATGTGATTTTTAACTTTTTTTCCCGTTCCGACGGGATTTTTTGACATTAGTAAAAAGAGTCAGGTTTCAATGTTTTAGCCCAAAGTACAAAGTTTTGTGCTCTGTAATTTTTTAATTTTTTTTATGCGATTTTAAACGTTTTTCCCGTTTTTAAGACCCCTGCGATTAGAAGAGATTTTTCTTATATTTGAAGAAATTTTCGTCTTTTGAATGAAAAATTTCTAGAAATTTTGATCTTTAATTCGTGATTTTTTGGTGTTATGAAGGAAAAAAATATTCATGCGTAAAAGTTCAGTTTCTAATAGGGAAAAATACTATGCAACACAGTTGACGGAACACTATTGGAATTTCATTTAACGAAAATGCATCTTTATATTGAAGGATGTTAGGTAATTTTTACCAGTGGCGTAGCTACATATTCAGCGCCCTGGAGCAAGTAAAGTTTGTGCGCCCTCTTGTTACCCAAAAAAGTTCTGCGTAATTTTGTTATACATACATTTTGTTATACATGTATATATGTTATACATATATACATACATATACAGGGTGATTCATAAAAGATGGGCAGAACTTTAAGGGGTTATAGTACACTTAAAGACAAATAATATTAAATAGGAGACTAAGGGTCCCAGACGTATTCCCAAGGAGATAGGGGGCATTAAAGTTTAGGGTCCGAGATTTCAAATGATTATAAAACATGGAAAAATTGGTCGATTCGTTTGCGGTTTTTGCAAAAAATTTTCTTTATGCCAGTATTTTCTTGAAATAAAATTTTAAAGTTCAATTTCAAAAAATGCCGATAGGGGGCGCTTTAGACTTTGGAGTAACAAACAACTATTTTTTAACGTTATTTTTTGTATTTCTTTAAATGATTTCGAAAGCTTAGACTTAAACTTAAATTTTGATCTAAAAATCTGAGTCCTAACGAGTAGTTAAGTAGCGTAAACTGAAATTTGAAATTTGAAACCCTTCTCCCTCCAGAACAAAAATCAGTTATTCCCGATCTTTGTGTCGTAGATTAGGCTCTAACTACTGCCGCGTTTTGCTAAAATTATTCTTTATGTCAGTATTTTCTTGAAAATAAATTTTAAAGAAAATTTTCAAAAAATTCCGATAGAGGGCGCTTTAGACTTTGGAGTAACGAACAACTATTTTATACCGTTATTTTTTGTGTCTCATTAAATGCTTTCTAAAGCTTAGACTTAAATTTTCAGCCCAAAATCTGAATCGTTAGACGTGGTTAAGTTTCTGGGGAGAGGGGTTTGAAATTTCTACTCCTGAGCACAATTCAGTTTACCATGTCCACACATTGTGTGCTGTGATACGAGGTAAAAAGACACAAATTAGGATTATGTTACCAAAGCATATTTATTAACATGTAATTACAATAAATGTTCAAAATTGTGACCACCAGAGGTTATGCACGCAGAACAACGGCGAAGAATGGAACGGCGAACATTCGCGAAAACATCAGGCTTTTCGAGCACTTCCCCTACAGCGGCGGAAAGTCTGGCGACCAGTTCCTCGGGGGATTCAATGGGTGTCTCATACATAAGAGCCTTCAATCGTCCCCAAAAAAAGAAATCGAGGGGTGAAAGATCTGGCCAGCGAGCAGGCCAAGCAACAGGACCACCTCGACCAATCCATCTGTTCGGAAATGTGATGTCCAGATAGTTGCGGACGTCTCGTACGTAATGGGCTGGCGCTCCATCGTGCTGGAACCACATGACCCGCCGGATGCGTGGAGGAACAACGTTTAACAGGTCTGGCAGCACATGTTGCAGAAATGTGAGGTATGTTTTACCGTTGAGGCGTTCAGGAAGAAGGTACGGTCCGATTAGGTGGTCTCCGAGGATTCCTGCCCAAACATTGATGGAAAAGCGTCTCTGATGAGCATGTGGATACGTAGCATGTGGATTGACATCCGCCCATACATGTGCATTGTGTGTGTTAAATGTACCTTCACGTGTGAAGATACATTCATCGGTGAAAAGCACAGTTCGTCCAAAATGTGGATTTAGCGCGTTCTGCTGCAGAAACCAGCGGGCGAATTCAATACGATTTGGATAATCCCCTGGAGACAGTTTCTGGACTCGTTGCACATGAAACGGGAGCAAATGTTCATCCTTCAGTACCCTCCAAATCATGGACTGTGAGGTATCCACCTGCCTAGCCACTGTTCGTGTACTTGTACTTGGCTGCGCCGCTACTACATCCAGAATGGCTTCTGCAACAACTACTGATTCGTCCTTTTTTGCACGACCTGCATTCGACCGGGAAGCGAGAAATGATCCCGTCTCACACAACTGTCTGTGCAAGCGCTCGAAAGTTTTGCGGTTAGGCAACCGCCTGTTGGGAAATCGCTCTCCGTACATTCGTTGTGCCTCTGCACCATTTCCATCTGCCGCTCCGTAAATTAAATGCATCTCAGCCTTTTCCTTATTCGTGAAGGGCACCATCTTCCGATTCATTACTACAGCGACTTACACTTGACTCACCGTTCAGTGGTTTTTATGCCTGAATCGTGTCGAAATTTTGCATACGTGTTCTTCTTCTTCCCCATTTGACATTTGCATACTTTCTGTTTCCTTCTTCACCCGGTGACTAGCGTCAGGAATGGAGCTTTAACGTTTGCATGAGCGAGGTTTCCAACTGTGCCAGTGCCTTTATGAGTGAATTCCGACTATGCAGTCCTTGACGAAAGTTGTATTTTTGCCTCGTATCACAGCACAGAATCGTTGGGCATGGTTAAGTAGTGCAAACTGAACTATGTTCAGAAGTTGAAATTTGAACCCCCTCCCCTCGCTACTGAACCACGCTCAGCGATTCAGATTTTGAGCTGAAAATTTAAGTTTAAGTCTAAGCTTTAGAAAGCATTTAATGACACACAAAAAATAACGGTATAAAATAGTTGTTCGTTACTCCAAAGTCTAAAGCGCCCTCTATCGGAATTTTTTGAAAATTTTCTTTAAAATTTATTTTCAAGAAAATACTGACATAAAGAATAATTTTAGCAAAACGCGGCAGTAGTTAGAGCCTAATCTACGACACAAAGATCGGGAATAACTGATTTTTGTTCTGGAGGGAGAAGGGTTTCAAATTTCAAATTTCAGTTTATGCTACTTAACTACTCGTTAGGACTCAGATTTTTAGATCAAAATTTAAGTTTAAGTCTAAGCTTTCGAAATCATTTAAAGAAATACAAAAAATAACGTTAAAAAATAGTTGTTTGTTACTCCAAAGTCTAAAGCGCCCCCTATCGGCATTTTTTGAAATTGAACTTTAAAATTTTATTTCAAGAAAATACTGGCATAAAGAAAATTTTTTGCAAAAACCGCAAACGAATCGACCAATTTTTCCATGTTTCATAATCATTTGAAATTTCGGACCCTAAACTTTAATGCCCCCTATCTCCTTGGGAATACGTCTGGGACCCTTAGTCTCCTATTTAATATTATTTGTCTTTAAGTGTACTATAACCCCTTAAAGTTCTGCCCATCTTTTATGAATCACCCTGTATATGTAACTAGCTGATCTATCCGGTGTTGCCCGGGCCCTTTATAATAACGTAAACAAAACTCAAGTTTGTATGATTTTATATATTCCGAAAGTAGTTCAAATGAACCTGATCTTAGAGGTGGCCCATTGGCTGACATCGGCAGCGTCTAGTGTGTTCCCAACAAACCTCTTTCTGAACAAACTTTTGTCATGGGTCCCCGCTACCAAAGGCAGTGTATGCCAGGAGTGTTCCGTACGCGCCGGAGACAATCGAAAACCAAGTTGAATCAGTCAAACCCCGTAGTAATCGAGCTCATAGAACGCGAGATAAGAATGCGAATCCTGGCGGTGGAACTATAATCTTTAAAACAATCGTAAGCTAAGTTGAATGAACCAATTTCCGTTAAAATAGAGCCCATAACAACCGAGAAAAGAATACGCCGTTAATGTTCCAAAATGGTGGTAACAGAATTCTAAGATAAACTTTCATAATGCACAAAGTAGCTGAATAGTAATCTAAGTTTAATTATCCAATTACCGTCGAAATCGGGCATATTGATCCCGAGAATAGAATGCACCATTAATGTTCGAAAATGTTTATAACTGAAGTCTAAGACAAACTTTATAATACAGAAAGTAGCTGAATCGTTATCTAGGTTGAATGAACCAATTCCCGTTGAAATCGAGCCCCCAGAACCCGAGGAAAGAATGCGCTCCCAAGCAGTGGAAGGTGCTTGTGGCTCCCACCCCCTGTAAATTTAACGAATTACCTTTGACATTAACGCGATATTTAATTTACGGAAGAAATTCCACCCCTCTAAAGTTAACCACTTATATTTAACAGTAACGCGAATTTTAATTCCCGGCTGCAGTGAATAAACGTAAGTTGATGCCGAAAAAGAAGATTAATATTCGAAAAAGGTGGTAGCTGGAGTATAAAGAAATTTTTAGTAGTTTATAAAGTAGCCGGAGGACCCTCGAACTATGCTAAAGAAAATTGCAAGAGAATCGGAAATTTTTAAAGAAACTGCACCAAGGACCCTAAGGAGGCGATTAATATTCAAAATTGGTGGTAGCTGAAGTGTGAGTAATTTTTTTGTTATTCATGTAGTAGCTGGAGGACGTAAGAAGTTGTTAGGGAAAAAATCCTATTGAATCGGACCATTTTAAAGCGAGCTATAAGCGAGTTGGTAGACAAAAGGAGCCAACTGATAACTGAGAGCAGGGCCTAAGATGAAAACATGTTACAACGTCCTAGTACTTAGCGCTTTAGATTTTAAGTTTGTTGAAATTAAGTACAGGGTATAAGTACTAATCATTAGAATTTTTTTTAAAAGAAATGCTTAAAAAAGAGCCCTAGGGTCCCAATAAAAATATGAAGGTGTTGTCTCGGGGAGAGAAGTCCAAGCTCAATTTTGAAGTTATGCAATGAGAGTGTGACACAATTAGGGGGGTGAAAAATGCATGGCACACTTAAAGTTACCCTAGGGGGCCAGTGTCTTAACTGAAATGTAAAAGTGGAAGAAAAACTAAATGAAAAAAAGAGCCCCCAAAACGAAGATCGGATTAAAATAAGGCAATTTATTAACAATTTAGGGCACAAAAACTTCAAGTGGCCCTGTATCAAGCCCCAGGGGCCCAGGGTCTCAACTGGAATGTTGCTGGGCATAAGGACATTTTTTAGTATTTTATATAGTAGTCAAAGGACGATAGAACAACGTTAAAGAAAATTGCAAGAGAATCGGATCATTTTTAAATAAGCTGCACCAAGGGCCCCAAGAAGGCGATTAATATTCAAATTTTGTGGTAGCTGAAGTCTAAAATTTTTTTTTGTCGTTCGCCTAGTAGCTGGATTTCCTAAAATGTTGTTACAAAAAAAAGTTAGTGAATCAGACCATTTTTATGGGAGATATAATTGGAGGTCCAAAAGGGGCCAACAGATAGTTGAGAGCAGGGCCTTAAGATAAAAACATGTTAAAAGGTTCTAGTACTTGCCGCTTTAGATCTCAATAAGTCGAAATTAAGCATAGGATATGCATTAATCATTCGAATAAAATTTTAAAGAAGGGCGAAAATAAGTGGGGAAAATTCTTTAAAAAGAGCACTAGGTGCCCAATAAAAATGTGAGGGTGCTGGCCCGGGGAGAGGAGTCCAACTCTCAATTTTAAAGTTATGCACTGAGAGGTTGACAATATTAGAGGGTGAAAAACGCATGACGCACAAAAATTTCAAGGGGCCCAGGATCTTTACTGGAATGGAGAAATGGGGTATAACTAAATGGGAAAAGGGCCCCCAAAACGAGGAAGATCGGATAAAAAGAAGGCAATTTATTAACAATTCAGGGTGTAAAAACTGAAGAGTGCTCTGGGAGGGGGGGCGGTCATAAAAAATTAAAAATCTCAGCTCCAGGCACATCAGGACCGGTCTTGGACTACAGGACTACCCTCACCCAAAATTTTCAGACTTCTAAGTGCAGTAGATTTCGCTAGCCACCACACAAAGAGCGAAACTTTCTTTTATTAGTATTGACTAGCTGACCCAGCCGGTGTTGCCTATCCCCGTGATAATATTCTTAAATGAACTTCAAATGTGTAGGATTTTATTTCTTAAGGCTGTTCTTAAATCCAAAGGAGCAACTTTATAACATACGTTTTAATTAATTTTTGCTCGAGAACGCATTAAACTGGCAAGTATTGTTATTCAGAAACTTTGCAATCGAAAGACGTTTTCAGTATTTTTTGTAAACACAATAGATCTTACAGAAAACACTGTCAAAGTTGGCATTTTCAACGGAATTTCCCGATGAAAGCAGAAAAACCAGTCAACGAAGGGAGAAAAACGTCTTGTCAACCTGTCATAGATCTTTAACATGATTTTGTCTGAAATACGTGCTCGATGACTGTGTGAAAAATCGGTTAAAAAAAACAGTCCTTTTCTAACGTATATTCAAAATTGCTGACCGCCGCCGTTCTGATTATCACATTTATAGACAATATTGAAAAAGGCTCGTTTTCATATTAAAATGTATTGTTTTACAAAAAAGAATGTTTGACTTAACATTTTCTTTGCCGAAAATATTCTTTATAAATATTTTTGTATAAAGCGCAAAAATCAATATAACAAAATTTATTATAGAGGAAATTACAATCACAGCATTTTGTACCAATACACGAAACCTATACGCATTTCAAACAAATGCTTAATAAATGGTTTTACAAAAAAACTAAATAAAATAAAATATGTATATAATATATATATATATATATATATATATATATATATATTAAAGATAGGCCATGCTCTTTGGTACAAGACAGGCTAAAAACTCTTGGGGCCATGTCGCTATTGGTAACAGACAAAATTACTGAATACATACGTTAAGTTTTAAAAGATTTAAATGGTCCTCTGAAGCAAAGAAACTTTCAAGAAGAAAAATCAATTCTTCTGCCTTGCAAAGAGAAATAAAAATCATTAATAAAAAATGCTTCAAATAAGTGATTTTTTTTATATTATTAAATGATTTAAAACTTTTCATATCTAATGCTTAGCAAATTTTAAAACTATTAGCTTCACCTGATGGAGGGAGCAGCTTTACATGGCTTAGGGCGCACCGATCCGCAGGTCGGTTGCCCGACGGGCCAGTCTTAGCCTGCCAGAAAGTGACTTAATTTAGTAAAATTCTATTTTTTTTTCTTTTTTTAATTTATAGACCTTGTTTCGGCATCGACAGAATGAAAATTTATTGAAAATTATGTCATTAGAAAAATGTTTAAGCTTTATGAATGAAAGTGCACGTTTCCTTTAAAACACGACGTACTTACACCAGTGGAAATACTTCGCTTCTCTATAACACTAGGAACTACGTTTTTATTCGCTCTGTTTTGAACAAACAGTATTTCTGTAAACTGTTCAGAAAGTTGAATGGAGTAACTCCAAACATTTTTTTTCCTTTTTTTAATCGAAAATTCATTGACTACTAATATGTGCTATCAGATGGTGGTGGGGTGTGCGTGTGTGTCGGGGGAGTAGGCACAGCCTGATTACGGCTTAAGCAAACTCACATTACTATGTTCGAAAAATATGTTTTGCCTTATTTAATCCTAAAATTTTGCAATTAAATAAAGTTTAATGTGGAAAATTACTGTTAGAAAAAAGTGGTGTAATTCTGCATAGGCTATAATCAGGCCCTAAGGAACACTGAATTTGGTACTTAACTTTTCTCTCTTTTTGAAGCTTATCGATTCTACATTTGACATTTGCAATATTTTCAAAATCTCAAAAACAATACGCACAAAATTTAAGTTGCTGCTTCCTCTTCAACCGCCTCCCCCCCCCCCCCCCCCCACATATAAATTTTGTCGCCGTGGGCTGATGTAGAATATGTTTAAATCAGGCTCTTATTATTGTTTTGTAATCTGAGTTGATGCATGTTTAGTTTCCACAAAAAAAAAAAAAAAAAAAGAAAAAAAACAATCTTCAAAATTTTTGTTTATTGGTTTTTATTTGTAAAATGGTCAATAATTTTCTTCAACTTGTCAGGCTATTTTTTTTTTTCCAAATCGTAAAATAATTATCGCAAATTACTACTGTTACATCGTACATATAGGTTTCTCTGCTGTGAATTCTTTGGCTACCATTATTTCCGTACAGTACATCATGATAAATGTCTAAACATTTTTAATACAAATGTACCAGAAAGATTACTGTTTGGAAATAGTTGTAGCTAGTAAAGTGGCCGATGAGAGCCCTGTTAAATAAGTTTTGATTACTTTAATATCTGAAAATCTTCAACAGTCGTCTACGGAAAAGTTGCAGAAAAAAATCAGGCATGCTGAAACGGTGTTGGAGAAGTTACTTGAGGCAGCAATATGGTACGAATTAAAATTAAAGCTTTATGAGTAGAAGTCATTTCATTCAACTGTGTATGAAAACATGTTTTAAATCGAAATAGATGAGGTTGAACACAAGGTAAAATATCCTAGAAAACGCTGATTATAACAAGATTAATCTATAATGTCTGATTAATGATGAAAAAATGTGCAAATATATTAAGAAATTTTTATTTCGCTTTTTCTAATTTTGCGCCCTTAGGATTCGTGCGCCTGGAGCAGTTCGCTCCAACTGCTCCACGGTAGCTACGCCCCTGATTTTTACATTATATTAGTGACTTTCTATATTTTTGCGAAAAATGGGCAAATGAAAGCTTTTTTTTGTGTGTGTGTTTGAACGGAAGAAAAAGCAACGGAAAAAACATCCAATTCACTGATTTATTTATTTATTTTTTTGATAATGTAAAAGGAATCCGGTTTCAATCTTTTATGCCAATATAGTAAATTTTGCACTCTGCGACGTTTTATTCGCCTTCCGCTGTGTTTTTTTTTAAACATCCCTAAAAGGAATCAGGTTTAAGTTTTTTAGCTCAATATAGAAAATTTATCCTTTGCAATTTCTGAATTTTTTACGAACATTTTATGTGATTTTTAGCGTATTTTTTAACATCCCATTTTCAATCTTATGGCTCGATATAGTCAAATTTTGCTCTCGGCTATTTTTGAATTTTTGTCCAATGTTTTATGCGATTTATACCACTTTTTTCGCGTTTTGCAGATATTTTTTTACAAGTTTTTCTGAAACCGAAGAATTATCCAGTAGATTTTGCTGCTGTCATGATTAAGCTGAAAATGGGAAAATAACAAATGGGCTCCTATAGGAATGTGAACGACGATGCTGGAAAATTTAGCTTTTACCTGGAAACTATCACTTTTATCGAAAGAAAAATTACAATAATTCAAAGATTGTTTGATTCAAAATCAGATTGGGGATATTCCGAACGGATTTACGCTGCGGAAGGCAATGGGGCCCCCAAGGGAGAACTCCCCCAAAATAGGTTCTTTTTTGGAAAAACCAACCAGCAAAGCAAGCGAAGCTCTGCTAGTAGATTAAATAATTACAGAATATAATTTATATATAATTAATATTAGTAATTTATCGAGAGAAGAGAAATGAAACGTTAAAAAAGAAACAGGTCGAACATAAGAAGATAGGTGGCAAATGTATGGCACACAGATGCCTGCTTATTGGGACCCTCAACGAGATTAAAAAGCACATTTTTTTTAAACATTTGAATAAAAATAATGAGGATTAAAAGTTTTGAAACTTGGGTTGCAACTTTTCCTTACTTTTAATAGGGATCCCAAACAAGACATTTTAAAAAGCATTTAGAACCTGCAAAATTTCTTTCATCTGGGCACCTTTAAAAAGAATGGTGGCTATAGAAAGAAGCGTCTGATTTGGTTGAAGCGTCTGAAGCATGTCTGATTTGGTTGAAGAAAGTAATAGTATTAAGGAAGTTTTGAACCTTATTGGGGTCCGCAACGAGATTAAAAAGCACATTCTTTAAACATTTGAGTAAAAAAAAGGGCGGCTACAAGTTTTGAATCCTAGGTTCCAACTTTTCCTCATTTTCATATAAAAAACAATTCAAAGAATTTAGAGCTTGCAAAATTTCTTTCATCACGTTTAAAAAGAACGGTGACTATACAGGGTGATTCAAAAAGATGGGAAAAATTTTAAGAGGTGATAGTACACACCCAAACAAACATTTTGTATCAAAGAATGCATGGTCGAAAACTAAACGTAAAAAAGTTAGAGGGCGCCAAAAGTTATGTTCTTATACGAGGCAAAAACACACAATGAACGATTAAGTTAAGTTACGAAAACAAATTTAATGGCATTTGCTTACAATAAGTGCTCAAAACATTGACCGGCAGCTGTTATGCACGCAGTACAACGGCGAAGAACAGTTTGGCGAATTTTCTGAAACACACCAGGCATATCGCGAACTTCCCCTACAGCAGCCGAAAGCTTGGCGACAAGTTCTTCTGCGGATTCAATGGGAGTCTCATACACAAGAGCCTTTAGCTGTCCCCACAAAAAAAAAATCGAGACATGAAAGATCTGGCGAGCGCGGTGGTGCCTGGTGTGTTTCAGAAAATTCGCCAATCTGTTCTTCTCCGTTGTACTGCGTGCATAACAGCTGCCGGTCAATGTTTTGAGCACTTATTGTAATCAAATGCCATTAAATTTGTTTTCGTAACTTAACTTAATCGTTCATTGTGTGTTTTTGCCTCGTATAAGAACATAACTTTTGGCGCCCTCTAACTTTTTTACGTTTAGTTTTCGACCATGCATTCTTTGATACAAAATGTTTGTTTGGGTGTGTACTATCACCTCTTAAAATTTTCCCCATCTTTTTTGAATCACCCTGTAGAAAGAAAGCACAAATTTTTTGAAGGAAGTAATGGTATTAAGGAAGATTTGAAACGTATTGGGGTCCCCAATGAGATTAAAAAGCATATTTAAGATTTGAATGAAAAATTTGGCCTAAAAGTTTTGAATCTTGGGTTCCAATTTTTCCTCACTTTTATAGAAGGCCCTAAAAAAGACAATTCAAAAAGAATTTAGAGCCTACAAAATTTCTTTCATCTGGGCACCTTTAAAAAGAATGGTGGCTGTAGAAAGAAAGTGCATATCTGTTTTGGTTGGAAGTACTAGTATTAATAAAGTTTTGAACCTTTTGTTTCATCTTTTTCTCCCATTAATAGGGGGCTCCCAAAAAGACTAAAATAACATTATATTTTTAAAATAGGATTTAGAGCCTTCAAAAGCTCTTCCACATGGGCACCTTTATAAAGAATAATGGATATAGAAGGAAAGTGCATATCTGTTTTCTAAATCTGACAAAGATCTTTGACAAAAAATGAATTTGGATAAAACAAATTAAAATGTTATTAAAAAATACATTAAAACATAATTATAAAAGTTAAAAAACATTATTCGGCTCAAAGGTACATTAACTTACTACCGGGCTACTGACTTTACTCCCCCCCCCCCCCCCAAGTGGGGGCGGTTCCTGCGGCCGTGGTTATGGCAAATATCTTATTTAACTTTAATATATTTTTATTATGTCTCTGAAGAAACTTTACAAATTTCATACTGACTTTAGAAATATCTTATATTTTAAATGAAAAATAAAATTCCCTAAAATCGCAGTACATATTTTTGAAGAACTACGAATAAGAGACTAGAAAAAATTGATGAAATAATCTGCCACCCCTGGAAACCTTTGCCCTACCTGGAAGTATGGTCTAGCTACTGGCCTGCTTTTATTCCCTTAAAACCTGTAAATAATTTGTATGTGTCCTGTAAATATAAGTCATAGCTTACTCCAGATATTAAATCGTGTTATTTCTACACCATCGAGTCATCAATGAAAAGTATTTATCACCATACGTCAATTGCAGTCAATTCCACATATATACATTTTCATAGATAAAAATTGTATTTTACTTGCTCTTTAACCCTTTCCGGCACACTGTGCCCGGGTCGGGATATCTAATTTTAATTCCAAACTTACGAACGGCACCAAGAATATTTTAGTAAAATTTTGCTTTTACAATGAACATTAAAAGTAACATGTTTTTAATTTCTAAAAAAGTCGTTTTAAAATTCCGGTGTCAGTCAATCATTTCATCATTTTACAACAAAAATCGCCCGTGCCGGAAAGGGTTAAGATGTTTTCTTCAATATTCGCACACTTCCCACGTACATTTTAAGCCATTTTAATTATGTTTTAAAAAATCGAGTGCGAAAATTTATATGTAGGGCAAAAGCACCAGATTAATCAAATGCTTAAAAAAAAAAAGTAAGACAAAATTCGTGCAAAAATAAATATGTTTATAGTAACACAAGGGAAAAAATATATCTATAAAAGGGTTATAAAAGTACATAAACAAACTGGTGCAAAAAACTTCATTTTGGTGCGAGTTTTAATACTGAAATTAAGACTTACGTTCTATTTTTTGTTTCTTTTTTGCGTACTGTACGTCTTCATCCAATTTCCCTTTTCTTAACTGATTTTCTTTTTATTAATTTTAAATGGCTTCCATTCGCATCCATTTGGTGGCTAGAATCTTCCATACGGAAAAATGAAACGACAAGAAAAAGTGAAATTATTTTCCAATATGCATCTCTGTGTTAAACTTGGATGCAAGTGTCGTCTAGATCTTTGGCGTTTTTTCAACCAGAGTTGGACAAATTTGTAATTCCGATTATCTGCAATGTAATTACAGTTTATTTGTATGTAATTAATTATAGTTAAAATTACATGTCGTAAACAATTCTTGCAGCACTGTAAACGGAAGCCCCCCCATCCTATTATTTGACAAAATTTCTGTGTTTGAATGTGTGTGACTCAGTGGCGTACCCAGGATTTTATTTCGGGGGGGGGGGGGGCTGACTTAAATTTCCATGATGTTCTAAATCTTACGAAATACGTTGAATTGTGTTATAAACAGAAATCATTTTTGCCAATAAGGCCGTTCTCAGAGGGGGGAAAGGGAAGGGGCAGGGGTGACTTTGTTCCGCATTTTCCGAAAAGTTGAAATATTCGGTCATCAGTCCGAAAATTTGGGCAAAAAAAATCGCGATTTTTGACAAATGGTCGCCGAAAAAAATCAATTTCGACAATCGTTCGCGGGAAAAAAAATCTTCAATTTCTTTAAAGGATTCGAAAAGGCAAAAACCGAAATTTTGTCATAGGGCCAAGCACAAAATGCGAAGTTTGTCAAAGGATCCCGAAAAAAAAGTCAAATTCTGTCAAATGATAGCAGAGAAAACGCGAATTACGTCAAATGCTCGCGGAGTAAATGAGAATATCGCCAAATGATCCCCGAGGAAACGCTAATTTCGTCAAATAAGCACAGAAAAAACCCGAATTTCGTCATAAGGCGGAAGAAAAAACGCGAATTTCATCAAAAGTTTGCGGAAAAAATGCGAATTTTGAAAAAATATCGCTAAAAACACGCGTTCCGTCAAAGGGCTGCGAAAAAGCTAATTTCGTAAAGGATCTCAAAAAAGTTAATTTCGTCAATGGGACATGGAAAAACATTAATTTCGTCAAAAGGGCGCAGAAAAACGCAAATTTCATCAAAAAGACGAGAAAAAACGCTACTTTCGTCAAAAAGCCACGGAAAAACGCAAATTTAGACGAAGGATTGCGAAAAAAAGCTGAATTCGTCAAATGACCACAGAAAAAGCGCAAATTTCGTCAAATGACCACAGAAAAAACGCGAATTTCGTTAGAAAAAACGCAAATTTCGTAAAATTATTGCTAAAAAACACGCATTCCATCAAAGAGAACCGGAAAAATCGCGAATTTCGTCAAAGGGACATGGAAAAATCTGAATTTCGTCAAAAGGCCGCAGGAAAACGCAAATTTCATCAAATAGACGAGAAAAAAACGCAAATTTCGTCAAAAGCCGTGGAAAAAAAATTTTCGACGAAGGATTCAATAAAAAACGTGAATTTCGGCAAATGACTACAGAAAAAACGCAAATTTCGTCAAAGGGCCGCCGCAGAAAAAACGCAAATTTCGACAAAGGATCTCTAAAAAACACGCATTCTGTCAAAGGGAGGTGCAAAAAACGCGAATTTCGTTAATGGATCGCAAAAAGAAGAGAAAGGAGGATCACAAAGAAGGGCCACAGAAAAGCGTGAATTTCCTCAAAAGGCTGCGGAAAAAAGCGAATTTAGTCAAAAAGCCGCGTAAAAAAGGAAATTTCATCAAAGGTCACGGAAAAAACGCGAATTTAGAAAAAAACACTTAAAACACGCATTCCGTCAAAGAACTGCGAAAAAAAAGCTAATTTCGTAAAGGATCGCAAAAAACGTGAATTTCGTCAAAGGGACATGGGAATCAAAAGGCCGCAGGAAAACGCAAATTTCATCAAAAGGACGAGGAAAAAACGCGAAATTCGTCAAAAATCCGCGAAAAAAACGCAAATTTCGACGAAGGATTGCATAAAAAACCACGAATTTCGGCAAATGACTTCAGAAAAAACGCGAATTTCGTCAAAGGGCCGGAGAAAAAACGCAAATTTCGACAAAGGATTGCTAAAAAAAAAAAAAAACACGCATTCCGTCAAAGGGAAGAGGAAAAAACGCGAATTTCGTTAAAGGGACATGGGAATCAAAAGGCCGCAGGAAAACGCAAATTTCATCAAAAAGACGAGGAAAAAATGCGAAATTCGTCAAAAATCCGCGAAAAAAACGCAAATTTCGACGAAGGATTGCATAAAAAACCACGAATTTCGGCAAATGACTTCAGAAAAACGCGAATTTCGTCAAAGGGCCGGAGAAAAAACGCAAATTTCGACAAAGGATTGCTAAAAAAAAACATGCATTCGGTCAAAGGGAAGCGGAAAAAACGCGAATTTCGTTAAAGGATAGCAAAAAAGAGAAAAAGCAGGGTCACAAAGTAGGGCCACAGAAAAAGGTGAATTTCGTCAAAAGACTGCGGAAAAAAGGCGAATTTCGTCAAACAGCCGCGAAAAAACGCTACTTTCGTCAAAGAAAACGCGAATTTCGTCAAAGAGCCGCAGAAAAAACGGAAGTTTCATCAAAAAGACGAGAAAGAAACGCGAGTTTTGTCAAAAAGCCGCGGAAAAAACGCAAATTTGACGAAGAATTTTGTAAAAAAAATAACAAAAAAAAATAACGCGAATTTCTGCAAAAATCCGCGAAAAAAACTCTAATTTCACCAAAAACCCATCTAAAAATGCAAATTTCGCCAAAAAGCCGCGGAAAAAACACAAATTTCGACAGGATCACGAAAAAAACAGGAATTTTGTCACAGATCCGCGGAAAAAACGCAAATTTCGATGAAGGAGTTCGTAAAAAAAACGCGAATTTCGGCAAAAAGCCGCTGAAAAACGCGAATTTCTTCAAAGGACCGCGGAGAAAACGCAAATTTCGCCCAAAAAAAGTGGAAAAAACACAAATTTTTGGCATGGAAATGCGACTGAAAAATGAAAGTTAATAAGCTACTTTTACAGTCAACTCTTCCGCACCGGATTTCCGATTTAGCCGAAATCGACTTGAGATTAGCTGTGGTATTACTGTGCATTAACATACGTCCGCATCGACAATCTTAGCGCCCGCTGACTGTGAGAGAAATTAAAAGACTCGTTAAATTAAACTACTTTTAGATTTGTCGAATTCATTTGTAGGTCTCTTGAACTGAGAATATGCGTTTTCATTTATCCAGTAAAACAAGGATGGAGCTATTTTTCAGTCATTTGAAAATTGATTTTGTGGTTTCAAGTAAATTTGGTCGCAGGATTGAGGAGGATATTGGATTAACGAAAAACAAATTCGTGGCATGCCAGAAAATAAAACAAATTTATCTGAAAAAGAAGGAATATCAGCGCTTTTTTCATTTCACTGCGATCTCTTCGGAGGTGGAATGGAGCTGTAACCTCATAACCCCGTCGCTATCGACTTCTTTGGGTGTATGCTGTGCTGTGGCATCACTGTGCACTAATGTATGGGACTAACCAGAATAGCTGCGTCACAGAAAAAAAATTAAATTTTCTCTCAAAAGAAAGAAAAAAAAACAGGAGTTTTTTTCATTTCATTTTTGATTACTTCAAAAGGGGGCCTATAACCCCATCAGCCCCCTTCCTTTCGTTGGTATACTGTGGTATAACTGTGCGCTGATATGAGACTAGCCAGAAAGTCTAGTTTGTTGTATTGCAGAAAAGAATTGCATTACAAATTTATCTCAAACAAAAAGAAAAAAAAATCAGCATTTTTTTTTTCATTTCATTTTTGACTATTTTGGGAGAAGTCTGTAACCCATCACCCCCTTTCTATATCTTTGGGCATAATAATGTGGTATCACTGTGCACTAATATGGAACTAAACAGAAGAATGTGGCTAGTCGGTTGAATGATAGGAGGAAAAAAAATAACAATTTATCTCAAAGAGAAAGAAAAAAAGGCAATATTTTTTTTTTCATTTTCGACTATTTCGGGAGGAGGGGGCTGTAAGCCCGTTAGCCGCCTTCCCTTCTTTCGCTATGCTGTGATGTCAATGTGGACTAATATGGGGTTAACGAGAATGGCTATTTCGCTGTATGGCAGAAGAAAAATTACAAGTTTATCTCAAACAAGAAGAAAAAAATCAGCCTTTTTTTCATTTCATTTTCGACTATTTAGGAAGGGTGCACCCCATTAGCCCCTTTCACCTCTTTGGTATAATGTGGTACCACTGTTCACTAGTATGGAACTAAATAGAAGAGACCGGCTAGTCTGTGGAATGATAGGGGGAAAATACAAATTTATCTCAAACAAAAAGGAAAAGATCAGCACTTTTTCATTTCATGTTCGACTTTTTGGGGAGAGGGCTGTAACCGCATTAGCCCCCTTCTACATTTTTTGGGTATAATGTAGTGTCACTGCACACTAATATGGAACTACAGCGAAGGGAGCGGCTAGTCTGTTGAATGATAGGGGAGAAAATGCAAATTTATCTCAAACTGACAGAAAAAATTCAGCACTATTTTATCATTTCATTTTCGACCATTTCGAGAGGAGAGGGCTGAAATTCCATCAGCCCACGAGAATGCCTATTTTGCTGTATGACAGAAGAAAAAATTACAGATTTGTCTTAAAAAAGTAAAGAAAAAACACTCTTTTCGTTTAATTTTTCGACTATTTCTGGTTTTGGAGGGTGGGGTGGGGGCTGCAACCCCGTCAGCCCCCTTTCTCTTCTTTGGTGTCAATATGCACAAATATGGAACTAAAGCGAAGGAAGGGCATATAGTCTGTTGAACGATAGGGGAATAAATGAAAATTTATCTTAAACAGACGGAAAAAATTCAGCACTATTTTATCATTTCATTTTCGACCATTTCGAGAGGAGGGGGGCTGAAATTCCATGGTATGCTGTGATGTCAATGTGGACTAATATGGTGTTAACGAGAATGCCTATTTTGCTATATGATAGAAGGAAAAATTACAGATTTATCTTTAAAAAGTAAGGAGAAATTACTTTTTCATTTAATTTTTCGACTATTTCGAGAGGACGGGGGGCGGGGGGGGGGGTGTACCCCCATCTGCCCCCTTTCTCTTCTTTGTTGTCAATGTGGACTAATAGGGGACTAATAAGAATGGCTAGTCCGCTGTATGATTGAAAAAAATTAAAATTTTTTCCAAAGGAGAAAGACGAAAAATCAGCACTTTTTCATATCACTTTCGAAAATTTCGGGGGTGGGGGATGTAGCCCCATCAGCCCCCCCCCCCCTTGGGTACGCCCATCTGTGACTATAATCAATTACATGCAATTAACCTGTAATTACACCGCGGATAATTGAGATTACAAATTTGCCCAACTCTGTAACCATGTAAAACGAAATAGCATAATTCTAATTCTCTGTAAATCGAGTGCCTTTAGAAATAATTATTTTTTCATTAAAGAAAGAAAAAACTGTGTTAATGTTAGGTTTTATTTACGCTCCAGAGTGGTTAAGATAAATAAATACTTTTTAATTTTTAAGTTACCTTTATTGCAAAAAGTCTTCAAAATTCTTTCTTTATAAGTACTTATCTACTATATATATAAAATTCAAATGGGAATTTCGTTCCGGCTGCTTATAATTTGAGTTTTGCTGAATATATTTTGATGGGGCTTGCTCTGTAAATTAGATAATTTTCCGCGGAAGGTTTCAGCATATATCATTCTGCGTCACTTAGTTAAAGAATTATGGGGGAAAGTTCTATAACCTGGTGAACCCGATTATGAAAGATTAACCTTTTTAAAAGATTCTGTGTAATGAATCTCGATGGAACTTGCACTGTTTGATAATATTTCAGGTATGATTTTAGTATATTGCATATCTTTTAAAATTCTTTACAAAATGCTTCTCTAAATGATAACCTAATGCGATCCTCCAATGCGTAAGGGCATTCCAGGTAAAGGTCCATATTGCTTTAAAACAAGGTCAAATACACCAATAAATTTGTTTGATTAAAGTTTCTCTTGGAAAAACCGACCAGCGTAGCGGGCGAAATCCGCTAGACCCGCTAGTACTTATCCTTCAAATTTCACAAATTTAAGACCAGTGGTTGAGTTTGATCATAAATATGCCTATCATTGTCAGTTGTACGATTTTTCTATGGCTTGCTTCACAAATATCGCTATAACTCTGTAACCAAATATCATATAGAGATATACAGCATACTAAAACTTTCTTCGAAAAATTATCTAACACAATGTTGAAGCCAAAGGGTGGCCTAGCGCAGGGTTTTCCCTCCTGGAGCGTCAAAATGTCCTCCTGGACGTTTTCAGGTTTTGAGCTTATTCACCCGTTCAGGACCAGCATCTATTACACAAATTTTATTCGGTTTGCACCACTCTTTTTAAACCAGTTAACTTTACTTCATTAATCCTGAAAATGAGTTAATTAAATAAGGTAAATATTACTTTTTTTTTTTTACCGGTGTGAAAAATAAGTGTTGCAAACACCTTTCGAAGATGCATGTATTTACTCATGATCCCGAAAGGATTAATGGTTTAAAAATTCGAAATCCCTGCCCCGCTTCCCCGGAGCGGCTGAAATCCCTCCCGGAGAAAAAAATGTTTGTGCTTAACACTGACCTAAGTAACAATGTAAGTACCTTTGAAATTCGTTCCTTAGAAATTAAATTATAAATTTATGACTTTTTTCCATGATGGGGATTCAATACATACAATAAATATAACACCCATTTTTCCAATAAACGAAAAAAAGAAAGATTAGTCGAGAGTCAAGACATTTGAATGTAAAAACTTTTAGTCAAAATTATTTCCACATTAAGGGAACTCAGTACCCTTTGATGAACTTCAAAGATTTTTTTTTTTTTTTACTGATGTACATTTACTTACTATATACACATATTATTATAGGAAATACTTATAGATAAACTGCTTTTGACAGGGAAAAAAAATAATTTTGTGTGTAAAAATTGAGAATTTTAATTAAAAAAAATCAAGAATTTTAAACTTGGCTGCTTGTTGATACATTACTGTGTTTAAAACACTAAAACTTCGACAAATATTTGTCAAATCTCTCCATTATTTTTTTTTTTGTATCCTCAATATAGTGTACTTAATAAAATTAAGGATGGATTTTAGAATATAGTGAATAAAAAAATCGAAACGTTTTAGAAATCATGATTTTTGCTGAGTTTTTTCTTATGTTTGTATATCTTTTTTTTTTTTTTTCATAAACTATTTCATTAATTGTAAAATTGATCCCTAATTTTATTAATACTCTGACCCTATACTGAAGACACAAAAAATAATGAGTGATTTGGTAAATATTTGTAGAAGTTTTAGTATTTTAAACACAGTAATGTATTAAAAAAACAGCAAACTTTAAAATTTTTTTAATTAAAAAAAATTAAAATTCTCAATTTTTACCTACAAAATGATTTTTTTCTTGTCAAAATCAGTTTTTCTAAGCATTACCTATAATAATATGTGTATATAATAAGTAAATGTATATCAGTAAAAAAAATTCTTCAAAGTTCTTCAAAGGGTACCGAGTCCCCTTAAATGGTTAAACATTTATTGAACAAATTTAAATCTTTATTGAACTCTTCTTTCTTCTAAAGTAAATCTGTCACCCATTACACACGTATGAAAAAATAAAAAAAAAAAAGCTTTTCAGTTTCCAAAATTTTGAGAAATCATTTTCCCACTTAAAGTGTTAACGTAATTTTGACTGATCATGTAATAGTCATCTTCGATAATCCAACCACACCATAATCCACCAATCCAACACAACAAAATCGCTTCTAAAACGATTTCTTACGAAAATCGAGGTACTTTTATCACGCTTTTCCGGCGATTGAATACAATAAGAAACTCTGTCTCTTAAAAAAAAAGTTTAATAATTTACAACGTTACTCTTTACAATAAAAGATCTCCTGAAGGAATAATATAATTTTTAACGGATTATATCGGGCTTACGTGTCAGTTAGATTTTCCTTTTGCTATTATTATCTCCAAGAATATGTCCCCAAAAAACAAGCAAATAAAAGACAATATTTATTTTTTCCGGGTCATCGCTCCAGAAAAACACCGGTGAAGCGGACAGGAAACTAAAACTACTCTGTGACGCTTTCCATAGGAAAATAAAACCATTTTTCCTGCCGCACACATACAAATTTCCCCACAAACTTGATTAACCCAAATGTAAATCACAATTTTCTAAAACTTTTTTTTTTTTTTTAATGTGACTATTTTAACTAAATGAAGACAATTTTCGATTGCTAAATTTTTATTTTAAAGATAAAATTTATTCGCTTTTTTTTTTCCTATTAATCTCTCAATTTTTCTATTAATCTTAATGATATATTCAAAGTTTTTTTTTTTTTTTCTAAAAAATTTTTAGAGGTACTCCTAATCTGACTCAAGAAAATCAGAATTTTGGGAATCTAAGTGGTTTCTGACCAGAGTAAATGTAAACATCTTTATTGCAAACAAATCATACATGAAACTGAACAAATTGCATAAATATCTACAACATTTTTTTAGTTTGTTTCAGTGGGAATTTCAAAGTTTATTATCAATTTATTTTATTCTCGGTAGATTCACATAATGTTTAGGGGTATTCGTCCCCTTCCTGGGAAAAAAAGAGCACTGGATATAAAATATATAATGTGTTGCGGATATTATGAATTAACTCGACAAATGTGAGTCTATACTAGCAACGCGAAGTCGCCCGCAAGCTAATGTTAAACCGACGGCAGCATTCTTTTCAAATTTAACGTTTGCATTTTTATATTTCAATTTTATTTACTTTTTAATAGGATATCTGAGGTGGATGTCTAATTATCTATTTTCTCACTTTTTCGATTTTGCTTGAATTTTTAAAAAAATAACTTTCAAAACCGGTTTCAAAAGTAAAAGTATCCCCCCCCCGTCCCCCTAAAAAAAGTAAATAAGTAAATAAATAAAAATAAAATAAAATAATTTTTGTTTTTGTCTTATTAATATGTTAAAAATAATCCTTTACATACTGAATTTTGAATAAAAAAATTGCTTCACCTTAATAATTATTTACGTTAATGTCTGAGATATCTAGAACAAGATTTTAGATAATTTTTTTAATTAAAACAGACTTTATAAATTGGCAGTTAGAGCTATTTTTGCAAAACATTTACAAGAATAATTAGATTAATTAACAAAAAATACTGTTATGGAAATCTCACAATTCTTATAACAACAGTGTAAATAAATGTATTGTAATCCTATCTGTATTTTTCGTATAACATTTTAAAAGGATAAAAGGTATTTAACCTAGGTAAATGCTTGAGAAAATAACCATATTAAAAATTACTTAGTTTCGACTGTTTCACCTTGCTTTCTAAATAGGATTGAGCAAATTATTTTGTATGAAAAGTACCATCTACTTTTATTAATAGACGAATTAAATAATTTTACATTGAATTTTCTTTAAT
Organism: Maratus speciosus; assembly: GCA_963932465.1. Lineage (NCBI taxonomy): Eukaryota > Metazoa > Arthropoda > Arachnida > Araneae > Salticidae > Maratus > Maratus speciosus. Next base: position 463,472,418 of record OZ010791.1, read on the forward strand.
GGCACTTAAAAGTACCTTCAGGATATGAAGGGTTAAAGAAAAAAAAATATGTTGATTGTAATATACTTCGCAGAAAATGTGTCGTCATACTTCTTAAAGGTAAGTAATGAAAAATAACACTTCATAATGTATTTCAAATACTTTTTCTCAAAGCACATCTTTCGCACTCTATTTTTAAACCTCTTCGTCTTCATGCGTTTTAGTTTTTGTTCAAAATTTCCGATGTGTCTAACAATCTCGTAACAATGTGCCTATCAAGACTGTGGCATTGCGGGTCCAGTCTTAGTACATAAAAAAATAAAATAAAATAATAATAATAAAAATAAAATGTGTGTCGGTTTTTTAGCTCACAGGCTATCAAAGCCTGAGAGCTAATGTGCCCGCCGGTTCTGTATGTATGTACGTACGTAACGCGATAACTCTTCATAGAAATATCCGATTTGCTTCAAAAATTTTTTCTAGGTTCATCGTGATAAGGCGCTTCCCTGACTAGTTTTGGGAGTTCATTGGTTAAGGATAAAGGGGGAAAAGGGGGGTTAGTCCCATTAATTCAGATAAATAGGTTTTTCATGCAGAATGATTCGATTTGCTCCGAATTTGGTACACCGGTTTATTATGTTAAGAAACTTCCCTGATTACTTTTGGGGTTTCATTGGTTAAGGATAAAGAGGGAAAGGGGGGTTAGTCCACCCCTCTTAATTCAGATAAATGGATTTTTCATGCATAATTATTCGATTTGCTCCGAATTTGGTATACCGGTTTATTATGTTAAGGAACTTCCCTGATTAATTTTGAGGGTTCATTGGTTAAGGATAAAGGGGGAAAAAGGGGTTAGTCCACCTCCTCCCCCCTTAATTCAGATAAATGGGTTTTTCATGCAGAATTATTCTATTTGCTCCGAATTTGGTATACTGGTTTATTATGTTAAGGAACTTCCCTGATTAGTTTGGGGGTTCATTGGTTAAGGATAAAGGGGAAAAAAGGGGTTAGTCCCCCTCCCCTCCCGTTAATTCAGATAAATGGGTTTTTCATGCAGAATTATTCGATTTCCTCCGAATTTGGTATACCGGTTTATTATGTTAAGGAACTTCCCTGATTAGTTTTGGGGGTTCATTGGTTAAGGATAAAGGGGAAAAAGGGGGTTAGCCCACCCCCCTTAATTTAGATAAATGGGTTTATCATGCTGAATGATTCGATTTGCTCCGAATTTGGTATACCGGTTTATTATGTTAAGGAACTTCCCTGATTAGTTTTGGGGGTTCATTGGTTAAGAATAAAGGTGGAAAAGGGGGCTAGTGCACCCCCCTTAATTCAGGTAAATGGGTTTTTCATGCAGAATTATTCGATTTGCTCCAAATTTGGTATACCGGTTTATTATGTTAAGGAGCTTCCCTGATTCGTTTTGGGGATTCATTGGTTAAGGATAAAGGGGGAAACGGGGGCTAATTCCCTTTCACTTATTTTTTTGAGGGGCATTATTCTTTAAAATAAGAGTATAATATACAATTAGTGTGAATAGCCTGTGAGCTCAATGCCATCAGTTTAGCTGGGCACTTTTCTTTTTTATTGGAATGTTGGTTTATTAATGTCCTCAAATTAGTAACAAAATCTACTAATATGGATTTTTAATGACAATTTAAATTTGTCCCAATTTTATTATTGTTATTTTTAAATAACTGCCTATCTAGTTAAGAAATGGAAGCACAATTTTTTAAATAAAATATTTTTAAATAAGACATTGCAAAAATTGAAGAAAATATTTATAATGTTGGAAAACATGGAGCATTTTAAAAATATTCCTATTTTTCTTTTAATTTATAGCTCCCCCCCCCCCCTCCCTCCCCTACAAATTGATTTTTACTTTCATATATTTATTGAATTCATGGTACAGAATACATATTTAAAAATTGGTGGAATTACATAAATAATAAAAAAATATTAGCCCCCGGTACGGTATGCTATTTCTTTCTCCCAACTTATTTTGCGTCGCCTCCAAAATATAACGTAACCTTACAGAAGCCAGCCGTAAAACAAGTACGATTAAATACTCTATAGCAATTTTTTAAACTTCTAAGCATAGCACAGTTTCAATTTTTATACCGTCGTATTGGAAAAAAAAGTACTTTTAAATGCAATTTGTTTGAAAACTTCATCTCCGTTTATTTTTGAAATATTAATTTTTTTGTAGTTTTTAGCGACATTTGTTTCATTTTGGCATCTCAAGTACTCCATTTCTGTAGAAAGCAAAGAAAAAAATAGTTGAAAAATAGCAATTATATCTTCTTGTTGCCATTTTCCCATAAAAACTGAAAAAATGTAATTAAAATACGTGCTATTTTGAGAAAAATATAAATGAATGATTTATGATAAAACATGGAGCTATTATAAACTATATTTAATTTTAAGTTTCTATATTAATGCAAATGACGTCATTTTCAATAAAATAAAAGCGTGTGCTTTAAGTCTTAAAATTGAAATATGTTTTGCACTACAGTAGAGTCCCGATTAACAGAGTTATTTTCTTCTGGTGGACTAGTGGTTTCTATTAATATGAAACAGACATTATAAATGAAGCGTTAGGTGAAGATGAAAGAGAAGTCGTAAAAAGTTAGAACTCTGATTTTCTGGTCAGAATGGGAAAAAAAAAAATGGCCATAATTTTGTTTTTCCCATTCTGACCAGAAAATCAGAGTAAAAAAAAAAAAAAAAATGGCCATTTTTTTTTTCATTCTGACCAGAAAATCAGAGTTCTAACTTTTTCCGACTGCTCATTCATCTTCACCTAAACGCTTTATTTATAATGGCTGTTTCATAATAATAGAAACCACCAGTCCACCAGAAGAAAATGAAGTAATGGAAATGTCGGGGGCGACACTAAATTCTGAAAAAGCAGAATTCCTGTTCTCTAGTTTTTTTAATTACACTGTTGCCTTACCAGGTACCATCCAATGAAGATAAACCAATTTGGTTTGTGCACGCAATGTTGCTGCTAGATCCTAAACTTTAACCTTTAACTGCTGTTAGCGATCTCACAGATTGCTGCTTTATTCAGTTTTCACAGTTTATTTGTAACTTTCAGTTTAGATACTTGTGAAATTATGTTTCGTTTGGAGTCTTAGTACTATCGCTAGTATTGCCTAGTATAGTTAGAGACTTCTGAATTGGTGAATTTTAATTATAATTCCTGTACATCAATATTGGTACAGAAACAACATCCTCTCAGTTAATGGAGTTCCGATCAACCGGTCAGACTCTTCTCACAGCAGCTGCAATGCGACTATTTCTGTAACAGTAGTTAAAGATTGACAGTAGTTAACAGAAGTTAATATTTGTCGTGATCTTAAAATATGTCTACAGAAAATAATAACAAAACATTTACATTTATGAGGTGAAAAAAGTTATTTTGCAATACGCCCTCCACCCCCCACTCCCCCCAACACGCACACATACACACTTGACCCTAATTTGCTTTCTACTACATAGGCATGAAGAGAGTGCATCTAGAAGAAAATCGGTGAATTAAATTGTACGCCAAGGGTCAAAAGTGGGCGATACTGACACCAAATATGTTTTAACCCTTAAACATACGGCGGTGGGAATATGCTTTCCACATAATTTTAATTCACAACTGCCGGAATCGTACCAGAATTTTTGAAAAAATATTTGGTCTTTTATAATACACGTGAAGAAAAGCATTTTACATTTTTTAATTAATTTGTTCGTAGATCCTGGTTTCAGTCAATCATTTCAACATTTCAGCAAATGAGTTGGTTTGCCCGTGTAAGGGAATTTGGTTATCATAGGTGGCTTCTAAACGTTGTTTCATCAAACAATACTTTCTAAACTAGTCAATTAATATGCAGCCCGATTATGACACATTATCTAAGACGATTGGATGAGAATAATGATAGATTTTTTAATCTTCCGTTATCGACTCTGCAGCCAAGGTTAGCGTGAAACAAAAAATATATTAGCAACAATATGTTTTAATGCAAATGTAGATATCATTAAAATATTTTCACAAAAACACTCCATTGCATCAAATTATATTACCTAAAATACGCCAATCGGCAGTGGACCCAATTACAGAAAATTACTTAATAGGTTTAAAAATCTTAACATTAGCGAACGTATTGCAAACGCACATGCATGTATAAGCATGATGCACAAGCAAACGCACACGAAGCATAAATACATAAGCGTTTTTGTCGAGAAACATGAAATAGACAACAACAACAAAAAAGTATATATGAAATGCTGCGATGATAACAAAGCGTTCTTAATTTCTCTATCAGAATCTTAACATTTTGAATTAAAATTAAGATTCGGATTTGGCGAAGGGTTAAGCCAGAAAATTAAATTATGAATAAAAGTAACATGTTGCAATACTTAGCATACATTTAAAGGAGACCAAACTGACCGCCAGAGGCAGCGAGTTAAATATATATCGATGATGTGCATGTGCATGCTATTTAAACTGTAAAAGAAGGAGAAATTTACAAATGACTAATTTTTTTTTAAATGTTTGAACATTCACATCTTTCCAAGGGAAAAAAAAAATGATTAAGTGGGAGTGGTTTTCAAATGTAATATTTTTCTACCACAGCAAACACATTTTTACACCTTTAAATGAATCATCTATAACTTAATTATAAGGATAATAAATTAACTAAAACTTAAATTAATTTAATTATAAGGATGGTAACTTAAATTGAATAAGGATGAAAACTTAATTATTCTATTATAACTCAATTATAATCCAATGCAATATTCAATTAATAAATATTTTTCGGTGGTGTGCATGCTTCGAACTAAGAAAAGGAGAAATTTACAAATGACTGATTTTTTTTTTCTGAATATTTCGAACACTTTTCAATAGACACCTTTCGAAGTAAGAAAAACTAGTCGGATGTGCCAATCTCATGCATGTTAATACATCAAAATTCGCTATCAGAATGTCAAAAGTAAATAGCAATCTATGCCCATCATGAGGATTCTAAAGTTGTGAGATTCCGTGCATTAGTTCTTGAGATATGACTATGGCTAAAATCGTGCAAATCCTGCAAAATGCAGCATAGCAGCGCTACCTGTTTGGGGATTTACACTAAAACCTATTCTGCAAAACTTATGTCAACATCTAACTGAATCTGAAGTTTGATGAAAATCCGTGCATTAGTTTTTGAGATATAGCTATTACGGAAATCGTGAAAAATCCAGCATAACAGCGCCACCTATTGGGCGGTTAACACCAAAACCTTATCGGCAACAACCTGTGTCAACGTCAAACTGAATCTGAAGTTAGAATGAAAATCGTGCATCAGTTCTTGAGATAGATCTATTGCGGAAATCCTTGAAAAATGGAGCACAGCAGCACCAGCTGTTGGGCGATTTACACCAAAATATAATCAGTACCAATACTTATCAAGGTGTACCTGAATCTGAAGTTTGATGGGTTGGTTGGGTTGATTGTTGGGTTGGGTTGATTGTTGACGGCCAATTATCTACACGAGGGATATATTGAAGTTTGATGGAAATCCGTGGATTAATTCTTGAGATAGAGATATTGCGGAAATCGTGAAAAAAGCAGCATAGCAGCGTCACCTGTTGGGCGATTTACACCAAAAACTAATCAGGACCAATTTATATCAGGCACTAACTGAATATAAATTTTTATTAAATTCCGTGCATTAGTTCTTGAGATAGAGCGCAGCGCCCATTAACAGTTTGTGTCACATACAGACACACACACAGGCAGACATTTTGTAAAAACATAATTTTCGGGATCTCTGATCCCTAAAACGTCGAAAACCGGAAGTCGAAAATTTTCACGAATCCAATAGAAGAAAGTAAAAATGATTAAGTGGGGGTGGCTTTGAATGATATACTTTACTATAACAACAAGCACATTATTTTACGCCATTAAATGAATCATCTATAACTTAAGGACAGCGGTAACCAGTGTTGCCACCTGAGCGTTCCTTAGAGTTCATTACTTGAAAAGTAAAAACGGAGCTATTATAAGATCACGCGTGTGTCTGTGAGAGATGAGTTCGGGCTCGTTTTTTGGAGCCCGGGCCCGCCCGAGCCCGACGATTTTAAATCCGAAACCGAAAGATTTTTTGTCATCAGAGCCCGAGCCCGCCCGAGCCCGATACCACTCTTTACCGATACATCTTTAACTATAATCGATTCCCTTCTCATAACAGTCTTCCGTGATTGACGTGAACCGGAAAATCAACGTAAATTACAAAATTGACACCGTTATCTTAAAGGTCAGATGCCTTTATATTAAAAGAAGAAACACTGACTGATTGCTTCCTATCGGAATAATAAAGTAATTATATTTACTTACGAAGCAAAGTGATCTCGTAAATCTACTACAGAGTCCTTAGCATGAGCAGAGTTCATGACAAATAGATATAATACCCAGTAAAGTTATTTTCATATGAAGAATGATTATGACTCATGCGCAAATATAAGATTAAATAATTTGCAAACCTCAAGATAATTCTGGTCTACTAAAAATCGAAGAAAACATTCTCTTTGTGTTAGATAACTAAATAAAAAATAAATAAACGATCGGATTAAAAAATATCTTCTGTCACAAACGAAAATCCTAATAAAAACAAATTCATTGCTTGTGTTTGTTTTGATTGGCGCCATATTAATTGATCGTCGTCAAAAATGCCGTACACATAAATCTGAAAACATCACAAATTTTCTTTTGAAACAGCAATTAAATACTAAAACAAATAAACACGATTTTTGTTACTCCTTCATTTTGATCTAAATAACATTGAAAAGACTTGAAAAGTAATTTTAAACGGGGAAAAAAGTTCTTTCAATCTTTTCTATACATAAATAAATATAGTTTTCCGGTTTCAGAAAGAACGAGCCCGAGTCCGCCCGAGCCCGAAGGCTAGAATAAAAATAGAGCCCGAGCCCGTTTCGGGCCCGGGCTCGGGCTGAGCCCGTCTCATCTCTATGTGTCTACCCATCTGTCACAGCCGTGTTTCTCGAAAACTATGAAACGTGGAAAGTTCAAACTTGATTGAGTTTTAAAGGCTATTGACCCACATATTCATAGATAGCCATTCACAAATATTATAAGGAAAAATTTAGGAAGCTAAGTAAGTTAGTTTTGAAATTTGTTTTCTTTTCGTATATCGTGTGGGGTATCGTTCAAAAGATCTCATAACACCGAACTCAAAAATATATTTGTTTTAATTTTAGGTATTATATTTTCAGAGATGTTGTCAAAAATGTACAGCAAAGATTTGGCATCCCCGCTGTTTTCGAATCTACTGAAACTAAAATTAGGGGTAGTGGCAGTTTATTTAAACCTTGTAGGGAAACTAAAGCAATTATCCTAGGTCACATATGTTTTTATAAAATCGCATTTTTTTCCGATATACACAAACTTTATTTTGCTGACTCTCAGCGGCATCTTATTTAAATTGGAAATTTTAACTTGCAATTTCATTTATTTTTTTTATATTAGGATATTAGGCAGTTTCAGGAGATTTAACTCTTTTGGAATTTTAACGTGAAATACGATTGCATGAACTGGTACTCAGAGTTCGTAAATAGCATGATATTTTTGAAAACAACAAAAATTTGGACTGATATCCGATATTTTCAAAAATCAAAATTTATTGCTGATTATAAATGTTTTCAGACTTAATATAAATTAGAAACTACAATGTATTGCACTTAATATGAAAACTTGATAAAACAATATTTTTAAATGTCTTTTTCCTTATCGTTAACCACTCTGAACAAAATTTAAGATCAAGTAATTGAAAACAAAGACAATTTGCTTTTTATCCTCATAGAAAAAAAAAAAATGTATAGGATTTAGTGTCAAGTATTATGGAAATTTTATGTTTTATACAACAAAATTTTAAGTACAAAATAAATTTTTAATTGAAAATTTGATGAAGCTGTAAATATCTGATTAATCGAAATTAGATAGTTTGTATTTTAATGGCTTTTCTAAGTTGATATTTTCCCACATAATCATTGGTTTAAAAATTCAGCTTCAAATGTAAAGCATGGAAAAGATTTTTATTTATTTTTTTTTATTTTTTTGTGGGGGAAGGGGAGGGGGTCTAAAAAATTGACAGAGGCAAAAGTTTTTTTTTTTTTTTTTATTATTATTATTTTATTTACGAAACAATATAATCAATAAAAGTTAAAGCATTCATTTACATTTGTTTTGACTGAAAATATCAAAAATATTTACAAGGTATTTTGGAAATAAATATCAAATATATAAAAATATTAAACATCATGATATTTTGAAAATAAATATCGGATATATCGCTCACCCGCAAGAAAAGTGACACATCTCGACAAAAATAAATTTCATAGGAAAGGTAAAAGAAGATTTTCATGTTTTTGCTGTAACATTAAATTATAGCACTTAGCTCTGCATGCAGGAGTAAAAATGTGCATAAAAGCATAAAAACCTTAACAATGAAGACGTAGTGTAGATGACGATTGGGTTGAGTAATTTTATTTCCACACACAGTCCAACCCCCCTTCTGTGGTCAAGAATGGACATATAGCGTAATAAAGCGATTTTCCGGATAACTACATTTACGAAACTTTTAATTTAGCAAGACGAACCTATTGCAGACCTATTAGTGGAAAAATGAATTTTTGTGAAATGTGTCACTTTTCTTACGGGTGAACGATATATTATGTAATATATCAAGATATATATATATATATTCATTGATATATATTACCGAACCCTTGGTACTCCAGGACAATTTAATTACTGTGAATCATTTTTATTATATCAAACACTATTAATTTCAGTGGGATTATGCCAACCCCCCTCCTCTCTCTCTCCATCCTCCGCGCTTTGTTTTTTTGATTTGATAATAGTAACTTTCTAGAATTCAGTATCTTAATTTTTCATTCTAGAAAATAAATAAATGAATTGATTTTGTGATAATGCATTAATAATTATTTCGAACGATTAATTACGCTCATAAATATTTTATTAATTATTGATAATTAATTCTAATTGCTATTTGAAAATAAATCGCTTGGGCCAATCCCACAATTTCTGAGTTCCCTAGCAATCGCGTTTTATAAATTAATTAATATTGTATTTACATTTTCCCCTCTTACAACTCACTTTTATCGAGCCATAAACACTGCCAACAACGAAAAACCAGCCAAATATTGCAACCCTCATGCACCTGCGATCGTGAGCAGATGTTTTGTTTTATTTACAATTTGTAAATAGAGCATGGTCAAGCTTTTCCTTATGTGATCTCATAGATGAGCTAGCATGCTTTTTTGAGCGGTTTCTTCAAGATGCTTAGAACGATTGCCACGCATTTTGTTACACTGACATTTTTGTGTGGCTTTGTATATTTACTTTCGCCATGTGTTTTAAGTTTGTTAATTTATATCACAGCCTTCTGTTCTTTTCTGTACATTTCCTTTCTGTTAGCGACTCTTGTGGATAATATACTCCCCAGGTTTAGAGTAAATGCAGACAAAAAAGCTGTATTTATTACAGGTAAGTTTTTCTTGTTTATTTATTTTTTTTTTAAGGTTTCTAAATAACAAATCATTTTACTGTACTTAATATTTCCATCCAATCTGGCCCTTTGGTAGGGAGCCGAATGCAAGAAAGCTTTTGAAAATCCCTGTTTTCTCAAGGCTAAAAAAAGGTCTAAAGTCTCGTTGGAGGGTCCCCTATAAGTGTGAGAGCTAGGTGAAAGCCCCATGCAAAACATTTTGGAACCTAATTTTGTTTTCAAGGGGTAAATAAAAGGCTTTTAATCTCGTTAAGGAATCTCTATAAGCGCTGGGCCTCAGTGCATTGCACTCATCGTTTGAGAACGACTTACAACAGTGAAGGCCCAAGGCAGAAACATTCATTCACCCCTCTACCTAGCAACATTTGAAGTTAGTGGCAAATAGGGTGGTCCTTTCCCAGATACATTTATTTTGAAATACGGGGGTGCATCTCAGTCAATAATTATAAATTAAAACTTGAAAGCAAAAACAAAATTGTAATATTTTAACTATTTAATATTTGTATCATTTCATTTTCATTTCTAGACATATTTTTTCCAAATTAAAAGCTATGTACAGGGGTATTAAAAATATTGTCTCAGCTGTCATAAGTGAATGTTATGACTCTCGCTCATTAGAAATTTGGAGCTTGCCGTCTTAGGTGCAATTTTATTTTGTGAGCTACATGTCAGTAGAGGGATGCATTGAGTGAAGGTTGTTCTAAAGGAATTTCAGCTTGTATTTACGTTTATATGCAGAGGAAAAACATTGGATATTAATAATTATGAGACAGGGGCAGCTCGCGAATATGTAGATGAGGTACAAGTTATATAATATCAGTAACTTATCTCGTAAAGGTACTGTTAATGTATCAAATTAAATTTTAAATATATGTATTACAATTTAAATTTTACTTAGTTAATTAAGTTAGTTTGGGAGAGCCTTTTGAACCGAGGGCTTGAACATTTAACCTGAGGGGAATCCGTCCTTGCTAGTGTTGAATGCAGTGGTGGCCCGGGGGTGGGACATCCCCTCCGGAGCAATGAGATGTCCCCGCGGAAGATTTGAGATTTTGTGTTATTTTCAAGGACCAAAAAGTGCAATCCCCCCCCCCCCCTCCAGAAACCCTATGATGTTTCCCCCCCCCGGAGCCACAGAAATCCTCCCGAAGAAAAGTGTCTGAATTCAACACTGCTCCTTGCTCATCCCCTCTCCCCTTATTGTTGGTCCTGCTGGTCTGTGAATGCAAAAGGCAACGTTGTTTGATTATAGATTTTTTAAATTATTTTTTCGAATTTAAAATAAACGGTTGTGAAAAATGGATTTTAAATGGCATATTGCGAGTATACAGGCAGAGAAAAAAATTTGTGCAGGGATGTCTTAAATTTAACATCTGAAGTTAACGTCTCTGCTTTCAAACGTGTAATGCCTCCCCGTCCACCAACATTTGATATATATGAATGTTAATATCTGTAAAACCTTCCAGCTTCTATCGGAAATGCGGCAGTAGAGGGGCATATTGGTAATCAAAGGGAGCAGCTTTATTGGGCTCTGAGCTGAGTGTCTAGCATGTATGGACAGGGGCATGCATAGAAATTGTGAGACTCTGTACAGATATGAAATCACTCCTGTTCCTCTACAAATTACGTTTATTGGCTTACTGCATGCCCTGTATATACGTCACACAAAATTAGCGATATTGAATTCCCCGTGGGGGAGGGGGGGGGAGAATTAGAAGCTCCGAGGGGAAGTCCCCCCCCTTGAATTCATCACTGGAAACCAGCTATCATGTTGCCCTTTACAGCTTGGGGTCCAGTTCAACTGTATCCCTCATTCTCCTATGCACATTGCTGTGTACGGGACATGTAGGGAGACCGTTGAGCATAATCTGTACTAGGCTTCACTATTGAAGAGCTTAGTGGAAGGTGTTTTATCACATTTTTCTCAAAAATTGTTTTATATGAAGGTGTTACGAGATAATATATCATATGGTAAAGCTAAAATATTAAGATATTAATTTGTTTTTAAGATATGAGACTTTTGTTTGTAAAATTTAATAATTTTTAATTTAATAATTTAAATAATATTAATAATGTTTAATATTTAAAAATTAAATGTTAGTAAATTATTTTTAGAGAGTTTAGTATCACTTGTGAATATTTGAAACACGTGTACCTAAGATGAAAACAAATCAATAAAATTTAAAACAAAAAGCTCTCAATTCAATTTTTTGGAAATTTTATTTTTGCTACATAACATCTTCTTTCACTAAGGAGTAGTGCTTAGTTTGAACCGGAGCTCTCTGGAGCTCACCTCCGATATTTCTTTGCTTTTAGCAGGGTCGGACTGGGACAGGGAAAAGGGCGCAGACCTTGGATTTTCAGAGGGCGCAAAATTTTTAAGGAACTCGAGTCAACTTTACTTATGCTTGTGTTGTATCTGGCTTGACAAGGATTAGCACATTCGCATAGTACCGTATGAAAACGGTTTAATATTATATCTCTGAGTATAGATCAGTGGTTCCCAACTTTCTATTGGCCACGTCCCACCAAAACATCCGTAAAGTCACTATGCCCCCCCCCCCCATAATCTGTAAATTATGCCTCTCATTTTTTTAAAATGAATTCTATTCACACGGGGGAAGTGTAATAGAGCCTTAATAAAATCTAATCATTTCATATTTTTTAACTTATCAAAGAAGTGAATCTTCTGCCACAAATGTGTTTTTAACATAATTTTATAAATGCAACGAGATTATACATCTTTGCCTACATGCCAAAATGAGTTATGTTGTACTTTTCCAATTTAACTCAATGTTAAAGAAAAGTGTTACACAGTCTGCATTTTTATCTTCCCAAGTAACTTAAATAAACACTTACATTTAACGTTAAAACTGATAAATTCATACATTTTATAATGCATTCTTGTAACTTATTAAGAGTTGGCGGAAAAGCTTTGGACGCTGACTTTTCTTTATATGAATAACACAATACACAAGAAGTATTTTAATATTCGCATCTTAATCAAATTAAGTAGCCATTATTTCGCATACCACATTCTCTCTGTTTTCCCTTTCCCAATATCGATAATTGTATTAGCGAATAGAAGTAGAAAACTCATTTAATAAATAATGGAAAACGTTACGAAAAATTTTAAATTTTCCACCAGAAAAATTATAGTGAGTTTTAATACTTTAAAAGATATCAAAATACTTTCAAAAATTATTCACATAATTATTCTGGTATTAAATCTATTTTAAAATTTCGATACAGAACATTTTAAAAATTCAATAAAAAACTGATTTATTAAATTTTGCTTGTATTCCAATTATTTTTAGCCTACAACACTTCTTATCCCAAAAAAGACAAAAGAAACTTATAGTGAATGAGTAAGTAAGAAATTTGGAATTGTCCCCCCCTAGAAGGTCAAATGTCCCCCCAGTGGGGCGTACGCCCCACGTTGGGAACCACTGGTCTAGATAGAAGACTTCGCTATATTCCTCTTCCTCGTGCATGTTTAGTGTTCCATCAAATCTAAACAATGTTACACAATTTTCTAAAACGAATTATGTTATATCTAAAAGTTTCAGCAAGTTGAATACAGATTAGTTTGTAGTCGATGACTGATATCAAGGTTAGGGCTTTCCTATTTTTTCTTTTGTCAGTAGACTCCTTATAACAGGGCTCCCAAATAGCCCGCCAACTGAATGCCAATATTATTTTAGAAAAAATTTCCTTTTAGATTTTTCTTTCAAACCGAACCTTTGAAAGTTAATTCTAGCGCAAACCTACCATAAAATTTTCTGTTAAAATTTATTGGTATTCAGTTGGCGGGCCATTTGGGAGCCCTGTTATAAGAGTCATGGAAAAAAGTGACCATCACCTACCAATTCTTCTGCAAATGACTGTATAAAAAAGATATTGGTACCAATGGATTAAAATAATATCTGCTGTTAAATGATATTCATAAGTTTTTCTTTGGGCATTGTCTACATATTAAAAAAAAGGCACAAACGTTGATTTTTCAAATGGTAACATCCACTTTTAACACCCTATTTCAATTCGTTGCCAGCAAGGTGTTTATATAATTTTCTAATGAAAATCTGACCAGAAAAAGTACTGAAAATAGTTAGTCACGAGTAAAATCATACATGAATTTTAAATTGAAACTAAACTGACTTAACGTTACAGAAATTTTTTTAAGTATTTCTGGTAAGTATCTATTATTTTCTTTTCGGTGCTCTTTTGGTAAAAGAAGACTATTTCATTTGATAAAAAAGTCCTTTTGTTAGTCTAAAATAACTAAAATAATTGAGTAAATTTACTCTTCTCAGAACAATCTTCCCGTGTTTTGCAAATTTCTTATCATAATTAGAGATCAAGGGACATATTTAAGTTTCCATAATATTTTTTATTTTATTTTTTTTTTAAACTATCATAATTTCTGAATAATCATCGCTTTATTAAACGATAAGTTTTCAATGATTAAATTAAACAATTTTTTATTCCAAAATCTATGCTAGAATTTCCTAACAGTTATTTAAGCATTGAAAGTCTGTCAGTAAATAAAGCGAAGCTTACTAACCGAAAATTAGGATGTAAATTCTGTGATTGAAAAAACGCTGGCGCAGGATTCTTCCACAGTTAGTAGGATTGTAATCCAGAAGTGCCACCAAGTTTGTATTTCTTGAAAAGAAAAATCGTATTTTCCAATTCACAACAAAATCCCTATAAAAAATTTTTTGCCTACTAATATTAATGTCTTTCTTTTCTCAAGTTATTTATTAAAAAGTACGGTTTCAATTATAGGTGCATGCCAGTTTTAAAAGGGATGGGGGAAGGTAGTAAAACCTGAAGGATTGTAAGTCGGCAAAACATTTGGTTAAAATCTAAAAGATATGATATCACTTACAGAGGTGAAAAAAATCTAGCTCAGGGCGTCGTGGTTACTAAAGCTTTCCCCGGGTGCATGTTTTCTTTCTCAATCGCATGCGAAGATATCCACTTTGATTCCTGATCCTGAAACAGCTTCGATATATCTTTAATTTCTTTGTGATAATAAAAAATACCTCACTACTGATGTCTGTTTATGGATTGATGATCATTCCGTAAAAGAATTCTCGAAATTTTGTACTCTCGTCAGAATGTATGTGTACAATGTGGAAAAAAAATACTGGAGTGGCTTAGGAACGTAGGGCGCGAAATTTTCCCCGAATGAGGGCGCACCGGCCATCGGGCAGATGGGCCGGCGGGCCAGTCCGACCCTGGCTTTTAGTGATTATTTAAATTTAAATATTAGTTGGCATTCACTGGAGAGCAATTCCGAGCCAATGTTACCATTTTTAGCATTTTATTTTTTACATCAAATATTTAATACATGTATTTTCTAATAGTATTAGACCTATATTTTTTTATATCGCAATGTATTTTATAAAAGGTTGATTAGTCAAAATAAATAAAATCCATCTATAATCAGCATAGTTTATTTTTATGTGATTATTTGTTTGTCTGTTACATATTGGATGTTGGTTTGTTACAAGTAAAATTACATATTTTTTATAACTATATTGTGGCAACAGTCAAATTTTGTGGAAGTCGAATGTTTTTGAACTGCCTCTGAATGAAAATACATTTTTGTTATAATAAATTGTGTGTTATTTTATAAATGATATAGATAAATATTAAGGTGTCCGAAAAGCATGATAATTCCTGTTTGTCTGTTACAATACCACTGTTTAAATCATAATTATTCACAATAAATAACTTATTCATAATAACTATATTCATTTATCTTATAATATCATATACTAATTGTAGCCATCTTTTAATTACCTATCATTTTTTCCTCTATGACTATTTTCCTCTATGTTCATAACACATAATAAAAGGCTTATAAAAGAATGTTCCGTGCAATTTCCTGGGGCGCCTACCTATCTCGGGTGCTATAGACCCGATCCCCTCGACTAATATACCTACAGATAGGTTGTAAAACGGAGTTTCCTTTGGATAGAGGTTTGTGTAGAATAGAATGCGCCCCCTGGTTGCGAAATGTGGAACTAACAGATTTCGCAAAAGGATAAAGTGTTTTAAAGGAATATTAAACGAAACCCTCTGTGCGATCTGTGATCACACTTACCCACTTGTTTTATTTTTCGTTTCTATAGTATATGTGCATAGCATGGTCCCTTACCCTGCACCCAAATTTACGAATAAGGACTTCTTTCTGTTCAAAACTTGTTTTAGGTTTTCGTCTTAGCCTATTTCGTTAACCTTCTCTTTTCTGAGTCTGTAATTTTCATTATGTGCTTGTGACCAAAACATATGCTCTCAAATTAGCATGGGGGTTTTCTTCTGGGAATACAAAAGAGTTGTAAACTACCATACTGTACTGTTAGATACATTTTTTTCTACATTCATTTCCCAGATTCTCGTTGCCAAAATATAAGGGCAATTTTCTGTTATGTTATTTAGTTGTTTGGAGTTTCTGAACCAAGAATAAAGTTCCAGAATAAATGCGAAAGGTTTGGGGGGGGGGGGGGGGGAATTGAACTTTGCCCCGGGCGCGGTAATTGAGGGGGCGCCAAATTTATACTACAAACCCCGTTTTTTTATTATTCGTTTCAAAGGTATTATATGTGCATAGCATGGTCCCTTACCCTGCACCCAAATTTACGAATAAGGACTTCTTTCTGTTCAAAACTTGTTTTAGGTTTTCGTCTTAGTCTATTTCGTTAACCTTCTCTTTTCTGAGTCTGTAATTTTCATTATGTGCTTGTGACAAAAACATATGCTCTCAAATTAGCATGGGGTTTTCTTCTGGGAATACAAAAGAATTGTAAACTGCTATAACGTACTGTTAGATACATTTTTTTCTACATTCATTTCCCAGATTTTCTTTGCCAAAATATAAGGGCAATTTTCTGTTATGTTATTTAGTTGTTTGGAGTTTCTGAATTAAAAATAAAGTTCCAGAATAAATGCGAAAGGTTTATTCAATAGAATTTATTTCTGTTTCTGATCTTTTCAATTTTGTGACACATGTCACAAAGAAAAAGTGTATATTTGTGTGTGTATGTGTGTGTGTGTGTGTGTGTGTGTGTGTGTGAGGGGGGGGGGATTGAACTTTGCCCCGCGCGCAGTTTTCTCTTCGCACGATGCTGAATGGGACAGTGGGATGAATGGGACAGGAGGTTTTTCTCTTTATGTATCATTCTAAACATTTCACCAGTCACATTAGATGAAGCAATGGTAGCCCAATCTTCAGTTGTAAAAAGTTGCTGATATTCATAAGCTTGCAATTGTATAAAGAAAAAGATTATAATGTTTCATTTTGTATTCTATAAATTGAAATTTTTATTTTTGTGTCAAAGTTGATTTTCATATTTTTGTAAGAAGTGTCGCATTCCTACCCACTCTCCTGTTTGTGATCCGAAGATCTCCAACCCCCTTCCTGGTAATGATTAAAAATGGAAAACAATATGACTTTTATAGAATACGATTCTGGATCATCATGACAGCCTGTTTAGTATCAATAATTTATGAAATATGCAGAAATTGTTTAAAAGGTGGATTAAAAACAATAATTTAACAGGTGTTTTCATAAGGAAGAGCACGCGTTAGAACATCAAAATTTACTTTCTGTCTCTATGATAAGTATACATGCGTTTCACCTGATGAAGACAGTTATAAAATTATTGCTCTTGAGACTAGTCTTTTCCATGCTTTTCTGTAATTTTAAGAATTTTTGTTTATTTATGCAAATTTATTTTCTTTATCTCCATACTGGCGACCGGTCAAGCTCAAGTAAAAAAGAGGGTAGAGTTTTACGCTATAAAATTCATCAAAGTTAACACTTGTCATTCTAAACCTTTTTTTTAAATCATTGTATAATTTCTTAACATAAGACAATCAATAATAATCACAACAAATAACGAAGAAGATCATTTATTGCTGCTATTTGACATCCCTGTTCTGTATCGCAAAAAATATTTTTTGAGTTTCTAATATAGTTGGAAAGTGTAAGTGTTTATAATTTCTGTTCGTCTGTCTGTTTCTCTGCTTGTCTGTCCCTCTGCCTGCACCCTAAATATACTTGAATTGCTACGAAATTTAAATATGTTATTAAGAGTGTATAGCAATGTTTCCTACTCAAAAAAAAAATTTGAGTAGCATATATATATATATTTTTACAGGGATACACAAAATATTTTAATATAACATCGATCTATAATAAACGATTGTTTGATGAACGTTTTAATGATGCATCTGTTTCAAACATAACAAACTCATGCATGTTATAGTAGTTTACTACAACATGTCTTCTTTTGAAAATTAGTGTGCGTAACATTTATTGTTCTTTTACAGGGATGCACAAAATAATTCGGATACATTATAGTCTATCGGCACTGATTCTTTTAAGTAAGTTTTATCAATACCAAACTGAACGAAACTAATCTGTTAAGTTCACTGCAGCACGTACTTGATGGAAAATAGTTTGTGTAATATCTATATATATGTATTTTACTGTCCATAGACGGTAATATATTCGGCTTCTTTAACGTGTCCCTGTTAAAAACGTTTCAAGGATGCGTGCACTATTTTTAATAGCTAATATGTTATAGTATATCTCAATAACATGTATCAATTTCGTTATCTGTGAAATAATAGAACGCTTAAAAAAATATATCAAACAATTAACCGCCCACAGGCCATAATGAATTCGAATTGCATTATGCGTTTTGTAAGTGAACGGCAAATGCTACGCATGTTTTTAATAAGAACAGGCTGTATTGAATCTCAAAATCATTTATGAATTTCGTTGTTTCCAGGCATATTTACGAAAATTAGAACTCGGACAGGCAGGCAGATGGAAAAAGAGACGAACCGAAGTCATAAAACCGGAGTCATTTTTATAACTATACAGCCGAACTCTGTTGTAACGAGGATGAAAGAACCAAAGTCTTTGCTCATTATAACAATGTTCCCATAATAAGCGAATTCAAGTTACGTTCACTTATTCCCAATGGAAATAGAATTGCATAAGAAAGTCGAACCAAATCAGTAAAATTATCCATCCACTCGCCTAATTGTCAAATTTGTAGAGGTTCTTTAGAGATCTGCACGGGACGGGCTCCGGGTTGCAAGACAAAGGCAAATTTCCAAACGAAAAAAAAAAAAAAAAAAAGAAATAAAAGGCTAGTCAGGTCGATAAAAAAGTGAAGCGGGCCGACTGGCCCGATATAACAAATTTAAAGGGATCAAACTAATCCGACAAAATATTTAATGGGGGTGAGAATAAGTATAAAAGTGCTGCACGAGCCGATGCTAACGGATAACATCAATACACTTTTTCCATGCATATTTTCAAAGGATATTTTTACTGTTTTAATTTATTTACATGCAATTACTAATATAGTGTCAAAAAATAAATGAAAACTTCCAACTACTCATAAGAAACAAAGACACAAATAAAGAATAAAAAAATAGGGGGGGGGGACTGTTCTACCCTGCCCTTTCTAAATAACGCCTCTGCAGAATAATCTTTAAAAAAAGGTACAAATACTACTTTTATCCTTGAGAGAATAGGTAGGGAAATTACTAATATATTGGCAAAAATAAATGAAAACTTCCAACTACTCATAAGAAACAGACACAAATAATGAATGAAAAAAATCTGAGATATAGAGGGGGGGTGGGGGGGGGGGGGGGGGGTTCAACCCTGGCCTACCTACGACTCTGTAGAAATTTTTTTTTAAAAAGAAAATACAAATATTTTTATCTTTGAGAGAATAGGTAATGGAAAATCAATCATCCACATGGTGACTAGCAGGGGCGCCATTTGGGGAAGGCTAGGGCACTCGCACTCCAAGGAATTTTATATGTTGAAGTGTGTCCGTTATCATAGATAGTATTTAAGAATTTACACCAAAAAATCACACAAAGCTAAAATAATTTGTCAAATTTGAATAAAATAGAAACATTAGCATTAAATAAACACTAAACACAGAAATTAATAATTATTAATAATATTTGATAAAGCCTTGCTATTGCAACATTCTTTAAATGAAGCATGTTTATTACTAATGAGTATTTCGGCTGTTTTAATAAACAAATGTGTGAATAAAACTTTATCGATTGCTTCTCAAATGTGTGCAACAGCAAGGAGATAAAAAAAGCCCCCCTCCACCATCAACGGAAACATTGCCCCCTTCCCAAAGAAAGTTTTGAGATGGCACCCCTGCCGACTACGTCAATGATTCTTTTACTTTTGTAATTTAAAACGAGTTCAATTTAACTCGGATGTAATGCTTAATAATTTATAAGGCAAAACAAGAAAATAATGGAAATGGAAAAACATGTTTTTTTCCCTAAGTATTATTATCTGACATAGCCTCCGGTCTTTAAAGATATTTCCTCCTCTTTATATCTAGGAATGCGACCGGTTCACTTTTGATACCTAAAATAGTGCCTCATACTTTCCTCGCTGGCTAAGACGCTATAAATTAGCTAGGGTTATTCCACAGTGAAAATTCGAATGAATCATAGGCAACGACAAGGGATTATGAAATTTAATTAACTGATTTTTTTTTTTTTTTATGATTCTGACAATAATCTCTTTATATAAAAAACTGCCTGTTATCTGTTTGTAGTTCACAGCTATTCCTCCTAGAATATGGACCCTTCGGCGAAGAGAACAAATTTAACGTCAGTTATCCTTTATCTCCATCCCATCCGCGTAGATCTGAGGATGTCATATAAGGTCTCTGAATTTTAAAATTTGGATTGGTTTCCGAGATATAATTTTTTTATTTTTCTTAACAACATTTCTATAATGAAGGCAACTAAATTTCGTAGAGATAATGGGAAACGATAGGGATTGTTATATTTTTTAAAAATCCTTTTCAAATTCAAAATTGAAATTATTTTTATTTGAATAGATGGTGTAAACAATATTATGATTGAATTACATATTTGAAGAATTAAAAACTTATTTTTCACATATTTAAGCTTCAGGAATAAATTTATTCTACAGAAACAAAAATCGTCTTCCCACATATTTACATTTAAAAAATCGTTACATCGTACATTTTTTTTCAACTTTACATTCAACCAAGGAGGAAGATTTAAATTCATTGTATTTAGATGGACAGTTATCGAGACATTCACAAGGATTGGTTTCAAGGGGGAAAAGCATGCGCTATTTTCAATTAATTATTTTTGAAATAGGGCGGCTAAAACATTTTACACAGACGCTAAAAATAAAATGGTTTATTGGGTAAAAATTACATATCTTTTTTTTCTTAAGGCATTTATTTTAATCCAAGAAGCTAAAATATTTTTTTGTTGATAAATTTGTCAAAATAACGTCATTTAGTTCCGAAATTAGAAACAAAATCTTAAAAAAGTTATACACTTTTGACAAGTTTGCATAAAAAATCCCGTAAATTGCAAAAGCAATTTTTGCAGTTTTTGTTTAATCTACATTGTAAACATATTTTCTTACTTGAAACGTAGTATTTAATAAAATTAATGTTATACGTTTTCCTTTAGATGTACAACAATATTTGATTTATTCCCTTAAGAAATCGAACGATCTTATGCAATATAGATGCAACACATAGGGTTGTCACGCAGCTAGTAATAACAACAATAAAAATAATAAACGGTATTTTTTTCTTCCCAGGTGATTTAAAATAATTAAAGAGAAGTATAACAAAGGGTTATTTGCCAGGGTGGCTCTGCCTCCTGACCCCCCCCCCCCCCCCCCTCCTTGTGAAAGACAATATTTAGTCTAATTTTCCTTTACGTTTATGCGTTTAAAAATTATTTTATGGGATTACTTGAATCGGTCTTAATTAAATTTCGAAAAAAATAAAAAGACTTTCAATTCTCCATTTTGAATAAAGCTAACAGAAACTTACTTTTGTATTTTCAATTATTCCTTGTTTGTTACATTTCTGTGTTGCTTTTTGCATTGATTTGTTTGAAAATTGTCTTCCACGAGGTTTTGATAAGAAATAGCAGTTTAGTTTATTTCAAGTTTCTATTCATTTTTTGAGGCTTAGGTTGCGAAAATCAGGCATTCCTGTTAGGAAATCTTGTCCTTCCTTGAATTTCGTTTTACAGGCGCTCTTGTATTGGATTAAACGCATTGTCAGCAATTTTTAAACGGGAAACTAAAGAAATGTGACCATGTTTCCACACAAAAGGAAAATTAGCCACGGAACGGAAAATTTCAGAAAAATAAATAATTGAGCGAGCATATTGCATGGGCACGTCAGAACGGAATCCAGGAAAGGCAAGATTTTCAAACAAATCTGCATGCGGCCGGCCCGCAGGTCAGTCCGTGGTTTTTTGTTTACATGGATGGTATAAATATAAACATATCAACATAAAAAAGGCAAAAATTTACCAATAAAGAAATATTAAGTACTAAAAAATGTTTTACCAGCATTTTTCAAAATTGATGATTTAAAGAGAAAATAGTTTTGCTAGATTTTTCAACATAGAGTACCTACACTCCCCCCCCCCCCCCCTCTACACCGTCCACACACAATTTTTACACAAGTTATAATAAAAATCAACATAAAAACAACAACAAAAAATTAAATTTAACAAATAAAAACCATAAAAAAATCCAAAAATAAGCAAGCCTTTTTCCCCTTCAAAATTTAGAATTTAAGCAATTTGTATTTTTTTTCATTAGGGGCCTTAACGAAAAATCATTACTTCCTCTCTCTCTTAGTGTTTAATTAGGATACTCAATGTTTAATTCGAAATAATATTTTAATTTACTTAGAAAGAATAAATTTTATTGTTTTATTTTTCAAAATCACGAGGAAAATATAAAATTTAGTTAATTGATTTGTAAAGAGGGTAATAGCCCTCCCGTGTCCCTCCTCCCTTTCCCCAGTACTTATGTCTCTTTGAAAGCTCTTTGATAGTTTCCTTCTTCCTTTTAAACGATAGAGTTATTTATTGCTTTACTTTTGTATTTAGAAAATATTCAAAGAATAGATGATGGACAGATATTTTTTTTTTAGCCCTTTATGTCCCCTCGCATAGTGGTTCCAATTGCCAAAAACGTAATTATAATATGAAATTCTATACGGATGTGTATGAAAGTTTGTATTTAAGGATTAACCTTACTAATTACAATTTTGATAATGAAAATTCAAAGCATCATATCTAAAACAGCGGATAAAATTGAAAAAAAAAATAAACAAAATAAAATAAAATTGGTTTTGAAAAAGAATAATAATAAGGTCTTATATTATACGAATTAAAAATCTGATATCAAAAACGAAAATGCAAAACATCGGATTCCTTTTATGTCATCTCCCCCCCCCCCCCCCCGCCCCGCTGATGCGCCAGCTGACTGGCAGTTTCGTTATCTGTGCCATTTAATCTATCATAAATACCAAAATTATCGACGCTAAAATTGGTTGCAAAATTGTGACGCTGACTCCCGGACTCTAATTGAATAAAGAAAAACACCTAGGGGAGAGGGGGCACATGTGAACAATTTTTACATTTTTGACTATTTCTCAAAATTGTTATGAGCTATTGAACCAAAAATTGATTTATAATTTATAATTTTTTATTATTTAGAGTTTGTTTGTTCTTTTGGTGAAACTTTTGGATGCATTTATCAAGAATTTCTAACTTATATCATCATTCTAAAAATTGTCTAAATTTGTTCACATGTGCCCCGGTGGAGGGGTAGTTGTGAACATAGCTGGGGCACATGTGAACACATGCATAAATAAGACTAAAATAATTTTTTGTGAATAAAAACTGTGATAAAAACTAATTAGATACCCTCTTTCTAGTTGTGTGAATAAATCAATAAATGTTTCAACATAGATTCAAGAAATTATTCGTAAAATTGTACACTAATATGCTTACTCCTTTTGACTCACTTTTAATTGTTATCTAACTTCTAGTAAATTAAAACTGTGAAGCAATCCTAAACACATTGAATATATAGCTCAATGTTTGACAAGGGTAATTAAATTTTAAGCTAAAAAAAAAAATGCATTCACAGACTTAAAAAATACACTTGTGAACTGTTCACATCTGCCCAATATGTTCTGTTCACAAGTGCCCCATCTACCAACTTCAGCCTAACTTATAAAAAAAAAGATTTTTAATTTAAACCAAACTTTTTGTAGACTTACCTAATTAATGCCACTATAGAATGCAATGCTGATATTCTTCTTTAAAAAATGTCTTGAATGAATTTTTACTTCAATAACTCAGAAGACTTTTTTACTTCACACCTTCTAAAACAAACAAATTACAACTACCAGAAATCAAAATGGCCTATTGTTCTGAAAATTCAGCCAAAATATGGTACCAGTACTACCATCAATTGGTAATTTTTTGAATTTTTTTATTTCAAATTAACTGAGTGAAATATATACTGTTCATATGTGCCCCCCTCTCCCCTAAATATAAATTTTATTTTTCGATTTTTGGTCACGTTTCAGAGAATTGGCACCACTATGCGACGGTATTTTAAAGTACCGAGAAAAAAAAACTTGTTAAAAAGTTCATTTAATACTTCGATTGGCAGTAATACTACTTAGAATGAGTCGTATATTTTACTTCATCGTGTTCCAAAAGCTTTATTTGTTACACAAAACAAAGTATTTGAAATATTTTTCTTTCCCTTAAAGTTTTAACTATTTAACTTTCTTGATGTAGACAGACATGCAATGGAAAATTTCAATTCTGAAAAAAGTCTATACAGTGAACTGGGGGTAACTTTGGCCCAAATTTGGGGGCAATTTTCGTCCACATTTAAGAAACTTTGGTCCATGCTGCCACGGTGGAAGCTTGGCGAATTATTTACAAGAGCTGTCAACCTCACGGTAGTGCTGCTACCTATATTTTGAGACCAATACTTTGCGGATAACTCAAGTGATGCAGCAGATTTAATCTTTTTTCACTTTTCGGCCAAAGTTACCCCAGATGACTATTTATAATGTCAGGTTATTTCCGGGTTTCTAACTGCATAAAATACTAAAAACAATATTTTAAAGGTGTGATTTTATGTAGAATTGTAAAAATTCCTCAAAAACCCTATAAATACCAATTTCGCTTAATAATTTTTAATAGACGAAATCTTTCTGAAAATTATTTAATAATTGCACAAATATTTTTACGTATTTTCAAAAATTCAGGAAAAATACTTTGGTAGGTGAAAATTTCATACTTTCATAAACTGGAACATAAAAGTTCAAATACATATATTTTTTTTCTTTTTAGGATGTGATACAGGCTTCGGTCACTTACTGGCTCGTAGGTTAGACAGTATGGGCTACAAGGTATTTGCTGGCTGCCTTTATCCCGAAAGTGAAGAAGTGAAGAAATTGATTGACACCACATCAAACAATCTACAGGTGGTCCAAATTGATGTTACTCAAGATGATAGCGTGCGAAATGCATTAAAAGTGGTCGAAAAAAGTCTTGGCAGAAACGGTAAAGAATTAATTTTATGCATCTTATTGTTGCCGGCCAGCGATTTTGTAAAGTGCCATTGTTTGAGTATTTAGTGCTAAATCTTACCGACCCCAATCTTTTATGATTGTTTAAAAAAAAAAAAGGTGCTATTCGAATTGTAATACTTAAACACTTTACTTTTAAGTAAGGTACATCATCTCACTTAAAACGAACTGCGTTGATTACTGTGACTTAAAAGATAGTTTTAGAGAACTTTAAAGTACGAGTGCAATGGAAAGGATTGCTGTTAACCCTTAAGTAGCGCCGTGAAATTTTTGTGCGCAGCTGGTGTCATGATCTCATTTCGTTTCCAGCTAGTATTATAACACACACACATATATGTAACAATGTAACCATATATAAGATAACATAGAATTCATCATGCATAAACGGGGAAATATAAATAAAAAAAAAGAAAAATGAACTCATACCCGTTATGATAATAATAATAAAAAAATTCAGATAAGAAGTTTAAATAAATATAAATTAAGCGAAATATTTATGAAACCATGGCAGAATCGTCAAGCCAGAATTACCATAGATTCTACAAAACATGCTTTAAACCGTACACGTTTTTCTTCCTTGCACGAGCTATAATAAATTACAATTGTACACGATTTGGGCAAATCGTACATTAAAAAACCAGAAATGTGTTAATAAAATATCAAACAAAATGAGTTAATAAAGTAATCACATGCTCATGAATAATTATATCTATACTAATATTATAAAGAAGTAAAAATTGTTTGTATGTTAGAGGTAATCTCTGGAGCTACCGAACTGATTTCAAAAGTATTGGTATCAAAATGATGGTGTTAGTCCAACTTAGAACATAGGCTATATTTTATGTCGGTGTCACTACCCTAAAGGGGGTGCAGGAGCAAAAAATGTTTTAAAAATGCAATTTTTGTGTTATGGAAGGGCCTAGAATCATGAAATTTGGAGTGGTAGTTACTTATAAAGATATAAATGATATCTAAGAACATTTTCAAAACAATTCGAAATTTAAAAGGGGTGAAAATGCACAAAAAGCGTTCTAAAAACGTTCGAAATGGTGGTTTCTACACAATCTCAGGAAATACCAAACCGATTTAAAAAATAATGGTGACAACCCTTGCTCCAAGATAGGCTATATTTTATGTCGGTGCCACTACCCCAAAGGGAGTGCAGGAGCAAAAAACGTTCTAAATTTCGGTTTTTGTGTTACTGAAGGGCCTAGAAATATGAAATTTGAAATATTAGTTACTTATTAGATATAAAGGATTTCTAAGAACAGTTCTTAAAAAATTCGAAATTAAAAAGGGGTGAAAATGCGCGAAAAGCGTTCTAAAAAGTGGTTTCTGCACAATCTCAGTAAATACCAAACCGATTTAAAAAATAATGGTGTCAAAATGATGGTGACAACCCTTGCTCCAAGATAGCTATATTTCATATCGGTGCCACTACCCTAAAGGAGGTGAAGGAGCAAAAAACGTTCTAAAAATGCAATTTTTGCGTTACTGAAGGGCCTAGAAATATGAAATTTGAAATATTAGTTACCTATTAGATATAAAGGATTTCGAAGAACTGTTCTTAAAAAAAAAAATCGAAATTAAAAAGGGGTGATAATGCGTGAAGAGGATTCTAAAAAACATTCTAAATGGTGATTTCTACTCAGTTTTGGGAAGTATCAAATCGATTTCAAAAGTAATGGTTGCAAACTGATGGTGACAGACCTTGCTCTAACATGGCTCTGTTTTATGTTTGTATCACTACCACCTTGGGATTGCAGGAGGAGAAAAAAAAAAAACCGTTCTAAATTGCGGTTTTGTGTTATGGAAGGGCCTAGAATCATGAAATTTGGAATGGTAGTTACTTATAAGAAATCGATGATCTCTAAGAACATATCCTAAAAAAAAAAATCGAAATTTAAAAAAGGTGAAAATGCGCGAAAAGCGTTGAAAAACATTTTTAATTGCGATTTCCATGCAACCTCAGGAAGTACTCAACCGATTTCAAATATAACGGTGTAAAATGATTGTGACAGCTCTTGCTCCAAAATAGGCTATATTTTATGTCTGTTTCCACTACCCCAGAGGAGATGCAGGAACTAAAAATGTTCTAAAAATGCAATTTTTGAATTATGGAAGGACTTAGATTCATGAAATTTTGCATGGTATATATATATTACATATAAATGATCTATCGTATAAAAAGCGTTCTAAAAATGTTCTAAATGCCGATTTGTGAGCAATCTCAGGAAGAATCAAACTAATTTCAAAAGTAATGGTAGGCAAATTGATGTTGACAGCCTCTGCTCTAACATAGACGCTATTTCATGTCGGTGTCACTATCACCTGGAGGTTGCAGGAGCAAAAAAGTTCTAAATTTCGATTTTTGTGATCTGTAGGGGCTAGCAACTTAAAATTAGGCAAGGTACATATTTATTAGATGTAAATGATCTTTAAGAACAGTTTCGAAGAAATTAGAAAATCTAAAAAGGGGTAAAAATGCGCGAAAAGCGTTCTAAAAGCGTTCTAAATTACAATTTTTATGCAATTTATCGAATACCAAACCGATTTAAAAAATAATGATGTCAAATTGTTGGTGATTGAATTTGCTCAAACATAAGCTATATTTTATGTATGTGCCACTACCACCAGAGGGTTGCAGGAGCAAAAAACTTTCTAAATTGCAATTTCTGTGATACTGAAGAGCCTAGAAACTTTAAATATGGCATGGCAGTTACTTATAAAATATAAATGCCCTCGAAGGACTGTCGAAAATAAATTCGAGTTAAAAAGAGGTGAAGCGAAGGGTAGGTTCCAAAAGCGTTCTAAAAACGTCCTAAATTACGATTTCTATGCAATTTCAGGGAATATAAACCGATTATAAAAGTAATAATTGCGAATCAATGGTAACAGTCTCCGATCCTACACAGGCTATATTTTATGCGGATGATTCTACCACCTGGGGTTCACAGGAACAACAAACGTTCTAATAAAGGCCTTTAAAAACTTTCTAAATTACGTTTCTGTGGAATATTAGGAAATAATAAACCAATTTCAAAATTAATGTTGGCAAAGTAATATTGTCAGTTCCTATTTCAACACAGCCCTTTATGTTGAGAGAGGTGGAAAGACTTGGAATTTGACATGATGGTTAATTTTAAGACGTAAGAAGATGGTTTCTAAAAAATTCAAAACTTCAAATGAATACTGAAATAAGCGTATTAATTGAGTATAAAAGTTTCAAAATATTTTATAAATTATCATTTATTTAGTTTTATTTCTTTTTATTAATTTAAATCTAATTTTTGCCTAATGCAGTGTAATAATGAAGTTTAGTCAAACTATGTTTTAAATAGTAATTTTTGAATTATTCCTAAAAGTATAATTTCTTTTAATAAAAATTAGACATGCAAATATCACTTGGCATATTTCAAATATTACGCGAGCAAAGCTGCGGGGTTTGCTAGTAATAAATAAAATAAAATGAATTTTTAAATAAAAAATGGTATTTTTACATGACTAATTGTCAGTTGAATAAATGAGTGAGTATATCACTTATATACTTTATATTTTTATCTGAATTTTGCTGATTGGTGAAGAAATTACACGAGTAAAAAATACATGGAGACTGAATGGCACCACGACACCAGTTAAGAATTAAGATAAGTGTGTATTCTTACTTACGTATCATTAGAAACAGATGAAGCGAATAGATGAAAAATGTTCTATTAAGGGGGGATGCCAGTGTAAAACTACAGAAAATAAAGAAAATAATTTTTAGCTTAAAAAAATTATATTATTTCTTTCCGTTGCAGGTAATACCAGCATCCAATTAAATAAAACCGCGCTATAATTTCATCAAAATAATTATTCTCAAAAACCTTAAATGCCTTTTCTTCATAGTCATGTGTTTTGAAATTATGGGTAGTGTTTAAAAGTTAGTAATTAAATTATCAGCTTATAACTGGTCTTATTTAATCAAAGACGAATGCAGCCATTGGATCTCTTAACAGCAGCTGATTCGGCCTCAAATTTCCCCATCAAAGGGAAATGAATGGAAACCCGTTTATAGGGAGATCGCTACTGGTTTTTTAAAGTTAAAATTCAATTTTGAGTCTGAACGGACCAGTTTCCGGATTAAAAGTGAAAATTTTATTTATTCAGCTCGGGCTAAAAGTGAAAATTTTATTTATTCTCAAATTGAGAAATGAAAAGGGAAAATAAACCCAGATCTTTGAGAAACAATATTGTAGTCTCAATTTTATAATCCTTTAAAAATCAGTTTGAAAGGGAATCGAATTGTTATTGAGGTGGTCTAAGGATAAGTATTTTGTCGTATTCTGAAGTTTTTACACGGTTAGTGTTAATAACATAAAGAAACCTTGTGATACCTCTTGTCTGCTCTCGTTTTATGTTTAAAGTCCTTTTCCGCAATTACTGGAAAACAGAACTCATGTTTGTATGACATAGATGTACAATGATATTTTATAAAAATAAGAATAGTGATTTTTGCAGATTTCTGCCAATGGTTGACTATAAATAACAACTTTGTTTTTTGAAACAGATTTTCAATGACATGAAAATCACGAGACTTTGTCATGAAGGAGTATTTAAAATTAAATGAGAAAATTAATATTGAAACAATTTTAAAATTTTATTAGTATTTTCTACTACGTACTTTTATATATCGGACTGTGGCTCTAATGACAAAATTTTTCAGGCTCTGATTTAAATTGTCCCGCTCGGGATTCTAAAAAACAGTCCGAACGCATCTGTAACGTGTACTTATCTCGTGAAATATTAAGTTTGTTTTTATAATTACCTTTGTAAACACTTTCCAGCGTGGAGGGTGTTTATAAATTCGGTTTGTCTGTCTGTCTGTAAATTTATATATTTTTAAAAAACGATAGCAGTAGTTAGAAATTAAGAAGTTAAACCAGGAATATCTTCAGGGCCGATTTTAAGCTAAGCTTAAATAATGTATATTATTGGAGGAGGTGTACCGAATGCTCGATCCTTATTTTTAACTTTCTATAACATATTTGAAAAGTTATTATGAATTAGGTTTGTCTCTCTGCTTAATGTTATATTATTGGAGGAGTTATACCGAATGCTCGATCCTTATTTTTAACTTTCTAATATATTTGAAAAGTTATTATGAATTAGGTTTGTCTCTCTGTCGGTCCGCGCTCAAACTACAGTAAATATTATCGGATTATCATGGAATTGATGTATGTTATTGACGTTTATTAGGGGATCTTCCGTATCGCAGTAGCTAGAAATTAAGAAGTTAAACTAGGAATATCTTCAGGGCCGATTTTAAGCTAAGCTTAAATAATGTATATTATTGGAGGAGGTGTACCGAATGCTCGATCCTTATTTTTAACTTTCTATAACATATTTGAAAAGTTATTATGAATTAGGTTTGTCTCTCTGTCCGCGCTCAAACTACAGTAAATATTATCGGATTATCATGGAATTGATGTATGTTATTGACGTTTATTAGGGGATCTTCCGTATCGCAGTAGCTAGAAATTAAGAAGTTAAACTAGGAATATCTTCAGGGCCGATTTTAAGCTAAGCTTAAATAATGTATATTATTGGAGGAGGTGTACCGAATGCTCGATCCTTATTTTTAACTTTCTATAACATATTTGAAAAGTTATTATGAATTAGGTTTGTCTCTCTGTCCGCGCTCAAACTACAGTAAATATTATCGGATTATCATGGAATTGATGTATGTTATTGACGTTTATTAGGGGATCTTCCGTATCGCAGTAGCTAGAAATTAAGAAGTTAAACTAGGAATATCTTCAGGGCCGATTTTAAGCTAAGCTTAAATAATGTATATTATTGGAGGAGGTGTACCGAATGCTCGATCCTTATTTTTAACTTTCTATAACATATTTGAAAAGTTATTATGAAGTAGGTTTGTCTCTCTGTCCGCGCTCAAACTACAGTAAATATCCTTGGATTATCATGGAATTGATGTATGTTATTGAGGTTTATTAGGGGATCTTCGGTATTGAAAATGAAGTGTGTAGCATTTATAGTCCGTTTAACAGGTGCAGTCAAAAGAATTTCGTTACATTACGGTCTATGGGGAAAATAGTTTGCAGTGTATTTGAATGATGTTACCCTATTTCAAACGTATTGAAATTAATATATGAGCCGTTCAGTTACAAATCGATTAACTCCATCAAATGAAAATGTTCAGTATAAACAGTTAAAGTTATTGTAACTATATAAATATTGCATCTAATATAATATTTTTTCTGGGGATATTTTGGTTGAACTCATTAATTTTCACTTAATCAAGGGTAACTTTTTATTACTGTGTAAATATATAGAAAATTTTCAATGTTCCTTTGTTTAAAAAAACGAAAATGGAGTTAGTCGGATTGGCTTCTGAATGCCTCATATATACAATGTATTACACGTGTACGGTGTACTACAAGAGGCTTACTGCAGTGTATGGTGTGCATAGCATTAATTGTTCATTTACAGTTACACACAAAAGAATTTGATTATATAGTGTACCGTCGTATAAGAACTCACTTAAGAAAGATTCTTAATTAGAAATTAAAAGAACTTGGCGTTCGTTTTTTTTCAGAGTTTTATTAGACGACACGGGACACACACATAACAAGCACACGTAATATTTACACGGCAAAAAGTTAATCTTTTTCCGGAGCGAGACGCTCCTTTCGGCAGGACCGAGAACTTGACCGTCTGGGGTCGTGTCACAGCAGATACTCTCCTCTCTACGGAGCCTTGTTTTTCTGAGATCAGTTTATCTCCTAGATACCCCACGTGAGGTCTTGACTCATCTCCGCCAACAAGTTCAGTTTATAACATTTCTACGCAGCACTTTTTCTCCAGATATTTACATGATTAAAACTGTTTACATGTACCATCTGGTTTTTGTGAATCAGTGACATGTGAAGTTATAGCAGGCATCTGGAGGTTCCAATTAACGATGTTTATTTCGTTAGGGCATCTGGTCTCTGAGTCCTCTCAGATAAAACGCCACAGTCCCTCCATGCCCCATATAAATTTTTCCTTAAGGGAAAAATTTCCACACTCGGGTGCACAATCATAGTGAAATTCAGAGTTAATGCTATCCCTAACAATGCTATCTACTCCAAAATTAATAAAATTTTAAATTTTAAAAATCAAAACATTTATCAGAAAGTACTTCGTTACCATGGAAGGGATTCAGCATAACACACAACAAACATAATAAATACAGTAACAATAAACACATTGCAATTGCACACCGTTATATAATAATACTAAGATTACTGATAAGCACTCCAACAATTTTATAACACTAGGGGGCTCGGCCCCCTACGAGCTACGCTCGCCAACCCCCGTCCAGACACCGCAGACTCTAAATGCACGCTAATTTGATCGGCCTTAAAAAGATTTTGAAAGATTGAATTATAATTTAAAAAACAGTGGCGATCTCCCGATAAACGAATTTCTATTCATTTCTCTTTGATTGGGGAATTTTAACGCCAAATCCGCTGCGGTACTACTTGATTATCCTGTCGACCAATTTCTCCAAATTATATAAATCGCCAAACCACTCGCCAAATTATACAAATTGATATAAATTTTATTTTAAATAACGAAAGAACAAATAAATTCGTACAACATTAATAAAAACACAAATAAAACGTCGAAATAAAAATAACTTGATGACGTATATACGTGTAACAACATTTCAAAATAAGCTAATATAAAAAGAATTAAGTAAAGAGAGTCTTTGTCTCCTGGTATTTTTTAACAAAGCGAAAAGAAAGTTCTTTTAAATGAGACATTTTAAATTAATTCTCAAAATATCAAATAAATGTCTAGCGCAATTTCTAAATTTAAACTTTTTTGCAATATTATTTTGTGTTCATTTTATGTAATAACTATAATGTGACGTAAATATGACGTAATTTCTCCTAAGACTTCTAACGCATGTTAATGAATTTATTATTTTACAATATCCTTTCTCTTTTAAAATTCACGTGTATACTTTTTATGACGTAATTTTTAATAAGTTCCTGCTTTTTATACGTAATTATTTAATTCTAATTTGAAAGTTTTTTTCCTGTTTATAATAGTCACGTGTAAATAAATTTTTAATTTGAAGCAAACATTATTGCTTGCGCTTTTTATACAGTTGGCAACAGTTTAAATTAGTACAATTTTCTGAAATCTGTAAAAAATATCTCTAGAAATGCTGAAAATTTGAATTTAAAATAGAAATAAAACCTGAAAAAATGAGTCAAAATAAAAAAATTAATGCAATCTGCACTCCGGCAAATTCTAACGCATAAAATGATCTAAAAATGATTACACTGCCATGCATAGTTTTTTCTGCTATAAAACTTTTTTAGTGGAACGATTTTGTCCAACTTTAGCATTAAATATCTCTTAAAATAATTCTTCGATTTGAAAACTGTCTGCATCAGTGTGTTTATCAAACATTTCTGTATAAAACCACCGATTTTCATATTTTTGTATGCATTATTTTTGTTAATATTAACGAAGAAAGGCCTCCGGTCACAAAAAAAGCAAAACCGGCGGCGGCGGTGACAGCGGTAGTTACTTTTTTTTAGAATAGAGAGAAACCAGTACCTTCATTATGAATTTTCTTTTAACACAATCAGAATAGATAAAAGTTTGAAACATCACAGGTACTTCCAATAAAAATTCGCTCTCTCATGTTCACATGGATGACCAACAATACTAATATATATTTTTTCCTTATATATATGGATATTCTTAAAAAGAATTCTAATACACTAATAAAACCAAACACTTTTAAACCTTTTATATACAATAAGTTACTTAAAAGAATTTTAACACAATAATAAAACAAACACTCAAACTATTCTTAATAATATATAATCTCTGTATTCTACACAGACATATAGCAATACAATCCTTCACTAACTGATTTAAAAAACCTTTTTAACATAATCAGTAAACTAAAATTTCAGTACTTCTATCATAAGGTTCTTCTTACCCTTTACTTGTTCAAAACAAGAGTTTTTTTTTTTTTCTCTCAATTTAAAGGAGTTTAAAAGAATAATATTAACAATTTTAACATTAAGAACCAAAATGTATATTCTAACGATTTTGTACGCAATACAATTACTAACTCAAAATACAAATTCCAATTCAAATTACAACTTCTAAATTTCAACTTATTAACTTTCTCAAATTACAATTTTTTTTTCTTTTTCCCAAGCCAAAAAATAAAAGCATTTATAATCTAATATCTAAGATATCCAAGAATAGTTATTATTTCTAATCCTCTTACTTCTAAATACTGAAACAACAGTCTTTCATAAAAACACTTAACTCTTCTTTTTAACATATGAAATCCTTTCTCGTTTACTTTATAAGTTTCATACAATGAACATTTTTTTTTTTAAATGGGGTGTATAAAAATCTCTTTTCAAAATAAACACATATTCACACACTATAACTAAATAACACAATACATAAGTCACTCTTAGCAAAACAAACAAAATAAACAAACCAAAACATCCCTAATCTCTACTCTCTGTCTAAAACTCTCTTACATATCTGAAAAATAGAATTGTTTTCCAAAAAATTGAAAACAGATACGGGATTTATCTTCTCGTTCTTCTTTTTCGTCCGAGACGAATTTACCCAATTCCGCGATCGGAACCCATTCCTTCGATTTCCCTCTTTTCGTCGCTCGCACTTCCTGCTCTCGAACCGGGATTGTCGCCACAACACCGCCAGAAAAATCCTTCTCTCTGACCAAATTAGAGATCTCAAGGGTGTTTTCGGGTAATCTGCTACTCGATTTATCACGTACAGGAAATTTTAAAATTTGTTTTCCTTCACCAATTTCATCGGAAATAACCTCTAAGTTATTCGCCGGTACAATGGGAGTTTCACTAACCTGTTCTGAATCAAATTCTTCCAAACCTTTAATTTCGGAATTAGCGTTTATTTTTTTGACCTGCTCGCGATTTTCTGATGCCTTATTTATCACTTCGGGTTCAATTTTCGCACTGCCTTTAAAACTCTCTCCAGTTTTAAATTTACCTAACCCTGCATCCTCAACTTTATTTTTTTCTGGCACCCTGGTATTTGAATTATTCCCCCTCGCGTACCTGCGATCCGACTTTCTCAATTTAAATAAACGCCTACAAATACAAGGTGTCAGCAAAGCTTCACAATTTAATTCCGGCACCAGTGCTGCCGTTATATAAATCCTAGGTGAATTTCGCGGGTTCCCGTTCCACAAAGAAACTGGAACCTTCGCCAGATCTGCTCTGCGAATTTTTCCGATAGCCGGAACTAACTCGATCTGTTCACCCGTTTTATACTGATCTGGAATCAATTCGCCTCGAAAAACCAATAATTCCGTACCCGAATCCTTTATTCCCTTAACCTTTCGGCCCAAAATATTGATATCAATGAGTGGTAATTTACTTTTGCCTACGGCCTTCTGTTGTTTATCCCAGACACATCTAGAATTTAACTTCTCCACTCCTACATAGCTTACTCTAGCTTTCGCTCCCGTTTCAATATCTTCACTCGTATTCCGCGATCCCGAATTTTTACTCAATTCTGGACACAAATTCCTTAAATGGTTCCTGGAGTTGCAATGGAAACATCTACGCTCCACTCTTTTTTCGAATGCTTTCTCCCGACTCATGGTACCGTGTTGGGCTGACGCACTAGGGAGGAGAGCTTCATTCTTCGTTTCTACCTGTTTTTCATCCGATTTCGGACGCGTATTTCCATCCTCTGCGTACCGATTTTTCTTAAACGACGCTCTGACACTCTCATAACCATCCAATAATTCCACTATTGCTGCTTCGGTCTTAAGCTGTGGCCATTTGTCAATGAAGTGTTCACGCATTTCCAACGTCGCACGCCGTTTAATCTGATCGGTGACCAAAAGGTCTTTTAGTTCGTCTAAGGAAGTTATTCCTAAACCCGCTAACCATTCATTTAAATAATTTCGGATTTCGAAACCGAAATCCTGCCAATTTAAAGATTGCGACTTCTGGTGGCCAACAAATTTCTGCCGAAAACTCTCTGGGTTTAATTTAAATTTTTTTAACAATATACTTTTTACGTTATCGTAATCTTCTGACTCTGTCTCGGGTTGTCTGGCAATAATTGAAATAATGTCTACTGGCAGAAGTCCAATTAAATGAGAGACCCAATTTTCCTTCGGTATCCTAACCCGTTTTGCTTGGCGTTCAAACAGAACCAAATATAAGCTAATATCTGTTTTTTCTGGATTAAAATCCGGGATTAATTTTTTTAAGTTCTGTTCAGGGGAACGCGAATGTATATTATTTGCATTTACTGAAGACGGGGCAATTCCTTTCTCGATTTTTAGTTTTTCTAACTCGAATTTATTTTTTAATTCTAATTCCTTTAATTCTTTCTCTTGCTCCAATTTTTCCTTCCGAGTGGTTTGATCACGCTCCCATGTCTGTTTACGCAACATGTCCTCCCTCTCGATAGCTTGTAACCGTGCGCGCTGACTTTCTTCCCGTTCTAATTCCTCCTTAGCTGTCTCTAATATAGTCTCATACAGAGCCCGTACTATTTCTTCTTCATACTCCTCAGATTCTAGCACCAAGTGCGTTAACTGAATCCGAGTTTCGTTTCCGGTCCTGGCAAGTTCCAGTTCATCCACTAACTTTTTTATATTTTCCTTTTTTCCTTTACTCAGGAAAGCCATATCTACCCCTTTTTTTTTGTTTTTCAAACAAAATTTCTCTATAAAAGGTACTTCTCTACACTAATACAACAACAACAAAAAAAAATATATACTATATTAACAATAATCACAATCAATCTTAAAATTTCTTTCAATAGCACAGCAATATGTAAATACTGACTCACTTCCATGACTAGTACCTGTTCAATTTTTGTCATTCCCGTTTTTGAATTTTCCCAACAAAATCAGCAATTTTAAATAATTAAAAATCACTAAACATTAACTCCAAATTCAAAATTGTGACTTACCCCAATGAAGGCTCGGACACTAACCGGTAATCCACTTTTTTTCTTCAGCCGGGTGGCTCACTGAACACACTTTCTTTCTGACCTTAAGGTCCACTAAAAATAATATATCCACAGGCACGGAACACTGAACACTATCTTCGACCCAAAACGGGGCCCACTCACATTTACAATCAGAATTATCTTCTTTTTTTCCCCACTCTTCCGCAATCCTTTCATCACCAAAAGCACCTTCCTCCGATGACGATCTTCTTCCTTCCTTCAGCAAGGGGGGGGGGGGTGAAAAACTGGACGACGTCCGATTCTCTCAGCCGACCGGGGTGAAAATCCGAACTGTCTTCCTCTCTTCCCAAACCGAAACCTGGCCTCCTCCTCTTTTCCCGCACGGAAAATTTCACGTTTTTCTCTTCTTCCAACACACGGGGACTTTCCTTTATTTTTCTTTTCCAGTATCAGGACGGCTCTCTACTTTTTGAAAGAATGATCTTCACTTAATCCTTCCTTCCGTGGGTAACAAGTGCAGGCCTAAAGTGCAGGCTTATACTAAAACTAGCTAATTTTTTGTGTGTGCGTGTGTGCCCAAACTTTTTTCGAACAACTCGCATCCGACTTCTGACAACCAACTGTACCGTCGTATAAGAACTCACTTAAGAAAGATTCTTAATTATAAATTAAAAGAACTTGGCGTTCGTTTTTTTTAGAGTTTTATTAGACGACACGGGACACACACATAACAAGCACACGTAATATTTACACGGCAAAAAGTTAATCTTTTTCCGGAGCGAGACGCTCCTTTCGGCAGGACCGAGAACTTGACCGTCTGGGGTCGTGTCACAGCAGATACTCTCCTCTCTACGGAGCCTTGTTTTTCTGAGATCAGTTTATCTCCTAGATACCCCACGTGAGGTCTTGACTCATCTCCGCCAACAAGTTCAGTTTATAACATTTCTACGCAGCACTTTTTCTCCAGATATTTACATGATTAAAACTGTTTACATGTACCATCTGGTTTTTGTGAATCAGTGACATGTGAAGTTATAGCAGGCATCTGGAGGTTCCAATTAACGATGTTTATTTCGTTAGGGCATCTGGTCTCTGAGTCCTCTCAGATAAAACGCCACAATAGTATAAAAAATAAATGCTGGAAGAGCGCTTTCAGTTGTTGTACGCGTTTTTAAATTTAACTAATTTTTTGCATATATTACTTCATGTGCATAAATTCTATAGATGTCATACAGGTTTGCACAAAAGATCTCGAATACATTTCCGTTTATTGACGGAAATTGCTGAAAGGTAATTCTCAACTGTGCTATGCTTTTCCTAACTGAACTTAATTTTAGTATACTATGTAGTATATTTACAAATCTATAGATCATATACAGGGCTGCGAAAAAGAATTAGGATATTTTCCCGACTATTCGTGTTAAATTCTGAAATTGAGTATTCAAATGGATTATGCGTTTTCCAATTTTACTTGGACATAATCTTTTACCTTACTAAACCGCGAAGTTTTCTTAAAGTATTCTGGAAATGTTGGAAAGTGTTCAATAATCTATGCCATAATACCTGATTTTTCATTCTTGTCTCTTTATTTATATGTATATATATATATATATATATATATATATGACTTATACATTCATTTTAACAATTTTAAACCCTTTACTAGTTTTTAGTTCACAGGCTATCAAAACCTGCGAGCTAATGTGCCCGCAGGTTCTGTATGTATGTATGTATGTATGTATGTACGTAATGTGATAATTATTGATAGAAATATCCGATTTGCTTCAATTATTTTCTAAGTTCATTTTGATAAGGCACTTCCCTGATTAGTTTTGGGTGTTTATTGGTTAAGTGTAAAAGGGGTAACAGGGGATTAATCCCCCTCCTTAATTTAGATAAATGTGTTTTTCATGCAAAATTATTCGATTTACTTCAAATTTGATATACCAGTTTATTCCGATGAGGCGCTTCCTTGATTAGATTTGGAGGTTCATTGGTTAAGTATAAAGGGGAAAAAGAGGGGCAACCCCCCCCCTTAATTTAGATAAATGGGTTTTCATGCAGAATCATCCAATTTGCTTCAATCTTTTTTCTAGGTTCATTTTGATAAAGAGCTTCCCTGATTAGATTTGGAGGTTCATTGGTTAAGTATAACGAGGAAATGGGGGAGCTAATACCCCCTTAATTTTGCGAAATGAGTTTTTCATGCAGAATTATCTGATTTGCTTCAAATTCGGTATACAGATTTATTCTGATAAGGTGCTTCCCTGATTAGATTTGGGGTTCATTGGTTAAGTATAAATGGGGGGAACGGGTGCTAATCCCCCTTAATGTATTTGTTGACGGGCATTATTCTTTGAAATAAGAGTCTAATATACAATTAGTATGAATAGCTTGTGAGCTCAATGCCATCAGTTTAACTGGGCACTTTTCTTTTTATTTATTCAAATGGAAATCATAATTAGTTTACACACACTTTACACAACAGATCACATTAAAATTGATATGATCATCAAGAAGCTCAAAACAATAAGATTCCACGATTCTCTATAGTTACTGCTTGGTAACAGTGTTTCTGAAAAATAAATGAATGAATAGAGATTTAAAATTGTTAATCTGAATGCATAAACCTGCAAATTATTAATTCTTACAATTTTTTATATCATTATTTTAAAGGAAAATTTTAGAAAAAAAATGCAATTTTTTATTATTTAAACTTCTACAATAAAGAAAAATCATGCTTCAAGCATAGATTATGAACACTTTCGAATACTTATCTTATAAATCTTTTTATGGCAGATTTTAAAATAATTATCTGTAATTGAATAAGACGACGATTAATATATAGAAATCTTGATGACAAAGTAAAAACCATGGTAAGCATCATGGATTTGCGTAAATGTTTCTGGGTGCAAAAAGTTACATCTAAAACAATCCTATTCTGTGCTGCAGTGTAACATAAATTATTTTAAAGTTTTTCTTTATAAATAAATGACTTTCATACTCATTACAATGTCTTTGTTGCGTTTACTCTGACTGAATCTGATTCTTTGTTTTCGTTTAAATAGAATTGTGGGCCCTTGTAAACAATGCCGGTGTCATAGAAAGAGGCGAGATCGAATGGATGCCTATGGAATCTTGCATAAAGCAGTTTGATGTGAACACGTTTGGAGTCATGAGAACGACGAAGGCTTTTCTTCCCTTGCTTCGAAAATCTAAAGGAAGGGTTGTCACTACAACCAGCACAGGCGGTAAGTAGAAAGAAGCTTGGTGTAGAAATTAAATATCATGGGCGCTGGCAAAATGGAATTCAGGGAGGGGAAGGATTTCGAAACAGGTGTGGCCGTAATTCCCAGCCTAGGACGCTTTAAAAAAAAAATCGAGAATATCAACACGAAATAAGCCAAAATGAGAAAGTTTTGTCAGAACCTCCCGTGGACGTGGAAGGCAAATTATAAACATATCAACATAAAAAGTATAATGCAGAAATGCAACAAATAAGAAAGATTAATAGGTACTACTTAGTTAACCCGTCGACCAAAAATCTATCGCCAATC
This sequence comes from Maratus speciosus, assembly GCA_963932465.1. Classification (NCBI taxonomy): domain Eukaryota; kingdom Metazoa; phylum Arthropoda; class Arachnida; order Araneae; family Salticidae; genus Maratus; species Maratus speciosus. Next base: position 463,513,044 of record OZ010791.1, read on the forward strand.
TATAAAATTAAATGCCAATAATGGTTGATGTCACATTCGATTGACTTTAAGCAAGCTACACGTGCTTACGTCATCAAGTGATTTGTATTTCGACGTTTTCTTTGTATTTTTTATTAATGTTATACTAATTTATTTGTTCTTTCGTCGTTTAAAATAAAAATTACGTCAATTTGTATAATTTGGCGAATGATTTGGCGAAGTTGGTCGACGGGATAACTAAGTAGTACCGATTAATAATCCAAAAATAAAAGTTTCTACTAAATTATTACAAAATGAAGAATTCAAATAGCTTTTTCTTTTTTTTTCTTTTTTTTTTTTTTTTTTTTTAGCCCCCGGGACGGTATGCTATCTAGACACACGGCAGTGTGTTAGCCAAGTTCGCCTGACATAGCCGTGTGTTATTTACACGAACCATTTCGAGCTGTTTTCGTCAAATTTCGATGCTCTACTACTGAAAATCTATGAGACCTACGTACTTGTTATACGAAACGTGTAGTAAGGCCACCCTAATTACCTAAAATCCAAAATTTTATAAATAACGCATAATTAGTTTCCGAGATAATGACATTTGAAAATGTCTGATAATCGATAATTTTACCACTGACTGACTGACTCACTCACTCACTCATCAAAAAGATCTCGTATATCTACTGCAGCTACAGACTTCAAATTCGGTGCGAAGTTCATTTACACTATAAAACTAAGGAAAAAAATAAAAAAATTGAGAAAATCGATGAATTACCCACCTGGGGGTGCCCATTTTTACTTTAACATTACGTCTATTAGGCGAAATTTTAATTTGCCTTAAGAGGGGACACTGTTCTGTCGCCAAATACCGCCAAGTTTCTCGCCAACATGGCGATATATCGCCAAAAGTGACGCCACCTTGGCGATATCTCTAATATTTCGCCAAATTCCCATAGACTTCCATTGTAAACGTATCTGCTTATTGGGGGTTTATCTGGGTTTACTTGCTTACAGAAAATCAACAAATTGATATATTTTAATAATTGAGATATTTTAAACAATTCTTTCTAAGTGAGCCCCTAAATAGGTTGGAGGAGTGAAATTTTGCATACTGATAGCTGAACACACAACAAATGAAAAACCATAAAATTTTGAAAAAGTCGTACATTTAACCCTTTGGGCTCCCACATGCGTATTTTAAACAATTCTTTCTAAGTGAGCCCCTAATTAGGTTGGAGGCGTGAAATTTTGCATACTTATAGCTGAGCACTTCAGATCAAACGACAAATCATAAAATTTTGAAAAAATCGTACATTTAACCTTTTGGGCTCCCACATGTTTATTTTAAACAATTCTTTCTAAGTGAGACCCTATTTAGGTTGGAGCCGTGAAATTTTGCATACTTATAGCTGAACACCATCATGCGACAAATCATAAAATTTTGAAAAAGTCGTACATTTAACCCTTTGGTCTTCCACATGCGTATTTTAAGCAATTCTTTCTAACGGAGCCCCTTATTAAAATGCAGATTTGAAATTTTGCATACTTATAGCAGAACACTTGAGGCCTGGCGACAAATCATAAAATCTTGAAAAAGTCTTACGCTTAACCCTTTGAACTACCACATATGTATTTTAAGCAATTCTTTCTAAGGGAGCCCCTAATTAAGTTGGAGACATGACTTTTTGCATACGTATAGCTGAATACCTCAGACCACACGACAAATCATAAAATTTTCAAAAAGTCTTATATTATTTACTCCTCCGGGCTCTAACTTGTGTATTTGAAGCAATTTTTCTAACCTCCGCCCTTTACACCCTGCGAGCACTTTTCCAGACACCCCTTTGACCATTCTTTCATATTATGCACCATAGCCTTACATATTTTAGTTCCACTTTTTACCGCCAGGGGCGCCTACTTATCTCGGGTGCTATGGGCTCAATCCCCTTGACTAATATACCTACGGATAGTATGTAAAATGGAGTTTCGTTCGGATAGAGGTTTGTTTAGAATAGAGTGCGCCCCTGGTTGCGAAATGTGGAACTAACAGATTTTTCAAAAGGATAAAGTGTTTTGAAAGAAATATTAAACGAAACCCTCTGTGCGATCTGTGATCACACTTACCCACTTGTTATTTTCAAAATCATCAGAGAAAAGGATATTTAGTTAATTAAATTTGAAAATCCAGGGAGGGGCAATGTCCTTCCTCTGCACTGCCTCTTTGCCGGCACCCATGGATGAATGATACATAGTGTGGCATAAACACATAACTTTATTTTTCACTTTCAGTACAAAAAAGCAGGCCCAGCTATAGGATATTTAATTTGAAAATTTAATAGGAAAATTTAATAGGAATTGTTGTTTCAGAAACAATAAAAATTTCGAATCAATACATTTCGTTTCAAAACATGCATTCAATGTAGCAGTATTAAAATATAGATTTCTGCCGCAAATTGACAGCCAAATAGTTTGTTGTAGAAAATTTAAATTAAAATTGAATGTTGCTTGGTGAATAAAATAGTCACATGTAAACACATTAAAAAGCATTAAGTAAAGTGTCTAAATATATTGTAACTTTACAAAAAGTAATGATATCTAACAAAAACATAGCTGTGAAAAAAGGGAGCCAAGTTCTGTAAAGACAATGGCAAGAAAAGAAGTGATATCTAAGTGGGTGCCAAGTTCAAATAAAATTCGCTCAAACTTACCTACTGAAGTATTATAGCATTTTAAAAATTGTTTAGAAATAAAAATTATTGATAGCATATTAATAATAAATCTAGAACTTGGCAAGTTTTTGATAAATGTTATGCCTATCAATTTCATGTCTTAATAAAATGGTGATGTTAATATTAATTTCAATGACATTACAAAAAAAATAATATAGTTATTATTATAAACAAATGACTCATGTTAAAGATTTCATAAACCAATAAATACACAGATACACTCCCGCTCGTCTTTGGTTATCACTCTAGCATTCACCCTCCAGAAACCTCAATGCAAACAGACTAAGATGCCTGACAAAGAGACAGATATACTTACGCTTGTTCTTGGTCATCACTCTAGAGACTGCACCCCTTTAACCCTTTCAGGGGCAAATAACTTTTATTCGTGAAATGCTGAAATGATTGAATCATACCAGAATTTAAAAACAAATTTATTTCAAAATGGGTAAAAGCTTCTTTTCACGCATTTAATAAAATTAAACTTTTTAGTCCTGAATTCTGGTGTCAATGTGGCATTTTGCAGTTAAATTAGGTGGGATATATTTTATCCCACCGCCCTTCAAGGGGAAGGAGCTTACTCAAATTAAGGCTTCCAATCATGAAATAACAAGATTTTATATAATAATGTCATTATTAAAAATAAATGACTCGTAGGTAAAAACTTGCCAAGTTCTAGATTTATTATTAATATGCTATCAATAATTTTTATTTCTAAACAATTTAAAAAATGCTATAATACTTCAGTAGGTAAGTTTGAGGGAATTTTATTTGAACTTTGCACCCACTTAGATATCACTTCTTTTCTTGCCATTGTCTTTACAGAACTTGGCTCCCCTTTTTCACAGTTATGTCTCAGTTAGACAGTATGTCACAGTTATGTTTGTGTTCTTTCTCCCAGCTTATTTTGTCTCCAAAAAATAACGTTAGCTTACAGAAGGCAGCAATAAACAAAGCAGATGTATTATTGTGCGATTAAATGCTCTACAGCATTTTTTAAAACTTCTAAGCATCGTACATTTTCAATGTTTATACCGTCGTATTGGGGAAAAAAAGTACTTTTTAATGCAATTTGTTTGAAAACTGCATCTCTATTTGTTTTTGAAATATTAATTTTTTTGTAGTTTTTAGCGACATTTGTTTCATTTTGGCAACTCAAGTACGCCATTTTTGTAGAAAGTAAAGAAAAAATTGTTGAAAAATAGCAATTATATCTTCTTGTTGCCATTTTCTCATAAAAATTGAAAAAAAAAATGAATTAAAATACGTGCTATTTTGAGAAAAATATAAATGATTTATGATGAAACATGGAGCTATTATAAACTATATTTAATTTTAAGAATCTATATTAATGCAAATGACGTCATTTTACATAAAATAAAAGCGTGTGCTTTAAGTCATAAAACTGAAATATGTTTTGCGGTAGAGTCCCGATTATCCGAGTCCCGCTTAACCGAGTTATTTCCTTCTGGTAGACTGTTGGCTTCTATTATTATGAAATTATTATTTACTATTATTTTTTTTTTCAAAAAAAAAATTATGGCCATTTTTTTTCCATTCTGACCAGAAAATCAGAGTTCTAACTTTTTATGACTGCTCTTTCCTCTTCACCTAACGCTTCATTTATAATGCCTGTTTCATAATAATAGAAACCACCAGTCCACCAGAAGAAAATGAAGTAATGGAAATGCCGGGGCGACACTAAATTCTGAAAAAGCAGAATTCCTGTTCTCTAGTTGTTAAATTTCTTCTGTAGCGAAATTCTTATGTGAATGAATATGTCCTTGTAAATCGGTAATTCTCAACTTTTTTTTTTTACTTCACGGCGCACTTAAACCTAGAATTGAATTTGTGCGGCACACTAATTTTTTTTTTCTTTTGTCCGTTTCAGAAAAAAAAAAAAAAAAAAAAAAAAAAAAAAATTAGTAAATAACGCGCAAGCACAGGAATGCAAGGTGTTACACAGGAGCAAATTTTTATTATAACCTGCATTCATTCTGACTCTGAAGTAGGACATGGTTATGGTAACATAGTTATTTTGACTTGATAAAAATTGGAAGGTTGGCAGATATGCCAATAATTAACCTATTTGTGTCTTATTTTTTTTTCTTCTTAGTGTTTTGTTTAATTGTAACGTCTGTATACACATAATACTATAATTATTACATTATGTATTAATTTGAATATTCTGTTTGTAAATTATGTAAAATAATCGTAAAAAAAAAAAAAATATGGAGAAATAAATACATCTAAAAAATATATATATTTCCGAAAAATCACAACGTCACAATATCGGAGCGCTAGACATAAATGAGTTAGTATCCCATCCGAACTAGTTTATTTCAACCCCATTCTAATTTCTCAAGTACGTCAATGGGTGTCAATAAGAAAAAACAAAAAATAAATCTCTAAAGTTATCAATTAACAAATGCAATAAACAAAAATCGAGGAAGCTTGAGATGCGGAAAATATTTCTATAATTTTAGCAATAAATACTTAAATGTATATTAAAACGATAAACAAATATGCGTACTTTTTGCAGCTGAACTTAAGCCTGTAGTTGTTAATTAGTTGTAGTCCGTTTTTTAATTCTGTTTTAAGAAACAAAATGGTATTTATTAATATATATATTTCTTATCATTAATTTAAATATTGTATTGTTTTTAATAATTTACAATATACAGTAGAGCGCCAATTATCCGAACAAGTCGGGACCGATCCTAGTTCGGATATACAAAAGTTCGGATAAATGGACAGACAATTTAAGGGATGTTCAAATATGACTAGTTTATTAAACTAGTTAAACTAGTCTAATATATTAAACTAATAATAAGCTGGAAAAAGCAAGGGGTCGTCGGGTAGTTTCATAGCCCCGAGCCGAACCCTTCCCGCTTTTCGGTGTCTTTAATTTGTGTAATTTCCCTTTTAAATTTGTCCGGTTTCAATTTTTGATTTTTTTTTTTTTTCAATCATGCTTTCGCTAGAGAGTCTTTTATTTGGGACGTGGCTGGGGATCTAAGAATCTTGCTTCCGCAAAAGAGTCGGACAAGAGTAGAAGAATAAAGGGCTACGGACCAAGATGGGCCGCTCGCCGCGGCGGTTTTCATTATTTTTTTTCATTAATTTTGGAATATATATATATTAAGCCTGAAACCACACAATTGTGTGGGTCGTCTCTTGGCATAACCTGACATGGAGTATATTTTTTTAAATATTTTTTTGTCAATCAAATACAATCTCGCCGCGGCGGTTGACCCACCCGCCCACCCCCAACTACCGAGACTAATAATAAGCTAGAAGTAGCTCGGAGTCTTTCGGTAGCTTCATCGCCCCGAGCCCCTATTCGGTAGCTTCATCGCCCCGAGCCCAGAAAGAGCTGACGTAGTTGTGATCATAGTAGCATGCTGCTGTTTTCGCTCCTGATGAAAGCGTAAATTTTTCGGGAACGGGGTAAGCTAGAACCTCGTGCTATATGTCTTTCTCTTCCTCTTTAAATGCTCTTCAAAATAATATCTAGTATGTGCATTTATGAGTAGGGGTGCAGGAGAAATATATAGTTAAACTTTCTTCTTCTTTACTTTCGATTTCTCCTTGAACCAGGTTTTGCCACCTATTCAACTGCTTCTTGTGCCCCCTTAACAATCTCGAATATTCTAAAACTTGACAAATTTAGAATCTATATTCTTTTGTGATCATTTTGATATCTATTATGTCCATTGGAGTGTATTTTTTCATAAAAAATTAACCCATTAAAGACCATGCACTTTTTGTTTACATGAACCATTTTCAATTTAAGGTGTTTTAAACATGTTTAAAAGATGTATAAAAATAATTGATAATTAAAAACAAAGGCTCATTTTGTGTTAATTAAACTATGATGATTAATTTGGTACCATTTGTATTATGTTTTCACGTAAATCTAATCCTTAAATATCCAATTTAAAACGTGATGTTTTCATGTTTTTCTCCCATGGAGATAACATGGGAAATATTACGGAATTCCATTACATTTTTGACCATGTTAAGTCACCTTTTTTGCTTTTTAATGGCTCATTTGACCTTCACCAATTCCTAAGCTCTCTTTTAAGCCCAATCTTGTAACTCTAAGTTATTCTTTTCTAAAACTTTTAACATAAATTCTCTAATTTACTTTCAAATTTCTAGAGCCATTTTCTTTTTTTTTGACACTTTTCAGATCCCTTAAAAACAACTTAAACTTACATAAAACTAAAAACTATTGTTTCACACATCTTAATTATAGTTCGTAGATCACTTTAGTACCATTCGTTTTAAACTAACGTTAAATTTTAACCCTTTATTCTCAACATCAAAAACTGCTTTTTTTGTACTTTTTTCCCAAAGACTTAACATGGGATAATCAATGGAATTCTATTGTTTTAAAAACTATCTAAAAATGCTCAAAGTGTAAATATATTGTAATTTTAATCTAGATATGAGTCCTAGCTTTATTTTGATACCAATTATGTTGTACAATATGGTGTTTTACTATGAAAAACGTTTATTTTAAAAAGTGTACTTTTTTGAGTTTTTGAGAAATTGAAGTAACCCTCATTCCCGTAGGGAAACATGGGATTTTGGAGGCAAATTCTAATGTTTTAATATAGCTAGATTTTCATTTTTTCCAAACTTTTCTGAAAAACTAACGCCAGATCTTGATAATTTGAAATTTTGGCTTTTCTCCGCCTCCACCCATGTTTCTCTAGGATGATTTAATAATTTTTAATTGAATTTTAAAAAAGTGTCAAATTTTTGGATTTTTTTTCCCGATTTCCCATAGGATTGTGTTAGGTTGTTTACTTATTGAACTTAACTTTTAAATTATTACTTATGTTCCGATCTTCTAACAAATTACATATTCTGAAAGTCGAATCTTTGAGCTTTTTAGCGGTATAACTTGTTTTATTAAATTATATCTCTAAGTATTTTTAATTTCAATTTTAAAATTGACAATTTTTGATCTGGAGCGATTGGGTGGACACTGGTTGCTCACATACAGTCTGTGTCCAATAAGGGCAAATTTAAATTAATGAGATAAAAAAATTGAACTTGAATGGGCTGCCTTTAAAACTGAGTAGCTACATTTGACGTCATACCTGCTCAAAGATTGATGTTTGGTCGGATAAATGTAAATAACAGCTAAAATTATCCGACAGCCAATGTTTTTGAAATTTTCATCAAAGTTATACTTGTTAAAATGATACCGGATTTTTCTATGAAGGTTTTTAATGGTTTTGTTAGAGTTTAGTTGGGCTTCTGGGGTCTTGCCAAGGTTTTAGATATAACTACTTAGCCTTTTACGGGCTAGTATTTCGCCATTATTGGCCACGATTTTTCCCTATGGGAAAGTTATTGGTAAAATTATTGAAAAAACTACCAGTTTTATCTAGGACTTTATTATGAATACCATTTAAGGTTTATAGAGTCTTTAGAGGTACGCTCATGGTAAAACTTAAACAATCTCACAAATGTGGGATGTTATAGATTATCCTCCATTTTGTTTCTTAAAAGAGTCCACATAAAGCCAATACATAAATAATCCATAATAAAATACTAAATGTTAAAATTAATTTTTTTTTTCTTTAGATGGCAACATGATTAGGAGAGTCATCTTCAACTTTTAGATAAAAAATTATTTAGCAGGAATGCCATCTAAACACTTAAAAACGTCATTTTGTTTTTAATGGGTGTTTTTTATATTGGAAATTTTGCACAAAATGCTAAATATCTTGGAAAATACTGTTCGTAGGGGTTTTTTGCTGCGTCAAAATCAGCTGCGGGCCGCCTAAGTGAACTTTTCCCCCCTCGTCTATTCCACTCTTCTGTTTGTATCTAGCTCAATTAGGGGCCGTTTGGGGAGGGGCTAAATGGGGCCCTTCGTTATTATTGCTGTTATCTTTCAAGGTTATTAGACATATAAGGTTGGCTCGTCACTATGGACTCCGTCCCGCCCACTCTCGTTGCTAGGCAGAATCATACGTCACAAGAATCCAAGAATCCTTATTTTCCTGTCGGCCGTAACCCGTGTTTGCTGTGTTTATATTTGTTCGTCTAAAATATTTTTCTTTTTAGATTTAAAGTCAAATACATAAAAACTTGAATTTGAAGCTCTCTTTTAATATTTTATTTCATAAAGAGACATTCAATGAAAAGAAAGATATTTTAAAGAAAACTGTTGAATATATATAATCAAACACATCCAATTTAAATATCGACTGTATGTTAATAACTTCTTTTTCTAAATTACGAATCTTTATCCGCGTAAAATATTTAAATGCTACGTCAGAAGAGATGAAATCATTAAAAAGAAAATTAAAATTTTGCACTAGGGATTGTGTAGAAAGAAAAAAATGAGAAAAACTATTGTATAGTTGTTTTATTTTTCATTAGTATTTTCTTTATTATATAAAATCAAATGCTTTAAATTGTAAATAATATGTGAACAGTTGAACTGTTGTAAATATTATTATTTTTTAATTATTGATATATTAAATATAAAAAATTGATGGTGTTAATTATTGTGAGGGCTAATTTCTCCACTACTCCCTCCCCCCTTCCCCTTCCTTTGTATCAGCCTTTGGAAATAACCAATACTTGGTTAAAAAAACCTGTAGGAAGATACTATGTGTTTTATATACAGTACAAAGTCTCAAATCCGGACGTCCGAAATCCGGAATTCTCCAAAATTCGGACATTTTCGTAATTGGCGTTTTTATTTTAGCGAAAAGTAAAATAAACCGCTAATAATCGCATAAAACAATATTATATTAAGCTAAAAGTTTGAAACCGAATCTCTTTTACGAATGCCAAAAAAATCTCTAAATATCACACGGAAAAAAAATCTTTAAAAATTAAAAATCACTGCAAGAATTCTGAATAAACTTTATTAAAAAGAGGCCATTTATAATACTGAACTAAAAGATTAAAACCGGATTCCTTTTACTAATGCGGAAAAATCGCCGCGAAACGTAAAGGCAGAAAAAATAGCAAACTTTAAGCGTCTGAAGTTTGCAGAGAACATAATTTACTATAGTGAACAATACCATTGTAACTGGAATTCCTTCATGAATGCCAAAATAATTGCCTCGAAAAGCAAAAATTCGCATTGCAAATCGCCCAAATTTCAAAAATTGTGTAGGATAAAATGTACTATATTGAATTAAAAGATTGAAAATGAATTCCTTTTACGAATGTCAAAAAATTGCCTCAAAAAATCTAAAATTCACATAAAAAATTCGCGAAAATTTCAAGAAACGCTGTACGAATTCCAAATAAACATTATTAAAAAGAGGACAACATTTACCATATTAAGCTAAAAGACTAAAACCAGATACCTTTTAATGATTTGGGAAAAGTGCCACACGCGCGAAAAAAGAAGGAATTTTTTTTTTTAATTTAAAAATCGCAAACAACAAAATTTATTGTCTAAGACATTGTAACCAGAATGCTTTTGTGAATCGCAAAATAACGCATTCAAAATCCCTAAAAAGTCATTAATCACGGGCCTAAACTTTGAAATCGAATTACTTTTACGAATGTCAAAAAATCGCCGTATGACGAAAACAAAAACTCTTAAAATCGCTTAAAAAATGCGATACATTGAAAAGTCGATGTAGGATTTCCAAATAAACTTCACTGAAAAGAGGTCAAAGTTTATTATACTGAATTAGAATATTGTAATCAGAATCCTGTTAGTAAAGTAAAATTTTTTTCGCAAAATTCATAAAAACGATAAAAACCACGTAAAAAATTAAATTAAAAAAAAATTGTTGTAATTGAGATAGTTTTTACTTTTTGAAAAACACATATTCCCCAATTAAAATATCTCTTTAGTATTATTTTACTTTATTTTCTTTTAACTATTAATTGTTTTCTTTTTAGTATTAAAATGCTTTCCAATGCGTAAATAATTCACCGGTGAAAGTGGATAAAGTTTTCATTTTTTTTTTTTTTTAATTATGCAAATGAACAAAAATTCGGAAAAGTCCAATCGACGAGTTCTGGACGATTCCGAATTTTTGACTTTGTACTTTACTAATATATGCTTTAAAAGAATCATAATTGCATATGTTTAAGCCTTTTTTACTGTTTTTTACAACTTACAAATATTTTAAAACTTATTAGTCTTTATAAACGTAATTCTGAGAAGTTATTTTGTTTTTCTAATTTGTAGAAATTCCATATTAAAACGTACATTTTAATTAAATGAATTCAAGTTGCAACCTACTATTTTAGTAATTTAATAAATATATATATATATATAAGAAATTGTCAACTAGTAAGTAAAAAATATATATCATAATAACAAAATAAGAGAGAAAGGGTGAGAGAGAATATAGAGCAGCTGTAACTGTTTTTTCTCTTTTTTTCAAAAATGTTTAATTTTTCACCCCCGTGTCACTGTAAAGATTTTAAAACTTATTAATTTTCTTCTATGTAGTTTTAAAACTAAGGTCTCTTATTTCTTTACACGTAAAAAAAAAAAGTATTAAAAATTTCCCCCCCTTAAAATTGCATAACAATTCAACTGTATATAACGCTATTAGCACCGGAGGGATTCGACTGTGGATTCTTGTGACGTAGCAGAGAAAGACCCCTCCGATTGGGTGAAAAGTTACGAGCCAACCTTTATAGTCTAATAACCTTGGTTATCTTTGTATCTGCCACATCAATTGTCACATTTTCATATCTACTATTATTCATACTACTGTCACCAATTTTTGCACCACTTTTTGCCCCCCCCCCTCCTTATCTTTAACAATGGCTACTTTTTGCTAGTTGAGCTAGAGTTTTGGTTTTTTCTATTTTAGAGTCATTTTTGACAGTCTTAACAGTCCCCCATCATATTTCACACTTTTTCCCAGTTCTTAAGGATTTTCCTTAACAATGGCAACTTTTTCAATATTTAAGATAATTTTCTGGTTTTTTCTTGAATATGCTGGAGGTTGCTGACAGTGTTGATCCCACTTATTTTTTTTGACCTTGCACGTATTTCTTTGCCTAACAAAGACTACTTTTTTATTAATTCAGTAATTCTTCTGATTTTTTCACTGGGATATTACGTATGAATTACTTTCTTGATCCCACCTAACAATTTCTCATTCAGCATGCATTATCCCTAACAATAGCATTTCTTTTTGTTTTTTGGGATACATTTCTGGTTTTTTCACGAATATGCTGGAGGTTGCTAAGGGTCATTCCACAGTATTTGGCTTCACAAGTTTGAAAAAAAAAATTTAATAAAAACTTAAGTGTAATACATCATTTTAAAGCTTTAAATCTCTTCTATTGAAATTTGTCTAAAATATATATATATTTTTAACCAAACAAAAATTAGAGCATTTTGTTTGCAGCCAAATAGAAAAAGTTGTTACGTACGGGACATTATATTTTTAACTGTAACTCAAAAAATATTTTATTTTATTTCAAAGTTATTATGTTTCATTAAACCCTTTTAGCAGTTGCATTATATGAAATAAAAGGGAAAAGTTAAAAAAATATTTTATAAATAAATTCCAATGATTATTTTCTTTTTGTCCCGTACGAAACAATTTTGAGCTTATTTTAAATTTTTTAACTAATAATACTGATGTCAACTGAATAGTTTTTTGTTTTCTCTTCAACTGGTGAACTAGCTTCCTAAATTATTCAATTAAAATATTATATCTTTTCATTTAGAAGCTGGGCATGAGAAATAAAAATGTGTTATGTGCAGGACAAACCTGTTACGTACGGGACAAAATGCAGAATTTTGATTTAAAACTGAGCAAAAATAAAATTTTTAGACTATGTTTATGATTTTCCTTCACATATGGCAGCACTATCTGCAAAAAATATACAAGTAAACATATGTGGTTAGTTATAGCTACCATTAGTTAAATCATAGCATGCTTGAAAATGTTGAAGCAATCTTAAGTAATCAGTTGATTTTCATCAAAAAACAAAGATAAAACTTGTCATTTAGTGTGGAATAGCATTTGAAATACATTTTGAGTCATATTTTTGGTTTTAAAACTAAAAATTTAATAATAAATCCTAATTTGAGAAGAAGCACTATGGCTCCTACTTCTACGGAAAGAGTGAGAAAACATCGGCTGAAAAGAAAAAATGATAAAGACACCTGGATGACTGATAAAGTCAAAGAAAGGGAAAGTTTTAAGAGACAGAGAAAAGAAAAAGTCAACAGGAAAGATGAAGAAAGAACTAATTGTTTGTAATTTACATCAGGCAAAGGAAGAATTAATCAGCCTTTTGAACCTCTTTGGTTTACATGTTTATGTTTATACTGCACAAAAACAACTTAACTGAGTTTAAATACCTCAAGAAAACCTAAACATTGGGCATTTAATTATTCATGAAGACTTTGCGGAAAATTTTATGCTAAAACAGCAAGGGGAAATTATGGCAGCTCACTGGAACTCAACCCAAATAACATTATTTACCTGTATTGTATATTATAGAAATAATAAAACTCTCGAACTAGAACATAAAAACTATGTTGTTGTTTCTGACGACCTTAATCATACAAAACATGCAGTATTTGCATTCAAGTCTGCCATAATTGAAGATTTAAAACAAGCAGTGGCATTTAGTCGCATCCATTTCTGGTCTGATGGATGTGGTGCCTAGTTTAAGAATCAATACAACATGCAAAACTTGATGCTTCATGTGCATTACCATGGGGTTAGTGCAGACTGGAACTTTTTCAGAACTTCACACGGGAAAGGTGAAGTTGATGGTTTAGGAGCTGTAGTTAAGAGAAACATTTGGTTTGGTATATTGCGCAAGCAGTACATAATAAATACAGCAATGGAGTTTTTTAAAGTTGTGGAAAAAGAGGCACCCAATATAAATGTTAAATACATAAGTGAAGCAGACGTTCAGAGATGCATAACTAAGTTTGCATTAATTGAAAAATGGAAAGGTGCTACTTCGATATCAGTTATACATAGTGTGAATTTTGCCCAACCAGTAGGCTCGGACACTCTGGGCCTTTGGAAGCATTCTTGTTTTTCTGATAAAAAAGACCCTGATGAAAAGATAGAGATTTTATGCCCAGTACAAGATAAAGAGCCTAGCTCAGATGCATGTACTGAGTTACTGAAAAAATCAGACTGGGTATTGGTCATGTATGACGATTATTGGTGGCCAGGAGTTGTAGAGGACATAGATGATAAATATACCTATCAATCCTTTATTAAACCTTTAGGCAAAACAAGTTTTCCTGGCCACACATCCCAGAAAAAGGATAAAATCCTAAAAGAAAATATTTTGACTAAGCTCGAAAAAGCACAAAGTCCAATTAATAGCCGGGGACATTTTTCATTATTAATAGAGGAAGTGAAAAAATTTGATGACATTATTGATGTTCTGGGACTTGTATAAAACATATATTTTATTTTTAAATGTTTATTTTTTCAAATGAGCTATGTATGGAAAATTCTAATTTATATAATAGCAATTAAAATATTTAAGAAATCATTAATTATTTTTATTTCTATAATTAAACATAAGTTTCAATACCTTAATAAAGCTAGTAAATTCATTAAATGAACACTTGTATATATTTTAGTTCACAATTCCTTACAGTACTGTTATTTGAAATTGTAGGTCCCGTACGTAACGAATAGCCTTGTCCCGTACGTAACAGAAATAATTAGCTTTCATTAATTAATGACTCAATTTTAAAAAATAATTTTAAACTTAAATAATAAAATGTATATTTCTGCTTCTATTCATTAAATTTATTTGTGAAAATATTTAATAAATTCAGAGTAAAATCCAAATTGCTAGAGGTACTTTTAAAACAATTTTTTGTGATGTCCCGTACGTAACACAACTTTATTAATTTTTTAAAAAAAAACTATTCGCTCAAACAAAAAGAAATTTCACATGAATTAGAGTTGAGGTGGTATATAATACATTAAAAATAATTGCAAACTTTTTCATATATATTTTGACATTGAAAAAAGCGCAAATATCTCAAAATTTTGCTGTGAAATGTCCCGTACGTAACACATGAATACTGTGGAATGACCCCTAAGCGTTTTGATCCCTCTTAAATTTTTTGACCTTGCATGTATTTCTTAGCCTAACAATGACTTTTTTTTTTTTTTTAATTATTATTTGAGTTATTCTTCTGTTTTTTTTCACTGGGATATTACGTATGAATTACTTTCTTGTTCCCTTTTAACAATTTCACATTCAACAAACATTATCCTTAACAATAGCAGCTTTTTTTGTTTTTTGGGATACATCTCTGGTTTTTTCCTGAAATTGCTGGAGGTTGCTGACAGTTTTGTTCCCACTTAATTTTTTTTTTTTTTTTTTTTTTTTTTTGACCAAACACGTATTTTCTTGCTTAACATTGAGAACTTTTTTACTATTTGAGTTATTCTCCTGATTTTTTCACTGGGATATCTCGTTTGATTTACACTTTTGATCCCACTTAACATTTTTACATTCAGCATACATTATCCCTATCAATAGCAACTTCTTTGTTTTTTGGGATACATCACTGGTTTTTTCTCGCAGTTATTGGACATTGGCATTAGATTTGTTCCCATTTCATTTTTTTGTTCTAGCTCACTTCTTATGCTTAAAATTAGCAACTTAACTAATAATTTACTTTAAATTATTTAATTTCTTCGCTTTTTCCTCAGGGATTTATTAAATGTATTCCAGTTATGTTCCCATTAGTCATTTTACATTTCTTCCTATTCGACACCTTTCCCCTAACTTTCCTAAACTTTATATGACTTTCGGGTTGTTGTCAGCCAAGTTCACAATTCCTGGTTCACGGGCGGTCCCTGCACTGATTTTTGGCGCATTTTCATCATAATCATTTTAGTGCACCATTTTTCCTTTTCAGGCAAGTGCGGCGGGACCCTAGTAGCGTTGGGTGAGTACTACTTACTTTAATTTTTTAAAGTATTAATTATTGTTTTCCATTCATCTGGTCCAGCCAGTCAGCCCTAACAATATCAGTTCCGTATTTTGTTCAATTGTGGGAAGTCGGGAATTGAAAGGCATTGTTTTTACTGCAGAATTACTGTTGGAGATGTTTGCATCAGTTTTACAATAAGAGTGTAAAATAAATAAATCTGTTAACTAATTTACTTTATTATTCTATTGATCCATATTGAAATAGTGCAATATTATTCCTGCATTATAACAGGTGAATTAAACTATGGAGACTATTTTTGAAATCAACTTATGAATGTAATAATAATTGTAATTATAATCTGTCAATTATGGGTTACTGGATTGGTATTAAATATGTAAAATATTGTTTTTTTTTTTAAGTGCATGGTCATGGTGGCACGGGAGGCAGAGGCACATACTCCCCCCCCCTTTTTTTTGGCATTTAAATTGCTATCATTTTATTTATTTATTTTGTTTCATTTATTAATTCAAAATTTCCTCCCCCCCCCCCCCTTTTTTTTTTTTTTTTTTTTTTTTTTTTTTTTTTTTTCTTCCCTAATTTATTTTGCATTCATTTTCACTTAGTCATTTTCGGCAGTCACGACTGCTGGTTTTTGCTTTGTACTTTCTATATACCTTTCTTTCAATGATATGTAGCGCGGGCCTAGCGGACCCTCATCCGTATTATTAAAACATTATAAACAGCTATCTAGTAAAATTTAATATAATAATTATAAAGAAGGATAATTAATTATACTAAGTGAAAGCGCTGTGCAAACAGTATAATCAGGACCGAAAAAGTCACAATAAGCTGATAGAGAAAATCAGAAGTATCTTTATCTACTGACATTATAAAAATATTCACAATGAACCCGGGCGATCCGTGAAATGAAAAAGAGTTGCAGTCGCAAAGGAATGATTCCTCTGTCATAACAGAGTCAGATGGAGACGGGATGAAGTCTAACGAAAAAGAAACACAGCTACCACAGCGAGCAAACAAAAATTACCAGTCGGGAGATGAACTGCTGCCATTTGACGCCGAAACAGCATCACGAATGACGATACCGGCTTTAATGGATCAGATGCTGAGACATCTAAAGAAACACGAAAAAGGAAGTAGTGAAAACGCACAAAAATACAGAAAGATTTTGGAGGAAAAAGTGATTGAATTAGAGAAAGAAACCGCAAGACAACACGACAAGGCTGAGAAGGAAGAACACCAAGAACGAGACACGTTGTCGAAAATGGCAGACCAGGTACTAGAATTCATGCACCAACTACAAACGCAGTTAGCGACAAACAAAGAAGTAAAGATAAAGAACACCATGGCATCAGTAATCAAAAACCTTAAGCAGCTCAAACAACAGACAGAAGAAAAAGATCACTTAATAACGAAACTCAGCGAAAGAATTAAATTCCAAGAAGAGTTAATCAAACAGACAAAACAAGATAAAATCGAAAGAGAAGATCAATTGATCAACGATATGAACAAAATCATACAACAGAATCATGAACAAATGGAAAAAGGACTCGTCGAACATGTTACCACTCTTCAGGCTGAAAACCAAAAGGACTCGATTGACCATAGAGAGGGTGAAACAACAATAGAAAATGATCGACCAACATATGCAGAAATGGCAAATTTTCCACCGCTCCCACAAGAAAAACCGACACTAATTCTAACACCAAAAGACAAGGAAACAAAAATGCCAATAATAAAGAAAGTTCTCAATTCTATGAACATGGCTGAATTACCACCAGTAGACTGCCAAACAACTAAACAAAATAAAATAATAATAACATGCAAAAACAAATTTGACCTAGAACAGGTGAAAGATAAAATCCGCACTACAGAAGATATGGCGGAAAAACTGGATATTAAAGAACCAAACCCGAGAACAGCCCGAGTGATAGTCTTTGGAGCCCCAGAGGCCCCAGTAGTAACACGGAAAAACGTAGAAAGAGAAGCAGACAGTTCACAGGACAACTTAGAAGAGCAACAAGAATTATATGAAAAACAAGTACTCTATCCGGCTTTGGAAAGGGCTCTGAGGAAGAAGGTGCAATATAAGCTGATAAGAGTATTGAAAGGAAGAGAGGGCGAGGAAACCTCGCACTTGGTGTTACAGCTACTGGAGAGAGACGCACTGCAACTAATGGCTGGAAAATTGTGCATAGGATTTAACCGGTGCACGGTTAGACGGTACGTGTTCATTCAAAGGTGTTTTAACTGTCAGCAAATCGGGCATACGGCAAGAATGTGCCATAATCCAGAGGCCTGCGCTAAATGTGGCAAAGGCCACAACATCAAGGATTGTACTTCAAAAAAAGAAGAGTGTGTTAACTGCAAAATAGTGCTCGACTACTACAAGGGGGACCATAGGAAAGCTGGACTGTATGAAAAACATCCATCTTACGATCCATCCTGCAGCGTGTACCTGCGAAAGAAACAAGAAGCTCTAGCGTCATTGTCTTATAGAGGTGACAGTCGCTGCCCGTCTTATAAAGAAGGCCAAAGAACAGTAGCACAACAGCGTAATCAACGGCCCAGCTTTTAAGGTAATCCAGTGTAACCTTCAAAGAAACAAAAGTAAGACGGCAGCTTTTGTTCAGTTTGTTATCGACGGGGGGTTCGCTCTGGCATGTCTTCAGGATGCATACATCTGGGAGGGCCGCCCTTGCGCACTCCCCCTAACAGTCCCTTGTTACAGCTCCAGTTCTCTAAATTGTCAAATACTAATTCTAGATCAAAATTTAAAACATTGCTTATCCTCTAAAAATAATCATTCCGTATTTGTAAATTTAGAACTCCCACAATTAATTCTATCAGTAGGCAGTCTGTACTGTCCCCCGAAAGCTGATCTTGATGTGGACCTACAGGACTGGCGGTCCTCGAGTAAACTAAGCGAAATGACTCTGGTTCTTGGAGATTTTAACGCCCACGACGGTCTCTGGGGCTATGAGAAAGATGATGCCAGAGGGAGGCTCCTCGTCGACTTTTTGCTCGCAAACAGTTTAATAATCCTGAATTCCCCGGATTGCCTGTCAACATTTGAGGTGGGGGCTAGGAGTGGTCGTCCAGATCTCTCCGTTTGTTCACAGCCACTCTTCAGCAAAATTGGCAGCTGGGAAGTTGTCCCTGAACTTTTCGGCGACCACAGGCCTATCATTACGGAACTCCTTATGGAAATCCCCCCCCTTGCCAAAGAGAAGATATAAAACTAAAAATGTTCCTCTTTCAAAATTTTTATCAAAAGCTAAAACATCACTTCAAAAAATTAATTTGAACTTCGCCGCAGCACAATCACCACAAGATCTAGACGATACTTATAAAAAATTTGAAGAATCAGTACAAATTTCGGCAAAGGCCACATTTAAATTGAAACCCCCTTTAGGAAGGCAAAGTTCTCTTGGTGGTCGCCGAGTCTTCGTGCGCGGAGGAATAAGGTCCGAGCGTTGTACCGAAAGTATAAGTCTTCGGACCTTGATCCAGCTTTTTATCAAACTTACAAGAAAGAAAGAGCATTATACCAACGACAAATACAAAAGGAAAAAAGCTTGGCATGGGACAACTTCTGTAAGAAACAGACAAATCCTTACGGTATTTCAAAAAAACTGGCTTTCCAAGACTTCCAGGACAGCCTCATCAGCTACCTCCCGGACACGGCTTTCCCGGCTTCCAGGTCTTCCACCCTTTTCACCCTAACAGAAAATCTTTTTGGTGCTTCCTCGGGAGCGCCAACCTTCCCGGTTATGGCAAATAGATTAAACAACTCCAACGATCAAACGCCATTCACACAAAGAGAATTACGTAACGCAATTTATAGTTTCAATCCGAATAAGGCCCCTGGCCCCGATGGTATAGACCATCGGATGATCAGGGCCCTTTTTCATGGTTTGCCAGACCTATTTTTAAATCTCTTTAACAAAGCGTTTGAATTTAATTACTTTTTGGAGGCCTGGAAGGTGGGCGAGCTTGTCTTCTTCAGGAAGGCGGGTAAGCCCATAGATCAGCATACTTCATTCCGTCCCATTACATTATTACCTATTTTAGGCAAGGTATTTGAAAAATTACTATTACGTCGAATTCATCACTTAATAACAACAAATAACTCACTCTCAGGCAAGCAACACGGATTTCTCCAAACAAAATCAACGGAGACCGCACTTCAAACCGCCCTATCATTTATAGACTTAAATAAAAGTAAAAATAATTATACCTCTTTTATCTCACTAGATTTCATGGGGGCATTTGACAATCTTCCATGGGATCTGGTAATTCTGGCTCTGCAACGCTTGGGAATTCCTCTACAGTTTATAAAAACCATAGCCTCCTTTCTTTCAGGTAGACGAGCTCTTGTTGACTGGCTAGTCCCAACAATGTTATATTATTTTTCAAAAGGTTGTCCCCAGGGTTCCTGCCTTGGTCCCTTCCTTTGGCTGGTACTTCTGGAGACACTGTTGGTCTCATTTGTTTTCGAGTTCTGTGAGTTGGTGGCGTATGCAGATGATGTTTTGGTAGTCATTTGGGGACAATCGCGTGATCACTTAGAACACTGGGGCTCACTAGCATTAAACTTCATTCAAAATTGGGCAGACACAAATCACATAACCATATCCCAGGAAAAATCAACAACAGTCACATTCGGAAAACCAAAAATATTGCAGAGAGGCCCACTATACAAATTAAAGGGGAAAAACATTAAAACGGTAAAGGTTATGAAATACTTAAGGGTATTAATTGATCAACATTTGAACTTTTTACCACACTTGGTAAACAAGAGACAAGAAATAACGGAAATCACACAACACATCTACAAATTCACTTCTTCTTCGGGTCGCCTACCCTTATATTTCTTCAAAATCTGGTACACATCAATTCTGCAGCGTCAACTGGCTTATGCGTGTGGGGTGTGGTACCCGCGTATGCCGTACACACACGGTGCTCGACATCTCCTGGCTGCTCAGAGGCGGGCTTTACTGGTAATTTCACGTGCATATAGAAATACTTCCACTGTGGCTCTCCAGGTTCTAACGGGCCTCCCGCCATTAGACTTGCAGCTGGAGGCGGAGTCTGAGTTTGCTCGGGTTTCTCGCTTGGGTGTCTCAACAACCAACTACTTTGCTCCCCTATATTCTTCCAAATGTTCAAAGTATCGTCTTTCCTCGTTACTTGAACCTATCACGATCTGTCCAACTCAAAATTTTTTGGGAAAAACCCACATCTTCACAGATGGTTCAAAAACGGATTCCGGTACTGCATCGGCTTTTTGTGTTTTCAGGGAAAATCAACTTATTCACTCATGGCAGACAAGTTTGGACCCGGGCAATTCGGTATTCCAGGCCGAGCTGTTTGCAATCCTGAGAGCGGTCCTTTGGGCAGTGGAGGATGCTGACACAGATTTCCTAATTTCTACGGATAGTCTGTCGAGCCTGATGGCCTTGTCAAAATTTGATGTGGACAACTATCTCGTTCTAGAAATAATAGAACAATTGACACACTCCAATAAAAACTACTTTTTTAATTGGGTGAGGGGCCACTCGGGAATACAGGGGAATGAATTGGCCGACCAACTGGCTAGATCAGCAACAGAGGATGATACAATACCAACAACATTTTTGCCACTGCCACCATCTACACTGAAAAGTGAATTACAGAGAAGACTACAAGAAAAGTGGCAGCAGCGTTGGATCACAGCAGCGGTGGGTCGCTATACAATAGACTTCGTCCCAGAAGTCTCATCCCGCTTTTTTATTCATAATAGATACTTGTACATATTCTTGACAAACCACGGACCATTTCAAGAACACTTATATACAATAAACAAAAGGGACTCACCATTATGCATCTGTGGTTCACTGGCAAATTCATTACATTACATATTAGACTGCACACTCACGTCACACTATCATGTTAAAAAGCCGCAAAACATGTCACTAAAAGATTGGCTGGTCTACCTGTTGGATAGGCCGCTACTACTAAGTCGGATTTGCGAATGCATGAAGTTCCTAGAAAATAACGAACACTTTTTCTCTAATCCACTCCCCTACTGAGGGGAGGACTGCTCTCTGATGTACCAGGCAGGAACCTCATTCTAATTAAAATTGTATTGAGTCCTATGGTTTTTTTTTAAACTGTATTTATTAGGGCATAATTGCAATTAAGTGTAACCCAATTCATATGTGTGTTTCTTTCCCTGGCGTTGTGGATCTGGGTGCCATCTGCGGATGTTCACATGGCTTAGGTATCTTTGGATGTTTAAATATTGGTGCATTTATTGTCATACATCATTCATCATTTATATTTTATCATTTCATTATTGTGTTTCGTTGTGGATCTGGGTGCCATCTGCGGATGTTCATATGGCTTATGTATCTTTGGATGTTTAAATATTGGTGCATTTATTGTCATATATCATTCATCATTTATATTTTATTATTTCATTATTGTGTTTTGTTGTGGATCTGGGTGCCATCTGTGCATGTTCACATGGCTTATTATCTTTGGATGTTTAAATATTGGTGCATTTATTGTCATACATCATTTATATTTTATTACTTCATTATTGTTTTTTTTTTAAGTATTAAAAGTGTAAAGACCCGGTTCGCCCAGAAAAATTGGGTAACCAATTGTGATTGGAAATGTACATAATGTTAAATGAAAATAAATTTTCGGCATCGGAAAGCGGGACGGTTTGGTTCAAGTGTCTTCCCCCAGGGACTGCACTAAAACTCAAAAGCATTTGCTGGGTTTCCCTGGGCGGCCATCCTCGCCCCGAGCCCAACCCTTCCCGCTTTTCGGTGTCTTTAATTTGTGTAATTTCCCTTTTAAATTTGTCCGGTTTCAATTTTTCATTTTTTTTCAATCTGGCTTTCGCTAGAGTGTCTTATACTCGGGACGTGGCTGGGGACGTATGAAACTTGCTCCCGCAAAAGAGTCGGACTAGAATAGAAGAATAAAGGGCTGCGGACGAAGATGGGCCGCTCGCCGCGGGGATTCTTCGCGCGCTTGAAAACACCCGCTCCGTAATGTTAATCCTATGGGCAGGTTATTTTCGAATTTCTCGTTTCAATTTGAATATTTTTAAACAATTTTTTTTTTTTTTGCATAGAATAGCTGAGCTCAATCTTTAATATGACTATTTTTTACTTTTTCGATTTTGGTTGCAGATTTTTCTTTAAAAGGTACTTTCAGTTTTGAAACCGGTTTGGGAACTGAAAGTACCTTTTAAAAAAAAAAAACTTGCAACCAAAATCAAAAAAGTAAAGAGTCACATTAAAGATCGACCTCATCTAGCCTATGCAAAAAAAAAAAAAAAATAAATAAAAAAAAATAAAAATAAAAATCGTTTAAAAATATTCAAATTGAAACGAGGAATTCAAAAATAACCTGCTCATAGGATTAACATTACGGAGCGGGTGTTTTCAAGTGCGCGAAGAATCCCCTTAAGTCTGCTAGTTAGTAATCAAGAGAAAAAAAATATATATCGGAGAAACGTTAAAAAATGTTTTGTATATCAAAGCATATTGGGGTAATACCATAATTTAAAAATGTATGATGGCTGTTTAACTAAGATAACTATTGTTCTTTCAAGCTTCTACGAATTACACAGTAAATCTGAAGCAGAATGTGGACAAAAAAGGCACAAATTCGGACAAAAACTTTAAAAGTTTACATTTGATTATCTTTATACAGAAATCATTAACTCTCTCATTCGTGGCAAACTCAAACGAGCTGAGGTTGTTTTATAAAACAACCTTAGATGAAATGTGCATATATAATGTTTATCACTATTCCATATAAACTTTATATGATTTTTTACGAATTTTTAAAGTCAAACATATTTTGAATCAGAAAATTGGTTTCATAAGAAGTGTCTTGTTTCTGATCACAATCAAATCACATTTTCTCAAAAATTCACATTTTCTCAATTTTTCTCAAATTAGCTATGGACCTGATTAAGAAAAATTAGTCATAACATCAGATGACCTACCAGTAACCGAGAGGTTCTGCTCTCAAAGCTGGTAGGTTCTGGGTTCGAACCCAATCGCTCCCTTCGGCCTAATCATTCGTAGTTTTCCGTGGTTTTCTTCGAACCTTGGATTTCCTTGCGTAAATACGGATTAGGTTACCTTAGAAAGACCCCCACGGAGGACAGTCCCACCCCCCCTCCTTCGGGCCCATATCCCTCGTGTAGATAATTGGCCATCATAAACAACACGCACACGCATACACAAGATCAGATTAACCATGACACACCGCACATTTTTAGCGCTGAATTGAAATGTGTCAACGAAAAGACAGATTTTCCTTTTATCATGCACATAAAATTAAAATCAAGTTAAGTTGAATTAGTTAAGATATATTTTTATTCTGATTGTTTTCAGGACGTGTCACATTCACTGGTTTTGTGCCGTACTGCATGAGCAAGCACGCCGCGACTTCTTTCTGTGACGGACTGAGACGAGAAATGAAGAAGTTCGGAATCAAAGTCATAACAGTGGAACCAGTATCTTACCAGTAAGTACTCTAAAAAAAGTATTATGTAAGTAAGAATTAAATAGAATATCTAATTCAAAAACTGTTTTTAAATTGATCGAGTAGGGGAGATGGGGGATGAATGGGACATTTTCACAAAAATATTTATTTTAAATACTTTTTTTAAGATATCAATATTATATATCACATTTCATACATTAGGTATTTGACTACATCTATGCAGAAAATTTATTCTAGATTATTATACAGTAAAATATTATAAAGTAAAAAGAAGTTCCTCTCTGTCCCGATCATCCCCATAGCAGGGACGAATGGGACACTAATAGGGATGGATGCGACACAAATATTTCCTCCCTGTATTGAATGTTACCAAATTAAAATTTATAATTACAAACTTATATGTAATTATATTTATAATATATGATCTTATAATCTGGTTGTTATATCTCCGCGTTGGTAATCTCTTTTTTTTATTGCAGTTTTAACTTGTAACGCAAACTTCGGCTATCTATCTGTTCCCTTTTCCCACTTACCATGCTAGGAATGAAAGCTATGGAATGACAGTGAAAAATTTCTCTGAAATACGGCATAGCCAATCATTTTCATTCACAACTTATTAATTAATATTAATTAAATGTATTTTAGATACCATGCACAACTGAAATTAAGTTTGGGGGAGTGGGGATTTATTTAAGCAAAAGTTCAAAATTCAATATAATTTTTCCCATTTGGTCAATAAACATATGCTATTTTTAACAATTTCATCTATTTTGATAAAGTTTCAATAGAAATTTTTTGATGAACTATTTAACCTTTATTACAATACAGTAATTAAGATTCAATATAATTTTTAATAATGAACAATCTATATAATACGAGTACTGTTTAATACTAAAAATTAGCATAAATTATTAATTTATCAACTTATATAATATTTAGTTAATAAATTTTTCAACATCACTAGGTATGAATGAGACAGTCCCATTCATCCCCATTTGAAATGTCCCAATCATCCCCATGATACATATATTCAATTGTCAGCCATTTTGCCTCGGAAATTATTTTGTCACAATGGTTAATATTCAATCATTTTAATAAACAGTACTGAAACTTCAAATAAATAACTACAACATATCTTAATTGTTTATATTGTATAAGATATTTGACAACTTCAAATGTAAAAAAAAAAAAAAAAAAAAAAAAAAAAAAAAATTACTTTTAATCAGAGTTTCAGGAAATGCAACTTTGGAGAAAAAGGAAAACAGACATGTGGTTTTGCTTTTGGTTCTAAAGCACACTATGGTAGTGTGCTTTATGGTATGGGTATAGTAAGTATGGGAATAGAAAGCAACTTAAAAAAAAAAAAAAAAATGTTTATTGCATGAAATTTTGAGAATGCCCCATCCATCCCTTGTCTCACTCGTCCTCCAGTTCCCCTACATGCACAGTAAAACTTCTATAACGGATGCTTCCGAACAGTGTAGGGGAGACTGGGGATGAAAGGGACACTTAAAAATCCAGGATGAAAATAAAACTTAGAAATTTCCAACTTTGGCTCAATCGATGGCAATACTTGTTTTGTCTTAATAATCCTTATAACTAACGTTAGCAATTGTAGCGTTGTAGGTGGTGAAAGCAAAACCTGTTTTTGATATAAAAAAGTAAATTTTGATCTTGCTTTTCTTTTTTACTTTCTTCTATCTTCAATAGAAGAAAGTATTGTAATCGAAATTTTTTTCGACTTCCGGTTTTCGACGGATTTACACGTTTTAGGCGTCAGAGATCCCCAAAAACATGTTTATAGAAAATGTCCGTCTGTCCGTGTGTCTGTCGTCATTGTACCATCAAAAAGTGTATGAAGTTATGCATAGAATTGAACCAAACTTTTATTTTAAGTTTTTGGCTATGGCAAGCAGGTCCTCCCTCGATTTGGAAAAAAATCGCCGGTAGGGGGCGCTGTAATAGCGATTTTTGTGCGATTTTGAATATTGTACCATCGAAAAGTGTATGAAGTTATACATAAGGTGTGTCCCAACGAAATAAAGCCACCGTAATTGTGTGCCGTAACTAGGCACAAAACAAACAAATAAGATTGAAACAAATATATTAAGAAAGTCTATATAGAAATACATATTTACAAAGAGTAACTCACTTCCAGCTTCACCTGAGCAGGAGTAAAAGGTAAATGTGTAAAAAAAGAGGGGGAAAAGTGTCCCTCCGAAATAAAGTCACTGCCAATATTAGTATTTATTGCTAACTACCGACATTCGAGCTGCTGAGTTCAACATGTTTATGACGTCAGGAAGCCGTCAAGTACTTGTTCTGTGCCAGTCGAACTTTGTACGGACTTTAGAAGGTTGTATTTTCTATTTCACCTGCTGTATTGAAAATGGGAAAGAAAACCCAGCTCTCAATGTTCGAGAAAGGACAGATAACAGCTCTTAAGGAACAAGGTCTTTCACATAAACCAATATCTAAGCAAATCAAACGATCTAAAACCGTAATAGACAATTTTGTAAATCAGGGCATTGTGTACGGGTATAAAAAAAGGAGGGTGTACCTGTAGAAAAATGACTTACAGGCAGGCAAGAGCAGTTTTACGTCGTCTTTCAGGAGGTGGTATTTCCCTAAAACAGTTGGCCAAAGAGGATAACATCCCTGTGACATAATCAACACTGTCACGAATTGAAAAATGTACAAGCAACTTGAGATATAAGAAAAGGAAACAGCAGCACATGTTGAAAGCTATCCACATGCAAAGGAGGGTCGACTGGGCGAAATATAATCAAACCTGGAAGGACCAGGGACTTCGTGTTATAGTCTGAGATGAGAAAAAAATTAATCTGGATGGGCCAGATGGCCTTGCTTTCTATTGGTATGACATGAGGGAAGAAGAGGAAATTTTCTCCAAAAGTCAGCAAGGTGGAGGCTCATTAATGGTGTGGAGAGGCTTCGGCTATGGAGGTAAACATAACCTGGCTGTTCTCTTAGGCCGTATGAAGTCTTCCTATTACCAAGAAATGCTAGAAAACCATTTACTGCTATTTTCAAACAGAACTGGTAGACTAAGTTGGATTTCCCAGCAGGAAAAACCTCCATTCACGCTACAAAATCGTCCTGTGAATGGTTTTTGGAGAATCAGGTGCATGTCTCGGAATGACCTGCCCTTTTTCCATGATCTCAATCGCCAAGAAAATGTCTGTGGTATCCTCAGTAGGGCTGTATATGCCAATGGCCGGCAGTTTAAGTTTGTGGCAAAATTGAAGGTCGTCATCATTGAAGCATGGGAGACCATTGATGCTACTGACCTTCAAGGAGTGGTAAATGGTATGCCACATCGTATATTCCAAGTCATATATAACCATGGCTGATATATTGTCTATTAACAGTAGTGGCTTTATTTCGACGGGACACCTTTCCCCCTCTTTTTTTACAAATTAAATTTTTTTCCTGTCCCGGTAATGAAGGGAGTGAGTTACTCCTTGTAAATATGTATTTATATATAGATTTTCTTAATATATTTGTTTCGTTCTTATTGGTTTGTTTCGCGTCCAATTACAGCACACAATCACGGTGGTTTTTATTTCGGTGGGACACACCTTAGAATTGAACCAATTTTTTTTTAAGTATTTGGTTATAGCAAGCAGGTCCTCCCTGAATCTGGAAAAAAAATCGCCGGTAGGGGGCGCTGTAATAGCGATTTTTGTGCGATTTTGAATATTGTACCATCGAAAAGTGTATGAAGTTATGTATAGAATTGAACCAAAAATTTTTTTTAAGTTGTTAGCTATAGCAAGCAGGTCCTTTCTTAATTTGGAAAAAAATCGCCGGTAGGGGGCGCTGTAATAGCGATTTTTGTGCTATTTTGAATATTGTACCATTGAAAAGTGTATGAAGTTATGCATAGAATTGAACCAAAAAATTTTTTTAAGTTGTTGGCTATAGCAAGCAAGTCCTTCCTTAATTTGGAAAAAATTCGCCGGTAGCGGGCGCTGTAACAGCGATTTTGTGCGATTTTGATATTGTACCATCGAAAAGTGTATGAAGTTATGCATAGAATTGAACCAAATTTTTTTAAAAAGTTGTTAGCTATAGCAAGCAGGTCCTTCCTTAATTTGGAAAAAATCACCGGTAGGGGTGCTGTAACAGCGATTTTGTGCGATTTTGATATTGTACCATCGAAAAGTGTATGAAGTTATGCATAGAATTGAACCAAAATTTTTTTTAAGTTGTTGGCTATAGCAAGCAGGTCCTTCCTTAATTTGGAAAACTTTCGCCGGTAGAGGGCGCTGTAATAGCGATTTTTGTTCGATTTTGAATATTGTACCATTGAAAAGTGTGTGAAGTTATGCATAGAATTGAACCAAAAAAATTTTTTAAGTTGTTGGCTATAGCAAGCAAGTCCTTCCTTAATTTGGAAAAAAATCGCCGGTAGCGGGCGCTGTAATAGCGATTTTTGTGCCATTTTGAATATTTTACCATCGAACAGTGTATGACGTTATGCATAGAATTGAACCAAATTTTTTGTGTTTGTTTTTGGTCATGGCACGAAGGTCTCCCTGAAGTTGGAAAAGTTCCACCGGAAGGCGGCGCTATAATTGCGATGTCTGTACGATTTTCATTATTGTACCATCGGAAAGTGTATGAAGTTATGCATATAATTTAACCAAATTTTTTTGTGCATGTTTCTGGCTGTGGCAAGCAAGTCCTCCCTGAATTTGAAAAAAATCTGCCGGAAGGGGGCGCTGTAATAGCGATGTCTGTGCCATTTTCATTATTGTACTATCGAAAACTGTATAAAATTATGCATAGAATTGGACCAAATTTTTGTGTATGTGTAAGGCTATGGTCGGTAGGTCCTCCCTGAGAAAAAACTGCGACAGAAGGGGGCGCTATAATTGCGATGTCTGTGCCATTTTCTTTATTGTACCATCGAAAAGTGTATAAAATTATGCATAAAATTGAACCAAGTTTTTTGTGCATAATTTTGGATATGGCCAACAGGTCCTCCTTGAATTTGGAAATATTGCGCGGTAAAGAGGCTCTGTGATAGAGATTTTTGTATACTTTTCTTGATTTTTCGTAGTTCTATTGTCCATCGGCGGCTTGTGCAGCGGCGGGAACTCGCTTCCTGCTAAGCCGGCTATTCTCAAACAGCTGATAACAACATAATAAGGAAAAACTATTAATTTTAACAAATATCATGATATAGATTAACTCGTTTTTAGTCCGTTTAATTGACTAAAGCAGAAATTTAAGAAGAAAATGAAAGTTGGTATAGTATTGAACTAATAATACTGAAATGTTAACCTGTGTAACTACTTTTTGAAATAGTAAGATGTATAAGATAGAAGAAAGTTTTGGGATTGGCACATCCAACTAGTTTCTCTAAAAAATTTAATATTGTATTTAGTATTATAATATTTATGTTATTTAGCATTGTAAAGTATGCACTTTATGTGAATACCGGTATATTTTCTTAGCTAAAATACTGTTATACATGAATACTTTTTAATTTGGCTAGGTGGATATGGGGTTGAAAGGGACAGTAATTGAGGGGTTGAAACTTGAAAGAAACATGTGACTTTCAACCCCTCGTCGTTTATTATTATTTCAACAACATATTATTTACGTTTCGTAAAATTTAAGTTATGGTTTTTAGTTTTTAATAGGGTGTAAAAAAATCAGGATTAAAAAAAAAAAAAAAAAATCGGATTTTTTTTAAATATTTAAATCGGATTTTTTTTATTTAAATCGGATTTTTGATTTTTTCCCCCAGCGTTCAAATACTGAATGCCATTATTTTAGGCTTTATTACCTGCCAAGAGTTTTAGGTTTCCAAAACAATTAAACAACTAATTGCTAACATAATCTATGTTTTTACACGCTAATTAATAAAATTATAATTATTAGTGAGTATTTACAGAA
This sequence comes from Maratus speciosus, assembly GCA_963932465.1. Taxonomy (NCBI): domain Eukaryota; kingdom Metazoa; phylum Arthropoda; class Arachnida; order Araneae; family Salticidae; genus Maratus; species Maratus speciosus. The sequence continues at coordinate 463,543,107 of OZ010791.1, forward strand.
ATTATAAAAACTGCAAATTAGTAGTTTCATTAGGTAGTATCATACAATAATGTTATATACATTAATGTTGTAATAATTATGTAAAACTTTATTAAATATTAGTGATATTTAACATTTATTAAAATTATTAACTGCATTTAATGTTAAATAGTTAATACTACTTCAAATTAATAATTATTAAACAATTAAGTCTCTAATTAGGAACATATTATACATTTTTAAGCTTTAATTATTAAAATAATTAATAATGTAGTATTCATTTTAGAAAGAAAAAGTGGCAGGATGCTAGTTCCAAAAAAGAGCACTATTTCGCGAGGAAATATATTAGTAACGTGTTTAGTAATGATATAAGAAAAAAAAAAAAGATAAAAAATTTTAAGTATGTTAAATAAAGTGTCCTTAATTTTTAATAATTTGTAATTTCATTAGTTCGTAGCAAAAATAACAAAACTAACAAATATTATTTGCAGCTCGTTTTGCATTTGTACTTAAATTACTGTTAATCGCCAAAATCTATACTTACATACATATATGTGTATGCTAAACAAATTATGAAAATGACTTAAACCCATTCATACATACATACATACAGAATAAATATAAGGATAGCCAGTTATATCTGAAATCCTCAAAATATTTAAATAACAGAATTATTAATTCTCAGTGGGGATTATTAGCTTTCAATGGTTAATTTTTTTTTCTTTTTAAGAAAAGTTTTGCTGCCTTTTCGATACCTAATTAATTTTTTTATTTAGTATAAATGGTTGGTTGGTTGTGTTTATGACGGCCAATTATCAACACGAGGGATATGGGCCCTAGGGGGAGCAGTGCCCTTCGTGGGGGTCTTTCTAAGGGAACCTAACCCGTATTAACGCTTGGAAATCCAAGGTTCGAAGAAAACCACGAAAACTCCAAACGATTAGGCCGACGGGCGCGATTGGGTTCGAACCCAGCACCCTCCCGTCTACCAGCTTCGAGAGCAGAACCTCTCGGCCACTGGTGGGGTTTAGTATAAATGAGTTACAAAATAAACTATTCAACCTATACCGCAGAAGCTCTTGCTGTGTATAACATTTTTATACCAATTAGTTCTTTTTTCTTTTGCATTCATTTACAATTTAGTTATTGAGCAGATTTATCTCTTTCATTCTTCTTTAATTCGATATTGTTATAAATTTATTATTACTGATGTAGAACGAGAAACTAAGACACTGATTATTTATTCTTTTACTTGCAGAAATTTATTATTTTTGCTACATTTATTTTATATAAAATAATGCATAAATTGATTTCCTATAGGAAATTATGACATTGCAAACTATATTAGATTTAAATACCATTTTTAAACGAAACTGTTTTATGTTGGATAAAAACAATGCTTTTAATTTTTTACAATACTCAGGAATTAAGCTTGGAAACAATTATTTAAAGCTCTTTTTTTTTTTGTTTGTTTATTCATAAGTCAAAATACCCGTAGAAACTTTCCAGTTATGTTCATCTTAGATTTTAATAATTATTTTTTAATTTAAACATTTAGAAAATTTTTGATTTAAATCAATGATTTAAAAAAAATCGGTTGATTAGAATCACGATTTAATCGCTGATTTAAATCAACTGATTAAAATCGATGACACCCTAGTTTCTAATGTAGAAAAAATAAATGCATTATTATGTAGAACAAAATATGCAAATATTACAATATCCTATACCTACAATTTAGGTATTTTTTCCTTTTCCATCAAAAAGTCAATATGCTTCGAAAATATAAAAGGAAAATTAAGAAAAATCGAATTACTTAAGAATAAATGATGGGATTTGTATCTGAAGTAGAGGAAAAAGGAGTGTCTGTAAGATCAACAGCTAAAGCCTACGGCATTGAAAAATCCTATTTAGAAAGAATTGTTCTAAAATTTAAAAATGCACAAGCAGGTGAATTTCAATCCGCCCATTTGGTAATAGAAAAGTTTTTAGTGAAGCTCAATAAAAAGAGTTAGCTTCATATTTGCTCCAAGCGTCTAATATGAACTATGGTTTGACAACTGTGCATATGAGTATTCAATTCCTTTGAATTCTCCAAATATGTCCCTGTCTTGGCAAACAAACAAGCAAGCTAGAATTGATTGGTTCCAAGATTTTAATCAACGAAATTCATTATTTTCTCGTAAGGAAACCTATAGCTATTAGTTTAACAAGAAGTGCAAGTTTCAACAAAGCTAATGTTGATATTTTTAAAAAACCTTTAGTCAGCAAGCAAGAATCGCTATAAATTCACACGGAATATAATATACAACCGTGATGTAACAGTTTTAATGACAGAGCACAAGCCACCTAATATAGTAGCAAAACGTGGTGAAAGCAATTTTCTCATGTAACATCAGCTGAACTTGGTAAACTTGTCACATTGTTGTTTCTGCATCAGGTAACTCTGTTTAACAGCATTAGTTTTCCCAAGGAAGAATTACAAAGAGTTCATGCTCGAAGCTGCCCCATCCTAAAGGCTTGTACTTGCTCATCAAATTTGTAGGATGATCGCAGAATTTTTTCTAAAGCAATTGAGCATTAGCTGAATATTCTTGTTGTTCCAAAACTGTTCCTACGCTTCTCTTATTTGATAATCATGAAAGCAATATAAATATTATGACAATAAAATTTGCGAAAGTTAAGGGAATAATTATGGTGACATTCCTGTCGCACTTTATCCACGAACTCCAGAAAACCACTCGGAATGAATTCGAAGTACATTTTTTCCGGAAAAAAAAAGAATAAAACCCTTTGTATTTACTGATACTATTGACATGAATGACGGAATATTAATGATATTGTGGTGAAGTTACCTAAATCCATAACTGTGGTGAGGCAGATAGAGCTAAATCTTTCTTAAAATGTTTGATTTAAAGTTGTTTTATGCGTAGGTCTAAACAAGTTATTTTTCTTGTTTCTTTTATCACATGTTGCAATATATTTTATTTTTATTTGTGTATTATTATGTTTTATTTTTGAATAATGTAAGCGCAATTAAAAAGAAAATTATTTTCATAAAATTGTTTTATTTATGTGTGTCCCTTTCATCCCTACAATGGGGTTAAAAGGGACATTTCTCCCAATTTATAAAAATATGTACAGATCTTAAATTACTGTACTTGAAGGTAAGAGGTTTTACTGGTATTAAAGCAAAGGTTTTAGACGAGAATTAGGCGCAAACTTGAGAATGATATATTTTAATGTCATTATTTTATAAGCTTATAAAGACAAAATGTCCCTTTCATCTCTCATCTCCCCTACATCTTTATTTAGCGAACATTTTTTCAATCCCCAACACCTGTATATCTGCAGGTTTTTTACCACTGAATAGCGGACAAAATTAGCGATCTCGAGGGTCCGCTATTTAGGTTGTTTTAGAGATTTTATTGTATACAGTTAAACTTAATAGCGCACATCTCGGGACCGTTGAGTTTGTCCGCTGTTCAGAGGCAAAAGCATACAAATATATAGATCTTGGGGAAAGTGTTCGTTAAATAGCAGTTTGTATTATTCGAGAGTGCACTTTATGGAGTTTTTACAGTATATACAGGGTCCTTAACTCCGTTGCGCCTCAAATAACTGTTGAACCGAGTTAGCTGCTACATTCATGAATGTCTAGATATAGTGAAACGACTGTACGCTATATATTGAGGTATCTGGTTGGCGCTGTCAGGTGTAGTTTTCAATGTAGTGTAATTCAGGACACAATCAATTCATATTTATGATTAGTTAGTTTTAATATTATTAAGTAGATAGATACAGCATGGATAGATACATGTCATTACATATTACATTCTGATCATCAACAACAGTTCTGGTTATACAGTTAGTTACAGTTAAAACAGTTACAGTCAGTATATATTTATACAGTTATCCAAACAGTTACAATATTTGTTACAATTATATTATGACAAACGCCCCTGTAGGTAAATTTCAGAGTTTGAGGTGCTGTATCAAAACTATAGAAGATACGACAAAAATTTTAATGACAAAATTGTAGGGCACGAGTGTCCGATCTTTTAGCTTCACCGGGCCCCGTTTGAGGCGAATTTGTTTCTTCAGGCCGTATTTTAAGGAACAATAGTTACTTTGGCTGCAAAAACACTGTAGTGATACTAACGATTGCTGTTAAACAAAAATGGTAACAAAAATTTAATATCAAGCTCGAATAAAAATACAAAAATGTCAAAGAAAATAATGTTTGATTTCTTTTCTTTTAGAAATTTCTTTTATTATTATTGAGCACGTCTAACAGAAGATTATGATGAGCCACATACTATTGTATTCATCTTACTCGTATATGCTAAACATTTGTAATTTTACTAGGAATAGAAGGTAAAAGGCCTTAATATGTAATTATCAATCAGTTTCAGTTTTCAAATGTTACTCCATCAGCGTTGAAAAGAGAATTGGTTATTACACAAAATCTTTTTCATATACCTACAACAATCGTAGAACATTTTTAGCTTGTGATGAAGCATATACTTTTTGGGAGATTCAGTTTTATACTAATTTTTAAAGATATTTTCATTTCTCAAACAGACCGCATTGCCCCGCCCCGCCCCGCGCGTTGGACAACACTGTTGTAGAGCAACGTCGATTTAGCAACATAATAAAATACATCATGTTCGTGTATGCGGATACGAATACTAGTTAGTTTCTTATACAGATCTATAGAGATCCTATACAGATCAACATAGCTGACATTGATGCGATAAATTTTGTTTGTGAAAAACACAAATTTTCTTCGAAAGGAGAATTTTTTTAAAATGCTTACAAATGCAATTTTTTCAAATCGGAATGTGACTGTACGTTAATATGAAACAAAACTGTAACGTTATACAAGTAAGGAAAAAATAGAACCGTTTGTTACTTTTGCTTTTAAAATAAAAGTTATATTTCAAAGCTCAGGTGTTTTTATCTGCTAACGTGAGTGTTTCAAATGGTAAATTAAATGTATCGTTTGCAATTTTTTTTAAATGTCTCACATTGGTTTCGGATATTTTCATCTGTACAGGCGACTATATATCGTACCTCCTTGCAAAATGTTTATATATATATAATATCAACAATACTCTGTAATCTTGTTATTAAACTTTTAGTTGTATCTCCAATTATTTTCAAGATAAGATGTCTAATTTCAGAAATCACCGTGATAGTGCGCTGCTTAGATAGGGTCAACTGGGGTAATTGCGAATAAAATTTGCTAATTTCAACTACTGACTGCTGGAGCACATAATTAATGTGAAACATTTTAAAACAGTCATAAAGCTATTATTGTTTACCTCTTATACTTCAATTAAAATTAGTTATTGGGGCTGTGGGATGTTAACCCTTAAGTGGTGAAGTGATTTTTTTATAACTTAAGTCGTAAAGTGGGGGTATATGTAACCCCCAAATTTGATTTCTTGTGCACTCCTTAAAATTTAGCGAATTAAAATAAGAAAATTTCCTGTGAATTTTGTATTATTTACTTACTTGTATAAAAACAACTGAAAAAGGTACTGTAAGTTTATATACATATAAATTCACGTATCTAAATACCACAAAAATTTTGCTTGCAAATATAGTGCTCATATACGATTTCTCTGGGGGTGCAAAAAACCCCTCTTTGCCAGCTAAGGGTTAATTAAGTACCTTAACTTCCCTGTTCACAATTTCTATTTTTGTGTCGAGATGGTATAATAATAAAAAAAAAAACTATCAAGTTAATACACAACTTTTGTTCAATAACTATTTTATACACACATTTATACACTCCACCACTAACTGACCTGACTGGCGTTGCCCAAGTCCGTGATAATAACATTCAATATAGTTAAAATTAATGTTGAATGATTTAATATTTTTAAACGAAAATCTTTCCAAACGAACCTGATGTTAAGATCCCCCACTGCTTTTCTAATTTGTATTTTATATTTTTGAATGAAAATCTATTCAAACGAAACTAGAGTTAGGGGCCCCCACTGTCTTCAGACGCGTCGGGCATGCTACGCACGCCCCAGTCTGTTTTGAATTTATACTTTTAAATGAAAATCTTTCTAAACGAATCTAATGTTGAAGGCCTTCGCTGCTTTTGGCAATCTACACCCTCGAATTTGCATGATTTTATATTTTACAATGAAAATCTATCCAAACGAACCTAGAGGTGGGGGCTCCTCTTACCTTATATTTTTAAACGAAATTCTTTCCAAACAATTTTAGAGGTCCCCGTTCTAAATATTGCAGGTTTAAATTCTGGTCTTTAAACTTTCAATACTGAACACAGTTCCTGTGGAACATTGAAGTTTCAACTGTATAAACAGTTATGACTTTATATGAGGCTTAATACGATCTAATATTGAACTTAAATAACTTATAAAAAAAAATGTTCATAATTATCCCATATCACACAAAGTGTGGGGAAATTATGAACATGGTTCTGTAAATCTTTGAAAATGAATAGGAGCAAAAACTTAGTGATATTATGTTAAAGTGATTATAACTCAACAATTATTGATTAAGAACGACTTGATTTTATCTAATAGAAACTATTAATATTCTCAGGCACTGAAAAACTGTAAGAAATTTAATATGCTCGATCAAGAGTGCCAACCGTGAAGCAGAAACTGCGCGAATGCTCTCATTCAGTCAACAGGGATGTAAACCTTTGATTTTTATTTCACTTTTCTATCAGCTATTCTCCTATGAGCTTTAGTGGAGCTTGTTCTGAATTACTTCATGTTCATAATTACCCCAAGTGACCCTACTTCATCTTGAAACGCATGGCTGCTTCACTATATCTAGATAGCACATTCATCTGTAAACTAACTTGGTTCACCAGTTATTTGAGGCAAAACATGTTTAAGAAATCACCATGTATATAAAAGAGTTGAGGATCCTTTAAAATTGAGATTTAACTAATCCGAAAAGCATTCTAAAAACATTCAACGGTAATTTGATATACTACATTTAAATTATGAAAGGAATAATCTCGAAAGTGTTTACTGCTAATGGCTTGAGGGGGTTTGAGACTGGTGTAATAATTCCATTTCACCAAAATTATTTGCAACCGGGCCTTAATATTGACCCCATACTTATAGGGTTCTCCGAATTTAAAAAGGCCCTACCAGTGGCCAAGAGGTTCTGCCCTCGAAGTTGATAGCAGGCCCTGACTATCGCACGGGCATCCGGGTCCCGTGCCTTTGGCACGTAATTTCTGAGGGGCACAAAATTTCTCATCACTCGTCTAAATTTTCATTTAAAAAATCATAATTGTGAAAAAAAATGTGATATTTGAGATATTAATACGATGCAATGACAAAAATATTTCTCAATATATGGTTAAAAGCATATTTCAATAAATAATAGAAAAAATATTTTATTTTTATTCCTGGAACTGTTTTTAAATTTTCCGGAAAACTTAATTTTTTGAGTTGACACTTTCTAATATGTAAAAAAAAACTAGCATCAGTAACCCAACCAATCTAAGGGGGCACGAAAAATAGACAGTGCCCTGGGCACAGAAACTTCCTAGTCGAGCCCTGGCTGGTAGACGGGAGGTGCTGGGTTCGATCTCAATCGCGCCCCTCGGCCTAATCGTTCGGACTTTCCGTGGTTTTCTTCGAACCTTGGATTTTCCAAGCGTAAATAGGGGTTAGGTCCCCTTAGAAAGACCCCCACGACGCCCTCCCCCCCTTCTTAGGTCCTATATCCCTCGTGTTGATAATTGGCCGGCATAAACACAACCAACCAGCCGAATTTAAAAGATTTTGTTTTCATTTGAAAGTATTCAAATGTCCCTTCACAATTTTCTCCACACCATACTCTTTTAAAGCAAGAATCGGCCCATTTTACTGGACAAATAAATCTGTTTAACAATAATTTTGATTTTTTTTTATGTTTCTTAACCAGCATGCATGAAGGAACTGCCGGCTTTTTTCTTTAGATTATGTTATCATTATATCCTATTTTAACTTTTTTAATCCAAAGATAAATCTGTTTATAATATATAACCGAACAAATCTGCTCGTTAAGTTATTACTAAGGCCAAAAGATAGCAGCACTACCGCACATATACATACGTTGAATATGATTAAATTGAAAAGCTTCATTAAATAAAAATGTTAAGAATTTGTTCATTTATTAATATAAAAATAGGCATGGTGAAAAAGGGCAAATAGAAATGCTGAAAATTTCCGAAAAAATATAGGACGTTTTATTTCAGACGTATTTTTTTTTTCTTAAAAAGATTAGATTTTATAAAATCAAACTATGAAGAAGGAAATAACAGCAACACTTGAAACATAAAAAAAAGTGAAAATGACAAGTATAAGAATAACTTTAAAGCATAAATTTCTGATTATTATCGTGAGACTGACTTAATAAAAGTCTATTTATGCATATGCAAAGTTAAAACAGAAAATTTGATTAAAAAATAAATAACTTATTTTTAGAAATAGGTAATAACAAGAATTTTTTGTTGAAAAAAAAATATACTTCTAAATGCTGAGAGTTATTCTGAATTAAGGATTAATTAATAATAATAATAATAAAAAGAGATAGAGAACATATAAAATTTATTTTGTATAAATTAAATATGTAGAGCATTTTCGTGAAAGAATTTCTAGCACAAGTGAATTTATAATCTATAAATTATATGTAACTTGCATATTTATAAGCTATAAATAATGAAACAATATTGGCATTTCTTCATTTATACCTTATTCATTCATAGAAAAAATCTGTTCAATGTTTATAACAAAACAAAAATATTACTTAAGTTAACATTACAATCAGCAGATGGCAGCACTAAAACATACATATTAGTCATCAGGGCTGCGGAGTCGGACCCATTTTTGAGCAAAAGAGTCGGAGTCGCTAAAAAACAAGCCAACTCCGACTCCAGATTTTTTTGTTAGACATTTTGAAGTGAAATTAAACTAATTATATGTAATTTTAAATCTATAAAATGAATTATTGTTATTTATGGACTAATATCAGGCTGCTCAAGTTAAAGATGACCGATTTACTGCTATGTAGATACAGGTGTAGCCAGGGGCGTGCCAGCAGTATCCGGCGCCTGTGTGCAGAACTTCAATTGGCGCCCCATATTTCTACCCCCCCCCCCCCAAAAAAAAAATATATATATATATATATAATTTTTTTTTTCAATGAGTATAAATGCATAGCTGCCAAGCCAACCTTCCGGGATTTTTCTCCAGATCAAATATACGAATTTGGAACCAGAAAATTTATTAAATAAAATGTGTCTTGTTTCTACAGGGTTTTTTAAAATTTCATTTATTAAATTAAATTTGTTAAAAATATTGTTGTTTGACTTTAAAAATAAGGAATGTTGGCAGCTATGCAAATAACGGACATCCCTAAAAGGTGGGTGCTTTGAGAGATTAATTAAAAAGCCCAAATTAAAAGAATGTAAAAGTATTCATAATTCAACAAGAGCATAGATTTTTTTCAAACAGTAGACAATTTCTTCGAAAACTCGAAGAGAGGGGTGGGGAGTTAATAGAATTACAGCGCTGCTAGCAGAGCCGGATTAAGCATTTTTGGGGCCCGGGGCTACTGAAAATTTTGGGCCCCCTCCCCTGCTTCTGGAAATCCCCCTCTCCCCCTTCCCCCACACACACTCAACTTTTTTTTTAATCCTATGATACCAATTTAAAAAGTTGAATATGCATAGTGTTACACAAAATCTTTTTTTGTTATCTTTAATAGTGCTCTTAATTATTTTATTCAAACGTATTTATTAAATGTACAATTCAAAGATACTTCATAAACATTAAAAGAAAATAGAAATAATCCAGCGTATCAAAACTGACTACATTTAAAATTATTTTAATGCAAATTTTTATTTATACAAATAAATTTAACTACATATTTCTTCATTTTTATTATGAATTTTCTTTATTTAAAGTTAAGCTAATTAGAAAATTCATAAAGAAACATGGAAGGTCTAAGATTTTTAAACACCTTTCGATCACATAGATTTAGAAATACTGTAATTGAGGGAAGATTTTTAAATGAGATCTCTCGATCGAGGTAATTAAAGGTGCATTTCACTATTTATAAAAAGGCCTGGGTACATTTTAGAAAGGGCTGGGTAGTCTAGAAGAAACACTGTATATATATATATATATATATATATATATATATACACAGTATACATATATATATATATATATATATATATATATATACACTGATGTCCAAAAATTAAGGGGTAGTGATCGGACACTTTCGACTATCCACGATTTGTCGAATATCTGTGATAATCTTGACTAATTGTCATTCAAATTTAAGGATGTAAAGAACATGTTTGACTTCACATTTATCAGTGAAGATTTAGATGTGGATACAATTAGGGGCAAAACAATAAATTTAACCCCTTGGGGACGAGCGGCACGTATACGTGCCGCATGAAGCGCTCAGAATCCTTGTTTTTCCTCACCAGTAAAATTTTCCTGTAAAATTTGCCATATTTAATCAGCGCATTTTCTCGATTCAACAAGACACAAATTTCTGTTTTTAAAAAACAGTGACAAAAGATTAAAAATTTCTTGAAAGGCTCCCGTCCCGAAGGGGTTAATAATAAAATAATGCTTGCGATCATTGATGAGACAGCAAATTCTCAAAATGGTCTGTACACAGAAAAAACTGTTTTGTTGGAACAACAAAAATAAAGTTGTGGCAACTAAATTTTTTAGTTGGTATAGCTCCAACCAAAGTTTGGGTTAGACTGACCAAATCATTTTGTTGGCATGATGTAGTTGTTCCAACCAAATGGATTTGGTACATGTAACCAAATGTATTTGGTTGTTATAACTAAATAAAAATTCATTTAGTAGTTGTAACCAAATAAATTTGGTTGCAACAACCAAATCTATTTAGTTGTTAAAACCAACTGGAAATCTATTTGGTAGTAGTAACTGAATGAATTTGGTTACAACAACCATATCTATTTGGTTGTTATAACCAAATTAATATCAATTTAGTTATAATAACCAAATGGATTTGGTTACAGGTACCAAATTTATTTGATTGGAACAACTACATTAAGCCAACAAAACGATTTGGTCAGTCCAACCCAAACTTTGGTTGGAGCTATATCAACTAAAAAATTTAGTTGTCACAACTTTTTTTTAATTTAGTTATCACAACTTTTTTTTTAAAATTTGTTTCAAATACTTTTTTATGCTAATTTTTTGGAAGAACACGGTTTCCAAATTACTATATGAGAAATCCTCACTTTAAGATTTCAGTTATTTTTACTCACATGAAGACTATGCATGGACTTGAAGAAAGAACGCAAATGAGGCCATGACTTTCAATCGAGTTGTCATTAGTTATCCCTGACTTTATACCAAGTCAGTTCACTAGAAACCCTGGACTCTTGACCAAATCCGTGATTACTGCTGCTAGTCATTTTTGTTGAACCGCTGCACACTGCAAGAGACTAACTGCTCTGCACGAAGAATTGATGCTTACTCCATGACTACTGTACTCATGATACTTGAATGCTACTATGAATGCATACTCCTATTACTTCAAATGCTACTGAGACTGATACTTCATTCTGATATATATAAAACTTATTCTTTCTTAGAATAACAGGGAGGCAGGGACCTGAATTAACTTAAACATCCCCGAATAATGCCAGATAATCTTCAGTTCGGCCCATCACTTGGAGTCCTGACACAACCTGTCAAAGCTATTGCACCCGTCCAAACTTCTGGACGCCCCTCATAAATTCTCAATTTCGGTGGAACCAGTTTAATTGCATCGTAAGACAACCTTGTTTGTATCTATTTATATAAAATCCAAGTCTCTGTGTGTCCCTCACAATTCCGGTAGGACCGCCTCATTGTAATGAGTAATTGTTGAAAATTACTAATGCAGGGTTACCACAGTAGTGCCAAATTTTGACCAAGTTGGCGGAATATCGACAAATTTTATGAAATATCACCAAATTTGGCAACAAAATAAGTTGTCATATATGAAGTCAACTTGACGATAGCTAGTTAATTTGGCGAAATTCCCATTTAAAACCATTAATATTTCATTATCGAGCTCACCACAATTTAATTTAAAAATCAGGCTTTTAAGGGTTCTTTTCAAAATCTATGGGCGAGAATTTAAAGTGTAATATACGAAAATGTACGTCTTTACATTTTCATCCTGATGCTATTAACAACACAACAGTCAATAGGCAGTGCTGTACTGTCTGAGCTCCTAACTGCGCGATTTTAATATGCTTTAGGTACTTTTCCAGTATAAGGACGTTGGCAAGACAGAGAAAACAAAATTTCGCAACATATTTTCTAGCAAATTATTCACTGTTTCATATACACAAGTAATTTTTCAATATTTATACAATTTATTTAATATAAAGAAGCCATTTAACGACTTTTGTATACAAACTAAAGTAAATTGTATATAAAAGAAACAACAATAACATAGATATAAATAAAATATTTATAGATTATATAAATAAACTTATAAGTTCATTAAATTTGTTTCATAGCTGTTTATATCATTTGGCAAAAAATCTCACTTCTGAAGTACAAATTATGACAAACTTTCAAAAAATACGCCAAGGCCCATATATTGGAAAAGTACCACGCTTTATATAGTCGGTCACAAAACTTAAATTCCCGGTACTTTTCCATTTCAGAGGCCTTGGCTAAGAAGGAAAATTAGCAACATAATTTCTGGCAACCTATTCGCTATTTCATATACACACGAATTTCTTTTTCAATACTTATAGAATTTATTTAGCATAAAGAAGCCATATATCTAATTTTATAATACAGACATGACCTGTAATCTGCAAAAAGCCTCAAATCCGCACAATACTTGGAAACAAGCTGTGCGGATCAGTGGTCTTCTACTGTTTTACAGTTTTTCATCAATGAATTTCATTTTTAAAACCTGTTGTTTTCATCTATCGCTGCAGAATAAGGGAGAAAAACTCATATTCTTGCATATGTGTTGAATATATCTTAGTTTTTTTTTTTTTTTTTGCCAATTTTTTATTGTGAAAGTCTAGGTGCGACTATTATGCGGGGAAATCTACTACACAATATTGTACACTCTAATGCTAAAACATCACTGGTATAAAAAAACACATTATAATAAAATTAGTAACTTACCAAATGTTTCCAGTTTATGTACTGTTTATTAAATATAATTTTTCTTTTTATGGTAATATTTTTATAGACGTAAAAATTACAAATAACCTTTGTGAAAATTTTGACAAAAAATTCTCATAATAAATCACTTTCACTGAATGTATCAGTATCACTATTGTAATGTGAATTGGTGTCTGAAAAATCTCTACCATTCCATAAAATGTCATTTTCGCTTCCGTCCAAAGCGTCGAAGATAACCATCTTAAAACTTTTTGAAATTATATCGCTTGTCATTAAAGTCAAGCTTTGTAATATCAAACAACACATTAGTTCCAGGGATGGACCCTTTACTTTTCCACTGGGAGTTTTTCTTTGTTCCCATTGACCATCCAATCTCCATATACTTGTCTTATACTGTCTTTAGACGGTTTGTTAACCTATACGACCAACGGTTGATGAATTGATGCGAGTTCTTCAGAAATTATCAGAAGATCTGTTTTGCCTACTGAAAGTTCCTTCCTCACATCATCAGAAAGCTGTCCTCGGACGCTATTGAGTACCAGCAAGGCTGGTTTTTTTAACAATGATCCACACCTTTACTTTCAAAACATTGCTAACCTAATCTTTCATCATTTTTTCATCCATTCCATTTATGTGAAGAAAATATTTTGACGATTTTTTTTCAGCTTCAAATCAGGGGGGCGACTATTATGCGAGTAAATACGATATTCAGTTAATTATAATAGTAATAATATTATTATTATTAATAATAGTAAATAATAATTACTATTAATAGTATTAATATTATTTTATAATAACAGTTAATAAATTAATTCTAAATAAACTAATATTAGAATAGAATAAATTTATTAACTGATATTATAAATAATATTAATTAGTAATAAATAGATCAAATGTGATAAAAAAATACAACTTAATAAATATATTTTTAATGAGTACACACATATATAAATACATAGAAAAATAATTAAAACCCACAAAAACCAGAAAACCACGGGTTTTTGCCAACCCTGCTGTATTTAAAACCAGAATTCAATAAAAACATACTAATGATATAAAATAGTTATTTTCAAATAAATTCAACAATTAGGATATCAACAGAGATTCTCCCAGACAGTTTCAGGAGGGTGCTGCACCCTGCCTGCCCTTAGATTTACAAAATAGCACCCCTCTTGTCCCTCATTTAAAAAATTAGCTCCCTTGTTGCCCCCACCTGAAAAAAGTGCCTATACACCTTTGTTTATTAAAAAATTTACTTGCATAGTAAAAACTGACTCATTGTTGTCTTTAAAATAGTTTTCTGTCTGTTAAATATTAAAAAGTAGTTTTAAAAATCAAAAGAATGCCTTTAAAATTTTCAAGAAATGCCCTAAAGAATCCAAAACATGCCCTTCGGAAACTAAAAGTTCCCTTTTCCCACAAACAGCACCTTGCCCTTTTTTAAACCTGGGGGAAACTCTGATATCAATAATTAATAAAATATTTGTCAAATTAGTCACTGTTTAAATTATCTACCCTACATATCTTTCTACATAAAGTAATAGTTGACGACTACCTGAAAAATATAAGCATAACAATTTGGAAATTATAAAAGACTATAAAGAATAATGTAAATTAATTTATTATTTAATGTAAGTTGTTAGTACTTTAAAATATTTGTTAGTTATGTTAGTATTTACAAGATATTAAATTGCACAATTTCAACCTGCATACAAAAGAACATCCTGAATCCTCCTCGACTTAATGTCAGAAATAAATTTTAAAGTGTCCATATATAGTTAAAAGTTTCTGAGCTTCTGTCATGTCAGATACATACTCTTCAAAAGATGAAAAAAAAAGAAAAAATTTGGTTCTTCTACTCTCGCTTTTTTTATTTCTCCAAATAGGCACATCTTCATTATGTAGATTTTCTCCAATGGTTGCACTGATATCACCATCAGCTACATCATCATTTAGTTGATCACCAAAATTGCATAAGTCCTGTATGCTGAGACTCTAGCAGAAACCAGAAACGCATCCTTACGTACATCCAGTATGAAGAGACTAGCGGAAGAAAGGAAAACAATAAATTGAAACGGAACACATTTAAAAGAAAAAATAGCTACGGGGCTTGAAATTCAATTTTTTCTTGGAAGGGAGTCTCCCTCCCAACATTTATAAATGAAGGGGAATTGGGCTGTTTGTGGAGGTAGAAAAGAAATCTTTAAAACACACTATTCTTTTACATGCTATTTTAAGAATCCCATCAATACAGACACGATAATTTAAGCAGTTTAAATCAGTGATTCAGAACAATTATAAATTTATTTGTGTTATTTATAGAATTTCCTAAATTGGTCGAGGGAAGAATATTGGGAAATTAGTCTATCGGTCTCGAGAAAAAAAAAAAAAATCATGAATTCCGTCGATTGGTCGTAAAATAAAGTAAAAAATTTTGTCAATCTGTCGTAAGAAGAAACCATGAAATTTGCCAATCAGCCATGGTAAAAAAAAAACTGAAATTTGTAAAGGATTAGCACCAAAAAAAAAAAAAAAAAAAAAAAAAAAAAAAAAAAACCCTGCGAAATTTGTCGATTTGTTGCTGAAAAATACTGTGAATTTTGTTGATCTGTGGAGGGAAAAAGGTTGTAAAATTCATCAATTGGTCCTTGTAAAATACGACGAAATTCATTTTCAGTTGTGTGTAAGGAAAAAGCAGTGAATTTTTTCAATCTGTCAATAAAAGAAACTTTGAAATTCGCCAATCAGTTAATGAAAATAATAGAGATTCAGCAAAGCAGCAATTTCGCTGACTACTGAAGCTTCGCTCAAAGTGTATACCGGATATTCGGTATTCGGCAACCCGATACATAAAAAAAAAATTAATACGCATTTTCTCATATATTAGCTTTTTTAATAAACTTTAAAATTAAAATTAAATTCTTAATAATTTAATTCAGTTATGCTTTTACCCTTAAATCTTATTACACAAAACAATTTAACAATGACTTATTTCCAATTTCCACTCACAAATTCATTAACCCATCACTTATTTTTTATTATTTTATCACTGCTAAATACCACCTACACAGGGTATTATTATAGATAAGGATTGTCAGAAAAACAAATGTTTATTCAAATAAAAGATAACTGTTGTAATTAAGCTGATTTACTGATTGTCTAAGTCTAAAAATAAACATATTATATATAGGAGAGTTCTCAAATACAAAAGGTATCATAACAATTTGTATATTTAACCATTTTCTGTCAAATTATTGATACATATTTATATGAATATTTTAACCATTATGGTGATGAAGATAACACATTTGAGCGATTTTAATTTAATGGTTAAAAAAGGTTATAGAATAGGCATAGGGTTATACCTATTTGATGAGTTTTTTCTTTAATATATACCTTAGATAAACAGAGATGAACTCTGATATACTTTATACTTATTTGAAGTGTATATTAAAAAAAATACACATTAAATAAATTTAAATTAAAAAAACTAAGGTAGAAATAATTAAAATTATATATGATAAGGGAAAGATGCTTCTCTCTTTCTTCCTTACTTTTTTTCTCTCTATCATAGACAGTTGTTTTGATTTCATCCCTATGTAGACTATTTTAGGAAGGAAAAAATTTTTTGAGTGCAGTGGAACTCATGCACATAATATTGAAATTCTTTGTTTAACCTATTCTACTTCTAAGTAAAAGAGAATCCTTCTATTTCTAAGAAAATATTTATCTGCAATTATTCGGCCGAATACTTCGGTTTACATTCTGAATCACCGAATACAGAATAGTCGATTCAGTATTCGGTCAAACTCTAGAAAATAACGTGAAACTTGTCAATGGATTGCAGGAAAATGATTGAAACTTGATTGATCGGTTACAGGAAAAATCGTGATTTTCAACAATCTTAAAAACAGCAAAATACATCAACTGTTCGTGCGAAAATATTATGAAATGAAAAATGCAGTCGTGGGATTGAATCTAGGGATTGACCGAATACCGAATAGTCGATTCGGTATTCGGTATGTAAACCAAATATTCGACTTCGGCCGAAAAATTGCACATAAGTATTTTCTTAGAAGTAGAAGAATTCTCTTTTACTTAGAAGTAGAATAGACTAAACGATGAGTTTCAATATTGAGTTCAGAGTTCAGCTGCACTACAAAAAACAAGTCAAAGGCCATTTTTAATTTTTAAAAAAATTTCCTTCCTAAAATAGCCTACATAGGGGTGAAATCGGGACAACTGTCTACGATAGAGAAAAGAAAAATAAAGAAGATGGTCATATTTCCCTTATCATTTAATTTTAATTATTTCTACATTAGTTTTCTTAATTTAATATGTATTATCTTTAATATACAACTCAAATAAGTACATCAGAGTTCATCTCTGTATATCTAAGGAGTATATTAAACAAAATACACAAATAACACAAATATACTTCTATGCATATCCTATAGCTTTTACAACCATTAAATTAAAATCGCTCATATTTGTTATCTTCATCACCACAATGTTAAAACATTAATCAAAATAGAAATATGTATCAA
The DNA here is from genome assembly GCA_963932465.1 of Maratus speciosus. Taxonomy (NCBI): domain Eukaryota; kingdom Metazoa; phylum Arthropoda; class Arachnida; order Araneae; family Salticidae; genus Maratus; species Maratus speciosus. The sequence goes on from OZ010791.1 coordinate 463,560,826, forward strand.
TAATTTGACAGAAAATAGTTAAATGTACAAATTGATATATGATACCTTTTGTATTAGCAAACATTCCTATTCAATATGTTTATAATTAGACTTAGACAATCAGTAAATCAGCTTAGTGACAACATTGTTTCTTTTTATTTGAAGGAACTTTTGTTTTTCTGACAATCCTTATCCTTAATAATAGCCTGTACAGTTTAATACTTTCATAGGTTAATTTGGGTATTGACTAGTGATAAAACAATAAAAAAATAAGTGATGGGTTAATGAATTTGTGAGTGGAAAGAAGTCATTAATTTTTTTTGTGGAATTACATTTAAGAATACAAATGTAACTGAATTAAATTATTAAGAATTTAATTTTAATTAATGTTTATTAAAAAGCTATTACATGCAAAAATATGTATTAAAATTTTTTAAGTATTCGGTATACACTTCGAATTGCTGCTTCGGTCAATCCCTAATTAAATCATCATTTGAAAAAGAAAAAATTCTCCAGAAAATGGTGAAAACTTTTGGGCAAGAGCATCTCCTATCCATGATACAGTAGACTCCCTCAAACCCACACAGTTTGGGACCAGAGGTTGTGCAGATTTTAGAATTTTGCGGTTTTCTGGTCATTGCTTTGTTTACATGTTTTAAACAGTAATTTGATTGTAGTAATACAATAGAGATTTTATGAATACTTACAACTTGTGATATTAAATTGGTTGCAAGAAAATATCATAATGTAAAATGTTAAAATAAATAAGTAATAAAGTAAAATAATAAAAATTAGATAATTTTAAAAATGATTAAAATATTAAAAGGTCATATAAATAATAATGTACAATTAAATATGCATAATAAAGATGAGTTACACTTTTCTTGAATTATTGAATGAAACTTGCCTCATAAAGGTATACTACTAATTCACATCAAAATCATAAAATAAGGAAGTTTTATTTCAGGTTTAGCCACACTTAATAACCAAAAAGCTTGATTAATACATAAATATATTTGGTAAAAAGATTGCAATCACCAGTGATATCAGCAATATCTTCATTTTTTTTTTTTAAATCAATTTATACTTTCTTCATGATAAAACACGACTTCAGTCATATTATTGAGAATTACATATTAAAATACATACATAATGATGTAAAAATGAAAAACTCTAATTTTGTCCCTACATCTGAACTGAAAGTTTCATTGTTTACATCTGCAATGATGTGCAGATTTTAGGGAGTCTACAGTATTCTTTTGGGCAGGATTTCAAAATTTTAGGTGCAAATCCCGGCATGAAATTCAAGCCCCAGAAAATATCTGGAAAATTAATTAATCAGTCCTAGAAAAAAAATCATAAAATTCAACAGTCAATCGTGGGGGGGGGGGGGGGGTATTCTTCAGTTTGGTTTACAGAAAAACATTGTGTCATTTGCCAGTCTATCGGGCAGAAATTTGCGATATTAAATTGGTTGCAAGAAAATATCATAAAATTGTACTGATAAAAGGTGAACTCTAAACAAACCAGTTAAAAATGGTTGGAACAGCAGAAGTATCATTCTGGAGGCCACCATGTTGGATTCCTTTTATTGCCGTGAAAACCCTTGTTCCCACCAGGTAGCGATTTATGCTCATGTTAGGGTAAAGGAGAAAAAGAAAAATGTAAATTTTTAAGAAAACCTAGATTTAAGAATAAGAATTAACACTAAATCAATCAAAATTAATAATCTGAAAACAGAAACATGCATAGCAAACGTTAAAACAGGGGAAGGGAGGAAAGGAGACCACAACGAAAATACAATATATATATATATTTTAATACTAAGCTTAAACATTTAAAATGAAAGTTTCTTTTTAGAAAACTGAGTTTTAAGATTAAAAATTAAAGAAAACCAGCCAAAACAACAAAAATAGGCATAGCAAATGTTACCGGGGGAAAAAAGGGGGGGGGATGCAACGAAAATGTCGCAAATAAAAATTATTTATGAAGAATACCAAGATTAATCATATATATATACAGTAGACTACCTCAAAACCACAAACGTCTAAAATCCACACATTTTTACAGATGTAAACAATAAAACTTTCATTTCAGATGTACAGGCAAAATTACAGAATTTTTTTAGTTTTATTTCATCCTGTATGTATTATAATATGTAGTTCTTAATAATATGAGTTTTTCCATAAAAGGAGAATTTTTTTTTTTTTTTTTTATAATATGTAGTTCTTATAATAATATGAGTTTTTCCATAAAAGGAGAATTTTTTTTTTTTTTTTAATCAAGACATTGCTGATCATTGGTAATCACAATCTTTTTACTAAATATATTTATGTATTAATCAAGCTTTTTTGGTTATTATTATGATAATTTTGATGTGAATTAATAGAGAATGCTTTTCATAAGGAAAGTTTCATTGAACAATTCAGGAAAATGTACCTGACCTTTTTTATGCATATTCAAATATACATAATTATTTACTTCACCTTTACTTTCAATATTTTATTCAGTCTTTACATTATCTTACTTTTTATCATTTTAGTTTATTACTTCACTTAATTATTTCAATATTTTACTATATTACAATCATTCATTATAATTTTTATTGCATTCAAATGACTGTTTAAAAAATGTAAATAAAGCAATGAGCAGAAATCCACAAAATTCTAAAATCAACACAACCTTTGGTCCCAAGCTGTGCGGATTTGAGGTAGTCTTCTGCATATATAATGCAATATATCAGCAAAAAAATACACAAATATAGCACTGTTTAAGGAATAAACAGAAAAGTAATTAGCAAACTATTAACAGTGTTAAGCGTGGGTTACTTTTTTTTTTTTAATTCGGACTTCTTGATTGGCCCCACTTTTTTGAAATGGTAAAATTCACTTTATTTAATAACACATTAATTAAAGTGAAAAGAAGAATTTTATCACTTAAAAAAAGTGGTGCCAATAAAAAAAATTTGCATTAATAAAAAGTAGCCCATCTGGCAACACTGGTGATAAGCAAAAATTCACAAAATGCACAATTGTAAAAAATAAAACACAAATAAAAAACAGCTGAAGTATAAGCAAAGCATCAAAAACATACAATAACATGAAATCAAGGGTGGAAAATCAGTAACCAATTTTTGTAGCAAGCTTGGAACAGGTCAAATTAGTTTTGGAGCAAGTCAATTAGAGTGGGTTAATTACATATTGTAGCAGGTCCAAATTAACAGTAAATATGATTTGTTATAAACTCTTCTTTACTATTGTGCATATATACACAATTATAAATGTTAAAACAGAATATATATATATATATATATATCTATATCAGCGGTAGAATTGATATAAACACAGTAATTATCACTGGCCTGCTACATAAGATTCTATTAAGTCCCTTTAACCCTCTGAGTGACACCCCCCCCCCCCCCTTCCTAGAATATAAATCAAACTTCTTTTCAAGTTATCTGAAATTTTCATAATAATAAAATGTAAAATTATAATTTGCTAAAAATTAAACAGTACATAAAGAAAAACTATAAAATTATTAATTAAATATTTCATTTCAGATAATATATTTCAACTGACTTTCTACTTTAAAAAAAAAATAAAATAAAATAAATATATAATGAGATTTGTGCGACTACAACTCTTTTGGAGGAGGGGGAGGAGCTGCACCCCAACTGTCCACACCACCAAAAACCTGCCCTTTTTTAAACCTAGGGGAAACTGGCGCAGCAATTTCAAAACTGTAATAGCAATTTCTTAATACAGTCGAACCTCGTTATCCCGACACGCTAATGACCAGAAAAAGTGTCGGCATAAGCGGAGTGTCACGGTAACCGGAGTTGGAGAAAAATATGTATATAAAAAGCTGTACTTTTAATAAATTTAAGAAAATTTGAAATTCATAACTCTTCTTGCAATTTTAAGCAATAAAACGTTATTATTAAACACAAAAACAAAATTGAAAAGAATAAAAATCAGATTTATGATTACTTTTTTTTTATTGTTACATGACATATTGATGAATGCTTATCCCCAGATGTTCTTCCTACAATTCTTTTTTCAATGTTATACAATGAATTGTAATCAGTATTCGTTGTTTCAGAAATGGATGTTAGATCATTTCTGATGTTTGCTTATCCCCAGATGTGCTTCCTACAATTCTTTTTTCAATGTTATACAATGAATTGTAATCAGTATTCGTTGTTTCAGAAATGGATATTAGATCATTTCTGATCGTTTCAATGCTTCGGTTTTAGTCAGATGAAAAACGCCGTGTAATCACAAGAAAGCGCCGCCTGACCAGAACAAAAAGACTGCGAGTAGACTGATACTCTATCTGGAGCTTAAGTGGGTCATTCATACTGTGTGGGTTTATTTATTCGGATAAAGGATTGAAATAAAATTTCTCATAGTATCTCATTGGGTATTTCAGACACTTTTATGAAAAGTTTGGCTAAGACATTTTTTACCGCTTAATTTGCATTCTTATAAAATGGATAACAAAATAATACCATGCCAAAAATACAAGCAAAAAAGAAATATATCCATTTTTTAAAAATATCTTTCAAGAAGACTTAACCTAAAATTTAAAATTGCTAACATTGAAAATCCAATCAATACACGAGTTATATATATATATATTTCCTAACAGCTTAGAACTTGCTAATTAGTACTATTATTATTATTATTGCAAGACTAGGATAAATTAATTTATAAAACAACATTAATAAACAGTATGTCTAAATTAGTAATAACAATCTTAAAATATTTCAGAATTTTTTTAGTTCATGTGCACTTATTAAACTATTGATAAATTAAATAATAGTTTACATGTAAGCATTTCCTCCCAGGATCAATTACATACTGTTATAATTTTCATCTCTTTTATCTTATAACAAACTTCACAACCATTATATAAAATAAAAATTGTAAGATAAACACTGTATTTAAGAACAACAGCAATACAGAGTACAGACGCTATGTCGATTTTAAAACACGGCAAAGGGAAAATGTCATAACGATTAGTTGGGATGATTGGCTGTGCGTCGACTAAATTTCTTGTTGCCCGATATTATTTACTGGATCACGACAAAATTAACATCGAATCGCTAGGTGGAAGAGCACGTACCATAAATGAATGCATTTTGCTTGCACCGATTTCTGATAACGACAATGTATATGGTTTATCAGAGTTGTGTCGCTGAATGAACAGCAATTATAAAATTTTTCTCTGATGATAGTCACAGGAAATGCAGGCCGAAAGTACTAAGAAGTTTTCATATTACTTGCGTATTCGCCCAGAGTCCGCCATCTTGTTTCTTTGTTGATCATCGCCGATTTTAAATTTATTTATTAGGATTTATTTTTGTTGTTATTTATGTTGTTGTTTATGTTTAATCTCTAAATTTACAAAAATTAAGCATAAAGTGGTTATAAATGACCGACAAAGAAATAAGATGGCAGAGTCTGGGTGAATATGCAAGTTGTTTCAAAGTTTTAAATAAAATGTATATTTTTAACTTGTAACTTTTATTTTAGTCACCTTTTAAGTAAAACAGTAAGCTTTTTAAAGTTCATATTTCGTATGATTCAAGATTTGACTGTAGATAGTAGTTCATTCCTTGATAATAAGACATAGCTGTAACAAATAATGTTTAAATTGTAAATGAATTTAATTTTCTACATAACTGACTGAATTGTTTATTTTAAATTATTTTCAAATGAAGTATATGTCATAGGAAATTATTTTATAAAAAACCTAGTTTAAATTTTAAAAAAGCAGTTTATATATATATATATATATATATATATATATCAATGCAAAAACCCTTGACGGGTTAAAAGTTTCTGACGCAGCACTTTATCTTATGCTCTAAGAATTTTAAATATGGAACTTAAAAATACTGATATCAAATTTTGAGTGACGTTATGCTATTTCTTAAAAAATATATTTGTATTTATTTCATCATTTTATTTTTGTTTTATTTATAATCGCATGGGCAAAAGTTATGTTCAACATGAAAAGCTGCATAAAATTTTATTCGCTGTTGCTTTATCATTTACATCTCTCATAAATTCAAAATATGAGTTTTAAAAGATATGATATAAAATTTAAGTGACGCCTTGATGTGACTTTAAAAGGTTTGTTTTAAAATTCAATTTAAATTATTTTTGACTTTGTTAAAATATTTTTTTACATCTACACAATACTTTTAATTTTCCAATTCACTGTTAAATATATCACTTTCATTGAATCTATACTATGCATTGAAATGTATTTATTTCAATAAATTGATTTATCTTTTGTGTCACGCTATTAAAAATTGTGAGTAAGATTTATGTAAATGGTTTATTTGCGTCAAACTATCCTTTTTCATACATTTCATGTAGTTTGGACACAATGACGCAAAGAAACCATTTACATAAATCTTACTCACAATTTTGAATAGCGTGACACAAAAGATAAATCAATTTATTGAAATAAATACATTTCAATGCATAGTATAGATTCAATGAAAGTGATATATTTAACAGTGAATAGGAAAATTAAAAGTATTGTGTAGATGTAAAAAAATATTTTAACAAAGTCAAAAATAATTTAAATTGAATTTTAAAACAAACCTTTTAAAGTCACATCAAGGCGTCACTTAAATTTTATATCATATCTTTTAAAACTCATATTTTGAATTTATGAGAGATGTAAATGATAAAGCAACAGCGAATAAAATTTTATGCAGCTTTTCATGTTGAACATAACTTTTGCACATGCGATTATAAATAAAACAAAAATAAAATGATGAAATAAATACAAATATATTTTTTAAGAAATAGCATAACGTCACTCAAAATTTGATATCAGTATTTTTAAGTTCCATATTTAAAATTCTTAGAGCATAAGATAAAGTGCTGCGTCAGAAACTTTTAACCCGTCAAGGGTTTTTGCATTGATATCATTACTTTTTTGAGGTTAGTGATAAAATGATTAAAAAAAAGATACTTATGGAATTTAATGCAGATTTAATTTTTACTATTTTATTACAATATTCCTTATAGCAGTTTGTATATAAAAACAAGTGGGTAAGTATAATCGCAGATCCCACAGAGGGTTTCATTTGATATTCCTTTAAAAACACTTTATCCTTAAATTAATAAATCCAAAATGTTAATTTATAATTATTAAATTCTTACATAGATGGTGCACCAATAGTTCCAATTTTCATGGGGCAGGGAACGCATTCTTTTAAACAAACCACCTTCCAATTGAAGTCACCAAAAACCAAGTTGAATAAGCCAGACCCCGTTGTGTTGTTTCACAAACAGCAGTCTCATGTCCCCTCCTTCCCCCCTTTTTCAAAATTTTTCAGACCAGTACCTAAGAATGGAACCGAAATAATTTTTTCTCTTCAGAAATTACGATAAAAAAATAGTATGCAGTACTCATAAATTTACTTTAATGCTATATAGGGTGATTATTAAGTTAATTATAACGTTTGGAATCTGTTGCATTGATGTCCGAAAGGTGGTTTCTGAGTTATGGAAGCTGGACCCATAAGGCGCCATAGAGGGGCGAAGCCCACTAGTGTCTATCATAATTATATCTGCCATGTGGACTAATTGCGATATTTAATCAAAATAGCCCCCCCCCCTCCTCATCCCCGGAAATATAACAAATACAAAATGTGTCTTTATAAACCTATCGTCAAATAGGTTTTTATTTCTTTTTCCCTAAAAAAAAAAAACATGATTTTTATATCCGTAACGTAAATAGCGGACGAAGCCCGCTAGTTCCTATCATAATATATATTTTTAATAATTTTATATTGTCTATAATAAAAATTAGACTTAAAATAGTCTAGTTCCATGAGTACTTGTAGTGTCGGTTACATGCTACGATTTTTGGATACCAGTATTTTAGAACGGGAAAATGTGACTTATTTTATCGGAGATATCTCATTAATTGAATAAGGTGAAGCAAACTTTTTGAAAAAAAGGTGGCCAACAAGCATGGCAGTTATCAGCTATGTGACTTTGTGCTAAAGTCCATTAATTTGATCTGCTTTAAAAAGATTACGGAAGATTGAATTATAGTAGAACCTGGATTAACCGAGCTTCGATTAATCGAGGTTTCTGTTAACCGAGCCGATAACAAAGTCTGATTTTTTTTCCTTTTGAATGAGCCTTAAAAATAACCACACTCTCACGGAATTTAGCTCACTGTCCGTGCTATACAGGCCCTTCTGCCCCCAAAATCACTCAACTCCAAAGAAACACTGGACCCTGAGAAGTCAATAGCGAACAATGCTTTGTTTCCAGTGGCTGTGTGAACTTTCGTAAATTTTTCAAATTGCATTTTAAAATTTACTACTGGTAGTTGATTTTCTTTTTAAATTTGTTAAGCTGTGAAACAGAACTTTACATATATTTATTTTTATTATTTAAAAAACGTTCTATATATTTTTTTAAAAGAGATGTTAAATTCGCAAGCACGGCGAGTTTTTACACACAGTTTCTATTAACCGAGATTTCCGATTCCGATTTACTAACAGTCCCAATTAGCTCGGATAATCGAGGCTGCTCTGTATAATTAAAAAATCAATGGCGATCTTACTGTAAACGGGTTTCCCTTTTACTGAGGGATTTCAAGACCGAATCAGCTGATGTTAGTTGCTGTTTCCGTGCTTGATTAAATAAGATTAGTTAAACATTTGAAAATTACCAAATATAAAAGAAACTTTTTTTTTCCTATGAGACTTTTTTAATGAGACAATTTTGTCCAGATTTAACATTAAATATCTCTTAAAATAATTCTTCGATTTAAAAACTGTCTACTTCAACATTTTTATCAAACATTTCTCTATAATACTACCCATTTTAATATTTTTGTATGCAGTAATTTTCTTAATATTTGCGAAATAGACCTCTAGTCACAAGAGATTCTTTCAAAGCGGTGAAAAGCGTTAGTTTTTTCCTTTTTTTCCGAATAAGAGACAAAATGTAGTACGCAATTGCGTCAAAAGATGGCGACACCAAAATTCTGATATGCTTATTATGTAAAACTTCATTGTTATTTATAAATAAAACATTTCAACTAAATTATTTATTATAAAATAATTATTACATCACAATAGTTTTTATGCAAGGAAAATAATAATAATAATAATAATAATAATAATAATACTATGGATGTCAGTGATTATATATTGATTGACCGTCATAATAATAAAAAATGATATTATAAAAAGAAGAGCTGAAATGAATTATTTTTTTACGTTTCTGATCGTGTGATTTATATTCAAATAATAATTATTAATGTATATTTTTTGTAAAGTGATTGAAATTAAATATATTTATAAAATTTATGGTAATATTTTTATTGTTGAAAAATTGCCAAGAAATAATCATCATTAAATTGGCGTCATTATAATTGTAATTTTATTTAACTTAATAGCAATTAAAAAATTACAAAGGAACTGAGAATAATGGTCAACTAACAGACTTAAAAAAAAAAAAAAAAAAAAAAAAAAAACTTCAGACGCATCAGCGAGTATCGAACTGCCTATGTTAAGATCAGTAGACGATGGCCCTCAACCACTCAGCCGTGGGAAGACAAAATTTTTCTCCCCAAAAGTGGTTAAAAAGAAAGCATGTGTATGAATACAGTGTCATGCATTTTCGGTGAAATTTCCATAGAATGGCGAAGAAATATAGTCCGATTTTTCATGTGCATTATAAAACGAACAAGAGTCTTGCTGGAAACAAGTAAATTGTTATTTGGTTCATCTGAAACATATTTATTTGATTTTTAAAAAATCGCCCGTGTCATTTTCGAGAGAAAAAAAAATCGAATTATTTAACGAACGAGAGTTTTCCCAGAAAAAAGAAAAGTGTTATTCACCTCGCCTTAATCACATTTATATTATGTATCAATTTAAAAATAATCGTTAGAACCGTTTTCGAGATTTTCATATTAGGAACTTCCTCGATATTATACCAACGTTTTCACTTTAAAAATGACTATTTAGATCTCAAAATATACTGCACGTAGAAATGTAAAAATTTCAGTATACGATTAGACTGCAGATATAAGACTGTTCTAGAAAATTCAGAACAATAAGACGTATATCTGCTGAGTTATTAAAAGGCGGCTTTTCGCATTTTCTTTGATGTCGAGTTAGCTGTATATATGAGTTCCGCCATCTTCGAATTCTATAATACGATACGATACGATTTTAAAGATACGATACGATACGATTTTAGGCTTAAGGCTGCGTCACTCGAAATACTATATAGTATATAAAACCTGTTTTTTTTTCAACCGTGTATCGTAATAAAATAAAATAAATTTTCCAAACGATACATTTTACTAAAACATTAATAATTGCATGCAAGTAATTTAAACGGTAAAAAATCCTTTGAAAATTATAGAAATCAAACAAAAAAATAGTTCATTTAAAATGAGAAGAAAATCTGCATTTACAATACATAGTTCATAAAATCATAAATAGAAGAGAACACAAAATAATTCAAGGAAAGAACTCACTTCATCAATATTTGACATTTGCTGCAATCCTCTGCTTGGACCGTGTCCTCTAAAAAGGATCCATCTGGGTACAAACCCAATACCCCCGGATTCACTTTTCAAAACTCTTGTTTTCTTCAATGCTTTTTATATGTGGATATTAACAATCCAAACTTGGTCAAAACAATATCTGAAACATCAAAATGAATCAGATAGATTGAATGAATCAGATGACTCATGATTATTATATAAAAATCAAAACAGAAAAAGGTGATTAAACTACTTTCGGTACTTTTCGGTTAGCCGGGCGCCAGTGTTATATATACATATACATACATATATGTATATATGCATATATATATACGTATGTATATGTATGTATGTATGCATGTATATATACGTATGTATATATACAACAAATGTATGTATATGCATATATACATATATGTATGTATATATATATATATAACACTGGCGCCCGGCGAATCGAAAAGTACCCTACTTTCATACTAATTAGTGATCTAACTAATTATTTTTATTTAATTTTTAATCTATTCAAACATGCAGATATTGATGACTGGAAGAGTATGTAGGGGTCAATCCAGGCAAAATTTTGGGCCTACTTAGGGCCCTTTCACAAAAATCTATTTAATAAAATAGGCCCCTTCACAAAATAAATGTAATAAAATAGGCCCCTTCACAAAAATAAATATAATAAAATGAGCCCCTTCAGAAAAATAAATTTAATAAAATGGGGCCCTTCACAAAAATGAACTTAATAAAACAGGCCCCTTCACAAAAATCCTTTTAATAAAATAGGCCCCCTACGTAACATTCTTTTTCACAAAAACTGTTTTAAAATGGGTAATTTGTAAATAAAACTAGGTCACTAAACACAAAAACTTTAGCAAGGGGATTTAAAGAATGTTTTTGTTCATAAATTCTTGGTTCGAATTTGAGTAACTGGATTTCCACTTTCGTTATAAAATTTTATTTTTCACAAAAATATAATAAAATTCACAAAAAAAACTTCTACTTTTCACAAAATGGGCCCCAAGAATAATAACTTGCATCGACCCCTGGTATGTTGTTAAGGCATATTAAAAAAAAAAAATATTTTTTTCATGCTCAACAACTTGAAATTTTCCGCCACATTTTCAGACTCATTTTTAAAAGTAAAAAAATGAAACTTGTTGGCATGATTTTTGAAGAGATTTATAAGCAACCTTTGTCATTTATTTTTCACACAATTTTCCAGATATAAAAATCACTAAAGGACTTATAACCAGTTAGAAAACCACAATACAAATAATCATAGATTTATTGTTTAATACTCACTTTATTATATTTACTTTATTTATTTCCTTGGGAAAGAGATGTTCAAATCATTTGATCATGAACAAGAATATATGAAAGTTCCATGCATTTTTAAGTATGAAATTATTTTGTAATTGTGTGAGAAAAATTGTTTAAAATAATTTATTGATTTTGCAAGGGAAATCAGAGATATTTATTAAAATTTGATATTACTTGAAGAAATAGCCAAATAAATAAAATGAAAAAAAAAAAAAAGAAATTGAAAATGTTTTATGTGTTTTTAATTCAATACATAGATTATTTTTTTGAAAAATCCCATCTTAATTGAGCATTGAATCTTGTTTTGACATTACTCATACACATGGAATGCTAAGATTATACTCTATGGATGGTCTTTTAGTCACTTTTATACCCTTCACAAAAATTTCCATTTCAAAACAGATGGCTTCCATTATTATGAAACAGCCATTATAAATGAAGTGTTAGGTAAAGATGAAAGAGCAGTCGTACAAAGTTAGAATTCTGATTTTCTGATCAGAATGGAAAAAAAAATGGCTATAATTTTTTTTGAAAAAGAAACTGCTCTTTCATCTTCACCTAACACTTCATTTATAATGGCTGTTTCATAATAATGGAAGCCATCAGTCCATCAGAAGAAAATATCTCGGTTAAGCGGGACTTGGATAATCGAGACACTATTGTATATTTCATTTTTTAAATGATCTTTAGAATATTTTTGTTGGTGTTCAGAGGGGGAGTCATGACATCTGTGACCTCCCACTTGGATCCGCCACTGTAGTTGAGTATTACATATTTTAAATTTTAAAATAAGTCGGCTATTAGAAAATTAGTAAAATTCTCTTTGTAAATATACTTTGCGGAAGAGAGAGAGAGAGAGGGGGGGGGGGGGGGGGGCAAAATCCATGTTCGCCCAGGGTGCAAAAAAGGCTAGTTTCGACCCTGTAAAAGCCCTACACAATAGTATGTCACATTATTGCTCAATTATTAAAATGTGAAGAATGAACATAGAAAGAACAAAACTTAGTTGTATATGAAGGAAAAGGCATGAACTACCACATGGAATGTAGAATATGTATGTGACTCCATGGTCTGTAAACCATATAAGTAATTTTGTTGAAAATTATCAAACACTGGGTGAAAAATTATGAAACACTGTATACTTTACCTTACCAGAATGTAATAACACAAACATTTTTATAAATAGCTGTATTTAATTCATTTTGCGTGATTACTAAAATGTTCTATATTTTAATAAAATTAATTTTGTTTATAACTGTACCTTGCATATTTTAGAATCTGGCAATCAATAAAACAAGTCGGGGAGCAGAGAATATTGTTTAAGGGTATGGGGAAAAGAGGGGCTCAATCCTTCCTCCCCATTTAAATAAACATTTAAGTTAAGCTTTATATATGTATATATAAGCTGCGGTGGCGTTAATACGTAAATACCCTTTTTTTTTACTAAATATATTTATGTTATAATTAATATACTACCCCCGAAAAATATTTGCATATTAGCAATTTACATTCATCTTATTAAAAAGAAGGAATTAGACATGTCCCATTCCTCCCTCTACCCTCTTTTATGCAGGCATAAAAGTGGGAAATACGAAAAAAGGTGGAAATTTTTTTCCATCTATACAATAAGGCCAAACTCGTATAACTTAGAGAGATTTTAACAGTTATTCATACAATAAAATGAAATATAACTGCACATATGATTGTTATTTTCTTTTTGTAACTTAATAAGTATTAAAAGAAAAAAAATAACAATAAATGTCTAAATTCATTAAATCAAAAAAGAAAACTGGAAACATTTGCATCCACCCAAATGTATCTCATGAAATTATGTGAAGTACAGAGATTATTTTTTCAAAATAAATGTATTATTTTGAATGATTTGACTGTTTATGACTTTACTTAAAAATCTCTATGCTACATATATGCATGCCAAATTGATCTTTACTCCAGCAATACACCACTGAAATTACCCAGAAGTGTTTTATAAATCGAATAAAACTCTCTATTTTCCAAAAAGAACCTTATGGAAATTTCCTTTTCCTAGTTAAAGAACTTTATTTACATGACTTTCAGATGCTTCTAATAATCAAATAAAAGCTCGCCTTTGATTTGATAGTACAGCAATTCAGAAATAAACTCCAAGCATATGAGTAGACAAAATGTCTAATTATTAAGTTTTCTAGATCTCCCCCCCCCCCCCCCCCCATATGCATCTAATATTTTCTTTTCATTTTTGCATCAATCCGCAGAATGTCCAAATTTGCTTTTAAAAGGGTGGAATTCCTCATTTGGAGGAACTCTTTCATGCCTGTTTATGTTAAACTTCTTGTATAAACAAAAATGCTAATTTTAAGCATAGTTTAAATTAGGGATATATATGCAGTATAATGTTCCATAAATGAGTAAACTATTACATCTACACATAAACAAGTCATTAATATACAAAAAAAAACAAAAAATATATGAAACAAATTCACTTTTGATTCTTGAAATAAGCTTTTTCTTTATACAATCGAAAGTTTATATGCAGATCAGCTACTTTTTTCTGCTGAAGCTTGGGGTACCATTGCTTCATCTAATGTGTGATTGATGAAATAATTAGAATGATACATAAAGAGAAAAACCTACTGTCCCATTCCACCCCACTCTCCCTTATATATAAAAAAGAGCCTAAATATAACGATTATTTCAAATTCATAAAATTTAGGCTAAATTTTTCACAAATATAAAACACTGTTCACTATTTTATAAAGTCAGGACCCTCTGAGAAAAGCTTGGACTCTTTTAAAGTAATAATAAGTGTGCCATTATTATTATTAATTGTCTTTTGCCAAGAAAAAAATTCTTCTGGCACTTGAATTATAATAAAATTTTTATTCAAAGTACAGATAAAAAAGGATCTCATTTACACAGAAAACGCTGCCGACTTTGGGATTTCAGAACATGATGCAATTTAACTAATCCGATCCTTTCAATTAGATACAGTAAAACAGAAAATCGAGTTTTAATGTACTTCATTACACCACGAATAAAGTAACGTTTTAACAAATGCATAAAAAAAAAAATAGTGTCTTGATAATACTTAAACATTTGCTCACTGATTTCAAGCATTAGAAAACATTCTTATGCATTTGTTTACAAACATTGGCGACAAATATCCTTAACCACCTACATTACGAAACAGTAGTATATAACATATAATCTAAGTGGAAATACAAGGCTATAGATTACTAATATCAATGAAAAAAAAAAATATCAAAATAAGTTTAAAATATGCATTAATAGTACTTACTCGTATCAAATAACATACATAATTCTGACCATCGCATTCCTCCGTAGTTTCATAAACATATCCCGCGCTTTCATTCTAGGTTAACTTCTGACTTCTGGTTACAGTTAATGCCTTCTTAAGACCACAAAAGTATTCTTTTTTTCTTTAGATCAATTCATAATTTTCTTTGGTCCAAAATGTTTTTGCTCGATAAGGCGTCCATTTTCCAGTACAATACAAAATCAGTGTATTTTTGATTCCGTTCTATTGGTTCAGATGATCAGCGCAGAATGAATGTGCGGTAAAGAAAGTGAGCGAGCAAAATTCTCTCCTCCATCAAGGTCAAGCAACCTTTGCTAATAACGTTCTGCTGGGATAAAATGTACGGCGAACAACCGTCGTGTGATATGGCTATATAAGTGGAAAAGCGATCTTTTAATTCTCATATCTATCTTGGTTTGGTCGCGGTACTCTGGTAAATGCGCACGCAGGAAAGAATTTGGCGCTGGCAACTAAATAAACTAATTAAATTATTTGGATCAATCAATCAAACAGTTGTACTTGACACAAAAAAATATTAGTCCAGACAACTACTGGGATTAACCAGACGGTGTAACCAAATAAATTTGGCTATAACAACCAAACAGTTTTTTCCGTGTAGCAGATGACTATGTGGGTCCTGTCTAATGTTTCTGTGCATTTCTGGAAGCATATTCGTGAAGGTTTTAACATTTCTGGGAAAAACTTAAATGTTTTTTGTTTATAGCATGCAGAGTTTCAACCAAATCTAACAGTACATAACGAAACAGTAGAAAATGTATACTGCAATTAAATCATGAATATATTTAATATTTCAAGAGATATGAGCATTAGTATGAAATAATTTTTAACTGTGCATGCTTGAAAGATTCCAAAATTTTTATTTCCTAATTTAGTAGTCAGCTATTTAGGGCAACTTATATAAAAAGTCCTGTCAAATATTGTGAAAACTCAGAAAGGTACAGTGAACTGATTGACAAATTGTGGAAAATGTCTTATAATAAAGCTACTTTAAGAAAGCAACTCACTCTATCGCCCTTAATTATTTGAATTTTTGCAATATTTTACAGGACTTTTTATATAAGCTGACGCAAATACTACTACCAAATACTACTACAAATAGACTACCAAATTATGAATAAAACTTTTGTAATCTTTCATGTATGCACATTAAAAAAAATATTTTATACAAATGCCTAATGCCCATGAAGTTTTTGGAAAATGGTGTTAAATTTGGTTGAAAACTGTGTTCCTTAAGCAAAAAACATTTACATTTTTCACATAAACGTTAAAACCTTCACTAATATACGTGCTATGCTTACACAAATGCACACACAAACGTTAAACAGGACCCACATATAGTCATTTGCTACAGTAACAGACCAGTTTGAGCATTTTATATCACATGGGTGAGTGCAACCATAATTTTATTATTAAATTTATTGCTGTCCTCCTAATTTTCCCTGCGACTAAATCTTCACTGAAAAAGATGGAGTCAAACATTTCTTTGCATCATCAAAGTTCACGCACAATTCATCAAGATTTTCAGTAGATATTTGACAAACCGTGTACAATCGAAAGCGTCCATTCACTGCCCCTTAATTTTTGAACTTCAGTGCATATGTATATATGTATGTGTGGTAACAACATTTTCAATTAATGTATGGAGAGAAACTAATTGAACTGATTAAATCTACATAGTTTAAAATATTTTTCTTCTTGTGTAACGTTTCTGTATTAATAATTAAAAGAGTATCTAAATTACTCTCCCCCCCTCCTGACTCCCGCTTCTCCCCTCTTTCTAGCACATAACCTTGAAAACTTTTTTATTTTATTTAAGCTGTATTGCTATTTTGTAACAACAATAAATAAATAATCATCGAATATTCTACCCTTAAATTTCCATTCCACTTCCCTATAATAATATTTCCAAACATTTTTCAATTGAAAAATATACACGTGAATATTCAGAAAGACGGGAAAGTTTAAAATAATTAAATTATTACAAGTAAAAAGCATTTTATGGAGAAAATTACATATTTAAAAGAGTACAATTAGTAGTATTTCCAAACACTTTCAATTGGAAAATCGAAAATATATTTACACATGGATATTAAAAGGAAAAGAAAACTTTAAAATAATTAAATTTTGCGTGAAAAAAGCATTCAATAGGGAAAAATTTAGTCATATTTATATATTTAAAACGATTTCCTCATAAAGTCCAAAAGAAAAAAAAAAAAAAAAATCTAGCCGTTACAAAAGGCCGAGAGGCAGCGACATTTTTCACCTAATAATTTTAAACAAGCTGATTTTCAAATGTCTGATAGATCTTACTTAATCGAACACGAAAACAACCGTCAGCTATTGCGACAACGGTGATGCGGTCTTGGAAACCGAAAATGTTCCTAGCCAAAGGGAACTTAAGAGCAAGGCGATTACAGAAGGAGAAGATCGCTACTGCTCGTGATAATATCATCCAATCTTTCGTAATCAAATATCTTTTTGAAACACAGCAAATTAGCATGATTTTAGAGACTGCGGGGTCTTCTGAACGTGGGGTTGGGGAATCTAGATCGAAGGGGCAGAACACACCAGTTTTGTTAGAAAATGTAACTGTGAGATAAACTTTTATAACGAAAAAACATTTTTTTCTCATTTAAAAAATAATAAAAATAAATGTAGCTCTTCAAACTTTTCAGAAAATTTACTTTTCTAAGTTCAACTAAGACAATGAACTAAAAGTTCTAAATGTGCGTGCTAAAAGTTTTCAGTTTGGCTGAAATAAGTCAATATTTGTGCAAAACATGATAAATTTTATTATAGAAATTCTTCCTAAACTTCTGCAATCAGATAATCTTTTCAAATGAGATCAAATTAGCATACTTTTAGTGGAGTCTGCATGAAGTTGGCGAGCGTAGCTCGTAGTGGGCAGAACAGTCTAATTTTGTTAGAAAATGTAACTGTGAGATAAATTTTTATACGAAAAAGCAACTTTTCCTGATTAAAAAAAATTCAACACTTCAAAATTTTTAGAAAACTTACTTTTCTAGTTCAGTCCGTATCTTGACAATGAATTAAAAGTTCTGTGCTAATATTTTTCATTTTTAATGAAATAAGTCAATTTTGTGCAAAATACGATAAATCTTATTAAGGCTGTTCTCAAATTCAAAGGAACTACTTTCTAAATTCATTTTTGTTCGGAACGCATAAAATTGGCCGGTGTTCTTATTCAGAAACTATGTAATCGAATGGCGTTTCCCATTTTTTGATAAAGGCAGAAATTCTCAGAAAATACTGTCAAAGTAAGTGTTTCGAACCAAGTTTCCGGATACGGCAGCACGAAAAAGGGGTAAAGCGTGTCGTCACATGACAAGAAACGCTTGTTACTTAATAAATAATTTACTTATAAAAAATGGAAACCGTTATTCGCTTCCAAATCGCTTCAATAGTCAGACCTGTTAATTTTATGCCCATTTTTAAAATTTGTCTGAAAATGTGTCAGTAAGTTTTGCGTTGTTGAGCTGGGAATTTGAGAACCAACCACCTTAAATAAATTAATGTGAGCATTTTAAACAATTTAACCCATTCGTATTGAGTTTTAGTAAATGGTACAAAAGGAAAAATGCATGAATGCGGAAATTCAAATAAAATAAAGGATGTGAGTAAAGTTATTTAAATAATGAAAGACGTACTAATAAAAGAAAGTTTCGCACTGTGTGCGTCTGTTTGCGAAGGCTAGCAAAATCTTTCGGATGTATAAGTCTGAAAATCTAAGTTAGGATAATCCAAAATAGGTCCTGATGCACCTGAGACACATATTTTTAATTTTTATCGGGCCGGGAACCCTGGACACTTTTAAATTTTTATGCCCTAAATTGTGAATAACTTGCCCCATTTTATCCGATCGTCTTCGTTTTTGGAGCTATATCTCCATTTAGTTATTCTGCCATTTCTAGATTCCAGTTAAAATCCTCACCGTTTGGGGCCCGGTACAAGGCCCCTTGAGGCTTTTGTGCGCTAAATTGTTAATAAATTGCTTCATTTTAATTCAATCTTCATTTTTCGGATCCTTTTTCCATTTACTTATTTTCACGTTTCTACATTCCAGTAAAGACCTATGGTCCCGTAGGGACCCCTTGAGCTTCTGTGCGCCATGCATTCCCTTCCCCCCTAATTTTCTCACCTTCTCAGTGCATTGTTTTAAAGTTGAATCTTGTACTCTTCCTCCCGGACCAACACCCTCATAATTTTTACAGGGACCCTAGGGCCCTCTTTTAAGCATTAGCCCCCTCCATTTTTTGCGCATTTCTTTAAAATATTATTATAATATTTGATACCCTATGCTTAATTTTGACTTATTGAAGATAAAAAACGCTAAGTACTAAAAAATTTCAGTATGTTTTCATATTAGGGCTGTGCTCTCAACTATCAGTTGGCCCCTTTCTCCCCCCTCCCCCCACCTATTATAGCTCCCTTAAAAATGGTCCGATTCACGATTTTTTTTTCTAACAACTCACTAGGTCTTCCAGCTTACTACATAAAAAAAAAAAAAAAATCTCAGACTTTAGTTACTACCAATTTTGAATATTAATCGCCTTCTGGGTGCCCTTGGTGTAGCTTCTTTAAAAATGATCCGAATTGCTTGCAATTTTCTTTAACATAGTTCTAGTATCCTCTGATTACTTTCAAAACCACTATAAAGTATTTTTATACCCAACTACATACCAGTTTAACGCCTCGGGGACTTGGGGCCCCATGAAGTTTTTGCACCATAAATTGTTAATAAATTGCCCCATCTTAATCTGATCTTCATTTTTGGAAGACTTTTCCGTTTAATTATCCTCCTGTTCCTAGATTCCAGTTAAAATCCTGGGTGCCCCTAGGGCCCTATAGTGTCCGATACGGGGCCCATTGAACTTTTTGTGCGGCATGCATTTTTCACCACCTAATTTTCTCGCCTTCTCAGTGAATATTTTTTAAGTTGAGTCTTGGACTCCCCTCCCCGAAACAACACCCTCATAATTTTTACTGGGACCCTAGGGACCTGTTTTGGACATCCCCTATCCCATTTTTTGCGCATTTCTTTAAAATATTATTCTAATGATTATTTCATACTCTATTCTTAATTTTGACTAATTGAAGATCTAAAACGCTAAGTTCTAAAACTTTTTAACATGCTTTCATCTTAGGGCGCTGCTCTCAACTATCAATTGGCCCCTTTTGGGCCCCCTATTGTAGTTCCCTTAAAAATAGTCCGATTCATTAGCTTTATTTTCTAGCAACTTCTTAGCTCCTTCAGCTTACACAGGAAATCAAAAAAATTTTGCAGACTTCAGCTACCACCGATTTTGAATATTAATCGCCTTCTTGGGGCCCTTGGTGCAGCTTCTTTAAAAATGATCCGAATTGCTTGAAATTTTCTTTAAAATAGTTCGAGCGTCCTCTGATTACTTTAAAAACTCTACTAAAAAGTATCTTTATACTCAACTACATGCCAGTTAAGACCCTGGCCCCTTGAAGTTTTTGCATCCTAAATTGTTAATAAATTGTCCCTTCTTAATTCCGATATTCATTTATGGAAACTTTTTTCCATTTAATTATTATCCCGTTTCTAGATTCCATTTAAAATCCCGGGACATTCTAGGGTCCTGTAGGGCCCGATTCGGGGGGCCCTTGAGCTTTTTGTGCGGTATGTTTTTTTCAACCCCTAATTTTCTCGCATTCTTAATGCAAAAATTTAGAGTTGAGTCTTAGACTGCTCTCCCTGTACCATCACCCTCATATTTTTATTGAGACTCTAGGGCCCTGTTTTAAGCCCCCCCCCCCCCCCCCCCACACACACCCAGAGGAAGAAGAAGGAAATAGAATAATGATTTTTTTGTTTTGCTTTTGTCTCGGGGAAAGAGGGTAAAAATACTAAAAAGATGCCTTAGAAACAGTTACTATCGGCTTGCAAAGTTTTAAAATTGCAAAAGTGAAAGGTAATGGATGTTGACACTTGAAACACTACTTTTTCTCGCTATTTCAGAATACTTTTAGCACTTCAGAGTTTTTTTTTTTTAAGAAATTAAGTAATTTTTAAAATGAAATTTTGTTACAACTTAAGCCACTGCTGAGGGCCCTTCACGAGTTGGGGCCCGGGGCTACAGCCCCCGTAGCCCCCCCCCCCTTAATCCGGCCCTGGCTGCTAGGGCGATAAATGCACTGGGCCTTTTTAAAAAAGGCTATCTTAAACTGTACTGGGCCTAACAACTCGAAAATTGCACAGCCAGACGCAACAAAAGCCCCCTTTCAGAAATTCTACAAATTATTCCTGTACGGTTTCAGATAGTCAAAAATCCACGAAAAATCGATTTATAAAAAAACTTTTTATTTCCTTCGAAAGAAAAGTTCGAAATCTTTCCCATGGACGCCAGGTGTTCATTGCAGACAACCGATGTCTTTCAATAGTGAATTTTCGAACGAATATAAATTTATAGATTTAATTTTTATGCATCCAGATGCAGAATTTTTCGCTGATTTCAGACATTTAAATTTCTTCACGGCCGCTCAATTACAGCCTTAGATATTATTATTTCATTAATTGGATGATTCCTTTCAAAGTCTCAATTTAAAAGCCAGTCTTTCGAAACCACAAATGATTTTTATACTAGGATTCTTTGGAATGCCGTCAAATTTTTTAAAATACACCATTTGAGATTTTAAAGTTATGTATCTAGCACTATCTTTAAACGCGGTCTAATAATATCTAAATTTTATAAGAATCGATCCGCAACTTTTTCTTTTATAAAAATTTCGAATTTTAAAAAGGAAAAGAAATGCTTTGTTGAAACGCGAATTTGTTAAAATTAAGAAAACTGACGAGTGACGAATCGATCGATTTGGAACTTTCAGATAGTTTATAACACAATAAAGATTTTAAAAAGTATGGGGCATCAAATTTCAGGCAGAGGGGAAGAGAGAGGCGATAAAAAAAATTTGGAGGGGAGGGGGAGGATAAAATATTTAAAACCGTACCGTTTTTGACTGTTTTAGATGCGGATTTTTGACGGAGCTCTCGGATAAATATTACTTTTAATATAAAAATTTCAAAAGTGTACTCACCACTATTTTCGAATAGTAATTTCAGCAAATATCATAAATTCTTGCTTAAGTCCGCCACCCCCTTGACTAATATATACTAATATATGACTAATACATACTGACTATCGGTAGGCTGTTTAACGGAGTTTCGTCCAGAAACACTTTTGTTAAGAATAGAGTTCTGCTCCTGGTGTTGGAATGTGGAACTAAAAGATTCGAAATTTGTTTTTTTTGCAAGAATTGCAGTGCGTAAGCAGCACGCCTGCTAAACCGTCGTGTGATGTATCATTGGAGATTGGAGAACCCTCAAACCACTCTTTCATATTATGAACCTTTCTACCACCTCACTCAGATCCTCCACCCCCCTGGGGGGTCAATTTTCTAACTGAGCTTCTAATTAAGCTGCAGCAAAAGTTCGACGTCATTTGAAGGCTTGACCGAAGGTGAAGCTCTTCACAAGCCTTCGATTCTTGATGTCTATGTTTGACGCCAGATTATTAGGGCGCATTCCCCCGTGAGGGAACGAGGGGGGAGGGGGTGAGAAAATGAATTTTTTCATGTGACATATTGTTTTAAAGATTTTGGCCTATACATTACTAAGCATTCACTCCTCCCCTCTTAACTCATTTTTTCATCAGTAAGTAGAGGTCATTTTAAAGTTTTAATTTGTTCATTACTACCTCATACAATTTTTCAAAAATCATCAAAAAAAATTACATAACAAATCTGAACAATTAGCAGCTTCTCCCTTTTTTTCACACAGTGAACGGGTACGTATTTCAGACAAAATCGAGTAAAGATATAAAATCATACAAATTTAATTTCATTTAAAAATCATCAAAGTTGCGGGGGGGGGGGGGGGGTTATCGTTCGAAAAAGCTCTTAATGCAGAACTCAAAAATGTATTTGTTTTACTCTTAGATACTATCATATTTTCAGAAATTCGTCGAAAATGTATGGCAAAATTATGTCCCCCTCCCTCCTATTGCCAAATCTACTGAAAATAAAATTACGAAAAAATTAGTAGTAGTTGGAATTTATTTCAAACTTGTAGGAAAACTATAGCGATTATCCTATGTCATACAGTTTTCCAGAAAATCGCAATTTTCCGCGATACATAAACTTTATTTGGCGGGCGCTCAGCGAGGGAGTTGAGGCGAGTTCGAGGTACCTGTCGACGCGAAATAATCCAAGGACTGTCGATAATGATTTTCCAAAAGAATTGTCGGTAATTAGCCGAGATATTAATTAAAAAACTATCTAAAAAACGTGGCAAGACCAAAGTGGCTATGCAATTTTGCGACCTCTTTTCGAAGCGCACTTGGCACAATGGCAAGATTAAACTTTGTACATGGTCTTTATTTTAAGTAAGACGGATCACAATGATAAATAGTCAGCGTTTTTCATTCCAATTGAATTCAATTATTGAAGGCAATTATTGAAAAAAAATTTAATAAAATAATTCCAAGTTATTTGCAAAGTCTTATTATTCGTTTAACACCTATATTTTCTAAGATTGCAGCTAGTAATTAATAAATTTATTGTATGAACTCTCTGTACGCGAGTGAAACTCGCACTGGATCGATTATTCTTTGTTGGAAGCAAATCTATAAAATATGCAATTAAAATTTCAATAAAACGTAATTAATTTTGAGGTTGTTCTCAAAAAATGTTTCCCGACTGTAAATGACATCAAACTTTCATGCGTAAAAGCATACAATGATAGGCGTGATTGTTAAATTTGTTTGGAATCGAATGGCGTTTTTCATTTCTTTTTATAAACGCATTGCATTTTAAGCTACATCCTGTTTTATTTATTTATTTATTTTTTTGTTATAATGTAGCCGATTATTGTGATTGATTTGTGCTTTTTTCGGCAATTTACTTTTACATGGGAACCGTACATAACCTGGAGGCTTATGTTACTTTACCATTGTGCAATATAATATGCTACTCGTTTTTATATCGTGAGTATGTGTATCACTACCGATACTACAGTAAGATAGAAGTGTTATATATTTTCAATTATTTGAATAATGGAGCCTTCCATGTTTGCCACCAGCTGTAGTGCACCCCTGCTTTCTGAAAAGCCGGACAGGCCTGATCTACAGCAGGGATGTCAAAAGAGGCATTCGCGGTCGCCTTCCGAATTTTTTGTGTTTCTAGTTTTTTCGAATTTATTTTAGGCACTTGACGGCGCCCTTAAGTCTTCCGTGGCGCCTTACGACCGTGACCTATCGACAACGAGGCGCCCTTCGATCATTACCTTTCCACACCGTGGCACCTTTCGATTTGAGACTCTCCCCGCCCCTAAAGCTACGCCGCTGACGAGCATCTGCAAATTTCATATACCTTATAAGTAAAAATGAACTCACAAATGTGTCAGAAATGATGCACTTTCGTTTTAAATAGCGCTTTAATGAATTTAAATTGGATAAAAGTTTTTCAAATTTTTCAGCTTCGCCTAAAATATTTAGCGTCTTTACTATTCTGACGCCTGTGTGCGGTGCACACTTTGCACACTGGGTCGGCGCGCCCCTGGGTGTAGGTACAGGGTGTACCCATGTACAGAGTAGATGAAAACTGTTTTAATTCATAACTGTAGTAGATATTTTACATTTAGTATATAAGTACTTCCCCTCGTATTTTTGTGGTTTGCGGATAGAACCATTACCGTCTCCAATATTGAGCATTGAGATGGTAATGATAGAATCCGAGGCACAAAGATCTGGAAGGACCCAAGGCCCGGAAAATGCCTTTTCAATTTAGGGCAAGGCATTTTTTTCAATTCAAGGCAATTTTTAAAACAGGCCGTGTAAGTTAGAATTAAAAAAAATATATATATTAATGGGTCGGATCAGGTTGATAAAAAAATTAAGCAGGCTGACAAGTCCAATGTAACAAATTTGAAAGAATCAAACTACGCCGATAAAATAGGAGAATTTGCAATAGGCAATAGGCATGATTGGAATGAGAATAAATATAAAAGCACAGCGGAACGTTTTAGGGAGCGACCTTAAAATTTCGGTTCATTCAGACCTCTTACCGGAGGTAATGCGAAAATTATAAATCTGTGCTATTTTTAGAGGCAAAAGAACTAAGAACCAGGTATAGCATTGTAATAAAAGCATTTTATTGTTTATTCCTCCTCAAACGTTTCCAGTTTGTATGACCAAAAGTCTAAAATACCCTTCTTTTATTTATTTATATTTGTGCACAGAAGTCAAAATAAGATGAAATTGTAATTTTTTTTTTCTGAATCGGCGGTACCCAAAATAACAATAAAATAGTGAAATTTCGTTATCTTTCACCTTTTGAATTTCGGATTTTTCAGGTCTGCAGAACCCGAAATAACGCCAAAATTGTACACTTGATTAAAAAAAATGCATTTTTTAAAAAATTGTTTCATTAGAATCTACAAGATCCGAATTATTTCCAAAATAATAAAATTTTCATCTTTATTCTTCCTCCTTTCCATATAAGTTTTTCTAGTCTGGCAGAGCAAAATAATTAACTAAATTGTAACGATTTCACTTTTTCTTCTCAGTCCGCATATCCAAAATAGTAATATTTCCATTTTATGTTCTTGAGACTTGGATAGTTGGATTTTTCGGGTCTGTGGGCGCGAAATTGTAAAATTAATAAAGCAAAAAATGTATTTTTTTTTTCTGTTTCATTTTTGAAGCCCTAAAAAGATAATCAATGCCAAAATAGTGAGATTTTAAGCCTTATTTTTCTTATATTCCATCATTATTTTAACCAACAATCAACATTAGTACCCCAGCCTGGAGTCGGAGTCGGCCATTTTCCCCACCGACTCAGCAACCCTGTTAGTCATAGCCCCACCAGTGGCTGAGAAGTTCTGCTCGCGAAGCTGGTAGAGGGGAGGTGCTGTGTTCGAAGCCAATCGCGCCCGTCGCACAGTGGGGTATTTTACAAATCTGGGCGGCCAAAATTATTTTTTTCTTTTAAACTAATTTAAACGTTTAAAGCAGTAAATAAATGCACTTTTTGAAATAAATATTGTTTAATAACTTGAAAATCATGGATGTTTTGCAACTTCGTACTGATTTTTATTGATCAAAATTAGTATTATAAAATAAATGATATTTATGATAAGCAGTATCATAAAATAAATGATAATTATGATAAATAGTATTATAAAATAAATGATATTTATGATAAGCAGTATCATAAAATAAATGATAATTATGATAAATAGTATTATAAAATAAATGATAATCATGATAAATAGTATTATAAAATAAATGATAATCATGATAAATAGTATTGTAAAATAAATGATAATCACGATAAAAAAAATGAAATAATATATTGAATAAATAATAAAAACAGATTATTAATGATAAGAAGAATTAGTTTGTAAATCACCAAGGTCGGATCTTTTAATCAGATGATAATTCAGAATCGTAATCTGTTTCTTCATAATCAGAATCCTCTGGATCACGAGCTTCAGAAGATTCCATAGGCAGTAACATTTCTAGAGTTTCTTTACGGAATAATTTTGATTTTTTTTCTTATCGTGGGTCTCATTCCAGTTAAAACTGTATATGAACTCAAAAGCAATATGTTGAGAACATCACGGTTACAAGAAATTCTTGAAAATTTACGTGATAGATTTTGGCGAAATACACTGGCCTCCAAAATTTAAGGTACAGGGACTGGATGCTTTCGGTTGCACACGTTTTGTCGAATATCTACAAAAATTTTTGGCGAATTGTTCTTCAACTTCTGGGATGAAAAGAACATGTTTGATTTTATATTTCCCAGTGAAGATTTAGTCGGGGGTACAATTAGGGGGCTAATAATAAATTTAATAATAAAATAATATTTGCGATCACCTATGTAACAGGAAAGGTTCGAAACGGTTTGTCACTGTGGTAAATGACTATTTGGGTCCTGTTCAACGTTTGTATGCATTTGTGTAAGCATAGCACTCATATTCGTGAAGATGTTAACGTTTTTGGAAAAATTCAAAAGGTTTTTGTTTATAGCATACAGAGTTTTCAACTAAATTTAACACAACTTTCCAAAAATCTGACAAAGAGTAGTAGAAACATTATACTGCAATTAAAACATGAATATATTGAATATTTGATGAGATATGGGCATTTTTATGAGATAATTTTTAACTGCGCATGCGCGGAAGATTTCAAAATTTTTATTTCATAATTTGGTAGTCAGTTTTTTGAAGCAACTTCAAAAAAAAGTTCAATCAAATATTGTGAAAACTTAGAAAGATATAGTTAGCTGATTGAAAAGTTGTGGAAAATCCCTTATAATAAAGCTATTTTTAGGAAGCATCTCACTATATCGACCCTATCTTTGTGAATTTTCGCGATATTTGACTGGACTTTTTATATAAGTTGACCTAAATAGCTTACTACCAAATTATGAAATAAAAAATTTGAAATCTTCCGCGCATGCGCAGTTAAAAATTATCTCATAAAAATGCCCATATCTCATCAGATATTCAATATATTCATGTTTTAATTGCAGTATAATGTTTCTACTACTCTTTGTCAGGTTTTTGGAAAGTTGCGTTAAATTTGGTTGAAAACTCTGTATGCTATAATTATAAACAAAAAACCTTTTGAATTTTTCACAAAAACGTTAACATCTTCACGAATATGAGTGCTATGCTTACACAAATGCATACAAACATTGAACAGGACCCAATTAGTCATTTACCACAGTGACAAACCATTTCCAGCCTTTCCTGTTACATAGGTGATCGCAAATATTATTTTATTATTAAATTTATTATTAGCCCCCTAATTGTATCC
Source organism: Maratus speciosus (assembly GCA_963932465.1). Taxonomy (NCBI): domain Eukaryota; kingdom Metazoa; phylum Arthropoda; class Arachnida; order Araneae; family Salticidae; genus Maratus; species Maratus speciosus. The sequence continues at coordinate 463,588,882 of OZ010791.1, forward strand.
CGACTAAATCTTCACCGATAAATATAAAATCAAACATGTTCTTTTCATCCCAGAAGTTGAAGAACAATTCGCCAATAATTTTTGTAGATATTCGACAGAACGTGTGCAATCGAAAGCATCCAGTCCCTGTACCTTAACTTTTGGAGGCCAGTGTAATCGAAAATGTTTGTTCCGTGCTTCGGCTACTTCTTCAGGCAATTGGCCTACTGGTAGTAAAGCTTTCTCTATCACAATGCGTCAATGGATTAATATTTTATGCATTGTGGGTGACATTGGATACCATTTATATAACTGGACGTAGAGCTCTGTTGTTTTTTCTGTATATTCTTAAATTTATCAAGGAGAATTTTGGGGCCACTGGATATGGTTTCAAGAATAACTTTAAATCGATATATTAAATTTTCATCAATGCCGGTAATTTCCGCTTCTAGAGATGGGTCAGTAAAGAAACTTCTATGTAAAGTATGTGTAAGTACTTCCACATCAGTCGAGCTCCTCAGACTTTCTCCGCTTTGACCTGTCACTTGATTCAGTGAAAGCTTTTGCTAGCCCTCCTGGTCGATTTATTTTTCTTGAAATTTCTACTGTATCTTCAAGTCATTCTTTATTATTTTTCACAAATTTATCTAACATATAATAGGCTTCGATCCATTTGCTCTTGAACTGAGATTTAAATTCGGAGAAATTGTGCTTGAAGTTTTTAATTCCATCAACATTAAAATTATCGTTATTAAGAAGGTAATTTTCAAGGAAATTTAATCTATGATTAATGTTTGGCAAATTCTGTTGTTGCATAATGTTTAAAAATTCTTTTCGAGTCATTACTCTGACATTCGAAGGCCTTAAATAAAAATAAATACAAAATATGAACAAAAAAGAATGCATAATAATTATATGCAATTTAGATACATAACACCATTTTATCCCTTATTTAAAAAAAAAATCTCACAATCTTTCGCTAACTTTTAACAAAAACATATGGAAAATTGCCTGGACTTATTTTTTAGATAAACAAATGTTAATAACGAGCAATAAATTATTTCAATTATCTGAAAAGAGCTTAACAAGAGATAAAAGGGAATGAATACATTACTTTAAAGCAATTTTTTTAAAATTATACAAATTTAATTTCAATCAGAATGACTGAAAAATAAACAAATGTGATCACTTTCTAATGAATCATAACAATTTTTTTCATATTAAAATTTATATGATAAATATCAGTTAAAAATCAATATATAGTAATTTTGTATGCTTACTCAGAATTTTGGAAGAGCATATTTATATCGCTTTCATTTTAAAAAGGGGACGAAGGTGGAACTACTTTAAACGAAAACACAAATAGAAGGGTGCATATTTATTGGTACAACAAGTAACTTTGCTTGGAAATGTTTGGAAATATAACTAAACCCTTCGTGAATTGGGAAACAAGGGAAAAAATAATAGAAAAATATGCGTTATTTTAAATTAATTTTGTAAATACTAAAACTATTTCTTTCTCAATTCAAAGTTTAAAAAGATAATGATACATACCTGTCTCGTCACTATCCATAACGATTAGATTTTAAATGCTTCCAAAACTAAAGTTATTCACATTCAAAAATAGAAAGTCACAATGAAGAACGATTTGACACTCATGCAGTTAACGCAACACTCCAGTTTCAACTGATAACAGGAGGTCATCGTTCACTTAAAGGAGATAAAAATCGCATCACGTGATTCCCCAATGATTCAGTTTCAACTTATATCCATCCGTTCGATCCTGCATTGTACTTTATGAAATCGACTTTTGGCCGGCCAGATTCTTCAAATACCCCACAGTGCGTCGGTCTAACCGTTCGGAGTTTTCGTGGTTTTCTTCGAGCCTTGGAAAACCTTGCGTAAATACGGGTTAGGTTCCCTTAGAAAGACCAGACCCCCCACGGAGGGCATTCGCCCTAAGGCTTATGTCCCTCGAGTAGATAATCTGCCGTCAAGAATCAACTCAACCCTGTTAGTTATGCTATGAATGGGAATGAAATGCAAGGGACAAATAATTTTGAGAAAAATAAATGTAGTTTTTCTTAGATTTTCATGTAAAAGGATTATCATCTAGGAAATAAAGTTATTTTTTAATCCCACCTCAACTATCATTAGTTTCTTGCAGGAATCTAAATAACAGTAACTATATTAAAATTTATCTATTTTTCTATTTTTGCACTGCCGATTTAAGCAAGAACGAAAATTCTGAAACATTTTTCAGCGCATTCAGAATACTGCAACAAAATTTCACAGTTTAATAAGGGGAAAGATGAGGTTTAAGTAAACAATTTGGAAAACGTGTAATATATTTGAAAACCCAATTTCAATTATCGTCAATAGCTGAAAAAAAGAAACTTTTTTGTACAGCCTTGTATATTATCTATAGATTTGTATATATACTACAGAGTATGCTAAGATTTAGTTCTGTTAGCACAGTTGAAAATTCCCTTTAAGTAATTTCCGTCAATGAACTCGAGATATTTTGTGCAGCTTTGTATATGATCTATTGCATTTATACGCACCAAGTAATATGCAAAAAAATTAATTACATTCAAAAACGCGTACCACAACTGAAAATACACTTCCAGCATGTATTGTTCATAGACAGTACTGTAACCGAATTCTTTTGCATGTCCCTGTAAATGAAAGATGAATGAAAGAGTGGTTCAGAATTTTCCAAACTTTTATCCACAACCTAATCCCATCGCATGTATGGAAAATATATATTCACCACTCTTAATCATTCGGTGGGATCACACACCGTATACAAAATCTTTCATTCTTTTCAGCCAACATATTTTTTGTCATTTTTCGGTACTCAATTTGGTGCGGAGAGTCTGTTCATGTTCTTGACATTTCATAAAGTAAAAATTACGATACATAATGTTTTAGTCTCTTATTCTATGTATTGACTAATTGACGTAAATGCATTATGTGTACTTTCAATTTTGTACCCATGTATGGCTGTCTTGCATGGTTTTCTCTATTTGTTTGCTTTCCTAATTTTTTGAACAGTGTATATGAATTAATATATGGTAATTTGTAATTCTACTATTTAATTTCTTCATTTTCATTATTTGTACCATTATTTAATTAATTGAAGCTAGCATCTCATTTTTTGTCAGAAGTTATTGTTAAATCTTACGTTCGCAACAATATCGCTCTAATTCCTTTAAGGGAAGTTCTATTAGTAAATTCTCTTTCATTTACTATCGGAATGTCCATCATTATATACAGCAAAAATAACTATTGAAACTTTCCGGGAAGAATTCAGAATAGCATTTGAATGAAAAATCCGTCAGATGTAGCAACACTGACGATGAATACTGTGCACAACTTATTCAACAGTAAGCATCTTGCGGTTCACCTCAGTGATATATACATAAATTTTAATATGTTTGAAATAGTGTGACATCAATAAAATACCCGCAAACGATGTTCCCCCAAAGACCATAATGTAACGGAATTATTTTGAGTATCTCTGCAAACGAGCTGTAAATACTACATTATTTTCAATACCGAACACGCTATAGTAAACTTCAATAACGTGTATCAATTGCATGGCAATCCGAGTATATTTACGCGAGTTTGAGCAAGGGCAGACAGACATACAAACCGAATTCATAAACACTTTTCAACTTGGTTGAAAAGTTTTAAAAATAAGGATTGAACATAGGGTACACCTTCTCCAAAAACATATATATTATTTAAGCTTAGCCTTAGAATCTGGAATGGAGATATTTCTATTTTATCTATTAAAATAATTTCTAGCTACTTCTATCGCTTTAAAAAATCTAAATGTACAGATCTGGTAAATGTAGTATATTAGAATGAGTAGTACTACAAAAATGTTGAAATAATAATAATAAATATGTAATTAAATAGGGCACTGTTATCAGGGCTTAATTTCTAACCAAAAAAGTACCGGAGCCCTAATATTCTGCGGTATTAACACTGTAGCCCTCCCCCTCTCCCCGAAGCCATCACTCCAATTCGCATATTTATATTTCATACATTATTTACAAAATTTAAAGGATCTCTTTTTCTTTAGTAAAATAAAAATTTTAAATACATCTTTACCTGCATATACGTAACTGCTAACTATTCCACTTTTTAGTTTATCACTCCGTCCGAATAGAAATCTTTGCCTAATTTTAATGTTAATTAATCGCAGAATTCTGCAATTAAACAAGGTAAGGATTCTAATTCGGAGATTGTGTTAACACAAAAGAGGAATTATTCGCAGCTATGCATATATATATATATCAAAGACTTCCATAAAAATTTCAAAATTTTTAAACAGTTTTTAAGGATCGCTACCAAGGTTTGAATATTTAAAAAATAATTAAAAATTGTCATATTTTGTAATCTAATAATATATTATTAATACAAATCAATAGTCATTGCCAAACTGAATCATGGTATGATATTAGGCTGTAAAGACTGTCATTTGTTTCAAGTTTCAACATATTTATGCAGCCTATTCTCCAAATACAGACAGGAGTATTTCATGTCTACACTCTATTTTACCTCAACTTGACAGCATTGTGAAAGGTAGAGAATCTAACATTCCGCCTTGAAAAACAGTTCTCCGTTATTTTTTAATCTTAAATAACTAAAATGCGTAAAAATTTAAAAGATAGTTTATAAATTATAGAATTCGATTTTTTGATATTCCGTAAAATATCGTACTATACATATCGTCGTACGTACATATTCGTATCAGAAGCCGAGCAAGCAGAGCCCAAAACTTACGAAAAGAGTTTTCGGCAAGTGTTCCTTTGACTGTTCACTGGGATTGCAAAGTTTTAGAAGATATTTGAGGATCTGAAACTATAGACAGATTACCCATTATCATTTCAGGTAAAAGTATTGACCAGTTACTTGTTCCAAAACTTCAATCAGGAACAGGTCAGGCAATACTAGTTTCTGCTGTTAACGAAATATTGGAGTCGTGTGGAGTACCGAGCAAGTAAAATGTGTGAGTTTTGATATAACCTTTGTTAATACCGGATTATCAAGAGAAGCTTGTGCTCTTCTGGAACAGAATATGAACAAAGAAATGATTTGGATTGCCATCATCACATCCTTGAAGTTCTGTTTTTGTTCTTTATCTTTTGTATGAAGTTTATTGTATTCCTCCATGAGTGCTATCCCATTTTCGGCTACATTATTAACAACTTTGATTGAAGTCGCTAGTGCCTTACATGTCTTGTAGGATTCATTTTCATTCCAATTAGTCACATCTGTATCAAAAAAGTCTGAAGATAAATCCATAATTTAAAAAAAAACCTCAGAGTGCTGCTTAGAAAATATTGCAAGTCATTTTGGAGAATGACATCAGGATCAGCATGTATACGTTTCAAGGGTTCATAATTTTCTTCATTTTTCAAAGCATGCACCATTTTTCTTATACTTTCAAAAAGACATTATCATCGAAAAATGCAAAAGCAACCAGTTCTGTGAAGTACAGAAATGTCCTAGGAACTTTTTCAAAGCACAAAGAAATGATTTCATAACCATTTTGTCTTTTTTCAAGTTCTTCAGGAACAATAAATCATTGGGCCTGATACCATCTGTGAATGTACATTTTCACCACAAATGAGCAAACTTGACGAACTCCAGATTCTTCCTGCTTAGAGAGTTTAAACTGATCTCTAAATAAATAAATCTTGAGCGAGTATATGGCCTTTTACCATCCATGGAACCCGATGCAATCCACCTGGGGCTCCAATGTAAACACCCCTTTCGGGTACTCCTCCTAAGAAAATGATGGCAAGCTCTGTCAGTCCCTTGTAATCGTCCCTTGGTTGAAAAATCATGAAGATGATTTTAAGCAAATTCTGTAATTTCTAACGCATTATGTGCTATTTTTTCATTGATTAAATTTTCAGTTATGGGAGTCTGAAATATGCGATAATCGATAAACATCTACGAAATTTTAAATCGTTTGAATAACAGTATGTCTGGTCCGCTTGAAACTCCGAGAGGCTTAACATCATCATTAACAACATTCCTCAAGCATAATTTCAAGGATGTGATGATGGCAAGTCAAATAATTTCTTTGTTCATATTCTAATCCAGAAGAGCACAAGCTTCTCCTGATAATCAGGTATTGACAAAGATTATATCAAAAATCATACATTTTACTTGCTTGTAATCCCCATAACTCCAATGTTTTGTTAACAGCAGAAGCTATTGCCTCACCTGTTCCTGATTGAAGTTTCGGAACAGCTAGTTAAATGGTCAGTACCTATACCTGAAACAATAATGGGTAATCTGTCTACAGTTTCAGATCCTGAAATGTCTTCTAAAATTTTACAATCCTAGTGAACAGTCAAAGGAACACTAGCCGAAAACTCTTTTTTTAAGTTTTGTGCTTTGCTTTTGATACGAATATGGCCATTTAGTATGACATTTTACGAATATAAAAAAAATCAAATTCCATAATTTATAAACATCTACCCTATATATATATATACAGGGTGTCCGGTCTCAACGGTGTCCAATGGCTAATTCCTAAACCGTTAGTCATAGACATATAGTTCCAATTACAAAAATGTTTAAAATCAGGTAAAAAAACATTTTAAAAGCGATTTGGGTCAATAAAAACATTTCTTAAAAAATTACGAAATTAAAATTTTTATACGGTTCCCCGGTCCTATAAGTTATATTTAGTAATTTTTTCCTATTACACTGACAAGTAAGACAAAAAAAGTCCCATTCATATAACGCTAAAATTGAGCGAGTTATGAAACTTTAAAAATGCATGACTTATGCCACTTTTCTACTCTGAAAACAAATGAGTTCGGCTTGGCTTTGAGGGATCATATACCAAGTGTTTAAAGTATTCGAAGATCTTACTTCATGTGTATCTGCGCTTTGAAAAAAAATCCTACAAGTATTATGATTAAGCCTCAAATTGGCTAAAATAACATATGTTTTATTTTGTAAGGATTTGAGGCTGTTTCTCTTATGATTTCTTTTAACAAAAATTATGTTTTTTTATAAGTTTTTATGTTACTTCAACAATCGTATGTATGTTTTTCCAGTTCAAAATTTGTACTCGAACTTTAACCTACTTTTAAATATCCGATAGAGATTGCATTTTACATACTGACAAAAATCCGATAACAATCTAATATTATTAAGATTTTCGGTGGTTACCATTTATACTTATTTTACAGGATAACACAAAAAATTTCGGATAGATTTCTGCCAAGGAGTTTAAGAAAGTATTATAAAAAAGTTATAGATTAGATAATACAAGACTGCGATTAATGGGTTTTTTAACTTTTAAGTATTTTTTAGCCCTGAATCCGAAAATTACCTTAATTTTTAACCATCATGTCAGGATATTTCGCAAATCATACATTTTTAAATTTAAAGAATAACAAAAATCGAATACTATAAAGTAGAGGAGATGGTTGTGTTTTTTAACTTTTGATAATTGATTTTTACGCACTTTTTAGCACTGAATCTGAAAATGACCTTCATTTTTAGGTGCGTTCGTAATTATATAAATACGTAGCACCTATAGTCGTCGTTCAGTCCGTCCGTCTGTCCGTCCGTCTGTCCGTCTGTCCGCATGTAACAGAGCAAAAACTACCCAACCGAATAGTCTGAAATTTGAAATATAAGATTGTTGCAAAATTTTGTCGAGCCATTTCAAATTTTAGGAAAATCGGACGTATAGTTTAATTACAGGGACAGTCAAAAGTTTTTCTTTACATTACGGCCAATGGGAAAAATTATTGCAAGTGGATTTTAATGGTATTAGAGCCTTCCGAATGATCTGAAATTTTAAAGATATAATTTTTGCAAAATTCAGTTGAGCTATTTCAAATTTTAGGAAAATCGGATGTATAGTTTAATTACAGGGACAGTCAAAAGTGTTCCGAAAAAATTATTGGAAGTGCATTTTAATGATGTATGAGACTATGCACGTTATGAAGTGCAAAAAATTATACATTCAGTACAATATGGGGTGCAAAAAATAATTTTAGGACTAGTTATAGTACGAACGCACCTCATTTGCCACGTTTGACGAGCAATTTCCAACTTGTTAACCATTATGGTAGAATTTTTTTGCAAATCGCAAATGAGTAAGTTAAAATATAGCGAAAATCTCATACTATAAAACATATGTAAAACATTTTTTTATTTTATTTTATTTTATTTTATTAAAAAGTTTATTCGATATTTTTGCTTATCCTGGGATTCTTACAGCTAAACAGCTGAGTGGTCCGATGAGATGGGGGAGGAAATTCAATTTTAACATTGAACTTCTTAACTTTGAAATTTGCAGTTGGCGAAAAATCCTGACATGATAGTTAAAAATGAAGGTCAATTTCAGATTCAGCGGTACAGAATATATAAGAATCGATTATCAAAAGCTAAAAAACATGACATAACACAACTTTTGCAGGATTGAGCAATCTAATAATATTTTAAAATACATATCATTTTGTAAAGAATTGAGGCTGTTAATTTAAAATCATTTTATTTAACAAAAATTCTGTTTTTTCTTTATTCTTAAATGTTTATTACAAATTGTATATTTTCCATTAATATGCCAGAATGATTAAAGATTTCAAATTTATATTGCAATGTTAATTTTACTCCCAAACATTTTTTATATCTGACGAAATTATATTTCGACTAAATTTGTGAATGACCCCCAATTAGCAGCAAAAAATATGCTCCAACTTTAAACAGCTATTACTCGTTCAATTTTAATCGTAGAATAACGGGACTTTTTTAGTATTACTTGTCAGTGTAAAAGGAAAATTTCACTAAATATAACTTATAGGACCGGGGGACCGTATAAAAATTTAAATTTCGTAATTTTTTAAGAAATGTTTTTATTGACCCAAATCGCTTTTAAAATATTTCTTTACCTGATTTAAAACATTTTTGTAATTGGAACTATATGTCTATGACTAACGGTTTAGGAATTAGCCATTGGACACTGTTGAGACCGGACACCCTGTATAATCCTAATGAAACGAATTTATGAAACGGATATATCAAACGACTGAAATGTAACGAATTTATGAAACGATTCTATGAAACGACTGATTAAACAACTGATTATGTTTCGCGGCGATTTCTCCTAAAATATGGAATAATTTGTGATAAAATTAACACCAAAAATCGGTATTGATCCGCAGATCTCAAAACTGGTATTAGAATTTTTTAATTCGAAATAGTTTTCGAAACATTATTTTTTGTCTAATTTTAAATACTTTTTTCTAATGATGGCAACTCAAATTTTAATCACAACAGATATTTTTTTTCATATTTTAGTAAAGGTTGTTATTTTAAACTAATCTGGCGAACAGTTTGGCCTCCTTTAAATGTATGCTAAGAACAATGCTTTTTTTTTCATTATCATTTTATTTAATACAAAACTTTCATTTAAAACTGAAAAGTTTAAAATTAGTGGCTTTCACTTCTTTTTTTTTTTTTTAAACGAAACGAAAAGAAAAATATTAGGCGCAGATGTCATATACGCACCAGGATACCTAAATGGCGCCAAAATGACGTTATTTTGTTTGACATGGTAACCCGGCTATTGTTGCTTATTTATTAATAAATGTTTATTTACATTTATTTTCTTTTTATTAAAAAAAGTTATAAATTGTTTTGTTCTATAGTTATTATTTTTTTATTTATTGTTATTTCATTTTAAAAATAATAGAAAATAATTTAAAAATACATATGTAACTGATATTCGAAAACGAGGTTTTTGCCAAACTGTCGTAAAAAAAAATCACGCCAAACCCGATTAAATAATGCAACAAATCCTGACATTTAATTTCAAATTCAAAGCAATGTTTTAATGGTACTACTTAGTTATCCTGTCGAGTAATTTCGCCAAGTTATATAAATCGCCAAACCACACACCAAATTATACAAATTTACGCAAGTTTTATTTTAAATAACGAAAGAACAGATAAAGATTAATAAAAATACAAATAAAACGTCGAATTAAAAAAACACTTGATGACGTAAAAAACAAGTGTAATGTGTTTAATGTCAAATGAATGTGACATTTCGGATAAGCCATTATTGGCATTTAATCTTATAGTCTGGCGATAGATTTTTGGTCGATGGGATAACCAAGTAGTGCCGTTTTAATTTACCACTCGAAAAATAAAAAATGCTAACTGGCGAGTTAAAAAAAAAAGCTTTTGGCGAGATTTGCACCCGGCTAATATAAAAATACCAAGAATTCTTTGCGATCACGGCAACTTTTTTGTAGTTTTATTCGAAAAAATAACTTTAATTCTTTAATCAAAATGGAAACCTTTTTTTATGAAAAGCGAAGAGTTGTAATTGTTTGTGGCAGTTACATGATTTGGACTATTATAATATAAGTGAAATGATGGCGATAGAATAATATTTGGCGACTTATCGCCTGTTGCTGGCTAACATTAAAGTACCAAAATGGCCGCCTGGAGTATAAAAAGCGAAGGGATTCTCCCGGAACTGTTGATAGTAGTCACATGACTTAGGCTATTATTATAGAGATTGTTTTCGATTCTAAAAACAGCGCAAAGAATAATATTTCCTAACGATTAAAAATTTATTTACACTTGACTATTAAAAACAGAAAAAACCCCTTTAAAATTACTATTAAATGAGTAAGTGTTAAAAGTAGGAAAATATTGAAAATTGTCTTGAAAATTGTATTTACACGTGAATATTAAAAGAGAAAGGAAACTTTAAAATAATAAATACATTAATATGCGTTTAACCCTTTCAGAGGTAAGGTACTTCTATTCGTAAAATGTTGAAATCAGTGAATGGCACCAGAATTTACAAACAAATTTCGAAATATGAAAATGCTTTTGTCCACTTACTTAATAAAAGGAAAATTTTCATTCCAATATTCTGTTGCCAATGTGGCATTTAAGAATTAAAATTAAGTAGTCCAAAAAGGAACCACCACCCTTGAAGGGGTTAAAGCAGTAAATTGTATTATGTCAATCGTTTTATAACGCTGTTAAAAAATACCAGGAGGCAAAGACTTTATTTACTTAATTCATTTTATTTTAGCTTCCTTTCAAATGTTTAACTGATCTTCTTTAATCAAACACGAAAACAACCATTGGATGTCTTAACAGCAACTGATTCGGCCTTAAATTCTCGCAATCAAAGGGAATTGAATGGAAACCCGTTTACAGGGAAATCGCTATAGGTTTTTTCATTATAACTAGGGGGCTCGGCCCCCTACGAGCTACGCTCGCCAACCCCCGTCCAGACACCGCAGACTCTAAATGCACGCTAATTTGATCGGCTCTAAAAAGATTTCGAAAAATTGAATTATAATTTAAAAAAACAGTGGCGATCTCCCTATAAACGAATTTCTATTCATTTCTCTTTGATTGGGGAATTTTAACGCCAAATCCGCTGCGGTACTACTTGATTATCCCGTCGACCAATTTCGCCAAATTATATAAATCGCCAAACCACTTGCCAAATTATACAAAATTGACATAATTTTTATTTTAAAAAACGAAAGAACAAATAAATTAGTACAACATTAATAAAAATACAAATAAAACGTCGAAATAAAAATAACTTGATGACGTAGACACGTGTAACAACATTTCAAAATAAGCTAATATAAAAGAAATTAAGTAAACAGAGTCTTTGTCTCCTGGTATTTTTTAACAAAGCGAAAAGAAAGTTCTTCTAAATGAGAGATTTTAAATTAATCGTTTTTAATCTGACGTAAATTTTACCAAGCTATTCTTTCTCTTTTAAATATTCACGTCAAAATACTTTTGTTAGAAATGAAATATTATTTGCGCTTTCCTAACAAAAATAGTTGAAAAGATCCTCTCAAAATATCAAATAAATGTCTAGCGCAATTTCTAAATTTAAACTGTTTTGCAATATTATTTTGTGTTCATTTTATGTAATAACTATAATGTGACGTAAATATGACGTAATTTCTCCTATTTAAGACTTCTAACGCATGTTAATGAATTTATTATTTTACAATATCCTTTCTCTTTTAAAATTCACGTGTATACTTTTTATGACGTAATTTTTAATAAGTTCCTGCTTTTTGTGTATAATTATATAATTCTAATTCCAAATGATTTTTTCTGTTTATAATAGTCACGTATAAATAAATTTTTAATTTGAAGCAAACATTATTGTTTGCGCTGTTTATACATTTGGCAACAGTATAAATTAATACAATTTTCTAAAATAATGTAAAAAATATCTCTAGAAATGCTGAAAATTTGAATTTAAAATAGAAATAAAACCTCAAAAAATGAGTCAAAATAAAAAAATTAATGCATTCTGCACTCTGGCAAATACTAACGCATAAAATGATCTAAAAATGATTACACTGCCATGTATAGTTTTTGCTGCTATAAAACTTTTTTAGTGGAACGATTTTGTCCAACTTTAGCATTAAATATCTCTTAAAATAATTCTTCGATTTGAAAACTGTCTGCATCAGCGTGTTTATCAAACATTTCTGTATAAAACCACCGATTTTCATATTTTTGTATGCATTATTTTTCTTAATATTAACGAAGAAAGACCTCCAGTCACAAAAAATTCAAAACCGGCGGCGGCGGTGACAGCGGTAGTTACTTTTTTTTAGAATAGAGAGATACAATCTTCTCTAATCTTTTTAATACCGATCAAATTAACGTACTTTTAGATTCTGCGGTGTCTGAACGGGGGTTGGCGAGCGTAGCTTGCAGGGGGCAGAGCCCCTAGTTATCTTATAAATTCCTGTGCATTTTAGCTATTTAAGATTTAAAAATAGCGGAGAACTATTTTTGAAGTTGGAATGTTATATTCTCTACCTTTCACAATGCTGCCAAGTTGAGGTGAAATAGAGTGTAGACATGAAATACCCCTGTCTGTGTTTGGACAATAGGCTGCATAAATATGTTGAAACTTGAAACAAATGACAGTCTTTACAGCCTAATATCATAGCATGACTCAGTTTGGCAATGATCATGGATTTGTATTAATAATTTATTATTAGATTACAAAATGTCAATTTTTAATTTTTCTATAATATTCAAAACCTTGGTAGCGACCCTTAAAACATGTTTTAAAAATTTGAAATTTTTGTGGAAGTCTGTATTTTATACATAGAACAAAATAGGAGGGTGCCCCATAGAAATTTTAAAAGTTAATTTTTTAAGGACCACCCTAATATATATATATAATGTTAAATTATGGAGGAGGGAGGAGTTGTCTGGATAATTTATACGCAAATGTTGATTTAATATATATATATATATATATATATACACACACACACATATATATACAGGGTGTGTTCACAAAGTTTCAAGACCGATCTGAGAATACAAAATTTATTAAACGCTTTTGTACAGTGAACTAAAATTCTTCGAAATATGGCCCTTGGGCATCAACTCACCACAGCCAGCGTTTTTTCCATTGTTCACAGGCTCCATGGAAGTCTTCGCTCGCAAGGCTGTTGAGGGACCTCGTCGAAGCTGCCTGGATCACTGAAATTGTGTCGAATCACTTTCCTTTCAGATCTTTCTTGATCCGGGGGAGCAAAAATATCGCTGGGAGCAAGGTCGTGGCTGTTGGAGGTCTTGCGGCAGTATTACCACGTTAAACTTAGCCAAAACTTCTGCAGCGACGAGCGGCGTGTGAGAGCGTGCATTGTCATGGTGAACAATTCAACCGTTTCTGATGTCTGGGCAGACGCGCCGGACTCGATCCTTCAAATGGTGGTGCATTCCAGCGTAAAACTGACCTGACCCGGCACGTCCGTCCAGACATCAGCGACAATTGATGTGTTCACTACGACAATGTGCCCTCTCACACGTCGCTCGCAGCCGCCAAAGTTTTGACTAAGTTTAATTTTGCAATCCTGCCACAAGCCCTCCTACATCCACAACCTTGCTCCAAGCGACTTTTTTTTTGTTCTTTCGGATCAAGAAAGACCTGAAAGGGAAGTTATTCGACACGTTTCCAGCTTCGACGAGGTTCCTTAACAGCCTTACGCGCGAAGACTTCCAGGGAGCCTATGAACAATAGTAAAAACGCTGGCAGCGGTGTGTTGATGCTCAAGGCTCATATTGCGAAGAATTTTAGTTCGCTGTACAAAAATGTTTAATAAATTTTGTATTCTCAGACCAGTCTTGAAACTTTGTGAACACACTATGTGTATATATATATATATATATATATATTAAAAACTGGAATGGTACGTATAAAAAAAAATTAAAGGGAATGGTTCGTTAATTTTATAGTTTCTATGTTTATTGTGGTTCTCATGAGGTTTGTTGTCCTTAGCACTGTATTGAAATATTTATATTGATATAAATTTAAGTCACTTTTTTGATTTACTTCAATATATATCGATTTATAATGGTGGACGTTAATATAGTTTGATATTTGTAATTATCAGTATGAAGAAATGCTGTAATTTGTTTATATATACCCCCCCCCCATTTTGTAAAGTACACTTAAAATTTTTAAACATTAAATTTATTATGTGCATAATAGAAACATACTTCTATATGATTATAACTGTAACTTAATTGAAATTATTATTAATTTACTTAATATTTAATAAAAAAAAATTATAAATAATTATAAACATTATAAGTGATTATTATCGATATTTAGTTGTGCTTTTTTAGTATATTGTTGTGTTTTAAGATGATTTAATCGGTTCTAATATTAGAAATAGTTTAAATATGCAATTTTTCTACAGTTATATCTGGTATTTATATTATTCACTATAGATGGCACTACTATAAATTATTTTTATTTCGAGGTGATTGTGAACTTTTTAATTTTATGAAGTTCTGCTAGATGGTAGCATTAAATAATTATTTATTTAGTTCTAAATAATATTGTTGCCATATATTTTTTTTATTATTTCTCTGTATTATTACCCGTTTAATTTTAAATAATTCAATTCTTTATATACTTTTAGTAATAATTTATTCCAGGATCCTTTAAATGCATATAATAATTTTTATTATAAAGACTATATATGTTAACTATAATTATTGTATTTATTAGAAGTTTAGTATTTTTCTGCACACTGTGATGATTTGCAACCGTAAGAATTCGATTTTAAACGTACCATTAATTAGGCGTGACATTTGCTGTGCTAATTTTGGTTACTAGTTCGAGTTGTAATAAGGTCATTACAATTCTCTTGCTGGGTATGTCTTTAAATTTAAATGTTTCTATATATTCATATTGTTCATTATAACGGATCTTGCATTGATTAATAATATTTTTAATTCAATATATCTGTCATGGTAAATTTATGCTTTTTGGTGTGTGGTCGATTGGGTACATATGGAATCTAATTTTTAGTTTAATGCTGGATTCTATTACAGAAATCGACTATGCTTTTCCTTATATTGGTATTTCATTTACCCTTGAAACAGTGAAATGCTACATAGGCTTCCGGCTACATCCTTCCATTTGATCTATTATTTATTCACAATACGTCTTTTAACCCCTTAACCTACGATTTACGTCTCAACAGCTCCACGGTTTGGCAAATCCATAGCTACCACTAAAATTTAATAGAGATTTTCGCTTTGTTTAATCATGGAATTTCGACGATTAAATTAAACTATATTTATTGTGAAATTTTAGTGGTAAGAAGAATTTACATTTGGCTCGATCATCGTACGCGGACTATGCCCGTCATTGTAGGTTAATGGTTCAACATTATTTTGCTGGTTTTTTGTTTCTTATGTCTTTTATATGTTATTTTTTCAAAATGTGGTGGTTTTTCATATGTTGATATGGATTAATCGTATGCAATGTGCTAGTGAATTGGTGGATTTTGCTTAATTTGTATTACTTGTATAGGGTCCCATCTGTATTTTGTATAATGTTACAGTTATGATTTGATGCTAAATTTATTAATTAATTGATTTAATTATCGTAATTGGAAATAGATGATTTGTAATTATATTATGGTTATATATATATATATATATATAATGAATGAACATTGAAGAAGTAGCAAAAACATTTTAAAGAAAAATTTTCAGAAAATCTTACGCGCCGTTTCATCTCCATCTACTACGTGTGTGACACACTACGTCACACATAAGTGCTTTGATGGAAAAGAATGCAGAAACTTGGAGATGGGAGCAAAAAGGAAAGGGTATTTAGGCTTCGGTTTTTCGAAATCGCTATTGCACTGGGTTCCGGAGCCCGGTATTTATGAGCTCCGGTGAATTCCGACCAATATTTAAATATTTAATTAAAGCTCCGGTGGACTCCGGCGCAAATTAAATCCTGATGTTATTAAGGGGAACGAGTCAAAAATATAATAACTGAAAATCATGCAATTTATACATAAACATTCGATAGTTAAATATTTGATTTTTTTTTTTTAATTCAAGAAATTAATATATAGCATTTTAAATAAATAAAGCAGTCGAATTTTTCATAAATTAATAAAAATATGTAAAAAATCGATAATTCAATTAATATTATTCGATTATTAATTTTAATAAATATTGTTAAGGTAAAAAATTCAAAGAAAAAAAAAGAATTCTGCAAAGTAGATTTTTGTATTTCTTGCTTACAGGTATGAGTACCAAAATTCATTAACCCCTTTCAAAATATTCATCTGTTTCCGATCAGATTTGAAATAATAACCCTATACTAATTTGATTGTTTATTCAAATTAGAACAATGCATTCCATAAAATTCTTATCCACCAAAGTGGCAATACATGTTTATGTATATTCTACGTGACTTTCTGAAGCTATATAAAACGATTTTCCCACGATAGATCGAAAAATGTCAAATGCTGGTGAAATTGTATTATGTTCTATGGTGATCCGTCAAATTTGGAACTAAGATGGTGGAAAGTGCGCCAACGGCCAGTTCCAGTCCCTCTCCATTCATGGTCACTACTAACACAATTAAAACTCCGAAATAGCGGGCATCTCGATTCTGTGGAATTTGCCGCTATTCGGAGGTAAAAGCATACAAATATATAATAGATGTAGCGGATTGAAAAGTGCTAAATATAAGTGTCCTCTATTCAGGAGTGTCTGTTAGGCGATTTTATTGTATTTAGGTCTTGTGGATTGAAAATGGATTCGCTAAATAGAAGTGTCCACTATCCGGGTGTGTTCGTTATTAAAGAAGTTTTACTGCATTTACTATTTTTAGTAAATTTTTTAATTACCCTTATCCACATTCTATTTACACAATTCTGTAATCTTATATACTGTAACATTCCGGGAAATATAGCCAGGCGTATATTAATTTCTGTTTGGAAAGCAGAAATACATCTTTCAGGAATAGAGCTAAAAGAAAATACTTTTCGCAAATAGTTTGTTCTAACTTATAATCCGTGGTGGTTTGAGTAATGATAAAAATGTTCTTTTCTGTATAGTAAGTGCAAAAAAACCCGTTTCATCAAAAAAGAAATTAGAATACATACTTTTTGACTTCCTGGAATTAATTTTTCATGAAGGAAAATTGTGTCCATTTTAAGTAAACAAAAAGATAATGCATCTCGAAAGCATAAAAGTATGTTCTGTAATGGAAAGAACGTAAACGCATTTATTTATAAAAAATGGTAATTTTCAAGACAATTTTTTAATGTCTTGAATTTTTTTTTTTTTTTTCTTTTAATAAAATACACAAAGAACTTCTTTCCAACAGAACGTGCTTTCATATTTTATGCTTTCGAGGAGATACATTATCTTTTTGTTTACTTAAAGTGGACACAGTTTTCCTTCATGAAAAATTAATTTCAGGAAGTCAAAGCATGCATTCTAATTTCTTTTTTGATTAAACAAGATTTTTTGCATTTACTATACACAAAAGAATATTTATATCATTCTCAAACCGCCACGGTGTATAAGTTAGAACAAACTATTTGCGCAAAGGGTTATTTTCTTCACTGTCCTTTAACTTTTGGGAGCCAGTATATGTATAATCGGGCGATTGCAAAAGGCGAGTTTTTCTCTAAAAAATACTGGTGTTTATCTGGCCTAAAATTAGATAAATTCCCTGAACTGTAGAAACCCTGCTCGCTTTATACATAAAAAAAGGTTTGAATTTTATTATCTTATTATTTTTACTTCTATATTATACAGGGTGAATCAAAATAGTTAAAAGTTACAAAATTTAAACTTTTATACGTTCCTTAAGTTCTATAAGTATTATTTAGAATAACTTTCTCTATTCTGTAAAAAGTTCCACGGAAAATTTTCCCATTTTGCTTGATCAAAACTTACTGATTTTTTTATGAAATTTCAGCTTTTTTTTATTTCTAACACTAAAAAAGAAAAAAAAAATGCGTTTTTGGTGCCAAGGAGAGGGCAATTGCCCTTAGTTGAGTTTTCAAATTTAATTAACGAAATTTCCCTTTTCTCTCATTATAAAAAAATATTAAAACTTATTCTTTTCAAATGATTGAATATAATTAAACACTATGAGAAAAAGGAACTAAGAATTTTTCGTCTGGGAGGGAATAGAGGTTTTCCAACCCCTTGAACGCCCACATGGAAGACAATTTTTAATTCTGGTTTTCTCTTTACCTTTACGTGTTGAAAAAATATCTTAAACGGCGGGGAAGGGTAAGGAGGGTCCGCCGCATGTTGAACAAAAATAATAAAATGTTTCAATAGCTCCTTTTGGAAAAAAGCCAGTGGAAACTTATTTTTATATTTTTTATGTATCTTACTTGTTACATATCGTTATGTTGGCATGTTTAAAAATTGCTTTTTAATAGGGAATATAATAGAAACTCTTAGTTTATAATACTTTTTGGTTATATTGCGTATTTAAAAAAATAAAATACTCGCCCTTGGCAGCAAACTATAGGCATATCTGCATAGTGATGTGTCCATAGTAGTTATTGTTCTTTTTAACCCTTTTCAACATAGTTGAAAAGTATTTGACTTCGATTTGTCTGTCCGTCCATCCATCCGTACTCTAATTCTAGTAAATATACTCGGTTTGCTCTGAAATTTTAATGTGTTATTGACATTTACTATGGAAGGATCTCTATTGAAAAGGAAGACATTGCATTTACACGACCGGCAAAATTATTCAGTTACATTACGGTCAATGGAAGAAAATCGTTCCAAGTGCATGATGTTGCACCATTTCGAACATAATGAAATTGACATGCATTTATGAAGTGCACTAATACATGCATTGGAATAAGGGGTGCAAAGCATTTATTATTAACTTACATGGCCACACAAATGAATTGCATGACATAATGGTCTACAAAGTTAAACTGTTTGCAGCGTATTTTAATTATGTTACACTTTTTTGAATATACTCATTGATATACATTACTGAGGTTTACTACAGCAAGATACTTGCTGTAGAATATGATTTGAATATCATTTATCGTTCATTTACAGGGATACACAAAATATTTAGGATACAGTACTGCATCCGAAGTACTGTCTATTATAGCGATAATTGCTGGAAATCGTTTTCAGTTATGATATGCGTTTTTAAGTTTAACTAAATTTTGCATATTAAGAGGTATACATAAATGGCATAGATTATATACAGGGATACACAAAAGAATTCGTAAGCATTAGTGAATATGAGCGTGAATTGGTTTGGTTTTACACTGAGTTAATGCATTTTCAAGCTGAACTATATTTAGCATACAAAAAGATGTTTGTAGAATATAAATTAAATCATATACAATACAAGGCCACACAAAGAACTGGATAAATGGCCGTTTATGGATGATAATGTCTAAAAGTGTGTTTTCAATATTTTTAGCGTGTTTTTTGCTTGAATTAAACTTTAGCTTATTACGTGGCGTGTATATAAACCTGTAGTTAATATACAGAGCTGCACAAAAGAATTCAAGTATTTTTAGACAAAAGAAATCAAGTACTTTTTTTGCTATGGACGATAATAGCTGAATCCTGTTTTTCAAATATGTTATGCGTTTTCTAAAACGATTACATAGGTATCTTATTTACCTTATTAAACAGCGAAGTATTGTTAAAAAAAATGCTGGAAGTATTGGAAAGTGTTTCATAATCTATGCTTGACGCTTGATTTATCTTTCTTGTTTTCTAACCTGTTTTCCATTATAATGTAAGTTAAAATGCACTGAGTTATGGCCATTGTCTGGCCTTTTTAAGGCGCTACATGAATGGCTACAACTTTTACTGTTTTTTGGTACTAGTATAACTTTATATAAATCTTCGCCATATTTAATTATAGAAATTATGTGATAAAATAAGGCGAAAATTTCTATTAAAAAAAAAATACTGGTAATAAAAGAAACACAAAAGTTTCAGCCTTGCATGTGACATCCCAGAAAGTCAGTCACGAACCGCCACTGATGGGTTGTATGTTCAAGCGTGCTCTGAAACAAACAAGTTCTGAAATTGTACGTCAAACATGGCAAATGAGATGCGTTCATTCTATAACTAGTTTTATAAAGATTCAGATGTTGATGCTGTAGCTGTTGCACTCTTAAGCAAAAATGCATGAATACAAAATTTATTACGATTATATATATTAAATTCAGTAATACGGAAATAATAGGACTCCATCTTAAATAGGACATTATCACCATGGCAACCTAGAATCATTACAAATCATGGGATATCATTGAATTAATTACGTATGATAGGATTTTAGAATAAAGAAAACTTTTATTAATATCTTTTTAAGTTTTGATTCGATTTTCATAAAATTTGAAATGGCTTGACAAAATTCTGCAATGATTATATATATTAAATTTCAAACCATTCGGTTGGGTAGTTTTGCGCTGTTATATGCCGACTGACAGCCAGACGACGGCTATAGGTGCCACGCATTTATATAATTACAAACGCACCTAAAAAAAGCTTTAAAGATACTATTCTAAGACCAAAAACATTTTTCTCTTTTTCAGGACATCCATGACGGACATGTCTACAGTCCTTGAAAGTGTCAAAAACAACTGGAATAAAGCTCCTGAAGAGCTCAAGAAGGACGTTTATGACGCAAATTATATCAAATCCTTCTCCGATGCCACACGCAAGTACAATGCATCGACGGCAAAACCTCAAGTCCACCAAGTCATCGATTGGCTCGTAGAGGGTGTCACTGTTGTAAACCCTCATTATTCCTATATTCCTGGTGATGCTAGGTTTCTGACAAGTTTATGGTTTGTGAAACGTTTGCCTGTAACGCTCGCAGACTATTTTATACGAAATACTGTGACATTCGATAGTGACGTTGAAAAATACTTAAAAAATAGAGTTACGATGACAAAAAATAAAACCTCTTAGAAATATTTTGTACTCATTTTTCATTCTGTCTGTATTGCGCATTTTAAGGAAGTGTGTGGCATGGACACCGTCAAGTAGGGAAGAGGGGGGTGGGAATAGCCATTTACTGGTTTCTGAAATTTAACCCTTTGTATCAACGCGTTGCAGATCTGCAACATACCCAAAAGTCAAAGTTACTTACACAGTAAACTTTAAAACATGATTTTATTTATTGCCTCTATTTACCAACACAACAGTTAATATAAATTGATCATAATCTTCAACAGACGGCATTACTGAGTAGTTATTATTATTATTTTTTTTTTTTTTTTTAACAGTTTTACATCGGTATTGCTAAAATTAACTTATCAAATTAAAAAAGCTGGAGACGTCAGAAAATAGATTTTTTTGAAAGGTAATTTTCTATACTTTACACTTTTGTATCAGAAACGGACAATATTTATGAGAAGTATGCAATTTTCTGTTTATTGTAGGTGTGAAAAAAGTACCTTTTTAGTCAATAATTTTTTTCAGTTTTATGTTCTAATTTTTTTTCTCTTGCTTAAAATGCTATATTCTAACATCTGAGTACATATTTTTCAAATCTGAGTTGTTGAGTCACAAAAAGTTAATCAAATGAATTTCATTTTCTTTGAGGATTTTTAAAAAAAGTAGTAATTTTTTTTCTTTACAAGTGACTTATAATCAAGTATTAAAGAAAAAAGTTTCTCTTGTGTCCTGAAACATACGTGGAAGTCAGTTTTACTTTTTCGTACATGTGTTTAAAATTTATCTTAAGTGGGGGTGATCTCAAAGGACGGGGAGGTGCCCGGGCGAATAATAAAAAAAAAATGAATAGTTTCAATTCTTTAGTTTGAAAAATACTGGTAGAAATTTATTTTTGAATATTTAATATTTTTTAATTGTTCTGTATTGCTTTGTTTGTTGATATTTTAAAAAAATTGTCCTGCACGAGGAATTCTGACAAAAATTCTTAGTTCAGCTTATTTGATGTTTAAACTCGCCATTAGCAACAACAAAAAAGCGTAGCTTGGGCTGCGGAGTACAGGTATGTTCGTTCCAAAATCTTGATCTTCCTTCGATTTCCTTCTGGCGTCGCCCATGATTCTGCATTACATTTTAAAATTAAGTACGGCGTTACTTGATCTTTAGTTTGATATTTCAAAGGTCACCCAAAAAACAAATGTCATCTATATATGTAGAAGCAAATATAAAACTGATTTAGAGAAAAATATTTAGGCAAAAAGACATAACAGTTGCCCTTTTAACAGCATTTGTTTTTTCGAAACTGAGATTTGTCAATTGCATTGAATCAACTACATTTAACATTCGATTTACACGGCATTCAAACTGTA
Organism: Maratus speciosus; assembly: GCA_963932465.1. Taxonomy (NCBI): domain Eukaryota; kingdom Metazoa; phylum Arthropoda; class Arachnida; order Araneae; family Salticidae; genus Maratus; species Maratus speciosus. The sequence goes on from OZ010791.1 coordinate 463,611,551, forward strand.
CAATTTCCGCTTTACTTAAAAAGCATGCTGCTCGCAAACAAGTACTTATTCTGTTCGTTGGTTAACAAGAGGTATGATGCTCGACTAAGAGTACATGTTGCATTTGGTTGGAAATAGTAAGGGACAATATAATCTTCAATTGCCATTAAAATAGGAAACAGAATATGATGAAGAAATGAAGAAGATGTCATTTAGATGGAATATTTTGGTTTATACAGTCAGATAAATTCAAAAAATTTCCGTAAAATCTTACAGCCATCAAATAGGTTTTAAGAAGATAGTTATTTCACACAAGAAAAACAGTATAACAAAAGACAATTCAGAAATAAGAAATAAACAATGAAAAAATTTTAAAGAGGTTAAAAAAGAAAGAAGAAAAAAACGAAAAATTTTAAAAGGCGTACTAAACGTTAAGAAAGAAAAATCCGAAAATTTTTGAAAGACGTACAGAACATAAAGAAAGAAAAAAAAAACCCGAAAAACATTTGAAAGACGTGCAGAACGTTAAAAAAGAAAGAAGAAAAAAAACTCCGAAAATTTTTGAAAGACGTTAAGAAAGAAAGAAGAAAAAAACTCCGAAAATTTTTGAAAGACGTTAAGAAAGAAAGAAGAAAAAAAACCCCCAATGGTAGTTACTTCTGTTCCAAAAGTGACAAAATAAATATGTTTGCACCAAAGATCTTTGTTTATTATTTTGTACAATCCTTTCTCAGTGAAATTTTCCCGAGGAGTTGCTTGCATATTGAAATTGTATAAACCTTTGAAATTTTCAATACTAACACCTAATTTTGACAACATAATTTGGATACTTAAGTATAGTTAGATTACCAAACTCCAAGTCACTCGATCAAGTAGCTTAGGAATTATGCAGGTTTAAATTTTGGAACTTCTAATGCTAATTTTTTTTTTTTTTTTTCGTTGCAAAATACACTGGTCATCAAAATTAAAGGATAATGAGAAAAAATATGCTCACTAAGTTAATGTTGCAACCAATGCCCAATGCTGGAATGCCCAATGCTAATTTTTTTTTTTTTTTCGTTGCAAAATACACTGGTCATCAAAATTAATGAGAAAAAATATGCTCACTAAGTTAATGTTGCAACCAATGCCCAATGCTGGAATTATTTATGTTAATTAAATACTATTGAACTCAAAATTGCACTTCCGCGCATAATTTAGCGTCAGAAATATGCAAATTAGCTGATTGACAATGTGGTGCGCAATGGACATATGTTGGAATTCTGGTCTGTAGTGTTGTTTAAAGTGAATGTGGTGTCTGAATGCGGTCAGTATTTATTAGTTATGGCTCAAAGGCATCATTTAAATTAAGGTCAAAAGTGGCGAATAATTGGTAGAATCGAGGAAGGTCAAATACAAATGGAGGTCGTCCAAGATTTGAATATCCCTCAAAGTGGCGTATCAAGAGCGTCGAGCCTCTTTTTTAACCACTGGATCCGTTGATAGACAGCCTGGTCAAGGGAGACCAAGAGCAACAACTGCATCCGAAGACCGTTTTTGTCATTGTCGGCTCAAAGAAACCACGAAGCTACTACAAGAGATTTTGTTTCAGACCTTCAGTCTGCCACAGGAGCTCGAATTAGCCGTTTACTGCTGCACGAAGGCTTAACAAGAGTGGATTGTATGCGAGAAGACCAATAGTTTGTGCCCCACTCACTCCAGCGTCTAAAGGGGCCCGTTTCAACTGTTCCCGTCGTCATTTCCAAGGGAGCCAAGATGACTGGGGTCGAGAATTGTTTACTGACGAGTCCGGGTATAGTCTGAATGCTGATTCTAGACATGTTTTGATCTGGAGAGATGAAGGAAGACGTAACATGCCCTTCCCTTGTACGTGAAATATCCCGTTCACGCCCAGTCATCTTGGCTCCCTGGAAAATGCCGACGGGAACAGTTGAAACGGGCCCCTTTGGAAGCTGGAGTGAGTGGAGCACAAACTATTGGTCTTCTCGCATACAGTCCACTCTTGTTAAGCCTTCGGGCAGCAGTAAACGGCTAATTCGAGCTCCTGTGGCAGCCTGAAGGTCTGAAACCAAATCTCTTGTAGTCGCTTCGTGGTTTCTTCGAGCCGACAATGACATAAAACGGTCTTCGGATGCAGTTGTTGCTCTTGATCTCCCTTGACCAGGCTGTCTATTAACGGGTCCAGTGCTTAAAAAGCGGCTCGAGGCTCTTGATATGCCACTTTAAGGAATATTCAAATCTTGGACGACCTCCATTTGTGTTTGATCTTCCTCGATTCTACCAATTATTCGCCACTTTTGACCTTAACCTAAATGATGCCTTTGAGCCATAACTAATAAATACTGATCACATTTAGACACCACTTTCACTTTAAACAACACTACAGACCAGAATTCCAACATACGTCCATTGCGCACCACATTGTCAATCATCTGATTTGCATATTTTTGACGCTAAATTATGCGCAGAAGTGCAATTTTGAGTTCAATGGTATTTAATTAAGATAAATAATTGCAGCACTGGGCATTGGTTGCAACATTAACTTAGTGAGCATGTTTTTTCTCATTATCCTTTAATTTTGATGATTAGTGTAGATTGTAATACAGCTAGTTTTTTTTAAAGCATAATTCAAAAACTCCTTGGAGGAATAGATTATAACTTTTGCATTCGCATATTTGTTGAAGCTTCCGGAATTCGAATGATTCATAGGTTCATTTTTTTCGTCTGTTAATTTCGAAATGTATATTATTTGAAATTAATATTGTAACCTAAGAATTTTTCAAAATTACAGTTTATTTCGTCAACCAGTTTTTGAGTTATGCTTAACAAACTAGCTGCATTGCAATCTAGAAACTTATGAAGTTTCTTTTTTATGAATATGAATCCCGATAATAGACTTTGCAATATCGTATCACGGCTAAAAATTTTTTCATATTTTTTTGTAAATACCGTAATCCTTGAATTTGGCATAATATAGTGCAGTGGTTACCAACCTTATTTTATCCACGCACCAACAGAGCATCTCTAAGATCATGATGCTCCCTATCTCTGAAACACATATTTCTCATTATTTAAAAAAAACATTTTTATCCGCATAGATGGAGCTTAAAAGGACATTAACAATGATAGGTCATTTCCCAGTATGTTAACTTAACAAACGGGTAAAAGTTTGTCACAGATGTGTACGTAACACAACTCTATAAATGCAACGAAGTCATAGATCTTCGCCTTTATACCTACTTTGGTTGTCACTAATATTGGCGCTCAGCCAAACGCTGCTAAAGGAATACCGCTCACCCCAATTTGATAAAATCAAATGAGTCCTGACACATGCACAAAAGCACGGAGGGTTTGTTATCCGAAAACAAACAGTAGAAGAATTGTGTTGTACTGTTCGTTTTCGAAAGCCGCGCCTATCACTCTGAGACTATTCTACTATCCAAAGGGGTGTTAACGCTGAGATGGATATTTTTGGAAGCTCCATTTGTACGTTGTCACTAAGATTGGCATTCAGCCAAGCGCAAATAAACAACCTCAGTTCATCCTTATTTTGATAAAATCAAAACAGACCTGACGCATGCTCAAAAGCGCGGAGGGTTTCGTTTTCCGAAAACAAACAGTACTAGTGTTTATATGTTTTCCAACTTACCTGAGTCCAAAACAAAAGTGTTATATGGCCTGCATTTTTATTTTCACAAAATTTCTTAGGCATGTTGAGAATCAGACTGGGCTATTCTACATTTTTGTGAAAAATGAGTTTGAAGTGTCAAAGCATTGCGTGTCATGCCATCTATTGCTGTATAATGAATTTCATTATTTTTTAGACTATTCAAGTGATGGAGTCACATTAACAGATGGTCCAAAGTAACTTTGAATTAAAGTTGCTAGTTCAAAGTGGATCAAGTGGCTTGATCCCTTCTGGCACTGCAACTTAATCCCCATATGATTGATAAAGAAACTTGGTCTCCTCTGGCACTGGCAGAGCTGGTCTAAAAGAGTTTGACAAAAAATTATAAAAATTTTGGAAATCCTTTTTCTCGAAATCACAGCTGGCGAGGTTGATCCACTCTGGTTCTGAATGCCTCGTGAAAGCATTGCTACATTTTATCGTTGATTTTAGTACTCAATCAGATGGAATATTTTTGAATATTAAAAAACACAATACACAATTTTAGGTAGCAATTTTTTTCGCATCTTAAAACACATCTTTGCTAGCGGGCTTTTCTTTGCCCATTATCGCCAGTTGACTATGTATAAATCGATTTTAAAGTTTAAAATGTATATCATCATGTATATTTTATAAATATGAGGCCTACAACAGAGCCATAAAAGATTTACTATTCACCCATTTCCTTCTGATTTAATAATTTTTTTTAAGGATTTATTAATTTTATAAGGTTGGCAGTACCTCTTTCAGATATTTCAAATCTTTTTTAAGATAAATGGGTTCAGGACAGTCAGTTTCAAATGCAGTTTTAAGTAGTTTCATGAGTAAAAGTTTCTTCATATGATTTATTTTTGTGTAAATAGAAACGCAAGTCTTATGCAACAAACTCTAGTCGAAAAAGTTGTACAAAAATTGTAAAATGCAAGTAATAACTATAGAAATAATAAAAATTCTTAGGTAAAAAAAAAAAAGAGTCTGAATATCATAAATTTTTCGTACAATTATCCCGGTTATTAATGTATGAGAACTGTTTAAAAACTAAATAAACTTTAAAAAAATAATGACTGGGAATACAGGGGGCGGCAGGTATTTGAAAACAAATCAACGCCTGCTTTCAAACAGGAATATACACTATAGATAGAGCATTTTTTAAACATTATGTACAGGTGGGCACATACACACTGGATAATGACTGAGAATACAGGGTGCGACAAGTATTTGAGAACAAATCAACGCCTGCTTTCAAACAGGAATATTCACTAGAGATAGGGAGCCTTTTTTAAAAACATTATGTACAGGTGACCACATACACACTGGATGACATCATTCATTGAAACCACTACCAGTCGCAATCTGTCGAAACAGATTGCAGGTAATGATCAGATGAGAGTTGTGAACAGTTGACACTGCATACGCAGCGGCAGCCTTGAGAGCCGCAACATTGTTGTGTGGATGACTATTGGAGTTCCTCTCAATTACGCCACATACGTAATAGGCCATTCGGTTAATATCTGGATAGCTGGAGGCCCAACAAGTTGAGGATGACATGGTGATGAATGCTTTAGCCATCCATTTTTGGTTTGTATGGGATAGTGTAGAGTCTTTTTAAAAAATCATACGTCATCCCACGGGTTACAGAAGTAATTTGGTGCTTTAACACCTCGGTATAAGCAACGACGTTGACTCTGGCACATTGAAGAAAGAAATAGGGAAGCATCAGATTGTCTTCGTTTCTCACGAGCCCCCCAGAATCATCAGTGAGGCTGGAAATTATCTGCGCATGTCTGTCAGAACCTCTTCGGAGATTTTACACCACCACCGATCTTTTTGCGGTTCCCTTTCTTGACCTGGGCAAAATTTTTCTCATTGGAAAGAAACAAGAGCCTTCCTGGCTCCTCTTGATGTTTCAGCTTGTTAAGGAGGCGCTTGTCTCTGGTCAGGTGGTTATCCTTGATTTTCTCGGGCAATAACTGTAATTATCTTAATTCTGTATCCTTATGTTACTGCAAATTTGCTTTTTGCATATTTACAGAATTTTCTTAAGCTTTGTTTTGGTTATAAATTAGTTGTAAATAATTATCAGTAAATCACATAAGAATTAGGGTAATTTTAAGTTTTGAACGATTTTTATACATTTTATACCCATAGATTTTGAAAAGAATAGCCTTTATTCAACTTCATTTGACAAAATATTAATATAAAAAAAAGCTTACTTAATTCAGTGTGTTTCAACAATAAAATAAATGTTTACGACTGTTGCAATAATATAAATAATTAAAAATGAGACCATTATTTTTTTGCACAAAAATAAATAAATAAATAAACATGATTAAAGTATTTTTTTATCTAAGAAAATAAACTGCGTAAAAACACAGGGTTAAACAATACTGTATTGCATTTTATAGTACGAAAAGAAAACAAAACAGAAAACAATAGCGTAAATATGGATTAATATTAATTTAAAATCTTAGACATAAATGTATACTTTATAAATGGAACCCCATTAAAACGTAGATAACATTAATATTTGTTAAAGTCAAATTTGTTCTAAAAATAATATAGCATATGGAAAACATTAGCGGAACAAAATGGAGTGTTATATTTTATAAGTCACTTACCCTTTTACGTAGTATACATTTTCTAGTAATTTATATTCCTTTGTTTGGATTGAGGAAATATTTTTTTATGTCCAACAAAGATTTCTGGATAACTGATTAATATATATTTCCTTTAAATTAACCAGCTACCATAGAAAACCCAATTAGACCAAAGTCTTAGAATTACCACGAGGTTCACATACCCTGCGTTTCTTTTACATGTGCCACTGCATTCCACAAAGGATAATCTGAGCGGTCAGAAAGGGTATTGCATTTTCATTTGAAAGGTCTCGACAATAGAGATTGAAATCCACTGTTCCTTTACTTGCATTTCACAGTGATTTTTTGACATTCATAGAAGGAAATCATTTTCCATTCGCGCACGGCATACAACAACAAATATTAACGGCAGGCGGCTGCGGTATGCTGTTGCCAATTTTAATTATGCAACGTTTCAGATAGGAATACCAGAATTTCCCAGGAAACTGCAAAATTGTTCTGTTATTGTCAATATATTGTAATTGTTCTGTTTAAGGCTGTTCTCAAATCCAAAAGATCAACTTTCTGACATAAGTTTTAATTCATGTTTTTTCGGAAACGCGTGAAACTAGAAGGTGTTGTTATTCAGAAACTAGGTCATCGAACTGTTTTTTCCGTTTCCTTGTAAACGCAATAGATCTTTCTAGGACCGGCGCCGGATAATGAGCCAAGTGAGGCAGCCGCCTCAGGGCGCAGCCTAGAAGGGCGGCAATTGGATCTAGTACATTGAACATATAATCCAGTATATTTGTGGAAATTTAAGAAAAAAGGAAAGAAAAAAATTTATTGTTTTCTTATTTTAGAGTAAAAATACGGAGTAAATTTCATATAATTACAGTATAATCAACAATATAAAGGTGTACAGTATGTCTAAAACAGTGTAATGGGTACAAAATAAATGGGTCTCATGTAATGGATCGTAATTGAATGAGTAAAAAAAATCGCGATATTTTAATTTCAAAAGTTAAAGAACAGAAATATTATAGTTTAAACTGCACCACGAGTTCCAGTAGGGGTGAACAAACGTTGCTTGTTATTCGATGAGATGTGCATGCCTAAGGAATATTTTGCTAATTTTTTGCCTTAACTAATTCAACTGAGGCTGAATTAAAAGAACTTATTTTAAATGAACTTTAAAAATTAGACCACAAAATATAAAAAATATTCATAATCTGGATTCGACAACAGAATAAATTTGAAAGGATCCCATTCAAATGTGCAAAAACTCATTTTAAATGAAAATCCTAAAGCTTTTTATGTCCATTGTTCCTGCCATTGATTAAAATTAGTTATAAACGATTCTGCTAAACAATCGCGGAAATTGTGCATTTTTTTACTTATTCAAGGGTTCTTTTCCTTTTCTTTCCGATGTTCAGTGTTAAAAAAGCACATAAATTCATTAACTTTGAAATGTGTTAAAAGGACTCAATGGGAAAGTCGGATTGAAGCTGTAAAATTTTTGAGACATGATTTATCCAATTTATATGATGCATTGGTAGACATCTCAATATAAAAGTCAAAAAATCACTGGCTAATAAAATACCCACATTTATGTTCGTTTGCTATGCAATGCTTTAGCACGGAATTTTATCAAAATTAATATTGCATTAAAACTTCTAGAATGTCTAATTTAGATCATATGAGACTGTATTAAGATTTTAGAATTGTTAAATCTCTTTTTAAAGGATTTCGTGTTAGCAGCTTTCAACAAATATTGACTTCTTAGAAAGAAATCGCGAACGAAATGGGGTAGGTAGTGATTTTGAGCCATTGTTGCTCTGCAAGAATTAGATGCAAAATTAATTATTTGCTTACGAAGGAACAGTCACTACCATTGATAACCCATGAAAATAACTGAAATCAAGGTGTTTAATTAGCTTTTACATACCTTGATAGCTACCAAAATTCTATCACTGAGAGGTTTGAACAACTAAACGACCACAGTAACATTTTCCAATTTTTATATGATATTTCTTTATTAAACGATCTCGATCAATATTTTTAATAAGGAAAAAGTATTACATACTCATTTAACCAATGATATAGAATTAGATAACTTATACAATAAATTGTTAGTTTTTATGACTATTGTAAAATGGAGAGATGACAGCCTTTGACGTTTTGAATCAGATTCAGAAAAATAAATTTATTGAAGTATTTCCTACATTTTCGTTTGTTTAAGATTTCTTTTAACTTTCCAAATACGGTTGCTAGTTGTGAACGAAGTTTATTTCATAGCTTCCAACTTGTACGGATTTTTCGTACCACTAAAATTTAATAATAAATTTTCCCTTATTCTATCATCGAAATATCACGGTTAAATGAGACAAATTTTCTATTAAATTTTAATGATATCAAAAATCCGTACAAGTTGGCAGCTATTTTATATGTTTTAACACTGTGTAACATTGTAATAACAATAAGTATATTTTTTATAGTACTATACGATTGTGTGATATGTAATTATTTTTAAGTACAAGTAACAATGTGTATTTTAACATAGGCATGTAATTAATTTTATTTTATTGGTGAATAATTCAAACGAGTAGTAATTTTTCCATCTGAGCAAAAATGTTCCTACGCTGGGACTCGAACTCAGAAGCCTTGGCTTTTATTGCCAATGCTATTCCAATTGAACTATCTGGACGACACACCAGCCAACACAACACCCGCTCAGATCAACCATTTTTGTCATGACATCTGGGCTGTTATTTGAAACAGCACGACAGAATATACAGGGTGTCCGGTCTCAACGGTGTCCAATGGCTAATTCCTAAACTGTTAGTCATAGACATATAGTTCCAATTACAAAAAATTTTTAAATCAGGTAAAGAAATATTTTAAAAGCGATTTGGGTCAATAAAAACATTTCTTAAATTACAAAATTAAAATTTTTATACGGTCCCCCGGTCCTATAAGTTATATTTAGTAAAATTTTCCCATGACACTGACAAGTAAGACAATAAAATTTCCATTCATATAACACTAAAATTGAGCGAGTTATGAAATTTTTAAAATGCATGACTTATGCCACTTTTCTGCCCTGAAAACAAATGAGTTCGGCTTGGCCTTGAGGGGTCACATACCAAGTGCTTAAAGTATTCGAAGACCTAATTTCCTGCGCTTTGAAAAAAATCTTACAAGTATTACGATTAAGTTAACATTTATTAAGTTTCAGATTGGCTAAAATAACATATGTTTTATTTTGTCAGGATTTGAAACTGTTTCCTTTATGATTTCTTTTAACAAAAATTATGTTATTTTTATAAGTTTTTATGTTACTTCAACAATCGTACGTATGTAGTTCAAAATTTGAACTTGAACTTTAACACACTTTTAAATATCCGATCGAGATTACATTTTACATACTGGCGCAAATCCAATAACAGTCTAATATTATTATGATTTTCGGTGGTTACCATTTATACTTATTTTACAGGATAACACAAAAAATTTCGGATAGATTACCGCCAAGAAGTTTACGAAAAAGTTTTAGATAAGATAATACAAGACTGTGATCGTTGGTTTTTTTTTTTTTTTTTTTTAACTTTTATGTATTTTTTAGCACTGAATCCGAAAGTTACATTATTTTTTAACCATCATGTCAGGTTATTTCGCAAATCATAAATTGTCAAATTTAAAGAATAACAAAAATAGGATATACTATAAAGTAGAGGTGATGGTTGTGTTTTTTAACTTTTGATAATTGATTTTTACATACTTTTAGCACTAAATCTGAAAATGACCTTCATTTTTAACCATCGTGTTATAATTTTTTTGCAAATCATAAATGTGTAATTTAAAATATAGCGAAAATATCATACTATAAAACATATGTAAAACTTTTTGTGTTTTATTTTATTTTATTTTATTCAATAATTTATTCGGTATTTTTGCTTATCCTGGGATTCCTACAGCTGAATAGCAGAGTGGTCCGATGAGATGAGGGAGTAGATTCAATTTTAACTTTGAACTTTTTAACTTAGAAATTTGAGAAAAATCCTGATGTGATAGTTAAAAATGAAGGTCAATTTCAGATTCAGCGGTACAGAATACATAAGAATCAATTATCAAAAGCTAAAAAACATGACAAAACCCAACTTTTGCAGGCTAGTATAATCGAATAATATTTTAAAATACGTGTTATTTTGTAAAGAATTGAGGCTGTTAATTTAGCAGCATTTTATTTAACAAAAATTCTGTTTTTTTCTTTCTTCTTAAATGTTTATTACAAATTGTATATTTTTCATTAATATGTCAGAATGATTAAAGATTTAAAATTTATATTGCAATGTTAATTTTTCTCTTTACCATTTTTTAATATATCTGGCGAAATTATATATCGACTAAATTTGTGAATGACCCCCAATTAGCAGCAAAAAATATGCTCCAACTTTAAACAGCTATTACTCGGTCAATTTTAATCGTAGAATAACAGGACTTTTTTTTGTCTTACTTGTCACTGCCATAGGAAAATTTTACTAAATATAACTTATAAGACCGGGGAACCGTATAAAAAATTTAAATTTCGTAATTTTTTAAGAAATGTTTTTATTGACCCAAATCGCTTTTAAAATATTTCCTTACCTGATTTAAAACATTTTTGTAATTGGAACTATATGTCTATGACTAACGGTTTAGGAATTAGCCATTGGACACCGTTGAGACCGGACACCCTGTATATATTTTTTATAAACCGCAGATAAAAGTACTCCAACCAAAGGAACTAAGCAAATATAGTGTTGGCTGGGGTACAGTGTCTAGAAGTATATAGTGTGGAAATAAAAAAGCGAAACCGTATAAAAAATTTACATTTTTACCAGTTTGCTCTCTGGTTGAGTCTCTTGTTACTAATGGATAGAAATCCGGTGTGTTTTTAGATATTTATAATGCAATTTAAACTATGGAAAACTTTTATTTGAAAGATAAATTTTGCGAAAAAACAGAATAAAAAAAAATTATGTTGTAATATGTGATATATTAGGAATGAATGAAAATTCCGGCATATATAAAGTCATGATGTTTCTTTATTTAGTACATCTGATATTTCACATCAGGAAATTTTGAATAGAAATTTTATTTTATTTGTGAAATATTTATCGTCTTATAAAGTAAAAATAACTATTAAAACTTTCTGGTGAAAATTCGGAATTTCTAAAAAAAAAAAAAAAAAAAACGCTTTCAAATCGAACGTTTTATTCTTTGTGACCTAATATTTTGATTACATTAGCACCACATATTTCTAGACTCTGTAACTAACGCTTAGTCTTCTCACATTCAAGCAATGATAAATTCCATGGCAGCGCTGCCTAAGAAATGCAATTTTTTTGGATACATTCTAAAGCAATACCGTACTATGTATTTCTAGTCACTGTAGCTGGGGTATCGTTTAGACAGCTAAATTCGAAAAGTATTGGCAATTAAAGCCAAGGGTTGTTGGTTCGAGTCCCAGCCTGGACATATTTTCGCTCGGATGGAAAAATACTACTCCTATGTAATTAATTTAATCTTGGTAACATTATTTTTTCATAATTTTATGCAAGGAATTAATACATTATTTAATTATTTAAACTATTTTTTTATCGGTTTTGGCTCAAGAATGCTTATTAAATTTAAATTGTTCTAGCAAATGAAAATGCTATTAAAAAAATTATATATATTGATTGCAACAGGGTTGGGTTTTTGACGACGAAAACTGGTTTTTGACATGACAGTGGTAAAAACCATGTTTTTACCGGTTTATTCCGTCAAAAACCTATCATATGCGATTTTCCTCCAATTTATAGTGTAAGTGTAGCATACAATACATTTCTAGATTAATTTTTCCTTGTTGTTCTTGTTATTATTATTCACAATTACTTTATTAAATTTATTTAAAAGAAGAGCATTTCCTAAATGGGAAAAATTTTTAAATACAAGAGTAAAAGGAAAGAACAATATTTGTCATAATCTCCACTAATATAGATTCTACTAACTGCAATGAAAATTAATATTATATGATAATAAAAGGTTATTATAATTATTAAATAACATTCTACATACATTTTTAATAAAATACATTAAAATTATTTTAGAGATGCAAAAATGCTATTATATGGTATGACAATAGATGTCAAGCATGGTCCGTGGCCATTGAATAAATTTGAATAGTCTTAGATATAATATTTGCAAATGCATATCTTATGTATTTCATAAATGCAATTATTGTGATTTTCATTTTCACTCCAATAAGCAGAATCTTAAAATTTTAAATTAATAATTTTTTTATACAAACATGTAGGACCTGATTTTAGGTGAAAGCTCTTAGACTTAAAATTTAACACATAACAAAACAATATTTAAGAAAAATCAGAATATAATGTCCTGTTCCTGTATACATTTTATTAAAATTATTTAGGCATTATTTAAAGTGAATTGAAAGAAATAACGCATTGCATATTTTTATTACATACATATGACTGTATGAGTAAAAATCTTTTACCGTTAAAATTATTCTTAAACTAGTGTAAATGCCCGTCCTAGGACGGTGGGTAAAAATTGTGTTTTTCACTTAAAACTTGAAAAACTGATAAAAAAAAATAATTGACAATATGGAGGTGTTTAGATGAGCAAAGTTCGGCTAGTTTATGTTCTAATAAACACACAATTAGCATTTACAATATTTCTGGGTAAACCAGGTTTTCCGGCTAATATACTACTATAACAAAATTAAGATTTCTTAATAAAACAAAAATTTAATAAATATGCAATAAAAGTGCATAATTAAAACAGTCTGCTGCAACTATTGAAATAATACTATTTTTTTAAATAACACTTTGAAATTGTATTTTATCATTTACCCCCCCCCCTCCTCCAATTTTTTTTAAATATGTATATTGATTAATAAATAAGTATCTCGGGTTGAATCCCAACCGTCTAATCCCCTAAGCTTCTGTCCTCCTGATGCAAAGCTATAAATCAAAAATTATTAATTTTACTTTTCGTATAAACATTAATTTTTTACTTTTAAAATATGGGATATGTTTTAAAGTTTAAATTTACATACACCTGTATATAGAAAAGGAAAATATAAGTAATGTGTAATTTAAAAATAAGTTACAAAATAATAAGCCTAAAATATTTAAATTGATTACTTTTTTAAAAGAAAGTCAGTTTTATCAATTTTTTGCAGGAAAAAAAAGGATATTTTTAAAAATATCATATCATTATTTTCTGTGAATCACTTTATATGAGAAATAAATTAAAATTCCTTACATTTCGCAAAGAAAATTTAATATGATTGCAACTTAATACTTGAAATAATCTCAAGTAACACTTGGTGATTTATTTTGGTGGTTTAATGTGATGTGCCTTGCACTGATTTGTTAGGAAGAAGTGTCTTCTACTGCTCAATTATCAGGACTTGTAACCTTGAGAAGTAATCGCGGAATTCTTGTTTCTTGTCAACCAATGGGAGAATGGATCCTTTTCCCCTTGAGTCTCTTCCTGGGAGACTGGTAAGATTGATGGATTCGCCCCGTCCAGCGTTACACTGGCTTTTATTATATAGAGATTGTAGACTTGAGAAGTAATCGCGGGATTCTTGTTTCTTGTCAACCAATGGGAGAATGGATCCTTTTCCCCTTGAGTCTCTTCCTGGGAGACTGGTAAGATTGATGGATTCGCCCCGCCCAGTGTTACACTGGCTTTTATTATATAAGAGGCTTTTATTATATAATAATATTTATTATATATTTTATTATATAAATTTAGAGAGATTCTTAAATGTTTTATTTATTTTTTAATGCAGTTAACTTTTTAATTAATGGATCTACATTTCTGCTTTAAAGTAATATTTAATTATTTATTTATTTTAAGAAAATGATTAAATTACTTAACAAAGTAACAAATAATAAATTACAAAACAAAAATATATAGTTAAAAACTGAGTTTTCACATGGTTTAAAGTTTAATATGGATTTTCAATTTTAATCTCTACAAGATTTAACTTTGAAGAACAAGTCTTATTCCTTTCTCCCAAAAGATGTAATTATCAACTATTAAAATATATTTTATTTCATTTATTTATTTATATAAATCAAGTTTTGCTATATAGAAATAAAAATAATCAATGAACAATTTTGATTTAACACTTTAAGAAATCTTACTTCTGAGGAAATTTCTGAGAAAGCTATTTAGTTTTAAAGAGTGTAATAAATTCTGCTGAAATTATACACATTTTTTAATCTTACACTTATGGGTTATAGAATTTCTTTAAAAAAATCTAATTTTTACAGTATATGCCAAATAGCTTAAGATTATTATAGAGATCTGCTAGCAGAGATATATATGTATAGATAAATATACTTCAGTCTTTTCGATATTGAATATTTCATGTAAAACAATTTAATACTAAAGACAGAATGAAAAAAGATAATGTAAAAACAAACTACTACTAAAAAATGGGTTTTTGACAGTTTTCGACCTTTTTGACAAAGAGGTTTTTACATGACGGTAAAAACCATGGTAAAATCCGGTAAAAACCGTCATATGCGTCAAAAACTTGCCAACCCTGGATTGCTATATAAGAAACGATTTTGACAAAGAAAATTCAAAGTGAATTAGATATATTAATTATTTATTCCACAGTTGATAGTTGTGTTTTTGTAAACATTATTAAAGTAAAATAAAATCTTCATATATGCAATTTTAAATTATCATGTAAATTTCTCTTCATACCATATTTTTACTATTCAATTTTAGCAAGAATACCATGCATAGTTTGTTTTAGTATAATTAGGTATCTCTTTTTTGGGGTGACGACGTGATTGCTTTATAACCCTTTAAGATCTGATCTACACAATTGTGTAGGTGATCCTAAAAAGTATATTTTTAAAAATATTTTTTCAACCAAATAGGATCCTATTAATTAGGGGAAACCACCAAAACTTTTAATTTCTACGAAAACCTCCCGGCCTTAAAGAGATAATATTGATTTCGATATTAAAATAAAGGGCCTCGTCAAAGAAAAAAAATCAAGGCAAATTACATCTTGAAGTTTATTCTTATTTTTAAATATTACGAATATGATATTATATTTGGCGTGTATTATTTAAATATACGCATTCTCCAATAAGTGGGTAATTTGTGTCCCTTGGGGTTATATACTACATTTTATCATTCATATAATTTTCGTTAGCATAAAATGTATTCTGTGATGCCTGTCGACAATTTTGAAAGGAATTTTCAAGGAAATAGCTGTAAATGTTAGTCCAGTAATAGTTTAAATATTCAAATTGTCACTGCTGTCCATTTTCCCCCCCACTTTATGCACTTGTCTTCTGGGACAAATTTAAGTTCAATGACAAACTATTTTTAGAAATTTTATTCTGCAAAATAAAAATTTACATTCTAAAGTATTAAATAAAGAGATTTTCTTATAAATTTTTAATAGTTTTATTTTTATTCTGGCCAGAGAAATGTTGTCCCTTAGTTTTAATTTCACCACTGTCCCCTTGTATAAAACTGCTCATCCAGAGGCCAAATAAATTTTGAACGACAGTTACATTTAGTAGAAACAGCAATCTTGATTCTTGAGAAAGTCACAAGTTTAAATTATCTGGACTTCAAAAGCAGTTACAAGCAGCAAAATAGAGAGAAAGATAAGAATATGTTTATTACCCGTCACTATTTTCCATGTTATTTTTATTTATTTATGATTTTGTCATGATGTAACACACTTTCGCTTAGTTCAAAATAACATATTGTAGTCTTACTAAGATTAACTTACTATGAGCACAGAAACAATTTTGTTTATTTTATCACAACTGTTTCCTCCCACTACTCTCCATGTCACTACTGTCCCCTTTCAATGAGATTTCATCAGCTCACTACCCTGTTGGAATTTTACTCAATCTTGATTAAAAACATATGCAGCAGAATTTTTATTTAAAACTTTTCAACATATTTATTGAACTCATTTCTATGCGGCTTTTATTTAAATAAATGTATGAAGAAATTTCTCGAATTAAATAAATTATAAAACCGACCCGGTAGATAGGTAAAAGAAAAATACTGTTTAACGTTCTTTCCAGAATATTGTACACTCCCTACCTTATATCTCATCTATTTCAAAAAAAAAAAAAAAAGTTTGAAATTTAACTTTTATTTTTCACTAAATCACAGAGTGAAATTATCCATTTATAAACCCCCCCCCCCCATTATACAGGTATATCTTGTTATTCATATTGTTATTTTGCTATTTTAATTTCATACACAACTTTTGTACGTAATTTGACTGTTTTAATTGTTTGACATATTTCAGCCCAATAAGGCTTTTTTTAAAAACTCTGTTTCTTTACCTAACCTGCTGTAACTAAGTTCTTTTTTTGTGCGTGTGTGTATGATATTTATAATGTCGATATAAGAAATGCTTTTTCTAAAGGAAAAACATGTGAGATTTTGAAGTGCAAATTTAATTCTTGATATCGTATTTTTTAAGAATATGATATTTTTTTTCATTTAACCCCCACCTACCAGACGGGTGCAATGGACATGGCATGACAGGTACATTCAAAAGGATTTTTCTCATTAACCCCCCCCCCCCCCTCAAAATTCCGTAAATATGTGACTTTTTTGTGGAATATTCTACTCTTTTTGTATTTTTTTTCTTTCATGAGAGAAATCGTTTTGAATGTACCTGTCAGGTCTATTGTATCCGTCCGTAGGCGGAGGGCTAATTTTCAGTTAGTTGTTATTTTTAGGAAACACAAAATTTCTTAATTAATCTGATTATTTTAATTTTTTAATAGCAAATTAATTTCATATATATTTGTTTTCAGTTAAAGAAATTATCGTTAGCTCATTAACTTATTATTAAAATCGTTTGAGTTGTAATTAAAAAACAATTACGCCATAGGGGCGGCAAAATAATGCTCGCCTCAGGCGCCGAAATTTCTAGAGCCGACCCTGGATCTTTCAGAAAATGCTCTCAAAGTTAGCATTTTGAACTGAACTTCCGTACGAAATAAGAAAATCCAGTTGGTAAGGGGAGAAAAATACCGTGTCACGTGATCCAAATCGCCTGTAACTCAATAGGTAATTTATCGATCCAAAAATGGAAAACACAGTTAGATTCCCAATCGCCTCCGTGGTCAGGCTTTCCAATTTTATATCTTTCCGTTAAAAAATTAATTTGTAAATGTGTCAAAACGTTTTGCGCTTGTTGAGCAGAGCAGTTGAGAACAGCCTTAAAAAGGAGAAACATTTCTCGAATTTACATGGAACGTTACAATTTTTTCTTACAGTGTAGATTCTTTGACGATGTGTTATAAACAGTCTTCGTAACACATCGATCTAAATTCATTTATTCATTTTTAGCTTTTTTTATTACGATATTATACATGCTCTTTTAAGAAATTTCAATATATCAGTAAAAAAAGATCATTAAAGAACATAGTAATATTTAGAATTTCACTTTTAACAATTTGCGTTAATTTTGGAAAGCCCACGTTAATCAATTCAAGATTCAATTTGCCTTTCTCGATTTTAAATTAAGTGTTAACAGCATCACATTGATGACTAGAAGTCGAAAGCTTTTTGGGGATTTCTTTAAATTTTTTTTTTTTTTTTTTTTTTTTTTTTTTTTTAAGGAGATGCGAAGTGTTTTTGATGATTGATATGAAAAATATGCTTTCATATATAGTTTTATAACATTTTAAAATATTTAAAAAATATAAATTTGATGATGATAATTAAAATTTTAGGTTAATAAACGAATTAAGTTAACAAGAAAAATGTCCCATTCCTGCCTCATGGGACATGTTTTTAAAATGAAAATTTATATTTAATTTTCAAAAATGTGTTGAAAAAATGACAGACATTTACATTCTTAAAGTTTATTGTAAATCGCAACATTTATTTTATCTCATATTATACATTGTAAAATCTAAATCAAATGAAAAATATGCTTGTGCTCGACTAGTGCCGCCAATTATTTTTGGTGGATGCATGTTGCTTTGCAATTATGCCTTGTTCATCAATGATGGAACAGTCAGTTTCTTGAGAGAAAATGAAATTTCCTTTTCAATTTCTTCTCATTATCTTAAAGCTGAAATCTTCCTCATGTTTGCTTTCAACTCTTCCAACATAGTGAATAACAGAATATTTTGTTAAAAATTTAACTAAAACACAATCATTTAAACCTTATATTTGGTTCATCTTTACACCAATCTATTTCTTGTATATTTTCATGCCCATTTATAGTGATATCAATGCATTTATCAAAGGTGTCATGCGCAGAAAAAAGCGATTCCTTGTCAGTGGATTCATCATCAATCTGAAACTTCTTCTTTTTCCAGTGATTTTGATTGTTTTGTTATTTTAGGGCTTCGTTCATCTGACGAAACTCTATTCGTCTTGCTCCTCTGTCTGTCCGTCACAGAGCCCATTCTCAGAAACTATATATGTTAGAGACTTGAAATTTTGCATACCTATAGCTGCACACCTCACATCAAACAACAAATCCTAAAATTTCGAAAAAATCTGATATTTAACCCTCTGGGCTTTAACTTGTGTATTTTAAGCTTTTCTTTCTAACTCAGTCCCTAATTAACTGGAAGACTTGACATTTTGCAAAATTATAGCTAAACTTGCGATCAAACGACAAATCATAAAATTTCGAAAAAATCGTGTATTTAACCCTCTGGGCTCTAACTTGTGTATTTTAAGCTTTTTTTTCTTACTCAGCCCTAATTAAGCTGAAGACTTGAAATTTTGCATAATTGTAGCAAAACACTTGCGATCAAACGACGAATCATAAAATTTCGAAAAAATCTTATATTTAACCCTCTGTGCTTTAACTTGTGTATTTTAAGCAATTTTTTATCCTCCCCCTTTTCACCCGGGGGGGGGGGGTACTTTTTAAACTTTTGCCGACGCCCCTTTGATCACTCTTTCATATTATGCATCACAGACTTACATATTTTAGTTCCATTTTTACCGCCAGGGGGCGCCTACATATCTCTGGTGCTATGGGCCCGATTCCCTCGACTAATATAATAACGGATATAGATTGTAAAACGGAGTTTCGTTTGGATAGTGGTTTGTGTAGAATAGAGTGCGCCCCCTGGTTGCGAAATGTGAAACTAACATATTTTGCAAAAGGATAAAGTGTTTTGAAAGGAATATTAAACGAAACCCTCTGTGCGATCTATGATCACACTTACCCACTTGTTCCTGCATTCTTAGTTATCCTGTATAGTAAGAATTTGATGTACCTCATTTTGAGAAAAAACTAAAAATATCTTTTAGACACAATTTAAAAGCTGTAATAGCCGTAACTGTAAACGGCTGTAACTCTGGTTCTAATTAAGATACGGACATAATTTAAGCATAATTCGGCAGTTAAAATATTCGATTTTAATATTATTGCAAAAATGAAAAATCTTTTTTTTGATCGAAAATGACGTTACCAAGGTGTGTGGATACCTTAAAAATATCTCATGTTTTTCGAACTTCTCTGTGGAAACCTCATCATGATGCTGCTCAATACTTTTGAATTTTTAATTCTTTTGTGACTTTTGAACCACCCGGTACTTTTATATTACAACTTTATTTTTATTACATTACACCAAGGGGTGAATATTGTAGATAATCTTTTTACATATTTAAGATATTTATTTGTTAGAACGTCCCTGAAATTTTTCCTTTCCGTAACTATCTTTTTTTTCAATGATTTATCCTTGTGTCTGGATGCTAGATAAAATTACATAAGAAAATTATAGTTTATTATTCACAGCAAACTGAGATAACTATTTAATAACTTTATGATGCGAGACTTCCTGCAAGAAAATTTACGATTTCTCTGTCCTTTACGCTTGCCGTTTTTCTGCAACCAAAGGGACTTGGCAGCTAGCAATAAGCTGATTTATTTATTTATTTATTTATTTTACAAATTTTGATTTAAATTTATTTGAGGATAAAGTTATTTTTTCCACAAAAGTATTATTTTATCCCTTTTAATTATGGCATATCGGAACTTACTGAATTTCATCTTATCCTTGCTCTTTATCTTTTCGTTAATGTTTTTTGTACCACTTGTGAATAGTGTTATTTCTGCACTCGCAATAACATTTTTTGTAATTAAGCTAGCTGAATGGCTTACAGAAATATCTAGAAAATATTTCTTATACAAGCGAGTCTCGCCAAACAATAAAGTCGTATTGATAACAGGTAATATTTTTCATTTTTAAACTGTTTTTTTTTAAAAGTATATCATATGTAAATTCTTCTAGTAAATTATACGAATGCTGCTCTGCTATAATCCAGTCTTCTTTATAGTATACTAGTTGCATAGCAACCCGTTGTGTTGCTTTTGAATTGCATGAAAACATTCTATTATTTTGCGGAAAATGAAATCTAACTTTATTGTAAATTAAATGTAATAAAGTGTAATAAAAAGACATGTCTAGTATTAATTTTATTAAATACAATATTTCAAATAATAAATTAGATTTAAAATTTAAGTCAAAAGCTTTCCCAATAATGCACATATTCTATAACTTTATTTACCAAAAGCTTTTAGCTCTTCCAAAATTTGGCTTCAAATTTCGGAGCAGGTAGGAATGATGTTATTTGGGTCAATTTATATGAAACTGATTTTGTTTTACGAATTTATTCAGACGCATTTTATATTTATGAATTAAAATAACTGCTTAGAGAAATATTTTTTCTTGCTAAAACTTTTTGTTTTTAACGTCCGTTTCTGGAAAGTTTTAATCACCATCTTAAGGTATAAACTTGAAAATCTATTTTTCTATTTTAAATTAAATAAAAATAACTTGCGATTTTTTTTTTATTTCAACGTCAGCAGAATTTATCTGAATGTTCCAGTCGATAGACGAATTTTTTCTTTCTAAAATAAACTGATTCTTGAAGCTGGAATATGTGAAAATAAGTTTGTATTTCTTGAAAAATACAATTCAATCATTATATTATTTTCTTCTATAATTCAACCTTCTTTATAATAGTAAAGATAGATGTTTTTATATCTGTTATTTTTGTGATTATATTCTGAAGAGATCCCTGTGCGCAGAGCTACAAAATTTTGCAGAAAGGTACCTATTTGTACCCGTTTTTGGATTTTTTGTCCAGATTTTTTTTTATTTAACTTTTTATGCATTTTTTTTAGTGTTTTTTCCCGTTTTAAACATTAAAACTGAACTCTTTTTTTTTTTTTTTTTTTTAAATCTTTTTAGCCCAATATAGTCAATTTTGTCCTCTTTTCAACAAAGTGTATTCGAAATCCGTACAGCGATTTTTGAATATTTCGCGAATATTTTAACACGAATTTAAAAATAATTTTCGCGTTCAGCGGCAATTTTTTGACATTCGTAAAAGGAATCAGTTTTCAACCTTTTAGCCCAAGGAAGCAGGACGTTTCGGTCCCGCCATTTCGGTCCCGCCGTTTCGGTCCCAAGACATTTCGGTCCCAAGACATTTCGGTCCCGAGACATTTCGGTCCCGAGACATTTCGGTCCCAAGACATTTCGGTCCCGAGACAATGCGGTCCCGAGACATTTCGGTCCCGAGACAATTCAGTCCCAAGACATTTCGGTCCCGAGATATTTCGGTCCCTTCTCCAGCAAGCTGAAATTTTGTGCACTTGAAATAGGTGACAATTTTATAGGGGACATTGTAGAGTTTTTTAAATAAAGGCCTTAAAATTTTAGTAAACACACACAAATTTCGTATGGTAATCATTTTAAAAAACAAGGGGGGGGGGGGGGATTGACATTTTCTATATTTTAGTGTATCATAAGTATAAGGGTCTGATAAATTAAGACATTTATAACTCGATCTATAATTATCGCTAAACATTCATATTTTGTATGGTAAACGTAATCTTTATAAAAAGAGGGACATTATCAAATTTTTTAACTGAACTCCCTAAATTTTAGTATAACTCGAATATAAGGGACTCGAAAACGCAAACACTTATAACACAGATCAAAATTGTCGCAGCCCACACAAACTTCCTATGATAATCATAATCGTTTTATAAGGCAAGGGGGGGGGGGGGGCTGTGTTGACTTTTTATATATTTTAGTGTATCTTAAGTATAAGGTCCTGATAAATTAAAACATTTATAACTCTCTCTGTAATTATCGTAATCACACTCATATTTTGTACGGTAAACGTAATCTTTAAAAAAGGAGGTACATTATAAGATTTTTTAACTGAACCCTTGAAATTTTAGTATAACCGAATATAAGGGCCCGAAAACCGCAAACACTTATAACTCGCAATCAAATTGTAGCACCCCATGCAAATTTTATATGGTAGAAGTAATCGTTTTCAGGAGTGGGGGAAGGGAGAGTTCTGTGGATTTTTTATAGAAGCTCCTCATATTTTAGTCTATCATAAATATAAAGTCCAGACAATTTAAAAATATTTATAAGTCGAGCTTTAATTTTCATATGCAAATGCCCATGCCAAAATGCACATATTCAATTGTATATAATTTGCACACTATGTGATTAATAATGAAAAAATCTGCAAATATTTTTACAAATCTTTATTTTATCCTATTATTTAACGGCGCATCAATTGTAAATGTATTGCATTTTACATATTTTTTAAAAAGGGGGTTCTTAACATGGAATTGTGATAAAGACACATTATTTTTTAAATTCTGCACCGGAACAGACTAGAACTTTCTATTTTATTTTAATAGTTATTTTAATTTACTATTTTTTGAAAAACTATTTAAAAGTTTGCATTAATCTTTTTACATGTAACAATAATATTACCGCTATTTCTACCGGTGTCGAATGACAAGTTTTAAAATATTTTTAATTTTGAACCACTTCACTGTTTGCCCCGAGATAACTCGGGGATAAAAGCACTTTTTCCCCATACCTGTCGACGGTGAAGTGGTTTGCAACAATTACAAATCCTTTTTAATATATTTAAGACTTTTATATGCTTATTACATTCAAAAACTACGCGCACAATAAATATAAATCAAAATTTTAAAATTTCTATTGTCATAAAATATTCTTTTCGTATTTAAAATTAATTCTGTATTTCAAATATTTCTTTGTTATTTCTTTGACTTATATACTTAGAATTAAAGCAGCCTACATGTTTTAATATGACAAATAAAAAATAAAAATGAAAATACAAAAAAAATAACATAAAATCTCAAAATAATAATGTATAGTGAATCACTTTTACGTAAAATTTCATTTTAAATTAAGAAATTTTATAAATATATCACAATGAAGAAATTTGGAAATTTAGAAAACATATTTGGCTTTTCTTGATATCTATATGTTATTCATTCAAAAGAATATTATACATGTATATATATATGTCAAGTGTAGATGTCCTGGCTTCCCCCATTTGATTATGCTAAATAAAGATCCAGATAGAAGGATTATTCTACTCGCGCTCTCTTTGTTCTAGTCAGCCGGCGCTCTTTTGTGGCCACACGGCATTTTTCATCTTTAATGGCTTAAAAAAAACGGGACGACATGCAGTGGCGTAGCCAGGATTTCGTTTCGGGGGGGGGGGGGGGGTCCAGAATTTTCCCTTCATGTTATATATATAGTAAAACCTGTCAAGATGAAATTGTAAATTTTGGTGAAAAATTCCGTTTTACACATGTTTTCGTGTTATTTGGTGTATTTGTATAGTATTCTTTTCCGTAGCACTATGGAACATTTATGTTTAAGACAGAACTCCGTTATAGGCAGGTTCCATTTTTAAAAGTTTTGTGTATTTACATAAATATACTTATTTATATCATATGAATAGAATAAAACTTGTCAAAATAGTAATTGTCTATAACAGAATCCTGTCTTTAACGTAAGCGTTACATGGTCTTAATATGAATTGCGATACAATTAAATTTGCTGAAAACCTGCCTGAAAAGGGGATTTTCACCCTTCTTTAGTGAAGCATAGTGAAACCTGTGAAAGCGGAATCTTTCTATAACGAAATCCTGTCTCAAACGGAAGAGTTTCAGAATCCCTGCGAAACGAACAATAGATCTTATTAAGGCAGTGTATCTTAGAAGTATAATTAATTACACTTCTTTACATGGAAGCCTGTCTAAAATGGAGCTTTTTACCAGTCCTTGGAATCTTGTCTTGACTGTGTATATATGATAGAAATATTTCGAGTAACTTTAAGAATTTAGGTATATCCTTATTTAATTTCTTAATTTACAAAAAAAGCATGGATAAAAAATATAAGGCCAATCTCTATAACTGCAACTAATAATACATTCAAGTTACATTAATATTTACCAGTGAAAAAGATTAACTTATGATGTAAAAATCTGAGCGCATACTGAAGAGTTAAATTTAATTAACCCATTCGCTGTCATTCACGAGTATACTCGTGGCTTTAATTTATTGATAACTTTGTCACCACTATTTTATAATAAAAAAAAAAATGCCTCATTTATTGGCAGAAATTTCGCTCTTTTAGTAAAGCGAAATTTATCTTTCTGAATTTGTGCTGGCAAACGACCTTCAACAAAAAAATTGAAAATTCTTAGTTTTGGCAGCGAATGGGTTAAATCAAGTTTCATATTACATAACATTTGCCTACAATAAAGTTAGGGCCAAGTGGTTAAGAGTAAAACAGCAATTTTCATGTTTAATTTCTTGCCATTGAATTAAGAATTTGTGCTGTAATAGATATTGGATAATGATTTCACATAAGTGTCAATCGCATGAGCCGTTCATGCGATCCGCCGCGCTCCCCATGGAAATTTTTGAGGTAACCCAGATAGCATGAACATTAGCAGAAAGTTTGATTTTTTCTGATATTATCTTGCCGTGACAAATTTGAATTGAGAAATTCGCAGCAAATCTCCCGCAAGGTATACCATCACCCACTTGCATGAGTAGTTTGTTGTGAAACTGATGGCAAGACTGTCTTTAATTCACGAAAGCAAAAATTCTCTCTGTTGAGAGACTCAACAACAATGAGAATCAGCACATACGCAGAAATTGCAGAAATTTTATTCGGTAGGCATCGTTTTTTCTAAACGCTATACTTATTAAATACCAAAAAATGCTCGAAATGAAAAGTACAAATATTACCTAAACTTGTTTATGGTGATAAAACCTATGCATGCGCCTTCTGACGGCGCTTTCGCATCAATAGACCTGATCAGGTCTATTGACCCTTTCGAAGGGGTTAAACTTATAGTGTGATATGGAAAGATTACTGCTTTGCAGTAAGTTTGCAGTATTTTTGATTACTTGTTTGCCATTAGTTTGCAATAAATTTGATACAGCATGAATTTAACTTGCACGACAATTTGAAAACACTCATAGTTATATTGTTAAGTAAAAAAAATTTCAAAAATTGAATTGTTTTTATTAAACGTATTTATCAATTCAAAATTATTTTAATTATTAATTGTTTAGATAACTAATTTATCAATTGCTTGTTTAAAAACTATTACATGAACTATATAATAGTTTTTATAGGGTAAATGCAAAGGTATATTTTTTTAATTTTCGGTTATTATAACGTTATTAACTTCATTAGGATGTATAAAAGTGATAAGGGTTCTGAAGATAAACATGTTGTTTATTCATTTATTAGTTAGCTTATAATATTATTTTTGCTCTTTAATTATAATTAATTAATAATTTCTTACTTTTTGCGAATTGTAAATTATAACTGTACTTAAAAAATTAAAATCTGCATAATATCACCTAACACTGTTAAAAGGTATTTTTACGTATTTGTACAATGTTGCATTATTATTATTATTATTATTATTATGTTTAATTAATTAATTAATTATTACTTAGACAATGTTTTTGACTGATTTTTCAAAAAATTCCTATATTACTTTTTGGAAATTATAAATTAAAACTTTTGAATAAAAACTTTAAGTACTATTAATAATTGCTACTAATAATTGCTATTAATTAATTCTCAAAAAAGTTAGGAATTTTAGTATAAAAATTAAATTAATATTTTATTAAATATATTTTTTATTTAATGTATCCTTAATTTATTAAATTAATAACATTATTAATATACATTACATTTTTTTACTTTAAAATAAACTCAATACATAATACATCTTATATTCAATTTATCATATAGTAGTTATAAACTGAAATTTATCTTTTACATGTTTATTTATTTTATATTTAAAGTCACCAAAATTTAAAACTATTAATATAATTAATAATAAAACTAAAATAAAAAATTATTAATTTTTTTTTTCTGGGAAAGTGGGAGGAAATGGATAATATTAAAAATCAATAAATAAACGACAAATACAAGTTGGAAATTGCTCGTCAAACGTGGCAAATGAGGTGCGTTCGTACTATAACTAGTTTTATAATTATTTTTTACACCTCATATTGTACTGAATGTATATTTTTTTTTGCACTTCATGAGTGCATAGCCTGTGACATCATTAAAATGCACTTGCAATAATTTTTTCCCATTCCCCGTAATGTAACGCAAAACTTTTGACTGTCTCTGTAATTAAACTATACACCGATTTTCATAAAATTTCAAATGGCTCGACAAAATTTTGTAATAATTATATATTTAAAATTTCAGACCACTCGGAAGGCTGTAACATCATTCAAATGCACTTGCAATAATTTTTCCCCATTGGCCGTAATGTAAAGAAAAACTTTTGATAGTCCCTGTAATTAAACTATGCATCCGATATCCATAAAATTTGAAATGGCTCGACAAAATTATGCAACAATCATATATTTAAAATTTCAGACCATTTGGTTGGGTTGTTTTTGCTCTGTTATATGCGGAGACAGACGGGCAGACGGACGGACTGAACGACGACTATAGGTGCTACGTATTTATATAATTACGAACGCACCTAAAAACCTTAGTTTTGTCAGTTAAAAATTGGAAATAAAATTAATTAAAATAATACTTACACTATTACATAAAATAAAAAATAATCATCTTATTACAAAGAAATAGGCCCAGTTTCAATAAAATTAGTTCACAAAAATCGTCTGCAATGGGTGAGAAGACTGTTAAAAATGCAACCAATAATTATTTTTAAAAAAAATGAAGCGGTGTGTGGAGTTTTCTGACAACAAAATATTTTTCCTGGCACACCTAATTACCAAATCACTATTGTTTTCCCAATGTTTATAATGGTAAAGTAACTTATGAAAACAAAATTATAACTTTGTATTATAAAAGTAATAAGAAAAATTAAGTATTTTTGCTTCAATAAATATATCTCATTTCTGAATTATTAAAGGAGAGGATGTAGAAGAATGATTTGAGGAAATATTTACCTACAATAGCTTATAAGTGTCCAATTGAATTATTGAAGACATTTATTATTAATCTAATTGTAAGAAGGAGAAAAAATAAGAACAGTTTTTTAAATTATTTAATTAATGATGATAATTTAAAGGTTCTAAAAAACGTATGAAAACAACCAAAAAATCATCTATGGCAGTTTATAGTATATATAAAATACCTAATATTAATAACAAATAATACAGCTTAAAAAATCCATTTTGTTAAATAATAATAATAATAAAAAGACAATGTCCCCTGTAAAATTATATCACATTGTTCAATCAAACAAATTTTCAGCTCGCTGTGATTTCATTATCACGAGTTATAAAAGTTTAAATTTATCGGACTGTTATATTCAGCTTTTTTTTTTAATTTGGGGGGTGGGGGGTGTTAAAAAAATTTAAAAAGGTCCCAAATAATGTTTAAATTACAGCGTTTGGCGGCCCACGACAATTAGAATACGAGTTATAAGGTGGTGGGCACCGAAATGACAAGGGACCGAAATGGCTAAGGACCGAAATGGCCAGGGACCGAAATGGCTGGGGACCGAAATGGCCAGGGACCGAAATGTCTCGGAACCGAAATGGCCAGGGACCGAAATGTCTCGGGACCGAAATGTCTCCGGACCGAAATGGCCAGGGACCGAAATGTCTCGGGACCGAAATGGCCAGGGACCGAAATGTCTCAGGACCGAAATGGCCAGGGACCGAAATGTCTCGGGACCGAAACGGCGGGACCGAAGTGTCGGGACCGAAATGTCGTGTACCCTTAGCCCAATACCGTGAATTTTGTCTTCTGCGATTTTTAAATTTTAAATTATTTTTTATGCGGTATTAAACGCTTTTTCGTGTTTCGCTGCGAATTTTTATGCGATATTTAGCGTTTTTCGAGTTTTGAGGGGATTTTTCCACATTAGTGAAAGGAATACGGTTTCAATCTTTTAGTCCAATAGAGTAAACTTTGTCCTCTGCGATTTTTGAATTTTAGTGATATTTTCAATGCGATATGTAGCATTTTTTTCAGCGTTTCACTGCGATATTTAGCGTTTTCTCATGCTTTGATGCGTTTTTTCCACATTATTCACACATTATTCCACATTATAAAGGAATCCGATTTCGCTCTGTTAGCCTAATTAGTACATTTTGTGCTCTTCTCAATAAAATTTATTCAGAATTTGTACAGAAATTTGTGAATTTTTCGCGAATTTTTATATGCGATATTTAGCGTTTTTTCGCTTTTGCGGCGATTTTTTGACATTCGTAAAATGAATCCGGTTTCAATTTTTTAGACCAATATAGTAAAATTTGTCGTTTGCGATTTTTGAATTTTTAGCGATTTTTATGCAGTTTTCAGCGTTATTTTTTCACGTTTCGGGGTGATTTTTCCACATTACTAAATTGAATCCGGTTTCACTCTTTTGGCTCAATATAGTAAATTTTGTCCTCTTTTGAATAAAGTTTATTTGGAATTAATTCGTACAGCAATTTTTGAATTTTCGCGATTTTTTTAATGCTATTTTTAGATTTTTCATGTTCCGTGTCGATTTTTTGAAGGAATCCGGTTTCAGTCTTTTAGCCCAATATAGTAAACTTTGCCTTCTGCGATTATCAAAAGAAATCATTTAAAAGTATTATAATGCAAACGGGTAATTTGCAAGGAATGCATCCCTTTTTTTTTTTTTTTAACCCGGCAGCACACGCGTTCACTATTTAAAAAAAAGAAAAAAAGAAACTAAAATACTGAAACTGCACTGGCAATCGAGGCGCCAGTATTATTTCCGTATTTTAACAGAAATTTTCTCCCGTAAATTCCAGAAAACGGATTTTTTTTTTTTTAATTTATGGGTGAAAATTTTGCCAGTACAATTTCCGTACTTTAGTCCGTTTTTTTTTTAAACAGTGTTGGGATAAAATGTACCCCAATCATATTTTTTCTTTAAAAAAAGAAAGGATACATTTTTTGAGGACGTTTCCGACCTGCCTTGTACCTTTCAAGGTCAAAGTCGAGAAGGGATGGGAGAAGCAATGTCTTTTCTTTGTTCGCTAGGAGGGGAGAAATATACCTCTTCTCTTGGGACTCAAATATCCCGTGCGTGTAGAAACGTTTCATTTCGATACGTCTATTTCTTATGGGATAACAACACTAAAATAATTTTAATGAAAGAAAGACTAACATAAAAACTACTTGTATATATTGATGAAAAGGTATTAAATATAATTAATATCAATTTTGTGAAATAATTCATCTTTTAAGGTGTAAAGCAAATAGTTTGCATATTTTCTAAAAGAAAGAAAGAAAATAAACTGTTTTCGAAATTTCGATTAAAACAATAGGAAAGACTAGAGAACAGGAATTCTGCTTTTTCAGAATTTAGTGTCGCCCCTGGCATTTCCATTACTTCATTTTCTTATGATGGACTGATGGCTTCTATTATTATGAAGCAATCATTATAAATGAAGTGTTAGGTGAAGATGAAAGAGCAGCCGTAAAAAGTTAGAACTCTGATTTTCTGGTCAGAATGGGGGAAAAAAATGGCCATAATTTTTTTTTAGTCCATCAGAAGAAAATAACTCGGTGACAGCGGAAACTCCGATAATCGGGACTCTACTGTAGTTCAGTTTTAAGACTTATAACACGCGATTTTATTTTACATAAAGTGACGTCATCCACATCCGCTGAAGAATTCCACATTTACGATCGACTCTTAAACATCTACAGTAAAGTACGCTTGGGACGTCACTATCGCTGAATAATGCACAAATCCAAAAAAAAAAAAAAAGAAAAGAGATTTCGTCATTCAAAAAACTCGACAAAAAATCGGCTATCTAAAGATTCACAGGCCTTCATTTGTTTGTATTATTAACATAGATATTTAAAATTAAATTTAGTTTCTAATTGTTCCATGTTTTATCAGAAATCCTTCATTTATATTTTTTCAAAATAGCACGTATTTTAATTTTTTTTCAGTTTTTATGGGAAAATGGCAACAAAAAGATATAATTGCTATTTTTCTTTCACTTTCTACAGAAATGGAGTTCTTCCGTTGCCAATATTAAGAGAATGGCTCTAAAAACTACACAAAAATTAATATTTCAAAAATAAATGGAGATACAGTTTTCAAACAAATTGCATTAAAAAGAACTTTTTTTCGGAATACGACGGTATAAAAATTGAAAATGTGCGATGCTTAGAAGTTAAAAAATTGCTATAGAGTATTTAATCGAACTGCTTTGTTTTACGGCTGGCTTCTGTAAGGTAACGTTATTTTTCGGAAACTACACAAAATAAGCTGGGAGAAAGAAATAGCATACCGTACCGGGGGTTAAAAAAAACCGTGATTTTTGCAGAAACTACTACAAAATCTGGAAATAAATATGAAAAGCATGATTTCCCCCCCCCCCCCCCTAGTAGTACTGATGCATTTTACAATATCGAGCGGTAGATTTGTTTTTGAAACGCATTTAGCCAAAAATATGATGGGAGAAAAAACGGAGTGAGATTTATCCTACGCGTGTATAGTAACAGCAAAGCCTTCTCAAGACTATAGGCGGCTTTGGTAACAGTAACGTAATAGAAAAGGGCGCGTGTGCTGACGAGTTAACGTAAGCTTGCGAATTTTTAGACCGACCAAGTGTAAGTTCTTAAAGATATAAATAGTAACCTTTGGATTAAACGGCTGATGTAACCTTAAAAAAAGTCTCTCCAGTTGGATGAGGAGGGCTAGAGTCCCTCGAGCCCCCCCCCCCCCCCCCTAATTTCCTATGCTTCTGCCTTCTGCTCTGAAAATATTATTGGGTGAGTGCAAAAGTTCTACCCGTTTTGAGCATATGTAAATGTCAAGTGGAATACAGTCGTTACAGCTTATGTTTCGAGGTCAAAAAAGTGGATAATAACGAGTAGAGCAGTACTATGTATAGGCACAACATTTGTCAGAAGAACTCATGCAGAACGGGAAACAACATAGCAAGTAAGCAAGACCACGTCAGACATTGTTTACAGTACGAGTATGATAAAGCCGTTACAGCAGCCAGAGCTTGCCACAGCATTTTTCCTGCGTATTGGGAAGATGCCGCGGACGATAGCAGCTGCTACCATTGGTTTAGGAAATTCCGGGAAGGAGACGGGAGCTGTAAAGTTCATGCCCGTTTTGACGCCGATCAGTGGTTTCTGACCAGGATCTGGACACAGCCATAGCAAATTCCCCACATCCAATTGTCAAAGAATTAGCCGAAACGTTCTCGGTACACAGAAAAACAGTCAAAAGACGGATGCATGCACTTGGCTTCATCACCAAATTCGATCAGTGGGTAGCACACCAGCTTACAGTACGGCATCGATAACAGAAGATCAGCACCTTTGTTTTTTTGCTTTCCTGTAACAGTAGGGAACCATTTTTGAACCGAATTGTAAGGGGTGATGAGAAGTGGGTACTGTACCGTACTGTGAAGCGTCAAAGGACCATGTGCCGATGTTGCAGAGGCTACCCCATCGACCTAAATAGGTGGACTCCATTCCAAAAATGTTTTTCTCAGTGAATGGCTTAATGCTAGGGAATAATCAACTAGGAGGTCCTCGCGCCAAACCAAATTATCAAAGCAGACCTCTACAGCAAAAAATTGGACAAATTGTGAGCAAAACTCACGTCTAAGCGGCCAGCATTCATCAATCGCAGAGTGGTTCTCTTTCAACACGATAAAGCCAGCCCTCATATTGTTTTAGGGACTCGGCAGAATTTACTGGGCCTTAGTTGGGAACTTTTACTTGAGCCGCCGTATAGATCCGACCTTGAACTTTCGATTTATCAGCTTTTTGCATTATTACACAACGCCTTTGCTCACCGAAACTTCAATTATGTGGAGACTGTAAAAGCGGCGTTACAATAGTATTTTGACTGTAAAATAGAGGAGTTTTATCGGCGTGGGACTAACTTACTGCCAGATAGATGGCAAGAGGTCATACATAATTATGGTGCATGCGTGAATTCATAGGTGCTTAACTTTTTGTGTTCTTCGCCTTTCTGTTTTCGATAAAAAACGGGTAGAACTTTTGCACTCACCCAATACGTTCATCTTAACATGTGAGACCATTTTCATGATTTGATTGCAAACTCTGATAAAGAATATACAAACACGGAAATAAACTTCTAAGAAATGTAATTTTTATTACACTAAACCTCATTGCAAAATAAATCACATAATATGAAAGCGTGTTCAAGGGCGGAATGCCCCCAATTTAGAGTGGGGTCATGGTTCTTTTTTTTGGGGGGGGGGGGGGTGTCCACACCACTTCATGATCAATTTTTATATTGAATGCTATTCCCAAATTAAAACTGGTGATTTTTCTGATACTTTCGCGAATAATTCTTTTCATTCATAAATACAAAAAATTTGCATTAATATTCATAAAATTACATAATATATAGCTTTCATTTCAGATACCAAGAAATTGAAGCGTTTCTCATTTTCTTATAAAGGCGAAGAATGACTAAGAAATGTTGTCAAGTTAGCATTTTAATCCAATTTTTAGGACTTGAGAGCCACAAAAATGTCGCCATGAGGGAGCAATTAGAATTCGCACCCGGAAATTTAGTTTAAAATGACACATTTTATGAACATTTCAGAAAGATTCTTTGCTTTTATTGAAAAATGAAAAACACTTTTTGATCACACAGTTTCTGAATAAGTGTACTTGCAAATTTCTTGAGATTAAAAATATTTTCACGGATATATCAGAAATTACGTAATTTTGATTTGAGTAGAGCTTTAAAGAGTCAGAGAGATTCACATTGTTGAACAGGGGCGCGAGGGGGGGGGGGGGGTGTGGATTGAAAGAATTTAAGATATATTTCCTTTTTTAAATAATTTTTAGCTTAGTTTTTCTGTTGTTCATGAGGGGACGGGGGGGGGGAGAGAGGTCATGACTCCCGTGACCTCCTCCTTGGATCCGCCATTGAGTTTGTTTAAAAAATACTTTTCTGTTTATCGTAAATTCTTCATAGAACTTAACTTGACTAATTTTTGAGGCATACCCGAAGTTATCTTATTGTGCACCGATCGAGAATCGCTACTCTTACAGAGTAAAACAAGAACAAAAAAATCATGCATTCGACATATACTATGAAAACACTTTCAAACACTAACTCAAATATAATTAAAACATCAACTATAAAACACCAACTGAAAGAATATTGTGAAGAAATTTCCTTTTTTCCATACAACGAAATGATATATCTAAATAAACAATTTAAAAACGCATAACCCACTAGTAAAAATTGATTTTGAGCAATTTGCTTTTCATATTCGATAGTGTGTTCGAATTATTTCGGGCAACCCTATGTAATTTATTTCTATATACAAAATCTCTTATTCTCTTCTCGGGTACGGCAAGTAAAGCTTCACTAATTTCAGGTGTCTCTAA
Organism: Maratus speciosus; assembly: GCA_963932465.1. Classification (NCBI taxonomy): domain Eukaryota; kingdom Metazoa; phylum Arthropoda; class Arachnida; order Araneae; family Salticidae; genus Maratus; species Maratus speciosus. The sequence continues at coordinate 463,645,565 of OZ010791.1, forward strand.
CACTTCAATCGTAATACTTTTATTCAGCATTTCGGGATTTTTCAAAAGAATTCTGTATCGCTTACGTTTCTGATTTATCGCGGCTTTAGAGCCAAAAGCGTGAATTGTAACATCTTCTTCTCCTACTACTTGTAAACCTAATTTTTCTGCAACGTTACTCAATATAAATGATCTCTGCGACCCTAAGTCATATAATAGACGTAATTTCGATTTATGTTCTTTTCCGATAGCTAATGCAGTAGCGGTTTGCAAATAAATATCTCGTGTTACGTTCCCATTTTGAATTGATGAAACTAATGTATCTGTTATTTCCCCTTTATTCTCGCTTTCTTCACAAATCACTGAATTATGCCTCCGAAAACAAAATTTACATCTATTTTTAGACTTACAATTTTTAACTAGGTGAAATCGCTTCAAACACAGAAAACATCTTGCTTGACTCTTTATAGCATTTTTCTTCTCTTCTATTGTTTTAGAACAAGTTTCTATATCATGACTTTCTGAACAGAATAGGCATTTATTTTCAACATTCGTATTCAAAGTAGCTGCCGTAGGCATTTTGTGCTTAAATGATTTACTATTAACAAAATCCCTATCTGAAAATTCTTTTTTTACAACTACTTTGTTCCCAAATCTTGTATCGTCATCTGATTCTTTCTTGCCAAACGAAAATGTGCGATTTCTTGTTTCGATTTCCGCTCTCAAATAATCTAATAGCTTCGAAACATTCCACGATTCTGCTTCATCTTTATTTTCTCTGTTATAATTCAACATTAAACTATTCGGTATTAACTTCGTTATTATAGGAAATAATAAACTTCCATAACTTTCTAACTCGATTCCTAATGATTTCAAACTGCGTATATGTATTTCGCAAGTATCGTACAAATTGCGCAATTCTTTCAAATTAGAAGAATTACGGACGGGTGGCAAATTTAATAACTTATTAATATGTGACCTGATCAACATTTCTTTTTTCCCGTAGCGACTCTCTAAAATATTCAGAGCCATATCATAATTTTCTTCGGAAACTAATAATCCTTGAATGGCAGTTTGCGCCTCTGATTTTAGGAGACTTTTCAAATATGTAAATTTATCTATTTTGCTTATTTCATCATTGTCATGAATAGCTGATTTAAACTGACTGTAAAATTCTTGCCAGTTCTCTAAATTACCATCAAATTTCTCAATATTCAACTTAGGCAGGTTAACGCGAATCCCATGTTTGGCCATAAAAGGCAAATAGGCGTTCATATCACTAGGGGCAACCGCCGAATTTGAAGCGACGTTACTTTCTTCTTTCTGCAAATCCTTCATTTTACGATTTAATTTAGTTTTAACGGAAATAAACTTTTCCCTATACTCTTGGTTGGCTTCAAAATCTGACTCTAAACTTTTCAAATCTTTTATTTCTCCCTCAATATTCTTACATAATTCAAGAAATTGATTTTCTTTATCATTAATTTGTGCAAACGATTCTTCTAACCAAAACATATCAATTGTACTATCGGATTTTTCAAACATATCATTGATATTATTCATGAGCTTCGTTGCGCTAGATTTAATAACTTTACGTTTCGACTTCAATGCATCTAAATTTTCCATTTTAATATTCTTAAAGGAAATAAATACTTATCAAATAATATTTCAACCAAATAAAAGCGCGACGTATGGGCGCCAAATATTATTAAAAAATATAAAAGGTATCTTATAAATCTAGAACTTTCTCACCTGAGTCGTGAATTCTACGCCTTTATTGTGGCTGATCTCGTTAAGGTATTTACTTCGAAGAATATAAACACTGTTGTACGAAACAAGACATTTAATAGACAAAAACTAACACTAAAAACGGTACATATACTATCTTTAAACATCTTCAATTTTTAAATTCGTACATCTCGTCTGCAGTAAATTCATGGAACAACAAATGACATAAAAAATTAAATCGTAAACAAAAATGGGTCACTTTAGTTCACACAGCTTGCTTTTTTACTTCGCACCAAAGAGTTCGGAATTTGAGTCAGAAAATACAACAATATACTAAAAATTAGTTAAATTAAAAATGCACAACCACAGTCGAAAATGCAATTCCAGAAATTATCGATAACAAGGGGTTCCCGGGATACAGAATATAGGTGAAAATATTTTTAAAAAAATTAATAACTCTAATAGATTTCTTCATTTAATACATTTTTCAAAATGCGTACTAATAATATACTAAAATCATATTTATTTGAAAAATGGCAATTATGCGTTTAAATAAAGTTTAACATTTATTATAAGCGATACTTTCTTATTGGCTTCGCGTCAGGAGTTAACAGACGAAGAAATAGCCAAAGATCACTATTTTCAATCAGCCTTTTTGATTTCGATCATTTTAGTAGTTTAAGTGCATAGTTTAATTACATGCCTTAAATTTGTGTTTTTACTTATAATATTTTATTTATTTATTTATTTATTTATTTATTTACTTATTGGTGAATATTTTAATTTCGCTATGAAATATAAGATGGAAACAAATGCTGAGCTATTTATATTAATTTAAATACAAAAGGATTTATTTTTCATAATCGTCTGCAGGCGATAGAGATAGATTTGAAAAAATAAATCATGCTTGAAAATTAATTTAAAAACAATAACAAGCAAGAAAAAATCATGCGTCAAGCATAGATTATGAAACACTTTCCAACACATTTAGAATAATGTAACAAAACTGCACCGTTTAATGAGTTAAAATTTTATGTATAATTCAACCCTATGGAAACGCATAACACACTTGAAAATCCAATTTCAGCTGTTCCCATCTACAATCGGAAAATTATCCTAATTCTTTGAGCAGTCCTGTATAGGATATATAGATTTAGATCTATTAACTACATGCATGCTAAAATTTAGTTCACTTAAGAAATACATATATAGTACTTTAGTTGAAATTTCCCTTTCAGCAATTCCCGCTAATAAGGAGAAACGCGGAAAGGAGGCACGTAAATTCTTTTGTGCAGCCCTGTATATGAAGTATAGAATTTATATACTAGTAAAATGCAAAGAAATAGTTAAATTAAAATAGTTAAATTTAAAAGCGCATGCCGAAATTGAAAACACACTTCAAGCAATTATTACTCAAAGACAGTACTGTAATCGATTTCTTTTGTGTGTCCCTGTAAATGAACGACAAATGCTATGAATGCCCTATTCTATGGTAATCATCTTGTAGTGAAATATTCAGTGATTTATATCAGTTTCAATACATTTGAAATAGCGTAGTCATTAACATATTCTTGCAAACGATTTTTCCCCATTACCATAATGTATTGGAATTCTTTTGGGGGCCCCCTGTAAATAAACTATTAATCCCACATACTTCATATATAATACCAAACATGCTTAGGTGACTCTAATAAGGTTTATCAATTGTAAGAAAATACGAGTATATTCCTTTTCAACTTCGTTGGAAATTGTTAAAAATTGAGTAAATTGCGACGCAGTTTTCAAATATATTGTAAATTGCAATATAGTTTTCAAATAAATTGCATTTGAAAGTACATTTTTTCTGTATTCAACAGTGTAAAAATTTTAAATGTGGGGTATTTAGAAGTTTAAAAAACTGCAATAAAAGTTAATAAAAGTTAAATTTAATCGTCTGCTCTTACCATCGTCAAAAGGACGTCAGGGCTATTCCCGGACACATTTGTCCTATATAATACAGATAATCTGTCCTGTAGCCAAATTTTGGTGTCTCCGTAGATCAACGATAAATGTTATGCACGCTATATTCTAATCTAGTGTTGTAGTGCATCCCAGTGATCCATGTCAATTTCATTATGTTTGAAATACGTAACATCATTAAACGCAAGCGAATTTTCCCCACAGATCATAATGTAACGGAATTTTCTTGAGCATCCATGTAAACGAATTATAAACATTTTGCATACCCTACAGAAAGCATGCTGTACTTCACACAAGTGATGCATATCAGTGTCATAATATTTGAATGATCGTAACAGGATTTAAAATGCACCGTAAACGATTTTCTCCATAGATCATAATGTAACGGAATCCTTTTGTGTGTCACTATAAACAAACTATAAATACTACTACATGATTAATTTTCAATAGCGAACTTCAATAACGTATAAAAATGATTTGACCATCTCAGTACATTTACCAGAGTTGGAGCACGGCGAAACTGTAAGCCGGTCAGACTGACGACCAGACAAACAGAATTCATAAACACTTTTTCATCTATGTTGGAAAGTGTTAAAAAGAAAGAAAAGACAAAACAATATTCGATTTCTTGGAATAGGAATAAGTAGAGGAAGTTCAGGTATTATGGAATACATTTTGTTGCAGATATTTTTTAGAATGACACTTTCATTTTCAGAACCAGTTTTGAAAATGAAAGTAACTTTATTAAAAATATCTGCGACCAAAATCGAAAAAGTAACCAAGGTTCGCTGTAGAGACGGACCTCGGCTATCCAATGCAAAAAAAAAAAATATTTAAAAATGTCGAAATGCAAACGAGGTATTAGAAAAATTATTCCCCATAGGATTAGCATTAGCTCGTGAGTGTCTTCGCCGGCAGGGACAGGACCCTTAAGTAAAATAAGCACTTCACCGGTCAACAAGTTAGCATAGAGGTAAACTGACTAACACAGCAACAAATATAACTGTTCAACTTGAGGATTCTTCGCGCACTTGAAAACACCCACTCCATAATGTTAATCCTATGGGCAGGTTATTTCCGAATTTCTCGTTTCAATTTGAATATTTTTAAACGATTTTTTTTGCATAGGCTAGATGAGGGCGATCTTTAATATGACTCTTTTTTACTTTTTCGATTTTAGTGATTTCTTTTAAAAAGGTACTTTCAGTTTCGAAACGACTTTTCTTTCGACGAATGTGAACGGCAACAGTTCACTGACACGCATTTTCTAGAAAAACAATCCCTGTACTCCATATCTTGTTAAAAAAGAAGTTTAAAATACAACATCATTCCCGGCAATGAGTATATATACTAAAGAAAAAGGGTCGACAACAGTGATTCCAAATTAATTTTGAATCCATTAGTCAAATTAAAATGATGATGTAAATTGAAGAGCGTATGAAAAACAGACGAAAGCAAAACACCTCCTAATTCGTACAAGATAGACACACCCCTTAGGGTCAGCACCGAAGCGATCTAAAAATAGACTAGAAAGCCATGCTGCCGGTACATGCGCGTTGAGCATAAAGTACGATGCGTTGGAAAGGTGTAAGGCTGCTTTTAAACGCTTGTTTTGCCATCCTTCTACATTTTTCCAGGAAATCTTTTGTTTTGGACCCTTCTGCGGTTTATTCACAAAAGGATGCGGGGAATCAACAATGTGTCAGGAGATAAGGAGTTTAGCTCTAGTTGACGGAAAGGTTCCTCTTTTGCACGGCCTCAATAAATTTCATTTGAAAGCCATTAAAGATAAAAAACACCGCGTGGTCACAGGAAAAGACGCCGATATTGATAACAGTAGAATGATGGTCTATTCGCACCTTAACACGTGAAGAAAAAAAGCTCTTTGAATCACTTTAGCGGTAAAATGAGAGAATTGCTATGATCGGCATAGGAAATAAATTCCACAGGTGGCATAAACAACATGACTGGCGTGCAAACATCAGAAATATGGCACGTAAATGAAAAGAAATGTGATAGTAATATCACAACTTTGTTTTCTAATTTATATATCAACAGTATTTTTTATTTCTTTTTGTATTGGGAAAATATGTTTGGAATGGAACAATTTATGTATAGAGGAAATGTGTAATCTGCCTTTTCTTTCTTTCTTTAATTTTAAAACTATATTTTATGTTAGATATAATGAAAATTTCATTAACTTTGTATTTGATTATGATAATTTAAAATATTCCCCACATTGCATCATATCTACATAAATAGCCAATTCCATTAATGCAATTTTATAAATTATTTTTATTTTCATAGATCACTGTTAATTGAATTCCAAAGTTTGTTATTCCAATCCTTTTCTAATCAAAGAGTTTTTCCTTGCAATTCCTCTGCTTAGCTGTCAACAATTCTGTGCATTTTCAAAATTAATACATTTCTTTAAAAATTATTAACAGGTTGTGATACTGGATTTGGTAATATCTTAGCAAGACGAATGGACAAACTAGGTTATTCTGTCTTAGCTACTTGTCTCAATCCTGATGGAGTAGGTCCTGTAAAACTATCACAGGAGTGTTCAGAAAAACTGACAGTGCTTCCAATGGACATCACAGATGAACAAAGTATCCATAAAGTAAAAGCATTCACAGAAAAAAATTATGGCCGAAATGGTAATTTAAAGCTATAAGCATTTTTTTGTTCCATAGAATTTTTTTAACCTTTCAGCGAGCGAGTTGTCGCAAATTTTACGAAAATTGTGATTTTTTAGTTCTTTTATGTTAGCTGAGCACAGGTGATAAATTGCCAAATATTGTTCCTATCGTCATCATTCGCAGTACTTTCTTTTCATTTTAAATATAAGTCGTTTCCTCATTTCATTTCAAATTCGTAACTTTTATTTAAAAAATATGTATTACATTAATTTAAAATACATGTCTTTCACGCATTTCATTAAAATACAGAAAAAAAAACAATAGGAAATACGAAATAAGAAATATAATACCTACCACAAAGTAAAAAGATTTTTTCATCATCAAATTATTGTTTCTAATTTGCACACGCATAAAATAAAAGTTGTTATTGCCAAGAAAAAATGTTGCTGGTAAGATTTTCTCTCGGCTAACATAAAAGTATAATTTTTCTTATTATTATGTTCATTCAAGTGGTTTCGAAATTAAAAATTAATTTTTATTATTGATATGTATATGGGGCTATACATATACATCTATAACGTTATCAGTTTTTTACTAACTTTGGACCCCAATCCCCCTTTCGATACCATACGTTATCATACCTCGACACCCCCCCCCCCCCCCCCCCTTACGAAATGATATCGTTATCAACGTCTAAAAATTCTTCTGATTTTCAGATTTTTTTTCTTCTTTTGTTTGGAGTGATATACAAAAAGGGTTTATATTTATTTTTCTCATACTTTATTGATTCAAATGAAGAGAAGTCAATAAAATATTACTTTATATATGAAATAACTTCACATCAAATAACACTTAGAAGAAATAGTTACTATTTAAAAGTTTTTAATAATAGCTTTTTGTTATATAATGCATTCAACAGTAATTATGCCTTCTTGTACTTGCCCTCACGCGGGGCAGACAGAGGATATCTGGAAATATATCTATTTGTTTATAGGTAAAGAGATATAAGTGATTTTTCAATTATACACTGCGTTCTAGCGGGGCCGTAGCGAAACAACTTTTTTCTCTTAAGAGAAGAAAGTTGTTTCGCGATGGCCCCGGTTCTAGGGGTCAATTACTTAACCTCTTTCCCGAAACTGTGAAACGCGTGGTGGCCAAGGAGTATAAGTGCACTTGTATCCGTTGACGTTTACATAGCTGAACCGTGACTTCATGACTTTTAAAACGCCACACGAATTTGGCCATCTTTAAACGGCGATTGGCACAAAAATACGAATATATTTCTAACAAACGGTTGCAAAACATCGTAAACTAAAAGGAAGAAACAGTTTCTGGCGTATCTTCTCGCGATGAAAGAGAAAGAAAAGAACCCTCGAATAAAATTCCACAAGACCGTATTGATGTCCCAGAACACATAAATAAGCTTCCACGATACACAAGCTATTATACTAGGAAAAAGAGCCCCCAACCGTAAATATCTAAATCTAGAATACAATTAAAAGGAGATGTACAAACTCTATGTTCACTTTTGCCTTGAAGAAGAGAGCGTAGAGCCAGCCAAGGTATGTTTCTATCGACACAGTTTTAACACCCATTTTAATCTCAATTTTCACCGACCGGGAACTGATACGTGTGTTATGTGTGACCCGCTAGAATTGAAAATAGACCATGGAAATTCAGATGAGAAATAACAAGCAGAAACTCAAAAGGAACTACATCTCCGCAATCCAGAAACTACTAGATTAGCCAAAGACGAATTCCACAATTTAAAGGAGGATTCAAAGTTCGGGATATGCTTTGACTTGCAAAAAATCATGCTAACTCCACATGTAACTAATTTCAAAGCTTATTACCTACGTCAACTTTGGGCGTACAACTTGAACATTCATAACCTTGAAAGCGGAACTGTCCACATGTACATCTGACATGAAGGTCAGACTTTTCGTGGTTGTCAAGAGCCTTTTGAAGTTCATAAAGACTCTTCCCTCTCAAGTCAGGTATATTACGGCTTTTAGTGACAATTATGGAGAATGGAATAAAAGCCACTTGATTGTGAAGTTCTGGCTGTATATCATAAAAAATACACACATAGAAACAGTTGATCATCGCTTTTTGATTTCAGGACACTGCAATGAATGTGACCAAGACTTTGGGGTCATAGAAATCAGAAAGAAGAGGATTAAAAGGGATCTGTATGTTCCAGAGCAAACTTGTAAATGATTCTAGAAATAACTTCACTGTAGAAGTGCTAAAAGATGAAGATTTTATTAATCGAGTCACTTGCACCTTTCTTTATAAAGTCAGTGAAAGGTATCCAAAATATACAGTGGCTGCATTTTGAGAAAAAAAAAACCTTTTACATTATTCTACAAAGAAACTGCTGGTGGTGATTTAGAACCTTTCCACGAGCTAAAGGTGAAGTCCAGCTGTGCCGGAAGATGACCTAGAGCCTCCTATAGCACAAGAAAAACCAAAACTCAAGTACCTTAAATTTAAAAATCTCATTGAACTATTGCAGTTTGTACCTCGAGTGTACCACTTTTTCTAGCGAGATCTTCCTCACCAAGTGGCACCAGGACAGACTGAAACCCAGCACGCTTCTGAAGATCAGGCTGATGATCCTAATCGTGATTATGAAACTGATGAGGATGAGATAATTTAGATGTGTTGTTCCCAGGTTATCACTAGAAGAATATTGTTCCATATTTTTAAACCGTTTTGCGTCATTTTTTTTATTTTTAGAATTTACTTTCTTATACGTTAAATAAATGCATTTTAACGGCATTAAGAAATGCATTTTATTTAAAAAAAATTATAAATTTCAATGTTTCAAAACTTATAATAAAATTTTAAAACTTAGAACCAAATTTTGTCCATCCATTCATTGTCCTTAAATTTTTCATCAATTCTATTTTTTTTTATTTCATAATTTTTCATTTTTAAAACTTATATTAAAACAAAATTTTGTCCTTTAATTCATTTGTATGAACATTGTTCTTAAATTTTTTATAAATTCATTTTTTTATTTCATAATTTTTCATTTCATGTGTATCGCTTGGAAGACAAAGGGTACAAGTGCGAAAGATTATAATAATTGCTTAGCTATAAATTAAAAAAAATTGTACTCCACTTTCCACAGTTATTGAAATAAGAGTTCATAGGCCACTAAGACATCAGCAACAGTTTCATATTTCAATTCAGTTAATTACTATTGATGTTCAACTTTGAACTCAATTTACTCGAAATCTAAGACTTGTCACTTGTATCCCTTGGCTTCTGGGGTCCTCAGTTAAGATCTACCACAGAAATTTAAAATCAGCCACAAAACTTCTTTCACACACATTATATAGTCAAGACTGGAAAGAGAAATCACAAGCATCACAAAAGTTACCATAGTTTCTCTTGAATGAGTCCCCTAATATTCTAACTAAACTCTGAGAAGAGAATTTCTTTTGCTTCCAAAAATAAATATCTATTTATTAAAAAGATGCTTAAAAATTTATTAAGTATTCCGTTACAAATGAAACTGGTCTTAAAAACTTAAAACCATTTATATTAAAAATCATATGTAAAAAACCGAAAGTTGTTACATGAATCCCGAGTACTTTCGATCGCAAACGAGACCATTTTCAAGGGATAGTTTCACTAGAATGTCGCTTTCACTGTGCTATTTATATACCAGTTTAGGAAAAGGGTCAGTCCCTTATTCGTTAGGGGTGTATATGAAATTGGTTCGTCCCGGTGCTGAAGAGTTCGTTATTTTTTAAAATATTGAACCGTTTACTGTGATTACATTTAATATAAACATGCTAGAAATTTTCATGCCTATTCTTTTTTTCTTCCGTTATTTCTAGCTTTGTGGGCAGTTATAAATAATGCAGGTACTATGCATTGCGGTCATGTTGAGTGGACATCTGCAGAAGAATTCCAGAAAGCATGCGATGTGAACACTTTTGGAGCTCTTCGGGTTACAAAAGCTTTTCTGCCATTCATTAAACAATCGAAAGGGCGCATTGTCAACATAACTAGCAGTGGTGGTAAGTTATCCTCATTCAATTTCCTCTTTCTTACTACAGTCTTCGATTTTTTTTTTTTTTTTTAGCACGTCTATTACCATGCATTTAAAGACAAATTGTTTTCTCTGAATTTAAAATAATTTGTTTTCAAAGCGATAAAAATAAATAATTACTAGAGAACAGGAATTCTGCTTTTTCAGAATTTAGTCTCGCCCCCGGCATTTCCATTAAATGATTTTCTTCTGGTGGACTGGTGGTTTCTATTATTATGAAACAGCCATTATAAATGAAGCGTTAGGTGAAGATGAAAGAACAGTCGTAAAGAGTTAGAACTCTGATTTTCTGGTCAGAATGGGAAAAAAAATGGCCATAATTAAAAAAAAAATGGTGAGAAAATGTGTTTAAAAAATGTTCAAGGAAAATGGAGAGAAATACATCTCCCAAAATTACAAAAGGAATTATAGTCCAGGCAATAGAGACCGTATAGGGGCTCTACCTAGCAAAATTCATGGTAGTTCTGGAAAAAGGCTTACTATATGTTTTTTGGGTCGCTGAATCCGAATTTTTAACTTCCCACCAAAATTTCCCCCGGCAACCCCCCCAAATTTTGGTAAAATACCCCCCAAAAAAGGTTTTTATTAAACAAATCAATTTTTTTTATTGTTTTAGGGAAAAAGTATCTAGAAATTCAGAAAGTAGACAAAATTTGCAACAAATTAGATAGATGACATTATGACTTAGGATGAAGGGGAAGGGGGATCTGCCTCGGAACATGCGCGCGGTGCTGCGTGAACTAAATTTCGCAATTCCACTTAACCACTCACACGTTTACATTCGCCCTCCCATCTCCCCTCCGAACTTTCTCTATAAGGTTTACTTTAAGTTTTTTGGGTCGCTGAATCCGAATTCTTAACTTCCCCCCAAACTCCCCCACCCCTCTCCGAAAACCCACCCAAATAGTTGTTTTTAACTTAAATTTCTTATTGTTTTAGGGGAAAAGTATTACGAAATTCAGAAACTAGACAAAATTTGCAACAAATAGGATACATGACATTATGACGTAGGATGAATGGGGAGGGGGAGAGCTGCCTCTGAACATGCACTGCGGCGCTACGTGCACTAAGTAATGAAGTCCAGGCAATAGGGAATTTTACCTGGAAAATTTAATACTAGTTCTGGATTTCGACTCACACTATGTTTTTTGGGTCGCTGAATCCGAATTTGTAACTTCCCACCAAAATTTCATACGGCAACCCTCCAAAAAATTGATTTTTTAAAAAAAAATTTATTTTTGAGAAAAGCGCGCTGGGAATGTTCCGAGGCAGCCCCCTCTTTCCCCGTTTATCCTACGTCATAATGTCATGTATCCTATTTGTTGCAAATGTTGTCTACTTTCTGAATTTCGTAATGCTTTTCCCCTAAAACAATAAGAAATTTAAGTTAATAACAACTATTTTGGGGGGTTTTCGGGGTGGGGGATTTTGGTGGTAAGTTAAAAATTCGGATTCAACGACCAAAAAAACTTAAAGTAAACCTTATAAGGAAAGTTCAGAGGGGAGATGGGAGGGCGAATGTAAACGTGTGAGTGGTTAAGTGGAATTGCGCAACTTAGTCCACGCAGCATCGCGCGCATGTTCCGAGGCAGATCCCCCCTTCCCCTTCATCCTAAGTCATAATGTCATACATCTAATTTGTTGCAAATTTTGTCTACTTTCTGAATTTCTAGATACTTTCCCCCTAAAACAATAAAAAAAAATTGATTTTTTTAATAAAAACCGTTTTGGAGGCATTTTACAAAAATTTGGGAGGGGTTGCCGGGGGAAATTTTGGTGGGAAGTTACAAATTCGGATTCAGCGACCCAAAAAACATAAAGTAGGCCGATTTCTAGAACTACCATTAATTTTATTAAGTAAAATTCCCTATTGCCTGAACTATTATTGTCATGAAAATTACGATGTAGAAAGGTAGTTCAGAATAAGGGTTACCAAATTGAACACTTAAATGTTTTACATAAAACATTTTATGTAAAATAGTTCTGTAAGTAGAGTCGCAAAGACTGAAAAAAAAAAAACCGGTTTAAATCCGGGAATAAACCGGGTTTTTTATGAATAAACCAGGTCTATTGGAAATAAACCGTTTTTTTTTTTTTTTTTTTTTTTTTTTTGCAACTCTATCTATAACTATCATGAAAATCGTCTAAAAAATGTGCGAACGCCCTCTGTATTCCACCAAAAATTCTCCAAAGAAATGTTTTGTCCAACAAATTCAACAAATATTTGAAAGCATAATTCAATTTATTGGAAGTGTAAAATTTTGCAAAGCGATTGAGTAGGTATTTTTTTAATTTTAAGATGTTCCATGCGTTTCATTTTCCAAAAAAATTTCTCCATTTTTTTCATTTTATTACTTAATAGGGCTTCATTAAAAAAATATCATTCGTTTTTTGACCCGGCAGACAGCAATTTAAATAGAATAAAAAAAGAAAAACAACAACTAGCGCAAAACTGAATTTTTATTAAAAATTCGCATGTTAATAGGGTTGGGTTGGGTTGATTTTTGACGGCCGATTTCCTACTGCAGAGATATGGGCCCGGGGGGGGGGTGCCCTTCGTGGGGGTCTTCCTAAGGGAACCTAACCCGTATTAACGCATGGAAATCCAAGGTTCGAAGAAAACCACGAAAACTCCAAACGATTAGGCCGACGGGCGCGATTGGGGTCGAACCCAGCACCTCCCGTCTACCAGCTCCGAGAGCAGAACCTCTCGGCCACTGGTGGGGCCCGCATGTTAATAGACTTTATCATTAAGTTGAGGTCCTTATTAAATCCAACGTTTCAAAACAAATGCACTTTTTTGTAGTGTGTAGAAAGATTGTCACTTATATATCTTACCTTTAACAACTATGAAAATTTTTTAGGAATGTACAAACTGCAATTGTGAAAGCACACTTTTTACTAAATATATGGTAGTGCATTATTATTATTATTATGATTATTTTTAATCGCACAAAATGTAAAATTACTATTTCTAGGCAATTTTTAATTATTTCAAACTCTATCCAGGGTCCGGTTACCGCCTAGGCAAACTTCCATCAATATTTTTGTAAAGTTTGCCTTAATAAATAGCGGAATTCTGCGTATAAATAAGGAGAAAATTACATTTCGAAGAAAATGATGGAAGTTTGCCTAGGTGGTAATAAGTTTCTGCCACCGTCCCCTTAACAGAGCTTGGGAGAAATTCTGTGATAAAAATATCATCGAAGGTAAGTTAATTTTTTACATAAATTTAAACTTCGTAATTATCCCCTGAAATACACAGCTGCTCGTCAAAATCACCGGCGATTAGAATGCTGACAGATCCTGTGATAGCTAAAGCTCCGAATGTTGGAATTCCTGAACTTCCTTCAGATATTGGAATTGAAATTGCTTCAGTTGTAAATACCGGGTGTCCTAAAATGGACTGGTTGAGTTTAAAAATCAATAACTTGCACATGGTGACAGTTATTTAAAAATAGTCTTGCAGAAGGGTTATGTAAGATGTCAGAAGTTTTTTTTTTTTTTTTTTACTGAGATTCTCGGTTTTAGTTCCAAATAGCAGCGATAGAGGGCGCTGTAAGCATTAGGTGCTAAAATAAAAGGCTGATTATTTTTTTCTTATCCCGCTCTTTTTCCAGCTACGAATAAAGGCGGTTAAATATATGAAGTGGATCCTCAAGAAGAAGATTGCATTGGCGACTGAGATCTACTCTATATATTTAATCTCCTTTCTTCGCATCAATGCTGGGAGGAAAGCGAGACCAAAAAATCAGGCCATTTTTTGCGCCTACTACTTGCAGCGCCATCTTTTGCTGCTATTTGGAACTAAAACCGAAAATCTCAGTAAAACTGACATTTTACATAACGCTCCTCCAAGAATTTTTTTTAATAGCTGTCACCATTTGCAAGTTATTGATTTTAAAAATCAGACCATCCGTTTTAGAACACCCGGTATCTCAGATGACTGGTCAGTACTGAATGCCCTTCAAGCGATAGTATTTGATAAAACAGCCAGCTGTATAGGTTGTTTGAATTGTGTATGCCATTTGCTAGAACAAAATCTGAACTGAGATGTTTTACACATAGCTATTTTTCAGATCGTACTATAAGGTGTTTTTAATGAGATACATGTTTAACAAATTACTGTACGAAATATTCTCTAATTTAAAACATTCAAACGTCTGTGGGAGAATATTGAGCAGACAACATATCAGGAGTTTGGAATAGTAAGGGCGAACTCGAAAAATCGATTTTTTTATGTGTTTTTTCCGCGTCAGATAGATGTAGGCAACACGTAGGTAAGTCGTTTTGCCCTGGTTCGCCCTTATTATCCTCGCAGTGTCGAGCTAAAGTGAGAAGTACCCTATTCTATAACACTACTTGCAAAATTTTGAGCTTGATTTCCCAACACCCCAATTTTGAGATTCGCCCTTTCTCTTTCAACACGAAGTTGGAATCAGGTACAGATGTTAGAGAAACACTAAATGATGATAAACATAAAATTTTATAGTATGCAAAAAAAAAAAAAAAAAAAAAAAAAAAAAGATTTACCTTTGAAGGCTACAGAGAATTCTTAGAATCGATTATGATATTTCTTGCAAACACGCCACTCCGAAAAATTATATTTCCGTCAACCTGGACACTTTGATTTTGCAGGTAAACGTCCAAAAGGAATATATTACACGAAAATGCATTTATTTAGGGAGCAGTTTAAATTAACTCTAGTGAAAAACAACGGTCTGAAATGGTGTGTTGTTTCATAATAAAATATTAAACAAAAGCCAAGTTATAGGTTACAAATGTTGTCGAGGCTCCTATGAATGTTGTTCCTACTTTAGAGAAACTGGCTGCTTAAAAAATGAGAGAAAATCAGTTGCAAAAATAGCAGTCACAATTTTTTAAAAATGTTATTTAGGAGTCGAAAGTGTAACTCTAACAATATTTTAAGTGTAATAATGATTCTCGGAGGCGGAAAAGATGCTCTTTAATAAAGAAGCAAATGAATCTGATACTTTTAGAAACTAACTTCAAATAAGGATAGTTTAGAAAATAATACTGGAGTAAATTTAAAAAAATCCAAATTCTAAAGTTTTTTTTTTTTTTTTTTTTTTTGGCAATTGTATCCCGTTTACTGCAAAAATCAAAAGAGAAATGTTAATCAAGAGAGAGTGCCGGAGCTCAGCTCTGGCACTTCTCTGTTTTTAGTAAATATTTAAATATTCGTCGGAATTCACCAGAGCTCATAAATGCAGGGCTCCGGAGCCCAGCGCAATAGCACTTCCAAAAAACCGAAGCCTAAATTACCTTTTCCTTTCCTTCCCATCTCCAAGCTTTTGCATTCCTTTTTTTTTTTTTTTTTTTTTTTTTTTTTAATCAAAACACTTATATGTGACGTAATATGTCCCACACGTAGGAGATGGAGATGCAACGGACAATTTTTATATCAGTTTTTGGATTTGGGCTGGATCAAGCTCAATCTGCCTTACATTCAAAATTTTATTTATTCATGTATAGAAAAAAAATCACTTCTTCAAAATTACGTATTATATTCTATTTCAAATCATTTTAATGCTATTTTGATCAGAATGAAGAAAAACAGAAATCGTGTTTTTCTATTCTAGTGATATTTGCAAATTTATGCCTGGCATCGATGGCGGCGACGTGTTGATACGGCGCCACTCAAGAGACTGAACAATGAATTTCCTTTCAGTTCGATTTTCTTTTGTGACAGTAGGTTAACTTTTAATTGGCTGGTTTATTTTATTTTTTTATTTAGATATCTAACTTGAAAATATTTTTTTCTGTTTTTAGTCAACGAGTGTCAGCTTGAGGTTTTGTTTGTTTCAGGCTTTTAGTCTTCTATTCTGTACGAGTATAAAAATCACGTTAGTGATTTTTTTATTTATTTTGTATCATGAACGCTGCCTATGCTAAAACTCTGTTCTGCACATTTAACCCTTAAATGCCTGATTTTTCAAAAATCATTCTAATAATGTTTTTCGACTTTCATTTTCTAAATAAATCATGGGAAAAATACTTAAAAAAATCATATTTTGTTTTAAGTATGGTTTACGGCTAAAAAACAGTTTGTTACTAATCGGCAATACTGGTCTTTAATTGAAAAAATAATTTTCCTTGATAAAATTCCACAACATAAAAACACACAAGAATTTTAGGAACTATCATAAGACATAAATTTTACTTGCTCATTGCAAAACAAAATGGGTGTACATCAATTGCGTCTACGGTAGGAGGAGATCATAAATTGCGCCTACAGCTTCGACCCCCTCTGTATGAACTGCGCTAGAAGGGGTGAGATAAGCAATCCATCATTGTATTGAGGGTTGCCTTAAAGAGTTTTTTTTCCCCCAAAAGTCTTCTGGATGCAAATCCAGCCATGGTAAATCTTGGCGACAATAATCACAATACTTAGCACGTGGTTTGCATTCATCTAGTATTGCTTTGCATCTTATATGATATTCAACGTAATAAATACAAATAAAATATTAAAAGGTACTATAATTCCTCAAGTATAGGATACTTACTAATATTTACTACAAAAGAAGGGGGGCTTCCAATTTAAATGGGCCCGATGCAAACTGCCGCCCCAAATTTTGTTAGCTCTTTCAATGTATTCCAAGAAATATCTAATGTTATTATTATTTTTTTTAAACACCATTGTTAAGAAAATTTTTATTTTTATTTTTAACATTTGGATAAAAAGCATTTTTCCGTTTTTAATGACAAAAAATGCTGAAAATTCATAAAATTAAACTTATCATAAGGTAAGTTTTATTTGTACAAAAATGAAACTTTTATTGTTTTACTTATTAGTACACGAAGAAAGTTTTACTAAATATAAAACTTCAATCCCGTAAAAAAATTAAATTTCTGTAACTTTAAAAAATAACCCTTTTTTTATATAAATGGATTTAATAGGATGAAGAACAACTTTAAAACATGTTTGCTATTGAAACTATACTTCTAAAGCTAATGGTTTAGGAAATTAGTCATTGGGCAACAAATAGAGCTGACACTCTTATATACTATTTGTCACGATTTTTGATATTTTATATTCAAAAATTCATTGTTTTTCACAAATTTTTTCCTCAAATAATACCAAATCTGTCAGTAGTATGTTTAAATTAACAAGATTATTATTATAAGCTGCATTATTATTATTTTTTAAATGAAGCAGAATGGAGAAATTTCTAATTTAGGATCATTTTAAAAATCATTAATATGTTAAATTCTTCTATCATAATATAATTTTAATCCATTCATGCATTTATATTCTCTTTCAGATATTAAATAACTAATCCATCAGTTCTGCTTAAATGATTGGCTTTTAAAAGTCAGCAAAAATTTAATTTAAAAATATTTTGAGGATCAAAATCATAAAGTCAACGATAGTCTATTATTTAAAATGTATTTTTTTTTTTTTTTTTTTTTTTTTTTTTAAATAGGAAGTCATCTATTACTTAAAAGGATATTTATCTTTATAGATAGATAAATAAATAAATAAATAAATATTTAAAGATTTAAGGGTGTTACAAGAGTTTCCAACTTACAAACTCATTTTTAAACGTAAAAGCATGTCACTTGCAGACATGACTATTGAATTGATTTAGAATCTATTAGTCTTTCATTTTTTGATAACTGAATTAAATGTTGAATTATAAGAGATTGTTGTTTGATGAAAATTTTAACGGGCTGTCACGTCTGGAAATTCAGTTTAAAACGCATTGTGGAAATTCAGTTCTAATGCTAAATGCTTTTAACAGCATTTTGTGAAAGATTTCCTGTAATGAAAATTGGAAAAACCGCTCGATTTGATAGTTTTTAAATCAGCATCTGTCACTCTCATACAAGTACAAACAAATATAAATTCTGGAAAGTAATGAGTTTGCACTCTTAAATTCGAAGAAGCTATTTTCTGACCCATTTTTAAATTCATTTTTGCTCGAAAACACATTAAATTAAAAGATGTTCTTATTAAGAAACCATGTAATCGAATGATTTTTCCATTTTATGATATAAATAGAGGATTTTACAGAAAATACTGTAAAAGTTGGCGATTTGAACCAAATTCACGACGCAGCAGTGCGAGAAAGAAGAAAATCTTGTCGTCACGTAACAAGAATGGCTTATAACTCTAAGTAATTTATTTATCTGACAATGGAAAACGCTATTCAATTAAAAATGTTAATTTTATTCCTTGAAATATAAAAATGAATCAGACAATGCGTCATAAAATTTTGTGTTGCGGTACACTTAAGAAATTAAGTTTCTTTATCCACTTTTGGATGCATGTTTTTCAAATGATAACTCAATTCTCAGTTTCGAATTCATGAGAATTTAATGCTCTTCTTCTTATTATTATTAATTTATAAGCGTGTGCATAATAGAATCGTGCGTGATTGTAAGAATTACATATTCAGTAAAAATTAAATTTTATCAAGAAATATATATTTAGGTTTCAGTTATAAAAAATCGTCCAACCGCTTTGGAATTTTAAAATTTACTTTAGAATTTGAAAAAAAAAATTAAGTTTTAAAAGAAAATAATAGATCAATATTTAAGTACCATAGTTCTAAACAAGTTAATAATAATAACTGTAAAAACAATAATACTAAGGGCAATAAAAGAAGTACTAATTAGCGTTCATAGGAATATTTCAGCAGCAAGTATATCCTTCTATTTAGAATATTGTTCTTTTTCCCCGAACACCTTTCTTTCAAATTAATACAGAGAATAATTTTAAGGTGAAAATTATTTCTATCATATTAATTGAAATACGAAATATCTGTATATAAATGTTAATATTTCACACGTTTGAGATTCTTCAAGAATCTGAGAATGAAACATCCAAACGCACAGTCAACGAGAAATTACTTTAAACCTGACGAAAATATTTGTTTCCATACATAATTATTCTAAGTCAAATATTAAAAATATATATATTTTTCTAAACGAAAAATGATATGTTTGGGAGGGGGGATAGCATTATTAGGTATCAAGTGTTATTTCTTCATAAAATTTTCTCTTCTAAATTAGTTTAAAAAAAAAATTCTCTAAGGTTTAAATATCTGGTGTACATTTATATTTATATAGCATTTTTTTAACATCATACTTTTATTTATTTCCTCTTTTTTTCAGTTTGTGCATTTTACATTAACGGATATACAATTTTATATTGTCTATTCTTCTTTGATTTAATAGTTATTATTAACAATTTTTTTATATACATATGTAAAATATATGTATATAAAATTTTTGTGAGTTTAAGAAAAAACATTATTGATAGCCCAAATTAGCGATAAAATGCCCAATTTAGCGAATTAACGCCAACAGAAAAGTGTCTTTCTAACACAAAAAGCTCTCACTTCTCGCCCATAAGTATAAGAGACGGGGTGACAATGATATCCGTTCCCCGAGACGCCGAGCGCAGTCCATACAAGGGGAGGCAAAGAAGGGGCATAGGCGCAGTGAGCCGGTCTCCAACAAAATAGGGTATTTCGCAAGCTTCCAAACAAAACAAAAAGAACAAGTAGCAACAAAAAAATAAATCTATCTTTATTCTTAAACAGCGCAAGTGTTGCCATCTACGTGTTGAAAATCGATTTAATAATATTTTCAGAATGTATATTATTGACAACATTAGGCGTTATAGCTTCAGTATTACTCTAATAGTATTTTAGAGCCTAAATTGGGTATGTTGCCGAAAAGCAACACCCGGCATTTAAGGGTTAAGTAGCCACTTTCATTTGCAAATATATATAATTGCCATGTATTGTTAAACTGATAGAAAGCAAACGAGCAGTGTTTCCCCTTTTTCTATAAAAGCATCGAATCTTTCTGATAGCGGTGTCAAATTTTTAATTTATCTGATTTTTAAGGAATCACCACAAAAGATTGTTATGCGAAAGGTTGCACCTTCTATAGAAAATTGGAAAACGTTATTCCATTCTTCAGCATATGAATATTAAGTACCTGGTAGACCGAGCAGCGCTCGGTAGTTTTTTTTAGCATTTGTTTATTTTTAGACTTTTTTTTTTTTTTTTTTTTTTTTTTTTTTTTTTTTTTAACTCAACTTGGTTTTTGTATGCAAAGATGAAATTTTGCAATCGATTTTTACTCCCCTTCCTGATAGGTTGGAATTATTTAAATTATGTACAACAGTGTGTTTCCGATGACGATACAACATTATAATATTTTTACAACTTTATTATAAATTAATGCATTCATTTTAAGGCATTTTTTAATTAGGCGGCCGTAAGTGATAAACCGCCAAATATTCTTTGTAACTCGTGCAATTGTATAAAATTTAAAAAGACAATTGATTTAATTATGTGCCAATAAAAGCTCCCCAAAATATTCCAAACAGTGAATTAAAAGTAGAATATATATATATTGTGAATGATTGACAATAAAAATGGATGCCACAAACCTATAATATATAACTGTATGTATAAAATAAAGTGCCTTA
The DNA here is from genome assembly GCA_963932465.1 of Maratus speciosus. NCBI lineage: Eukaryota > Metazoa > Arthropoda > Arachnida > Araneae > Salticidae > Maratus > Maratus speciosus. The sequence continues at coordinate 463,666,413 of OZ010791.1, forward strand.
TACTTAATTACAAGAATTAATATGGAAGAAAAAAAAGAAGAATATGGATCCCGAAAAAATTGAAAAACTTATATATTGAATTACGTTTTCAAGAGTACAGTATTCAATGATATAAGCAAATCCGTTGTTTTCTGTGAGAAAAAAAGCAAAACGCTGAATTTTTTTTTTCTCCTGTACCCAAACAACCAATATAACCAAAAGAATAGTTTCAAGATGAAAACAGGACATTATCAAATGGCATGAAATGGAAAAAAACACTACAACCCATTAAATATTTAATTTATAGCAATAGAAATCTTACACAACATACCGAATAAATTCCCAGTTGATTTTCAAAATATCTTATATATATATATATATATATATATATAAGAGTGTAATATAAAAAATACGCTTTTATCAAATCAATAAATTTACCATTATAGGATGAGGAATCAATTAAAAGATCAAAATGATAATTTAAAAAATGTTTCATTATTTTCTTTCTGGTTCCCTTTAGTTGAAAAATAAACAGAGCAAAAAGTAGGGAAGGTTTTTAATATTAAATGAATCTCTGGCTATATTAAAACATACTCTTTTCAGTAAAAAATGTAATTGATTATATAAAAAAAAATGGTTTTTTTCAGACATATGCAAAAATCCGGTTTTACCCCACTGGTTAAGTAAAACAGGGTATCCATTTAAAACTCGTGGAGATCTCATTTTCTTAAAAATAAAATCTTGTTTAATATAGTAAAAAAATACATTTTTGTTATATTTAACAAAACGAAATCGCACATGTGTTCTTCCATGTGTCAAAAATAAATCTGTAGCAAATTATCTACATTGTATATGTCAATCTTTACTCTGAGGTATATGCCTACTTATTTTACGCTGTTAGTCTTAGAGGTATTTTAACTGCAAAAATCACAAACAAATTTATTATCATATTCTCCTTCATACTACATGCTTCGTGTGCCCATCCGTGGCATTTCACACATTGTATCCAACATTCTTTGGATTTAGAATTGGAGTAAAGCTCATTGCAAAACATTCAGGTGTCATTATATTCTTCATCTTCTGAAGATACCTCATCAACCTTTTAAGGTTTCTTTTCCTATTGATTCTTATTTTCTTTTTAAGAATCTTCTTTTTTCGTTTTGCAGACAGTTTGGCTTCTTCATATCTGTTTCCAACTCTAATTTATAGGGTGAAGCAGTTAAAATTACAGTTTCCCCTTCTTTTGCCAGCTATTTTCTCAATCTTAAAGCCTTTCTGGGGAGGAGTAATAACATTTTAATTGAAACTGCAAATGCAGGTTACTGGCTACACAATATCAGATATCGACAGAAGAGGCTGGATGTGTGATGTCGACACTTTTAGATGTGGAATGATGAGTTTCATTATCCTGTGATATTTCAGAAATATTTATTGCTGGAGCTATGACAACCTATGGCTGCGTGGACTTAGGTGTTTTATCACTGACTTTCACGGGTTTCTCTGTCATTTCCGAAGGAGCAAATAGATTCAAGAAAAACATCGTTGTTCTAAGGAAAAATCCCTGTTTTCTCAAACCGTCTGATTGGAGTATTTGTAACTACTGCTCTAAAAAATGCAGCTTTGAATAATTTTCTAATTTAGTAAATTGTTACAGATCGCACAGTATTGGAAGTAACCACTTCCTCACCTCTTGTTTGTAGTATAAGTTTAAAGGTGCCATGAATGACGCACCAAAGGATTAACAGCACTTAACAGCATTAAATTGCTATTTAAAACTCCATGCTAAAGTATTAACTATCATAAAAAATCATTCCATGAGTGTAAGACAATACCGGGTATACTCGGTTTTGACCCACTCTTAAATACCCGGTTTTACCCCAACGTGACGCAGATTTTTAAATAAACATGACGCCACTACTCTGTCCTACAGTAAAAAATCAGTAAAACTGTTAAAATATTAGCAGTAAAGCAAAGAATTAAATATAGTACTTACCAATATTTAATATGCTGCCAAACAGTTATTATATGCGTAAAACCTAGAAACAAACAAAATAATTTTTTAAGAGAAATTCAAACGCAATCCTTCACACAAAAAATAACAGCACACAGTAGTGCCTCTTTCAGCTACAAATGCCGTAATGACTTTCAACAAGCAATTCCTGGTGTTGGCTGACAGATAAAAGTTCAAATTAAGGAGGAATCAGCGCTACCCGGTTTTGTACAACTCTCCCCTACATATTTTAAAATAAATTCATTTGCTTCAGCTTTCTAACAAGCGTAAAAAAAGCATTGAATTTCCATAATCGAGGTCGATGTCCACGCCAAATTAATGTATTATAACGGATATTTTTTGGAAAAAATATGAATTGCATTCAAAAAATTCGGCAATATTTTAAAGATGACCATTGAATGCTTATCAAAAAATATTTCTTAAATATTTTTGGTACTTCTTCATTATTCCGTCTACCACTTTCCATAAAATAATCTGTCGCCAAACTGTAACGCCCAGAAACAAATGGAAGAATGTTTCCGAGGGTATGACAAAAAATACAAGAAATTCGATAAATCCCCATTTACTAAGTGTCAACTATCAATGTCGTTAAAATAATATATATCGTTAATAAATTTTACTATATATTAATGAAAACAGAAAAAAATCTTGGATATTTATTTATTAAACAAAAACAGAATTTTCAGAACAAACTAACAAACAAAACAATTTATTTCCGACATTGTTTAAGCCCGAGAAGGGACGCATATTAAGATATTTCATTCAGTTAACTCTACATTTAATGTTAAATTTTTGTAACAAATAAGTTAAACCAAATGAATATTAAAAATAAAAATAAAATTTAAACAATATGATACTTTAAACACCCTAAAAACTTAGATTCCTTTCAAAGGAAATCGAAATAAATCTTCGACTTTTCTAATTGTTTGTATTTTAGATGTGGCTTATCATTTTATGTACAATCATCATAATCATAATACAAAATCTACAATACAGATTTTTACAACTTAGAAATGGAAAAAGTCTAAGATTTATTTCGATTTCTCTTTAACTCGAAGCTCGGGGGTGATAAATAGCCAAACATTGTTCCCGTCGCATTTTTTCGCGTTTCATTAATTTCTTTTAAAATACTATGCTTTCACTAATTTTATTTAAAAAAATAACTTTACTTTAAAACTGAAACATTTAAAATTCATTACTTTCATTTATTTCTTCTATTTTTTAGAAAAAATAATAATACCATGGACAATGACATTAAATTTCAACATCAAAGCATTGTTTTAATTTACGCGGAAAATAAAAAAATACTAACTGGCGATTTAAAAAAAATACTATTGGCTAGATTTGCGAGGGCTAACATAAAAGTACCAACAATTCTTTGCGATCATGGGAACTTTTACGTAGTTTTATTCGAAAAAATATTTTTTATTAAATATGACCGCCTTGCATATTAAAAGCGAAGTGGTTACCCCGGAACTGTTGATGACAATCACATGACTTAGGCTATTATTTAGGTTTTATAAAAATTTAAGTAATTTTTAATCAACAATCGTTGTCCAAGTCAATAATTGGCGGTAAAAATAAGCTATTTCGGGAGATATGTGATAAGTTTGGCAGAAAAATTGTCTTGCCTTTAAAATTGCAGCTAATTTTGCGCCAGGGTGTATCGCCATGGCATCAAAATTTTGCTATGTTTGTAACAATATGGTAGTGATTTTAAATATAACAAAAGTATAAACGTGGTTATCTATCAGGAAATATTAGCATATTTATAAAATATTTATGAAAATATTTAGGTTCACGAAATCAATATTTGGTTAAATCAATTAATTTTATTTCTTCTAGCCAGTTAAAACGAATTTTGCAGCATTTGTTACCTATACATAGGCCGTTATCTAGTACCCGATTTAGTAGAGAAGGCATGCCGTTAGGTCCGCCTTCAAGGAATTTCTTTATTGTGTTTATAATAAATTTCTAATCAGCATTGGCAAGAATTCCGATTAAGGAAGATTAACTATAAAAAAAATTGATTAACCTCCCCCCCCCCCCCCCCCCAAAAAAAAAAAAAAAAAAAAGCCGAGGTTTTGTTTGATAGTTTTCTCATAATCGAATAAAGCATATTTCATATAAATCGTCGGAATTCCTTTCGATTGACACCACAATTTTGAGCATTGAGCATGTTTTAACCATAGAAAACGAGTTTTCTCGAATTAGTGACCTAGCTAGATCGATTTCTTGAGCTCGAATTAGCACAGGCAACAAGTTTTGTGAAAATCGTTAGATACGTTTTCGATATATAGCAGCATTTTCAGTGCTGAGTTTGTTTTCATCTCTCAAAACGATCTTTCGCGAATTCGAATCCTAGCTAGATGACTTTCTCTTGCTCGAATTAGTATAGGAAACACATTTCGTGTAAATTGCACGAACATTTTTCCGATTTATAGTAAGCAGAAGTTTCAGCACTGATCTTGGGTATCCTGTAAAATAGAATTTTCTTGAGTTCCGAACCTAGCTAGATCTTTTTCTCGTGCTCGATTTAGTATAGGACGCAAGTTTCGCGAAAATCGTTAAATCCGTTTTCGATATAATCTGTCAAAACGAACTTTCGCTAATTCAAAGCCTAGCTAGATGGGTTTCTCGTGCTCGAATTAGTATAGAAAACACATTTAGTGTAAATGACACGAGCATTTTTCCGATTTATAGTAAGCAGAAGTTTCAGCACTGATCTTGGGTTACCCTGTAAAAACCAATTTTCTTGAATTCCGAACCCAGCTAGATCTTTTTCTCGTGCTCGATTTAGTATAGGACGCAAGTTTCGCGAAAATCGGTTCAGTCGTTTACGATATCATTCATAATCGGGGAAATCGCTTGCTCGTTTAATATACAGGGTGATTCATAAAAGATGGGCAGAACTTTAAGGGGTTATAGTACACTTAAAGACAAATAATATTAAATAGGAGACTAAGGGTCCCAGACGTATTCCCAAGGAGATAGGGGGCATTAAAGTTTAGGGTCCGAAATTTCAAATGATTATAAAACATGGAAAAATTGGTCGATTCGTTTGCGGTTTTTGCAAAAAATTTTCTTTATGCCAGTATTTTCTTGAAATAAAATTTTAAAGTTCAATTTCAAAAAATGCCGATAGGGGGCGCTTTAGACTTTGGAGTAACAAACAACTATTTTTTAACGTTATTTTTTGTATTTCTTTAAATGATTTCGAAAGCTTAGACTTAAACTTAAATTTTGATCTAAAAATCTGAGTCCTAACGAGTAGTTAAGTAGCGTAAACTGAAATTTGAAATTTGAAACCCTTCTCCCCCCAGAACAAAAATCAGTAATTCCCGATCTTTGTGTCGTAGATTAGGCTCTAACTACTGCCGCGTTTTGCTAAAATTATTCTTTATGTCAGTATTTTCTTGAAAATAAATTTTAATGAAAATTTTCAAAAAATTCCGATAGAGGGCGCTTTAGACTTTGGAGTAACGAACAACTATTTTATACCGTTATTTTTTGTGTCTCATTAAATGCTTTCTAAAGCTTAGACTTAAATTTTCAGCCCAAAATCTGAATCGTTAGACGTGGTTAAGTTTCTGGGGAGAGGGGTTTGAAATTTCTACACCTGAGCACAGTTCAGTTTACCATGTCCACACATTGTGTGCTGTGATACGAGGTAAAAAGACACAAATTAGGATTATGTTACCAAAGCATATTAATTAACATGTAATTACAATAAATGTTCAAAATTGTGACCACCAGAGGTTATGCACGCAGAACAACGGCGAAGAATGGAACGGCGAACATTCGCGAAAACATCAGGCTTTTCGAGCACTTCCCCTACAGCGGCGGAAAGTCTGGCGACCAGTTCCTCGGGGGATTCAATGGGTGTCTCATACATAAGAGCCTTCAATCGTCCCCAAAAAAAGAAATCGAGGGGTGAAAGATCTGGCGAGCAAGCAGGCCAAGCAACAGGACCACCTCGACCAATCCATCTGTTCGGAAATGTGATGTCCAGATAGTTGCGACGTCTCGTACGTAATGGGCTGGCGCTCCATCGTGCTGGAACCACATGACCCGCCGGATGCGTGGAGGAACAACGTTTAACAGGTCTGGCAGCACATGTTGCAGAAATGTGAGGTATGTTTTACCGTTGAGGCGTTCAGGAAGAAGGTACGGTCCGATTAGGTGGTCTCCGAGGATTCCTGCCCAAACATTGATGGAAAAGCGTCTCTGATGAGCATGTGGATACGTAGCATGTGGATTGACATCCGCCCATACATGTGCATTGTGTGTGTTAAATGTACCTTCACGTGTGAAGGTACATGCATCGGTGAAAAGCACAGTTCGTCCAAAATGTGGATTTAGCGCGTTCTGCTGCAGAAACCAGCGGGCGAATTCAATACGATTTGGATAATCCCCTGGAGACAGTTTCTGGACTCGTTGCACATGAAACGGGAGCAAATGTTCATCCTTCAGTACCCTCCAAGTCATGGACTGTGAGGTATCCACCTGCCTAGCCACTGTTCGTGTACTTGTACTTGGCTGCGCCGCTACTACATCCAGAATGGCTTCTGCAACAACTACTGATTCGTCCTTTTTTGCACGACCTGCATTCGACCGGAAAGCGAGAAATGATCCCGTCTCACACAACTGTCTGTGCAAGCGCTCGAAAGTTTTGCGGTTAGGCAACCGCCTGTTGGGAAATCACTCTCCGTACATTCGTTGTGCCTCTGCACCATTTCCATCCGCTCCGTAAATTAAATTCATCTCAGCCTTTTCCTTATTCGTGAAGGGCACCATCTTCCGATTCATTACTACAGCGACTTACACTTGACTCACCGTTCAGTGGTTTTTATGCCTGAATCGTGTCGAAATTTTGCATACGTGTTCTTCTTCTTCCCCATTTGACATTTGCATACTTTCTGTTTCCTTCTTCACCCGGTGACTAGCGTCAGGAATGGAGCTTTAACGTTTGCATGAGCGACGTTTCCAACTGTGCCAGTGCCTTTATGAGTGAATTCCGACTATGCAGTCCTTGACGAAAGTTGTATTTTTGCCTCGTATCACAGCACAGAATCGTTGGGCATGGTTAAGTAGTGCAAACTGAACTATGTTCAGAAGTTGAAATTTGAACCCCCTCCCCTCGCTACTGAACCACGCTCAGCGATTCAGATTTTGAGCTGAAAATTTAAGTTTAAGTCTAAGCTTTAGAAAGCATTTAATGAGACACAAAAAATAACGGTATAAAATAGTTGTTCGTTACTCCAAAGTCTAAAGCGCCCTCTATCGGAATTTTTTGAAAATTTTCATTAAAATTTATTTTTAAGAAAATACTGACATAAAGAATAATTTTAGCAAAACGCGGCAGTAGTTAGAGCCTAATCTACGACACAAAGATCGGGAATTACTGTTTTTTGTTCTGGGGGGAGAAGGGTTTCAAATTTCAAATTTCAGTTTACGCTACTTAACTACTCGTTAGGACTCAGATTTTTAGATCAAAATTTAAGTTTAAGTCTAAGCTTTCGAAATCATTTAAAGAAATACAAAAAATAACGTTAAAAAATAGTTGTTTGTTACTCCAAAGTCTAAAGCGCCCCCTATCGGCATTTTTTGAAATTGAACTTTAAAATTTTATTTCAAGAAAATACTGGCATAAAGAAATTTTTTTGCAAAAACCGCAAACGAATCGACCAATTTTTCCATGTTTTATAATCATTTGAAATTTCGGACCCTAAACTTTAATGCCCCCTATCTCCTTGGGAATACGTCTGGGACCCTTAGTCTCCTATTTAATATTATTTGTCTTTAAGTGTACTATAACCCCTTAAAGTTCTGCCCATCTTTTATGAATCACCCTGTATATGATTTCTGTAAATTTCATTCATTTTTTCATAAAAATGAATACTTGGGAACTATTCCTTTTTTGTGTTGGCACTATTTCCGAATCATAGTCTTTACCATATTTAATCGCAAAATTCTGCAATTAATTAACATTAAAATTAGGCAAAGATTTCTATTCCGAAGGAGTGATAACTAAAAAGTGGAATAGTTGACAGCTAAGTATATGCTGATAGATATATTTAAAATTTTCATTTTGCTAAAGAAAAAAAAAAAACTTTCCGATAACGGTGTCAAATTTTTAATTTTGAAAGTTTTGCAAATAATGTATGAAATATAAATATACAGATTGGAGTGAGGGGGAGGGGGGCACGCTACTGTTGTTGGAATTTCATAATATTAGTGCTCCGGTACTTTTTTTGTTAGAAATTAAGCGCTGATAACAGTTGTTACTGCTGCACCCGAAAGGGAAGTAAAGATATTTGAAAATTTTCATTCTCAGTTTAACAAAGATGAATCTCGAAAAGTATTTATTTTAAAGACATGGGGAGACTACCACAAAAATATATCTAACGCACAAGGGAGATGTTTAGGGAACCACCAATTTACATATATTTTTTACATTTTGCTATTATTCAAAACTTGTACCTATTTTAAGTTAGATAAAGGCTTTAAATCTACACCTTTTTAGTTTATTTAATAGTTACATTGATTTGATAAGCTTTGGATTCTTGGATAAAAGAATAATGTATATAAAGTGAATATTTTAGGATATGAAAAGAAAAAAAAAATCACTCTTAACTTTCAACGTCGTTGATGCACGTGTTCTTGGATATTCAAACGAGTTTGCATTTTTCACCCGTAATTTTTTAATGTATTGGAACAAATCTAGAGAGCATTGCAATTTAATTCCATCTCCCCACAAATAAAATAAAATAAATTACATAGAAATAAGGACCACCCTAATATGTATATATATTATTAATTGTGTTTTTAAATTAAGACTATGAAACTGGATGATAATAATTTCTGAGTTTAACAACATTCTAAAAATTAATACATATTAGTTGATTTATACTATGCAGTACTTCTCAAGTTCTCATTGCTTGGGGATAACGGTTATAGCAGTTTTGGATAAGTTCTAGCAATATAAATTTTACCTCTTTAAAAAATGGGCTCTATGGCACATAAAAAAACTTAGCCTTTCTCTCTATTCTAAAAAAAAGTAACTTGCGCTGTCACCGCCACCGCCGCCGGTTTTGAATTTTTTGCGACCGGAGGTCTTTCTCCGTTAATATTAAGCAAAATACTGCATACAAAAATATGAAAATCGGCGGTATTATAGAGAAATGTTTGATAAACACGCTGATGCAGACAGTTTTCAAATCGAATAATTATTTTTAGAGATAGTTAATGCTGAAGTTGGACAAAATCGTTCCATTAAAAAAGTTTTATAGTAGCAAAAACTATACATGGGAATTAATTCATTTTTAGATTATTTTATACGTTAGAATTTCCCGGTGTGCAGACTGCATTCACTTTTTTAATTTGACTCATTTTTTGAGGTTTTATTTCTATTTTAAATTCAAATTTTCAGCATTTCGAGAGATATTTTTTACTTATTTTAGGAAATGGTATTAATTTAAACTGTTGCCAACTATATAAACAGCGCAAATAATAATGTTTGCTTCAAATTAAAAAAAATATTTACACGTGACTGTTATTAAACAGAAAAAAAACTTTCAAATTAGAATTAAATAATTACGTGTGAAAAGCATAGGAACTTATTGAAAATTACTTCATAAAAACTATATTTAAACGTGAATTTTATAAGGATGTTAAAATGGATAAAAAATAATAAAGGAATAAGGATAAAATAATAAATTCATTAACATGCGTTAAAAGTCTTAAATAGGAGAAATTACGTCACATTAAACTTATTACGTAAAATTAACAAAAAGTAATTTTGCAAAACAGTTTAAATTTAAAAATTGCGCGAGACATTAATTTGATATTTTGAGATTATATTAATAAGATTAATTTTATTGAACGCGTTTAGACTGCTTCCGAGCGATTATTTAGTAATGTAATAAAAATAAAAAAGATCACAAGCTGAAAATGAAGTGTCATCAACAAAAAATATGATTTGAAAGAGAAAAATCTGTGAAGCAGAAAATAAAGCAATTGCTTAAATGATTTCGTTAAGATTCGTTAACCTTCTGTGTCGTTTCCGTCAAAAGAAGGCATTGGTATTTGTAAAATATATTTGCATTTTGATGCAGATTTGCTTATTATATTAGCTTATTTTGAAATGTTTGACTGATTTTATTTAATCAAAGACGAAAACCGCCATTGTATCTTTTAACAGCAGCTGATTTTTCCTTAAAATTCTCCAATCGAAGAAAAATGAATAGAAACCTATTTATAGGGAGATCGCCACTGTTTTTAAATTATAATTCAATCTTTCAAAAAAATTTTAAAGCCAATCAAATTAGCGTGCTTTTAGAGACTGCGGTGTCTGAACGGGGGTTGGCGAGCATAGCTCGTAGGGGGCCGAGCCCCCTAGTTACGTAAAAGAAAAGAAATAGATCGACCAACAGGGGAAAATATACTTTGAAAAAACAATTTTACTTTTACTTTTACTACTCAAGCAAGCTGCTCCCATTTTTATATTTTCAGGTTTTGCACTTCAGTTATTTAAATATTAAAAAAAATTCTAATAGCATAATCATTAAAAACGTCCCATTGAGTAATTTGAAATATGTAATTGTAAAAGTTGTCCCAAAATTCATGCAAGAAATAATTTTGATCACAGGTTTATAATTAAGAATTGTAATTTTTTTTATTGATTCATAAAGTATAATACAGTATAGAATTATGTATGGGATAGCATATCGGATAAATGGCCCCCACGGCTTTGCTGTGTGTATCAAAATTCACGCAAGATTTGAATTTTGCGCCATTTGTGCCAAAATTGCAAAATAATGATGTGGGCGACATGTGGTTTCAAAAAGATGTTGCTACATGCCATACAGACGGAGAAACAATTCAATTACTGTACGAATCATTTCCTGGTCACGTAATTTCCGTTTTGGTCATCAGAACTGACCGCCCAGATCATGCGATTTCACGCCGTTGGACCTTTTTTTTGGGGGGGGGGCGATGGGGATGAAGTTTAAGGTTTATGCCAATAATCGCACGACCAGCCACGCCTTGAAGGAGGAAATTGAGCACTGTATCATGGAAATTCAGCCGCATCTATTCAAAACGGTCATGGAAAATTTCCACAAAAGAATGCGTATGTGCCAACAAAGCCGTGGAGGCCATTTACCTAATATGCTACTCCATTCATAACCTTATACTGTATACTTTATGAATCAATAAAAAATTTACAATTTTTTTCTTTCACAATTACTTTTTGCGTGAATTTTGCGATTTTTTGGGAACCCTTTATTTATAAACTAAAATGTTTTCGCCAATTTGGCAATTGTATGCTTTTCTTCGATACTGTAAAGTAATGGTTTTCATCATAAACAATACTTACACATTTGAGTGAATTACGGATTTGAGAGGTTTTACTGTATAAATAAAGCTTTCTGTTTTTATGTTATTGACATGAAGTACTCTCTACTGTATTCTTAGGTCATTACGTGATTCCTGGATATTCAGCATACTGTCTGAGCAAGAGTGCTGCTATCGCTTTGACAACTAGCTTGCAAATGGAATTATCCAAATGGGGTGTTAAATGCATCAGTATTGAGCCTTTTTTGTACGCGTAAGTATGGCATAGACGCATAGGTTTTTGTTTTACTGTGAATCAAGAACTGATTTTTTCCCTTTATTCATATTATACATACTTCTTTATTTTATAACATTTGAATAATAGTTTGTAACGACCGAATAAGATTCAGGTAGAAATAAAGTTTACAGTATAACATAACGGTAACTTAATTATTAGAACAATCCTTTTATGAACAAGAAATCTCCCTCTCGATTCCGAACCCAAGACCGGCTCGAGGGTATACGGTGTTTCTAAACGTTTCTTTCATTTCTGCCTTTTGGATATACAAAAGACTAAAAAAAAAAAAAAAAAAAAAGGAACCTTGGGACTGAATACCTGTTCATGAAAAGCATGACTTTCATTTTACATGACCAGTTTGCTTACCATAAATATAATTAACAAACTTGTGTGCCTGTTCAGTGCCGGCAATATGACTTACGGGTGAATGGGAGACGGCACAATGAAAATTCAGGAACGGATAACATTTTGGAACAAATGTCCCTGTATTCCGCTACCAATGCCAGTTTTTTTTATGGAGAATATAAGCATTAGATACCATAATGGAGGATATAAGGGTCAATATCACAAAATACGAAAATTGCAGCCCGCACAATAAAATTTCTATTTAATGTTATATATTGCAATTTTCTTTTTTACATTCTAATAAAAAATATTCTTAGAAGTATTTTCAAGACATATTATATTCATAATAACACAAAAATAAAGCAATTAAAAGACTTAAAATTTCAGATTGTCATTTTCCTGGCATAGCACTCTGTGATGTGTGCAAAGTAAAAGCCTTTCTGCTATCGTGTACAAATATCTTTTTCTACTTTTTTTAATTTCTAATTAATAATTATACCTTATATAACACATATATGTGGAAGGTAACAAGTTCTGTATTTTACAAATAATTTTCCATAATTAAAATATGATTGTCACTGAAAATGAATGTCATTATCCTGGCCTGCTCATTTTAGTTCTTTATGATGTATAAAGATGGCGCTGCAGAGTAATTCTTCTTGTTCCCGATATAGTTCAAGTCAGAAGTAATAAAATCATTGTTACCAGCAAGATCATTTAGATATTTCTTTGAAAATAATGTGTTTAAAGGCTTTGTAAAAATTGGGTAGACTTTTATTATGTCATTTTCCTGTCTTCTATAAATTACAAATAAAACTGAACATTACACTGAATTTGAGGTTCTATAGAGGAAATGTGTTCCTTTAAACAAAATTATAATGTTTGATCTAAAAAAAAAAAAAAAACAAGAATGTGAAAAATGTTTTAGAATGAAATTGTCATTATCCTGGCTTACATATGCCAAGAAAATGACATATAATTATAATTACATTAAATTGAACTTAAGCTCTTCAAACTTTAACAATTTTACATATAAATTCCTTTATTTAGATGTTCGAAGAACATAAAAAAAAAAGAAGCTTTGAAATTATTTAAGTTTTCAAATTTTTTGTTTTCAAAATCTTACATTTTGTGATATTCACCCATAAGCATTAAACTAAAAAATTTTTCCCTGAGCACAGTATGCTACAGTTGTATACAATTGAGTATGCTACAATTTTTAAACATATATCAACATAAAAAGCAGTACAGAAATAATGTAACAGAAAAGAATTATTAAAAATCCGAAAAATCCAAGCGTGTACGAGCCCTTTTTTTCAAAATAGTGAATTGAAACAGTTTATTCTTTTTATTATTATTATTCAGGGGGAATCCGCTCCCCTTAATACTCCGTGCAAGATGTCTTCTAAGCACACAAAACTTAAAAAGAAAAAAAAAGCTAAAAGTTGTATTTCACGAGGGCCTCAGGGGAAAAGTTCCACCCATTCACAAAAAAAAAAAATTGTTTCATTTTATCTTAGTGTTTAATTATTTTAAGTCACATCACATGATAATATTTTTTTTAATAATATTATTTTCAAAATCATCAGTGGAAAAGAAAGTAATTTGAAAATCTTGGGAGGCCGTGTACTCCCCCCCCCCCCCTGCACACACACTTGAGGCTGAAAATATACGATCCCCCGGCAGATCAAAAGGGTGGGTCCCTAAAAGAAAAAAGAAGAAACTGTTTACACGAATCACCTATTTCTTAAATCAGCTTTTTTTAAAAAATCAAGTTTTGGAGAATGAAACGAAAATCATAATTTTTGCTGTATTCAAGTCAACGCGGTGCTTAAGGAATACCGACGTGGATCGTGTTCAGGGTCCGCTTAACCTCTGAAACAAGGGGAAGCACAATATCATTTTGGGGGCCCCTTTCATTTGGCTAAAATTTTCTAAATTCAACCACGCATGAAAAACTCATCAATGCTACTAATATCATTCCCGAGTTCACATATATTTAATAATTTTTTTTTTTATGTTCCTTGTATATACTACATATAATTCTAGTACATATAGTGTGCTCAATTACTCAGGTCGTTTCTAACCAGCATATCATGATGCAATATGATAAATTAACACCCTATTGATCACATTCATATTTCTCGGTCAAATAAGTTTCCTAAAGCAGTTTGTAGAATTTCTCTTGCATTAAGCAAACTTTCCCTTCCGAAAAAATTAAAAATGCCCCACAAAGAAATGAAATTGGGAATTATAGGACCCGTTTCACAACCATTTTGGTGGCCCTCTTAAATTTTAGAGAGGAAGCTCGTGCTTCACGTGCCTTTTGGATAATCAGGCCCTAATCGTGTTAAATTTGAATTAGCCACCAATCATCCAATTTGATCAAATTTTCATTTTCAAATGTAAGTCATTTAAAAACAAATAAATGTAATTTAATAAAATTTAAAGCAGTCAGCTAAAACAGATAATATTTTTTAGACAATTCTCTCATTTGATTTTTTAAAAATTATATTTGGACCGAATGATCAAATTGAACAAATGTTTGTTTTAAAGATTGCTATTGTATAAATTGGCTATGTTAAAATTTATGCTAAAACAAGAATTTTACTTAACTCGTTATGATATTACGACCGGTACGAGGGCATTTTACTCTCAGGCAAGCACCCCTCTTTATAACTCCTATCTCATCATCATCAATAAAAGTTAGGGCGTCTCAACCTTTCAGACTCGAGGGGCATATCAATGAATTTTGAAAGTCACACGGTCCACCCATAAGTCAGTCAAATAACGTAGGCAAGAAATGAAGGAGCAGGTTGCTTACATGTAGGGTTATTTAGGAAAAGATCGTATATAAGTATTGTGGAATTACAGAATTTTCATTTTTTTCATGATTTATCAAAATTTTATTTATTTATATTACTTGCACTTAATGTTTAAATTTATTACCAAAAATACCTCATTTAGTCAAAAAAATCCAAAAATCCCTCATACCTCAATAGTAACAGCAGTACAGATAAATAATAAAATCGACTGATATTCAAACAGCAAAATGTTAGCTAGCAACAAGGTGTTTATGTTTACTACAGTAACAGTACCATATTGATACATGAATAAAGCATTCATATAAGCCGACGATAGCTGTTAGCATAAAGCGGTATTGTCCGACTCGCAAAGTTACAGCTTTTTACGGCATGTAAGGGACGAATTCTCTTCGTCTGTTTTTGTTTTGACGTGAGGAAAATTATGCGTAAAGAGTGGATTTCCTCCGGATTTCTTGGCCATTATTTTTAAATCTAAAAAAAAGAGACTTGCTAAAACAAGGTGATTGCCAAGTGTCGATCGCAGCGACATCTGCAGGATATTCGTATTACTAGTATTACATTGTATAGACTAGCAATACCTTGCAGTTGTAGAAAATATCCTGCAGATGTCGCTGTGATCTGTATATTGCAGCAGCATCATTGCATATTTAAGGGATGCAATATTTTAGCGCTTTTTTAAGTATTATAGAGATGGCCGATTTCCACACTATGTATTCTAGTCGCTATAGATGAAACCGATATGGCATCCATTTTGTTACAACGTAACGAAAGTACACAGTGAGACACACAGTTGTAGTACACAGTGAGACGTTGCCTCATTGTGTATCTACTATGCGGTTCTGACGTAAAAAAAGTTATTTATTAATAAAAGAAGGTTTTCTCTCTCTCTCTCTCTCTCTCTCTGTGTGTGTGTGGGTGGGGTGCGATGGTTTGTGAAATCTACTAAACGTAAGAGGCTGAAAGTTTGCATGAAGGTAGCCCAATGTCTGCCATTGTCCAACCGAGGCTCATATTTTTTAAATTTTTTTGATCTAGAAATATTAAATAGAAGTCATAAACTGCAGAAAATTATTGATAGAGTATAAAAATGTATGATTTATGAAAATATATACATTGTCTCACTGTGTACCACTTGTGGTACACAGTGAGACAATTTTCGATACTCCTTTATGCTGTTTCTGTGCTTTTATAAATAACTTTTTTAAAACCATTTATACATTAATGTGTAGCGTATTTGTGTAGCTTAAAGTAGTGATGGGCGATAACGAGATGTTTTTCTCGATTTTCTCGATTGTATGGACATCTCGATATTTTTCGATTGTGTAAATTTTTTCTCGATGACTACAGTTTGCAAATTTCTTTTATAAATCATATATTATGTATTATATACGTCATACATTTATCAAGAATTGTCTGCGGGTGAACTGGAATGAGACGATGTTAATAAAGACTAGGTGACTTCGACCGCTAGCGGGCCCCAATTTATACGTAATCTTGTAATATGAAATCACGAACAGGTTACCCGCTATATACGGCACTGATATATGATAGCAGGCGGGTGTGGTGTGCACGCACTACAAAATCTTGTAAAAAATATAATATCGAAACGAATGAACCTCGGACCAGATCTCTTGGGGGAAAGGTCAAAGCGAGCGGAGGAGCACAGCAGCTGCATAATATGATTAAGTCGTCACAGGTCTTTAGGCCTTTCCAACCATATGTCGCATACGAAGTCTGGATCTGAATTTATAAAAATGCCCTCCCCGTGGGGTCAAAGGGGGTAGGGGTGCGGGAGGTGGATAACATGAGTAAGTGGTCATAAGCCTTTCTAACAATATGTCACATGAGGGGTCTCGGCTAAATTTAGAAAAACACCCCCGTGGGGGAAAAGTGGGGGCGGTCACCGGAGGTGCATTACATCAATAAGTAGTCACAGACCTTCCCAACGATATCTCACATGTGGGGTCTTGGCTAAATTTGGAAAAGTGTCCCCCGGGGAGGTGCAAAATGGGGGGATGGACACCGGGGGAGCATAACATCAATAAGTAGTCACAGACCTTTTCAACGATATCTCACATGAGGGGTCTTGGCTAAATTTGAAAAAGTGTCCCCCGGGAGGGGCAAATTTGGGGAGACTGTCACCGGAGGTGCATAACATCAATAAATAGTCACAGACCTTTTCAACGATATCTCACATGAGGGGTCTTGGCTAAATTTGGAAAAGTGTCCCCGGGGGCGGTCAAAGTGGTGGTGGGGACACCGTAGGTACATAATATCAATAAGTAGTCACAGACCTTTCCAACGATATCTCACACGAGGGGTCTTGACTAAATTTGAAAAAGTGTCCCCCGGAGGGCAAAGAGTGTGGGGGGGACTGTCACCGGAAGTGCATAACATCAATAAGTAGTCACAGACCTTTTCAATGATATCTCACAAGAGGGGTATTGACTAAATTTGGAAAAGTGTCCTCCGGGGGGGGGGGGGCACCGGAAGTGCATAGCATCAATAAGTAGTCACAAACCTTTCCAACGATATGTCACATGAGGGGTCTTGGCTAAATTTGGAAAAGTGTCCTGAAATTTCATATATTATAAATAATATTTAGCGGAGGGCTCCATAAAAAAATCCGATCTAAAATGATAAAAACGGAAAAAACTACCCTCGCAGTGGGGGCCAAATTGGGGAGGGGAGGAAGACGGTCTCATAATATGAAAGAGTCATCCGAGAGCTTACCGATGACACATCACATGACTGGTCCAAAAAAAGTTTGAAAATTGCTTCCCCTCCCTCCCCCCGTGGGCCCACTCTTTCGCCCCGGAATTCACACAGAATGGGCGGATGGTTCAATGGCACCCACTTTAAAATTTTTATTTTCAATAAATAATATTTACCGGAAGACTGCATAAAAAACCCACATCTAAAGTGATATTTAAATTTATTATAGAAATCGGCTACGGTTTTAAAAATTTGTTCGCCCCTTCCCCATCCCCCTTTGGGCGAAGAAAGGTTCATAGTATGAAAGAGTGGTCAAAGGGCTTTTCGATTATATGCCACAGGAAGGGTTCGGTAAAATTTTTAAAATTGCACCCCGCATGACTCCACTCTCACGTCCTCCTCCCTCGAAATCACCCGACCCACCTTCCTCTTTGAAATTTTTATATTTAATAAATAATTTTTATCGGAGGGCTCCAGGTATGTGACATCTTGGTAGGGCTAAAATAAGAGAAACTTTGAAAATTAGAGCTTCATTTCACAGTTCATTGTCATGCCTCGTTCTCTATCTCGTCCCTTGGTACTCTCGATAAATTTTCTTACTTTTCTTCTCTGCCGAGGACGAGAGAAATCCTCGAAAAGCTTCTCATAGCGAAATGTTGAAAAGCGCGAGAGAAATCCTCGAAAGGCTTTTCATTGGGAGATTTCGAAAAGGACGAGAGAAACCAGCGAGAGGCTTCCCATCGGGAAAGGTTGAAAACGGCGAGAGAAACTCTCGAGAGACTTTCCATCCCGAAAGGTTTAAAATCGCGAGAGAACCAACCATCGAGCATCTTCCCATCTGGAAGCGTCGAAATGCTGGAAAAATCATCGAGATGACATTTGTCGAAATGCGAGATGGAAATGAAGCTTTCAGAGTCAAACTTACCGCATTTCTGGTTTAAGTCATAATTTCTCAAAGGAGTCCATCTGCTTATCCAATCTCTTTTCAGCTCACAGGCTATCTAAGCCTCAGAGCTAATGTACCCGTCGGTTCTGTGTGTATGCATGAACGTACGTACGTATGTATGTACGTAACGCGATAACTCTTGATTAAAATGTACGATTTGCTTCAATTTTTTTTATGTTCATTCTGATAAGGCGTTCCGCTGATTAGTTTTGACGGTTCATTGGTTAAGGATAAAGGGAGAGAAGGGGGGCTGCCCCCCTTCCTTAACTTAGATAAATAAGTTTTTCATGCAGAATTATTCGATTTGCTCCAAATTTCGTATACCGGTTTATTATGTTAAGGAGCTTCCCTGATTAAACTTGGAGGTTCATTAGTTAAGTATGAAGGGGGGAAAGGGGGGTAGACCCCCTCCTTAAATTAGATAAATGGGTTTTTCATGCAGAATTATTCGATTTGCTCCAAATTTGGTATACCGGTTCATTATGTTAAGAAGTTGCCTTGATTAGATTTGGAGGTTTACGGGTTAAGTATAAAGGGAGAGAAGGAGGCTGGACCCCCCCCCCCAACCCCCTTAATTTAGATAAATGGGTTTTTCATGCAGAATTATTCGATTTGTTCCAAATTTGGTATACCGGTTTATTATGTTAAGGAGCTTCCCCGATTAAACTTGGAAGTTCATTTGTTAAGTATAAAGGGGGGAAAGGGGGGTAGAGACCCTCCTTAATTTAGATAAATTGGTTTTTCATGCAGAATTATTCGATTTGCTCCAAATTTGCGATACCGGTTTATTATGTTAAGAAGCTGCCTTGATTAGATTTGGAGGTTTATGGGTTAAGTATAAAGGGGAGGGGCTAGTCTCCCCCTTAATTTAGATAAAAGTGTTTTTCATGCAGAATTATTTGATTTGCTTCAAATTTAATATACCGATTTATTCCGATATGGCGCTTCCTTCATTAGATTTGGAGGTTCATTGGTTAAGTATACAAGGGCGATAAGGGGGCAAGTCCCCTCCCCTTAATTTAGATAAATGGATTTTCATGGAGAATTATTCAATTTACTTTAATATTTTTTCTATGTTCTTTCTGATAAGGAGCTTTCCTGATTAGATTTGGAGGTTCATTAGTTAAGTATAAAAGGGTTAAATTGGTTAGACCACCCTTAATTTAGCGATATGTTTCTTTTTTTCATGCAGAATTATCTGATTTGCTTCAAATTTGATATACTGATTTATTATAGTTAAGGAGTTTCCCTGATTAGATTTGGAGGTTCATTGGTTAAGTATAAAAGTGGCAAACGGGGGATATTTCCCTTCATTTATTTTTTTAGGGACATTATTCTTTGAAATAAGAGTATAATATGCAATTAGTGTGAATAACCTGTGAGCTCAATGCCATCAGTTTAACTGGCACTTATCTTTTTATTGCTATTAACCGATGTGGGTTATGAAGCATAGTGGTTTATGTATTCAGTTCTGTATAGTCCTAGTTTCAAACTTTACTGTTAAATTTAGTGTCATTTTGCCCCGAATTTTCAATGTTTCTCTTATTTTAGCTCTGCCAAGCTGCCCCATACCTGGAGACTCAGATAAATACTATTTATTAAATACAAAAAGTTCAAAGAGGAAGGTGAGTGAATTCTTTGGGGGCGCGAGAGTGGACAAAGGGGGGGGGGGGGGTAATTTTCAAACTTTTACCAAACCTCTCCTTCACATATCATCGGAAAGTCCTTTCACCATTCTTTTATATTATGAACCTTTCTCCTCCCAGAGTTGAATTCCGGAAGGAGGCGGGGAGCGGTGCGGGGGTGAATTTTTTTTTTTTTTAATTGTAGAGATTTTTACAATAAATATCATTAAATGAGGTTTTTTAATGGAGCTCTCCGATAAATATTATTTATTAAATATAAAATTTAAAAAGTGAGGCTGCGTGATTTCCGGGTATATTCTGGTATAAAAGAAGGAACCCACGTGGGAGGGGTAGATTTCAAACTTTTTTTGGACCAGTCATTTGATATATCATCGGAAAGTTTTCGGTTATCATCGGAAAGTTACTTTTTCATATTATGAAACTTTCTTCTTCCCTCCCTAGTTTGGCGCCCCGAGAGAGGCACTTTTCAAATTTTTTTGAAATCGTAGCGTTTTTAAACATTTTAGATCGGATATTTTTACGGAGCCCTCCGATAAATAATTTTTAATATATGAAAATTTCAAAGAGAAGGATGGGCAGGGTATATTTCGGGGGGCACGATAATTGGAATCCTGGGAGTTGGGACTCTTTTCTATAATTTGCTGACACCCCTCATGTGATATATCAATGAAAAGCTCTGTGACTACTATTTCATTTTATATATGGTCCGCGCCCCACCCCTTACTTTGCCCCCGCGCGGGGGCACTTTTCTAAATTTAGCCGACACCCCTCATGTGACATACCGTTGGAAAGTCCTGTGACCACTTATTCATATTGTGCACTTTCCTTGCCCCTCCCACCCCTACTTTGCTCCCCGCGGGGGTTCGTTTAATGTATTCCAGTCGAAGACTTTCTAAAAATGGGGAAATTAAAGATCCAATCTCAAATGACGTAGAAAAATCAATAAAAAAATTTGATCCCTTTTATCATCCTTTAGTTCATATTTTTGCCACTAGGGAGGGGGGTGCTTATTTCTTTGGCCATTTTGGTGCTAATTGCCGAAAAATTCTAATTTTTGATACTTAAACTCCCCTTACCGCTTCATAGCTACTCGCGTTTTTTCAACCAGGGGGCAACCTTACAAGACTTTTCCAGTCTTATGGCTCCTTTATAGCCTCCCTTTGGTTTGTTGTTTTTTTATTCCATCTGTTTTCAGTTACCCTATATTTAATCAAATCTGACTTATATATATGTAAAAACAATGATTTCAATAATCGATTCCAGAACATCTCCTTTGTAGATTCTCGAAAGTAATCGATGACTGTATCGATTGTGTATTTTACGATAACGATTTTTTTCGATTGGTAAATTTTCGAGAATCGCCCATCACTAGCTTAAAGTTGTAGCAAAAATTTTTTCAAAAGAATAAAAATCGTTGCCATTTGTTAAGTAATAATAATTTTCGTCTCACTGTGTACTACCCTCCCCTATATGAGAAGAGGATGAATGATTGGCTACTTATAGATTTTGAAGGTACGGCAGAGGATCTGTATAACCACTTTAAACAAAATATTAGCACTGTTGTTCAAGAGATTTTAGGAACAAGGTGTAGAAGTGAACGCAGCAATAAGAGCTGGCTAAATGAAGAAAGTAGGATTTAAAAAATGCTTTGAAGCTTGGAAAATTTAAAAAGGATTGAGAACTGATGGTCATCATAAAACGAAACTTGAAATGATTGCGATTGATGCTTGGTGGTCATATTTTGAGGAACTCCTCAGGGAGAATAGAGACAATTTTAAGGAGACAGAAGTGTTTGAATACCTAAATGTTGTATTTCAAATCACAAGCAAAGAGGTCGAAAAGCACACAGAGAGGGGAAAAACGGTAGATCACCTGGACCTGGTTGAATAAATCTTGAACTGCTAAAATATGGTGGAGAAGATATTGTAAGGACATTAACCCAACTGTATAATAGGATCTTGGCAGGAAATTCAATACCACAAGAAATAAAAGAGGGATACTTAATACTATTTTTTTTTTTTTAAAGGGAGAAGAAACTCTGTAGCAAATATAGAGGATTATGTGTTACAAGCCCAATTATAAAATTATTCGGAAGAATTTTAAGAAATAGACTGTAAGACGAATATGAAGGAATTGAAGAACAAAGTGTCTTTTCAGAAGGTAGATCTTGGGTTTTGCGTTCACCACATTTTTGCTCTGAGATAGATTCTGGAAAAAAAGAGAGACAAGGGAAGAACTAGAGAACTTATATCTGTAGGTCTTGAAAAAGCTTATGACAGCGTTCTGCGAAGTTTGCTTTGGAAAGTACTAAAAATAGCTAATATTAATGTAAAGCTGATTGTGATGTCTGGAAACGTTTAGATTAATTTCTCTTTGGATTCTTTTGGCGCCAACGCCATACGTCACGTGGTATGCGGGCGCGCGCGGAGAGAAGGGTGGATATTTTGTTTTTTCAGAGTAAAAGTGATTTTTGAGAAGGGTAGCCGAGCCGTGCATGTTGGCCGGCGTGTTTTTTAGGATTTGTGAAAACAGAAGTATGTCGGATGCTAGGAGCACCAAAGGATTATAATTTGAGTAGTTTGTAATACAAGTTAATAATGTTGTGAAGTGTAGTTCGTGAAGTGAAACACAAAAGTGTCGTGCATCTTGTGAAACCATTCATTCATTGTCAATAATCATCATCATTGTGTCGTCTTGTAGTGTCTTCATGTTCGTTTTAAATAAACTCAATAATCTTTGATTTAAAAAAAGGAGTGCTATTTTTAACAAGTTATACACCACGTGGGATGGTCAGAGGAGCGGCGCCGGCATTACACGCTCTCTTACGAGAACCAGAGCTCCTATTAAAAGTAAGCTGCATGTTTATTTATTTTTAATTGAAGATAGTGTTTGAAGATATTTTAAATAGATAAAGAGAAAAGTATATTGTTTATTATGATTGATTTAAGCATGTCAGAAGAAAGTTGCTATTTATAGTATGACATTTATTGCTTGATTTATTTATTTAAGATGATAGTATCGGTTATAAGTAGAGTTTGTTATAAAAGTGTTTGAAATTGAAAAAGAAAAATGTTTAGCATTAAAGGGCTGAAAAAAGAAGATTTAGTTGTCGTCGCGACTGAATTAGGATTAAAGGTAGAATTAGAGCATAGAATTGTAGATTTGAAAACACTCATTGAGGGAAGCGACCAATTCGCTAAGGATGCTGAATTTGTAAAGGAATTTTTAATTACCACTGTATCAGATAGGATAGAAAAAGAAAAACGTGAAGCCGAGTTGCTCAAAATCGAAAAAGAAAATGTCAAATCGGAACAGGACACTGCACTAGAATTAGAACGAACAAAATTAGAAGTCATTAAAGCCCAATTAGAAATGGCGAAGATAACAGATGATAAGAATTTGGATCCGGGGGGGGGGGGAATGGACAAAAATCCCATATTAATTCGTTAGAATCTTTAATTAAAAGTGTTAGAACTCTGAGTATGCCAGTCCCGACTAAACCGGAAGCGTGGAATTTATTTTTTAGTTCGCTCGAAAAGGCATTCGAAATGAAAAATGTTTCGGAGGAGTTAAAAGTTGAAATTTTACTAAATTTAGTGGGTGAACGGGCCGCACATTTATTAGTTTATGTAAATACAAATGAAATGAAGAGTTATTCGAAGGTTAAGGCTTTAATTTTAAAGGAATTTCAACCTACCCCGGAAGCTTGTCTAGAAAATTTCCTTACGGCAAAAAGAATGAAAAATGAAAACCATTTACAATTTGCGAGCAGAATCCGAGCTAATTGGGAATTTTATTGCCAGCTCAGGAAAGTAAATGATTTCGATACGCTAAATGAATTAATTGTTACCGATAGATTAATGAGTTCATTAGATTCAGAAACGCGGAGTTATGTTAAATTAAAGCAAATGGATGACTGGTTAAAACCACGCCAAATCGCGGAATTATGCGATAATTGGTTTACTTCAAAAGGTAGAACTTTTTATATGATTTTTATATGATAGGAATTATATGATAGACCTATAAAATCCGTTCGTAACTATGATGAACACGGAAGTGTGAATCATGGGAAATATCTCCCACCTCATATCAGAAATAATGTTCTTTCTCGCGAAAGAAAAACTAATGACATTTGTAGGCTATGTAAACAAACAACTCATTTACGTTTCTGCCCGAATAATAAAGAAAAAAATAAAATGAGGAATTTTCGAAATTAAACGAAAAAGGAATCGGGTATTGAGAAAAATAAACATGATGATAAATTAGTTGCTAAAGTGACAGCTTTATGTTCTGAGAATGAAGCAATAAATACGCAAGCTTTGCAGTATCAGGATGTGTTGTTAGGCGGGCGGAAAGTGAATACATTGATCGATAACGCGGCCGAAATTCCAGTCGTTAATTCAAATCAAATACCGGATTCATTTAGAAATAATGAAAATTCAAAAATTCAGTTGATATCTGCCTTTGGAGAAAAAATAACCGCTGACCTTATAACTTTACCTATAGCTTTAGATTCCGGAGAGTCGAATAGTGTAGTTAATAGCGTAGATGTTTTGTTCGCAGCAACAGATAAATTATATGGGTCATGTATTATCACGCCAACGATTTATGAATTATTACGATCAGTTCAGAGTGGAGGGGAAGAAAATAGATTAGATGGTGTGTCTACGGAGGAGTTGCAGTCAGAGAGGGGGGAAGAAATTAAATGTGAAAAGGCAGGGTGTAGTGAAAGGGAGCAACAAAGTATCAATGATGAGAATTTATGTTTATTAAGTCAAAATGAAACTGCAGAAAAAGAGTTAATGATTAGCTGTATTGAAAAGAAAAATAATAGCGAAGATTTAAATGTGGGTCGTCAATCAGATGCGAGTATTTACAGGGCGCAACAGAAAAGTTGCGAATTCTTACAGGGAGCTTTCAAAGATGCAGAAAAAGAGAAAAATGGGTTTGTTATGGTAGACAATTTGCTTTATCATAGGGAAAGAGTTTCGGGAAAACCAAGTTATGCAATTAGTGGTACCAAAGGTGAGGAGGGAGGAAATTTTAAAAATTGCACACGAATCGATTTTCGCCAATCATCTCGGCATGAAAAAAACAAAAGAGAGAATTCGTTATTCATTTTTTTGGCCAGGTATGTCGCGGGATGTGGAAGAATATTGTGCGTCGTGTAAGGTTTGCCAACTACGGAGCAGGGAGAGGGCCAGCGATCAGATACCCATTGTCCCAATTGAGAGGCCGGAACTTCCGTTCGACGTTGTAAATATTGATATAATTGGAAAAATTGAACTCCGTCAGCGCGTAGGCATCAATACGTACTTACTTTGGTAGATCAACATTCGAGATGGCCAGAGGCAGTTCCGTTACGGACAATTACGGCTAAAGCTACGTGCGATGCATTGTTAGAGATATTTATGCGGACAGGAATACCCCGCGTAATAGCGAGTGACCAGGGTAGAAATTTTATATCAGGGTTAATACAAGAGTTTCATGCTAGACTGGGGGCGGCTCCTAGATTTGCTACGCCGGGGCACCCACAGAGCTCGGGATTAGTTGAAAGGTATAATCAGGTATTGAAACGTATGTTGCACCATATAATTCGTAGTGACCCTAAAAATTGGGAAAAACACATCCCCTATCTATTATTTGCGTATAGAGAAATTCCGAATAGCACTACGGGCGTATCGCCATTCAAATTAATGTACGGAAGGGAGGCCAGAGGGCCACTGGCGGTATTAAAATCTACATGGGCAGGCGAAATCCCACTACCTATAAATCTAGGAAAGAGCGCGACCGAATATCTCCAGGAGTTGAAAATTATTTTAGAAAGGGCGGCGGAACAAGCGGCAATAGTATCGGAGGTTAAGCAAAGCTCGTATGCGAAGTACGCTAATCGAAGAGCGTTTTACAAGGAATTTAGACCGGGGGACCAGGTATATTTATTAATTCCGGACTCCACGAACAAACTTTACGCG
Source organism: Maratus speciosus (assembly GCA_963932465.1). Lineage (NCBI taxonomy): Eukaryota > Metazoa > Arthropoda > Arachnida > Araneae > Salticidae > Maratus > Maratus speciosus. The sequence goes on from OZ010791.1 coordinate 463,692,486, forward strand.
AGATGGACAGGGCCAGCCGAAATAGTGGCGCGTTGTAACCCTGATTCTTACAAAGTGAAATTAATGAACGGGAATGTTAGAAATGTCCACGTAAATAAGATAAGAAAATTTACTCCTAGGGTACAGGCGGTGGAGGTGATCTTCGAAAATGAGGAAGAATTAGGGGAGGTCCATCCCACCCCCAGTACGAAAGATAACTCCGACCTATTCAATATAGAAGAAGTTGATTTAAGTCATTTAGGAAAGGTGGAGAAAGAAAAAATGTTAGATTTATTGTATAAATATAAAAAGTTATTTTCGAGAAAAGTGCAAATAGCTAAGGTAGGAGAGCATAAAATAAGAATAAGTGACGCAGAAAAGAAAAAGCCGTATGTTTACAGAATCCCAGAGGCCTTGAAACCTCAAGTAGATAAACAAATTGAGGAGTTATTGGAACTAGGTCTGATTGAAGAAAGTGAGGCAGAGGCGCCACACCCAGTAGTGTGCGTAATGAAGAAGGATGGGGCCTTGCGCCTATGCGTGGATTTTCGAGTGCTTAATGCAGTTACAGTGACTGATGATTTCCCAATGGAAAATGCCACCGATCTATTGTTCAGTATTGGCAGGGCCAATGTCATAACTACAATAGACTTATTGAAAGGGTATTGGGCCATACCACTAGAAGAAGAGAGCCAGAATCTGGCGTGTTTCAAAACTCACAGGGCTCAGTATCGCTTTAAAGTAATGGCCTTCGGGCTCAAAAACGCAGCTGCGACCTTTCAACGAGAAATGAACAGAGCACTGTCCGAATACAAGGAGTTCGCCAGAGCATATATAGACGACATAGCCGTCTTTTCTGAAACATTTTCTGAACATCTGGTGCATTTAGAAAAGATACTTTCTAAGTTATCAGACTTGAGATTTTCAGTCAACTTGAAAAAATGTGAATTCGCAAAACCGCAGATCAAGTACTTAGGACATATCATCGGGTCCGGCAGCCATCGGACCGACCCCGGAAAAGTGGAGGCTATTCGAAGGCTAGCTGTGCCTCAAACGAAAAAACAGTTGAAAAGTATTCTCGGTCTCTGTAATTATTATAGAGATTACATTCCTAAATATGCTGAAGTAGCATATCCTCTAACAGAACTGACGAAAAAGAAGAGTCCAGAACAGTTGTGTTGGTCAGAAGACCATGATCGGGCGTTTAATGAGTTGAAAAGAGGTGTTATCGAAGCACCTAGTCTACATACTCCCGTCATAGGAGTACCATTTGTCATCGAGTGCGACGCATCTGCAGTCGGCATCGGCGCATGTTTATCGCAGCGAAAAGACGGAGTACTGTACCCAGTGAGCTATGCCAGTCAAAAGCTCACCAAAACTCAACAGGCTTGGCCGACGATCGAAAGGGAGGTCTATGCGGTCATCTGGAGTCTCAAGAAGTTCGAAACGTGGATTTTTGGTTCACCTGTGGAATTTATCACCGATCACAACCCACTAACTTCCATCACCAAAAATGCACCCCAATCTTCCAAACTGCAACGATGGGCACTAGCACTGCAAAAGTATGACATTGTGATTTCGCATCGACCAGGTGCCAAGTTGATAAATGCAGACGCACTATCTAGACTTGAAACTGTTGAATAAGAAAACAAACTGTGAAAAACTTTCCTGAACTATTTGATAAGTGACTGTTTACTTTAAAGTTTTGATTCAAAATTTATTTAGTGTGTTACTACAACTTTTGTTTCCTTTTATATGTTTTATTTGTTATTGCATTTATTATTGTTATTATTAAGTATTAATTCTGTTTTGTATTAGTAGGTAAGACGAGTTTTAGGCAGAGTGCCCAGATTCTTCAGACATGTAGTTTGTATATTTTTTTTTATATGTATTTGTTAACTTTTATTTTTATTTGGGTAATTTGTTTAAAAAAAAAAATGGAGTATAAGGACGTCTCCAGACTAAATTTCAGATAGAAAATTGAGGGACCCCCTCCCCCATTTTCAATCTTGGGTGGGGGGTGTGATGTCTGGAAACGTTTAGATTAATTTCTCTTTGGATTCTTTTGGCGCCAACACCATTCGTCACGTGGTATGCGGGCGAGCGCGGAGAGAAGGGTGGATATTTTGTTTTTTCAGAGTAAAAGTGATTTTTGAGAAGGGTAGCCGAGCCGTGCATGTTGGCCGGCGTGTTTTTTTAGGATTTGTGAAAACAGAAGTATGTCGGGTGCTAGGAGCACCAAAGGATTATAATTTGAGTAGTTTGTAATACAAGTTAATAATATTGTGAAGTGTAGTTCGTGAAGTGAAACACAAAAGTGTCGTGTGTCTTGTGAAACCATTCATTCATTGTAAATAATCATCATCATTGTGCCGTCTTGTAGTGTCTTCATGTTCGTTTTAAAAAAACTCAATAATCTTTGATTTAAAAAAAGGAGTGCTATTTTTAACAAGTTATACACCACGTGGGATGGTCAGAGGAGCGGCGCCGGCATTACACTGATCAATATCATTAAAGCAATTTATTATGGAAACAGCTGTAGAGTTAAACTTGGAAATAAATTGCCTGAACCTTTCATCACTAGTAAAGGCCTTTTGCAAGGTTGCTGTCTTTCACCAACGTTATTTAAAATATACATTGATGCGTATGCCTCAGAGTATGGACGAAGAAATACCATAAAATGTGTCTGAAACTGAATAATGATAAATATATCCATCATTTATTATTTGCGGATGATCAAGTCATCATTGCAGAAGATGAAGAAGATGCGGCGTACAAGTTTCGTAAATTAAAGGACACTTATGAGGAATGGGGATTAAAGATAAATATGAGTAAAACTGAGCATTTGAATACAGGTCAGAAAACTGATATTTTATTGAATGATAGTAATCTTAAAACAGTAGAGGAATTCAAATACCTTGGATCTATCATTCATGAAGATGGATCAAGCCAAAGAGATGTTGAAAGGAAAATTGGTAAAGGCAGAAAAGCAATACCAACGTTGAATTCTGTTCTGTTAAGTAGTAATATTCTCTCTAAAATTAACGTTTAATTTATAATACAGTAGAAGATCTTTATAACGCAATTCTATATAATGCAATTATCCATATAACGTACAACTTCTCAGATGTAAACAATGAATTTTGAAGTTAAGAAGCACCTAATTCCTACATTGTAAAAAATTGCTACTCACTAGAAAACTAAATTTGATGCATTAGTTCAACTTTATCTCCTTAATTCAGAACTTTTTAATGATAAACTTCCTATTATTATATTAAACATTTTTGAAAATGAGTAATATAATGAATGATTGGGTCCAGGTATAGTTGGACCATGTGTATAAAGTAAATTTAAAAATGTGGAATGATCTATATAATGCAAAAATTTATAATCTGGATATTCTTGATGAGAATGCTGTATAAAGATACTCTAATGTATTTTGATATATTTCAGACATATTTGGTCATGTTTATAAGGTAAATTTAGTTATGTGTGAAATGTGATCCATATAACGCAAAATTCTATATAACGCACAACATTGTGTTTTTAGGTTTGCGTTATAAAGATCTTCTACTGTACTATTATTTAAAGCATTTTACTGTATGGCGCAGAGATGTGGACATCAAATCTACGTCTAAAAAAGAAACTCTTCTCTACCGAAATGGACTTCTGGTGAAGATCAGCGAAAAAGTCTAGGCTGGAAAAAGTTAAAAAGTCAAGAATACTTGAAATAATGCAAGTCAAACAAGATGTTGTTAATACAGTCGAGTATAAGAAATTTAAATGGTATGGACATATTCGCAGAATGAAAGAGGAACGCCTTCCTAAAATTATCTTTGGAGTCCGGAAAAGGGGCGTAAGAGGGGCAGACCAAGGATGACTTGGGAAAGTTCTATTGGAGAGATAATGAAACTATATAATTCAACTGATGAGATTACTGTAGACAGGGAGAGATGGAAAGGATCTATCAGAACTATTTTTATGGGTCGAGGAAACCCACTATTAAATGGAAACTCCTGAAGAAGAAGAAGTAACTTATAAAATGTAAATGATTTTTAAGAACAGTTTCTAAAAAAATCGAAATTTAAAAGGGGTGAAAAGGCGCGAAAAAACGTTCTAAAAACGTTTCATATTGCGATTACTAAGCAATTTCAGGAAATACCACACCGATTTCAAAAGTAATGGTTGCAAATTGATGATGACAGTCCTTGCTCCAACATGGATTATATTTTATGTCGGTGCCACTACCACCTGGGGGTTACAGAAGCAAAAATTTTTTTTAGTTATGATTTTTGTGATACTGAGGGGCCTAGCAAATTAATATTTGGTGTGGTAGTTACTTTGTTGAAAAAAAAAAACAAAATTTAAAAGGGGTGAAAATGCGCGAAAAGCATTCGAAAAACGTTCTAAATTGCAATTTCTAGGCAATTGCTAAAGATAGTGTTGGGTTTAAAGGCGAGCGAACATTTTTTATGCGCATTATACCTGCGCACTACCAGTCTTTTCTCCCGACACACTCAGTCTGCGTGCGAACAATAGAAGAGTGTAGACGTAAAAATTATTCTGTGTGAAGTTATTATGAAAAAGTAATCTGTGTCAGAAATTTATCTTTAAATTAATTGTTATGTGTTTGTGCAGTGTTTTCGTTTAATAAACTGTTTGTTCTGTGAATATCCACGGACTTAGTGAAAATTAATATTAGTGAAAGAACAACAAAATGGTAGCAGTTCGCGGTTGATATTCTAAATCGAAATTAGTTTTGTTAAAAGAAACCATGGACAAGTTAAACGTCCCCGAATTAAACGGAACTAATTATTTTATATGGAGCCTAAAAATTAAAGCTGCTTTAAGCCTTAAAAGGTTGGATACTTTCATATCCGAAGTAAAAGCAGAAGGACTGAGTGAAAAGGATTCCACCGAATGGGACCAAAAAAATAGCGATGCCGTCGCATATATAAAGCTGTCATTGTCTGATGAACAGGCGCTACAGTTTGCAGCAGAAGAAAATGCGAAATTATTATGGGAAAAAATAAGATCGACTTTTACCGGTCAAGCAGAAGATAGAAGAATAGATGCCGGCAATGAGTTAAAGAATCTAGAAATAAAATCAAATGAATCTGCAAATGATTATATAGCCAGAGCTCGAGGCATCTCAACAAAATGTCAAACACTTGGATTGGCTATAACAGAGAGAGAACTTGTATTCTACACGGTACGAGGTCTGAAAGGAAAGTTCTCGAAAGTAAGAGATATTTTAAAAACTCAACGTGAGAAAAGTATGGATGAAGTACTAGAAATTCTACGGGAAGAAGAACTGACGAATACCGCTCGTGCTGAAGGGACCGCCGCTGAAGTATTCTACTCCAGGAAAAACAAAAGTCCGAGACTTTGTTACATTTGCAGACGTCCGAATCACATAGCCAAGGATTGTTTTTACAGGAATAATATTTCAAGAAATGACAGGTCCAATGGAAACCGACAAAGAAGAAAAACGCACCACGATGTAAATTATTCAGTTAAGGACAGAAACAATTCGGTACTTACTATTTCATCGGAACAATGTGAACTATGTGATAATATATGGTTATTAGACAGCGGGGCTAGCTCGCATATGTGTAAAGATAAAATATGGTTCAGGAATCTAATTCCTGAAGAAAAGGATATCTATCAAGCAGGTAAAAATTCCAAAATAATTTCGAAGGGTACAGGTACGGTATCATGTAATACGGTAAGTAAAAATGATTCTATACATTTGACAATAAACAATGTTAGTTTTGTACCAGATTTGAGATATAATTTATTATCTGTTACTGCTTTAATGGATAAGGGTTGTAGAATTATTTCTGAAAATAACTGTGTGCTAATTTTTGACAAATATAATAAATTTCTAACTAAAGCATTTAAAAATGATAATCGATTAGAGATTAAACTTCAACCTGCCTATAATTCTGAGTGTAATTTTACTGATAAGAGTGCTAGTAATTATGAACTGTGGCATAACAGATTGTGTCATTTAAATTCAAAATATACCGGGTGTCCCAAAAAGGACTGACTGATTTTAAAATTCAATAACTTGCAAACGGTGACAGATATTAAAAAAATTCTTGCAGGAGGGTTATGCATAAGGTCAAAAGTTTTATTACAGTGATTTTCAATTTTAGTTCGATTTACAAACAATAGATGGCGCTGTAAGCAATAGTCGCTAAATACAGGCTCGATTTTTGGTCCTTTATCTTGTTCCATGAAGAAAAAGGAGATGGAAATGTATTATCCGGGCCACGAAGTACCAAAAATCGAGCCTGTATTTAGCGACTGTTGCTTACAGCGCCATCTATTGTTTGTAAATCGAACTAAAATTGAAAATCACTGTAATAAAACTTTTGACCTTATGCATAACCCTCCTGCAAGAATTTTTTTAATATCTGTCACCGTTTGCAAGTTATTGAATTTTAAAATCAGTCAGTCCTTTTTGGGACACCCGGTATGTTAAAAATGAAAGAGTATATTGATCTTAAAGATGTAAATGTGTCTGATTTTAAGTGTGATACATGTGACATAAGTAAAATAACCAGGAAATGTCATCCTAATATTGATATTGACCAAAGTTCTGATATTATGCAGTTGTTTCATTTGGATTTATGTGGCCCGATACAGCCTGAATCACTTGGTGGGGCAAAATATTTTATAATATTAGTGGATGATTTTTCTGGAATGTATTTTACTTATTTCCTCAAAAGTAAAAATGAAGCATTTGATGTATTTTATAAATTTAAAGCTAAATATGAAAATCTTATGGGTAAAAGAATTAAAAAAGTGAGAAGTGACAATGGGCTCGAATTCGTAAATACGGAATTTGACAATTATCTTGCTAATGCAGGTATTTTTCACGAAAAAACTGTCCCATATAACAGCGAAAGCAATAAAAAGGCTGAAAGGGCGAATAGAGTTCTATTAGAAAGGGCTAGGTCTTTGTTATATGAAAGCGAACTTCCCACCAAATTCTGGGCAGAAGCTATCAATTGCAGTACACAGGTATCTAATATAACACCCCGTAAAGGAAAAGAAAAAATCCCCTTAGAAATTTGGACAGGTAAAAAGCCCAATTTAAATTATGTAAGAAAATTTGGTTGTTTAGCTTATTTTCATATTCCTAAAACAATGAGAAATAAATTCGATGTACCAGGAAGAAGTGGAATTATGTTAGGATATGCTAGAGATAGGAGGGGATATCGTATTTATGATGTAAAAAATAAGAAAGTGATCGAGGAACGTTCTGTTAAGTTCAATGAAACTATAAAGGGAAGTAGATATTTTGGATTAAGTAAATGTTCAGAGCGTTGGGATATTGAACCGCTAATAAATAAAAATTTTCCGGATGAGAATGAAATTCGTGAAAATCAAAAGAATAAATCTCTCAATTTAGAAATTTCTGACACAAGCGAAATAAAAAACGGTTGCGCAACCCCATTAAGAAAACTTAATTTGTCTCCAGCTAGACATGAAGGCGCGGAGAGCGCGGAGAAAAGGAATCGAAACAACAAAATAAAAAGACCGAAGTGAAAATATGACTGAAGTTCGAAGGTCAGAAAGATTGAAAAGTAAATATTCGTCAGCTAATTTAACTGATAATGTCCCGAGCAATTATTTAGAGGCAATAAATAGTGTGAATTCACATGATTGGGAAATAGCTATGAAAAATGAATTGGATTCTTTAATTAAGCATAATGTTTGGGAAATCGTTGATATGCCAGAAAAAACGAAATTGATTAAAAGTAAATGGGTCTATGCTTTAAAAGAGGGCGACAGTAAGGAAATAAAATATAAAGCCAGATTAGTGGCAGCTGGATTTAATCAAATTAAAAACAAAGATTATACTGAATCGTATTCACCTGTTGTAAATATTGAGTCATTTAGATTACTAATTGCACTTGCAGCTAAATTAAATTTGATTGTTAAGTTTTTTGATGTAAAAACAGCATATTTATACAGTGATTTGGAAGAAACTTTATATATGTCACCACCACCTGGATATGAAAAACTGATAGGGGTTAATAAAGTTTGTAAACTGAAAAAGAGTATTTATGGATTACCCCAATCGGGTAGAAATTGGTATTTAAAAATAAAAGAGGAACTTGGTAATATTGGATTAAATCAATTAGCTTCTGATAACTGTGTATTCATTAAAGTTGAAAGTGATAACATTTTTATATTATGTATGTATGTAGACGATTTAGCTATATTTTGTAATAACCAAATAATGTATGAAAATATTGTTTCTAAAATTAAAAATGTATTCGAATTGTACGAAAATAAGAATTCTAAATTTTTAGGTATAGAAATTGAAAAACAAGAAAAAGAGTATAAGTTTGTCACAAGTGGAATATATTGAGTCATTGTTGGTAAAACATAATTTAGAAAATTGTAAATCTGTGAAAACACCTATTGTTAAAGGTGAAGATAAAAGTTTTCCTCCAACAAATGAATTGTTTGACATAACTATGTATCAGGAAATTATTGGTGAACTTTTATATTTAGCCAATAGAACACGTCCTGATATATCATTTGTCACAACTTATTTGTCTCAATTTAATCACAAACCAGAGAAAAGGCATTACATTTTGGCTAAAAGAGTATTAAGGTATTTAAAAGGTACAAAAGACAAAAAATTATTTTACAGCAACGAATTTGGGTATTTAAATAGTAGTTCAGATGCTAGTTGGGGAAATGGAGAAAATGGAAAGTCTTTTTCAGGAGGAGTTGTATTGTTAGGAAAGTCATTAGTATCTTGGAAATGTCGTAAACAAAAAAGTGTTAGTCTTTCTACATGTGAAGCAGAATTATTTTCTATTTCAGAAATGTGTAAGGATATAATATGGACTGTAAACTTATTGTCTGAGTTAAATTGTAACCAATTTATAAAAGATGCCATAATTTTAAGCACTGATAGTCAAGCAGCAATACAGTGGATTAAATGTACAAAATCCTCAAATAAATCTAGGCACATGAATTTAAGATTTCGTTTTGTCAGGGATTTATTGTCAGAAGGTATTATTTCATTGGAATATGTTCAAAGTGAACATATTATTTCTGATTTCCTTACTAAAGGTGTAAATGAAGATAAGTTGTTATATTCTATGGAAAGTATTTCACTATTATGATATGTGTAATTATTGTATGTAATTTGTGTGTAATTTTTGTATGTATGTGTATATGTGTTTTTTGGAATTGTTTAAAGAGAAAAAAAAATGTATCTCTCGCAGGAGGGGTGTGTTGGGTTTAAAGGCGAGCGAACATTTTTTATGCGCATTATACCTGCGCACTGCCAGTCTTTTCTCCCGACACACTCAGTCTGCGTGCGAACAATAGAAGAGTGTAGACGTAAAAATTATTCTGTGTGAAGTTATTATGAAAAAGTAATCTGTGTGAGAAATTTATCTTTAAATTAATTGTTATGTGTTTGTGCAGTGTTTTCGTTTAATAAACTGTTTGTTCTGTGAATATCCACGGACTTAGTGAAAATTAATATTAGTGAAAGAACAACAGATAGAAACTTCAAATTTGGAGTGGTAGATATTTATAAAATATAAGTGATCTCTAAGAAGACTTTCTGAAACATTCGAAAATTAAAAGGGGGTGAAAATGCGTGAAAAGCGTTCTAAAAATCTTCTAAATTGCGATTTCTACGTATTCTCAGGAAATACCAAACCAATTTCAAAAGTAATGGTTGCAAATTGATGGTGACAGTAACCTCTTCCAACACAGGCTAGATTTTATGTCGGACCCACTACAACTTAGGGCTTATAGGAGCAAAAAACGCTCTTACGATTTTTGTGATAACGAAGCGGTTAGCCAATTAAAATTATGCATGATAGTTACTTATAAAATGTAAATCCTCTATAAAAACAGTCGAAAAAAAATTCGAAATTTAAAAAGGGTGAAAATGCGCGAAAAATATATTCGAAAAACGTTTTAAAAAACAATTTCTAGGCAATCGTTAAAGGTAGAAAATTGAAATTTGCCGTGGTAGATATTTATAAGATATAAAAGTTCTTTAAAACAGTTTAAAAAAATTCCAGATTTAAAAGTATGAAATGAGCGAAAAGCGTTCTAAAAACGTTCTAAATTACGATTTTTTATGAAATCTCAGAAAATATCAAACCGATTTCAAAAGTAATGATTGCAAATTGATGGTAACAGTCCCTGCTCCAACATAGGATATATTTTATGCCGTTATTAGTTCAAGCTAAATCTCATTACAAATTAACAAAAAATTATATTTTTAATTAATTTGCAATAAATATCTTTAATATTAGTATAAATCTCTTACTAGTCCTTTAATTAGGTCAGTATTATTCCAAATACGTTGGCTCTAATTCAGGCCTCCTACAGAGAAAATAAATATACAGTGGTGGCCAAAATTGTGGACATTTTTACGTAGTTTTCATTACAAAAAGTAAAAAGCTACCGTTTGCAGCCGTCTACCACAGTGATACGTTTTGATGATCCAAATGGACAAAATCCATTTTTCCGATTATCTCGGAATTTGACAAAACCGCGTGTACTGGTAGCTGAATGTCTGCATTTTCGAGATCCGTACTAGTTTCGGCGTAAAAAATCAGAGGTGTCGATTAATTGTGACCATAAGGTAGCCATTTGCGTAATTAGTTTGAGGGAGTTTCAAAAGTTGCACTAGCTTCCTCTATGTTTGAAAGCACGTCGTGACAATTCTGTTTTATTTGAAGGTACTGGTTTGCTGATCTAATGTCACAGCTTTCTCAAGGTCAGATTTAACCCATTTTTGTTTGAAAATAAGCGATATTAAACCCACTTTACCGCTTTTTTTCAAAAGCTGAAATTCTGGATGATCCTTGATGTTGGTACAAATTTCATCTTGACTTTTAACAAATTATTCAGAATTATTCAGCAATAAGCATTTTTTTTTTTTAATCAAAGAGCCATTCCTAAAATATTGAAAAATTAAACAAACTCCTGCAGATAGCTGCGGATCAGTAAGTTTTTATTAATAAACAAGCATCATATTAACTCCCAGTGCATGTATGTATGTCTAGTTCAAATCTTGCAAGTCAAATTTAAATCACTTTTAATTATCCTATTGGGCCGAAACAATGAATACATGTGTAATTTGAATAACAATACAATATTATTATGATTTAAAGAACAGAGAAGTTTGTTTAGAATACTGTTTCTACAGAGCTTCACAAACATTTAGATTAAAACTTGTAAGTTAATTTTAAACCAATTTCAATAACCTGATTGAGCTGGAACTTTACTCAGGATATGTAATTCTGATGACAATGCAATATTATTATAATTTATGGAATGTAGCAGTTACGCTTTTTTTTTTTTTTTTTTTTTTTTTTTTTTTTTTTTTTTTACAGGGCCACTTAAAAGATTAGTTCAAATCTTGCAAGACAATTTTAAACAACTTTCAATTATCTGATTGAGTTGAAACTTTGCCTACATGTGTTTTTCCGATGACAATTCTATTAAATTATAATTTGACGAGCGTAGAAATTATGCATTTTTTACAGGGTCACACAAAAAATCGCGGAGAGATTGTTCCTAAAAAGCAGAAATTTTACTTAAATTTCTACAAAATTACTATCTGTTATTGAGATACACAATAACATTTTTTAATTTGAAAACAAAGTGCGTAGCAGTTGTATTTCTTTTACAGGGACACATAAAATTTAATACATTACCGACTATATGCAGAAATTTTATTTCAAATTGAATAAAATTTATATAGATTATTTATTCACACAACAGCATTTTTTCAACCGAAAATAATTTTGGTAGCATTTATATGTTTTACAGGGTATCACAAAACATTAAAGTTTTTTTTAATATGATTTTATTTTTCAGGATGACTACACAAATTTCTCGAGAAATTCTGAATAGACAAAAATACAAAAAAGAAATGAATGTTAACTTATATGGGTGCGTTAAATTGTTTTTTACTTAATTGTAAAATAGGTATGTTTGACGCATTATTTGTAATGCATTATACAGGGTGCCCACTAAAGTCCTTCCAACGCTCTTAATTGCCGAACGGTTGCAGTTATACTCATAAAAGTGGTGTCTAGGTATAGTAAAGTGGCTATGCTCTACCAGATGACCTCGCTTTCAGCGTCACCTGGTGCAAAACTGCTGAGTTAGTATTCCTATCTCGAAAACGAGATTCATGCTCAGAACGAGATTCATTTAGCATTCATGTTCACAAGGTGTCCTTTCGAACTAAATCGATGATGCTGTACAAATTTGTAATTGACTTTTATCCCATATTTCGAACCGTTTTCGCGATAGGAACGCTAATACCACCATTTTGCACCAGGTGGCGCTGTAAGCGGTCTCATCTAGTAGCGCAAAGCCTCTTTACTGTACCTAGACACCACGTTTATGAATATAGATGCAATCATTCAGCAGTTAAGAGGATGGGAACGGACTTTAGTGGGCACCCTGTATTTTTATTTTAACCCTTAAATGCCGGATTTTTCAAAAATGATTGTTATAATTTTTTTCGGCTTTCATTTTTTAAATAAATCATGGGAGAAATACTTTAAAAAATCACATTTTGTTTTAAGTATGGTTTACGGCTAAAAAACAGTTTGTTACTAATCGGCAATACTGGTCTTTAATTGAAAAAATAATTTTCCTTAATAAAATTCTATAATATTAAACACATAAGAATTTTAGGAACTATAATAAGAAATAAATTTTACTTGCTCACTGCAGAACAAAATAGGGTACTTTGCAAGCTTCCAAACAAAACAAAAAGAACAAATAGCAAAAATTGAAAAAATAAATCTATCTTTATTCTTAAACGGCACAAGTGTTGCCATCTACATGTTGAAAATCGATTTAATAATATTTTCAGAATGTATTTTATTAGCAACATTAGGCATTATAGCTTCAATATTATTCTAATAGTATTTTAGAGCCTATTTTGGGTATGTTGCCGAAAAGCAACACCCGGCATTTAAGGGTTAAGACATTTTTGTTAAATAAGCAAATATTTATCACTGTTTGAGTATTTTTTTAGTGATGCATTAAAAAAAAAACAGCAAAAACTAATTAAACTTCAACGAAATAATTTTGTCCACCTAGATCGCCGAAACGTTCCACTGAGCGTCCGTAGGAAAACACTTCGAGAAGTTTTGATATATTTTCGCCGATCATGACACCCCAGATACCAAAACCACCCTCCGTTGAAATGCTGACTTATTTTTGTATACTATATATATATATATATATAACCATTAATTAAACATTACCGACCACCCACAAAAATTGTGATAGTATGAATGAATTGACAATAATACAGTTTACATAACTAGATTGGTAAAAATCATTAAATGAAACTTCGCGATGATAAGAATGAAAAAATTAATGGAATTACTTTATAGAGTATTAGATAACTACAGAGTAGAAATCATTATATATATATATATCCATATATACTGGATGTCCACTCTCAACGGTGGCCAATGGCTAATTCCTAAACCGTGAGTCTTAGGCATACAGTTCCAATTACAAAAATGTTTTAAATGAGGTAAAGAAGTATATTAAAAGCGATTTGGGTCAATAAAAACAATTCTTAAAAAGTTATGAAATTAAAATTTTTATACGGTCCCCCAGTTCAATAAGTTATATTTAGTAAAATTTTCCTATTACACTGACAAGCAAGACAAAAAAAGTCCCATTGTTCTATGATAAATACTGTCGGAGTAATAGCTGTTTAAAGTTGGAGCATATTTTTTTGCTACAAAATAGGGGTTATTCACAAATTTAGTAGAAATATAAATAATCGTCAGACATATTAAAAAAATAGTTGAGAGTAAAATTAACATTACAATATAAATTTGAAATCTAAAATCATTCTGAAATATTAATGCAAAATATATACATCTTGTACTAAACACATAAGAGGAAAAAGTAACAGATTTTTTCTTCAATAAAATGGTGATAAGCAAAAGCCTTATTTCTTTACAAAATTCTACGTATTTTAAAATGCTATTAGGTTACACTAGCCTGCAAAATTTTGGTTGTGTCATGTTTTTTAGCTTTTGATAATTGATTCTTGTTTTTTTTGTAGCACTGAATCCGAAAATAACTTTCATTTTTAACCATCACGTCAGGGTTTTTGCAAATCGTAAATTTCAAAGTTTAAAAGTTAAAATTGAACCCACTACCACCATCACTACTTCATCGAATCCTTGAGCTGTTTCGCTGTAAGAATCCCAGTATAAGACAAAAAAATTGAATAAATTACTGAATTAAATAAAATTAAATTGAATAAAAGAAGTTTAAAACCCACTTTATAGTATCAGATTTTCGCTATTTTTAAACTTTGAAATTTACGATTTGCAAAAAAGTTTAACTTGATGGTTAAAAATTCAGGTCATTTTCTGAGTCGGTGAATAAAAGTACATAAAAATCAATTATCAAAAGTTAAAAAACACATCCGTTACCTCTATTTTATAGTATCATATTTTTTTCTATATGTAATTTTGAAATTGTACGATTTGCGTAAAATGCTGACAAGATGCAAATGGGTAAAAATGAAAGTAATTTTCGGATTCAGTGCTAAAAAATACATAAAAATCAATTAAAAAAGTTAAAAGCATAATCATCACAGGTTTGTGTTATCTAACTTGTTAAACTAATGTGTTGTAATCTATCCTGTAAAATAAGTATAAATGGTAAGCACCGAAAACCATAATAATATGACATTGTTTACGGAATTACGTCAGTACGTGAAATTTAACCTCAATCAGATATTTTAAAGCGAGTTATCGTTCAAGTACAAATTCTGAATTGGGAAGATATGCATACGACCGTTTCTAGTTAAATAAAAGCTTATAAAAAAATAACATAATTTTTGTTAAAAGAAATCACGAAAAGAAGCAACCTCAAATCCTTACAAAATAAAACATATGTTAAAATACAATTATTTTAACGAATCTGAAACTTAATTAATAAAAGTTAACTCGCTAACTCTATCCTAATACTTGTACGATTTCTATCAAAGCACAGATACTCGTGAAATAAGATCTTCTAATACTTCAAGCACTTTGAATACGACCCCTCGAAGCACGACGAACTCATCTGTATTCAGATGCAGTAAAGTGGTATAAGTCATGAATTTCAATGTTTCATAACTCGGTCAATTTTATTTAGTGTTAGATGAACGGGACTTTTTTTGTCTTTCTTTTTATTGCAACATGGAATTTTTACTAAATATCACTTATAGGACCGGGGGACCGCATAAAAAATTAATTTTCGTAACTTTTTAAGAAATGTTTTTATTGACCCAAATTGCTTTCAAAGTACTTCTTTATCTCATTTAAAACCTTCTTGTAATTGGAACTATATGTCTATGACTAACGGTTTAGGAATTAGCCATTGGACACCGTTGAGAGTGGACACCCTGTATTGTATATATATTATAAAATTTCTATCTCTTATAATAAGCCTATTGAATATTTTAATCAATGGAAAATATTAGTAATTGAAAAATTAACTATGGATTTAAAAAATAATATTGCTGATTTGGTTTCTATTAATACAAAGCATTTTTTCCAACAAATTACTAAATTACAAAAAAACTACGTTATTACATATGTAGACAAATCTCCTAACAATTATGCTATTATATGTAAATCATATTATCACCAACTTCTTACAAATTGTATTTCTTCTAATAAGTCATTTCAAAAAACTAATGAAAATGTAATTGTAAATAATCGTAAAATTCGAAGTTATTATAAACTATTAAATATTTTATCTACTAACTTTAATTATCCATATTTAGTTCTTATTACCAAATTTCATAAAACTCCAATTAAATTTAGGACTGTAACTATTGGTTGCAATACATATAATAATAAAGCCAATAAACTTCTCTTAAAAATTCTTAATCAATTATATGTACTTACTACAAACAATGATAATACACATTGTATAAAAAATAGCTATCAACTTGTCAATATTTTAAAAAATCTTCATTGTGTTTATAATATAACGACATATGACTTCAAAGATCTTTTTAATAATATAGACCTATTAGTTTTACATAAAATTATAAATGCATTATTTAAAAAGTATTATAAAAAACTGGAATTACCATCTAATATAGATATTGCATATTTTAAATCTTTAACTAACTTCATTATATATAATAATTATATATTGCAAGATAACTCTTTATATTTACAGCATGTCGGTATACCACAAGGCGGTTGTACTTCCAGTTTACTCTCAGACTTCTACTTATATCATTATGAACGTAATTTTACTAATAATAATCTACATTTATATCGTTATATTGATGACATTATTTTAATTGATACTGATCAATCTGCAATTACTCGATTTCCAGTTGATTATCCCACTAATTTGGAATTAACGGAAAACCTTTTATCTAACAATACAATTAACTTCTTAGATCTTAAAATTACAATAAAAGACAACAAAACAATCACAGATTTATGTGACAAACGTAAAGAATTTAAATTCAAAGTTAATACATTTACAAATTTTAAATCTTGTCTACATCATTCTGTATTTCGAAATATAATACTTAATCATTTATATAGAATAAAATGTTTATGTTCTTCTCCTCTAATTAACAATAATATTAAAAAACTAATTTATGATGCATTAAATCATGGTTTTCCAAAAAAATTCATATATTCATTAATATACAATTAGTACTTTTCTTACATGATCTTTTAAAACAAATTAACACATGCGTAAACAAAATTAAAAAAAAATTATAAAATAAAAAAATATCTATAAAAAATTAAAAATTGTAAAATAATATAAAAAAATTATTATAGGCTGGTTGGGTGGACAGATGTTAGAGTATGGAGGAGGGTGGTGTTGTCTGGATAATACGCAATGGTTAATTATAAAAAAAGGGGGCTTTTGTATTATTACTATATTTTTGATACGCATTTTATATGGATGTTGATTTGATATTTTATATGTAATTGGTGAATTTCATTAATATTATAATTAGCTTAATTATTGATTAATCTTATTTACAATCATTTGTTATTAAATTTTAATTTACTAAGGACAATATCATATTAATTACTAATTGTATGTCATTTTTATAGTGATTAATATACATATAAGTATGTTTAATATAAATATAGTTATACCGTATGTATTAAAATTGGGTAATTATTTTTATTATTATTCCTCTATTCTTTTTAATATTTATCTATTTTCAATTTATTATCGGTTTAATGTTTTTGAATGTCCCACATTCATACTTTTTGGATTTTTATGGATGTATGAAAATAATCCACACTCTATATTTGTGCTTTTTAAGTAATGGGAATTTAAGTATCATTTAACCTTCTATATACTTCCATATGTTTTTTATTTCCTGTTCATTTTATAATTATCTTATATATAATTGATTTAAAAAATAATTTTTATATTATTTTTAATAAATATTTATATTAATTATTACTGAATTTATTTTGTTTTATAGCATATAGCTATATGCTATATATTATCAATGTTCTAGAATTATTTAAAATTATCTTAGTTTAGTTTAAATAAGTTAGCTAATAGAATATTTTGTATGCTTTTAAATTTTATTAACAATAGTTTTTTTTTTTTTAATACATTGTGTGGTTTATATTAGGTTTATAATTATCTATATATAAGGATATGTTTGGTTTTGCTGTTAAAAAAATTATTTACATTCAAATGCTTACAAATATTTATCTTGTTATAGTTGAATAATAAAAGTAATACTAGATGGCAGCACCAAAAATTTGTCTTTTGAAGATAGCTCTAAATTTTAATTTTTCTAGCTCCATTTCAGTTATAATTTACTACACCAGGGGTATTTTTAGCTAAATTTTGACGATAATGTTAAACAGTTATTAATTAATTTAATAGTGCATTTTAAATAATGTAATTACTATCTATTTATTTTATATTATATTAAATGTATTTAATGAGGTATTTCAAAATTTATTTCAAAATGTATTAACTGCATCCTTTGGTATCAATTACTGTGATTTCTTAACTGTTTTATTCACCTTAATCTTTATGATATTCTGGTAGCCATGTGCGTGGATATTTGTAAAATACTGAAATATTAATCGGTATGGTGTTTATTATTTATATTTTATATCCTATAAATATTTAAATAGGTTTTATTGATTCTTCCATTTCATATTTGTTTTTATTCTGTTTTCATTTTTAATCAATTCACTTGATTTTAATGGTTGTTTGGGCACAAGGGAAAATAATTTTTAGCTTTAGCTTATTTTTCTCACAGAAAACAACCATATTGCTTATATCATTGAATTCTATGCCCTTGACAACGTAATTCAATGTATAAGCTTTTCCATTTTTTATCGGTGTCCACTTTTTTCTTTTTCTTCCATAATAATTCTTATAATAAATAATTTTTTTTTTTTTTTTTTTTTTTAATACTTACAGCTTTAATTCATAATATTCGATGGTGGTAGGTTATGTTTAATTAATGGTTATATATATATATATATGTGTATATATATATACATATTTGTATCTGAATTTTGTCATGCTGTAACTCTCGAATTTTTGAACCGATTTGGATGAAATTTTTCATATGCATAGTACATACTAATGTCTCGACCGAGTTCGTTGGCCAACTTCATCCGCCCCCTTGTTTCAAAATGGCAGCCATTTGAATTTTTGAATTTTTTTTTATGTTTTCTAACATTGTATACTTATAGAAAATGCTACGTTTCACAAAATTCAAACTCTTATGTATCATTTTAAACAGAATGTTAGAAACATTAAAAGATATTTTAAAGAGTCACACAGTGTAAGTTAACAACATAGGTCATTTTAAGGAGAAAGTAAGGAAACCTAAAAATTTCCAAAAGTGTCCACAAAATTCAAATGGCCGCCATTTTGAAACAAGAGGGCGGATGAAGCTGGCCAACGAACTCGATCGAGACATTACTATGTACTATGCATATAAAAATTTCATCCAAATCGGTTAAAAAATTCGAGAGTTACAAATAACAAAATTCAGATATAAATATATATATATATATCGTCAAAGATAAAGATTACCGTGATACTCAACTTTTGACGATTAAAAAGATCGCTAAACATTTGTAGGTTTTATAAGGAGCTCTGTCTGGCTGTTTCGTTCTTTTCAACTTGGGTTAATGCTTTCTAGGGTCAGTTTATTGCTTTCTATGGTCGGTTTGGTTGCGACAGGAATGAGGGAAGTTTCATGAGTAATTACCGGTATAACCCAGCATGCAAGTCTTTAGCCTTGCAACCTGGCTCCAATGGTTGAGTTTCTTTTTGTTTATAGTTTTGTTAGTATGAATTTTCCATGGTTATTTTGTTAAATTTTCTCTGTTGTTAAAGTGTTTTGGGATATAGTATGTGGTTTTGGTATTATATATATATATATATATATGGATATATATATATATAGTATATATATATATATAGTATATATATATATATAAGTCAGCATTTCAATGGAGGGTGGTTTTGGTATCTGGGTTCATGATCGGTGAAAATATAGCAAAATTTCCCGAAGTGTTTTCCTTCAGACGGCTGCAATAGGTAACTTTTTATTTGTAATGAAAGCTACCTAAAACCGTCCACAATTTTGTCCACCACTGTATATCATGACATAATGAATTAAGTTTTAAAATTGGACTATATACGTGAGTTATGATGGGGTAGAAATGCTTTTTGTTCTAGTGTTAAATCATATTTGTGTTATTTATAACGAAATATTAGTGTGTCCAAAAGTATTTCGCTAGTCCTTAATGAGTTATTAAAATCTATTATGAAATGTATAAACGCTATTAAATTTAATGTCAAATATGTGAGGAGCCTCTTCAAGAAATGTTGTGAAGATAAAAATGTACTCTATAACACTTTTGTTTTGAGCTTAGGTAAGTTGGCAAGAAACAACAAAACTCTTTATGGCATAAAGGTGAATTTGTATGGTCTCATTGCTTTGATGGCGTTACTATGTTAAAAACATATTTGTGACAGAAAAAATATATGTTTGATAAGCTAAAAAAATTGAAATAATTTGTTATTGTTAAAGTTCTTTTATGCTCATTCTGTATGAAATTTATCCCCCTTTCAAATAATGAGAAATATATGTTATGGACTGGGTGGGGGGCATCGTCATTTTAGAAATGCTTCGGTAGGGCGTGGCCAAAAAAAGTTGGAAACCACTGAGTAGGCCAGAACTAGAGGCTCAGAGATCCAATTTGGGACCAAGATAAAGTTTCCCTGGGTAACGTTGTGTATGTAGTCACATAATAAATTACACGTAAAAAATTTTTAAAGACAAACTTTTATTATAATGTACTAAAAAGAAAAAATATTGAAGGACAATTGATGGAAATGAATATATTTTTAAAGGAAATAAATTACATTGCGAATGATATTTTATCAGTTTTTTAAAAAATAAAATGGATATATAATTTTAAATCCAGCTTCCTAGCAAGAAAAAAAAATCCACCAACGTCCTCCCAAGGATCGAACCCACATCCATTCACTCCCAGCACTGAACATTTACCAATCCTGCTAAAATTCAATCGAAGAGCACCAGCTTATTTATGAAGCAATTGATGACATTTATGTGATCAAATACGTGGTGACATATACTCTTATTGGCCAAATGTTTTTGAACCCTGAGAAGTGGCGGAAGCAAATTTCAAATATTTTTCTTCTACAGAATACCGAATTGTCACCAAAATACGTCACACTACCAAAAATTAGGTCAATTATAGCTCAGGAAGTGTGTTAAAATTACAGTGCAACATTTTAGCCTGAACAGACAGACAAGTCAAGTTAAATGAAAACTTGTTAAAAAGGAAAATTTAAAAAAACAATAATAATATTTATTAAATTTTTTTATTTTTTAAATTAAATTGATTTTTCTTCAAGTTATATGTTTATATTAACTTACTTTTAATTAATTTTAGTTTGAGATGAATTAAATTTTTAAATCAAATTAACGTTTAAAAAATTGTTAGGTGCTATTTGTGATTTGAATGCATATACGATTTAGATAATTATATTCATACGTACATAATTGTATGTATGTGTTATGAACTACTATAGCGGCCAAATCAAAGTAATTTTCCTTAGAAACTGAAACAAAGGTGTTGAATGTGGTGCATTACATCATTCTTACTTGGAATGTTTCGTTGCGAAGGGTAGTTTAACCATGAATCTGGAAATAGACATAGACTGTGTTAAGGGGTCGGGTATCCTTTGAACTATATGAAAATACATGAAAAAGTTGCCTCTATAAGGATTGCAGTCATTCTATAACTAATTGACTTTTAATTATAAAATTGAAAATATTTATTAAGAAAGATTTACTTTATCAAGTAAAGTTTAAAAAAAAGTATACATATATATATAAAGTTTTTTAATTTATTTTTATAGATAATACAATTTTTACGAAAGAATTATTCTTGCATGCATTGCGCGCGTGATTTTTCACATTTGAAAGGCTGCAACAAACCAAGATTTTTTAAACGAGTACAGATATAATAACCAAAAAAAAAAAAAAAAAAAAAGTTGCAGATCCCGAAATTTTTTAAAAAAAAAGAAACTCGAAATATCGAGAATTTTTTTATACAAAAGTAGTCGTGAATTCTAAACTTCTTAATTGAGAAACGTAATAATAGGTTGTTTTGTGCCTCTATATAAAAGAGCGAAAATTTCGAGAAATTCGAGAAAATTCAAATTTTGAGAAAATTGACTTTAAAGATTAAATCACACCTTGATCATATAGATAAAGCTGAAAATGTTTTAGACATAACTTCTCTTCTAATGCGAATTTTTGTATGGGTTTTGTTTTTAAATATTCCTAAAGAATCATGTATATTTATAAGCTATTTAAAGAAAATCGACTTTTGGACGCTTTAAAGGGTACCTGACTCTTTAAATCAGAATAATCATACATTTGTAGTTTTGAACAGTATATTTTTTTTATTCATATTCTACAAAAAATAGGATATAAACTTTGAAAGTTCCTAAAGAATTATATATAATTATAAGCTATTAAAAAAAATCGACTTTTGGACGCTTTAAAGGGTACCTGACCCTTTAAATCAGAATAACCATGCATTTGTAGTTTTGAACAGTATATTTTTTTATTCATATTCTACAAAAAATAGGATATAAACTTTGAAACTTCCGAAAAAACATTCTTCCTATAAAATTATAATAAACTTAGAATGCAAAGTCACCAGAAAAAAAAAAAAAAAGGAACTAATTCAAATTCATTTTTTGAAAAATGAATTAAGTTTGCGCTCAAATTCAAAATCTATAAAACGAATCCGCTCAGTTAAAACTATTTTTTTTTTTTAAGAAAAGAAACATACTAAGGAGTCCTTTTAAAAAAAAGAAAAAAGACGAATAAGAAAGAATAAACCAAAATCTTATTTCATTTACACATAAGACAATGCCTCACTCAATTCTTAAAGTAAATCGTACACATGTACACACGCACAGTCAATCCTATCAGTCGTGAAGGAACCGGAAAAATGTTCCGTTATTCCATCTAAAGAGGTAAAACTATATAGTGTTCTCTTTGTAGGTATCCTAAAACTCTCTCGTTTGAGACGGGATTCCTTTTTGACAGGCTTTATCGAAATGAATAACAAACCTTGCTAAGACAAAATCGCAAAATATCAATGAAAATTTCCGTTTTAAACAGTTTTTTTAAAGTAGGAATGATTGTATGGCAATGCATGTCAGAATCATGCAATGCTTCCGTTTAAAACAGGATTCTATTTTAGACAGATTTTACTTTACTTATAATATAAATATATCTATATAAATACAGATAAGCATGTGAAAACGAAACCTGCCTATGAAGAAATGCAGACTTAAATGGAAATATTCCTTGGTCCAGTCGAAAAGAATACTGTTCAATTACACCTACTAAGATAAAAACCAGTCTAAAACGGAAAATTTCAGCGCTCCTTTGCGATTTTATCTTAGCAATAAGTACCGTATATATAACCTGAAATGAGATTCTGGACACCCTCCCCCCCTCCCCCCCCCTTAGCCTGGAAAGAAATTCTCACTACGCCACTGGTATTAACTGCATCTCAGATGTATGCTGTGATGGTTCGTTGACGATACGATGATAATTATCACTGAAATATTAGTCCACCACATGTAAAAAATTGCAAATAACCACTCTTTAGTTGATAGACTACCACCACTGGTATTAAGTATGTGATACTAGACACAATGTGAGAAGGTTTACAATTAGTAGAATTTTTCAAATAATATTAATGGATGATTTATTTACAAAATATTTACGTTAAAAGACACTATTTACATTTATAGGCTCGGATACAGTAGATCCTGCCCAACTTTGAGTTACACATTAAGATATTATCTATGTAATGGGTAATATTACTAAATTACACTCCTCCCTTCTCAATTTACCGTACCCAGCATGGGTTACTCAACGGAATAACGACGCAAGCATCTCGCACATACACTTCTCCATACAATGCTTTTTCAATTTCAAAAATACTTTTCACCTCTAACGCTCGACTCCAAACTCAAGACTGACTACCACTTTCTCTGACTTCAGCTCCTGCATCTTCCTAAAAAATGGGGTCCTCCCCTGTAAAATCAAGGGCGATTTCTACCTCTAGAATCAAAGACACTCCAACTGCACCTTTCTTCCTGCTTGCTCATTGACCGGGCAACACACAAGATTATCTCTTTTCTCACCACCTTGCTTTTCATTATCTTGCTTGCTATCGTATTCACATTCCGAAGTAAAAAGGACAGTATTCTCAATATTCTGGTACTTCCGTTTATATAATAAAGCTTTTCATACAATACAGGTATGTATACAACAGTACTAATTTCAGTCCCAAAGATAAGAAAAAATGTTTCCCTAACCCAAATATGTAGATAGTGATATACAGATACATACAATAAAGAAAATAAAAATCAATTAGTAATTTTCATTAGGCATATGTTCATTAAAGCCCGATACCTGACATGCACAACAAGATCAAAAACAAGTTTTGCCCCCTAAAAGAAATGTTTGACCCCCACCCCCATACCCCAAGACAGTTCCGAAGGCGTTTTCTTAAAATATGAGAGAAAACAATATGAGGCCTGGCTTTCACTTTTTCAGTTGGAATGAAGACATCTTGTAAAATCTTTTTAGGGTGCTTAGAGGGGTGAATGGGGAGGAGGGCGGATACTACTAAAGAGTTAGACTGTGAAGCCCGCACACATCAGTAGAAACACATCACACCCACAAGTTTACCACACATGTTTTCTCAGAATTTTACACTGTATTTCGACTATTTTGTGGGAACTGACATTTAAAGAAAAAAAAAGCGTTTTTAACTGCGATAAAACCTTTAGGAAATCGGGAAAAAAACCCTGGACAACAGTGGTTTTGTCCTAGAACTAAAATTATTTGATTCTAGATCAGTTTTTGGCGCTGATTTCGAGTATGCTTTCCGTTTATCTTTAGGTGGTCCAGGTTTTGAGAAATTTGCATATTTAAATTAATGCAAATTTAAGCTTTTTTGTGCTATTTTATGCAAATTTTAGATACAATATATGTCACATCTAATTATGTTTTCAAGATAATGACTACTTGACTATTTGCTTCAGATAAATGTCACGATTTGCATATTCTTAACATTTATTTATCAGTTATTAAGCCTAATTTGCATATTTTGCAATGGTGTAATGTTTACATCACTATCAACTTTAAAATAGTTGCCACAGAATTGACGTAATGTTTTTCTAGACTAGATTTTTATGCTGATTTCAAATCTGCAGTCTGTTTTCTTATGTCATGCCCAGTTTTGAGTAAGATGAATTTCTACTTTTGCACGGCATTAACACAGGTTTCATATAAGATGCTTTTTAGGGGTGTGTAATTCATTGACAAGAAGGTGAACAGGGTCAGATTCATATCAGAGACATAAACAAAAATTTATATAATAAAAAAAAGAAATAAGTAGTAGAATCTATCTTAACTAGTTGAAGTTTATCATATAAAGTATCATAGAAAGCTATTTCTGGGTTTTTTGACCAAAAACTAAAATTTCACTTTTTTCAAAAACTAGACGTGATAGAAGAAAACAGATACAAGATTTGAAATCAGCTCAAAAAACTGGTTTACAAACATATTAGCGTACTCGTGTGGCAGAAATATTTGAACGTCAAGAAACATTATTAGAAAAATATGCAAATTAGATACAATATTTCAAAGTCACATGTCAGTATAATCTCAGAAACAACGTTTTTGTGAAGTAAATTAGGTAGTAATCATAACATAAAATAAAAAAACCTGTCTGATACTGCTTTATACATTAAATTTGCAAATAATTGTATAAAAATTACTAAATTTGCATAAATTGAAATGTGCAAATATCTCTCTAACCTGACGTGCTGGAGTCAATCTAAAACTAGATTCGGAATCAGCACAAAAAACTGCATAAAAAACAACAATTTTCTGTTTTAGGACAGAGCAAAAGTTCAGATTTGTTGACCAGCGAAATTGATTGAGTTTAAATTGTAGTTTTGGCTCAAACTCACTGATTTTTTTATTCTATAACTTAACACACGTTCGCTTTTGAAAAGTGAATTAAATTCAACTCAATACTCACAGAAACTGAGTCAAGCTCACGAGTTTCAGCCAAATGAGTTCACTCTTGCTCGACACTTCTTATACTACCGGAGGCTTCCTTTTCCTCTGGGGTTCAGGGAATTCTCCCTCCCTCCTCCTGCACCACTAGACAGAAGAAACGATACGTTCAAAATAATGGCACATATAGAAGGATGAAAAAGACTTAAAAACATGCGCACAAATAAAAGTTTATTTACTGATTGTTTGTTTATTTCTTTATCTGTATATATGCACATATTTTCTCACTTAAGTTTTCTGCTTTTCTTTAGAACTTCGCTTGTTGGTCAAACTATGTTTTCAGTTGCGAAAAAAACGTGGAATGCAGCACCAGCGGATGTTAAAGCAGAATACGGTAGTGATTACTTTGAAGCATTTCAAACTACTATTGCCAGACTTCTTTCCGTGCTCTCAAATTCCAATCTTTCTCAAGTCATCGATTGTTTGGAAGATGCAATAACAGCTGAGGACCCTCTTCCAGTGTATATTCCAGCTAACTTATTTCACAAAATCTTAGTACTTACATTATACCGATCTTTACCACTTGGAATGAAAGAATACCTCGCTGGTTGTATTTTTGATCTAGGTATAAAACCTTTGTCACTGCGAAGGAAGAAAAGAAACAATAACTGACCGATACTTCAATCTAGAAAAGCTATTTTCATCGAACTGCTCGTTTAAAATTAAAGTCGAAACCAAAGTTTAACTTTTTTCAAGCGAAAACCTGCTTTAACTGCAGATTTTATTTAGTTACTTAACTATAAAATAGTATCTTTTAAAATAAAATGTAAGAAGTAATTATTAATCCTTATTTCCGAAATTGATAATAAAATATCGGTCAATAATGCAATCTTTTCTTCTTTTTCACTTTTAAAA
Source organism: Maratus speciosus (assembly GCA_963932465.1). Lineage (NCBI taxonomy): Eukaryota > Metazoa > Arthropoda > Arachnida > Araneae > Salticidae > Maratus > Maratus speciosus. Next base: position 463,719,064 of record OZ010791.1, read on the forward strand.
AAAGATTTCCTTCTGTTAAATAAAACTCGAATTTGATCATTCGATGATAATTTATTCACTGAAATGTGACCTAAAAGCTTGAAATTAATAAAACTTATTCACATACACACTAGTACAAACACATACTGAAAAAAAAAAAAAAGAAAAACAAATAAGAAAAATCATGCGTTAAGCATAGATTATGAAACACTTTCCAACACTTCCTGAATGCTTTAACAAAACTTCGTTATTTAGGGAAATAAGGTACATAAGAGAACGAAGTAAACATTTTAGAAAACGTATAAAACATTTGAAAAACTGATTTCAGCAGTTAGCGTCTATAGCAAATATGTATTCCAATTCTTTTGAACAGCCTGTATTGGATCTGTAGGTTGATATATATATACTACATAATGGGGAAATTTAGTTTAGCAAGAAAACACATAACAGGTTGAAATTTCTCTTTCAGCAATTTATACTAACAGATGGAAACATACTAGCATATTTTTGTACAGCCCTGTAGTTTACCTAGTATCTTTATTATGCGCCACTATTTAGCTAAAGTTTAATTCAAGGTAAAACACTCTTAAAACTACTGGAATCACATTTCCAGAAATTATCATTTATAGACGGCCATTTATCCAATTCTTTGCGTGACCATGTATATCATTTTATCTATGTTCTACAAACATTTCTTAGTAAAGTAAATGCAGTTTCAGCATAACAGTAAGAACGCAAAACACATTTAAAAACCACCTTAAAGCAATTTGCAATCATACCCAGTAACCATTTCGAATTCTTTTCTGTAGCCCTGTATATGAATTAAAGCATTTATACACACCATATACAATGTACAAATATATTGAAACATAAAAGCACATAACATAATTAAAAATGCATTTCCAGCAATCATCGCTACTGTACAGTACTTCGGATACAATATAGTATCTGAAATTTTTTGTGTGTCCCTGTAAATGCTTACGGTTTACTTCGTATTATACATGAAATAAGTTATAGTAAACCTCATAGACGTATATCAATTTAATTATACATGAAATAATTTAACATAATTAAAATACGCCGGAAAAAATTCCCTCCACCCTATATCATTATGTAACGGGATTCTCTTGTGTGGCCCTGTAAATGAATAATAATTATTCTTTGCACCGCATATTCTAAAGAATGCATATTTTAGTGCACTTGGTAAATGCATATCAATTTTATTATGTTTGAAAGCATGTAACATCATTAAAAATCATTTTAAACGATTTTTTCCCATAGGCCGTAATGTAACGGAAAACTTTTGACTGTCCCTGTAAATAAACTAAGCATACTACAAACTTCATTTGAAATAGGGTTCGTGCTATGGTAGAGGTCACTAACATCTAAAAATTTCAGAACGATCCGAGTATATTTACGGGAGTTAGAGCGCGGATAGACGGACAGACAAACCGAAGTCATAAACACTTTTCAACTTTGTTGGAAAGTGTTAAAAACGCACAGAGATAGAGAGAATGAATTTATAACCAACTAATTATAAACCACAAAAACATATATTCCTTCATGCATTTGCAATATACAGCTATGACAAAAAGAAAAAAAAAAAGAAAAGAAAAAAAGAACACCTTTTTTTTCTTTCTTTTTTAAGAATTTTATAGTAATGTCATTTTAGCTTTATTGATATACGATTAATCTTTTATTGCTGCTAGCGGTCACACAGATCCCTGCTTTTTTTTTTAAAGAGTTTTCACAGTTAACTTGTAACTTCCAGTTTAACCCATTTGGAACCATGGGTACATAATATACATTTTCAAAAGGTGCATACAACACTTGTTTTTAACACCGGTAAAAAATAAGGGCAATACTTACTTATTTAAATAAAGCATTTTCACATGATTAGGGAACTAAAGTTTACTCTTAAAAAAAAGTGGTGCCAATCGAGTAAAATTCGTGTAAGAGATGCCGGTCAGGACTGGGTTAACTAGATATGAATCTGACGAAAAAGAATGGCTGCCGTACTACGTAGCATTCGTCTGTCTTCGGACCGCTAGAGTCACATGACTCTCTTTTCTTGCACCTGCAGACCTGCTTTCTGCGCACCTGCGTCACGCAAAGTGCATCAGATGACTCAATAGCCCCAAAAGTGGTCCACGTGTAACGCAGTGCGCAATCTCCCTTTTTAAACAACCTCGCTACAGATACTAGTGAAATTCGGATTCGTTTAGAGCCCTAGTACTAGATAAACACTTCTGAATATTTGAATTTTAATTATAAAAATCCTCTACAAAAATTTTAGTACCGAAGCAGTATCTTATGAATCGAGCCATTTATCCATCTTTGCCAGTGGCGTAGCTACATATTCAGCGCCCTGGAGCAAGTAAAGTTTGTGCGCCTTCTTGTCACTCAAGAAAGTTCTGCGTAATTTTGATTTGGAGTTACATATATATATATATGTATGTGTGTAACTAGCTGACCCGCCCGGCGTTGCCCGGGCCCGTTATAATAACGTAAACAAAACTCAAGTTTGTATGATTTTATATATTCCGAAAGTAGTTCAAATGAACCCGGTCTTAGGGGTGGCCCACTGCCTTCGGTAGTGTCTAGTGTGTTCCCGACAAGCCTCTTTCTGAACTAACCTGTGGCCTGGGTCTCCGCTACCAAAGGCAGTGTATAAGGAAAGGGCAGCTGACGTCACTGTTGGTCAGCAAGAAAAACCTGTTCATTCATTATGGCTCCTACAATACACATGAACTCCGGGAATTTGATTGGTCTTTAACAGACTGATTTAACAGATCTATGATATGATTGCCCTACGTCGTAAAGTTGATTCCTGCAATCATCGCTATGATAAAAGCGTAGTGGTAGATTGATTGACGGAAGTGTTTGTTTGTAAACATGCCCTTTCTTTATACCAGGAGTGTTCTGTATGCGCCGGAGACAATCGAAAACCAAGTTGAATGAGTCAAACCCCGTAGTAATCGAGCTCATAGAACCCGAGATAAGAATGCGAATCCTGGCGGTGAATCTATAATCTTTAAAACAGTCGTAAGCTAAGTTGAATGGACCAATTTCCGTTGAAATAGGGCCCATAACAACCGAGAAAAGAATGCGCCGTTAATGTTCAAAATGGTGGTAACAGAAGTCTAAGACACACTTTATAATACAGAAAGCAGCTGAATCGTAATCTACGTTGAATGAACTAATTCCCGTTGAAATCGAGCCCCTAAGAACCCGAGGAAAGAATGCGCCCCCAAGCAGTGGAAGGTGTTTGTGGCCCCCACCCCCTGTAAATTTAACAAATTACCTTTAACATTAACGTGATATTTAATTCACGGCTGCAGTGAGTAAACGTAAGTTGATGCCGAAAGAGAAGATTAATATTCGAAAAAGGTGGTAGCTGGAGTATAAGAAAATATTTTAGTCATTTATAAGTAGCCAGAGGACCCTCGAACTAGAGATCTGCGCGGGTCGGGCTCTGGGCGATTTTCATTCACGGCTCTCGGGCCGGAGCCTAACTTAATTTTTCTGTACAGAGCCGGGCCTAGTTTCATTCCTAGTCTTCACGGCCCAAAATTTTCAGTCCTAGTTTTGAGCCAGCCCGTATGCAAATCATTGTCTCAGCTTGGCGTGGTCCATTTAAAAGTCAGTTAAATTAGGCCTGGCCCAAAAATTTTTGCAAAAAATGCATACATTTTTGAATCGCCATTATTCTACATTTAAACATTAAAATTTATTATTTTTAAAGAATAGTAGATTTCTACGCGTATTTAAAATATAGCTAAATTAAAATATAGTAAAATGTGTGAAAAAGAAACCTGCCTATGACGGAACCCTGTTTTAAACTGAAAAACGTGTTGATCCATGCAAAATGAATATACTAATAAGTAAGAAAAGAATATATAATACATTTACACTTTCTAGAAGGCAACTTGTCTATAACACTTTTTTTTTTCCTTTTCTATGCAATTCCGCCTTAGAAGATTTTACTGTATAGCATTTTTCCGATTTTTAACACTTCTATACATGGAATATGGATTAACAATATTATGATAACTGAAACATTTACATACAAGAAATAGAGGTTCATCAAAATAAATAAATATCGCAGCCTGTGGCACTTCTACAAAAATAAAGATTATACACATAAAAAAAAAAAGTTAAGATAAATATTTTTGGTCAGAACTCCTCGTACGAGACAAATTTTTAACCAATTCGACGTAAAAATCAATATTTTGTAGAAATTCATTCGGGCCGGGCCGGGCTCGGGCCGAGATTTTAACTTTTTTCCGGGCCGGGCTCTGGCCGATCTTTTAATTTTTTTGCCGGGCCGGGCCGAATTTTTTCTCTATGAGTCGGGCTGGGACCGGGCCTTGAAATGTCGGCCCGTGCAGACCTCTACCTCGAACTATGCTAAAGAAAATTGCAAGACAATCGGATAATTTTTAAAGAAACTGCATCAAGGACCCTAAGAAGGCGATTAATATTCAAAATTGGTGGTAGCTGAAGTGCGAGTAATTTTTTTGCTATTCATGTAGTAGCTGGGGGACGTAAGAATTTGTTAGGAAAAAAATGTTAGTGAATCGGACCATTTTTAAGGGAGCTATAATAGGGGGACCAAAAAGGGCCAACTGATAATTGAGAGCAAGGCCTAAGGTGAAAACATGTTAAAATGTCCTAGTACTTAGCGCTTTAGATTTTCAGTTTGTCGAAATTATACTAATCAAGTACTAATCATTAGAAATTTTTTTCAAAGAAGTGCTTAAAGAGCCCTAAGGTCCCAATAAAAATATGAAGGTGTTGTCTCGGGGAGAGAAGTCCAAGACTCAATTTTGAAGTTATGCAATGAGAGTGTGACACAATTAGGGGGTAAAAAAAGCATGGCGCACAAAAAGTTACCCTAGGGGGCCAGTGTCTTAACTGAAATGTAGAAGCGTAAGAAAAAACTAAAGTAAAAAAGAGCTCCAAAAACGAAGATCGGATTAAAAGGAGGCAATTTATTAACAATTTAGGAACTTTAGGAACACAAAAACTTCAAGTGGCTCTGCACCAAGCCCCAGGGGTCCAGGGTCACAACTGGAATGTTACTGGGCAAAAGGAAATTTTTTTAGTATTTTATATAGTAGACAAAGGACGCTAGAACAACGTCAAAGAAAATTGCAAGATAATCGGATCATTTTTAATGAAGCTGCACCAAGGGCCCCAAGAAGGCGATTAATATTCAAATTTTGTGGTAGCTGAAGTGTAAAAAAATTTTTTGTCGTTCGTGTAGTAGCTGGATTTCCTAAGATGTTGTTACAAAAAAAAGTTAGTGAATCGGACCATTTTTAAGGGAGATATAATTGGAGGTCCAAAAGGGGCCAAATGATAGTTGAGAGCAGGGCCTTAAGGTGAAAACATGTTAAAAGGTTCTAGCACTTGGCGCTTTATATCTCAATAAGTCGAAATTAAGCATGGGGTATGTATTAATCATTCGAATAAAATTTTAAAGAAGCGCGAAAAAAAGTGGGGAAAATTCTTTAAAAGGGCACTAGGTGCCCAATAAAAGTGTGAGGGTGCTGGCCTGGGGAGAGGAGTCCAACTCTCAATTTTAAAGTTATATATTGAGAGGTTGAAAGGGGGGAAAAATGCATGGCGCACAAAAATTTCAAGGGGCCCAGGGTCTTAACTGGAATGTAGAAACGGAGAATAACTAAATGGGAAAAGGGCCCCCAAAAGAAAGAAGATCGGGGCAAGTTATGAGCAATTCAGGGTATAAAAACTGAAAGGTGCTCTGGGGGACCGGTCATAAACAATTAAAAATCTGAGCTTCAGGCGCATCAGGAGCTGTCTTGGACTACCCTCACCCACATTTTCAGACTTCTACGTGCAACAGATTTCGTTAGCCACCACACACAGAGCGAAACTTTCTTTTATTAGTATAGACTAGCTGACCCACCCGGTGTTGCCCAGGCCCGTGATAATATTCTTAAATGAACTTGAAATTTCTAGGATTTTATTTCTTAAGGCTGTTCTTAAATCCAAAGGAGCAACTTTAGGACATATGTTTTAATTAATTTTTGCTCGAGAACGCATGAAACTAGCAGATGTTGTTATTCAGAGTATTCAGTAATCGAAAGATGTTTTCCGTATTTTTTGTAAACACAATAGATGTTACAGAAAACACTGTCAAAGTTGGCATTTTCAATGGAATTTCCAGACGAAAGCAGAAAAGCCAGTCAACGAAAGGAGAAAAACGTCTTGTCATATATCTTTAACACGACTTTGTGTGAAATACGCGTTCCAAAAATCGGTTATAAAAAACAGTCTTGCTCTAATTTATATACAAAATTGCTGACCGCCGCCGTTCTGATTATCACATTTATAGACAATATTGAACAAGTTGGAAATTGCTCGCCAAAACTTGGCAAATGCGGTGCTTTCGTACTATAACTAGTTTTATAAATATTTTTTACACTACATATTGTACTGAATGTATATTTTAGTGCACTTCAATAAGTGCATATCCATTTCATTCTGTTCGAAAGGCTGTAACATCATTAAAATGCATTTGAAATACTTTTTTTCCCACTGACCGTCATGTAACGGAAAACTTTTGACTGTCCCTGTCATTAAAGTATACATCCGATTTTCATAAAATTTGAAACGACTCGACACAATTTTGCAACAATTATATATTCAAAATTTCAGACCGTTCGGGTGGTAGTTTTTGCTCTATTATATACGGACGGACAGACAGACGAACTGAACGACGACTATAGGTGCTACGTATTTATATAATTACGAATGCACCTAAAAAGGCCCGTTTTCATATTAAAATGTAATTTTTTACAAAAAAGAATGTTTGACTTACATTTTCTTTGCTGAAAATATTCTTTATAAATATTTTTGTACAAAGCGCAAAAATCAATATAATAAAATTTATTATAGAGGAAATTACAATCACATCATTGTACGAATACACGAAGCCTATACACATTTCAAACAAATACTTAATAAATGATTTTACAAATAACTAAATAAAATAAAATACGTATATGTATACAAAGAGAGGACACGCTCTTTGGTACAAGACAGACTGAAAATTCTTGGGGCAGACCATGTCCAAACTGGTCACAGAAAAAATTCCAGAATATATACGTTAGTGTTTAAAATATTTAAATGGTCGTCTGAAGCAAAGAAACTTTCAAGAAAAAAAAATCAATTCTTCTGCTTGCAAAGGAAAATAAAAATCATTAATAAAAAATGCTTAAAAAAAATGATTTAAAAAAATATTAAATAATTTAAGATTTTTCATATCTAATGCTTATAGCAAATTTTAAAACTATTAGTTTGAGCTGATGAAGGGAGCAGCTTTACCTGGTTTAGGGCGCACCGACCCGCAGGTCGGTTGCCCGGCGGGCCAGTCTGAGCCTGCCAGAATGTGACTTAATTTAGTAAAATTCTATTTTTTTTATTATTATTGTTTATAGGCCTTGTTTCGGCATTGGCGGAATGAAAATTTATTGAAAATTATGTCTTTAGAAAAATGTTTAAGCTTTATGAATGAAAGTGCACGTTTTCTTTAAAACACGACGTCTTTATCACTAGTGGAAATATTTCGCCTCTGTATAAAATTAGGATAAGTTTTTATTCATTCTTATACTGTTTTGAACAAACAATATTTCTGTAAACTGTTCAGAAAGTTGAATGGAGTAACTCCAAACATTTTCTTCCCTTTTTTTTAATCGAAAATTCATCGACTACTAATATGTGCTATCAGATGGTGGTAGAATGTGCGTGTGTCGAGGGAGTAGGTACAGCCTGATTATGGCCTAAGCAAACTCACATTACTATGTTCGAAAAATATGTTTTGCCTTATTTAATCCTAAAATTCTGCGATTAAATAAGGTTTAATGTGGAAAATTACTGTTAGAAAAAGTGGTGTAATTTTGTATAGGCTATCAGGCTCTAAGAAACACTTAATTTGGTACTTAACTTTTCTCTTTTTCTGAAGCTTATCGATTCTGCATTTGACATTTGCAATATTTTCCAAAATCTCAAAAACAATACGCACAAAATTTAAGTTGCTGTTTCCCCCTCACCCCCCCCCCCATCTAAATTTTGTCACCGTGGGCTGATGTAGAATATGTTTAAATCCGGCTCTTATTATTGTTTTGTAATCTGTATTGATGCATGTTTAGTTTCCACAAAATAAACAAAAAGAAAAAAATCTTCAAAATTTTTATTTATTGGCTTTCGTTTGTAAAATGGTCAATAATTTTCCTCAACTTGTCACGCTATATTTTTTCCCAAATCGTAAAATAATTTTCGTAAATTACTGCTGTTACATCGTACATATAAGTTTCTCAGCGGTGAATTCTTTGGCTACCATTATTTCCGTACAGTAATCATCATGATAAATGTCTAAAACATTTCTAATAGAAATGTACCAAAAAGATTACTGTTTGGAAATAGTAGTAACCAGTAAAGTGGCCGATGTTAAATAAGTTGAATAAGCCCTGTTAAATAAGTTTTGATTACTTTAAGATCTGAAAATCCTCAGCAGTCGTATACGGAAAATTTACAGAAAAAAGTCAGGAATGCTGAAACGGTATTGGAGAAGTTACTCGAGGCTGCAATATGGTATGAATTAAAATTAAAACTTGATGAATAGAAGTCATTTCTTTCAACTGCGTATGAAAACATGTTTTAAATCGAAATAGTTGAGATTAAACACGAGGTAAAATATCATAGAAATACGCTGTTTGTAACAAGATTCATCTATAATGTCTGATTAATAATGAAAAAATATACAAATATTTTAAGAAATCTTTATTTCGCTTTTCCTAATTTTGCGCCCTTAGAATTCGTGCGCCTGGAGCAATTTGCTCCAACTGCTCCCGGTAGCTACGCCCCTGCATCTTTCGATGAAGCGGTCACAGTAACTATACGACAATTTCTGTGACAATAGTTAATAGTCCAGGGGAAATTTACATTTTACCTTGCAAAAGGTCGGGTAAAAGATTTTTTTTCTCTAAATTGTTTATAATGATGCCAGCACTGAAAAACCAAGTTTTCTAACAAAATTTCTTAAGGCTAAATTTTCTGTGGCCGAAAAACAAAAAAATTTTGGGACATTTTTTGATTTTTTGGATATATCTCGAGACTCGTTGCCGTAGCATATTATTTGCCAATTACAATATTAAAGAGGATAAAATTCTCTACAACTTTCATATTTACAACTTTTTTATACACTCTATAGCAAGCGCAGCACGCTATTTCAAAAATGGGACAATTTTTTCAATATTCTTAAAAACCGTGAAAAACGTAGTTTTGCCGCGATTATTCAAATTTTCCCCGCAGATTTAATTGTGTATGTCGACTTCTAAAAGTTGGTAGCAGTACTTTATCTATTATTTGCACACTTACGTCTTTATTTTCTTCTCAACAGACATTTTATATGCAATAAATTTATATAATTTTAAAAGTAGGGCAGAGTGTACATGAATGAGACAATTTTCATATTTAGACAGTAACTTTAAGTGTATACAATGTTAACTTCAAAGCATTGTTTAAAAGAATTTTTTAATCTATAGTAACTTATTGGCACGATAGTTTCAATTAAAAAAGATTTCTTGCTTAATTTTAATAAATTTTATAATTTTTATAATGCATACATATTTTTCCAGGTATCAATGGAATAGGTGGGTCATTTTCAAAATCTGTCCATGTTTTAGAATAACAAAATCAAATTTTTAGAAATAATGAGAAATTTTTAATTGTTTGTAAATAATTGCCTTACCTCATAAACATTAATATACAAGCATCAGCAGAGACCAAATTACTAATTTAACATTTTAAAACTAATTTTTAAATTTTAATGCACTTGGTATAATGACATAAGTGAGCACGGTAATGACAAATTAAACAAAATATTTTTATTTTCGCCCAAGCATAAATTGCAGCCATTATAACTTCTGGCCCATACAATGATTTTCTATTTCTCATATAATGAAAAAGCAGATTAAGAAATAAAAGTTCATTTAATTATCAATTACAATTGGGTACAGTAATGATATACAAAAGAGTACTCACCAAAACATTCAAAGTCTTTGATTGTTTTATTGAAACTATAAAACTATTTACTCTATTCACCTAAACCTGATAACAAGTTGACTTTTAAGGAATACTTTTGCCTTGATAAAAAGGCATGTGCTGTCCTCTAAAAAAATCCAGAGGAACTTTTTGTCAGAAGCATGGCAATGACACTTTTTCTTGGGACACGGTTTAAAAAAATTATTAAGAATTATAGATAAGTTTAATTAATGAAAATAAATATTTTTTAATTAGTAGCATCTTAATAAATAAAAACGTATAAAAAAATTATAACCATCTGTTTTAAATAGAACTTTGTCAAATCTTTACCTTATAAATTGCTTGTTGGGACAACCTACGGTAATGATATAAATGACTACAAAAGAATATATTTCTTATTTTTAAATCTTTTATAAATAATAATATATCTGTAAATTATCATTAAAAACATGATAGTTAAAATGCAATAATTAAAATTATGATATTTAATTATTTTTCTGTGCAAATGTGAAAGGACAGTAAAACATGAGACTTTTTTTGAAAATCACCTAGGTATGAAAATTAACGAAAAACATATTTTATTCCCCACTACAATCGTATATTTTATTTACCAATTATTGATAACATATGTTTTAAAGATAGCAAACATTGAATTGCATTTCCATATAAAAAGGGGGGGGGGGACTCAAAATATAAATATCTTTCATGAAAGGAATACTTTTACCTTATAAAATAGCTACAATAAAAATGACACCAGATTATTTCACTAACTAATGTTATGCATTTATATCTTGTAAAATTTATAAATTCTGTTCATAAAATATTTGAGATTACTAGTTTTATAAAAAATATTTAAAATATTAGTTTTAAAATATATTGTCAATTTTTTTCCACTTATATCAATAAATATAACAAAAGATTATATCATTTTAGCATGCAAAAATATATAAAACTTTAAGATTATCTATTAATTGCTTTAAAGTTCAAACAGGATACTTTAAATTTCAGAATGGGTTCCAAACAGTTTTCCAAAAATGAAAGTGTCCGAATATATATTTTTTTAAAAAGCAACCAAACCCGAAAAAGTACAAAAGCACAACATTAGATATTGATCTCAGGTATCCCATGAAAAAAAATTATTTAAAAGTAACAAAATGCGAGCAAGATATTTTTCAAGAACGCTCCCATAGGTTTAATGCTACCTTGCGAATGTCTTCGTGTGACTAATTTAGTCCTATAATTCATATAACTGTGACTTTAAACGCCTCAATATGACAACTACCGTAAAATCTTTGAAAATGAAATCTGTATATACGGAATTCGGTCTTTAAAGAAAAGTATATATTTTTTCAAGAGAAAGAATATGAACAATTATACCTGCTAAGATGGAAACCCGTTTAAAGCGGAATAAATTTCGATTCCTTTCGGTACGGTTTTCAAGGTTTTAATGAATCAATATTTGGCAAAGCTGATTATGTAGTTCAGCATTACGTATTTAATGCTTACACACTTAAAATTTTCAAAATCCGGGTATTAGAGATTTATTAAAATTCCCGTGGTTAAATTTTTTTAAGAGGGGGGAGGGGTGGAGGGGGCGCCAAAATCCATGCTTGGCACGGGTGCAAAAAAGGCTAGTTTTAGCCCTGAAACACATAATTTACTGCTACTAATATATAGAAGTTGACATCCACGATTAAATCCGTGGGAAACATTTGAATAATCGGGGCAGAACTGCGTTTTTCACGGTTTTTAAGAAAATTGAAAAAATTGTCCTATCTTTGAAATGGCGTACTGCGTTTGCTATTGAGTGTATAAAAAAGTTGTAAATATGAAAGTTGTAGAGAATTTTATCCTCTTTAATATTGTAATTGACAAATAACATGCTACGGTAACGGGTCTCGAGACATTTAAAAAAAACCCCAAAAAGTCCCAAAATTTTCTTGTTTTTTGGCCACAGAAAATTTAGCCTTAAGAAATTTTGTTAGAAAACTTGGTTTTTCCATGTTGGCATCATTATAAACAATTCAGAAAAAAAAAATCTTTTACCCGACCTTTTGCAAGGTAACCCCCTTTTTTTGGTACATTTCCCCTAGACTATAAGGGCTAATGTGCGTTATTTGGATCCAAGCGATATAATTCATTGGCTCTGTAATTTGTAATACCCGATTATGAGGTTGTTTTCATGTCATAATTTTTTCTCTGAATAATCTCTTTCCTATAAATGCATTTTACCATGATTTGCGTTGACCATGCATTTTACACATTTCTCCAAATTTCATGGATGATGGACTTTTCTTTTTAAAATTTTAGTACGTGTCACAAGTTTTCCACAGGATTTAGATCTGATGAATTAGAGGGTCATGACAAAACATCAATCCTGTTTCGACCAGTTTATTCAGTTTTACTGAATGCTTCGGATCATCATTACCTTGTGTATAGATTCATTTTAGAGGCATGTTCTTTTCCACTACTGCTACGTCCCGGCCGAATCCGAGCCAGGTTGAGCAAGGTATTGAATGTAAATCGTTGATAACATTTTAAAATTGTTTCAAGATTAATTTTCTCATTTAAAAATCAAGATTAATATACTCTAAGATACCTACAAACGGTAAAGAGAGGAGCTCGGGCTTTTTTCTAGAGTCCGAGTCCGACAGTTTAAAATCCGAGTCTGAAATATTTTGTGTCATCAGAGCCCGAACCTTGCCGAATGAGATGCGGGAAGTACACAGTAGAAAATTGTTGGTAACACTTTAAAATTGTTTCAAGAATAATTTTCTTATTTAATTTAAAATATCTCTTCTTACATAGAAAAAGTATTAATCCTAAATACCCCCTCAAGACAACTTTTTTTAATTTTCACACCCTTGAAAATCTGTTTAAAATAAAATATTTGTTATTTCTATTGAAGCACTGGTAGAAATCTCCAAAAGTCATTATTTTTATTTTTTTTAAATACCATTGTACAACTTTGGTAGAAGAGCACGAGTTCTATTTTCCAATAATTTTGGTAAAGGACTTCAAACAGAAAGCGAGAATCAACAAGGGATATCTGACCATTTCTTTTTGTTACTGGTACATACCGTGCAAAGGCTTCAGAATCAGACAGACTATTTTCCGTATATCACATCAAAAACAATTCAAGTCCCTCTCAGAATAATATGAAAGAGTTGTAAAATACTTTGACTATATTTTTGTTTCTCAAATAGCAGTTTTTTCCTTTTTTCAATTTGTAAATAAATAAAATTATCACTTTGAGTCCGCTGAGCTTGTCTCTTCTCTAACAAACACCCTTTTGGTCATGATATTATATATGAAGAAAACTGTCCTACAATATCAGACTCACCTCCTCCATCTTTTACAGTTTTCATGGTGCATTTCTGATTATATGTCTAATCTTGATATTGGCAAACAAACTGTTTCTCTAGAGAGTCCTCAAGGTGGGACGATTTTAGAAATTTGGAAGTTCCAATCTGACCCTCGGGTCAGGTTGGGGCTAATTTTTCATTGCGAGTCGGGTTTGGGTCCGGTTTTCTTCTACTTTTTTGCTGCTGATCGGGTTAACTTCTACTGCTTTTCTGCGAGCCGCGTTTGGGTCCGGTTCACTTCCACTTTTTGCTGCAAGTCGGGTTGACTTCTGCTTTTTTGCTGCGGTTCGGATTTGGGTCCGGTTGACATACATTATTTTGGATTAAGGTCGGTGTCGGATTGAGTTATCACTCTTGTGAGAAGGGTTCGGGTTGAACCGATTTTTCAAAAGAATGTCTTAAATATTTTTCCCGATAAAACTATATACAGTAAAAGCTCCATAACGGACACCCCCCAAATAATTATTTAGGAATGCTTTTTAATATTTTACATACATTTAAAACCCCTGAATAGCGGACACCTCGGAACCGTAAAATTGTCTTCTTTAATATTGTAATTGACAAATAATATGTTACGACAACGGGTCTCGAGATATTTTTAAAAAATCAAAAAACGGCTCAAAATTTTGTTGTTTTTTGGCCACAAAAAATTTAGCCTTAAGAAATTTTGTTAGAAAACTTGATCTTTCCATGCTTGCCTCAGTATAAACAAATTCAAAAAATAAAATCGTCTACCCGACCTTTTGCATGGTAAAATGTACATTTCCCCTGGACTATATGCATAACTTCATACACTTTTTGATGGTGCAATGGCGACAGACACACGGACAGACAGACATTTAATCACATGTTTTTTTGGAATCTCTGACCCCTAAAACATGTAAATACATCGAAAACCAAAAGTCGAAAAAAATTTTGATTACAATACTTTCTTCAATTGAAGATAGAAGAAAATAAAAACTAAATCAAGATTAGAGATAAACACAGTTTAACAATTTTATCTGGCCGTTTTTGACGAATTTTTAATTTCATTTTTCTGTAAGACCTAGTTTTATCAGAATCATGTTAAGGCTGTTTCAGAAATTTTAACCTTCCCAATTTCCACCCCCTTGGGCCGATTTTGCCCGTTTGCAATCCCTGCCGCGATATTAGCCATCTCAGTGTTTTTGGTGAGCTTGAAGACGATCCGTGTATAATTGCGATTTTTAACGTGCGGCCAAATTTTAGTACATATACAGTGAACCAAAAAAAAAGTTGGACAACAGCTTCTATTGATTTCATTAATTATTTTGCTTTATGTTGTTCTTTAAAAGTAAAAGTTTATTTAAAATAATAACAATTTTTGAGATGATTTACACAGTTTTATTTTACTTTTTGTAAAACTTATATCTAAATTATAAATTTATAAAACGTGGTGATGATATAACGTTCTGCACCAAATAAAAACTTGGACACTTACACAATGTGCCAAAAAAACACTTTTAAATTTCAAACAAAACCATCTAATATTTCGTGTGATGTTCTTTTGCTGCTATTACAGCTTTTAGCCTCTTAATCATCGAAAGACCCAGTTTTTTGGTTAAATCTGATGGTATATTTTGCCATATATTGAGAATAGTAGTTTTTAGTTCATTTTTATTCTTAATCTCTTTTTCTAGTAATTGTTTTTCCATATAAGCCCACAAATGTTCTATAGGATTTAGATCCGGACTTTGGGGCGGATACGGTAGCACTTTTTTCACTTAGTATAATAACCACTTCTTTACAATCCGAGCGTTATGCTTAGGATCATTGTCTTGGACCAAAGAATAATTTCCATTTAAATTTAAATTTGAAGTTGTTTCTGGTAAATTTTCTATTAGAATGTTCAAATACATCATTTTGTGCATAGTATCTTCAATGAGCACTAGATTTCCAACGCCACTAGCTCCCATTGAACACCATACCTTAACGTATCCACCACTATGCTTTACAGTCGCTTTTATATTTGCTGATTTTAGCGCTGTTCGTTCCTTTCGCTAGAGGTCTGCACGGGCCCGGGCTTGGCCCGAGGCCCGTACCCGGCCCGGCCCGCGGGCCGGCGGAATGGAGGAGAATTTTCAAACGGGCCGGGCCAGGCCGGCAGAATTAGGACAATTTTTTCAACGGGCCGGGCCGGGCCGACAGACAAAATAAACGGGTCGGGCCGGGCCGACAAAAAAATTGAACGGGCCTGAAGGGCCGGGCTCGGCCGATAAAAAAAATTAATCGGGCCTATCGGCCCGATATAAGAATTTGAGAGGAGCAGATAAAATACGAGGTTATTTCCAATGAATATGACTTTTTCGAGAAGTATAAATGTGCGTTACGAGCCGATGCGTGTTTAACAACATCAATACAGAAATGTAACATGTCCATCGTAGAGATCGGCATCGTACAGTTACATGATGCCTGATCCCGGTTTAATTTTTTTCGGCAGACTTGTGCCGGGACGGAACTGGTCTTAATCGTTCTCAGGATGTGTAGGACAGGCATTATGTTTTGTAAAAGTATTAATAGCGATAATGAACTTCTGTTAACAGTATCTTTGGAAATGTACCTTAAGGTGGTTCTCATATTTACTGCTCAACAATGCGAAACTCTCAGACACATTTTCTGACTCATTTTTAACTATAAAGGCATAAAATTGACAGGCTGAGTATTGAAGGCAATTGGGATTAAATAGCGTTTCCATTTTTCATAAATTACGTACAGAGGTAACAGAGACTCTTGTCACGTGACTGTATGTTTTCTCCTTTCCTGTGCTATCGCTTCCGGAAATTCGATTCAAAACGCTAATTTTGGCAGTATTTTCTGAAAGATATATTACTTTTATCTAAAAAAAAAAAAAACGGCATTTACATGGTTTCTGAATAAGTATACCTGCCAATCTCATGCGTTTCCGAAAAGAAATGAATTCATAAATGTATCAAAATGTAGCTCCTTTGGATTTGAGAAAAGCCTTAAAAATGACAGAAATATTTTCACAAATCTACCTTTTATTATAAGCTTCAAAAGTTATCATGTTTTTCAACCCTTTATTCTAAACTACAATAATCTTTTAATAAACCCTTATTTAAATTTTGAAACGTCTGTAGAGACGTTGACTAAAACACTGTAAGTAATCGTTAACGTTTACTATTGTGTGTTTTCTATTTTGCGAACACATAGTAATTTAAAATATACTGTAAAATGTTCCCATAAATATGCATGTAGTATTCATTAAAAGAATCTTAATTGTATGTCGAGAAAAAACGGAATTTTTTGTAGACATTTAGTCGGGTCGGGCCGGGCCGGGCCGGGCCGGGCCGGGCCGGGCCTGTTTTCACTGATTTTTGTACGGGCCGGGCCGGGCCGAGAACGGTAAAAATGTAAACGGGCCGGGCCGGGCTCGGGCCGAACTTTCAATTTTTACACCGGGCCGGGCCCGGGCCTGGAAATTCCGGCCCGTGCAGACCTCTACCTTTCGCTATACAAAACGCCGACCATCGGACCCAAACAAATTAAATTTCCGCTCATCTGTAAAAATAACAGAGTTCCAGAATTCTTGTGGCTTTCCAACATATTGTTTAGCTTATTCAAGACTTTTTTTACATTTCTGAGAAACAAATAAGGCCTTTTTTTTGTGGTGTGTATGGATATATAGTCTGCTCTTTGGCTCTATAGTATTTGGAATGTAAAAATTTTCTTATAGCCTGTGGATGCACATTCACTATAGATGCCTCCTTCAACTCTCTGGCTATCTTTAATGCAGAAATTTTAGGATTCTCTTTCACAAATCTCATAATTCGTCTTTCTGTTTGAGGCGGGGAAATCTTTTTGGCCCTACCACTTCCACTAGGTCTTTGCAAAAATCTGAACTTTGTGTATGTATTAGGTAGCTTTCATTACAAAAAGCTACCTATTGCAGCCGTTCGGAGGAAAGCGATTTCAAAAAATTTTGGTATATTTTCATCGATCATGACCCCCAGACCCCGAAACCACCCTCCGTTCAAAAGTTGATATATATATATATCCATATATATATATATATATATATCTGACATTTATCATACTGTAACTCTCGAATTTATGAACCGATTTGGATGTAATTCGGTATGAACATAGTACATACCAATGTCTCGACCGAGTTCGTTGGCCAGCTTCATCCGCCATTTTGTTTCAAAATGGCGGCCATTTAAATTTTTTTTTTAAACTTTAAATTTGAAATGTGGTACCAAAGAATTGAAAATGGAAAAATAATTTTTTCTTATGTATTTGACCTTTGTACAAAGATTCCGGAGCAGTTTTTGTTTCGTCTATATCTTAAAAAATGGCTGAGTTATAGCATTTTGAATTTCTAGCGTGGCTGACATTTTGAAACGCCCTGAATTTTGTCACGCGATAAAAGGCGTATTTATGAACCGATTTGGATGTAACTTCGTTTGTACATAGTACATACCAATGTCTCGACCGAGTTCGTTGACCAGCTTCATCCGCCATCTTGTTTAAAAATGGCAGCCATTTAAATTTTTAAGAAAAATTTAAATTTGAAATGTGGTACCAAAAAATTGAAAATTGAAAAAATATTTTTTTCTTATGTATTTGACCTTAATACAAAGAATCGGGAGCAGTTTTTGTTTCATCTATATCTTAAAAAATGGCTGAGTTATAGCATTTTGAATTTCTAGCGTGGCTGACATTTTGAAACGTCCTGGTATTTGTCACGTGATAACAGGCGTATTTATGAACCGATTTGGATATACCTTGGTGTGTACATAGTACATACAAATATCTCAACCGAGTTCGTTGGCCAGCTTCATACGCCATCTTGTTTCAAAATGGTGGCCATTTCAAAAAAATTAAAAAATTTAAAATTTAAAATGAGATACCAAAAAATTGGAAAATTAAAAAGATTTTTTTCGTATGTGTTTGACCTTAATACAAAGATTCCGGAACAGTTTTTGTTTCGTGTATGTCTAAAAAAATGGCTGAGTTATAGCATTTTGAATTTTTATTGTGGCGGACATTTTAAAACGACCTGATTTTTGTCACGCGATAACAAGCGTATTTATGAACCGATTTGGATGTTACTTGGTCTGCACATAGTACATACCAATGTCTCGACCGAGTTCGTTGGCCAGCTTCATTTGCCATCTTGTTTCAAAACGGTTGCCATTTAAAAAAAAATTAAATTTAAAATTTAAAATGAGGTATTAAAAAATTTGAAAATGAAAAAGATTTTTTTATGTGTTTGGCCTTGATACAAAGATTCCGGAGCAGATTTTGTTTCTGAAAATTTGTTCTTTTGTTTATATCTTAAAAAATGGTTGAATTATAGCACTTTGAATTTCTAGTATGGCTAACATTTTGAAACGATCTTGTATTTGTCGCGCGATAACACACGTATTCGCCTATTTCCATGTAAGAAGGCATGTGGATAGTATACATCAACATCTCAGCCAAATATAAGTTACACTTTAAATAAAAGCAGCTTGGATGAAGCTGACTAATTTCGCGAAATTCTCATTCATAACGATTTAGTATTGATAAAAATTAGTATTGAATCTCCTATATTCGGTTTCCATTAAATTGAGTTTCGTGTGTTTGAATAATATAAATTGGCTTTTTTAAAATAAGGAATTTGAAAGCTACCTCCTCCTCCCGGCAGTGGCCGGAAGGACTTTTTATTATGTAATGCACTGTTGAACGTGGCTTTTTTACAGTTTCTGCAATATATCATATACTTTTCTGCTCTTTCCATAGTTTAACAATTAAGTTTTTCATATCAACAGAAGTTTGCTTTTTTTTCAATTTTTGGAATTTTTAATCAAGCAAAAGGAAATTTCAACACGTTTCAGTCTCATAGCTTTGACTTGGTCTCGTGCCAGAAATCTACACCCTCTTAAAAATTTGCATAATGGCAATCCAAAGTAAAAGTGAAATAAGTGTCCAAGTTTTATTTTGGCAGGGAAAAACGCACAATTTATTTTTAAATTATTTTAAAATTTAATATAACATTTTATTAAGATTAAATAAAACTATTTCAATCTTTAAAGAAATTATCTTTTTTTGGAATATTGTCAGATTATGATATCACAACTGGTTAAAACAATATTAAGTAGCAAAATCGAATCTTGTTACTGTCCAACTTTTTTTTTTGTTGTTCACTGTATATACAGGGTGATTCATAAAGATCGAAACAATAGGCTATTTCCTTAAATATTGCCTCTAGACCAGTGGTTCCACACGTGGAGCGTATGCCCCGCAGGGGGGCAATTTGACATATTAGGGGGCAATTTCAAATTTGCAAATCACCCAATCGCAGTCAGGTTTTTTTGGAAAAGTAATCTTTTAGACTTAAAATAACAGAAATACATGCAAAATTAAAATAAATATTTAAAAAAAAATTGTTGAATTTTTAAGGAGTTCCGAATCATATGTTCAAAATGAAATCAACACCGGAGTAATTATATGAGAAACCTTTAAAAATATTTTAATGCATAATTTTTCTGGTTAATGATCTATTTTACAATTTATGTAACATGAAAAAACTTTTGCTTAAACTTCTTACGGGTATATCTAAATTTTACTGTCTTGAACATATTTAACCTAAAATATATTTGGAATACCTAAACATGATACTACCAACGTTATAAAATTTATAATTTTGAAATAGCATTAGAAAAGGAAATGTGTAAATAGTAAATATTTATGGCTGTAGTACAGGCCTTAGTACACAGTAAATTAATATAAAACATTTACAATTTAAATTTTAAAATAAGATAATATATGGTAGTCAATTAACGATAATCTCAAATGAAAAAAAAAAAAGATAAATGTGTTTTGTCGGGGAATAATGACACGTTAAAATTGAGGTCAGCATCTTCAAATGTTTCTTCTGTATTTTGTTACCCCATAGAAAGACAAATTCTCATCAACTTTTAATAAGTTACTAAGAATTATAAAATGTGTCAATGTTATCAATTTTAATGCTAAATGTGACAGTCTCTTCAGGCATTTTTGCGGAGATAAAAGTGCAAACCATATAATACATGTTTGAAATACACAACAAAACTCTTTTTGTCATAAAAAGGAAGATTTATTCATTTTCCGAATTATGTTAAAACACATTTGTGATAGATAATTCATCTCTTTGATAAGTTATAAAAAAAAGTGAAATTAATAGTTATTGTTAAGGTTCTATAAGGCTTCTTTCAGGTGAATCGAGTTCACTTTTCAAATAATAAGAGATATATGTTACAGAGAGTGTGTGTGAGATAAGAAGGTGGGTGGGTGGGGCAATCGCGATTTCACAAATGCTTCGGTGGGGCGGGGCCAATAAAAGGTTGGGAACCACTGCTCTAGATACATTACTTACAATGCAAAGTTTCATAAAAAAAGGTTCAGAATTTTATGAGATCAGTTGTAACTCTATGGGGGTTGGGGTCTATTTGAGAAAATAGGAAAACTAAATTTCTATATGGCCCCCGTAGGGTAAGATTCCCAATTAGGAGAATTTTCCTTATCCATTCCTGAATTAAACGCAAAAAATTCCATTTCGTATCTGCAAAATTCACAGAGGCTCGTTTAAATAATTTGTCTTTAAGGGATTAGACACAAATTGAAATGTGTGCAATTCAAGAAACAATGTTATTTTACGAGTTCCAGGAAACATGTAAAAAATATATTTTCTCACTTAGAATTTTTATTTTATTTTTTATTTTTTTTGTGATTAACCATATAATTTGCAAACAAAATCACATCCTAAAATGTCTCATAAATCTTTAAAAAAAAAAAAAAAAAAAAAAAAAAAAAAAAAAACTTGAAAATGATTATTATTTTGTTAAGTGGGGTAATTTAAAATCGTTATAACTCGAAACATTATTTGTCGAATTTCAAATTTTTTTCCTTTAATTAAAGCGGAAAATATAATTTAAATTTTGTTTCAGGATTTTTTAAAATATTAATTTTAAAAATATTAAAAATATAAAATTAAAAAATAATGTAACTTATCTTTTTAACCTAAGGATCTTCCTTAGGGTGAAATCCTTAACATCATCCTTTGCCGGTGAAGAACCTTACATGAATAGTTCGAAGGTTTGACAAATCTACAAAAACGTACTTCGTTACTAACCGACCTTTTGTTGTATCTGTCTATAACAGACACATGGGTAGATTTTGTAAATAATATTAGGAGAAGACAAAATATCTTACTCAGAAAGAAAAGAAGATAGCCTATTTCCATGTTCTACCAAATTTTGGATTTAGTTATGTCTAATGCTTGCTTATTATACGAACGTGTTCATGAAGAGAAACAAAAAACTAAAAGACGCTGAATTCTGCAATGATTTTTGCCTTGAAGATGGTGAAATCCTCAATGTCAGAAAAGCTCGTCGCTATACACTAAATCAGGGATGGCGAACATTGTTGAGTATGCGTGCCAAAGATTTCAAAATTATTGTGTACCGACATTCTAACGTGCCAGAAACATTTTAACTCAGATAAAATCAATAATTAATTTTTAAAGAATTTTTAATTAAGTATTTTTATACTTAAACTAAATTCTATTCCTAATTTATTTATTTTGCTGTATTTACTCAATAAAAAAGCCATGTCGCGTCAAATTCCGTATTAATAATCTATAAATGTGTTTTTCTTTTATTATAAACTTCCGAATCAGATAATTTTCAGTTCTTCATTTAGAAGCAGGTCTAATAGATACACAATCATTTACATTAACAGTTAAAATTTAGTTTTCAAAATTAAAACCTAAAATAAATTAAAACCCCAAACCCAAATAAAATAAAACGTAATCTGAAGTAGAAGTAGGTATATTACTATACAAACTATTTCCTAAAATTCGGTTTTTAAAAATAAAACCTGAAGTTAAATAGAGAAGCAAAATACTATATGTTGAATGATTTGCCGAGAAAATGACGCTTCAGGGTGCTTTCATTGGTATTGATAATACCTTAATGCATTCAAAAGTAACGGAATATTTTAAAGTAAATTAATATACATTTTACCCAAAACTATACTTTTTGCAAAAAAAAAAAAAAAAAAAAAATCATAAAATAGATTCTTCTCCATAAACTAAATGTAAACTTTTAATTTTTTTTCGCGTGCCATATAAGTTTTCTTACGTGCCAAGTTCGGCACGCGTGTCATAGGTTCGCCATCCCTGCACTAAATTACTCCTCATTTTTTAATAAATAATTTCCGTACTCCTAGAAAACATATTTTATCCGTGAATTCTTCCCGAAAATCTGAAAAATAGGGAGAAATTCCGTTCATTCCTAGCACGCATGCGTATTGGCTCTATTAATACTAAATTCCGAATACATTTTAAAAATAAAAAACCAAAAATTCTTTAAATTAAGATTTCTAATTTAATTAAAAAAAGAAAAAAGTTTTCAAATTTAAAAATTGTATGAACAATTTTGCTGGCTTTCTATGATCTTATTTAAACATCCACACCTTCAACTGTTGCACAGCATTCAGTAGATGATCAAAGTTATTTTTTATTCATATCTTTGTCCTTAGGTAACTTGCTGTTAGGTATGCGTATGCAGTTTCTTCTTATTGTTTCTAAGCTTCGAATTCCCGACCCCCCGGACCTTCTTCTTGTAAAGATAGAAGAAAGTAAAAAGCAAACGAATGAAAAGAATTCTATACTATTGAAACGATATTAACTAGATATTTGATATAGAAACCTGCCGCTAAAATAATACTCGAAAATATGTTTGATCAGAGTTACTTCGAAGAAAGAAATTCTTAACTAAACAATATATCTCAGAACTGATGCAACTGTAAAAGAAAGCAACACTAACCCAAATCAACTTCCCAATACTAAAAGACTATTATTCAGAAATTTCATTTTTTCATAAAATGAAACGAGATATCTAAATAAGCAATTTAAATAAATGTTTTTTTCCCCACAGACCATAATGTAACGGAATTCTTTTGTATGTCCCTGTAAACGAACATTATTTTAAATAGCGAACATTCTACAGTGAATCTCATTAGCATATAGAAATTACATGTCAGTCTAAATATATATACGCAAGTTAGAGCACGGCCAGAGGGCCGAACAGACCGACAAATCGGGTTCATAAACACTTTTCAACAGTGTTGGAGATCCACAGTATATATCTTTACTATTACTATTATCAGTTCATTTATATTTCAGCTTTTATTATTTATAATAATAATTAAATGCCTAATGTTGCAATACACTGTTTCTGATTCTTTTATATCATACAGGTCTTTCATTCTTAAATTTAAAAATAGAGGCAACGAACCAATAATTTTTGATTAAAACAAATATGCAGGGTGTTTCAAAATTATGTGTCAGAAATTTAAAGACAGGTAGGTGGGGGGGGGGACCTAAATAAGCAGATTTCGTATAGGAATGTGGGTGCAGAAATGCAGCGTTGAGGCAGTAGAGGGCGGTGTTATGTTCGGTGGATGAAAGAGGGCTTCACTGGCTTAAAATGGCATTCCCTCAAGGATTTAGAGCAAGATGCATCGTTACACCAATGCGGAGCTTACCGACATGCATTTCATGTATGGGGCTAAGCAAGGGAAGGTTCACACCCAACGCACGTCCAACTACTCTCGAGCTTGTCGAAGGACTATACCCTACAGTACGTAATACTGCTTCTTTTATAGACGGCTTGCATTGACGTCACGTTGCTATTAGCAACGACTGATACTATTGCATCTGGAGCACACACGTGGAGCACAGAACTGCCCATTTGTCGTTAAAAGCACGTGTTATCTTTCTATTTAATTTAGATCTTTCTTATTTTTATTATTATAGTGCAAATAAGTCTAATAAATCAAATGGGGAGCACCACATTCGCCTTATATTTGGGCGCCATATGAAGCGATTTCAGACATGTGACGTCATGTGCAACTCGACTATTGCAGGAATCCCGCCTTATCTTACTGTGCCCGTATAACGCCTGGAAGGATAAAAGAATCCACTCACGCGCAACTCCCAATGAAGACGCGCAAATGTTCGGAGATCCGGCAGAATCCTACCCTGGGATTCTTCCATGTAAATCCTTTTAGCAGCCAACCCATTTCCTTGCACAACCCCATACATGAAATGCATGTCAGCAAGCTCCGCATTGGTGTAACGATACATCTTGCTCGAAATCCGTGAGGAAAAGGACGATTTAAGTCAGCAAAGAGCATTCATCCGCCGCACTCAACCGCGCCCTCTACTGCCTCAACACGGCATTTCCGCACCCACATTCCTATACGAAATCTGCTAATTTAAGTTCCCTCTACCTGCCTTTACATTTCTGATACATAATTTTGGAACACCCTGTATACTGGGAAGTTTTATATCTATTTGATCCAGTTATAATACAACAATTTCCAAATGTGTTCTTAAATCTTCCATAGCCTGTTGTCATATTAATAGCACGGAAAACAATTAGGCAGGGTCCAAAGTGGAAAAATCCACGAACTGGAACGCTATTTCAAAATTTTTGTGGTCTAAAAAGATGTTTTTGAAAGTATAGACAAATTTATATTTAACCATACAAGAACAATAATAATAATAAAAAAAAAAAAACGCATTCAAGATTCTAAATAATAATAAAAAAGTTACAGAGTACACAATGAGCTATCCCAGCAAAGAAAGAAACAGTGGGCCATCAGCTGGAAAAAAGATGGCAGCCAGCAGTGCTATCAGCGGTAAAGTGCAAGGGTGCCATTACTTAAACCTGTCGAAAAGTGTCCAAGCCGAATGCAGCTGGCCCATCAGTGATGGCCAACAGCAGGCCAGCATTGGTATGCCATCACATTACTTCAATCCGGCACGTTTCCTGCAGTGCTAGCACCTATCCCACTGCTATTCCTTTGCTGGCACAACACTTTCCCTTAGAAAAATTTCTTATAGGATTCTATAAAAAAATAAAGTATTATATAATTATGGCTCTTTTTCTGTAAGCTAGTTTCACCAAGAGCTATAGAAACATCTGTAGAAGTGTCTATAATAGAAATGTCTATAGAAATATTTGAACTGCATGTGGTCACCCTCCCAAGTAATGACCGCGCTCGATGCTGCTTGGTTTTCGTGATCGGGCATAAACAAGTGCTTTCAGCGTACGCTACGATTGCTCGTAGTTTTCAAGCTCTCATTACACTATTTCAAGTTTGTTTCTTTTGTAATTTACGTTCCCGATCATTAAACTGGTATAGAAATTATTCTTTTGTATAGAAATCCTATGTATTTTGTACGCTTTTTTTTATTATTGATTCTGAACTGCGTAAATTATGAAAACCGAAACCCTTTGTAACCTAGTAAAACCAGATTTAAGGAGAAAAAAAAGTGCGTTGAAATAAAGAATTTATTTATTTATTCATTTACTTATTTATTTTGTTGGTGGTAGTGGTGCTATATTTTTTACAGTTTCAAAAAGAAATAGCTTCATAGCTTAAATTGTGTTAAGATATTCATTTCAGATCGGTTAATTCATTTCAGATTTGTGTTCAAATACTCAATGTCTTCGATATTCGCAGCGCTACCTAGCGTAAGGGTTCCCAGCAATAATACTGCAAAAATTCGTGCACTTCCATGTAGTGGTGGGCCAGCGCATGAGATAAAATGGATGCCCACCAGAATTTTATCTGAAGATTTCCAACAGCAAAGTTGAATGAAGCTGTCTAGCAGTGCTCATGCAGTGGTACACCATCAGTCAGCACTTCTCCATCATTGTCAGCACCTATCTTGCTGCTGGCCAGCAATTTCCTCTTTGCTGGGATATATATAAAAAACTGTAAAAATGTTTCAATAATTACACGAAACGGAGCAATATTTGTCATACTTTCACGAACCGGAATATCGTTGCGGTTTATTCCGGCACATTTGGAGAAGAGCAATTAGGGTGAAACCTCCAGTTATTGACATCTAACCATTAACTGACACTTCAGCAAAAATCTATATCAAATAAGCATTTTCTTATAAAATTCTTCAAAGTAATGTCATCTAGTGGTAACTTAGCCACGCTTATTAGCTCCCGGTATGCTATTTCTTTCTCCCAGCTTATTTTGTCTCCAATAAACAACGTTACTTTGTATACGCCAGCCGTAAAACAAAAGCCGATGTTTCATTGTGCCATTAAATACTCTACAGCAATTTTTAAAACTTCTAAGCATCGCACATTTTCAATGTTTATACCGTCGTATTGGGAAAAGAAGTACTTTTTAATGCAATTTGTTTGAAAACTGCATCTCCATTTGATTTTGAAATATTAATATTTTTGTAGTTTTTAGCGACATTTGTTTCATTTTGGCAACTCAAGTACTCCTTTTCTGTAGAAAGTAAAGAAAAAATTGTTGAAAAATAGCAATTATATCTTTTTGTTGCCATTTTCTCATAAAAATTGAAAAAAAAAATTAATTAAAATACGTGCAAAATAACGTATAAAATTAATTAAAATAGTGAGAAAAATATAAATGAATGATTTGTGATAAAACATGGAGCTATTATAAACTATATTTAATTTTAAGTATCTATATTAATGTAAATACGTCATTTTACATAAAATAAAAGCACGTGCTTTAAGTCTTAAAATTGAAATATGTTTTGCAGTAAAGTCCAGATTATCCGAGACCGGCTTAACCGAGTTATTTTCTTCTGATGGACTGGTGGCTTCTATTATTATGAAACAACCATTATGAATGAAGCTTTAGGTGAAGATGAAAGAGCAGTCGTAAAAAGTTAGAACTCTGATTTTCTGGTCAGAATGGAAAAAATGGCCATAATTAAAAAAAAAAAAAAATATGGCCATTTTTTTTCCATTCTGACCAGAAAATCAGAGTTCTAACTTTTTACGACTGCTCTTTCATCTTCACCTAACGCTTCACTTATAATGGCTGTTTCATAATAATAGAAACCACCAGTCCACCAGAAGAAAATCAACTAATGCAAATGCTGGAGGCGACACTAAATTCTGGAAAAGCAGAATTTCTGTTCTCTAGTTTTAATTTTGGAGTCAATTTGTTGGCCACTAGAGGGCCAAGAACATATTTAATGAGGAAGGAACTTTTGAGAACGCAAAAAATGCCATTTTGAGGCAACCATTTTCTTTCTAAAATTAATAGTCCAATAGCCGGCCGTCGATTTTCCTATGTATAAGATACAAAAGAAATTCGGCCGGTATAAGTAAGCCCTAACAAAGACCTATAGGAAGCCATCTTTTTTAATTATTCTATCCTGCCGGGTCGTGGATTTTTTGCGTCACTTCCGGTGTCAATTTTGAGTGCTTTCCTATGTATCGAATACAAGGATCAAATATATATCCCAATGTAGGTTTCAAAGTGTACATTAAGAATATACCGGTCTGCCAAGTTTAATCCTGCCGGAATCAGGTGGCAGACTTACTTTTATGACGTCAATTTTGAGTGTTTACCTATGTATCGAATACAAGGACCGTACATGCGTCACACTGTAGGTTTCAATGTGTACATTAAGAATATATTGGTCTGCCAGGTCAAATCCTGCCGGAATCAGGTGGCAGACTTACTTTTATGATGTCAGTTTTGAGTGTTTACCTATGTATCGAATACAAGGACCATACATATATCACAATGTAGGTATCAAAATGTACATTAAGAATATACCGGTCTGCCAAGCCTAATCCTGCCGGAACCAGATGGCAGACTTACTTTTATGACGTCAATTTTAAGAGTTTACCTTATGTATCGAATACAAGGACCGTACATACATCACAATGTAAGTTTGAAAGTGTACATTAAGAATACACAGTTCTGCCAGGTCTAATCCTGTTGCAACCAGAAGGCAAACTTACTTTTGTTACGTGAATTTCGATTATGAAAGCATGAAATATGCAAAATAACGTGCATTTCAAAGTATACAATAAATATATACATTTCTGCCGGGTCTAATCATCCGCAACTTCAGGTGGCATACATCACGCTTAGTTTTATTACGTCAATTTTGAGTGTATCGAATAGTAAAGTTAAACATACATCTGAATGTGTTTCAATGTCTAGAAAAAACGATGTAGTTCTGTAACAACGTTAAGTAGACGCTCTAGACACATGCAAACTTTTTTTCTTATCGATTGTTGAAGTATAGAGTATGTCGGTGTATTCTGCTTTATAAAGTCTAGGGAATATCCTTGATGACACATTCAATTCTTATAACAATTATTGTTATCTAACAAATATTGTTATATATATACATATAACAACTCATCTTTAATGTGTAAAATAGTATTTTTGGATGAACTGTTATCATGCATGCTTTGCGTGTGACTTAACATTGTTATAGATAGGTGGGTATATGTAAATGTTTGTTCTTAATAATCTCAGTGATAACATTATACTAATCTTCCACAAATGACTGCTTACTTTCTAAAATTATAGTTTTTATTCTTTAATTCTATAATTTTCTTTCCTTTTATGTTTATATATTTATACCAAAAATATTTTGAGGACTATTGACCTGGGATAATGTTATCCTTCATTAGCAATTTTTTGAGTATCTAGCTAAAGAAAATTATAATATTTTCTATAATAAAGTAAATAAGTACGATTGAAATAAATTGTTGACTTTAGATTTAAAAGCACGAAACATTTTTTGAGAATTTTAATTTATACTCAAAATGGATATTAAAAAAATCTTTTTTTGTGCGGAAAAAAGCGAGTAATATTATGTAAAAACGGCTATATTTAAACAAATAAACACAGTGTCAAATTGTATTCAACTACCATTTGGTAATAGAGTATACTTCTTAGCTGAAGCTGCCAATAAAAATTAAAAATTACTTATCAACTAAATGACAACGCCTCAGACTTTTTTGAGACAATGATGGTAAACTTAGACTGCTGAGAAAAGGTACCCTGGTAGACTGTAATGAAAATGCAAATAAAATCAAAAGAAAGTAAATATAAATTTATTATCAGAACCAAGACTCCCTTACCATATATCATAATTTGGCGAGTGGTTTGGCGATTTATATAATTTGGCGAAATTGGTCGAGGGGATAAATAACAAGTACCGACAAATTTTAGTACATTATAAAGTGCATTGAACTTCTATATATCATATACAGACGTACATTTCTCATATACACAGTAAAAGAAAATAACACATGTGAGTTACAACAAGGGTATTAATTATGCGCCAAGATATGCCAATTGGCTGTGGACCCGATTATGAAACTTTTCATGGATTATTCATACAAACTTTATATGAAAAAAAAGTGAAGCTTGCGCCTAAAGTATGTTAAGCTGAAATGATCCCCCATCGCTTCAAAAATAAAACAATCATAAACAAATAAATAAATGAAAGTGCGCATTTAAAAAATTGAAGGAACGATATTAAATTAATACTGTTACATGAAATTAACTGTGAAAAGCAGAAAGACAACAGTAATAAAGTAAATCACATATTTGAAAATATAAATGAGAAAATATATTAAAATATTTAACTTTTTCGGGATCTAGATGCTATCCATTTATTCCAAAAGCTAATGTAATATCACTGACGAATTCATTTCCTGATTACTATTATTTACATAACGGAATTAAGCAATAAAGTTTTCTTTGTTTAACAGTAAAATAAGTCCACGTTATTAAAAAAAATGTCGAGAACGTATGAAATTTTTTAAATTAGCAACTATCATTTGTAAACTACAAATATTCAGCATATCGTAAAGAAAATGCGAAAACAGATATGGAAAACAAATTTAAAAATATTTCTATTTCTCAGGTTAGATGGCGCTAGTAGCAGGAGAACCATGTGGTTTCAAACCACGTGTATAGCGGTCAAAGGAAACTTAGCGATTGTCAAATCTGATATATGATAAGGTAGTCTTGATCAGAACATTCATTTATAGAAAATGACATGAAAAATAATACGTGTTATACAAATTCGCTTGCTTACAATAATACTTTCGCACATATCGAATGAGTTTTTAATCAAACTTCTTCATCAGAATCTGAGATATATCTGCTATTGTCTTCATTTTCACTCTCATTTTCTTTTTCATCATTCAATAAAATATCTTCTACATGAAGAGGAGTTGGACCTCCTTCAAACCAATTTGGTCTGATTCCATCATTATCATTACAAATCCATCCACAATCAGAGGTATAATATAAAATGTAATTCTTATTTGTTGCATTTTGCCACATAGAAGTACCATAAATTGTTTTTTATAGTTTTTGCTTGAGAAATTTCCAGCAAGGTGGCATGAAACTTGAATCGTAATTTTTTTTTACTTTTTTGAAAAACTACAATTTTTAATACCATAAATATTACAAGTGAATTCTTGAATTGTTTTCATCATCTCTCCGTTTTCAATACTTAGGGGATTATTGAGATTTGCGAACATTAACTGATATTTTTTATTTCCCCTTAATATTTGAAGTGGTTTTATTTTACCCTTTTTATAAAAACCTTAATTGTGATGTATTTTGATCCTTGTATTCGATACATAGGTAAACACTCAAAATTGACGTCATAAAACTAACTCTACCACCTGGTTCCGGCAGGATTAGGCTTGGCAGACCGGTATATTCTTAATGTACAGTTTGATACCTTCATTGTGATGTATGTACGGTCTTTGTATTCGATACATAGGTAAACACTCAAAATTGACGCCATAAAAGTAAGTCTGCCACCTGGTTCTGGCAAGATTGGACCTGGCAGACTAATATATTCTTAATGTACACTTTGAAACCTACATTTTGATGTATGTACGGTCCTTGTATTCGATACATAGGTAAACACTCAAAATTGACGTCATAAAAATAAGTCTGCCATCTGGTTCCGGCAGAATTGGACTTGGTAGACCAATATATTTTTAACCTACACTTTGAAATATACAGTGTGATATATGTACGGTCCTTGTAATCGATACATAGGTAAACACTCAAAATTGACGTCATAAAAGTAAGTCTACCACCTGGTTCCGGCAGGATTGGATCTGACAGACCGGCATATTCTTAATGTACACTTTGAAATCTACATTGGGATATATGTTTGATCCTTGTATTGGATACATAGGCAAACACTCAAAATTGACACCGGAAGTGACGAAAAAAAATCCATGACTCGGCAGGAATAAATAATTTAAAATGGTGGCTTCCTATAGTTCTTTGTTAGGGCTTACTAATGCCGGACGAATTTCTCTTGTATCTTATACATAGGAAAATCGACGGCCGGCTCTTGGACTATAAGGTTAGTGTTTCTTTTCTTTTTTTTTTTTTAAATTTATTTATAATGCAGCCATCCTAATCTTTTTTGTTTAACCAATTTCTATATGTATAACGCATGTAGAAATTAGTTAAAAGATGCCATTAGAGCCATGATTTTGAGTTTATAGTTAATTTAATTTAGCTTAATGGGGAGGGGGGGGGGAGGTGCCAGTTATTGGTTCCAGGAATTTCAATTCACCAGTCTCCGACAGAGGTATTAGTTACTGATTATATTAAAGAAAGTTGAAACCTATTATTTGAAATGTTTAAAAAAACGTAACAGCAAAGAAAATTTATCTTGTAGTAAATATCATTAAAATTTAATTTGTTCAAACAGTGTCTTGATAGTACTTGTCAGTTACTGGTTCATAAATGTCAGATATCTGGGTCATTTTCAAAATCTATCCATGCTTTGGAATAACAAAATCAAATTTTTAGAAATAATCAGAAAGTTTTAATTTTTTGTAAATAATTACCTTACCTCATAAACATTAATATACGAGCATCAGCAGAGACCAAATTCTAATTTAACATTTTAAAACTAATTTTTAAATTTTAATGAACTTGGTAATAAACATAAGTGAGCATGGAAATGACAAATTAAGCAAAATATTTTTATTTTTCCCCAGGCATAAATGGCAGCCATTATATCTTCTGGCCCATACGATGATTTTCTATTTCTTATATAATAAAAGCAGATTAAGAAATAAAAGTTCGTTTAATTATCAATTAGAAGTGGGTACGGTAATGACGTACAAAAAAATACTCACCGAAACATTCAAAGTCTTTGCTTGTTTTATTGAAACTATAAAACTATTTACTCTATTCACCTAAACCTGATTGCCTTGATAAAAAGGCATGTGCTGCCCTCTAAACAATTCCAGATGAACTTTTTGTCAGAAGCATGGCAATGACATTCTTTCTTAGGACACGGTTTAAAATAATTATTAAGAATTATAGATAAGTTTAATTAATGAAAATAAATATTTTTTTTAATTAGTAGCATCTTAATAAATAAAAATGTATTAAAAAATTATAACCATCTGTTTTAAATAGAACTTAGTCAAATCTTTACCTAATAAATTGCTTGTTGGGAAAACCCACGGTAATGACATTTTGACTGCAAAAGAATACATTTCTTATTTTTAAATTTCTTATAAATAATAATATATCTGTAAATTATCATTAAAAAAACATGATAGTTAAAATGCAATAACTAAAATTACGATATTTAACTATTTTTCTATGCAAATGTGCAAGGACAGTAAAACACGACATTTTTTGAAAATCACCCATCTGCATTAGTAATAATTTAAAACATGAAAAGGAGAGCACATGCATCTGTAGTATGATATCATATATAAATGAGGTTTAAATATTTTGTTTTTATAATAAAGCTAAAATATTTTTTAAATATAACTTAAAAAAAAAAAAATCACTACCATTTTTTTTTTCCACATTTCTCGTGACATTACCTATACTATTCTCCCATTGGCTGGTACTCAGGTTTTCCTGTTTCCCCATTGGTTAACGAACTTCTCAGTTGAATCCGCT
Source organism: Maratus speciosus (assembly GCA_963932465.1). Taxonomy (NCBI): domain Eukaryota; kingdom Metazoa; phylum Arthropoda; class Arachnida; order Araneae; family Salticidae; genus Maratus; species Maratus speciosus. The sequence goes on from OZ010791.1 coordinate 463,752,282, forward strand.
TCTCCTGTATAAATATGAGCAAGTTTCCGGAATTCTTTGCACTGAGGACGGTACGCTAAACGCTACCGAAACTAGTCTGCGGAATTTTTGCTTATTCTGGCGTTTTTAATGTTGCTTTTTAAATTTATATAATACATCTATAGATACTCAGTAACCCTTACGATTTTTTTTCTGTAGCCCTGTATATGAACTATAGCATTTACACACACTTTATAGTACACATAAATACACTGAAACTTAAAAGCGAATATCATAATTAAAAATGAATTTCCAGCAATCATTGCTAATATAGAGTACTTCGGATACAACGTAGTATCTGAAATCTTTTGTGTGTCCCTGTAAATGCTTATGGTTTACTTCGTATTATACATGAAATAACTATATAGTAAACCTCAGCGGCGTATATGAATTACATTATATATGAAATAGTTTAACATGATTGAATTACGCCGAAAACAATCCCCCCCACCTCTATACCATTATGTAACGGAACTCTTTTGTGTGGCCCTGTAAATGAATAATAATTATTCTTTGCACCGCATATTCTACATAATGTATATTTAGTGTACTTCTTAAATACAAATAAATTTTATTACGTTTAAAAGGGTGTAACACCATTAAAAATCATTTCAAATGATTTTTTCCCATTATGGCCGTAATGTAACGGAATATTTTTGACTGTCTCTGTAAATGAACTAAACATGCTACAAACTTCATTTGAAATAAGGATCGTGCATATGGTAGAGGTCAATAATATCCAAAAATTTCAGACCAATCGGAGTATATTTACGAGAGTTAGAGCGCGGACAGACGGACAGACAAACCGAAGCCATAAACACTTTTCAACTTTGTTGGAAAGTGTTAAAAATTATCAAATTGTTAAAAGTAAAGGTCGAGTAAATCTATTTATGTAAAACCCAAGTCTCTGTGTGTCCCTCACAATTCCGGTAAGACCGCCTCATTGTAATGAGTAATTGTTGAGAATTATTAATGCAGGGTTACCACAGTAGCGCCAAATGTTGACCAACTTGGCGAAATATTGCCAACTTTGAGGAAATATCGCCAAATTTGGCAACAAAAATAAGTTGTCATATATGAAGCCAACTTGGCGATAGCTATCTGGCGAAATTCCCATTTAAAACCATTAATATTTTATAATCGAGGACACCACAATTTAATTTGAACTCCGCTTTTTTAAATGTTTTTTTTTTTTTTTTTTTAAATCTATGGGTGAGAATTTAAAGTGTAGGGGAGACCGGGGCTAGTATGCGCAGTTTTTAGTTATTGATTTTTATTAGTTTTTTGTTTAAGTTTTTTATGAAACTTTAACTGTACTTTTAAAGAACTGTTGGGCTATAAATACCCGGAGTTTTGAGTTTGTAGCTTTTGTAGTTTATGTTTAACGGAAGCCTAAAGTAAAAGGAAAATTGTGCGGCAACCTACAACGTCGCGGGGCAAGTTGCCTATACCTGTGGGGTAAGTTGGCACACGCTTTATAAAAATTTAAATGAAACTCAAATAAGACACACAGTTAAGAGAAATCAATTTCATTATTACCAGTAAGCTTAAACAAAGGCGTTATCGCCGTACAATGAAAATTCTAAATTATACAGACATAAAAATAATGAATAAAACATTAACGTTGAGTAACTTCTATCCTACTTGATATCATCATCAGAGTTACAGTTGTCACAAAGGTACTCTGTAACTGGTTGCTCAATCTATCCACAAACAGGCGATTTATGAGGACTGCGCGTACTTACCCCTGTAGCCAACTAGCTCCTGTCTCCCCTAATATAAGAAAATGTACAATCGTGGAAAAAAAAGTAAACACCCCCTACTAACTCCTCAACAAATCATCGTAGACGAAAGTTACTGGTACCGAACGATTGGATATAAAGTCTACTTTTAAATGATGTATATAAAATTTTCTTAGGGGGTCATCTACATATTAAAACGAACCCAAACCTCACTTTTTTCAATGGCAATACCCATTTTTAACGAAATATTTCAAATCTTCGGTTCAAACTATGCCTAGACACCAAATTTCAAGTCATTTGAATGATAAGTTTTAGAATTATAAACATTCAAAATTTAGTGCTTCTAATGTTAAATTACATTTTCATATTTTTATTTATATCTCCTGAAATTATGCTCCTAATGTGCTAATTTTTTGTGTAGCAATAAAACTAATGTGCACAAACGTAAATACGCTGAATTTGCATTTTTTATAATTTTACGATATGAATTATGAATTATGAAATTAATATTAGAAAAAATTATGAATTGCAACCTACAATTTTTTTGATGGATTTAGATTTATTAAGTCCTGCTTTATGAAAAACCAAAATTTCACATTTTTCTTCCAAGTAGTTTTCAAATTATGCTTAAAAAACGGCAAAATGATGGTTTAAGGGGCCGTCTATGATGGAAGTGAGCAGACATTTTGAAATTTATTCTGCTGTACTGTAATCTAACAGGCTTCATTGAATCCTTGAGTGGCGCTTAAGGTGCCTTGATCAAGAAAGAGGCTCTCTGGGTTAACAATCGAGTACGGAATTTCAATTTGGATATAACCCTTAAAACACGCTCGTTTTAAAATAATTATTTTCTCGGAAACTTGTGGTAAGAATTGCATAAAAATTCGTTTTTAGGCTAATTGAAGGGTGTAGAGTTCAATTATGCTGTCAGAATTGTGTACTGCCATTGAAAAAACAAAGTTTGGGTTCGTTTTAATATGTAGATGGCCCCTAAGCAAATTTTATATACATAATATTAAAAGTAGACTTTATTTCCAATCGTTCAGTACCAGTAACTTTCTTCTACGATAATTTGTTGAAAAGTTAGTAGGGGGTGTTTACTTTTTTTTTTCCACGACTGTACGTCTTTACATCTTCATCCCGATGCTACTAATAACATAACAGCCAACAGACGGCGCTGCACTGTCTGAGCTCCTAACTGCCCGATTTTAATGTGCTTTAGGTGCTTTTCCAGTATAGGGGCCTTGACGAGATAGAGAAAATGAAATCTGGCAACATATTTTCTAGCAAATTATTCACTGTTTCATATACACAAGAAAATTTTAAAAATTTATACAATTTATTTAATATAAAGCAGCCATTTAACTATTTTTGTACTAAAGTAAATTATTCACTTTTTCATATACACAAGAAATTTTTTAAAGTTTATACAATTTATTTAATATAAAGCAGCCATTTAACTATTTTTGTACTAAAGTAAATTATTCACTTTTTCATATACACAAGAAATTTTTTAAAATTTATACAATTTATTTAATATAAAGTAGCCATTTAACTATTTTTGTACTAAAGTAAATTATTCACTGTTTCATATACACAAGAAATTTTTAAAAATTTATACAATTTATTTAATATAAAGCAGCCATTTAACTATTTTTGTACTAAAGTAAATTGTATTTAAAAAAACAGCAATAATATAGATTATAAATAAAATGCTTATAGATTATATAAATAAACTTAAAAGTTCATTAAATTTGTTTTTATAGCTGTTTATATCGTTTGGCGAAAAAAATCTAACTTCTGAAGCCCAAATTATGACAAATTTTAAAAAAGTACGTCAAGGCTTCTATACTAGAAAAATACCGCGCTTTATACAGGGTGTCCCAGAAGTAATGGGACAAACTTTAAGGGGAGGTAGGGGACATCACAAGGATTCAGATTTGCATAGCAACCTAGGGTCGGAAACGCTTTCCTGTCGCGGTAGTGACGACACAGAACACAAGAAAGAAAGGACACGAACAGGGAGAGAAAACATGTTTATTATTCTTAGTACTGCAAAAATGCCGGGACAATGCTGGAAAGTGTTGAGGAACTTGTTGCACCCATCGTGGCAGCTACTGGGGAAGTCCGGGGCACTCCCAGTATTTTCGAGAACATTAGATCTTCCATACGCCGGAGATGCGCTTCCAAGCATCACGGCCCGGGGTCGTAATTTCGAACACCTACTTTGATGACGATCGTTGTCCCTTTAATGTTCTTTCTTTTTAGTTTTTTGATGTACTAAGGATAATAAACATGTTTTCTCCTCTTATTCGTATCCTGTCTTTCTTGTGTTTTGTGTCGTCACTACCGCGCCAGGAAAGCGTTTCCGACCCTGGGTTGCTATGCAAATCTGAATCCTTGTGATGTTGCCTACCCCCCCCCCCTTAAAGTTTGTCCCATTACTTCTGGGACACCCTGTATAGGCGGATACAAAGTTACATTCTCTGTACTTTTCCTCTTCAAGAGCCTTGGCGAAGAAGGAAAATTGGCAACATATTTTCTGGCAGCCTATTCGCTGTTTCATTTCATATACATACGCATTTTTTTTTTCAATATTTATACAATTTATTTAGCATAAACAAGCCATATATCTAATTTTATAATATAGACGTGACCTGTAATCCGCAAAAATCTTCAAATCTGCGCAACATTTAGAACCAAGCTGTGCGGATTAGTAGTCTTCTACTGTATTATAGTTTTTCATAAATGAGTTTCGTTTTAAAATCTGTCATTTTCATCTATCACTGGGGAACAAGAGAGAAAAACTCATATTCTTGATATGTGTTGTATATATCTTTATATCTCATATTCCGTCATTTTTGACGGGCTATCTTTCTAGTAATTTATAATGTATAATTAAATATGCCTAATAAAGAAGAGATACATTTTTCTTGAATTATTCAATGAAATTTGCCTCATAAAGGTACCCTGCTAATTCACATCAAAATCATAAAATAAGTAAGTTTTAATTCAGGTTTAGACTTAATAACCAATAAAAAGCTTGATTAATACATAAATATATTTGGTAAAAGGATTGCAATTATCCGTGATATCAGCAATATCTTGAATTTTTCAGACATAAATTTATACTTCCTTCATGAAAAAGCATGAGTTCAGTCATATCAACAAGAATTACGTATTAAAATACATACTGAATGATATAAAAATAAAAAAGTCTGTAATTGTGTCCCTACATCTGAACGGAAAGCTTCATTGTTTGCATCTGTGATGATGTGCAGATTTTAGGCATTTGCGGATTTGAGGGAGTCTACTGTATTTAAATGTCTCGAAATGAGGTGTTACCCAGATTTATTTATTTATTTATTTATTTATTTTTTTAATAACAGATCCACTCAAAAAGAAACATAAGTATAAAATGGATTTAAAAGTTTGTAATAGTGGTTTGAACAAGAAAGAATCTTTAAGGCGTCAGTTACTGATTGTTTCACCCTATATTCGTTATATTTAGTAAATGACGTTTTCGTTAATTTTCAATAAACTTTAATTTTTGTCATTTGGATAAATACTTTCAATTTTTCAAAGTAATTTTTCTCCTATAACAAAGGAAAAGAAAGTAGAGCCCGGGAGTGTTAAAAAAAGGGGGGGGGGGGGAAGAACTTGTTATCATTAAAACAACATTAGTCAAAATATTTAATATAGTCATCTGCCGCTGAAAATAATACCTTGAAATACGTTTGATCAGGCTTACTTAGAACAAAGAAATATAGTCATCTGCCGCTGAAAATAATACCTTGAAATACGTTTGATCATGCTTACTTAGAACAAGGAAATGGCCAATCATAATCACAGCTGACACAGCTGAGGAAGAATGATAAGGTATATTCTTCACGTATTTCTGAACTGTAATTTAAAGCACGTCTTGCGTGTACAAAAAAGGAAAGTGTGCGAAAATACTTGATTTATTCTGTAATTTTTACCCTCTGCAAACAAATTAGAAAGGAAGCAAAGTATTAGCCATAAGAAATCAATATTTCAAGGTGGTTCTATGCAAATTGTGTTATGGAGTTTCGGAATATAATTAATTTCGCTCTGTCATCATTCATTATTAGTTCACTAGTGGTATTTATACCAATATTTTATTTTCTCCTTGTAGTTTTTTCAACAATATTAGTTGGAATTCAATTAGCTGAATGGCTTATGACAATCACCAGGAGATATATTTTATGGGAGACAGTATCGCCGAAGAACAAAGCAGTTCTAATCACAGGTATAATATTTACTTTTTATTATTTAATCACATGTATAATATTTATTTTTTATTATTTAATCACAGGTATAAAATTTACTTTTTATTATTTAACTTATTTACTAAAAACAAAATTGTTTATTCAGTTTCATGATATATAGAGTATATACAGTGGCACTTACGAGTTTCAATGAAATAATGCTCTATCCATTAATTAAAATTATTATTTCAAAATGATTATTTAATAATAACATCTATAACTTATTCTTAACAAAGCTACATAAAAGATTTTAAAAACATAGTAAAACTTTATTTTGAAGAAATAAATAGTCAAAAAATTACAAAAAGTTACCTCACAAAAGTCTTCGTATACGTTTAAAAAAACTCTATATATTAGTAAATATTGTAATATTTCCTTAAATTAGTACTTATAGTAGGATATCCTTTAGCATCCACAACAGCTTTTAAACGTCAAGGAATAGATCTCACTAGTTTTTTTTTTGTTGTTGTTGTTTGTATTTTTTCCTGCATCAATGTTCGTCGATCATTTCTTTTTGTAGTTTGCTTTTCCTTTTAATGTCGTTTCTTCGTATTCTAACCTCCAGTTTCTCTCCAGATATGTTATATTGTGTTTAAATCCGGTGATTGAGGAGGTGTTTTCAGAACTAGTGGACAATTACAGAGACATTAGAGGCAAATGTTGAGGGCCGTGTGCTTAGGATTGCCATCTTGATAAAAAACAAAGTTGTTTCCAATACCCAGATTTTGGACTGGTAGTTTTAAATTGTCTTTTAAAATATTTAAATAAAGAGCGTGATTCATTATGCCGTCAATAAATACCAAATTACCTAATCTTGATGCTACCGTGCGGACACACACGGACACCTCCACCGACATGCTTAACTGTTTCAACTAAGTTCTGAAAATTAAGTTCTTCATTTTTTCTTCTCCACATAATTATACGCCTATCGGAACCAAAAATGTTAAATTACCTTTCATCGACAAATAAGATATTATTCCAATACGATTCGGGTTTATTTATCATTGATTTGGCGAAGAAAAGACTAAGCTTTCTGTTTTTCACACTAACAAAAAAATTTTCTACGGGCAGAACGCCTATGTAATCCAGCTGATCCCAGCACTCATCGAACAGTTTCATGTTAAATTTAAGTAGAAAATGTTTCATTAAATTCTGTAGCAACTTTTATAGTACTTAATCGAGGATTTGTCACATTTTTTCTAATTATAAATCTTTGATCACGTTGCGTAAACTTTGACGGACGACCTTTTCTCACCTTGTTTACCATTCGATTTTCTTCTTTAACCCTTTATGAACTGAATTATGAATTCATAAAAATTTTATCTCTTAAGCATTTTTCGTGAATTGTTTAAACTACATTAGAAGATTTACATAATCATTTAATAAATTTTAGAAGGATTTTAGAAGGATTGAAGGATTTAGAAAGATTAATTAAATTTGGTGCAATATTTATAACCCACTCAAATCTTTTATTTTAAATATTTTTCTTAGTATTTTGTAGGATTAGGAAATGTACAAATATAACGTTCTTACAATAGAAATATAGAAATATTTCCGAATTGGAAATCCCCCCCCCCCCCCCACCGCCAAGAAAATTGAAAAGATGCAAAGGCAAAAGAAATCATCCTTTTAAAAATATTTTTTGTTTTGTGTAACCAATAGTGCCTTTGGAACAAGATAAAGTAATACAGTCGAACTTGGATAATTCGAAGTTCAAGGGACCAAAAGAAAAGTTCGAAATATCCAAAAATTCGAATTAAATATATTCGCTCAAAAAGAAGAGATAAATAAAAAAAGATTAACTCCACAATGAAATATTTAACATATAAACTTTATCTAAGGATACTGCTACATTTTTTTTCCTTAAATCAAACATTTAGCTTAATTATTCATTACTTTTAAGAAAAAAATCAGATATTTTTGATTGCTTTTTCGAATGCAATCTTTGAGTCATAGCATATGATTCCAACTTATCAATTGACACAAAAATAGAATCTTTTACATTGGACTGACCTTCAAAAAAGCGTCGAAGTTCTTGTATATGCATAATAGCTTCTAAGCAACTAGGTAAGGGCTTCTCTTGTATTTCATTGTTCTGTTCATCTTCAGATAGTCCGTCCTCAGCTTGGTTGTTTTCCGCCAGTTGAGCAACAATGTCAGCATCAGTTACCTCGCCACACACAGCCACATTTGGTCCACGTTGACGTAGTCTTCATACAAGATTGATGGATCCGATTTTACATCTTCCCAATTATCGACAGTAAGTTCAGGATCAATTTCGTCAAAGTTTTCCACTACATTTACTCCTTCTGTTTCTTTCTTTACAAATCCCGCCTTATGAAAGCATTTCATAATCGTTATCTCACTGACCTTGTCCCATGCCTGCCTACACATTCTTGAAGCATGAAGAACGTTGAGATTCTTAATGTCAAAATCTCCGATGAGGATTCTTTCAACCAACAGACGCCTGTAGAAATGTTTAAGGTTTTTGATGATTCCTTGGTCCATTGGCTGAACCACATATGTCATGTTGGCCGGGAAAAAAATGACTTCCACATTTTTCATTTTGGGAATGCTGTTGTGAGCCGAACAATTGTCAATAAAAAGGACAATCTGTCGTTTTTGTTTTTCAAATTTCTTGTTTATATTTAAAAGCCATTTTTGAAAAATTTCGGACGTCATCCATGCCTTTGTATTTGAATCGTAGGAGACAGGCTTAGACTTAACATTTTTAAAGCAACGTGGATTAGCCGATTTGCCAATCATTAATAGTGGCAACTTTTCGGACCCTTCCATATTTGCTCCAACAAGCAACGTTACTAGCTCTTTACTTAGTTTTCCACCACTGCATGTTTCTCCTTTGAAAGCAAGAGTTTTATTTGGAGTACACTTATAAAAAAGTCCAGTCTCGTCGACGTTAAAAATATTTTTTGGTTCCTTATTCTGAATAATTTCTCTTAAATGTTTTTTCCACTCATAAGCTGCTTGAATATCCACTGCACCACTTTCACCACACACTGCTTTGAAAGAAATATCGTTTCTATCTTTGAAACCATTCAGCCAACCTGTGCTGGCTTTGAAATCTTGAATGCCTAATGCAGCGGCAAACTGTTCAGCTTTGGCTCTCATAATAGGGCCACTAATTGGAATGTTCTTATCTCGCGCTTGTTTAAAGCATTTAAGAACACAACCGTCCACAACTGGGTTATCAGGTCCTCTCGTCCTTTTCCTATTTTTTCCTGTGCCATTTTCGCTATTCAAAATGTTATCTTTGTTCTTCAAATATGTCGATAATGTGTTGGGTGGAATTCCAAATTCCTTGGAAATTTCCGATTTCTTTTTAAGGCCTTTTTCCACTTCATTAATCACCGCTACCTTTTGAGCTAATGTTAATGACTTATAAGGAGTTTTAGCTTTTGACAACGCCATAGTAAGAGAACATAAAAACAATACTTAAAGCACACACACAAAAACTTACAACCGCGTTAAATCATTCACTCACATGACTCTAAGATAGAAAGAAATGTAGCTGCGCTTTTGGAGAAAAAAAAAGGGGGGAGGGGAAGGGTTGGCGAAAATCTGCGATTGCAACACCTAAGTTGCGATCCTTTCAATGCGCAGTGAAATAGATTCCCCAGACGAAAGGGTGCGGCTAAGTCTTGGAATTTTGCCAAATAGAAAGACAATTAAAATAAACTGTTTTATTATTTTGAACCTTAGCTGAAAAAAGTCTCAGGATTAATATTTACCGCAAAATTCGAAAGGCAATCCTACAAAAAATTCGAATTATCCAAACTAAAATTCGAAATATCCACATTTTTTAAACATTATTTTAATACAGAATTCTAGGGACCAAGCAAAAAATTCGAATTAGCCAGAATTTCGAATTAAACAAGTTCGAATTATCCAAGTTTCACTGTATATCTATAACTCATTCTAAACTGTATTACGACTACTGGGTGCATTAAAGGAATTTTAGAACAAGTTATTTTAATGGTACTTATAATTACCGTCAGTAGATAAAGGGTTAAAGAGTTTTATCACATTCTGCACCGTAGAATGGGATAAATTAACTAATTTAGAAATATCCCAAACTGATTAACATTACTATGATGAAAGATAATCCATTTTCGAATGCTTTTAGTTGTTTCTTTACGACTACGAGCCATTTTTAAATAATAAATAGAATATTAAGAAGAAAGGAAGCAAAAATTAAAGCCAAACGATTTTTTAAACGTCACCACAGTACAGAAATAAAAATAAAGCGATAGACGATAATTTTAATTATGAATTTATCGGAAAATGTTTCTGTGCACGAAGTCTTTTGTGGCGTGTTCTTTCTCCGCCTCCTTACGTTTTCATTTTTATAAAAAAAAAAAAAAAAAAAAAAAAAAAAAAAAAAATCAGTCAATATTTAAATAAAATGTTGGATATTATTTAGAATAACACAGAGATGATGTGGAACAATATTGGACTTCATATTCAAATTCAATTTCAGGGTACTTCCTTTTTACTAAAAATTTTTTAAGTGTACGAACACTTTTGGGAGCCACTGTATGTTTATGCGTAAATTCAAGGGAAAGCAAAGAGAAGTCAGTTATATACTGGGTGATTCAAAATCGATGTAATGGTGGTTATCTCTTGAACATCTGATGATATAAATATATTTTTTATTACAAAAATGATAGAAATCAAGTATAGCTTTTAGACATGACATTTGTTTTACAAGGGATTGTATTTGTATACATATTTGTATATTGTATTTGTACGAATTTTAGTTACTTATACGGCCCCCATTTTTTATAAATTATATTTAGAAAATGCGTCTCTCAAGGACAATTAAAAAAAATCAATTTTTTAAGACTAACGCTTCATTACAAAATCAGATAACGAGAATATTACATTAATTGCCCATTGAAGGGTTTCCTATACAAAAGGAAGCAGCTTTAGTTTTTACGTATATTTGAGCAATGTATTCTATACTGCCAGGGAAGTTTTGTTATTAGTGTAAAATAAAAACAAGAAAGAAAAATCATGCGTAAAGCATAGATTATGAAACACTTTCCTACGCTTCCTGCAATCTTTAACAAACTTCGTTATTTAGAGAAATAAGTTAAATAAGATTACTAAGTAAACATTTTAGTAAATAGATAAAACATTTGAAAAACTGATTTCAGCAGTTACTGTCCATAGACAAATATGTATTCCAATTCTTTTGAACAGCCCTGTATTTAATCTGTTGGTTGATATATATACTATATAATACGAAAATTTAGTTTAGCAAGAAAAGGCATAGCAGGTTGAAATTTCTTTTACAGCAATTTATATTAATAGATGGAAACATACTTGAATACTTTTGTTCAGCCCTGTAATTTACCTAGTACCTTTATTACACTATTCTTTGCACCACATATTCTACAAAATGCATATTTTAGTGTACTTCGCAAATGCGTATCAATTTATTATGTTTGAAAAGGTGTAACATCTTTAAAATTCATTTGAAACGATTTTTTCCCATTGGCCGTAATGCAATGGAATACTTTTGATTGTTCCTGTCAATGAACTAAACATGCTACAAACTTAATTTGAAATAGGGATTGTGCTAGGGTAAGTGTCAATAACATCCAAAAATATCAGGACAATCCGAGTATATTTATGAGAGTTAGAGGGAGAGACAGACGGACAGACGAACAGACAAATTGAAATCATAAACAATTTCCAACTTCGTTGCAAAGTGTTAAAAAGAAAAAGAAAGAATGATCTCTTAATATTTTTAATTTGTTATTCAAGAGACAGAGTTGCCTGTTTACAATAGGAATATTTAAAGTTTTAAATGTTCTTCTTTTTCGACATTTGATAAAAATGGAACTACCATGATACCCAATTTAGGTAGATTTCGTAAGAAATACTACCTATTACAGTCTCCTCTATGTTGGAATTTCTGAAAAATGTCTGCAGATCTACGCCGATCATGACCCCTAGAACACAAAACCACCCCCAGTTCAAAACTTCATGTATCTATCTATCTATCTATATATATATATATATATATATAATAAATTTGAAATCACAAATATATGAATAAATTGGTAAAGTTCTAAAGATGAATTAGAAATGAACATAGGAAACCAGTATGTAAAATAAGAAACTATGAATAACTCACAGAATCTTCAGAGGAGCTTGTGAGTTCATTCATAGAAGATGCGTTATTTCATCCAATTTTGTCGGCATTGAGCCTAAAATGACAAAATTTAGCTCCTTATAACGCAAAAATAACAGAAAATAGATAATAAAAATCCAAGAGATCTAAAAAAGATACACCTCACACAGGATATTAAAAATTAATAGAGCAAAATACCTAAATTACATACTAGGAAGCATAACTGCAGCATGTCTGGATGGTAAAACAGTGTTAGGCCTATAATAAAACACACATATTATAATTATCGTAGATCGATGTAATAATAAAAATCTATTCATCGTTGTCCGGTTATCCAAGGCTGTCGTATAAATGGCTGGTGACTTCCCCAACATGGTTTATTAGAGAGAAATTGCAGACTCAGGCATCGGCCGGAGTAGCTCAGTGGTTAGAGCAGCAGTCTTGTATACTGTGGTCCCAGATACAATTCCTGGCTCTGGCTAATTTTTCACTCCAGTTGGGTTTATTGTATTTATTGTATGTATGTCTGTAAAATATTTATATATACCTTTAAGTGTTAGGCCTATTTTAACATGTGGGCCTGGCCTACAGTTGATTATCTGACTGAAACCCATAACTTTCTTGCCATCTGGTGTGAGAAAGGAAAAATGTAAATTGGAACTGGATTATTAACAATAATGTTTGGTGCTGCCATCTTTACCCCCCCAAAAAATAATGAAATTGATTGAAGAAATAAAGAAATGACTTACAAGGGAACCACTTTTGGTGTTGCTCGCACCTAGCATTGAGACCTGGTGCATTTTAAAGCCCTATATTATGAAGTTTGAGAATCGATAAAATTTTTCTGTTAAAATAATATTTCTTGATTATACAGTAGCATAACTTTCTGAAAATGATATTTTCGAGACCACTTTTCGAACTATTAACATTGAATTTTTTTAAAGAAAAGCATTTAAAAATAAAAATTAGTTAATAATAAGTATAAAATATTGAAAAAAGTTTGAAAATTCCTTCAAAAACCCACGAATTTGATTTTCAAAAATTGCAACTTTATATTCATATTTTTGGCGGGGAAACAGTTGGCGTTTATTTTCAGAAGTAGAGCTTTCCGGCAACCCTAGCCAAATGTCGTAGCTAAATTTGTAATAGGTAGAATTTGCAATGTCCGACCTATTTGGCCACAGTAATTTTTCTAAATTGTGTAAAAACATTAATTTACTTTACGATTACTTTAACCGAAGGACTATTTAATACAGCAACATTTCATTTTAAACATTCGAAACTATATTTCATTCGATTTCAAAAGAAAATATTTTGCTTATTTTGTATTTCACTAAAAAATAGTTTCAATGATCTTCGAAGCTTTTATAGAATTATATTTATTACTTATATATTTATCGTCTGCATAGAAAAAAAGAATATATATAAACCTAATATTTGTTTCTTATGCTATCAATTATAAAAAAAAAATCGCAATCTAATATAAATCTAGTAATATGTTCTGTATATTTTCTCTTTGGATAAAGCGGGCGAAAAAATTGTAGCGCCATATTTGGCGACTTAACTCACTTTTGGCGTGAAATAAACAAATAAATATGTAATAATAAAAAATGAAAAGTATAAAAAAGTATATAAAATATTATTTTAACAGAGAAATTTTTTCGGTTCTCTAACTTTTATGTATAGGACTACAAAACGCACCAGGTCTCGATGCTAGGTGCGAGCAACACCAAAAGTGGTTCCCTTGTTAGATTATGAAAAAATAGGAATGAACTTGATAAAGACAAAATATTATAATATAAAAAATGATAATATAAATAACATTTAAAAAACAGTGAGAAATATTTTGAGATAGTAAAATATAGCCTTGTATTATGTAACTAAATGTGGAAATTTAAAAAACAATGAGGAATATTGAGATAGTGAAATATATCCTTGTATTATGAAGCAATATGTGAAAATTGTTGAGAAATTTATGATGATAAATGCATGATACCCCGTGTTTTTTTTTTTTTAATTTTAATTTTTTTTAAATATATCCATACAATATATAATCATATATACATACACATATACAGGCTCACACATATATAAACATATAAGGTTTTAAACTTTTTTTAGCATTCCCGACCTCAATCCTCCGTAATGGTATTTTTATATGTTTTATTTATTTATTTTATTTGTTTAAATTAGTGTTTAATGTATGGGAAAAACATACACACACACATACTTTTTTTTAATTGCATATAAATCTACATATACATACATTATATATATATATATATATATATATATATACATATATACAATTATTTGTTGTGTATGATTTTATAATTTTTTTCAGCAATCCACAACCCACCCTCCATAACAGTGTTTTCTATTTTTTAGTTTTTTTTTATATACATATTACAGTCAGTATCGGTTATATGGTCACCCATGCGGTCCTGAAAAATATGACCCTATAAGTGGGGTGACCTTATATGCGATGTAAGCAGGAATTTTATTTTAGACAATAAAATATTATTAATAAGTTAGTTATATTAGTACAATAATGAACAAAGAAGCTATGAACATATAATTTATAAAACAAGAGGTATAAACAAGAATTGCTTTACACTTAAAATTTCGAATTGATGAGTATAATCGTAGTAGTAAAAATAATCTTTTATGCAGGTTTGCTTGTTTTTTATCGTAGTTGTTAAAACTATTTTTTCTTATTCACGAACAGTTTTAAAATGTTCCTCTGTGCCTTTGGGATTGGTAAAAAAATATCTGAATGTATTTAGTGCTTTCAGAGCTTCTGCTCGCGTTGTCGGTTCAGCTTCGAATTCACTGCCATTATCATCGTTTCCATCAATGTTTATATTTACAATTTCCGAAATTATTTCCAGTATAGAAGCTTCACCATGAACTTTATCGATGTCACGTCAGCTGCGGTTATCTGGAAGAAAAACACCAATAGGCGTAAAGAACATTTTAACACGGCTTCCACTTCGTCCAATAAGCAGTCTTTTTCGGAAGGTACATACCCGCAAGGCGTGACTGTTGCCACTCGTGGATAAAGTCCATTAGTAGCGACCTCATTGTCAACAACTTCATATGTCAGTTCATCATGTATTGTGCAAATGGCTTTCCGTAGTTCTTGTGCAACTTCAAATAGGGACACATCATCACCACCATCATCATCACTGTCGTTATATTCGAACGATAATTCTTTACATTCTGGAAGCCGAGGATGTCAAAAACAATTTTCAATGGTCTTCTTTTATACCATATTCAAACTCTTTTCTACGTAACACATGGCATCTAACACAGTCACGCGAAACTTCTTTTTTTTTTTATCAATGGCAGCAATGACATCTTTTAGAAGCAGCTTTCGATAATTTATCTTAATATTTTTAATAATCCCTTGACCTAATTGTTGTGCCATACTGGTTCAGTTTGGAAGCAAGAAAACATGTTCAATCGGATTTAAACTGGGAATCATGCAATGAGCAGTACAGTTTATCTGCTATTATAGCCACATATCTGTGTAAATTTTATCGAAACGCCAAATTTCTTTTTCCCAAATGTTTATTGTTATCCAGGCCTTTCGGTTCGCATCGTAAGATATATGCAAAGATTTGCAGTTTTTCAAACAACGACGCTTGATAAATTTACCAATAACTAATGGAGTCAATTTCTTTGAGCCATCCTTCCATATTCGCTGCTAATAAAACGGCCAATCTTTTTTTGTTTACCTTCCCACCACTTCATTTTTCGTTCTTAAAAGTAGCAATTTTATCTGGCAAAACATGAAAAAAACTTACCTATTGAGTACCTATTGAGAATGTCACTTAAGAAGTTAACAGCCATTCCTTCGATTCTTTGGCAGTAAAATTCGGTTTTCCTAGCTATGCACCAATTTTCACAGATATTTCTTTTACGATAATACATGTAATGGGACATTCTGAAATCTGGCACATTTTATTTAAGTGAAAAGATCTTTCTCTACATTTTCAAATGTTGAAACATGTTCTCGCTTTCTCTTTTTGTTGATCACATCTTCTGTTTAACAATATTTGAATCCTAAGGTGTTATTCAGTGTCGCTCTCTCTCTATTCCATCAGTCTTCGCGAAAGCTGCTTTCGATATATTCGATTTTTCAAAGTTTTCTACCATTTTTTTTTCGCAATTGTCAAATCTTTCGTTTTGCTGACATCTTGTAATCACAAATGACAATTAACAAATGAACGAAGACTTACACGCAGTGACAAGTAATGAAAAATACAAAAGACTAAAAATGCGTGAATTAACTTTTCTCTGCGCGGAGGACAATTTTCATTCGGTCGCAAGGAGGACGGCATATTTTTGAATTTCTTAAAATTAATTACATTAAATGAAAATTCATTGCGTTTATCATAAATATTGAATGTTATGGTGTTATTAGGGAGAACATTAATTTTAACATCCATAAAATTGATACTAGAATTATGTGGAAAAGTAGTACTAAGTTCTAGATTAGAAGGGTACTTTACAGGAAGAGATATAGAATTATTATCTTTAACAGAAAGAATAATTATATCATCTATGTATCTGTATAGCAATATATTATTGTTAATAAATTTACGTTCATAAAAGTAAAGATATAAATCAGATAACATACTTGATGAAGCAGCTCCTTGAGGTATGCCCTGTATTTCAATAAAAAAAGCATTGTCTTGGAAAATAAAATTATGAAATAGTAGAAAGTTAGTCAAAGATGTGAAGTAGTCAGTATCAATGTTATCAGGTAAATTTAATAAAGGAAAATATTCTATAAATAATGTATTGATAATAGAATGTAAGTCTTTTAGGATGATATTATTAAATAGATCTTTGAAATCTAAAGTAATAATATTATTGACATTTGTTAATGGCTTTATTTTATCCACCAATTCAAAACTGTTTTTAATGCAGTGAGTGTTGTCTTTGTTGACTGATAACTCATAAATTTGTGTAAGAATATTTAAAAATAATGTATTAGCACGAGTATTATATGTATTACAACCTACAGTGACAGTGCGGAATTTAAGAGGAATTTTGTGAAATTTTGGAATCATGACTACATAAGGATAATTTAGGTTGTTATTTTTTATGCCCAGTAATTTATGATAGCTTAATATATGATTATTATTTTCCTTTAAAGTAACATGATGAAGTTTGAAAATATTATAAGAAGTAACTGCTTTAGTTAGAAGGTGATGATAGTAATATTTTCAGATGATAGCATAGTTGTTAGCAGCCTTATCTACATATGTAATGATGAAATTATTTTGAAGTGCTGCAATATGTGGTTTAAGGGTGGAGAAAGAAACTGAATTTTTGACAATATTCAGTTTTAATAATTGTTGTTTCAAAAGAAAGATGACATGATGCTTCCAATCTACAAAATATTCAGTAGGTTTATCATATATACACACTATATGGCCATTAATGACCGGCAACTTTAATTTTTAGACATTTTGTCGAATATTTAAAAATATACTTGTCAGATTCTTCTGGAATTTTAGGATTAAAAAGAACAGATTTGACTTCATATTTATCAACGTCGATTTGATAAGGAGGACAATTAGGGGCCAACAAAAAATTAAAGAAAAAATATAATACTTGGGATCACCATGTAAAATAAAGTGCATGAAATGATCTATCGCTACCGAATATACATAGGCAGACATTGTACAATATGTGTATTCATTTGTGTAAGAATAGCATGTATATTAATAGAGATATAGCAATTTTTTTTAAAAAATAAAAAAAATTCTTGCATGTTTTTTGGTTATAACGTACAGGATTTTTAACCAAATTTAACGCCAGTTTCAGAAAAATTGACAAAATGTAGTAGAAATAATATAGTGTAATTGAAATATAAATATATTAAATATTTAAGGAAATATGGGCAGTTGTATAAAATAATTTTTATCTGCGCATGTGCGAACGATAACAAGGAGCTTTTTGCATAATTTAATAGTCAACTCTATAGAGCAACTTATTAAAAAAATCAGTCAAATATCGTGAAAATTCAGGGATATATCGGCGTTAGAGTGAGCTATTTTTTAGTTTATCACTAAAACTCTCTGAATGATAAGGGATTGTCCTCAAATTGTTATTTTTAAGTCATCTGACAGCGTTCAAAGCAAGTTTTTTGAAAACCCTATTTAATTATAGTTTACGGTTATGTTTAGGAAGATTTTATCTCTAAATTACGATGAAAAGGAAAATATACTCTATACATTGATTACATTTAGATAAATTGAGGAGTTTATGGTAAATTTTTGTGAAATTTAGCCCAATACGCAAAACACTCTACAGTAAATTCTATCGCATGTATATGCATTTTCTGTATACGAGTAATTTGTATGACAGTGGTGAAGATAATTAATTAAAATCTAAGATATATTATACATTTTTCATGTGTTATGAGAATAACTTGCAATTTGTTTTTTATGGTGATATTTCAATAGCTTTTTGAAAAATTACGTTTTGCGTATGGAATTTTCACAAAAAGTGCATTTTCCATAAAATACATTTATTTAACTGAAACATTTACTTAACTATTTTAAACTTTATTTAACATTTACTTAATAGTTATGAGAATTGGAAATTTACTGTACCTATCCATCAAGGTCTTTTTCTTAATGTGCCGGTATATATGTGATAGAATTTACTGTGGAATGTTTTGCGTATTGGGCTAAATTTCACAAAATTTTACCATAAACTACCTAATTTACCTAATTGTAATCAATGTATGCACTATATTTTCCTTTTCATCGTAGTTTAGAGTCAAAATCTTCTTAAACATAACCGTAAACTATAATTAAGTTGCGTTTTCAAAAAACTTGCTCTGAACGCTGTCAGATAACATAAAAATAACAATTTGTGGACAATCCCTTATCATTCAGCTAGTTTTAGTGGGAAACTAAAAAACACTCACTCTAACGCCGATACATAGATTAACCACATTATTAATCTTAAGTTGCGATGTATCCTAAAAACATCAATACACTTGTCCATAATGCAATTTAACTATAAAAGATGTAATTTTAAGTTATTAAAATATAAGTAGCATAGTAATGCCCACAATATATTCTGCTACCCTACCCAATAAATCTGTACGGAGAATCTAAATAAATTTATAACATTGATAATAATAATAAATAGTAATATTCAAAAACATATAATATAAATTTATTACTAACTAAAACTATTTTGTTGTATTGTACTTATAATGAGATGTATCGTAAAATTCCTAATTACATATACATATGCCAGTTACACTATTTGTTTAAGATAGATTTGACCATAAATGATGGATACCCATATTGGAGTGCTTGTTGATGTACAAGTTTTAAATTTTGAGATTTAAAATTATTTGAACAAAGATTATTTATTCTGTGAGCACAGTTTAGTAAAATATTGATATATACTGATTTGTGCAGAAAAGAATCATAGTAATTAGTAAATAAATTTACATGAAATGTAAAATCATTACGTTTGTCATGTATGTCGAATAGAATTTTTTTTATCATCACAGAGATTTATTTTTAGGTCAAGGAAATTAACTTTATTATTTATCATATTCATTAAACCTATAATTTAAATTTTTATGATATTTTATCGGTAATAAATAATTTGATTTACTTTTAAAGTAGAAGACAATAATATCGTCTAAATAACGATACATTTTAGAGTCAGCAATAGGTGTTTTGCGTTCATAATAACATAGGTACAATTCGGCCAGAATAGATGAGACAATATCCGCCCTGTGGTAGACCGCATTTCTGTTGATATATGGTATCATTAAATAATGTTTTAAAGTACGATAAAGAAATATTATTTATTAAATTTAGAGAATTCGTATTATGTTTGAATAATAAATTGATAATTCTGAACATATCTGTGATGTTAATGTTATTACATAAATCATTAAAGTCAAACGGTTTTACATATTTTACGTTATTTAATATTTTTATATTATTTACTAGTTGAAAACTATTTTTATGCTATATATATTGTCCTTTTGTTTAGTTAGATCTAGTAGTTTAGTGAGAATAGTTAATAGATAGTTACCAGCATTATTGTTACAGGTATTACAACCAATAGTTACAGTTCTAGATACAGTTACTAGGCACTATAGTTACAGTTAGTTACAGGTCTAGATACTATAGTTACAGTTTCTAGTTAGAGGAGTTTTATGGAATTTAGGTATAACTACAAAATATGGGTAATTATAGTTAAAATTTTGTTATTTTTAGTAATTTATAATATTGAACTAAATTTCTATTATTTATCTAGATTAGATATTATTATCTAGATTAGTTTTTTTCAAAAATTGAACTTGAATTTATAACATTAGATATTAACTGTGAATAATAATATTTGCATATGAAAAAATAGTTGTTGGGTGAGTTATCAACATATGTAATAATAAATTTATTTTGTAAATTAAGTATTTCACTATTTAACTGTTTAAATTTAAAATTATAATTGTCAATATGTCTATAAGTTCAAGATTTAATTTGTCTAAAATATTCAGTTTCTATTCATTGAAATATGCCGGACGTTTATTATAGTCAACCGAAATTTTATGTATAAATAAGTCAAGATCTAAATTAAATTGTTTTAAAATATAATGAATTGTAAAACATGATGGTATAGGAAATTTAGTCCCATTTGCTGTTAATTTTCGTAAAAAAACATTATCTACAATGTTAATATCCCCTGTAATAATGTGTCCATGATCTGTGTTAACATATTTACTATAACAAGGATCATTTCAAAAGCATGGAGGGTTAATATATATATACCACTTCTTTATGGACACGATAACTTTCATAATTCTGCACAAATCTCTTCCAAACTGATACATAAAATCTCGATCTAGTTCGTTAATGGACAAAATCGGGCCAAGGGGTTGGAAATAGGGAAAAGTTTTGTTAAAACTAAAAAACCCTATAACTTCTTAATTATAATACATATCAAATCAGTTTAAAGTTATTGTTACTTCTAGGAAAAGTCCCAAAAAGGTATGTATCACAGATTTTTGATAAAATTAAAAATGCGCTCAAGGGGCGAAAAAAATAGGGTTTTAGGGAGAAAAAAATTATAACTTTGTCAATTCTCAAGATATAAAATTCACTTAAACTTATTATAAGTTTTCTTAATAATATCTACAATTGTTATATTGACAAGTTTTTGATAGGACCAACTCTTACCGAATAAATAAATAAATAAATAAATACGAAAAAAAATGGGATTGAAGAAGAAAAAAATTCATAACTACATCGATTCGCAAGATATCAAATAAGCTTAAACTGATTATAAATCTTCTTAAAATTATTTACAACTTTTATATTGACAAGTTTTTTGGTAGAACCAACTCTTACTTTGAGCATATTATGCATACATATCTGTAGATCATACACAGGGCTACAAAATAAATCATATTTTTTAACGACTATTCATGGTAATAGCAGAAATCAGGTTTTCAAATGCATTTTCCAAATTGATCATTTAGACGTCATCTTTCACCTTTGTAAACTGTGACGTTTTGTTATAGTAGTCTGAATGTGTTGGAAAGTATTTCAAAATCTATTCTGTATGCATGATTTTACGTTCTTATTATAGTCTAAGAAAGTCCGAAGAATTTATTTATAGATTGAAATTGGATTTTTAACTGAAAAGTAGGAAGTGTTTAGTATAGTAGAAGTAAAGAAAGAAATAGTGGCAGAAGTAAATAAAGAAAGTGATACCGTCAACCAGGTTAGTTAATAAAGAGTACCGTCAGCCAGGTTAGTTAATAAAGAGTACCGTCAACCAGGGCTGCTTTGGGCCACTTTTTCCTGGCTCCACTCACATTTCCATTACTAAAAAATATTATATGTAATTTTTCAACGTCGAAATGGAGTTGTAAACAATTAACATGAAACACTGAAACAAACTGTATGATTTTAAAGAGGAAATTTTTTATTTTTTTATTTTTTAACTATTTTTAAAGTTTTGGAACAAAGTAGCCTTTGCTGGGGGCTTCTTTGGTCCATTCACTTAGTTTTATATAAAATGAATACATTTCATATGTAAATGAATACATTTTTATTGAAACTCCCTTGCAATAGCATTTGCTAATAAATTAACACTGCAAACTCGATAAACAAATGTTTTTTTTTTTTTTTTTTTTTTTTTTTTTAAACATTTAAATGCAATAAACCAATTGCTAATATTAAATAAACGAGAAACAGTTTTTGTCATCTTATCCTCAGCAACTAGAACAAGAACAATTAATGTAACATTTTGCTACAGTTACATTTGAAAAAAATGTTACTTAAAACATGTTTTAAGAGATTTGGTTGTGTAAAAGGCATTTCTAAGTAATTGGGACTATTTTTGGACCAAAAAAAGGTCTGGCACAAATTAGCCCCGAAATACTAGTTTTCATGTGAGCTTTAAGAAAACGCAAACATTTCCTCTCAAAATAAAAAGTTAAAGGAAAAACTATGATTACACTTAGGTTACAGGTTAATAAAAGATAATATTTTGGCACTCACCTTATTTGTAGCTCTTATCCAGATTGTTTCACGGTAGAAAGTTTGGAGGGTTAAAATTTACACATGAAAACAGTTGTTTACAAACACATCCAGTGTTGCCACTAAAAATTTTTAAATTATCCCCAAACTATCCAAATACTCTATAGTAGGGTATAAACTATTTTGCAAGGGCAAAAACTCCAAATTATCTTGTATTGTTCGTTCAATACAAAGAGTAAAACCTTTTTTTCTTGGATGGACCAAAGTAACCCCTCAAGGACCAAAGTAGCCCGGTTGACGGCAATAGTTAAGAGTTCCTTCACGTCAAGTGTTTTCAGGACCTGGTAGCACGTAAATGTCAACACAGGAAAACAATAAACTTTATTGGACATGGTCCAAGCAATACATATAAATGTATGTTAGTGCTCTACTGAATTTTCTGTAGCAAAAGTGGTCTTATTTTTTACATACACCTGTCCTTCCTTTTTATTAGACAAAAATGATTTTAGGAAAATTTTATTTTATAACTTAATTTTTTTTTTTATCATAATTTCAATTATCAGTATTTTCGAATATCAGGATTGCGTCCAGAACACATCAGTCCGGGTTCAACATGCAGTACTTCTTTATTTTCTATGGGACACGATAGACTAGTGAAAATCCTATACTATGATGCAGAAAATATGCAATAAGGAAAAAATAATCATCTGTCCTTTTTTTGGGGTGGGGAGGAAGATCCGGTTGTTTTAGAATGGGGCACCTAATTAATCATTCTCCCGGAAGCGCAAAACCTTAGCTATGCCACTGACGGCCATGGTCCTGTTTAATCGTGCTGTTTTAAAGAGGTCTTTTACATATCGTTTCTTAAAAATTTCCTTGAAAGTTATTCTTTTAGTGTCTTTCATTCTACTACGAATCGTGTTTTGAATACTCTACCTTTCAGTGCGATTCGTCGAATGATATATTGTGCTTGATGCCTTTGCTCTGTCATCCCGCAGAGATGTTTTCTTTCGTCTTCTCAATCTTCTGTTATTAGACCAGTTGTCACCTTTTCACAAAATTTCGTGAAAACCCATCAAAAATTGCTTTAAAACCTTATAAATATCTTTTGGATACTAATTAACTTTTAAATCTAAAATGTTAATTACCGCCACATTTGAAATCTCTTTAGCTCTCGGCATTTCGACGATATTATAAAAACACTAACAAGGAAGGTCTCCTCACATCACATACTTAGATTTTCTGAAAAAAAAAATGCTAATGAAACTACTTATGTATGTAATAAAGGATCAGCCAAATTTAGCGGCTGAATTTCAGTAGGAAATCTATAAAAAATAAAATACTTTCGAATATTTGGCGCGAAAATACGAAAGCGACATGCGATTTGGAGAGCAGATCTTTTCCTTGCCAAAAGCAAAACACTTTGATGCATCTGAAAATCGCTTGTTAAATGATTTTTAGAATACGGGATATTTAATAAATTTAAACTTAAACAATAAATCAGTTTATTATTTTTCTGTATTACATATATAATATACATGCTGCTTGTTGCTGCAGTTATTTAATTTTACAACTGAAAAAAATATTCCTATGTTTAGCAAGTTGCAAATATCTATTTTAAGTTGTAGCCAAGCTGACATTTGATTAAAAATGAAATCCTAAAATATATGATAGTTAAATTTCATTATAAATACATATATAACAAAACTACAGTTAAACTAAAACTGACAAAACTATAGTTAAAACAAACTAAAACTGAAAAAAAACTAAAACTATTTAAATTAAACCTACTTAAACAAGTTCAACATGAAACATTTTCCCCTTAAAGAGTATATTTAACATAAAAGCGTATTTTTTGACATTTTATTCCTTCGCTAACCGGTGATAAATCGCCAAATAAACGAAATGTTCATATTTTTTTAAGGACGCTATATCGAGGTTCCGCCGGAATTTTTTTATAAACATATATACCCTCATGAGAAGAACATTCTGTATTTTTTTCAAAATTTTCTGAGTATGCGCCTATTGAGACCTTGCTTGTAAGTATTAAGTAATTTCAAATCCAGCTCTCTTTCATGTGTCATTTAATCCTTTTATCTACTGGTTTGACATGAGCCCTTGTGTAACACTAAGTTGATCATACGAATTGGATATTCCCAACTGAGCGAAAAAATGCCCAGGCTGTGAATCGAACCCAGATCCTTGGCTTACAAGGCCAATGCTTTTCCGTTTAAGCTAACTGGGCCGACAACCAGCCAGCATATTTCTCTCAGAAGAACTAAGTTGATCACCAGGCATGGGAATTTGCATAAACAAGCATATGATTCCAAACTTTTTCCCCGAATTGACTTGATTACAACTATTTTTCTTGCACAAGTTTTAGAAAAAGATTATAAATAATTATTCAGTATCTGTTTTGTAATTTCCACTGTGTCTGTGTATCTCGCTAATGTTCATGGTTGTTTATTAAAAAGAAAATGATTGCAGCTTTTCAATTATAGTAGAAATGCATGTATTGAAAAAAGTATGGAATCTTCAATTTCTACTCGACAACCCAAAATCAAATATATAAATTCCTATTATAAATGAAAAGCTATAATTATTTTCTTTTTATTGAACGACCATGAACATTTGCGATATACACAGACACAACGGAAATCATACGCTTGTTTATGAAAATTTCCATACCTGTTTTCCAATTTAGTGTTACGAAATGACCTTCTGCCTTGTACAGTTCCACTTGTGGTGGATAGAAATACAATAGACATTTTTTTGGCTCATTTTAAACCAGCAGATAAAATGACACATAAAAGAGAGCTGGATTTGAAAACTAGGGAGGCTCTCAGTAAGCTTTTAAAGCAAAGAAAATCACGAAAGAAATGTAGAAAAGACATTTTTATGCTCACAGTCTTCTGTTTTGAAAATTTCAAAAAAGCTCATAGAGCTTAAAATTGGGAAAAACTGCCTCAGTTTTGCCAGACTACGACCTTCACGTTAAGATTGTACTTTATTAAAATAATCAAATATATGATAAGAAAAATCTAATGATATAAATATTGAACAGACTAGAGGTCTGTACGGGCCGATATTTTCCAGGCCCGGCCCAACTGATAGAAAAAAAATTCGGCCCGGCCCTGCCCGATACAAAAATTTAAAGTTCGGCCCGAGTGAATTTCTACAAAACATCGATTTTTACGTCGATTTGGTTAGAAATTTGTCTCATGCGAGGGATTCTGACAAAAAATAGTTATCTTGTTTTTTCATGTATATAATCTTCATTTTTATAGATATGCGGCAGGATGCGATATTTATTTTTTTAATGAATCTCTATTTCTTGTATGTAAAAGCTTCAGTTATCATTAATATTGTTAATCCATATTCCATGTATTGAAGTGCTAAAAATCTGAAAAATGCTATACAGCAAAATCTTCTAAAACGGAATTCCATAGAAAAGAAAAAAAAAAGTGTCTTGTAGACAAGTTGTATTCTTAGGAAGTATAAATGTATTATATATTCTTTTTTTACATATTAGTATATTAATTTTGCATGGTTCAGCACTTTTTCAATTGAAAACAGTTCCGTCACAGAGTTCCGTCATAGGCAGGTTCCTTTTCGCACGTTTTACTATATTTTAATTTACCTATATTTCAATACGTGTAGAAATCTATACTATTCTTTAAAAAGAATAAATTTTTTTGTTTAAGTATAGAATAATGGCTATTTAAAAATGTATGAATTTTTTGCAAGCATTTCTGGGTCAGGCCTAATTTAACTGCCTTTTGAAAGGACCAAGCCACGCTGTGACAATGATTTTCATACGGGCTGGATCAAAACTAGGACTGAAAATTTTGGGCCGATAAGACCAGGAATGAAACCAGTCCCGACTCCGTACAGAAAAAGTAAGTTAGGCCTGGCACGGCCTGGCCCGAGCCATCAGGAAAAGTATGCCCCTTTTCCTGCCCGAAAAGAGTGGAGACCAGACCCAGCCCGGCCCGAGTGACTTGAATGAAAATCGGCCCGAGCCCGAGCCCGGCCCGTGCAGACCTCTAGAACAGACACACACAAAGAGAGAGAGAGCAAGACATCTTTCTGTTATTAATATTGACTAACTAGTCCGTGCGGCGTTTCCCGGGCCTTGGATAATAACCTTAAATATATATAAAAAATATTGAATTCAATCATTTTTCTCTGGATGGGATTTAGTTTTTGGGTCCCCACTGCTTTCGGCAGCTTGCATACTCGAGTTTGTATGATATTATATTTTCAATCAAAAATCTATTCAACTGAACCTAGAGTTGTGGGGTCTTCAACTCATATTCAATTCTTACTTCATCATATTAAACTTTCAGTTCTGATCAAAAGTTTTTGAGAAAACCTAAATAATAAAAATCTGCCCTCTTCTCTCAAAATATTAAAACATGAAATGATATTTTTCAGTATACACAACATGTTTCGAAAACATAAATTCTCTTCAAAGGCGAATCTGGAAAGTACTGAGAAAAAAAAAACCCTCTCTGGCGAATTCGTGAAACGACTTCCAGATTTTTTTTTTCATAAATATTAATATTTTTTTAAACCAAATACATCGATTGTAGTCATAATAGGAAGATGAATTTCTGTATGGAAATTAGGTTTCAGTTATAAAAGGAGAAATTTACAGAAAATGAACAACGAACCAGCGGCCCCCTTTATGTCATTTTTTTTTTTAAATTACAGTAATCCTTAACATTTACCAGATTTAATTGTTTGTGAAATGAAAAAGGAAGGGCACTTCAACATTCGCGAATACTTAACTTGGTTATTTGCAATTTTTTTTTTATATATAAAGAATATATATATATATATATATATATATATATATATATATATATATATTACAATGTAAACTTACTTTGTTTTAGCAATTCCACGAACTACGTGAAACTGGATACCTGCATTTTACGACTTAAGGCTGCTCGTCACTCAGTTTACAAACTCTTCTCGGTAATGTTAAGTCTATGGGCGTTTGATGCATTCTATATTTAAAATATCTCCTCCTGATATTAATATTTTTTATTTCTGTTTTCTGTGTGCTCTTCTTAAAGTATGTTTCTTTTTTACCCGACTGAAAAGAAGGGTTATGTGTTTCACGCGTATCTGCGTATGTGGATTTCTTTATACCCTCGAAACATCACAACGACTGGATGGATTTTAATGAATGAGGTCTCTATCAATTCGTCTTAACGGCCCGATGGTTATAGGCTAGGTTTTGTTTTTATACATTCAAAATGGCGGTAGAGACGATAAAAAAATTACGCACCCTACTGAGTGGCATATCATTGGATAGATCTTTCAAAATGAAGACGATGCTTCATTGACTATTTTACAGTCAGAAGCTCCGTTAAAATATTATAAAACCTGGAAGTTGTGTATGTAGGATCTCTTGCTTTACTGCAACTCTAACCATCATAGACATCTATAGACCTCATCAAAACAGTCTTTATAGATAGGAACTAACAATTAAATACAACTTAAAAGTCATCAATACAAGTAAATTAAAAAAATAGGTAAGTAATATAAACAAGTAATATAAAAAAATGGGTAAGTAATATAAACAAGTAATATAACAAAAATAGGTAAGTAATATAAACAAGTAATATTAAAAAAAATGTTTTAAGCCAATTCCTACTTAGGTCAATAAGAGAATTTTTTTCCTCCCATTCTTCTTTCCTCTTGGGTGGCGCTTAAAATGTCTTGATTAAGAAGAGGGCTCTCTCGGTCTTAAAATACCTTGATCAAGAGGAGGGTTCTTTCGATTATTGAAAATTAATTAATTTAATTTAATTAATGAATTAATATTTGAAAAAAATTGGATTAACATCAAGTGCCATCCACTACAAGTTTTTAAAAATTTATTTGAGCTTGATTGGATGAATAATAAGTATTTTATTAAAGATTGAAAATTTGAACAAGATATATATAGCGAGATTGTGAGCTAATAGTAGAAACTGAAAAAAAAAATAGTTTCATATTGATGAGAAATAATTAATTAATTCGTTTTTTGACTTTTTAAATTTAATTGTTTATTTCCTTAGTTGTCAAAATATTTCTAAAATATACGCTTAATTTAATATTTTATGTGTTAAACTGGGAGTAAAATTTTAACACTTCAGAAAAAATTAAGCATAGATTTTAGAAATATTTTGAGAACTAAGAAGAAAAGAGACATCCTTTAAGAAGAGCACACAGAAAAAAGAAGTTAAAAATATTAATTTTCCCGAGGAGATATTTTAAATACAAGAATCTATCAAATGCCCATAGACTTAACACTACCGAGGGGAATTCGGAAACGGAGTGATGTGCAACCTTAAGCGACGAGAACTTCAATCCTCGTGTTGAGGCAAAATATAGAGCAGTAATTCCGAGGAAACCGAAACATGACTTGACGCTAAAAATAGACTGCTCCTCTTTCTTTGTTCATCTTTTTTATGTAGATTTTTTTTAATGTAGATTTTTTAAATTTTTCCAAGATTTTCTAAAATTTAAAAATTTATTGCAGGAGAAATATTTTCTGAAAAAATTTTCAGGGAAAAATTTTAAAACTACAATAACAGCTTGTTGAGAAAGCAATAGAATGTAATTCTTCACTGGTGAGGAGTCTTAAATTTAAAAGAAAAATTCAAGCGGCAACTTTTCCTTATGTGGAAATCCATAAACAAAAGATCTGTTCAGTCAAATAATCGCATATCACTAAATTTTTTCAGACGTCAACTAGCAAATAAACTTTGTGCAATATATTTATAATTATTCAAATTTATTTAGAACATGTACTTTTTAATGCTTAATAATTACACTCTTCACATTTAAGTTGCTTTTTTCATTTAAAAAATGAATCATCAATCCTAACCCCTTTTCATGTACGGAAAGATAGTCTCAATTGTCTCTATGTTTCCGAGAAACTAACCATCGCGGATGTTAAGGGATTATTCTATCGGGACTGTCTATACAGGGTGATTCAAAACTTAACTTTAAAATTTCGTGAGGAGGTATGGAATACGTCAAGAAACCGATTTTATATAGGAAAGTATTTCCGCAAATGTACACATGCCTATGTAGAGGGCGCTGTGTGTACCCAACATTCCATTGCGTCCTAGTCATTGTTTTGACTTTCCTAAAGCTAGTATGATTTCTTCTATTTCCAGTTCTCATTTGGACTTCCACGATGTCTTTTACATCTTTAAAAACTCGAAAAATCTCGCTAATGACGTTTAAGAATTCTGATGTGAAAGCAAATTAAAAAAATTCATGAACGAAGAAAGTTAAAAACGAAGAATAAAATAAACTAACAAAAAATAAATAAAATAAAAGTGAAAACAAAAAGTAAAAAAACTAACCAATAATAATAAAAAAATAAATAAAAGTTAAGAACAGGAAATTACACAATTAAAAGAGAAGCTTCCGGCGCCAGATAATGAAGACGTTGAATAAAGGTCATTAACGAGATTTTTGGAGTTTTTAAAGATGTAAAAGGCTTCGTGGAAGTCCAAATGAGAAGTGGAAATGGGCGAAGAAATAATACTAGCTTTAGGAAAGTTAAAATAATGATTGGGGCACAATGGAAGGTAGAGTGCACACAGGGCGCTCTTCATAAGCTTACATTTGCGGGCATATTTTCCTATCTAAAATAGGTTTCCTGACGTATTGCCTACCTCCCCACGAAATTTGAACGATAGGTTTTGAATCAGCATGTATAGTGCACAAGTTTCAAAATCATAAATATTGAAAAACCTCCCAATATTTCTACAAATTGATAGACGGTTTTTAAATGATTCAAATTGGTATAAGAAATGATAAATGCATTTGCTGTAATTCATTAAACTTTCGTGTTTCGAATTGAGAAATTTAGAGTGTAAAAGCAAGATTACCTTGCATAATGACAGCAAAAAGTATAACATTTAGTTTACTTCCCAGGTTGTCATAGAATACAGTTATAAATATGTTTTTTCTATTTAAAAAATATTTTTATATAAATTTGCAAATTTCCTCTCTAATTCATATACGTGCTTAAATTTAAAAATAAATTTTCAAAATTGCTCACCACTTTGCTTATTATTTGATCTACTCATTATTATATTCCATTTTTGAATACATTTTAGAGAGAATACTTAGAAGTGGCCAATGTTCCCAATCGGAAAACACAAAAATCATGTATAATTTTTTTCTCCCCGCTTTAATAATTGATATCTTTAAAGCATTAGAAGGCAAAATGCGAGAAAAATAAATAAATTTAAATATACATTGATCTGAATTCAGCTTGTGAAATGTTACACGAAAATTCCTATTGGCACAACAATACCTTGTATTACCTTTATAATCAAAAAGAAACGAAAAACACAAGATTTTACGAAAGTCTTTGTGGCTACATTAAAAAAATAAATGTTGCGTTGAAGATTATTTTATGTATTATTTTAAAAATAAATAAATTATAATTACAGTATTAGCCTGGTAATCTGAATAATTGGAACCGTTACTCGTTCTGATTAGCAAAATTTTGGAATATCCTCAATTTCAGTATAAATAGAGGAAGATATGGATAGATTAAATCGGGTTTCCAATGTAACAGCATTTACTGCAGCCTATGCGCCAACGAATACTACAAACAGTAAGATACAGTAGAATGTTTCTTTGAAAGCTCATTTAGAACCATTACACTTCTGTTTCTGACATCAGAATCATGGGCCAATGAAATACACCATTCTATAAGCAAATCGTGGAAGAAATTCTGACCATATCGAACAGATTGCAATATTGAACGAGAAAAAACAAAAGATTTTTCTTCATCCCAGCGAATCATTAACCCTTTCCGGCGCAGAGCGCTTCCATTGCTAAAATGATTATATGAATAAATGACACAGGAATTTACGAACAAATTTATTTGGAAATATGAAAAAGCTTTATTTCACATACATAATGAACGGAAAATACTTGTACAAAAATTCTAGTGCCAGGGCGGCATTTGGGAATCAAGTTGAGTGTTCCTTGTAATGGAACACTGAGCCACAAAGGGTTAAACGTACATATTAACACATTCACGACGGGAAACGAGAATTCTCGTTTTTATTCAAAAAACATCATTGACTAAGGGCATGACTTTTAACTTACAGAAAATGCATTTATATCATGTTATCCATACTTTTTTAGATTGTAAGACCATTTTAGTATGTTAAATTCGACATTGAAAGATATTTACCGATGCATAAAGTTGGGAAACCTATCTAGAACACCAATTTACAAAAGGCTTTCAGAACAAGAGGAGCTTCTATATTTTAGGTAGCTTTCATTATTAAAAGCTACCTATTGCAGCCGTTCGGAGGACAGCGATTTCAAAAAATTTTGGTATATTTTCATCGATCATGACCCCCAGACCCCGAAACCACCCTCCGTTTAAAAGTTGATATATATATATATATATATATATATATATCTGATATTTGTCATACTGTAACTCTCGTATTTATGAACCGATTTGGATGTAACTCGGTGTGTACATAGTACATACCAATGTCTCGACCGAGTTCGTTGGTTAGCTCCATCCGCCATTTTGTTTCAAAATGGCGGCCATTTAAAATTTTTTAAAAAAATTAAAATTTGAAATGTGGTATCAAAAAATTGAAAATGGAAAAATATTTTTTTCTTATGTGTTTGACCTTTATACAAAGATTCCGGAGCAGTTTTTGTTTCGTCTATATCTTAAAAAATGGCTGAGTTATAGCACTTTGAATTTTTAGCCTGGCTGACATTTTGAAACGTCCTGATTTTTGTCTCGCGATAACAGGCGTATTTATGAACCGATATGGATGTACCTTCGTGTGTACATAGTACATACCAATGTCTCGACCGAATTCGTTGGTCAGATTCATCCGCCATCTTGTTTCAAAATGGCGGCCATTTAAAAAAATTTAAAAAATTTAAAATAAGGTACCAAAAAATTGAAAAATGAAAAAGATTTTTTTTCTTATGTGTTTGACCTTAATACAAAGATTCCGGAACAGTTTTTGTTTCGTCTATACGTAGGAAAATGGCTTAGTTATAGCATTTTGAATTTCTATTGTGACTGACATTTTGAAACGACCTGATTTTTATCACGCGATAACAGACGTATTTATTCACCGATTTGGATGTAACTTGGTGTGTGCATAGTACATACCAATGTCTCGACCGAGTTCGTTGGCCGGCTTCATCCGCCCTCTTGTTTCAAAATGGCGGCCATTTAAAAAAAATTAAAAAAAATTTCATTTAAAATGAGGTATCAAAAAATTGGAAAATGAATTTTTTTTAATGTGTTTGACCTTGATACAAAGATTCCGGAGCAGTTTTTGTTTCGTCTATATCTTAAAAAATGGTTGAGTTACAGCACTTTGAATTTCTAGCATGGCTGACATTTTGAAACAATCTGATATTTGTCACGCTATACCACACGTATTTATTAATCTATTTGGATGTATGGCATGTGGATAGTATATAGCAATGTCTCGACCAAGTTCGCTGGCCAGCTTCATCAGCCATCTTGTTTCAAAATGGCGGCCATTAGATTAAAAAAATTATATTTAAAGTGAGGTGCAAAAAATTAGAAATTGAAAAAGGTTTCTTTCTTAAGTATTTCACCTTGATATAAGGATTCCGGGGCATTTTTTTGTTTTGTCTTTATCTTAAAAAATGGCTCAGATATAGCAGTTTGAATTTCTTTATGTGGGTGACATTTTGAAAAATCTGATTGTTTGCCTGCGACAGCACTCGTATGTATCAACCGATTCCGATGTGAGTGATCATGTGCGCAGGAATTACTAAGGTCTCGACCAAGTTCACGGGTTAGCCTCATCCACCATGTTGTCTTAAAATGGCAGGCACTTCAAGATATCGCCGAATTTGGCAACCAAATATAAGTTACTTTATATAAAAGCAGCTTGGATAAAGCTGACTAATTCCGCGAAATTCTCCTTCCTAAGGATTTAGTATTGATAAAAATTAGTATTGAATCTTCTATAATCGATTTCCACCAAATTGAGCTTCGTGTGTTTGAATAACATAAGCTGGCTTTTTAAAAATAAGGAATATGAAAGCTACCTCTTCCTCCCGGCACTGGCCGGAAGGACTTTTTAAAATTCAGACTTGATAAAAATTGCCCGTCGGCAATGTGTTAATCAGTTTATTGAAAAGTTTCAATACGTTAACAACATTTCTAATGTTTTCGATGAATTCGATAAAAAAAAAAAAAAAATTAGCTTTTAATAACTTTTTTTCATTAATAAGACTCTTTTAATTTTCTATTCAAATTTGTATTAACCCTTTATTTACTGACGGTACTTATAAGTAACATTAAAATAACTTGTTATAAAAAATTCATTTAATACATCGATTAGTAGTAGTACAGTTTAGAATGAGTTATAGATGTATTACTTTATCTTGTTCCAAAAGCAATATTGGTTACACAAAACAGAAACATTTTAAAAAAGATGGTTTATTTTGCTTTTGCATTTTTTGAGCTTTCTAGGCCTTGTGGGAGGGGGGGGGGAGATTTTTCAATTCGGAAATACAGTGCAACCTCGATTATCCAAGTTAATTGGGACCGTTAGTACCTCGGATATCGGAAATCTCGGTTAATAGAAACCGTGTGTAAAAACTCGCCGTGTTTGCGAATTTAACATCTCTTAAAATAAAAAAAATAACAACAACAACAACAACAAAAAAATAGCACGTTTGTTAAATAATAAAAATAAATATATGTAAAGCTCTGTTTCACAGCTTAACAAATTTAAAAAGGAAATCAACTGCCAGTAGTAAAATTTAAAAAGCAAATTGAAAAATTTACGAAAGTTCACACGGCCACTGGAAACAAAGCGTTGTTCGTTGTTGACTTCTCAGGGTCCAATGTTTCTTGGGGGTTGAGTGCTTTTGGGGGCAGAATAGCCTGTATAGCACGGACAGTGAACTAAAAAAGTGTGGTTATTTTCAAGGCTCATTCAAAAGAAAAAAAAAATCAGACTTTGTTGTCGGCTCGGTTAACAGAAACCTCAATTAATCGAAGCTCGGTTAATCGAGGTTTTACTGTATTTCTATATTTTTATTGTAAGAACAGTATATTTGCACATTTCCTAATTCTACAAAACACTTAGAAAAATATTTAAAATAAAAGATTTGAGTGGAGTTATAACTATTGCACAAAATCCCTATAAATTCAAATTTACTTAATCCTCCTAAATCTTTCAATCCTTTTAAAATCCTTCTAAAATTTATTAAATGAATATGTAAATCTTCTAATGTAGTTTAAAAAATTCACGAAAAATGCTTTAAAAGATAAAATTTTCATGAATTCATAATTCAGTACATAAAGGGTTAAACAGCATCAAATAAATTTTGATTCAGATTATTTGGACTGAGAGGTTCTATTGTAACATACATCTGCTTCAAACAAACTTCACCAGTGAAAATATGAAAGTTAGATTTTAAAAATTGCGTTTGAAAAATTACTCAGATGGAACTTTAATCTTTGCCGATCCTCTATACACAGTGCTTTTAGTCTTGTCATTTATGTTTTATTTTACACTGATTTCCAAATAGCGAATTCAATTGTAAATATTACTGTGTGCAATTGCTTTGTTTTTTTTTTCTTTTTTTCAGACAGAGAGAGAGCCTTGAACTTAATATTGTATTCCTTCTCTCCACAGGATGCGACACTGGATTCGGAAATGCTTTAGCGAGGAAGCTGGACAAACTCGGATACACAGTCTTCGCTACTTGTTTGGACCCGGACGGAGAAGGCGCCAAAAAATTATTGAGGGATTGTTCAGACAAAATGAAGGTGTTGCCTATGAACGTCACACATGATCAAAGCATCCAACAGGCTAAAGAGTTCGTAGAAAAAAACTTAGGGCAAAATGGTATTATTTGCAATTGAATATTTTTAAGTAGAGAAGATGGGGTGGGATAAGCATTGTTTTTCGCCGCCTTTCCCCCAATAGAGTCAATGTTTTTATTATTTTTTCCAAGGTGTTTTGATTTTTTAAAATATAACATCAGCTTTTCTGGTTGTTTTTTTATTTAAAGATTTTTTAAATGTTTTATAATACAGAAGGTTGTTTTCACTTTATGGATACGAATTTTACAGTTAATTTCTATACATAAATTCCATATTTCTTGAAGCCTTTTCACTATATTGGATAGCCTTGACTCATAGTTATTGTTTAAATCAAGACTTGTTACTTAAAAAATATACCGAAAATGAAATTATACGCTAATGCAAGTTTTAAGTTGTTTCAAACATAGATACAATAGAACTCGGTTAATACGAGAAACAAAAGAATTATGAAATTCCCCCTATTAACTGTTATTGGTAATACTCGTGAAGATCCTAAAAATCTTAACAAACCTACATAAATAAAACTATTCCAACTATTAACTGCTCTAAATGCTAAAACTAACTTAATATCACAAAGTGAAAAAGTTTTCTTTTGTAAATAAAATCATAAAACGAAATGCAATATTCCCCTTGATTTAATCACAAAATGCACAATTATGAACTTTAAAAAGCTCACCCTTTTCCTTATAAGGCGACAAAAAAAAATAATAATATAGATGTTACAAGTTAAAAATACATATTTTATTTAAAATTTCTTAGTACTTTGGACCTGCAATTCCCGCGGCCATCGCCTGAGAATATCTATATATATATTTCTCTTACGTAGTGCCAAAAAAAGGCTGTATTTGTAGCTTGCTATTTGGCAACAGCCACAGTGAATGATTGTCAGTGGTTAAGTTATGGTCAGATGTCCCAACCAACTCAGCAAATGAAAATCCAGACAGAATCTCTCTTTTAACACAAACCGTTTGAGCGATGCATGAATGACAATTGCTATTGGTCCGTTTTACGGTGACGTGAGGAATTCAGCGAATCAGCTTTTTGATCCAAGATTGTATTTAGACACAGGCGAAAACACTTTGTTTACAGTTCGGTAGCGTGATTTATTATAGTTTTAAATGAATTTAAGCCTGGATTTTCAATACTATAGGCAAAATGAAAGGAGAAGGACCCCATCTGACACTAACATGCCATTTAAATTCAAACGGCGTCAATTTCCAGTTCGCTTAGCTTTCTCAATGATGATCAACAAGTCACAGGGCCAAACTTTTGATTAAATGCATTTTTATTTATATTTTCAACAAAATTTTCAATTACTTTTTTATGAATTTATTTACATTTTCGACAAAGTTTTACATGATTCTTTATACATTAAAAATATTTTTAAATTTCATATGTTGCTTGCTCGGATCGCATAGCGGCCCAACTAAAAATAATTTTTATTGTGTTTTCACTGAGTTTTTAAATTAACTCTGTTTCCAAGGTTTTTAATACATTTTTATTTACATTTTCAACAAAGTTTTCCATTACTTTTTTATACATTAAAAATATTTGTAAATTTAATACGTTATAATGATTTATGATATCACTCATTCTGGCTAGAGTTGACACAAATAGTGGCGAGCGAGCGAAGCGAGCTGGGATCGAGTAGCTATCCCAATGTGTGTGTAGCAATTCACGGGGGTTGGCGAGCGTCAGATAGCAGGGGCTCAGCCCCCTAGTTTTTATTATTACTTGCTGTTCCATTCATACAAACACGTCACTTCGTTTGAATTTTAAGTAAAACAGTGAGCTTTATAAAGTTCATATTGTGTATTTTATTTTATTTTGCATTTCTTGTTAGCAGAATGCATGCACACCGGCTGTACGAAATCCATGCAGGTGCAAGATTTTGGAACAGACGTGAGTAGTTTCCTGTGTAGTCTAAGATGCCTACTAAGAGGGAGTTTTTTTAAATGAAGGATATAAGCATTAAATAAGCTAAACTAGGAATTCTTTGTGAGAGCACCCGTGTAAGACAATTTTTAAATAGAGGTGTCCACAAAAGTATATCCCAGTTTCAATGGTATATTATAACAGTTTAATTTAGATCATTTACAAAAGATCGTACATCAAATAGAAGGTAACCTAACTTAGTTTTTCTTACGAATGATCAATATGTGCATCTTTAGTTATACGGCACACATCCAACCTCAAGTGCAATTCTTCCCACACTTCCGTTAACCAGTCCGGGGTAATGGAAGCAATAGCCTCTTCAATTCTGTGTCTCAACTATGGCAAATAATTAGGTAGCGGCGGAACGTAGATACGATATTTTATAAAGCCCCAAAGGGAAAAAAAAGGGAAATATAACGGCTTTTAAATTTACAATTGGGACATTCTTGTATGGACCCCTGTATATCATCATAAAAAGTAATACAGTGATTAAACAAAAACCTAATTTGCAGAACAAATTAAAAAAACAAAATTTATTTCCTAAATTGTTTAAGCCCGAGAAGGGGCAGATATTAAGATATTTCATTCAATTCGTTCTACATTTAATGTTAATTTTTTGTAACAAATAAGCTAAACCAATTGAACATTAAAAAATAAAAATGAAATTCATACAATATAATGCTTTAAACACCTATATACTTAGATTCCGTTCAAATGAAATCGAAATAAATCTTAGACTTTTTTTAAAGTTTTGCATTTTGCATGTACCTTATCATATTATGTACAATCGTCATAAACATAATGCAAAATTTGCAGTACAAATATTTACAACTTAAAAATGGAAAAAGTCTAAGTTTTATTTCGATTTCATTTGAACGGAATCTAAGTATATAGGTGTTTAAAGCATTATATTGTATGAATTTCATTTTTATTTTTTAATGTTCAATTGGTTTAGCTTATTGGTTACAAAAAATTAACATTAAATGTAGAACGAATTGAATGAAATATCTTAATATCTGCCCCTTCTCGGGCTTAAACAATTTAGGAAATAAATTTTGTTTTCTTAATTTGTTCTGCAAATTAGGTTTTTGTGTAATATGTCAAGTTTTTTAATAACTACTGCATTCAGACAAACACATTTCAAAATTAATGGAGGGTATCATCATCAGGCTTTGATTTGTGCGATATCGCATCACAATTTGTGATGCAGTTTACCTATGTATAATTCAAAATGTTTCACCAGTGCAGTAAAGCAGGTTGTTGTAGTTTGGTCAAAAAATTATAATCGGAACTTAAAAAATCTGCTTGAAAATGTCATTTTTTTCCACTATGACGTCATATTCATCTTCTTTTTAATTCTTAAAAAAAAAAAAAAAAAAAAAAAAAAACTATTTCAGTTTCTTCAGTTTCATGTTTCACGTGAAAATCATTCAACAAAAAATAGGCAAATTATTATTACGCTTTTGAATTATTTACAACAATGAAGGAAAAATGTTAAATTTTATTAGAAAATGTCCGTTGATTCTCAATGTAAAAAGCGAAATTTGGAATCATTAAGAAAAATATTTGAATAATGTAAATAAAAATTAGCCCATGTTACTCTCTAGATTATAATCCACCTATATGCAAAGGCATTTTATGATCCGTTTTGATCCTGACGCCTGGCAAATGTTTTTACACTTTGAATTTATAATATTATTAGAATTAGCAAAGAATAAAAAATGAGTGGCATCAGGGACAAAAAGGTGGGAAGAAAAAATGAAAAAGTTATGATCTCCATAGGCTTTTCTATGTTAAATTAACATTGAGAAGTGACACTGGAAATAAATAAGTATTGCGCTGCCGCACAATACTTAAATATATCAATTAAGAAATAGTAGGGGATGGAGAAGAAGAAATTTAGGGAGGGATGAGGGGTTTGGAAGGGCAGCGCACACAGACGGAAAATTCCAAGTTTCTTTTTCTCTTAATATTTAATTAATTAGAGACGCATGAGATGATTTTTTTTTTCAAAATCATCAGGGAAAAAATATTCTTTATTAAATCTAAAAATCCAGGGAGCATTTCCTTGCTTTCGCACATGGCAGAATGCTATTTATTCCAATCCACAAAATGCAGACGTTAATGGAAGATTCAAGATTAGCTCGTTGGAAACTAGACCATTTTTAGACTGACTTTCCTAGCCTATTTTAAGACCAAAAAAAGGTTAAACTTTTACTGAAAGGCAGCCATTATCAGTTAAATATATCCTTTAATCAAGGATATCAAAACGTAGCTGATTATGTTACCAGTGACGTGGTAACAACAAAAGATGCAATAGTTATCGATTAGTACATAAATTTGAATTACCTGATGAAGTTTTAAAGTCTCAAAATATGTGATTTTCAAAAATAAATAAATAAATAATCAAATAAATGAAATAAATAAATAATGTCCACTACGAAAGACAGCGATAAATCAGCTGTTTCATCTTCTTCCTATCTTCTTCATTATCAAAATGTGATAGTTACATGCGCCCACCGCCAGATGGCCGAAACTTTTCGTATCCTTTTAGAGATCCTACATTTGAGATGTAGGATCTCCTCTAATGTAGGATCTCTTGTATCCTTTTTAACAGCTAGCCCATTATAGACCCTAGCTTAAAATTGGACCTTCCAACCCCCCCCCCCCCCACCCCCCTCTCTGTCATGGTTTTTTAATGATATGCGGATATTTCGATAATATAATTAATATTTCTCTGTTTTTCAAACTTTCAAAGACTTTATCGATAACAGATAAATTGAAATCGCATTTATTGACAAACATGTTCAAAGTTAAAATTGTTATTAAAAGAAGTAAAGTCGTTGAAATGGTAGACATATTCTTTTTAGTAAAATTTCGAGTAATGTTTTAATTTTGAATTAAGATCATTTCAGTGGATTCTGAAAGTAGTTGACTAAACTAACTCTACTGATTAATGTTCAATTGGCTAAAATCGAGATTATTCTGAAAGGATCAGAAAAACTTTACATTATTAAAAAAATTTAAGTTTAATATAGAGATTGTTTTTAAGATGCAGGTGTTTAGTAAAAATAGTCTTTTACAAAAAATCGAATTTTAAATAGGGGAATTCAGCAACAAAAAAAAAAAAAAAAAAAAAAAAACCTCTAAAATTACACTTTGATTATGCTTTCCTTGGATCAGTTAGAAACATGTGATCATGATTTGAGAGACCATTAGATCATGTTAGAAACTTTAAAGTTGGTGTGAAAACAAAAATTGAAAGTATTATTAAAATGGGAAAAAAATAATTATTTACAACTAAATAACTATAAAAAAAACTGTAACACTGTAAAATATGACAGATGTTTCATAATCTACGAAAATGTACAATAATCACGAACGCAAATATATAATAACCTGTTCCGAGTCACCCAAGATTCCGAAAAGAGTTTCTTTAGCTTTAGAAACCCCAGAAAAAAAAATTATTTTCAAAATTTAAAGAAGAATTTACAAAAATAAAATTTTATTAGCTGCCCGTCATTTTCGGAAACGTTTGCTAGTAGCTTTTACAGTGCATTCATGAATTCTTTGTACCCAAAAAAACCGGTTTTTCGGATTCTATTAATTCTTAAGTAAACATTTTCAGCTGCATAACTGAATGCATGCAATTGTAACAAAATAAAGTTAATTTTTTATATTAATTTTAATGCTGTTAATAATGTATGTTTGTCTGTTAAAGGCGTTTTCTGAATATCAAAATACAGGCTGTCCATAATTAAACGACCCTACTTTAAAGTTGCTTACAGACACAACTAATGTTCATAAAATTGTGAAATTTTCTGAAAGGCATAATAAAAGGATGGGAATTTGTTTAAGCTCAAAAAATGTAAATAAAAGTAGTTCAAAATTTCGCTACTAGAGGGCGTGTTTTCAAAAATTACACATTTAGCATTACGGTGGTTTAAAAATTTTATTTATTAACTTACCCTTACTCTAAAGACAGCATTTCACGACATTTTCCTAGCGTTTCCCTAAACATACTGCGGCCAACTGTGGAACATGCTATCTTACGATTCCAGATGGTATCTGAAAATGATGAAAGTCATGAAGAACATGCTTGGTTATAACAAAATTTGTTAAACTATCGTAAATGTATGCCAAATGTGTAATTCGTTAAAAAACGGCCTCCTATTTTTTTTTTTTCGCTCAAAACATATTCCCATACTTTTGTAATGTCCTCAAAAATTTTCACAACATTCTGAAGATCAGTTTCGTCTGTAGACAGCTTTAAAATAGGTTCGATTAATTATGAACATCCTGTAAATAAAACTTCTAAACTATCTTAATGCTAAATATGTAATTTATGAAAAAACGCCCTCTGGTGGCAAAATTTTAAACTATTTTATTTATATTTTTTTAGCTTAAACAAATTACCATCTCTTTATTAATGTTTTCCCAAAATTTCACAACTTTATGAACAATAGTTTTGTCTGTAGACAACTTTAAAGTAGGGTCGTTTAATTATGGACACCCTGTATTTACCTGAGAATTGGCATCCGAAAAAGGGATACTTCGATTTGAGAAAATTGATTATTGCACTGTAAAAGCTACTAGGATATGTTCTCGAAAATGACGGGCAGCTAATAAAAATTTATTTTTACAAATTCTTCTTTAAATTTTGAAGATAGTTTTCTGGGGTTTTTGAAGGTAAAGGAACGCTTTTCGAAATCTTCGGTGACTTGGAAGAGGTTATTTAGTATTTTCGTTCTGATTTATAGTATATTTTTGTAGATTAAGAAACATCTGTTATTTTTTATTGAGTATTTGTAAAAAAAAAAAAAAAAAAAATAATAATAATAATAACTCCGCCCCCACACACAAATTAATTCTGCTAAATCATTGTATTGAAATGTTATTGGTACCAACGGATTGGTTCACGTCTACTGTTAAATGTTACGCATGGATTAAGGTTAAGTCTCATCTACATACTAAAAATTACATCAACTTTATTTTTCCAAATGGTAACACCCACTTTTGACACTAATTGGGTTACTTGAATAAATCAGCCTTGAAAAGTACATATAAACATGTCCAAAATTAAGGTCACAAACATAAAATATGAGAAAATTGGTGAACTATTCACTGTGTTGCCACGAAATTTGGCACAGAGGTATATTACAATGGGAGAAAGAATACAGCTATATAAAAATATGGAAAAGATTTTAATTGTGAATTAAGATACAGTGCATTAATATTTGGAAATTTTTCCAGAGAGAAACATTCGCCTTGCATACAATATTTCAAATGAAAATCAAATTTCAAATTACTTTTGCTTAAAAGGCGGAAAGGCCAACCTAGTGAAAAATATTCCATGCCGGGAATCGTGCGTCGAAACGTCAGTGCGCTATACTGATGGCCCGGGTTCGATTCCCGGCATGGAATATTTTTCACTAGGTTGGCCTTTCCGCCTTTTAAGCAAAAGTAATTTGAAATTTGATTTTCATTTGAAATAAGATACAGTGTATATCAAAAAGTGGTAAATCATGAATCAGAGATAAAGCATTTATCTCAGGAAAAGTCTGTCTAACATGGAGTACGACCACTGTGTACTGTTATACAAGCCTCACAACGAGCTCTTATACTGTTTATGAGGGTGTCAATAAATGTTTGTGGCAACAAAGCCCATTCTTCCAAAAACGTGGCTTTTAACTCCTGGCAGATCTTAGGAGGAGTTTACACTGTGCAATGGCTCTTCCTAGACCATCCTAAACATGTTCAATAGGATTAACGTCCGGAGACCTCGAGGGCCAATTCATACGGAGAATATCCTCTTTTTCAAGAAAATTATCAACAATGTGAGCTCTGTGTGGCTTCGCATTATCGTCCATAAACATGAAGTCCAAGCCTACAGACCCCGGAACAACCTCACATAGGCTTCAAGGACCTCGTCCCTATCGCCCATTGTCCAGTCGTGTGTATCCCTTTCACTGCATTCAACAGGAGAGCCGGTTGTTGTGGAGCCGAAGACATCAGTCTTGAACACAACAAGAATCGGGGTATGTTCTTTTCAGTGATCAGTCGAGATTCACCATGCAGAGTGATTCTCGTCGTATCTTCATCTCGAGAGAACATGGAGTTCACTATCATCCCTCCTACGTAAAAGAAATCGACAGATTTGTTGGCAAAGGAATCCTTGTCTGGGGCGGCGTAATGTTTGGCAGTCGTACACTGATGCACGTCTTCGATGCGGGTACTGTCAATGCACATCGCTATAGGGATGAAGTCCTTGAAGCCTATGTTAGGTTGCTCCGGGGTGCTGTAGGCCCGGGCTTATGGTTATGGGCGATAATGCGAAGCCTCACAGAGCTCACATTGTTGATGATTTTCTTGAAGAAGAGGATAGCCACCGTATGAAGTGGCTCTCGATGTCTCCGGACCTCAATCCTATTGAACATGCTTGGAATGGTCTAGGAAGAGCCACTGCACAGTGTTTCCAGCCTCCTAAGACCCGCCAGGAGTTAAAAGCCACGCTTTTGGAAGAATAGGATTTGTTGCCACAAACGTTTATTGACACCCTCATAAACAGTATAAGAGCTCGTTGTGTGGCTTGTATAGCAGCGCACAGTGGTCACACTCCATGTTAGACAGGCTTTTCCCGAGATAAATGCTTTATCTCTGATTCATGATTTACCACTTTTT
This sequence comes from Maratus speciosus, assembly GCA_963932465.1. NCBI lineage: Eukaryota > Metazoa > Arthropoda > Arachnida > Araneae > Salticidae > Maratus > Maratus speciosus. The sequence goes on from OZ010791.1 coordinate 463,796,543, forward strand.
GATACCCTGTATCTTAATTCACAATTAAAAATTTTCCCATATTTTTATGTTGCTATATTCTTTCTCCCATTGTAATATACCTCTGTACCAAATTTCGTGGCAACACAGTGAATAGTTCATCAGTTTTCTCATATTTTATGTTTGTGACCTTAATTTTGGACATGAGTGTAGTTTATGCATTTGTTTCTTAAATGCTCACTGAATTATAAAAGAAAATGCGTCAGGGGTTTATCCATTAATTAAAAAAATAAAATTAGATCTTATATGGATAATTACTGGAATATTATTCACATATCAATTTGTAACCAGAAAAAGTTTACAAAAATTTTAGATATAAATAAGCTAACATGATGTAACAATATCATAAAATTTGTCCGGTTACTTTTTAAAATTCTCTGTTTCTTGGACGCAAATAATTACAAGATCCCCTTAAATCGTCAAAAAATAATGTGTCTCTATGCCTCGAAATTTAATGATAAGGATGAGCTTAAAAGAAAAGATGTTTTTGAATCAAATTATTGGCTAGATTATGGTTGGGTCCACTGTATCGTATTAAAAAACATTCCAGTCGGATGATTTTTTGTGAAGATATAAATTGAAAATTGTACCAACGGATTGGTTAACGTCTACAGTTAAATGTTACACATGGATTAAGGTTAGAGGTCATCTACATTTACATACTAAAAATTGCACCAATTTTGTTTTTCGAAATTGTAACACCCACTTTTGACACTATATTTGGGTTACTCGAATAAATCAGCCCTGAAAAGTACATAGTTTATGCATTTGTTTTTTAAGTGTCCACTGAATTATAAAAGAAATTGCGTCAGGAGTTTATCCCTTAATTAAAAAAATAAATAAAATTGAGATCTTATATGGATAATTACTGTGAACATTATTCATATATCAATTTGTAACCATAAAAAAATTACAAAAATTTCACATACAAAAATAAACGAACATGATATAATAAATATCATAAAATTTGTCCGGTTACTTTTTAAGATTTTTTGTTTCTTGGATGCAAATAATTACAAGATCCCCTTAAATCGTCAAAAAATAGCGTGTCTCTATACCTCGAAATTTAATGATAGGGATAAGCTTAAAAGAAAATATGTTTTTGAGTCAAATTATTGGCTAGATTATTGTTGGGTAATACTGTATCGTATTAAAAAACATTTCAGTCGGATGATTTTTTGAGAAGATATAAATTGAAGACTGTCAAGAGAATTTAACATTTGCATTCTCAAGATTTGGCTTCTTATACTTTCGGGAATGTTTAAGAGAAAATATTTAAATTAAATATTTTTCCAAAGTGATCTGATCCAAGGAATTTGAATTTAGAGTTAAAAGTGGGTATTACCATTAAAAAAAAAAAAACAAAGTTGATGCAATTTTAAAATTTGGACGACCCTCAATTCATTCATAACCTTTAATAGTAGACCTAACTATCAATACATTCAGTAACATTTTTATTTGATGATTTGCAGTCGAATTAGTAGAGCAGCGAGGTAGTCTTTTTATCATCTTCAACTGTTTTTGACATATTGCAAAATTTGTTTCAAACATATGAGGCATTGAGAACCAGATTCGACCCATCTCACCAGGTGTGATTTTGAGAAAAATGCTTTTCAAAAGTTGGAACAAATTTTTGTCAAACTCTTTCCAGCCACAGGAGACCAAGCTACTTCAGCAAACATATGGGTATTAAGGCTGATAGTCAATAAATTTTCGAATCCCCCTCGCTAATCCTAAATCTATGGGCGTAGAATGCATTCATATATTTACATATAGTGGCATTATACATGGTGAGTCTAAAATCATGGGACAAAGTTTAAGGGGAGGTAGCGGACATCACAAGGATTCAGATTTGCATAGCAACCCATGGGCGGAAACGCTTTCCTAGTGAGGTAGTGACTACACAAACACAAGAAAGACAGGATACGAGTAAGAGGAGAAAACATGTTTATTATCGTTAGTACAGCAAAAAACTAAGAAAAAAGAACATTAAAGAGACAATGATAGTCATCAAAGTAGGTGTTCGAAATTACGACCCCGGGCCGTGATGCATGGAAGCGCATTTACGGCGCATGGAAGATCTAAAGTTCTCGAAAATACCGGAAATGTCCCGGGCTTCCTCAGCAGCTGCCACGATGCGTGCAACAGGTTTCTCAACACTTTCCAACATTGTCCCGGCATTTTTGCAGCATTAAGAATAATAAACATGTTTTCTCTCCCTGCTCATGTCCTTTCTTTCTTGTGTTTTGTGTCGTCGCTACCGCGCCAGGAAAACATTTCCGACCATGGGTTGCTGTGCAAATCTGAATCCTTCTGATGTCTCCTACATCCCCTTAAAGTTAGTCCCATGATTTTAGACCCACCCTGCATATATATCTTCATATATTGGCAGTGTCAGAGTGATCAGGCCATTTCATTCACTCTTGCACTGGCAATTTGATATCCAATTTACGTTATCCATCTGTTAAAGTGTCTATATAACATGAATAATTTAGAAATTAATAAAATTCATTATACAACCAATAGATGTCATAGAATACTTTGACACTTCAAACTCATTTTTCACAAAAATGTGGGATACTTCACTCTGGCTCTCAACGCTTCATATGTCAAACCTTAATTAGCAAATAAAAATAACTGAAGCAGAATGCATGTTTAAGCTATTTTTTGTTTGTTTGTTTATGGTAGTTTTATGGGCAGTTGTAAACAATGCCGGCATTGCACACGCTGGCCAGATAGACTGGACAAGCGTCGAAGAAATCCAGCAAGTGTACAACGTGAATGCAGCAGGAACCTTGCGTGTTACGAAATGCTTTTTGCCTTTCCTAAAGAAATCGAAAGGAAGAATCGTCAATGTAACAAGTCATGGCGGTAAGTAATTAAAAACTTTATGTAAGGTGGAATATTGATTTTATGTTTATTATTTCGTGCGATTTCCACTTTGTGTGTTGTTTTTCACCAATTCAATCCGAAATTCATAGATCAATCACCTTTTATTTTGTTTTTCTATGCATACAGCTACATGTAACCACATACACACACACACAAAAAAAAACCCTAATTGATAAACTGTAAAAAAAAAAAAAAAAAAAAAAAAAAATCTGTTGATTTTATAAAATAAAAAAAAAGTCAGTCTGAACGCCAGTAAAAAACTTTTACTTTACGGAAATAATCTCAAATAAAAATTCTAAAAATTATTACGAACTTACGGGCAAAATCTGTTAAAATAACAGAAAGCTCCTAGTAAATACAGATTATTTCCGTAAAATAAACAATTTTTTATTGGTGTCCAGCTGACAGTTTTATTCTGAAAAATCAGCAGATTTTTGTTTACAATGTTTTCATTCTCACTGCTACTCTGCATTATCCCAGACAAAAAAAGGTTTCCTAAAAACATCCACAGGATCATCGAGATGAGATAACATGGAGAAAGCAATAGCAACCTGTTTTTGACCCCAAGATAAAGTCATGTGACATTTGAACGTTTTTCTCCCACAGCTCCTCATTAATAGCCTCATTGACTCCATGCCTCAAAGGTGTTCAACCTTGCTGGCCGTCTGGGGGAAACCATACACCTTACTAAAAACGATTTTCTTTGGAGGAAACAGCTTTTTTTATTCATTTCTTCTCATATGCACAATTTGCGTTTTTTTCTTTTGTACGCAAATGCTCAATACAATGCATTTTTTTCTTCCAAACAAGTGAAATTTATTTCTCATCTAGACTACCACGCCTGTCGATCATGTATCAATCATCTAAACAATTCCCCAGCCGCAAGATCCGGCCACAACCTCAATATCCCTTAATTGTTTTGAGCAGTGTATATATGTATGTGTGTGTGTATCAGTCGGTGAGGGAAATTCCTATCTTTTGATAATTCGCGTACGTATTTCTCCAAATAACCATACTTTTTCAAGAGTGTAGTGTATTTGATGTAAATTTTGCATTTTTATCTTTCGAAAACATAGGCCATCAAATGTATTTCTTATTTTTTTTTCCTAGGTCGTCACCCTAATCCTGGTTTCGCGGGATATTGCATGAGTAAAAGTGCCGCTATTGCACTGACAGCCGGCTTGAGAGTAGAACTTGCCAAATGGGGAGTGAAAGCCATCAGTATTGAGCCTTTTTTCTATGCGTAAGTATAAAAATTCGATGAAAAAAATTAAGCTTTCAGTTATTTCTAAACTAATAACTGGAGTCAGGTTTTTGTTCGCCCAAATATTCATGAAAAGAGAAAGAAAAGAAAAGAAAGAAAGGTAAAAATATTATTACGCTTAAAGCCAAAAACATGTTCTTAAGTTTCCAAAAAAATACTTTAGTTTATTTTCTAATATTTAAAAATGATTTTCTTCAATGGTTGTATGTTTAATTTTCGCTATAAAATAGTTGAGACTTACTCTATAAAACTTATTTTGAGAGGTACTGCATAAAATTCTAACCGACGACACTTTGTACAAAGCCAAAGAAAGATTTGTGCAACTTCCTTTTCTGCAGACTTTTTGAGAAGGAATCAGATAAAGATGTTCTTTAATTCAATTACGAACGAATAAATAGAATAAAATAAGGTGAGTGCTGAAACTGAAATATGAGATAATGTCCTGTTTTGGAAGAGATACAATCCAATTCAGCGTTTCAGAATGACGACTTTTCTCTAAAGAAAGTATTAGAGAATATTGAGAAAATGAATTAACCTTGGAAATTTTTTTTTGGTCTTTTTATGAAAACTTCTGCTTAATATCTTTTCTCTTTTTTGATAATTGGCAACCTAGATACTTTGCGTTGCGTTAAATAAAGCATCGCTACAATACCAAATGAATTTGTGACAATGATCATTATGCAGTTGCGCTCAAAAGTATTTTGACAACCTTATATTCTCTCTTATTTTATTTAATATAAAAATGTAAAAGAAAATATATTCCCTATAACTGAGAACACTGTGACTGCAGTTATTTAAATGTATCAAGTTTCAAGTTGTTTGTTTACATTCGGCGCCACCGAAGAAATATGACTCCGCCTTAGCTCAAAAGTATTTTGACAATTAGTTTTGTTAGTTAGTTTATAATTGTTGAAGGTGTCAGTGGCGCTATAGCTTAGATTAGTGTTTTTATTGACTTAATGTGATTACTTTTATGGATCAGGGATGCCGAAAAGTAAAAAAAAAAATTGAAGTGATTCTAGAAAAGCCGCTGTAAATGCCTTTAAGAAAGGTGGACTGGCAAGCAGAACTAGCTCGTTCTTTTAACGTGTCTCGGCAACTTGTTATTACATGGAATAAAGTTTTTAATAAACAGTATACATCAAAAATAAGCCTCAAAGTGGCCATCCGAAAAAAACAACTTAAAATATTGACTGTATTATAAAAATGATATCTACAAGTGATTGTCGTAAGTCCGCTGTAATAATAAAAAATGAATTGAAAGAAAATTACGGCGTAGCCATACACGTTTCATCAGTCAAACAACGCCTAAACCTCTATGGTTTACATGGTAGAAGACCAACAAAAACACGTTTGTTATCTACTAAGAATAGGAAGGCTAGAGTTGCATTTGTAAAACGGCATAACCCTTTCAGGGGCAAAGCAATTCCATTGCTAAAGTGTTGAATTTAATGACTGACACCGGAATTTGAAAACAAATTTATTTGTAAATAAGAAAAAGCTATATTTCACACACATAATAAACCGAATTTTTTTAAACCAAAATTCCGGTGTCAATCATTAATTTCAACACTTTAGCAATGGAATTGCTTTGCCCCTGAAAGGGTTATGCCGTTTTACAAATGCGACTCTAGCCTTCCTATTCTTAGTAGATTAGAAACGTGTTTTTGCTGGTCTTCTGCCGCGTAAACCATAGAGGTTTAGGCGTCGTTTGACAGATGAAACGTGTATGTATATGCCGTAATTTTCTTTCAATTCATTTTTTATTATTACTGCGGACTTACGACAATAACTTGTAGATATCATTTTTATAATACAGTAAACATTGCAAGTTGTTTTTTTCGGATGGCCACTTTGAGGCTTATTTTCGATGTATTTCTGTTTATTAAAAACTTTATTCCATGTAATAACAAGTTGCCGAGACACGTTAAAAGAACGAGCTAATTCTGCTTGCAGTCTACCTTTCTTAATTGCATTTACAGCGGTTTTTCTAGAATCATTTCAATATTTTTTTACATTTTGGCATTCCTGATCCTTAAAATTAATGACAATAAGTCAATATAAACACTAATCGAAGCTATAGCGCCACTGACACCTTCAACAATTAAATGCAAACTAATTGTCAAAATACTTTTGACCTAAGGAGGAGTCATATTTCTTCGGTGGCGCCGAATGTAAACAAACAAGTTGAAACTTGATACATTTGAATAAGTGCAGTCATAGCGTTCTCAATTATAGGGAATATATTTTCTTTTACATTTTTATATTAAATAAAATAAGAGAGAATATAAGGTTGTCAAAACACTTTTGAGCGCTACTGTAAGAATTGCAACTAGAAATATGCATTGACTCCGGATATCAAAGGGATCATCCGTTATCCCTTCACAAAAGTCTTTAAATACATTTTCCCAGCAAAATCTATCAAATCTTAATATAAGCATGATCAAGATTCTTTTGACATTGGGACAGTTAAACAGGACTGGCAAGTTAATTTCAAGGGGTTTTTTTCTACGCCCATAGTTGAAAATGTCAAAATAAACAAAAGCATAAAAAAGAACAGCGGATTATAAGAAGGATTAGATTTCCTTTTAATGTAATGTTCCTTTCTCTTTAAGATAATAAACGTTACGTGTGTTTTTGTATTAAGGATCGACCGAAACAGGGTTTTAAGACCGAAACTGAAACCGAAACCGAATTTCGATAATTTTACTATTTTTGGCCGAAAACAAAAACAAAATTGTACAAATTATTTTTAAAATAATTAATACATACATAAATATACATAAATATACATAAATATACTGAATTATTAATTAATTATATTTGTAATTATACGTGTGGCCTAAGTTGGCTCTCTGTGCCTCTGACCAAAACTTTTTATTTTCATATAAAATAAACTGTAACTAATTCATCTACGACACAGAAGGATTTTATAATTATACGAATTTAATCTAATTAAAAAATGTTTTAGGTATACATATCTCGATTTATATTTTATAAGGATTTTTGTAAATGATCATCTGTTATATAAGAACTTTCTCAAAAAGTATTCGAAATGTTTCTGCGGTTTCAAACTAAAAATTTTCTATAACTGTAAAGTCTCCAGCTTTTAATGAGTACGTGAAAAGCGTCTTCAAAGTTTAGCCATATTTGTATTGCTTGCTTTATAATTTTTATTCACTTCTTGACTCAGTCATGACTGATAATTATAAACAATGAAGTTCATAGCAATAAATAAAGTGTGTATCATTTGCGCCGATACAGCTCAAATCAATGAGTAATGGTGAAAATTTCCGAAAGAAAAAACGGGATTTATGGAATACAGATAGTTTCGGTCCGGCCGAATTTTGGGCAGCATTTGCGTCGAAAGCGAATTTTCGGCGAAACTCAGATTTTGGGCCGAAAACAAAAACGAATTTTAGGTCCATCTTTATTTTATATTGACAAGGACTCATGTTGCGCAATTTCACTTTAACTATCAAGGAACTTAAAAAAAAAAAAAAACAAAAAAAAAAAACAAGAAGTGCGTTGCACCATTCCACCCTTTTCTTAGTGAGATCTTGACTCTGTTAACTCTAGGATAGATGGCCATAGTGTTTAAAGATTGAAATAAAAATTCTTAGAATGAAAATAGTACAAGAAATATTTATGCATATTTAAATTTCTTATACATATACTCATCATATTTTGTGCAAAAAATAATTAAATATTGAGAACAAAAATTGGGAAACAAAATTGAATTTAAAATGGCTTATGGCCATCTCTCCTTCAAGCCGAGGAGAGATGGCCATCCAATATACAAGAAAGAAAAAGTAAAGTTAAAATAGCAAAAAATAACACATTTCATATGAACAACATATAGAAATTTGTAAAAATGCAATTATATCACGGAAAATGAGTGAATAAAATTTGAATAAACAAAATTTGAAGTATAATTTCAATCCCTGACTTTTTGTAAAATTTTACCACATGTTTGGCAAAAGGCTTTTAATAGCTTGTACACGTTTCATGGAACCACTTCAGGCACCTTATTGCATGTACGCATTGTATTGCATGTACGCATTGTATTGCATGTACGCATGCATTATACGCATTGTATAGTCATTCTTTTTGGTTGGAAACCCACAACGAAAACAGTGATCTTCATCCAATCCTATTCCCGCGGAATCTGTAGAATCTGATAATTTCAGATGTATTTATCATGTGCATTTCTTCGCTGCTGAAAGTGTCATGTTTTTTTTGTTTTTTTTTTCCTCGCATTTATTTTAGACTTTTTCACGGTTTTAAGTTTATTTATCAACTTTACCTTTTTCTGTAATGAAAGTTACCGCCTTTTTTTCAATATCTTCTGAAAAAAAAAATACATCGTTAGGCCCTATATTATATTATTATTATAGAAATACTTATTTCAGTTAAAATTTAAACAATTATATCAATTAATATAATTATAAACATAAAAGTTATACAATTATTTTAAATGTAATTGTAGTCAAAAACCTTAATCCGTATAATTTTGAAATATTGATTAAAGGTGGTCATCTCTCCTCGATTTGATGTGGTCATCTATACAAGAGTTACCTTATTAAGATTTCATTTTACCATGTAGTATATTTTATGAATTGCCTTTCAAAAACTTGTCTTATGAATTTGTAACAAACACCTAATTAATGCGAAATCTGTATTTTCATTTAGAACAAGGATAACGGATTTGCAAGTTATATACGCTAGTGCTGAAAGAACTTGGAAATCTGCACCGAAAGAAATCAAAGAAGAATACGGTGAAGAATATATCGAGTGTTTTAAGAAATGTATCAACGGCCTCAAATACATGAGTAGTACCAACATTAACGAGGTTGTTGATTGCATGGAAGACGCAGTAACTGCCAAAGAATCACTGTCAACTTATTCTTCGGGTAGTTTGATATTCAGGTTCTTATATGAATTCTTTCCAAGCTGTGTAACTGAATACATTCAAAGAATTGTCTTGGATATTGGTGGCAAACCGCTAGCTCTCACACCTAAGGGAGAAACGAGCAGATTAAAAAAAAGAAACTGACTTAAAGAGAAGAGAGAATAAAAGAAAAACTGAATAAAACTATTGAATAAAATATATATTACATTGTAGTTTTTATGTGCGTAAGTGTGTGTGTTTCGTTTAGTTCGGTGGTGTCTTAATAACAGTTTGAAATAAACAGAGCAGATGAAAATAAGTTGAAATAAAGAAAAGGAATGAATGAACACTTGGATAAAATGTAATAAAATAAATTTTAGAAAATTACGAAATTATTATTATCATTATTGCCTGTAAAAATAGAATCTTTTCATAATGGAATCCTGTCAAAAACGGGGAGATTTCACATCCCCCGAAAGGAATGCAATATATACCAGCTAAAATGGAAACCTGTCTAAAACAGAACTTTTCATATCCTTATAACGTTTCAGTGAATGTCAATTTTTTTTTAATTAATTAATAAATCCTTAATTAAATAATAAATCCTTAATTAACCTTACTATGACATATCTCCATAGTCTTGAAAATGGTGTGGCTATAAAATAGTGATCTTTTCTAATACATGGGTATGTATTTTTTAACATAATACATATTGCGATAAACGAAATTATTTATTAAAATAGTTTATAAGGCGTGGCTATTAAATAACCGAACTGGTGCTGCTACTGGCTAGCAAATTCACAAACACTCAAAGTCCCAGCGCACTTGACGCCAACCTCTGTAGCTAAGCGCTTTGGAGAGAAAATGAACTTCGCCACCACCTTTCGGCTTAATAAACTGTGAAATTTTGTTACATTATTCTCAATGTGTTGAAAATGTTTAATAATTTATGCTGGTAGCATAATCCTTCGTTCTTGTTTATTTTTGAATTAATTTTTCAAAAATAATAGATTTATTTTTATACAGTTTTCTGAACACTGATAGTATGAAGTACATCCTAAAGGAATAATACAGAACTGCAATAAACCACAATTCAATAATGAGCATGATAAGGTTTTTAATTTTTCAAATTCTTTATAATTAATTATATATATTTTTTTTTAATTAAATTTTATGGTAATTCATAAAAAGAAGAGTAATTGAGCATTCCATTAATGGATACTGACCTTTTTAAAGTCAATGCAATTTTTCAAATAACATTTTTTGTTTATAAAATGTTTTGTAAATAAATATTATTTTGTATATAAAATTCAAAGTTTTCTATTACTATGAAAAGAAATGACAATTTTATGCTTCCTGACTGGTTTAATAAAGATTTTCAACAATAACCACATTATAGCGTACGAGGAAGGGTTGTGAAAAAAAAAATAAATAAAAGCTACATTTTTATTGCCTATTTTTTTTAATGAACTCAAAACTTTGAAGGAAGGGGGTCCATTATTGAATATTTTTAACCTCTATCAGCAACCTCTATTATCTATCAGCAACAAAGCACTTATCTTAGTATACCCTTAACTAGTACCTAAGATAATTATAGTGAATTTTTATTTATTTATGGTGATCATTTAAAGAAAGATCAAAGTTACAGAGCGGATCTATAAGATTAAATATATGTTTTGTTCCCAATATATATATATATGCATATACAGGGTGGTTCAAAAGGTCATTTCCAAACGGCACGTGTGGGTGTGTCAGGTCATAAGGAGCAAGCATTACATGGGAACTGGGGATCGAAAACGCGATCATAACGATGCAATTGCATCGTGACCGTGACGCAAAGACAAGACAACGGTGTAAAAAAACGTTTATTTTACAAAAAAAAAAAAAAAAAAAAAAAAAAAAAAAATCGAAGTACAAAATACAAACGAAAAATGTTACAACTCATAACAAGTGCTCAAAATGTGCCCCATTAGCAGTGATGCATGCTTCACATCAGCGCCGCATGGAATCGCGAACAAGTTCCAATTGGCCAGGCGTCTTCCGGACACGTGCCGCCGCTTCAGTGATCCGTGCCATGAGGTCTGTGGCCGATGGAACAGGTGTCTCGTACACCAGACACTTAAGATATCCCCAGTAGGGCTGGACGATATCAGAAATTTAATATTGCAATATATCAACGAGTTAATATCGATATTGGTGATATATCGCGATAACTATCTTAAACTGTGCAAGAATAGAAATATTGCTAATTTCGAAAGAAAATCGTTCAGTAGCAGCAATTTAAATACCAACAGATGTAGAAAGCAACGAATCAGTGTTTTATACCTATATATGTTCACACAGCACCATTAAAATATGTATATATTATATATCTATATAAAATAGAAATATTTTAGAAAAAGAAACCAATGTTTGATATCTCTTTGCATTTATACCATTTTTTTGCACTTATACCATACTATTTTTCTTTAAAAATAGTATGTTTTCTTTTCTTCCTACTTTATGGATTACTTATTAATAACATTTTAACTATTTAATTACTTCGCGCATAACTGAAAATATTATTAAAAAAATCTAATTAAAATAAAATATTCTTAAATTTAGGACAGTGATGATTTTAATATAATTAAAATAAGTAAAGGCAGGGCAAAAACTAAAATTAATTTAATGCCACATGCCATCTTAATATAATTAAGTAGGTTTCAGTGAATGATAGATGCAGCAGACATGTTGTTTTTCAATCTTTCTCTAAGGAATAAATGGATTCTTAATCGAAAAAATTCACTGTATTTATATCTTCTTGCCTGTTTATTACAAGAAAACAACATCGAAACCTTTTAAAAAATATATAAATATTCAAATCTCATTTCGGAATAGTTTTATACTAATTTAAATTTATTTATTTATTGATAAATATTCCTTTAAACTAACATATCAAGACATGATATGTTAAAGGTCATGCGAGAGAACTTCGCTCTAATGAAAATATAACAAACGACGCAGAAGAAAGAATATCAATACACAATATGAATAAGCATTGTATTCAGTAGCATAGTAGACGTTACAGTCTACAGACGTTACAACGAATCATCACAGTGAACAAGTGCTTTGTCCTTGACTTTCCCCCAACTTGATGAAAAACAAAAAGCAAAGTTTACTATTAGTGGACTTTGATTGGTTACTCGCAAGCCGAGCATCCCAGCTGTTGAACTAAGGACTCAATGATAACCAGCTATATTCTGTATCAACTGGAACTCAGCAATAATCAGAGCTCGTTTGATTATTCATGACATATCAGTAGCTGTAGTTATATCAATATGTGTGGACCAATCACAACGGCAAGAGAAGAGAAGAACGATAAGTGTTATTCAGTATTACGCAACACAGGCAGTGGAATAAACTCGAAGTTTTCAGAGAAGGAATGTTGCAATAATTGGGATATTTCTAGAGATAATCAGCGGAAAGAAAGATAATCGAGGTAGATTTTCTGTTTTAGAGAGGTTCTAAAACTTCCAGAAGAAATACTTTGGCAGTCACTTAAACGCAGAATTCCCCACGAAAATTTCATTTTTCACTAGATACAAAGAAACTTTCATCTAGAATTGGCTTTCCCTGTGATGTCACGCAGCATACTGTTCATTGTCAACAGCCGCGTATTTCAACTTTCCTAATTTCATTGTATATTAAATTGTAATATTTTATTTTTATTATTTAGACCTTCATTTCCTTCCTGTTAATTAGTGATTTAATTGTTAATGGGTGCTCTATTCTGCTTCAAAATTTTAGATTTTTGAAACCTTCTAACTTCTATCCATTTGAGGTCGGGCTGCGCCTACCTCATTTCCAATTGACTCTGGGGTGCTTGCTCACTGCACCCCGGCTATTTAAGACCATTTCCCCTCAATTTGACACATTCAACACTCGACCGCCGATGCGTATGCAGCCTGGTCGCTAAATATCCACCCCAGTTTTTATAGTTGATTTTTGAAGTTTATTTGTGCTTTTAATTTTTAATTTTCCCCACTTTCGATCATGGTCAATGCCAAAATGTTATTCGCAGTTATGGTGATCTCGATGTTTAGTAACAAAAGGCCTTTCTAAAGGCTTAGCCGTCTGCGTGAAAGCCGGGTGAATCGCGACTTGGGATGAGCATTAGGCTTGACTTTCAAAATTAGTGAGCTATGTGGCTCCCTTTTTTATGTTCTTAGAGTAGTGTTAGTTAGGTTTGGCTTCCTTATGCTATGATTTTTCTGTGCTCGTTGGTACCATACTAGCTTTACATTCTCCGTTTATTACCTACGCCAGTCGCTGAAATGACATCGAAGTGTAGGGCAACCAAATTTATTTGGATGCTTTATGCGCCTTATTTCTGGAGGTTATATTTAACCTCGTGCTCTCAACTCTGGAACGACCCCCGGGACTCCACCAGAGCTTCCAAATTGTACTTTTAGACCTGCATTGCTTCAAAATTTATCTTTATGTTCCCTTTTCATATTCAGTTGGATGTTACGCGCGGCGGCGTTTCACGCCGCATTGGCTCTCCTTAAGCACCGCGATGTCATGTCATGGAGGGTGAAAATATTGTAATGGAATATTGGGCTATGTTTTTCGGGGCTGTGGCGGTGTGCGCAAAACATTCTTGTTTTATTTGGTTTTGAGATTCTACGCTCTTTTTTCGAGACTCATGTTCAAAATGCCAGTGAACTGAAAACATTGTTATTTTATTGGTATATATCAATAGAGTCAAGGTTTTAGATATTGGTATTGCGATATTTAAAAAATATCAATATTTGTCGATATATTGATAAATAATCCAGCCCTAATCCCCAGGGTTAGAAGTCCAGGGTGTTATACGGTCCGGGGATCGCGGTGGCCACGGTACAGGGCCGATTGTAACGTTTTTCCGATTCCATGCGGCACCGATGTGAAGCACGCATCGCGGCTAATGGGGTACATTTTGAGCACGTGCTGTAACATTTTTCATTTGTATTTTGTACTTCGATGAAGTTTTTTGTAAAATAAAGGGTTTTTTTACACCGTTTGTTATATGTTCTTTGCGTCACGGTCACGATGCATTTGCACTGTCATGATCGCGTTTCCGACCACCAGTTCCTATGTAATTCTTGCTCTCATGCCCTAACACACCCACAAGTGCCATCTGGACATGACTTTTTGAACCACCCTGTATATATACATATTATAATTATTTAAGAGATGATTCTTGTAATTATTTAGTACTTGTGCTGACACTAGATGGCAGCATATGCTACGTACAACTCCATAAATAAATATTTTAGCTTGGGAGAGGAAAAGTCAAAGTTATAGAGCTTATATGCATAAGATTAAATATTTCACTTGTTCATAATGCACATAAATATTATAACTATTCAAAAGATGAAATAAGCATTTATTATTTCGCACTCATAATCTTGCAAGTATCCCACAAACAGGAAATATGCGGTCAAAAGGACGAAATAATATCGAAGGTCGAAGTAGCTTCAGACTTGCATGCGCGTCGAAGTTCATTTTCTCGCCAAAGCACTTGGCTACAGCGATTGGCGTCAAGTGTGCTGGTACGTTGAGTGTTTGTGAATTTGTTACCGGCTAACCTAACAGTGATCGTGGTGCAGTTGAACTTTCCTTAACGCAGGTATCTCCTCCATCCCCCCGCTCATCAGATTTTGCTTGAAACATTCAACATCCTGGATCCTTCACCAGGACGAAGCACCAGCCAAATTCGCTTTGTCTGTGAAGTTGTTCTGGGAAAAGCACACTACCCCGTGTTGGATCATTCAACGTACTCATCTGCGTAGCCCCCATGACTTCTGTTTATTTCAAAAGGTCAAATCGGAGCTGAAGTGGGGGAGGAGTGGAAAGCTTTCAGAGCATGGAATAGGTCAAAGCAAAAGCGGCGATGACTCTCAACAAGCTGAGAGAAGAGGGCTTCCTTCACTGCTTTGCACTGTGGAAAATTCAGACGGTGCAGAGCAAGGGTCGCCAAAAGGAATATATTGAAGGGGATAAAGTTTCTGATGTAATTGGCGACGAATAAAATGTTTTTTGGCGTCAGTCCTCTTATTTAATAACCACACCTCGTATACAACTTTTTAGTTTTAACAATTTCAGCAGCAAGTAATTCTGTTCCTGTAATGTTGAAAATTCACTAGTATTTACGAACAACTTTATTCGAAAATGAATAAATGCAATTAAAAAAAATCATGTAAATTTAAAAATCAAACTTTTGTTCAAAAATTCTGGTACAAATTTAGATTAAAATTAGGAACATAATTATATAATAAAATAACTTATTATCATTAATGTAACAATCTGTATGCTTAAAGTCATAACAGTACACAGTAAAGGCTTATAAATATCTTTTAATAAACAGATCAACAAATTTTGTACGCTAAATCAGATCATTAACGATAAATAAACTATCTATAATAACTATAGTTTATATTCATACTAACTAAATATTTAACGTTATTAATCTTAATAATGTCATTGATTGAGTGAAACTTTTTGATCTGTTCATTAAAAGGTATTTATAAGCCTTTATTGTGTACTGTTATCGCTTTAAGCATAGAGTAAGTCTGGGATGATTGACCCCATCGCTACCCTTAAGAAAGAACTAATTTTTCTTTCTTATAGTAATGATTTTTGCAGTGCACTCGAAACCTATCTACTCCAAAATTTATGTAGAACTTTATAAGAAATATTACAGTATATAAATATGAGATAAGATGGGTTTTTTTTATCAAAAATCTTAATGATTTTTGCCATCTATGCTGGACTTCAGGATTAGAAACCTCACTTGCTCCAGATAGATGCCCCATTCGTAAAAGACTAGGAAGCATAGGTAATTAACATTCATAATTCAAAAACGAGATTTGCATTTGACTTAAAAGCCTATTTACATCAAATTTCTGATATATTTTTTAATTTTTTAAATAAAAAAATGCTGCAAAATCTTGGATAGAAACTTTTTATTTTATACTTACATATTCCTTTTTTTCCCCCGCAAATATTGCAACGGATATTATACATTGTGCACATCTCATGCAGTCATCCCAAACAATCAATACAATGTATCCACTCCACACAAAGTTTAGTTTAATAATTTTCATGGCATTCCGTTGGTGGTAAGCTTTCGGTTCATAACTGTTTTCTTCGCGCTTTCTCTTAAACTGTAGCTTTTTGGAAGGCCGTGTTATCAAACAAGTGGGTAAGTGTGATCAGAGATCACACAGAGGCTTTCGTTTAATATTCCTTTCAAAACACTTTATCCTATTGCGAAATCTGTTAGTTCCACATTTCGCCACCAGGGGACGCACTCTATTCTACACAAACCTCTATCCGAACGAAACTCCGTTTTACAACCTATCCGTAGGTATATTAGTCGAGGGGATCGGGTCTATAGCACCCGAGATAGGTAGGCGCCCCCTGGCGCTAAAAAGTGGAACTGAAATATGTAAGGCTATGTGCATAATATGAAAGAGTGGTAAAAGTGGTGTTGGCAAAAATTAGAAAAGTACCCACCGGGTGCAATTTGGGGAGGTTAGAAAAATTGCTTAAAATACACAAGACTTTTTTAAAATTTTATGATTTGTCGTTTGGTGTGATGCATTCAGCAATAAGTATGCAAAATTTCAAGTCTTCAACTTAATTATGGGCTAAGTTAGAACAAAAAGATTAAAATACACAAGTTAGAGCCAGAGGGTTAAATATAAGACTTTTTTCAAAATTTTATAATTTGTCGTTTGATGTGAGGTGTTCAGCTATAAGTATGCAAAATTTCAAGTCTTTAACTTAATTAGGGGCTAAGTTAGAACAAAAAGATTAAAATACACAAGTTAGAGCCAAAGGGTTAAATATAAGACTTTTTCAAAATTTTATGATTTGTCGTTTGATGTGAGGTGTTCAGCTATAAGTATGCATAATTTTAAGTCTTAAACTTAATTAGGGGCTCAGTTAGAACACAAAGATTAAAATACACAAGTTGGAGCCAAGAGGGTTAAATATAAGACTTTTTCAAAATTTTATTATTTGTCGTTTGATGTGATGTGTTCAGGTATAAGTATGCAAAATTTCAAGTCTTCAACTTAATTAGGGGCTCAGTTAGAACAAAAATATTAAAATACACAAGTTGGTGCCCAGAGGGTTAAATATAAGACTTTTTCAAAATTTTTAGAATTTGTCGTTTGATGTGAGATTTTCAGCTATAAGTATGCAAAATTTCAAGTCTTAAACTTAATTAGGGGCTCAGCTAGAACAAAAAGATTAAAATACATAAGTTGGACCCCAGACGGCTAAATATAAGACTTTTTGAAAATTTTAGGATTTGTCGTTTGATGTGAGGTGTTCAGCTATAAGTATGCAAAATTCCAAGTCTCCAATATACATAGTTTCTGAGAACGGGCTCTGTGACGGACAGACAGACAGACAGAGGAGCGAGACGAATAGGGTTTCGTCAGATGAACGAAACCCTAGAAAGGCAGTAGAGGACACTCATATCACATCATACTTCCTTCCACATCCGGCTTCTCATTTAAAATATAAATTACAACAGAAAATAAAAAATGAATGGCAGCAAAGATGGGAAAATGAAGGCACATGCCGCTACACACATAACTTATTACCAAGCGTTCCCATTCAATTTACCGTAAATAATAGTTATATTTTTCTTTTTTTCACAAATCACGGCTCTTTCTAGAAATATATTTACGACACAGGTAAACGTGACTCTCCTCTTTGTGTATGTGGTCTCCCCTTCACCTCACTTCACTGCATATTGGATTGTCCTCTAACAACATTATATCACGTTAAAAAACATAGATCTATGGCGATTTCGGATTGGATTAATTATATTAGTGAATGCCCTGTTCTCATGAACAGAATATCAGCACTAATGAGATTTATAGAGAAAAAGAAAGTAATTTTTAGAAATAATTATCCATCCTCTCGGTCACTTCTTCAGAATATGATTGATGATTTTTTTTTTTTTTTTTTTTTTTTGTTATCTTCTTTGTTTTCATCGTAAATAGTTTTCATATATATTCATTAAATATTATTATTATTAATTTTTTTTATTATTGGTATTATAGTTATTACAAGTAGTGTTTCTGTTATTATTATTTTGTATTTATTATATTTCGTCATGCTTTGAACCAGGCAGCTATACTGAGAATCTTACAGTTTTTTTTTTTTTTTTTTAATTTACTATAGCATAAACATAAACATTGAACATTTCTTTTTAATTGCTGCCAAAAGGATGGACTAACAACTGGGTTTCGGCCGTCCGTAGGAAAACATTCCATCAGGCTTGCAGCTTGGAGCTACGGTTCAAATTTCCTCTTCCCCCCCTTCCCTTTTCATTGTCTGGTTTTCTGGATGGCTTACCTGTAGAGTTGGTTTTTTTTTTTGTGGTGTACTCTTTGTCAAGCATTCTTACTAACTTCTTCCTTCCATTTTCTCGACTTGCAAAAGCAATAACAGGGCTGATATTGTGTAAAAATTTAGAAGGAAACTGACTTGTAGAAGGAAGAGGTTCTTCTTGATTGTTTTCAATCAATACAAGTAAATTTTGACTTCGAGAAATGTCGATGTCCACCAAATCTGTTTTCTAGTTATCAAGTAGGCCTTCTCGACAAGAATAAGAGATGGAGGAAAGCAAGTCTCTTGTGCTTCTTTCATCATTCTAAAATTGACGTATGTCGTGAAAAAATGTTCTGGAATTGGAATAGCTTCAAGATTGATGTTATGCAAAAATTTACAAGGCGACTGACTTGTAGAATGACAAGTATTTTATATATTCTACGGAAGGTTAAACTTGTGTAATTTAAATTAATGGCAAAAAATTGCGAAAGTTAAAAGAAATATTATTTAAATAAATAAATGACCATACAAAAGGATTATACCTGTAATTATAGTGCTTCGGTATATTCTTTCCGAATTTTATTGTGAAAATGATATTCTTAAGGAATTTTAGATTTCTACTTTGTGTTTAGCTTTCTATTAAGTGCTTTCGAAT
This sequence comes from Maratus speciosus, assembly GCA_963932465.1. Taxonomy (NCBI): domain Eukaryota; kingdom Metazoa; phylum Arthropoda; class Arachnida; order Araneae; family Salticidae; genus Maratus; species Maratus speciosus. The sequence goes on from OZ010791.1 coordinate 463,815,638, forward strand.
ATATTTTGATATAAAGAGAGAGAAAGTTTGGAATGTGTGAATTAAAATGTTCTGAGCACAACTATAAAAACCAAACACTTAAATATTTTTAACTTAAAAATACGAATAAATTGCAATCTTAACCAACTTTTTGAAATGAAACAAATGGTTTTTTTAAATGGATAATTTATCATTAATAAAGCTGCTATCAGATTCGCCAAATTTTCGAGCGACCAACTTTTCAGTCGACTTTAACTCCAACTTTTTCGCGTACAAAGTGATAAAAGGGTTGCAATTGTCGTTGCTAAAGTTGGAGGAAAAACCGATACTACTGTTACCAATTGTTACTATTTATCGCTCTTTCGCTGGCGCAAATAAACTTTCCTAAAACTTTGCGATCAGTGTTTCAGCTATCTCTTGATATGAACACCTTTTCAAAGTTTTATTTATATGCAAACTGTATTTTTATGCACCATATATGTGGTTTTTCTTTTACGCATACATCAAAACTCTTTCTTGATCATCATCCCATTTCAGCTTAATCGCAGCTTCGGCCATTTTGGTAGTTGGAAAATGAATGACGTTGAAAACCGCTTATCTCTGATTCGTTGAAATGTTGCAAGTTAGGGGAAAAGTCGTGGCTAGCGGAGATTTTTTTAGAGCTGTGGTAAAAAAGTTGGGGATAATGTTGTTTACTATCACACTGAGTGTTGAGACGATTTCTCGCAGAAAATCGGCTGAAATCAGGAGTTAGTTCAAAAATTGCTCGAAAAATTGGTGGATCTGAAAGCAGAGTAACACCGCCTCCCACATTGTTAGGTAAAGATCCACCGGAAGGGCTATAGTCAACCAAAAGAAGAAACAAATATTTTTCTTACAACATTGAAGATTTAAAAAAATATTATTACGCGTCAAAGTTATTTGATAATTATAAATGGCGTCTTATGCCGAATCACAAGTGAGGCATATATTCGATGCAAGTGGTACATGAATCCTATTAATGTGGGATAGATGCTCCAGCCAAAAGCTCTGGAAATAGGAAAAAATATGGCTGCAACCTTTTACTAACACACTACTCGATAACTGTTTCAACAACACCCACAGGAAGCTTGTGTAAAAGTTTGAATGAATGTGTGCGGTAGAAATGGCTTAAGTTGCTTTCGAAAATTTTGTAAAAAATCAGAAATGGTTTATTCAACTGTTATTTTTTCAAAACGCTTATTAATATTTTGCTATTGACAATAAGTTATGGATTATGGACTTATATTGGATATAAAGTTCTGGATTATGGACTTATATTGGATATAAAGTTCTGAATTATGGACTTCAGTTTCAAATAACTCTTCCACGCTATCTTAGTATGCAGGAAACACATAAATGTCTGCCTAATAAATTGCTTGAATGTTTTCATGACCACGACAAATGCAGACTTTCTGAGGAATATTTGTGTATTGTTTTATGAAACTTGGCCTTAAAGCTGCAAAGGAATCCAATGTTTTCAATGTAGAAAAGTTTCTTTAAACAAAAAGTTGTTTTTTTTTTTTTTTTTTTTTTTTTTTTAAGGAAATGTCACCTAGGATTGATGAAATTATGTGATTTTTTTCACGACTTACTAATGTAGATTTAGCATGCAGGAAACACATTAGAGAACGTTATGGAGAACGTTAGAGACCTCTGCTTATATCTTCATCGGCATAAAAATCTGCAACAAGTTTCTGACAATTATCTACAATTATCTTTATAGGATTTCTTGATCTTCGGAACAATACCAGAGTTTTCATCAAGTATCTCAATATCACTTAACTTTTCAGTTGGAGAACTGGGAAGTTTCATTTAAACACGCTTCACAATTTTCTCCAAAGCCTGTGGAGTAAAATATTTTTTTTCGTTACCACATCCGAGGTTAGCTTGTTCTCTACTTTGTCCTTTTCTTAATTTTCCCTTTCTCTTGTTGAAGCTTTTGATGGCTCTAAGATATTTTTTCACTTTATCATAATATGTTTTGTTTTGTTTCTTTCTCATCTCAGCATATTCAGTATCATTCTTGTATTTTTTATCAATACAATTTTTGGCGTTTAACAGATATTTTCCTGCTCTTTAATGTGTCGTATATATAAGAAACAATATTAGAATCTTTCCTTTAAAATATGCTATCAGAATCCTTTCCATAAGAGTTACTATAAGAATCTCTGCAGATCATACACCAGAATTTAGTTAGCAAGCTTTAAAAAGCCTGTAAAAATATCTGACCAAATACCGCGTGCTTCAAGCCAAAAGAAAGCACACAAAAATGACACATTGAGTTTTTGAAATCTATTTGTAATCAATTGTCATGATTGTTTTATAATCTTAAGTTATAATAAAAAAAAATCCATTCATTAAAAAAATCACGAACAAAGGTAATTTATTTTACTTAAAATTTATAAAATACTCTTAAATACGGCAAAGATTATTTCAAGAACTATTTTAATAACGGAAGAAACAACTGAACTTCAAGAATTGTGTTTGTTTTGATTGTGATGTGACGCAGTTTTATGTCAAACGCTGGACAAAAATATTATTGGTTACTCTTGTGACACAGACATTTGTTACTCTTGTGACAACACTCCAGATCCTATTACATGCATAACACACAAAAAATATTTAATGTAAAATCTATCAAATCAGAAAGTTAGAAGTTTGGGGTAAAAATTTAACCCGTTAACGCCCAAATTATTTAAAAATTTAATTTAAGCGACTTTTTTTAGAATGTCTTTATAACATCAAAAATTAAGAATTCCTTGTAGTTTTTTCTCATAATAACAAAGCAAATCCCTTCTAAAATAGACTATGGAAAAATGAGCTAATGCAACGTGTTTCGAAAGAAACACGCTTTTTCATCAGATGCAAAAGAAAAACCAACCATTACGAGAGCAGAAAGAAATCTTTTTTTTCACTCTCATAGTGGTAGGAAGTACTACAGGTCGTACATTCACACCAATTGTAGCACTTTGTAGGGAAAATATAACGACTTATTCCAGAATCAGAAAAATGCCGTTTTTTATAAGGCTCAATCTGCTGACAAGAAAACTTGACTATATACCAGTAGAATGGGGCAGCGAGAAGGAATGCTGTGATACACACACGTGCACAAAAGAACCAATAGGTCTCATTACATGATAATAAACAACTAATAGGTCTCATTACATGATAATAAAGAACCAATAGGTCTCATTACATGATAATAGTGAGACAAAATGAAGCTGATCTACACTATATGGCCATTAATGACCGGACACTTTCAATTTTAGACATTTTGTCGAATATTTAAAGATGTATTTGTCGGATTTTCTGGAACTTCAAGATTATGAAGAATATGTTCTACTTCATATTTATCAGTGGCGATTTGATCGGAAGAACAACTAGGAGGCCAATAAAATATCAAAGAAAAATAATAATGTTTGGGATCATCACCCTGTAAAATAAAATGCACGAAATGATCTATCGCTAAAGCTTACAAATATATGGATATTGTACAATATATGTATTCATTTGTGGAATGGAGATATATCGATTTCTTTAAAAAGTTCAAAAAATTTTTGTATGTTTTTTGTTTATATCCTCCAGGGTTTTTACCAAATTTAACGCCAGTTTCAGAAAATTTGACAAAATGTAATAGAAATAATAGTGTGTAATTGGAATGTAAATATATTAAATATTTGATGAAATATAAGCAGTTGAATGAAGTATTTTTATCTGCGCATGGGCGCACGATAAGAAAAATATTTTTTCATGATTTGATAGCCAACTCTATGGAGCAACTCATACAAAAAAAGCCAGTCAAATAGCTTGAAAATTCAAAACGATATTGTAAATATAGTGAAGGAATTTTTAGTTGTTCTCTAAAAGCTGCTGAATGACAAGGGATTTTCCACAAATTGTCATTTTTTATTATTTGGCTTTCAGCAAAGGAGTTTGTACTTAATGAATGTCAACGAATAGATTTAGAAAAAGTGCTTAGATTTTGATACTTCTTTTTTCCTTGGAATAGGCTCGTTCTGGTCAGAATAAAATTTCTTAGAATAGGCTTGTTCCAAGAAGAACTTAAGCATCCATAAAAAATGAAAATTTAAAAAAGTAAAAACGACAATTTATGGAAAACTCCTTATCATTTAGTTGTTTATAGAGAACAACTAAAAATCAGCTCAGTCTATTACCGATATCTTTCTGAATTTTCACGATATTTGACTGGCTTTTTTTTTTTTTTTTTAAATAAATAAATAAAAAAAAATTTTAACGTGCACGCATGTGCAGATAAAAAATGTTTCATTCAACTGCTCATATTTAATATATTTACGTTCCAATTACACCATATTATTTCTACTACATTTTGTCAAATTTTCTGAAACTGGCGTTAAATTTGGTAAAAAATCCTGCATGATATAAACAAAAAACATACAAAAATTTTTTGAACTTTAAAAACAAATTGATATGTCTCCATGAATATATGTTCTATTCTTTTATAAATGAATGCATATATTGTAAAATATCCATATATTTGTTAGCTATAGCGATAAATCATTTCGTGCATTTTATTTTACAGGGTGATCCCAAACATTATTCTTTTTCTTTGATTTTTTGTTAGCCCCCTAATTGTCCTTCTGATCGAATCACCGTTGATACATATGAAGTCGAACATTTTCTTCATAATCCTGAAGTTCCAGAAAAATCCGACAAATATATCTTTAAATATTCGACAAAATGTCTAAAACTGAAAGTGACCGGTCATTAATGGCCATATAGTGTATTTATATGATGCTGGGCATTAATGGGTTACAGTAGTTTTTATAAAATTTAAACTTTAATATGTTTTTTGTTACTCTTGTGAAATTTATTCACTAACTACTAAATAAAGTTAATAATTTATTTAATACCTTAGCTAAAACCCTTTAACCATATAGATTTGGCGGATATAATAATAGCTCTTTATTTTGAACGCATAATATTGTCATTTAATAAATAGAAGTAAAAAAAAAAAGAATAATACAACTCAATAAGTGGACTTTTATGCTCAAATGCAAATGAAGTTATACAGTTAGTTTCCCGTCCATTTTCAGTATAGAGTTGTTCGTATGAAATTAAAACTTGCAAATTCGTATACACCAACTCATTTTAAATTTATGTATCACACTTATATTTTCGTTTAAAATAATTTTTCCATAAAAATTTTCAATTGCCGTGGACGTACCCATGTTTTTTTTTTTTTTTTTTTTTTTTTGGTATTCCAGGTGATTTGTTAGTACAGTTGGACCTCTATTTAACGAACCTCTATTTTGCGAACTTTTACTTGGAACCAAGAACATTTTGAAAATTTCTTCGTAAAATAACCTCCAAATAGCGAGGTGTGCATTCTTTATTTAACGAACTTTTCCTTGGGATCTAATTTTTTTTTCTCCCTATTTTTAAAAATATTACTGGATATTTCAAACTTATTCTTTCTTTTAACACATTTTATGATGATCAATGACCATGAACAGGTCTTACCAAGCACCTAACTCACCGTGAGCAGTAAAATCGCTGTGATTCTTTGCTTTCCATCCAAGAAGTGCAAACTTTCAATATTCCCTTTTAAGGGTGTATTCCTCATTGGAGCTGCCCCATGTCCTTAAACTATAGTTTCCAGTTTTCTAGATTGTTGATCATGATCAATCGTGTTGATAATTTCGATTCTTGTAGCTCGAAAATGTCAAAGCGACAGTGCTTGAGCATCAAAGAAAAAAAAAATTATTATTGATGTGGTGGATAAAGGCGTGAAGAAGAATACTGCTTTAAATTTGTATTGCTGTATTTCTCCAAACAGCTTATCAACCATAATAAAAAATCGTGATTTTTAATGTAAAATTATTTTTTAAACTGAAAATACAATGTATTTCCAGACAATGTTTCGTTTCATTCTTATTTCCCTTGCAGATTTCTTTTTGATGGGTAAAATAAATAAAACAAGTAGATATAATTTATAAAAAACATGTGACTAATTACTTTTTTTAATTATATTTAGTGTTTATGGACTTAAAATATGTTTTATGTAGTTTAAAGTATTTTAAAAGGTGACTCTCTGTTTAACGAATTTTCCATATAACGAACTTTTTTTCAGTATTTAGCGACTTCGTTAAATAGAGGTCCGACTGTACTATAAACATTTTATAATTTAAGAAAAAATGTTCAAAACATTATATGAAAAATTTAAAATTCGTTGCATTTCTCTCATATACTAATTAAAAACTGTAATTTCACTTTCAGTTTAAGTAGATTTTTGCAACCTTCTATATCCGGAGGTTAAAATTTGCTCCCGGTAATGAAAGTAACATGTAGAATAGTGTTTGAAATTGAAAAGCTCTGATGAGCCTCGAGGCCCTCGAGTATCTTTGATTGTAATTGTTAACAGAAATCGCTGAATGAAGAATAATCGTGCTTAAAATTAAATTTAAAAAAAAATGAAAATGAACCTATATTTTTGCAAGACTTAAACTTAAAATGTATCAAAAATGTATTTCTTAAATGATTCCTAAAAATATTTTTTTTTCTTACTCTCACAATTTTAGATTAGAAAACGTCTAGGACATGTTAGTTTGAAAATTTCAATGTTTCAACGTATTTTTAAGGGGAGACCTGTCATTTTGTAATTCGCTATACAATGCTGGAAAAAAGTTTAGGACCACCAACAATTTCTTAAATAATTTATAAAAATATTTTTTTTTTCTTACTTGCACAATTTTAGATTAGAAAACGTCTGGAATATGTTAGTTTGAAAATTTCAATGTTTCAACATATTTTTAAGGGGGGACTTGTCATTTTGCAATTCGCTATACAATGCTGGAAAAAAGCTTAGGACCACAAACAAAAACAGTAAAGCTGTTATTTTAATGAAAAGATCAATATCATTGCAAAATTATATACATACAGTTGCGTAAGTTTTTTATTATTATTATTACAATAACATGTTTTAAAAAATAAGAAAAAAAATTAATTTCTACAGAATACAACTTAGTGGGAAAAGTTTAAGACTAGTATATTTAATATTTAAATTACACATGTAAAAGATTTGTAGACTATTTTTGTTTGTTTGTTTGCTTCCTCTTAATACGTATGACTTCCAAAAGTCACTTTGGGAAGGATTTGGCTAGGTTTTTGCATGTGGAACTGAGTATTTGGTTCCATGTTTGTAAAATGGCTGCTTTCAATTCAACAATTGAATCAAACTGCTTTATTTTGGCGTAAACTTGACAAACCAAGGTTCCCCATAAGTTTTCTATGGTACTTAAGTCAGGATTTCTAGCTGGAAAGCCCAAAGTTTTAATGTTGTTTGCTAGTAACTAATCTGAAGTTGTCGCAGATTTGTGAATATTGTGAATAAAAGCGTTATCTTAAAACAACACCAACTTCTGATCCGTAAGTTTAGCTTTAAGTGGAACAAAATTATTACCAAGAGTATCATGATAGTCTTGGTGAAAACCAAACTTGTTTTTCCTTTTGGATTAAAACCTGCCCAAATAATCACTGAGCCAGCAACTTGTACACGTCTTGAAAGCAGATATGGCTCGATTCGTAAATCATACCAGTAATATCTTAAACTATCTGGTCCATCAAAGTTCTTTTTTTTTCATTAGTAAAAAAAAAAAATTGCCATATATTGGACTTCAATACATTGGACGATGCGAATTTTAGTCTTGCATCAATTTGATGCTTTTGTAACTTTGGCTTGGGTTTGAATTTAACATATTTAAAGCATTCGGCACTTTTTATCACATTTATACCAGTTCTGGACTTACTGAGAGTTCGAAAGCAGATTTTACAGTACAAAAATAGGTACAATCTTGAACCGCCATTCTAATAACATTAGGTTTAGACCGGGCTGAGAGTTTTCATGGCCGTTCGCTTCTTTTATTTCTTCCATAGTTCATTGGATCATAAAGAAAATTGTGCACAACAGTTTAATTTTTTTTATTTGTAGGGCAATTTGCTTTTCACCCAGGCCGCAATTAAAAAATCCTATGCTAGATTTAAAAGAAGCTACTGGTCCTAAATTTATTTCCATTTGTTAATATTACAAGATTTTTAACACTTGAAGATAAAAAGACTTTTTTACATTTACAGTTGAATTAACTTCACATGTTGTGTTAGGTATAAAAAATCTAAATAATAAAAAATCTTAATATAATCTAAATTCAAGATATATAACTATTTTCAGAATTTTATTCTAAACAACAAAATTAGCATGTGGTCTTAAACTTTTTTCTAGCACTGTACACATCAAATATATCTGTAAATTTATGTATCTAATTTTAAAGCATTTATATATATTTGTTTATCTAAACAGTGTCTTATTAAATATTCCTAAAAAGGAACTTGAGAGTAAGGCTAATTTCAGACTTACAGAATTATGATTAAATTTTATACGTGTATAAAAAAAAACCGTTCGCAATTTCACAAAAAGAGAGCTTTGTGAGTATAAAGTCTGTTGTGAGTATATAAACAGATCCCTGCATAAGAAAAGCTACTGAGACAACTAAACCGATCTGTTGGTACGGTACTGATGCTACTGATTATAACGATGTATACACATTTGTAACTCATTTTTTATTTTAAAGCCGAATATAATATTTTTAGAGGCCTGTGCTGTTGATACTAATTTTGGATAAACGGCAACTACTATCCCAAAGATTATTTGCAATGCAATGAGAGATACTTTGTTTTCTGAAATTTTACTTTAAGTTTAATTAATTAAATTTTCCTTTTTACTACATGGATTTCTCTGTTACTCTCCAAGATTTTGGGCGGAGGGGGCAGATTAACTAATTTGGAAGTAAACGGCCTCGCAAATTTTTTTTTCACACGACCTCGCTAGAACGGCTCTGATCACCACGTAGTTTAGATCAACTGCTTATTGTGTATATCTATTTTGAGCATATGCTGTATAGTTACAAATAAATCCACTATTGAAATTATTACTGAGTTGAGAAAAATAACTTAAATTTATATCCATAAACAAGAAATAAGAAGAAAGAAAGATTATACCATGTTTCCACGAGAATAAAAGAAAGAAAATAAGTCTTACCATATTTTTTTAGGAAGATCTTAAGTAGTTATCTCCAGTTATAAATTTTGGGAAAATGTGACTATGAAAAATATAGTCCGTAGTATTATTCAATTCCATAATTTTAAATAGTAAAATAGATTGATGCATTTTTTTTATAGTAAAAAATAATTTTTCCCACCTGCTGAAGCAACGCTGCCCCAGATTGCCCAGCGACAGTAGTCGGCCCGCCAGCTGCTCCTTGTAGTAGCTGCCTTTTTTTTTTTCTCACCTAAGCAAGCTGGCTGGTTTAAAATGTGAAAAACGTGTTATATAGCACCGTGTTTTATGAATGTTATATACATTTTATTTCATTTCAAAACTTTAAAGTCGTTTTTCTCAAAACATTTTAAAGTTGGTGGACATCATTAGAAACAAAGTTACCTATATGACAACTAGTGTTGCCAGGTCGAGTGTCACAAAAAGTAGGACAAAGAGACAAAAAAAAAAAAAAAAAAAAAAAAAAAAAAGCGGGACAGTGGCTTCTAAAATACATATGGCATATAAATGGCATAAAATACACCAAACCCTATGGAAACGGAACGTGTCTCTAACGGAATACTGTCTTAAATATTAAAATTTCATTTTCCCTACGGCACAATTATGCCTGCTCGGCAAAATCCTATGTAAAACGGAATTTTTCTCCTATGACTTGCGATTCCGTCTAAACAGGTTTGTTTAAGTATCATATTTACAAAAATGTTTTTAAAAATAATTAAACCGTGTGGCATAAACTTATTTTGCTTTTCTTTAACTGATTTTATTTCTCTTAACAAATGTTTCAATATAAAATAAAGTGGGTCAAGTCTCCCATATAGTGGGTCAAACCTCCTATACGTGGAGAGCCTTGACCCATTATTTCCTCATGGTTAAAATCAATCATTTTTCGAGTGTCTTATATATTAGACTTATGTCGCAATTTTATTTTGATAACTAATTGTATAACGAACAAAATGATATTTAAAACTTTATTCTATGTTCAATGTTTAAAAAATAAAAAATCATTTCGTAATAAATGGGTCAACCCTCCTCAGTCTCCCTCTCCCCTATACCTTTCGGAGAAAAAATGTGTCAAAAATGACCTCCGATGGGAGGTCGGGACTGAAAGTAACTTCTTAATATAAGCCGTACCCAAAAACAAGCCTTACTTCAAATAAATCCCATTCGAAAAATAAGCTCATCTATTTTTCTTAAAATAGTTGGTATCGAAGAAATCATCATGTGCTAAAACAAAACTACCAAATACCGGGTGTCCCAAAAAGGACTGACTGATTTTAAAATTCAATAACTTGCAAACGGCGACAGATATTAAAAAAATTCTTGCAGGAGGGTTATGCATAAGGTCAAAAGTTTTTTTACAGTGATTTTCAATTTTAGTTCGATTTACAAACAATAGATGGCGCTGTAAGCAATAGTCGCTAAATACAGGCTCGATTTTGGGTCCTTTATCTTGTTCCATGCAGAAAAAGGAGATGGAAATGTATTATCCGGGCCACGAAGTACCAAAAATCGAGCCTGAATTTAGCGACTATTGCTTACAGCGCCATCTATTGTTTGTAAATCGAACTAAAATTGAAAATCACTGTAAAAAAACTTTTGACCTTATGCATAACCCTCCTGCAAGAATTTTTTTAATATCTGTCGCCGTTTGCAAGTTATTGAATTTTAAAATCAGTCAGTCCTTTTTGGGACACCCGGTATATAGCAGAGTTCACAAAGAAAACGTACTTGTGTGATGATAGCCAACAGGTGGGAGAAACTCCTTTTCCTGATTCCTCCTTTTACTGTATACTGAAATACCCCGCTAAAAGCGAAACGAAATTTTAACCGCTGAATCATCAAATGAACTTGTATAGTGTCAAAAGAGACAAATTTTTCTGAATCTGGGAACATATAATGTAACCTCAAACCAGAATATACAGTAACCTCTTCCAAGTTACCCACGATTCCTAAAAGCGTTTTTTATCTTTATAAACTTCAGAAACCAATAGATTTTCGAGACTTAAAGAAGCATTTATAAAACAAAGTTTCGTTTTATTGCCACCGATTTCCAGAAACATTTCCGAGTAATTTTTATAGTGCATTAATCCTTTCCCCGAACCAAATATCGGTTTTTGGGTTGCTATGCGTTATCAAGTAAACATTTTCAGCTGCGTAATAGAATTTATACATGCAAAAGTAATAAAATAACAATAATGTTAATGTTAATTCTGCTAATTTTTCATTTTTGCCTGTAAAACATGTTTGTCGAACATGATTTACTTGAGAATTGATAGGATCCTAAAAAGAGGCATTTCTGGTTGAGGAAAATGATTAAATACGTACATTATAAAATTACTCGGAAACGTTTCTGAAAATCATGGCAGCAAAAGAAACTTTGTTTTTATAAATGCCACTTTAAATCTCGAAAATATGTAAGTTTATAGGGTTCCTAAAGATAAAGGACGCATTTTGAATTGGAAGAGCTTCTTGTATTTTTTACTTCGTGATTTATACCGAGTGTTTCAAAAGTTCGGTGTGAAAGTAAAACACGAAAAAAAAAAAAGATTCATGGGTCGGGGTGATATGTGGTTTGCAGATAAATATTCAATGTGGTATGGGATTTTGTATGACAGCAGCAAAAAATTAGTTCAAAAATCTCGACAATAGAGGGCGCTACTGCAGATAATTCCATGAAATAATTCCATGTGGGCATATGGCTCACACAACGCAAGATTTGGATACAAAAAACATTAGAGAATACTGCATGTACACTTTTTTCTATCTAAATTTTGCGTTGTGTGAGCAATAGGGAATTATTACATGGAATTATCCCATGGAATTATTCCATGGGTTTATATGCAGTAGCGCCCTCTGTTGTCGGAATTTTGAACTGATTTTTTGTTGGTGTCATACAAAATCCCATACCACGCTGAATATTTATCTGCAAACCGCATGTCTCTGTGGTCCGTAGATCATTTTTTATCGCGTTTTACTTTCGCACCGAACTTTTGAAACACCCGGTATTTCCCTAGATTACGAAACATTTTTATTTTCTTTACAGTGTAATTCGAAAACAGTTTATTGAATGTTTATTAAAAATTACACTCAAATGTGTCCATATCACAAAAATTATTAAACTGTTAAGAGCCTACATTCGATATCATTACGACATTTTCAAAATTGGAAAAGGGTGGTAGATATTTTGAATAAAACATTTCATCAATCTTGCAAAACTGTCTCATTATTCTAACCAATTTCTGAGTAGGTGTGCGAAGAATAAGGCTCATTATATCCTTTCAGCAAACAGATCTTTGTAATTTTTACTGTCGTGATTGCGATTCGTGATTCTGGGAACAATACAAGAGTGACTAACAGGAAAAGCTTTTATTTCGCTGTGAGACTGGATCAGACTGTATCACCATGCTTAGAAATTTGTGTAACTACATGCTATCATTAACAATAATCTATTTCTTAACACATTTTGTGCCACTGTTATACTATGTTTTTACAGCGTTTTCAGTAGGGTGGATTGGATTAAAATTAGCTGGATGGTTGATGACCATCACGAGAAGATTAATTTTATATAAGAAAATTTGCCCAAAGGATAAAGCAGTTTTAATTACAGGTGAGATTTTTATTTTAATATTCTAATATTTCCAATGTATTTTTTAGACTAGAAAAATTATTATTATGATTCACGTGGGTGCTTTCATAAAGGGATTGGGAGAGGGACTTTGTTCCTGACTGGGTTCTCAAATTTAATTAATTAAATTTTCTTTTCCTCTAATTAGTTTGAAAAAAAGTAACACTTATTTTTCTCTAGGAAAAATACGAATAATTAAAATCAAATAATTAAATACTAACTAGGGAACATCCCTAACTGTCAGTTCGGTATTTTGACGAGAGGGGTATCGTTCGAAAGCTCTTGTCACAAGGATCTAAAATTGCAAAGGAACTATGCTCCCGAATCCAATAGTTCACGACACGTTTTGGAGAAAAAAAAATAAAAAAGGTAATAAAAGCACGAGATTCCTTCAAAAGCTATCGAAGGGAGAAATGTTGTCTTATAATTAACCATAATACGGTTTCTATGTAAATGTGTTGAAAGCACAAGCATTTCTAGCATAAGGCACTAACAATAAAGGGTATTATTGTTTGATAGCGAGCGCAGGTTTGTTTAGTAAGAGTGAATCATACACGTTTTACTGAATCAGAAGACTGGATTTGTGTTTTGCAGTAAAGCCTTTTAGAAAACATACTGAAGTATTGCATGGAAAGTAGGTGAAGAGAACTGGCTGTAGGCCAAGTAATGTATTTTTAGTATTTTGCCTATAGTAATAGTGTATCAGTAGAGAGTTATCAGTAAAAAAAAAAAAAATATATATATATATATGTATATGTATAGACCCGCGAGAGGCTTTCTCGCTGCAATCTTTGAGATTATTCGCTGATACGTTTTCCCGTTAGTAATTTTTGATTAATTGCAATTGTTTTTAATCAAACAATGTGTTTTAATTATATGAAAGTATACTACGTCAAAAGCCGTTTTCAGAGCCTTTTGAAAAATACCTCATTCATAACTGTGCCTACGGTATGTGCAGAGAAAAAAAGGATATTGACATCACAAATAATACATATGATGGTTTTCACCTATATTCTGTAACCCGTGAAGCCGGGTCCCTTGTTTATTTAAAAGAAATAAGTTATCAATATTTTTGTATTGAGGGCATTTTTTGGTAAGTAAGTATTGCATTATTTTCTTTAAATTCTAAAAAATTGAAAAGATCTTCATTGAAAGAAATATTAAAATAATTCATTTAAAAAATAAAATTGTCTTTTTTACAGCTTGTTTTTTTAAACAATTACTGGTATTGTACTCATCTTCGCTTTGTTTTAAAAAATAGTTGTCAAACGAAGTGGGATATCTCGATGCTCTAAAAAAGTAATAAAACTTTTGGCTTGCAATTTTGTTTCCGTGTATTCTGAAACATTTACTTGTATCTTATATCTATATAACTGTTCTTTGATTTTTCATAATTTTAAATATTTTCCATGCCTGCTTTTAGATATCTTATGTTCAACCCCTTATCTCAAATGATTACAATGAAATCCAATTCAATAAATAGCATTAATTATTTCAGAATAATATTTCATTTAAAAAATGTATACTTTCGAACATGTTATAAAAATTCTATCGAATATCGATTTTTATCCATTCTTTCTTTAATTGGATACTAAACTATCCATCATTTTAAATGGGTTTTAAAAACTTCTAAGAACGTTTCTTTTTTCCATTTGTTAGTTCTATTTATTAATATTTTGCCTCCGTATAAATTTCTTTGATTTTTTGACATATATATATGTTTATTTATTTGCTTTTTCAAATATTTTAAATTCTTTTTGTAAATTAAGCTCTACATTTTGAGAACTACGGACTTAAGGGCTTGCACTAGTCACAAAAAGAAACGTTCAAGCTAAATAATGTTATTCTTATGGGAGTATTCTTTGCAGATTTCTCTCTCGCATTTTAATATTTTTAAGTGATTTTTTTGCATAGCATACCTGAGGTCGATATTCATTTTTGCGTGATTTTACTTCTTAGATTTTAGCTGAAGTTTTTTATATGCGAACACTTTCATTTTTAGAACAATCTCTGAAAGTGAAACTATGCTCATATAAAAAAACTGTAATCAAAATTGAAAAAGTAAAATCACGCAACAATAGGTATCGACCTCAAATATCCTATGCAAAAAATCATTTAAAAATATTAAAATACAAGCGAGAAAACTGTAAAGGTTTTTTCCATAGGTTTAACATTAGCGTTCGAGTTTCTGAGCGTGACTAGTGTAGGTTCTTAAGGTTCCTATCCCTGAAGCGAAGACACTCACGTGCTAATGCTAAACCTACGGGGAGGTTATTTTCTAATATCTCGTTTGCATTTCGACATTTTGAAAATATATACATATATATATATATTTTTTTTGTAATGGACAGCTGAGGTACATCTCTACATCGCTCCATTTTCATTTTTTCGATCTTGGTTGCAGATATAGAATGAAACTTTAATTTTCGAAAGCGAAAGTAACTTTGTAAAAAATATATGCAACCAAAATCGAAAAAGTAAAAAAGGAGCGATGTAGAGAAAGACCTCAGCTATTCAATAAATAAAAAAATATATTTAAAAATGTTGAAATGCAAACGAGATATTAGAAAATTACCTCAACATAGGTTTAGCAGTACCTCGCGAGTGTCTCCGCCTGCAGGGACAGAAGCCTTAAGGTATCCACACACTTTCGGAGGTGATTTTTAAAAAAAATTAAAATTTTATCTTTATACCAATTTTTAAAGATACATTCAAGTTAAAACTTTGTAAATATTTTGACAAGTACACAGAAATAACAATTCTTTTAAAGTGCAAAATAGTCAAATTTATGTGAAAAATTGACATTTCCGCAAAATATGATAACTCAAAAACAAACCAATGTATTGGCATTTTGTAAATTGCATAATAAAGAAAATAACTTTCTATACGACATAGACTATTCGCATTATAATAGCATCTATATATCAGATGATGTGGTAGTTGAAGTGCTGATGTATTGAAAAATTTGTAAAATTCGTTACAACTTTGTCACTTATGAAAATACCACTGAAAATATCAAACTAATTAATATATTATCATGAGTGTAGTCTATTACCCCAATAAACATTTGTAAAAGAAGTACACAAAATTTCAAGGCATAATTTTTTGCTATAGGTTATTTTGCGTATAGTAAGAATTTGAAAAACTTCATATTGAGAAAAAGCTAAAAATAACTTTTAAACACAATTCAAAAGCTGCAAATAGCTGTAACTTTAAACGGTTATAACTCTGGTTCTAATTACGATAAAGACACAATTTAAGCATAATTCGGCAGTTAAAAAATTCGATTTTAATATTATTGCAAAAATGAAAAATCGATATTTTGAGCGAAAATGAGTTTTCAAAAGTGTGTGGATACCTTTAGTGGAATTACAGTGGAATATATTTCAATACGTATAACTTTAAATTATTTTAGAAAAGTAATATTTGAAAATAATATTTAAAATTATCTGTTAATAATATTCTAACTTTAAAGGCACAATATGGATTTATCAATACTTAAAAAAAAAATTTGTAGCTAAATTACTCAGAAACTTATTTTTTTTTAAATGAACAATTGACTTTATATTGATTTTGTAATTTTTAACTTAATTATTATTGTATTTTCAAAGGTTGCGACACAGGATTTGGAAATGAGTTGGCAAGTAGAATGGATTATCTTGGATACAAGGTGTATGCTTGTTGCTTGGACCCAAATGGAGAAGGAGCCAGAAAATTATCGAATGAATCTTCAGAGAAACTGACAGTGTTGCCCTTGAATGTAGTTGACGATAAAAGCGTCCATGCGGTTAAGGAATTCATTGCCAGAGATTTACGACAAAATAGTAGTTCTGATTCTTTTTTTGGAAAATCTCTTTCAAGATTTTTTAAATTATTGTTATTTACTGGGTTTAGAATGTTTTTTTTTTTTTTTTTTTTTACCTGAAAAAAATACATAAAATAATTACTAATTTACTAAAAATGGTGCTTAAAATTTATTAAAACCATTCCATTAGATATACGAGTTGGAACCCGTCGAAATTCGACGAATTAAAATGTTTAGAATAGTCCTGTTAGATCGAATCTATAATAATCCTAAAAAATAATTACAATAAAAAATTTGTCTTGCATTGGTTATCTAACTCTTAAAATAAATAATGTTTTTAACCTAAAAATTTCCAAAATATTATTTCCAAAAACTTCAACTGCTTAAATTATTGAAAAATTAAACTGTATTGGAATACGTAATCAAGATGAGTAATTATGTTGAAGTTATCGATTGAGGCTCTTACGTTTGTTTTTACGGGAGGAAAAATCAGTAAAAACGATTTCGCTTTGTCACATCATAAAATGTCCCTCCATAAAATCTAAACTGTACATTATTTTCACATTCTCAAAATTTACATACGTACCACTCAAATTCACAATTTAAAAGTATTTTAACGCGCAATACATTATTAATGAATGTATTTTCAAACTTAATGTCACGTTTGTCCGATACACCTTTTCATGTGAACATTCGCATTAAATTTAAGTTCAAATCTCAGTACCCACGAAAATTTACCATTGAGAAATTTGCCTTTAGTTGCCATAGTATTGGCCATTTCGTATTGGTCAAATATTTAGTTTTATCAAAGAAAATGATCGTTTGTTTTAAATATGACATCATTTTTACTCACTGAATCATTTTGCCGAGCGGCTCAAACTCAGTATCAGCGTAATTTAAAAATATTAAAATATCTTCTTCAATCTTTTGATTTATGAAGAAGAATGCGTGTTTTTTTTTTAATGGCTGACGTAATTTTCTGTTCAAAAATTAGAAATAAGTTACTTTTATTTTCAATGTGAAAATTGCATCAATAAGGATATAATCAATAAAAATAAATAAACCATGACTATTTTCCCTTTACTTTTAATAGAAATGGAGTACTTCAGTTGCCACAATTACAAAATTGGTACTAAAAACTATAAAAAAATTAATATCTCAAAAATAAATTGAGATAGAGCTTTCAAACAAATTTCATTTAAAAGAACATTTTTTTCCCTATTCGACGGTGTAAAAATTAAAACTGTGCGATGTTTAGAAGTTTAAAAATTTGCAGTAGCGAAAATTACAAAACCGAAATTTCATTTCAAATTTCAAAGTGTTGCCATTCGCAGAATGACGTATGCGTTACGCACAGATATGTTTGTCCTTTATAATATAGATGCTGGTCTTAAAAACTTAACGAATGTTAAGTTAATAAAATGGTAATGTAACATTTTTTTACACATGTTTTTAACATTACGGGTTTTAAGTTTTTAAGACCAATTTATATCTAATGGAATGGTTTTAATAAATTTTAAGCACCTTTTTTAGTAAATTAGTAATTATTTTATGTATATTAACTCAAGGTGAATATGTCATTCCTCTTTAAACTATTTTCTTGAGTTTTTCTAATTGAAAAAAATACAAATAGTAGGGGAAGGACGGGCAAAGTGGCCATTTGAGTTTTTTTCGCTGCATAGTGCCCCCAGTCACGCGGGAACTGGGCGAAACAGTCGTCACAGATGCTGCTAGTATTTATTGTCTGCGACTTTTTCTAGTTCTGAACTCATTTCATTGTTTTTTCGCATTTTTGGTTCTAGGCAAGTGGTGCAATTTCTTAATTATAGCAAAATATTATGTAGTGTTATAATTATTTGCTCTTATGCTGTTTCACCAGTATGAAATAACGTTTTAAATTATGAATTTTTGAAAACGCTAAGTCATGTAGATTAGATGCTAGACCATAGCTTTTGTAATGGGATCATTCCGGGCAAAGTGGCCACAAAGAGATCGAGTAAAATGGTCAGATGGTCACTTTGCCCGGAAACGATTTTTTGTTCGTTGTTCATACTAAAATACTGCTCAAAAGTGTCTTCTTTCAAAAGATCACGAATTGTGTATCGGTTGTGATGAAGAAGCGGATGATTTTGAATGGGAATTTTGAAAGTAGGCCTTACGCCTAATCCTTTATTGATAGACTATTGATGCTCATTACTGTTTAATTTATCTTCTAACGATTTAATACTTAAAATATTACAAAACATAATAGTTATTCTTAATATGTTACTTTAGCTTATGTTTATTAAATAGACAACCTGAATCAATGTGATTTGTCCATTTACCTATGCTGGCCACTTTACCCAGCTTACGCGGACAGAGTGGCCAATTTGTAGTTTTTTCTTTGAAAGCAATGTGTACATTTTAAAATAATTTTATTTAAAAAAAGTAAAATAGCAATTGAAGCTAAAGTTATTATAGTTACTATTGGTATTCGTTTCTATAACTTCACTGATTAAATAGTTATCATGAAAATTCATCAAATGTTATAGTGGCCATTTTACTCTTCGTTCCCCTTGATCGAACATAATTTTTCTTTGTTAATATGCACTATAAGAACCATTTAAACGACTTGAAATTTCAAGAGCTATTTAATCCACATGACTTGCTAGATCAATTATCTCCTCAATTCAGTTTTAGCATAAAAAAATTGTTTAACATGATCTCGTTAAGTATATTTCCTGGGTTGCAAGTGCAATGAAACAGCCTAAGCCACTAAGAAAGATTGTGGGCTTCGAATAATGGATTTTTATAGTATTTAATGCTAGCTAACCCATCCGGCGTTGCCCAGATCCGAGATAATAACCTTAAATATACCTGCAATCAATGGCAAATTCAGACTTTTTTTCCGGGAATGATTTAGTTTGAGGGCGAGACTGCCTTGGGTAGCATACACCCTCTAACATGTATTATTTTATATTACTAAACAAAAATTCATCCAAATGAATCAAGAGTTACGGATGTCCTTGCCTTTGACAGAGTAAGCTAGGGCGTATGACGCACACTCCTGTCTGTTTTTGCAACGAGCCACGAATTTTTATGATTTTATATTTTTAAATGAAACTCTATCTAAACCAAACCCAAGATGGGGACCCAACTTTCTTCAGCAGCGTACACCCGGGTGCACTACGCACGCCCCGGTCTGTTTTTGCAAATGAACCTCAAATTTCTATGATTTTTATTTTTAAGCAAAAATTTTTCCCGTCGATCCTGGTGTCCGGACCCCATCCTCGAATTCTTGTATTTTTATAGTCTTAAACAAAAATCTATCCAAACGAACATTGGATTAGGGGTCCCACTACAGACCTGCATGACTAGGGGTGTACCCGACCCAAACCCGAAATTTCGGCTTAAAGTCTACCCAACATATTCAATCTCGAACCCGAAAAAAAAAAATAGAAAAATCCATATTTTAATACAATTATGAAACAATAGTGTACAGTTATATCTCTAATATCAATTTTATTGTTTTTGTATAACAATAAACACATATACATTCATTAATATTCAAATGTATGTATATATATATATTTTAATTTGAAAAATATTCCGGACTTTCTTTTGAAAAATCAGATAAATCCAAACTCGACCCGAAAGAGTGAAAACCTAACCCGAAACATTTAAAGTCAACCCGACCCGTGACGAAAAAAGTAGCATAAATTCGCGGTTTGGGTAAAACCGGTTTACCCGGTAATTGGCTTGTATGCTGGGTAATTACTAACACTATTTCATGGCACTCTTTAAACAGCCAATAATATTACTCCTAATGTAATTTTAAATTTTATGTTTATTGTATTTTTATTTTTTCAAACAATAAAAAAATTTGTTTTTTTACAAATTGAGGAAAATTAAATTTGTGACACAAGGTATCTCAAACAATTTTTGATAGTTAAAAATGAAGGTTTATAGAACAAAACTAGGAGTGACCTTTGCACTATCACGTGATTTTACTTGGCTCGCTTCAAAATTTCAGAAGAGTTAGGAAGACGGCTTGCTTCGAATAATAAAAAAAAAAAGTTTTAAAACAGGATTATTTAAAAATTATAAAACAGTGTATTCATAAATAATTGGTATACTTGTTTCAAAAAAAGTGTTGACATTTTTAAATTTTTCCTGGTAAATTATTTTCAGAAATCATGTTTATCAGCTTCATTAATCTATTACATTATTCATCAATCTTATTAACAGTCATTATAGAAAAGTTTAGTGCCCCACAGAAATTCCGTGCCCAGAGCACTGTGTGTCTGTACTATAATCGGGTCCTGACTATGTATTCATACTTTGATTTTATTAGGCTATACATTAATTTAAATGATTTAGTTTAATGGAATTCACTTCCTTTTTACTTAAGCTTCGTTTTAATATTTTTTTCTTTTCTTTTTACAGTCTTGTGGGCAGTCGTAAATAATGCGGGTATCACTCACTGGAGTCAAGTAGATTGGACCTCAGTTGAAGAAATCCAAAGAGTCTACGAAGTGAATGCCACTGGAACATTGCGTGTCACGAAAGCTGTTCTACCTTTTCTCAAGAAATCAAGGGGGAGGATTATTAATGTAGCAAGCATTAGTGGTGAGTCATATGGAGTTTTATTTGCATATTATTTTATTTTTCAAGTATTCATACTATATACAGCAGTGCCTCCAAGATTTTGAGTAATTCTGCAGAAGCAAAAATATTCCTTCAATCTGTAGCAGTGATTTGAAAAATAAATAGTAGTAAATGGAGTGAAAAATGGAGTAGCTGAAAAAAGATCGTAAAGAATGCAGCCAACTGTAAGTAATGCAGATATCATTCACTGGGGTCAGATAGACTGGACGTCAGTTGGGGAAATCCAAAAAATCTACGATGTGAATGCTGCTGGAACAGTGCGTGTCACGAAAGTTGTTCAAGCTTTTCTCAAGAAAACAAATGAAAGAACTATTAAAGTACCAAGTATCAGAGATGAGTCTTAGTTTGAAGTTTTGCTTGCATATAACATCATTTTTTTAATATTCATAAATACAGCGGACTCTTTCGTAAATAACCCATGATGTCACACCCCCAAAGCTGGCGGTATTTTAACCGTTAATCCACTATTCTAGCCACTATATCGCTAGAATGTCAGTATGCGCAGTCGCAAATACCATCTGCAATCGAATTTTGGCCTCTACCGAGGTTGCGTGTGTAAAGTTTAATCAAAATTTTGAAATTTAGTGAATGTTACGGGATACAGAGCAACATTTTGAATTTATATTACAATATGCTCAGTATCTACTGCTGCAAAAGGATTTATTGAAGTAGTATTTTTAAAAAATGTATAGAGCTCCATGCTAATATTCGAAAGTAAATACCTCCAGCAGACGAACTCTAATCTCAACTTGAAGTCGCTTGCATAAAGTCCATTGCAAATAATGCAGACATCACTTACTGAAGTCAGGTGGACTGGACGCCATTTGAGGAAATCCAGAAAGTGTACGAAGTGAATATCATCGTAACACTGCGCTCCACGAAAGCTGTTCTGCCTTTCCTGAAGAAATCAAGGCCTAGGATTATCAACGTCGCAAGCGTTAGTAGTTAGTTATACTTTAAAGTTTTGTTGGCATATAACTGTTTATATATATTCATGAATACAGCAAATTCTTTTTCGTATAATTCAAGGTTTTGGTTAATTCTGTTGACGTATAAATATTTCTGTGAAACAGCATGAAAAAAATGCGAGGAAAAAAATCGTAAATAATGCAGGAAGACGTAAGTAAAACGGGCATCTCTCACTGTTATCAGGTAGATTGGGTGTCATTGGAGAAAATCCAAAAGATGCATACGAAGTAAATATCATTGGAACATTTGGTTTCACGAAAATTGTTGTATCTTTCTCCTTTCTTCGAGAAATAAATAGGTAAGGGTGTTTAACGTAGCAAGGATTAGTGGTGAGTCACTCTTTGAAGTTTTGTTTGAATAATTTTTTGGTATTTATTAGATACTTTTCTTCGAATTTGAATTTAGATGATTCAAGATCTTGGGAAATTCTGCGGGTTCATGATTATTTCTGGCAACTGCAGCAGCCATTTCACAATAATCCATAGCAATGAGAAATGGATTTGAGAAGAAGGGGACGTATTTCACAGGGTAACGTCTCAAAAGTATATAATAATAATAATAATAATAATAATATATATATATATATATATATATATATATATATTATATGTCTAACCTATAAATCCAAATTTACAAATTAGATTAAAGGTCTTTGTGTATGTTATATATATATATTGTAAAGATAGCATTCTGAGTTTGGCATCTAGTATACAAGAGTATGGATGCCCCATGCCTGCGTACTTGCGCAGAGCAGACAGTAAATGTTGCGAATGTTGTGGCATCGTCTAAGGACAAAAAATGTTTTCTTTAATGTAGAATTAGTGTAACTTCTTATGTAGTTGTGTGTTTTGTTGTATAAAATATCTTCATCTGTTATTAAATTTTATGTTGGGAATCCAGTGGCCTCTAGTACCGGTAAAATAAGGTTTGAGAGTGAAAACCGGTGTGCATTCACGAAAATTTGATAATGACTTCGTTTTGGCACTGTGAATAAAGATCCGATGAGTCCCCAAATAAAAAAGTTATATTTATATGTTTGGGGGAGGGCAAACGAGGGGGGGGGGGGGCAATTTAAAAAAACTCAACTTTTTCAACTAGGTCTAACAGAGTATCATTTACCATGTATTGTTTAATGCTGAATCGAATAACACCGTTTGTAAGTGAATATAAGATCTTGCTACAAAGTTGCGACAAGTTTTATGAATATAAAATAAAAAATTACATTTATAAGAGAGCATTTATTACATTTATTTTATTTTCAAAAGCATATTCTTTACATCATATTAAATAATGTTAAACTTAAGTGTCCTCAAAATGCCAAGCATCAAAATCAGGATCGTTTGCTTTTCTTTTTCAAGATCCTGGAAGTTGTTAAATTTTACTTTAATTAACAATATAACTTATTTTTTCTCAATCAGTATATTCCGGCAAGCTACTTCTTCTCAAATTTGAACAGTGCAGAACAGGTTATTCCGTCCTTTTGGAATTACACTGGGCTGATGAACAATCACCTTTTCAGGAGCAAGATATTAGCTTGATTATTTGATCAGGAGCAGGAGGGAGAGTAATACGAGCAAGACATAAGCCACCGTCTTGACGTACCTATACCCAAAGTTCGGGTTTCAATTTATTTCCAAGCCAGTATTGTATTTGATGGTAGACCCTAAATGAATCTTGAGCAGCACTAGCAGAAATAGAGGAAAGGGATTCCAACTTCGGTGCTTTCTCTTTCAAAGGTTACTGGAACTGAGTGCAACGAAATGCATTGAGAGCGAGGTTTTCTGCCTTAGTTCTATAAAGATGAAGGAATAGGATTTGACCTGCTTCTTTTATTTAATCGGCCGTGACATTAGTTCTATTGCAAGTGTCAACACATTCTTTCAAGGAACTGTCACCAGCTTTCGACTTCATAAATAGTTTTTTATATTTGGTGTGCATGGAACTAGTTGTGTCACAACCGCTAAGTCCATTTGCGAGGAGGATGTAAGTTTTCATGCCACTGTATTGACTATTTAATGAAGTGGAAGAATACACTTTACTCTTTAGACGCTCTGTTTTGGGTTTTAAGAAAAGTACAGTCTTTTCAGGTACCGAAAGACTAGTTAGGATTATCAGGGTGTCTATGTCTTGTGTGAAAATGGTTGATAGTAATTACTGAGGTTTTTTTACAGCTGTTTGAATAATTAGTGCATCTGGATCATCAGAAGATTGTCTCACCACGACGTTGTTATTTTAAAATATGACAGATGATCAATTGCTTCTTGTTTTGAGCACTACTCAGGAACCGCTCTTGATTACCATTAACCGGAATACTTTCTTAAATCAGAAAATATGAGGCAATATGCCAATATCTGCGTAACTATTCACTGTTTTACGTACTATGGGGATCATCATAAACATCGAATACCACTGTTACATGTGTTTTCTGGTATAAAATTATTTTTCACATAGTTTAAGTTCTGCATTCAAACTTTATGGTACGTTCTCAAAGGGTCTTTATTCTACTTTACAGCATTCTAATGGATATTCATCATCAACGACGAAATTTTCAGTGCGACTCAATTTGTGTTCATCAACAGTGATGAATTCATAATACACCGATGACTGTACTTTTTGCTGCATTCCATAATATGCAAACTGGGACAGAAGATAGATTTCGTATCTTAAAAAAAATTACAAATCGTCAGTAGGTTTCCTCCAAATAAGGATTCGAGGGGTGGGTAGAAAATCTTAAAATCCGTGTTTATAACTTTATCGTTTACCTTGAGCAATGTGGTAACATCTTCATTGAATCGCATGTTGCAAACTACGTATGATTCTGATCTCAGCAAAAGTCTTCCCAACCTATTGTGCCCTTTTCCGTTTGCCAACTTTTTTGGTCATATGACAATTTCTGGAATTAGTTCAATAGAAATTGGAACTGTCATTGCGACGCTGAAAGAGTTATTGAGTTAAAGCCATTTTTGCAGTTTCGTCATATCACAAACATGTCTTTTAATGCGAATCTCTCGGGCATCAATATGTTACTTGAAAGTAAAGAAAAATGTGTCAGAGAAATCTTCGATGGCCTCGGTTATCAGTGACAGTTTTGACAGTTTTGTCAAAATATATGAGCTTAAATGGGGGGGGGGGGGGATTTCAAAATTTTCCCAACTTGAAAAAAATTGCTCTATTTTCAAACTGAAATGATATACGCAATGTGTGTATAATGATAATACTACTTATACGTAAAAAAATTTCCTTTCCAAAAAAAAAATGCTGAAACTATAAACATAAAAATTATAATTATTGGTTCATTTAATGAAAGTTTAAATACACCTTTTTCACTTAAATGATTAAAATCGAAACTAAATTAATTTATGTTTTCCTATCTTGGAATCATTCAGCATGAAAATAAAGATCAAAGGCTAAAATATCCAACTACTAAATGAATAGTTAAGGAAGCAATTTTAATTAATACAATAAATGGGAAATATAAAACTAGAAAAATTGCATATATTTAGAGAAAACTACATAAATATATGAAATAGAGTAGAACAAAATGCAACATAGTGAAACTAATGGTAGTGAACTTACATTTTGCCCTTTTTTTTTTTCACTTAACTTTATTCTGGTCTTCAAAGAAGGCCGCCAAAAAATAACATCATCCAGTTTAATAAAATCCTCTGTTTCCCTTTCACATTTTAAAAGTATGAAGCTGTGAAGTCTGTCATCACTTATGGTAATTCGTAATACATTTTTTTAATAATTTTTATTGATTAAAGCTTCTTTTATCAGATGCAACACCATTAGCTCTTGAGAATGTTAATATAAATAGTTTGAAGTCTTGACATAAATAGTCTGAATTTCTTGCCATGAGTGAAAATAAATTTAACATTATGGTTTGAAGTAATCAAATATTATTTATGTTTTATAGTTGAAGTCATGTACGTCAAGTTTCTGAATCTAGGAGGAAAAATATCAATAACTTTTTAAAAATTAGTCATATTCAAATTTGCCTTGCTGAATGGTAATTTAAATAGGAAATGTTTTGGGGCAATATTCTATTGGATATATGAAACAATGCCATTTAAGCCCATTATTAGAGTGTCCAAAATTTCTTTAAATTCTTTTCTCTGAAGCATTTGTATATCATCAGTGTCCATTGCTGTGTTATTATTTTTATCTATTCTGTTCGGTGGAGCCGTTTTCTTTTGTGTTTTTGGAAGTCGGTTTCAGCATGTATTCGCAACTTTTCAGCGAACACAATTCAACTTCTTATCAGATTATACATTCCAGTGAAATTCTCACTGATAGTTTGTACGTTTTGGACAATACTTTTCATTATAGTGATGTCTCCAGAATTTTAGTTACGATTTTTATTTTACTCAAAATATTTTTCTTGAACAACAACAAAAAAAAAAGCAATGAAATTCAAATTTTTCACTTTCTTATAAATACCAAATGCTTCTGTTCTTGTAGAAGAATTAGGTGTCTTTTCTTGGAAAGTCTTTCCTTTTCTAGTATTAGAATAGAATGCTGCTTTAAAAGAAAGCTTGTGAAATTTGCAGATTTATGTCTGACATTCACGGCTTCGACCATAGCCCTCGTATAACTACTCTAGCAACGACCTGTTGATATGGCGTCAATCGCAAGAGATAACAATAATTTATTGTTCGGTTTTCGTTTGTGACATTAGAATACAGTAGCCTCCCGCTTAGCCGGCCTAAACGGGACCGAGGGTAAGCCGGTTAAGAGAAAAAACGGTTAAAGCTGAGAAAAAAAAATTTTCTGTGTAATTTAATTAATTAAACCCGTAACGATGCATTTAGTTTCCAATTTGTGTAGTTTTAAAAAAGTACATATTTTCTATATTTTGTGAAATGAAAACGAGTTATAATTAACTGAAGTGAAGAAAAATTATCACTGATAACAAATAATGAAAAATATTTAGCACAAATTAAATTGTTGAAAATCGTGTCACACACCTTTATAAGAAGTTGAAATCGTTCTACATTATGTATATTTAAGTTATTCAACCATAAAGAAAGCAGCGACCTTCTGTTGAAGGCAAGATGCCCGACATTTTGCAGCATAATCTCTCCATATATTTAACATCATAAGTTTAACCGAGGAAGCTGTTAGCCGCTACTCAACATAGCGTAGTGCTAACTCTAATGCTTTTATCCCTTCCGTATGACGAATTGTAACAGTGTCAACTTTAACTGGATCATCATCAGGAACTTCATCGAAGATCAGAATCAGGATCTCCGTATTGAACAACATCAGTTACTGTCCTAATTAAATCTTTGTCAAATAATGTTTCATGCTTGAGATCTTTATCAGACTCAAACAACTCTTATACATCTACGGTGATCTGTTCGCATCCCTCAAGCTTTTTAAATGCTTGTACAAAACAGTTTGCAGATAGATCGGGCATTATAGAGTTCCGGGTGGGTATTGCACTTTTGACCATTAAAAACACAAAATCTTAAATCTTCCTCATTTGTCTTCACAGGACATCTCATTTGTTTTGTTGTGGGGAGGGGGGGGGGATATGCCAAACCCCCTCCCGGGCCACACCCTGAATTCAACACTGGTGAAGGTCAACGCGTATCCATTTAGAACCGACGTTTTCCTTTCTGAATTTTACCTCCTTTCATTCGGGATTGCACTTCAACTCGAAACTGTACGTTGAGTTCCCGAGGACGTCATCCTTGAATTTTGCCTGATGTTGGGGAAAAAAGTTGGCCGGTTAACGCGGAATTCCGGTTAAGAGGGATGCTACTGTATATTTTAATTGGAACAATTTTCTTTTCAGCGATCTAACGCTAAATTAGTATTATTTATTTATTTATTTATTTTTTTTTTTGTCAAGCCTATTGCTTCTCATTAAAGACTTTAGAAGTCCATCGATAGCATTTAAAGCTACTGAAAGAGCCTTTGTCGATTCATCCATCCCAAATAATAATTTTTGCATTCCGAATATTTTTAGCTTCAATCGATGTTTATTTTGGAAGTTGTGGTTTCATCTATTCGTAAAATGCTGAAATGAGTGAACGACACCAGAATTTACAAACAAATTTATTTCAAAATAAGCAAAAGCTTCTGTTTACGTATTTACTAAAACGAAAATGTTCATTATATTATTCTGGTGCGAATGTGGCATTTAGGAATTAAAATTAGGTAGTTCAAAAATGAACCACCGCCCTTGAAGGGGTTAAACATAGTGATATGTTCTGCCACCATCAAACAAGTTTGCTGCTATTCCGGTCGATGCAACAGCTAATGCTGTGCCACCCTCTCCTCTGATCGAACTAAAATTGGCTTTATACGATTACGTTTATCCGCTACCAACAGGGCCATAAAGAAAGAAACAGCGTTGTAGTACATTTTCATTGGTAATTGCAGCCGTTATAGAGTCTACTCAACTGCTGACTTTAACTTGTTTTAACTTGAATCCCCATCTCTCCTATATATGTGAGCAAATTTCCGCCATCCTTAGTACTGAGGATGGTATGCTATAGGCTACCGAAACCGGTATGCTTAAATTTTAAAATGATTGGTGCTTTTAACATTGATAATTTTACATTCCTATTATAATGCACCAAGCTCCATCTTAATAATTAACTTAATAACTGCTTCAACTTTAATTCCCATTAAAATGCATTGAACCGTAGTGACTCCAAAATGACCCACTAATCAAATTTTCTTGAACCACAAAACGGTAGAATACAAAATTTAGTCAAAATCGTTACAGCCGCATTTTAGATAAAATTTGAATATATACACACACAAATATAGACACAAGATTTGCTCTTATTATTTGTTAGTTAGTAATATCTTGATAGTATAACTTTACTAGATTTTTTTTTTCACAGCACATCTAAGGACGTCTACGGCGTACTAATGTGACTAAAAACTGTGTACTAAAAATAGTTTTTGTATGCCTTGATTTCTTTTTTACAGGACGTTTTCCTTTTCCTGTCTTTGTCGGATATTGTATGAGTAAAAGTGCAGTTATTGCCTTGACAACTAGCCTAAGAATAGAATTAGCCAAGTGGGGAGTAAAAGCCATTACCATTGAACCATCTTTTTATTCGTAAGTATGGTGATTAAACACATTTTTTCTCCTTTTCAGCCTCCACGTATTTTTTTTATATTCGTGTACTTTCTTCATCAATCAGCCAGATTCAGATTCAAATTATTAAGTATATAAGTAGTATATTTACTGATTTATTCGACTGACAATCATGTAAAGATACCATTATTTTATAAAAGTTCATTTGATTTGTTTTCAGGTAGATTTCATAAGAAATACTACCCATTGCAGTCGTTACCATGGCGCGACTTTTGAAAAACTTCTTCATAATTTTTCATTATATGACCCCAGGATCCCAAAACCACGCCCACCTAAATATATATACAGTGAAACTCGTTTAAGATACGAATCAAGGGACCGAGAGCATTTCGTATCTTAACCCTCCGTCTACCAGACGGGTCCATTGGACCCGACAGGTACATACAAAATATTCATTCAAACCAGAAATTTCTTTAAAATAAACTAAGTATATAAACCAGACAAAAATAAGGTAAATAAATAAGTTAAATAGTTTTAAATAAAAATTCTGGTGTAGAACGTTTTATTAAAACTTGAATAAAATTCCCGGTAGATCTAGGGTTAAGCGGGATCGTATCTTATCCGGATTCCATAGATTCTCGAGTAATAATACATATATAGTCAGTGTACATTGTTATTAACGTATTTTAGCAATTTATAACTCTTATTTTAAACATTTCTAACAAGTTTTAAATATTCTAGAAAATTTGAGTTTAAGATTTTGAAATAAAGAATAACTTTATTTTTCTCCAAAATTTTATTGAGTCGTTTGTACAATAACAAAATTAAAATGCCTTTATGCAATACTCTCTGCCAAATTAAAAAAGGACCATAAAACAAAATGTTTGTTAATGTTTAGAAAACAGAAGCCAAAATAGACTACATACTTAAAGAGGAAAAATAATAAATTTTCATAATTAATTTTAGAGACAAACTAATGTATGCAAGGAATAATAATTATTTGATACATTATCAAAATTAAAGTAAGTGAAATAGTTTTAGCTTGTTGAAAAACAGTCGTTTACCTTGATTTGGTGCAACGTAGGGCGAGATTTTATCACGAAGTTTTCTGCCATGTTGATGTGGTAGAAAAAATCTTCGACGGAGGGACCAGCATCCATCATAAATAGATTCGTATTGGTTGTACAGTATAAGTTGATGGCGTACTGTTGAAGCAAGCTGAACGAGATCATTACAGATGCGAATGATGGTATGGATGGTACATCAGTTTCTTCATCCGCGTTATCTTTTGATTCTTCTGAAGGCCTATAAAAGGTTCATCGGACCTTTTGACATCCGCGATAGAACGAACTTCATTTGCTACAACCTGATCGTCAGTTTTGACAAATGAGTCATAATATTTGCATTCTTCTTGATGGTACTCCTCGTCTGGGATTTCAGCGTTTTGCAAAGTGCCATCGGCGTCAAAGGCTTTACAGAAGCAGTTCTCAATTGTGGTTCATGTTACGTCTTCCCACGACGCACTCAAGAAGTGCATGCGTGCAAGAGGTAAATAGATGACGTACAACGACACGATTTTTGTATTTCATAAGGCTTGGTATTTCATTTTGAGAACATGAATCATGCCCTGATCCATCAGTTGAACCACGCTAGTCGCATTGGATGGTAAAAAGACTAGTTTCATGTTTTGTAAACCAGGGATATCCTTGGGATGGGTGGGACAGTTTTCGGCATGACACAGTACTTTCCTGGACTCTTTTTTTCATTCGTTCATTGAACTTGAGAATCCACTTATCGAATATATCGCTTGTCTTGTCATCCATGTTTTGGCTTGACTTTTATAATTGCAGAGCAGATTTCTAGTATTTTTAAAGCAGCGAGGCTTCCGCGCCTTGCCGATGACGAGGGGTTTTAATTTATCCGTTCCGCTCATATTTGATCCAACGAAAACAGTGATGCGCCCTTTGCTCAGTTTGCCTCCAGAATATTTCTCACCCTTAAAAGCCATTGTTTTATCAGGCATTAATTTAATAAAAAAGCCCCATCTCTTCGACATTGTAAATATCGCATCTTGAGTACTTTTTCAATAGCGCAATTCCGTTGCTCTTTTTACTTATTCTGCCCTAAAGACACGTGATAAACGGATTACATAAGCACCATTTCGTATATTAAGCGGGTTTTTTGTCATCAAGGGACACATTCTCTTCGTATATTAAGCGGGATCGTATCTTATGCGTACGTATATTAAGCGGGTAATTTTACACAGGTTTAATAGGCATTTTTCAAGGGATCGAAGACAATTCGTATCATAAGCGGGATCGTATCTTAAGCGGGCGTATCTTAAACGAGTTTCACTGTATATATATATAAACTTTCTGTACAATTAAACCATTTAAACATATGAAATTGACCAAAATTTATGTAATCACCATTTATAAACAAAAGAAACAAAATACTAGTTAAATTATCTAGTACTATGAAATGACGTATGAAAAAAACAAATGAAAGAGCAAGTGGATGGATGCTTATATTGTAAACCACTTCTTCAAGGGTACATGATTTACAAATATAAGCAAAAAACAGTCGATTTCTGTAGAAAATCAAGCTATAAGCTGAAAAATTGATTCTCTATGTACCCAATCCAATCGATTGTAAACCAAGAAAGATTAAATTAATGTAAAATAAGATTCGCATAGATTGAAAGAACTAAGACATTTTATTTGATAAAACTTGTTAAAATAAATTAAACTTTAGCCCCCCCCCCCCAAAAAAAAAAAAAAAAAATCATTGAAGGAACCCTAAAAAACTTACACCTTGTAGCGATTATATAGTATACGGTTTAAGGTGATTAAAACTGTCACATTTTTTAAAGATTTGAACATATATAATAGCTAACGTTTAAAAGTTAATATCGATAAAACATATATTTCTACATTTAAACAAAAATAAAAATAAAAAATAATAAAACATTATAAATGTAAAAATTACTCAAAATTGATGTATGAATATACACTGCGTCTCATAAATATAAAGACACAGATGTTTTTGAAATTGCCTTTTATTAATTCAGTTATAAGAAATTAAATTTTATATCTCCTATGAAAGGAATATGTTATAGGGGTTTGCATTTAAATGAAATAATTTCAACTCGAATAATAAAAAAAAATAAGAAATTACGCTGCCTCATAAATATAAAGACAAATTTTTTCGAATGCGCGCGTACAGAAATAATGCGCACGCGCAGAAATACACTTTAAGCTACCCAAACGAGCAAAGTTGTTTGACTTGTTTCAATTGCAAAGATGCTGAGGAACATTGAAATTTCTAAAGCTGAGATTTGCAAAATACGTGGATTTAAAGTTAATGGCTTAACAGTTTCTCAAATACGTAAAAAAAAAACTGGCAGAAACAGGGTTGCACTTTATAAAATTTTATTACAAACTTACAATTTATGTACGAGAAAACGATCTATCAGATGGAGAAAGACTGGTGAAAGACTCGATCGCAAGACCATGCGACTTGTTTCGTCGCAAAAAATGTCACTCCGATAAGTTTCTCAGCGAGTTTATGGTATGGTCTTAAAGGAAACAGTACATCGTCAGATAAAAGAAAGCAAAAATATTGTGTGTCGGCATATGTGCAGATTTCCTTTACAGAAAATAAAATACAAAGAATGGAGGCTACTCTGAGCTAAAGATCATATGCATTGGAAGGACGAATGGATGCAAGACATTTTTTCAGATGAAAAGAGATTTAACTTGGAACGCCCAGATGGTTGGAATTCCTACTCGCACGATTTAAGATGTGAACCTCGAACCCTCTTCAGTAGGCAGAAAGGGGGAGGTTCTGTTATGGTTTGGGGTGCCTTCTCTTTTAATGGAACTGCAGATATTGCTTTTCTCGAAGGTAAACAGACATCTAAAGAGTATATAGAACTGCTTGATAGTCACTTGTTGCGAATTGTTGAACGTCTTGAGGGTCGGAATTATTTGTACCAACAGGATAATGTACCGATTCACTCATCAAGGCCCACAAAAAACTGGTTTTCTGATAACAATGTTCATGTCATGGTGTGGCCTGCACGTAGTCCTGATTTAAATCCAGTTGGAAATCTTTGTGGCATTCTTGTTCGCAATGTAATGCATCTGGAAGACAATTTTCAAACTTCCTTGAATTGAAAAAAGGAATCGAACGAAGTTGGTTTGATATAAAACCAAAATACCTACACAACCTAATAAACAGCATGCCAGCTAGAATATTTGCTGTTATTAATAAGAATGGACCGTTTATTGGACGATAATTCAAAAATATGTAAAATATCTTTATATTTATGAGACAGCAAATTTGCTTACATTTATCAATTTTCGAGTTCAAATTATTTAATTTACAGTAAAATGTTTTTTTAATACATGTTTTTTGTTATATGCATAAAATTTTGAATACTGAATTATTAAAATATTATTTCGAAAATATCGGTGTCTTTATATTTATGAGACGCAGTGTATATTAATAAATTAATAAACTGATATCTAAAATTGTTTAGATGATAATATTAAAACTAGAATCATATCTATATTTTAGTGGTGACATCTAGTGAGAGTTTTTTAATGCTAAGTTATTTATTTGTAAAGCTGAGTTATTTAAAACCATTTTTAGGGCTGCCATCTGTTAGCAATTTAAATCATAAAATATAGTCTTATAAAGTATTTTTTTATATAAAAAAAGGCAAATGAATTACAACCATAATAATATATAGCAATATATATATATATATATATATATATATATATCAGTGGCGTGGCGTCCGGTCATCGCTGGATGCGGCGATGACCAAGCAATATTTTAAAACTCTTAATAAGCTTTTAAAACTCTACGATCCAGTTTTAGCAGAACATTTGGAGTTCATGTATAAGTGAAGGTAAGATTTAAAGTTTCTTTTTTGAACATTCAACCATTGAATTTTAGAGTTAATAATTTTTCACCACAAACTTAAATAATTGCGATGACCACCGAAAATTTTCACGCCACGCCACTGATATATATATATGCAGTAAAATAAATAAAGCCCACATAACACTATTATTGCAGCAATGCACACAATAAACAATGCATCTGTTTCCCATTTAAATTACCAGTTTATGTAGGAATCAAATTATCACACCCAACAGGAAGATAAAAAAAAAAAAAAAAAAAAAAAAAGTCACATAGTATTCAGTATTGACAAAACGCACACAAGATTATATGCAATTTATAACCAGAAATGAAAACTGTAAACTAGCATAAATATGTATTAAATGTTTAATTATGTATATAAAATAGATTTAACAAGAAAAGAGGATAACCTTTTTTATTGCTTGTTGATCAACATACTTTAAATTTATTGATTTACGGTTAATAGAACAAAGATTATTGATTCTGTGAGCTAAGTTTAGTAAAATGTTGACATAAACTTATTTATGAAGACATGACATATGAGTTATAATGAGTAAATAAATTAACATTAAACGGGAAATCTTTTCGTGTATCATATATGTCACAGAGTATTGTATGATTATCACGAAGAATTTATTTAAGATTAGGAAATTTATTTCAATATTTATCATATCATTGTTACTATAATTAAAATTTTTATGATATTTTATTGGTAATAAATAATTTGATTGACAATTAAATTAAAAATCAATTATGTCATCAATATAACAGTAGATTTTGCAATCAACAATAAATGATTTACGTTTATAATAATAAAGATACATATATATGAAACGTTGTATAAAATTCTTATCAAACTAGTGAAAGATTGTAGTTGATGCATTAAATTCGTAGAAAACTGGCAGCTGGTGACAGGTCGTGTTAATTTTGCAGTCGACAGATCCAATCAACTACAGTAAAACCTCCCTAAAGCGACCACGTTCCATTCCATTAAAAATTGGTCGCTTCGAGAGGTGGTCTCTTAATGGAGGTCTTGTTTAAATCTAGATTTTAATTGTTGAAAAAAAGTAACAATAAATGTTACTAAAATTTATTTTTTACATTAGGAAAAAATATGAAAATTTAAGTATCAAAACAAAAGTTAATTTTACATAAGTTAATGACTGCAGAGTTTAAAAAATGAATACATTGAACTTTGCTTTGATTTTCCGGTTTTATCTTTCATAACTTTTATTTCGAAGTTCAGTAAATAAATGAATTTTTAGTTTTTTAGTGTTTTATTTTTTTGGACGGGAACAAATAAGGACGATTTCATTAATTTATCTATTTCTTTAAGAGTTCTTGACAGAATAGGGCAGAATAGTTTATTGACTGTCATTCTTAATTTATCATCAGAGTTAAATTCATTGCCTAAAAAGCACAAAGGGGTTTAAACACTCAAAAGTTAAATATAATAATTAAAAAAAAATTACTAAACTTAGTTTAGAAATTTGATGACTAATGCGCTCTAAAGAATTATTTTTCTAATAAAACCTTCTTCAAGTGACCAGGAAAAAACGGAATTTGTTCCACTTTCTTCCAATAAATGGGTCACTCATGGAGGGAGTTCAACTGGGATGGTCTCTGAATGGAGGTAAAATTAGTATTGAGCCTATGGGAATAAATTTCGTTCCATGAAAAAATGGTCGCTCAGGGAGGTGGTCGCTTAATGGAGGTGGTCTCACAAGGAGGTTTCACTGTACATGAATTTGTTGGTAATAGTTGAGATCAGCTAAGTCCAATTGAAACACAAGTACTATTCGTTTTGCAGTAGTATTATAATCCGATGGTCAGGGCATACGTGTAGCAAGGAATGGATTTTAGCAATCCGGTAGTTTCTACAGAAAAGCAGAGCTAGTTGTCATTCTAAGACATTTATTCATGAAAACGAAAACAATTCCCACATTATGAGAACATTCGTAGGGCCTCAGGCTGGAGCATGAATCGCTACATCACTCTAATAGATCTTAAACAGCAAATTTAGATATTTTACTAGACTGATATACCCCCCCCCCCAAAAAAAAAAAAAAAAACAACAACAACTCCATAACTTCTTAATTATAATACATATAAAATAAGATATACTATGTACCTAGTAACATAGTTGGAAGCACTGGAAAAAGACAGAAATAATGAGCTCCGAAGTTACGGCATCTGAGTTTTGTTAACACTCGCGTAGGATGACAAATTTCGACGTAATATAGAAGCGAACCAATCGGTGAAATCTCCACTTCGAGCAGCGGGAGCTAATCAAATCACGTGAGAGAGGTCCCAGACCTAGTAATTTAGGAATTTTGAGGTGAAAAGTCTAGCATCTCAAAGGCGCGGAAAACTGGATTCGTGGAATTTAAGACTAGAAATAAAAAATAGCAAAATGGCTTTTAAAAACATTTGAAAATAAAAACTAGCTTCTCTCAGAATACTATAGCTTTGGCAGTAGATAAAAATTTATGAAGGGATTAAAAGTTTTATATTAAGATTTCGAATAAGATAATTATTAATATACGCGTTTTAAATTTAAAGGAAATTAGCTAGGAATTAATAATAGATATTATTAAGAAATAGGGAAATAATGTATATGCCGGAAACTTAGAATAATTTTAATGAATATTGCAAGGTAAAATTTATATAGAATATATATATGTATGTATGTATGTATGTACTAAATTTTGTCCGCACGATAAAAGTCGAATTATGTGCGGATCGTCTTCAAACTCACCAAAAACACTGAGATGGGTAATATCTCTGCGGGGGGTTGCAAATGGACAAAATCGGCCCAAAAGGGTGGAAATGGGGAGGGGTTTTGTGAAGAAAAAAAACTCTATAATTTCTTAATTATAATACATATCAAATCAGTTTAAAGTTATTATTACTTCTAGGAAAAGAACCAAAAATTTATGCATCACAGATTTTTGATAAAATTAAAAATTGGCTCAAGGAGCGAAAAACGTAGGGTTTTGAGGAGAAAGAAATTTATAACTTCGTCAATTCTCAAGATAACGAATTCACTTAAACGTATTATAAATCTTCTCAATACTATCTACAACTTTTATGTTGACAAGTTTTTGATAAGACCAACTCTTACCGAAAAAAAAAAATAAAATAAAAACTGAATAAAAAGCGGGGGGGGGGGGGGGGGGTGAAGAAGAAAAAATTGATAACTTTGTCAATTCACAAGCTATTAAATCCGCTTAAATTTATTATAAATCTTCTTAATATTATCCACAACTTTTATATCAACAAGTTTTTGATAGAACCAAGTTTTACCAAAAAAAAAAAAAAAAAAAAAAAAAAAAAATTAAACAAAAATAGAGGGTGAAGAAAAAATTATTTTATTAACTTGATTCTGATAAAACCAGATCTTACAGAAAAATAAAATTAAAAACTCGTCAAAAGTGGCCAGATAAAATTGATAAACTAGGTTTATCTCAGATACTATCAGATACTATCAGATACTATTTTTATAATTAATTGCTGTCCTTTCATAGAAATACGTCACTTGGTTTGAAATTGGATAACCAATAATTATTAGGGCAATTGAAAGTAGAAGTAGCAGCCCACTTAAGTAGAGAAAAATATATATTAACTGCAGTTCCATTTATTTTATTTCATCACTTGGTTCTAATACGTCACTTTCATTTTAAAATGCATAGCTGGACAGTAACAGTAGCAGTGTTTCAGATTAAATTTGCGTAGAGGAAAATATTTAACTGTCTTACCATTAAATTTAATACGTCACTTTGCTCAAGTTTTCAGGATTTATTTTCAGGATATTTAACCGTATATTGGGTATATTGTATGATAGGGCGTCGTTACATACTTGATGGCTTTTACACTGGATTTCTATGGTATATATGAGTGAACAGCAATTAATTATAAAAATATTCGCTGATGATGGCCGCGGGAAATGCAGGCCGAAAGTACTAAGAAGTTTTTAAATAAAATGTACATTTTTAACTTGTAACATCTAACAAACTCAGTTAAAAATGCTATAAGAGTGATAAAATAGTGATAATAATAGTGATAAAATTATTTAGATTAATGTACGTTTCATCGCACAAACGGCGACATTTTCAAAATCATTCTTGGTTGAAATATTTTTGCACTGACTTTTTATGTTTGCACTGATTTTCATTCTGCATGAAGTGTCGTGACATTATTTACCAAATTTGCGAAAATATTTCTATCAAGAATGATTTTGAAAATGTCGCCGTTTGTGCGATGAAACGTACGTTAATATATATAAAGGTATTTTATTACTTTTATAGCATTTTTAACTTAGTTTGTTTCATTATAAGTGATACACATTTTTTGTAACATCTCTTTTATTATTTTCGTCGCCTTTGAAGTAAAACGGTGAGTTTTAAAGTTTATATTGTGTATTTTTGGATTGAACCAAAGTGAAATATTACATTTCGTCTTATGATTTTATTATCCTTTTTTAACACTTTACAACAAAGTTGAAAAGTGTTTATGAATTCGGTTTGTCTGTCCGTCTGTCCACGCTCTAACTTCCGTAAATATACTCGGATTTTCATGCAATTGATAAATGTTATTTAGGGTCACCAAAGCATTTTTGGTATGGTATATGAAGTATGTAGGATTAATAGTTCGTTTACAGGGGCACTCAAACTATTCCATTACATTATGGTAGGGTAGTTCCGGAATTTATGCCGCATATTTTTTTGAAGTTGTGTATCAAGTCCCATGGGGGACATAAAATAAAAAAAATCATGCTGTGCTATTTAATGTTAAATATACAATGCGTGTACTGCGACAAAAAATTTCAAAACAAATTATTAATATTTTTTAACAATTTTTTTCTAAAACATTACACTGCGGCGCGTCACCCGTACATTCAGGCTGAGACGCCGCACTTCTGCGGTAGTTATGCCGCGCTTGTGATAAGAATAGAATGAAATTATAAATAAAAATATATTAAAAAAAAAGTCATATCTGGACGATGTAACGATGTAATAACAAAATGAAACTAAATGAGTACGATGAAACGTATTAGTAGATTCAAATTAATAATTGTTGCCTACTTTCACTATTAAAATTATCGACCTATTTTTTTACATTAAATTTTAATTTTAATTTCAGCAACAACGTATCTGTGTATTAGAAAGTGAAAAAAAAAGTAAAATTGTGTTTACATAATTTATTCGTTAACCCAATCGAAACCGGTAGCTTTTACACAAATTTTATTTGGTTGGTATCACTTTTTTAAAAGAAGCTATTTTTACTTAAATAATTATAAAAATGCTCTCATTAAACAAAGCAAATATTACTTTTCTTTATTACTGGTGCCAGAAACAAATTTTGTAAGCATTTTATGAAGGTGCTTATATGCACCTATGATCCCGAATGGGTTAAGATACTTGTTTTTTTTTTTTTTTTTTCGACTACAATTTACAGAAAAAGTGTCGCAAAAGTACAGTCTTTACGTAACTACATTTAAACACATGATGCAACGAAGCCAATTACACATCCTCTTTTTTGGAGTAGTTTTCTAAACATTTCTTGCAAAGAACGTCTGCGTTACGCGTAATTCAATTTTTCATTATTATCCTCTAGACTTTCATCTTTCTTGCCCTTCTTAATTTTTATTTTCCCCTTTTTCTCCTTTGGTTTTAATAAACTTGATAACATCCCTAACATGTTAGTCTGTGAAAAAAAAAAAAAAAAAAAAAAAAAAGGAAAAGTTATTAACACTTAATCATCCCGTACAAAAGAAACTGCGGCATGTATACCGGAATAGAAATGCGGCATGTATCCCATTTTGCATGGTGCAAACGTCGGCCATCACAGTTACCTGCCATCGCTAAGGGGAATGGCGTAACCATACGCACAGTACTCTATACAAACGCTACACTTAGTTTTGACTTCGAAATCATGCATGCATTTAGTAATTAGTGTATGAAAAGTATTTAAACATAACGTGCTTAAAAGTTTGGACAGTGAAATCATGCACTTACGTCAAATTAATGATTGTACTTCAAGTAAACATTGAAATGGGATTCACGCTATACGCTGCTTAAAATAATCTCATTGCGCACCTATATTGTGCGTTTGACGACCATCTATCGATAATTACAAGAAATACAAGGGATATCTATCCCGTATGCGGTGACTCTCCCGGAGTTGCCCTATATGGAGAAAAAATCGTTTGCAGAGCATTTTAATGACATTACGCTATTTCAAATGTATTGAAACTGATATAAATCACTGAATTTCACTACGAACACGTTAGAACAGGACATTCATAGCATTTTTTATTCATTTACAGGGACACACAAAATAAATCGGTTACAGTAGTGTCTTTGAGTAATAATTGCTGGAGTGCACGGTTTAAAATTCGGTATGTGCTTTTAAATTTAATTAAATTTTTGCATGTTACTCGTTACATATAAATTCTATACCTCATATACAGAGCTGCTGTAAAAATTAAGATAATTTTCCGATTATAGATGGGAACAGCTGAAATTGAGTTTTGAAATGTGTTATGCGCTTCCATAGGGTTGAATTAGAAGTAATATTTTATTATTTTTTAAACGGTGCAGTTTTGTTACATTATTCTGAATGTGTTGGAAAGTGTTTCATAATCTATGCTTGACGCATGATTTTTCTTTCTTGTTTGTTTTTTAAAAAGTTATAATGCTGTAAAACTCCAGTTCTCTTTCAAACACCAAATTGAAGCAGCTTGGAGCCTGGTTAGTAAGTATTTGAGCGGGAGATCACCAAGAAACACTACGTCTGTTTGGTTCCGCGTGGATGCCTTATATTAAAACCCACACTTCAAATCAGTTGTATGAATAGTCCTCTCTCTGGAAGGACGGAATGTGGGAGAAAGGTATAAAGATGTGATTTTCTTTCTTCTTCCGATCAAAATTACGAAGTAAGGTTACGTGGGGCAACTGGGCCATGATTTTACAATGTGACTCTGGAGATTCTGACAATTCAGCTTCAAAAGGCTAATATTCTTTTGAATTAAAGTCTGAACTTTTGCAAATATGTTCAGTTAGGTTCCCTCTATCAGACAGAAATGTCCAAAATTACATTTTAATATCTAAAAATAAAAAAAATATATTTTTTTCATCTTTCTTTCCTCATGGGTCCAGTTGCCCCACAAAAATGGGAGGTCTATGTTCCACACGTGTTTTTTTTTTTTTCTTTAAATATTAGGTATCAGGTCCTGTTTGAAAAAGTGTACACAACTAAAAAAAAAATTAAACCAGGCAGATCACGTACATTATATATCAACTAAAGGACGTTGTAAGGGAAACCTTTACTGTCAATGTGTCTAAAAAAAGCACTAAAAGTGAAAATATTAGATTTATTTATACAAAAAACATAAAAATTAAGTAAGTACTTGTGTACTATTATAAGTAATAAGTATAAAATTTACATGGGCATTTTAAGGGAAAAAAATAACAAGATAAATCTATGAACAAACGGCTACGTAAGTACTTAAGCATCTCATTCTCTTTATTATTTACTACAATGGAAGATCGATATGTCCAATAAACCTGTGGAGAATGTAACCATATTTTTATATCGAACAGAACTATTTTTTTTTTTTTCGTTTCGATAATTTTCTAATAATTTCCCTTTGCCTTATGCATGCCTCTTCATCTGTATCGTAAAATTTAGAGCTATAGCTATCACACTTAAGAAATTTGTTTTGATACCCCCAACATGCTTTTTTAAAATTTTATTATGTAATTTTAATAAGGTATTATGTAATTTTATTTATTGCAAGCAAAAAAACAATGGAGAAATTAAATTCCCGCAGTAAGAGAAACTCAAAAAGATATTTATAACTGCTGGGGTAACTGGATTCCATATGGTCCGGTTACCCCTGATACATGTCCCAGTTACCCCATTCTTGAAATATTTGTGGGGTAACTGGAACACCGGCCTTACATTTGAAACATGAAGTAAATATGTATAGATACCTAATAATGTTAATGCATTTATGTGTTTAATCTTTAAATAAAAAGATTGTTTAATGAAAGTACTTACCGTACATCAAGCAAATGGATGTTGTTTTTAAAAAAAGAAACCTAAATTTTCGGCAACCTATCACAGCAAAGGCAGAGTTATGATTGAGTTGCACGCGTTGTTTTAAGAAGTAGAAATGTGGTGCAATGTTGACAAAAGCTAAAACTTAAAAAACATCAATGGTTTTTTATAAAATAGCCTATGGCCCAGTTACCTTGTGGGTCCAGTTACCCCAGTTTACCTTATATTGGCATAAATCCAAGAAGTTGCAACTTCAATAGACCTTGGTTTTATGAAGCAAATTCTGTGAAATTATGTTCAAACATTTATTTTTCTATTAATCTGAATTGGAAAATAAATGAGAGTTTCAGTTTTGTCTTATTATGGGCTTCCCCCCCCCCCGCCCCTCCATCCTTTCTTCGCAAACTATAGAAGAAAGATTATCCGAACTGTGTATCTAGTCCTACATCCGGCAAAACAGTCCATTATCTATTGGAAAATATTCTCTAATGAAACACCATTTGAATTTTGACAAGAACCTAACTTTAAGGGGAAATGTTTAAATAACTTTAAATAATCCTTTTAACTTTATAAAACTTAAAAAATGTTTTAGTATATTAAATAAACAATTTTCTTTCATTAAGAAGGATTTGCAGGATTGGACGTTTGACATTTGAGAAATATTTTCTATAAAATAACAAATTAATTTAATTGTAGTACAGCGTATTTCCCCCTTTTTTTTTTATAGTTATCACTTTCACGTTGTAGTTATTATACTCTGTTATTTATGGTAATTTGTCTTTGTATACGTAAAGATCAAATCTTGTAATCGATTTTTCATTCGCTTCTTGGTATGCTAGACTCAGTGGTGGAAAATTGGCGCAGAGGAGGAGCCTATTGACATCACTAAATTTTTGTAGTATTTTTCGGCTTATCTAATGACAGAATTTCTGAGTTTTTATTAAAGGGAATAATACTATAAAATATTAGTGGTGTCAATAGGCTCCTCCTCTGCGCCAATTTTCCACCACTGTAGACTTATAAAAGTTATTTACACGGGTGTGTTTCCGATGCAATACTACATTTTAATATTTTTAAAACTTAATTATTTATTAATAAATTAATTTTAAAATATTTTCAGTTAACCAGCCGCAGGTGATAAATCGCCCAATAATCTGTATGGGTACAACTTTTTTTGAGTTACAAAAGCAATAGAGCAGTGGTTTCCAACCTTTTATATGCCACGCCCCACCGAAGCATCTTTAAAATGGCAATGCCCCCTCCCCCCTTCACCCCGTAACATATATTTCTCAGTACTTAAAAAGAGGTATAAATTTCATATGAAGGGAGCCAAAGACAGTTTTATTGTTCATTGCCAACTTACCTCAGTGTGAAACACAAGTGTCTGTATTAGGTAGCTTTCATTACAAAAAGCTACCTATTGCAGCCGTTCGGAGGAAAGCGATTTCAAAAAATTTTGGTATATTTTCATCGATCATGACCATCAGACCTCGAAACCACCCTCCGTTCAAAATTGATATATATATATATATATATTCTGTGCCCTTGACAACGTAATTCAATATATAAGCTTTTCCATTTTTTGTCGGTGTCCACTTTTTTCTTTTTCTTCCATAATAATTCTTATAATACATTATTTTTTTTTTTAATACTTACAGCTTTAATTCATAATACTTGACGGTGGTAGGTTATGTTTAATTAATGGTTATATATAAATATATATATATATATATATATATATATATATATATATAAAGCAGTATAAGATTATATTTAGCCTGAACCAGCACCCCCCCCCCCCCTCACAGAACAAGAACAAGAAAAATAACTATGTAAACATTAAAACTTTAACAAAAACTAGGAAAAAATAGGCTGCGGCCTCATCGGCAGTGGGTTATGTTTCAAAAGCAGCCGAGCATTCGATAAAGTTTCGATACATTAGTGGCAGTGGGTTTCGGCCAGAACAGTGATAGCAAAATCAAATGTTAAAACATTCGATGGCTATTATCACATGCT
The DNA here is from genome assembly GCA_963932465.1 of Maratus speciosus. Taxonomy (NCBI): domain Eukaryota; kingdom Metazoa; phylum Arthropoda; class Arachnida; order Araneae; family Salticidae; genus Maratus; species Maratus speciosus. The sequence continues at coordinate 463,859,847 of OZ010791.1, forward strand.
CCCCCACCGGACCCTACGCCAACAATATTAAATGAATGCCTCACCTGGAACACAGTAAAAGATGCTAAAAATATGTTCGTTGAAAAAACCACACTCAACCAACTTAGCCACATTGCCACAACCCAAATATAAAACATAAAACAAACTAAACAGAGCAGAATCCAACATCCAATCAACCAATCCCAATTCTCTCCAGGTCTGTTGCCAATCGACGCAGCACATCATCATAAAACCGTCCTTGAAAAGGCTTTAGGAAATATGAGTCATTCACTGACGTCGAAAAGCAAACGATCAGTAATGAAGAAAATCTGCAAAATCTGAATATTTTTTTTTATAAAAATTAAAGGTATATTGTTTTTGTAATATAGATTACTTTTAAAATTAAACAATTCCCTCTTAAACAGATGTTTATCTGTACAAATTCTAAAAAATCGAAATATTTGACTAATAATTATATTAATATAAATGAGTTTGTAAATATTGGAGGACCAGTGAACAAGTTGATTAACCTGAAATTGAAAACTATTACGTTTATTGTAAATTGAAATATGTACTTTGTTACTTTCTAAAATTATCTTTAAATCAAGGTAATCAGCCTCTAAACCATTATTGTTAGTTTTCTTTAGTGTCAGGTGATCAGGATAAATTTCTTGAGAAATTTCATTAAAATCATTATTGAAGTTTAAGACGATCAAGTCGTCTATGTATCTGTAAGCCTGGAACTGGAGATCAGCTTTATTAATACTGTACTGAAACTCATAAAAAAATAAAAATAAGTTAGCAGCTGTGGATGAGTAACTAGTACCCATACCAATTCCATTGATCTGTAAGTATACTTTAGAACCTGTATAAACGTAATTGTTGTAAAGGCAAAAACGACATAATTTATTAAACAAGTTAGAGTTGAAATCTGTAACATCTAAAACCAGTTCCGCTGTCTTTAAAAGTGCCTCCTTTAAACTATTAATAGGAATGGTAGTGAATAAATTTTCAAAATCATATGTTTGGATAGAATCAATACTATTGCTTTTTAATTTTTCAGCAATTTCGAAGCTATTAGAAATAATCCAGAAACAATTACTATCTTTATACTTATATTTTAACATGTTCAAAACTTTTTTAAGTAAATCCTCAAATTTCCTATTAAAATTATTGCCTATACTGTTGACATTGCTGCAAATAAATCTATATTTTGTAGGAACTTTATGAAATTTAGGGGTCAGAAAAAGAAATGGAAATGATAGATTTTTACTACGAGGGAAAGAAATTTTTGTTTGCTTCGAAAAAGACAAATGCTTATTAATAAGTATCTGCACGGAAGATTTACATACTTTGTAAGTTATACTATTATTTAACTCTGCATTGAGCATTTCAGCATAAAATTTTTTTCATATGACTGCAAAATTTCCAGCTGCTTTATCTACTTGACAGAAAACAAACATCCGCTTCAAATTGGTTATTTCATTTCTGATATCCATACTAAAATTATGATAAGTATAAGAAGAATTATTAAGGAAACTACCCTGAAACGATTTAAAATCGCTTAAAATATGTAGCTTCCAATCTGTAAAGAGGGGGATTGGTGTATTGTATCTGTAACTTAAATTTAAAACAAAAGCATTCAAATCAGCTTTAAAAGTATTAAAACTTTTAACTGGATTCAATTTTTTGTTAATACGGAATTTGGTACGGAATTTGATACGGAATTCAATAGATAACGTTTTTAAACGATACCGGACAACATATCGTAACAGGAGATCTGAACATTATCAAAAATGATAATCTACGTTATCTATTGAATTTCGGAACCAAATTCCGTATTAACAAAAAATTGAATCCAGTTAAAAGTTTTAATACTTTTAAAGCTGATTTGAATGCTTTTATTTTAAATTTAAGTTACAGATACAATACACCAATCCCCCTCTTTACAGATTGGAAGCTACATATTTTAAGCGATTTTAAATCGTTTCAGGGTAGTTTCCTTAATAATTCTTCTTATACTTATCATAATTTTAGTATGGATATCAGAAATGAAATAACCAATTTGAAGCGGATGTTTGTTTTCTGTCAAGTAGATAAAGCAGCTGGAAATTTTGCAGTCATATGAAAAAAATTTTATGCTGAAATGCTCAATGCAGAGTTAAATAATAGTATAACTTACAAAGTATGTAAATCTTCCGTGCAGACACTTATTAATAAGCATTTGTCTTTTTCGAAGCAAACAAAAATTTCTTTCCCTCGTAGTAAAAATCTATCATTTCCATTTCTTTTTCTGACCCCTAAATTTCATAAAGTTCCTACAAAATATAGATTTATTTGCAGCAATGTCAACAGTATAGGCAATAATTTTAATAGGAAATTTGAGGATTTACTTAAAAAAGTTTTGAACATGTTAAAATATAAGTATAAAGATAGTAATTGTTTCTGGATTATTTCTAATAGCTTCGAAATTGCTGAAAAATTAAAAAGCAATAGTATTGATTCTATCCAAACATATGATTTTGAAAATTTATTCACTACCATTCCTATTAATAGTTTAAAGGAGGCACTTTTAAAGACAGCGGAACTGGTTTTAGATGTTACAGATTTCAACTCTAACTTGTTTAATAAATTATGTCGTTTTTGCCTTTACAACAATTACGTTTATACAGGTTCTAAAGTATACTTACAGATCAATGGAATTGGTATGGGTACTAGTTACTCATCCACAGCTGCTAACTTATTTTTATTTTTTTATGAGTTTCAGTACAGTATTAATAAAGCTGATCTCCAGTTCCAGGCTTACAGATACATAGACGACTTGATCGTCTTAAACTTCAATAATGATTTTAATGAAATTTCTCAAGAAATTTATCCCGATTCCCTGACACTAAAGAAAACTAACAATAATGGTTTAGAGGCTGATTACCTTGATTTAAAGATAATTTTAGAAAGTAACAAAATACATATTTCAATTTACAATAAACGTAATAGTTTTCAATTTCAGGTTAATCAACTTGTTCACTGGTCCTCCAATATTTACAAACGCATTTATATTAATATAATTATTAGTCAAATATTTCGATTTTTTAGAATTTGTACAGATAAACATCTGTTTAAGAGGGAATTGTTTAATTTTAAAAGTAATCTATATTACAAAAACAATATACCTTTAATTTTTATAAAAAAATATTCAGATTTTGCAGATTTTCTTCATTACTGATCGTTTGCTTTTTCGACGTCAGTGAATGACTCATATTTCCTAAAGCCTTTTCAAGGACGGTTTTATGATGATGTGCTGCGTCGATTGGCAACAGACCTGGAGAGAATTGGGATTGGTTGATTGGATGTTGGATTCTGCTCTGTTTAGTTTGTTTTATGTTTTATATTTGGGTTGTGGCAATGTGGCTAAGTTGGTTGAGTGTGGTTTTTTCAACGAACATATTTTTAGCATCTTTTACTGTGTTCAAGGTGAGGCATTCATTTAATATTGTTGGCGTAGGGTCCGGTGGGGGAGCATGTGATAATAGCCATCGAATGTTTTAACATTTGATTTTGCTATCACTGTTCTGGCCGAAACCCACTGCCACTAATGTATCGAAACTTTATCGAATGCTCGGCTGCTTTTGAAACATAACCCACTGCCGATGAGGCCGCAGCCTATTTTTTCCTAGTTTTTGTTAAAGTTTTAATGTTTACATAGTTATTTTTCTTGTTCTTCTTGTTCTGTGAGGGGGGGGGGGGTGCTGGTTCAGGCTAAATATAATCTTATACTGCTTTATATTTAATTTATGTGTTTTACTGCAGCTGTTTGGCGCATTTCACATGAATTTATCTTGTTTTTTGTTGGTGATTACTGTGCTTTACGTTTATATATATATATATATATATATATATATATATCTGACCTTTGTCATACTGTAACTCTCGTATTTATGAACCGATTTGGATGTAACTTCGTTTATACATAGTACATACCAATGTCTCGACCGAGTTCGTTGGCCAGCTTCATCCGCCATCTTGTTTAAAAATGGCGGCCATTTAATTTTTAAAGAAAAATTTAAATTTGAAATGTGGTACCAAAAAACTGAAAATTGAAAAAATATTTTTTTCTTATGTGTTTGACCTTGATAAAAAGATTCGGGAGCAGTTTTTGTTTCGTCTATATCTTAAAAAATGGCTGAGTTATAGCATTTTGAATTTCTAGCGTGGCTGACATTTTGAAACGTCCTGATTTTTGTCACGTGATAACAGGCGTATTTATGAACCGTTTTGGATGTACCTTGGCGTGTACATAGTACATACAAATATTTCGACCGAGTTCGTTGGCCAGTTTCATTAGCCATCTTGTTTCAAAAGGGTTGCCATTTAAAAAAAATTAATTTAAGGTATTAAAAAATTGGAAAATGAAAAAGATTTTTTTTTATGTGTTTGACCTTGATACAAAGATTCTGGAGCAGTTTTTGTTTCTGAAAATTTGTTCTTTTGTTTATATCTTAAAAAATGGTTGAATTATAGCACTTTGAATTTCTAGCATGACTAACACTTTGAAACGATCTTGTATTTGTCACGCGATAACACACGTATTCGCCTATTTCGATGTAAGAAGGCATGTGGATAGTATGCATCAATATCTCGACCAAGTTCGCTGGTCAGCTTCATCAGCCATCTTGTTTCAAAATGGCGGCAATCAAATTAAAACAAATTATATTTAAAGTGAAGTGCAAAAAAATTAGAAATTGAAAAAGGTTTCTTTCTTAAGTATTTGACCTTGATATAAGGATTCAGGAACATTTTTTGTTTGTCTTTATCTTAAAAAATGGCTCAGATATAGCAGTTTCAATTTCTAATGTGGGTGACATTTTGAAAAATCTGATTTTTTGCCTGCGACAGCACTCGTATATATCAACCGATTCAGATGTGAGTGAGCATGTGCACAGGAATTACTAAGGTCTCGACCAAGTTCACTGGTTAGCCTCATCCACCATATTGTCTTAAAATATGGCAGGCACTTTAAGAAATCGCCGAATTTGGCAGCCAAATATAAGTTACCTTAAATAAAAGCAGCTTGGATAAAGCTGACTATTTTCGCGAAATTCTCATTCATAATGATTTAGTATTGATAAAAATTGGTATTGGATCTGCTATATTCGGTTTCCACTAAATTGAGCTTCGTGTGTTTGAATAATATAAGTTGGCTTTTTTTAAATAAGGAATATGAAAGCTACCTCTGCCTCCCGGCAATGGCCGGAAGGACTTTTTTTTATCTTCACAGCTTTTCTTGAAGAGACTCTCACATTTTGCCTTAAATTCAATTGATTTATACATCTTATAATAGATTTTAAATACTCATTAGGAAATAGAGAAATACATTTGGACAGTCTACAATTTCATTATAAATAAGACAAATGTATCACACAATTACAAAAAGCATTTCTTTCCCATCATAAGTCGCGTGTATATAGAGATTTTAATATAATATGTATTATAATATAATACATATAGTATAATATGTTTAATATTAAATGTATATACCGATATTTTCAGTTAGTCAGCTGCAGGTGATAAATCGCCCAATAATCTGTATGGTTACAACTTTTTTTGAGTTACAAAAACAATAGAGCAGTATTTCCCAACCTTTTATATGACACGCCCCACCGAAGCATCTTTAAAATGGCAATGCCCCCTCCCCACTTCACCCCGTAACATATATTTCTCAGTACTTAAAAAGAGGTATAAATTTCATATGGAGGGAGCCAAAGACAGTTTTATTGTTCATTGCCAACTTACCTCAGTGTAAAACACAAATGTCTGTATTTTTATCTTCACAGCTTTTCTTGAAGAGGCTCTCACATTTGGCCTTAAATTCAATTGTATTTATACATCTTATAATAGATTTTAAATACTCATTAGGAAATAGAGAAATACATTTGGACAGTCTACGATTTCATTATAAATAAGAAAAATGTATCACACAATAACAAAAAGCATTTCTTTCCCATCATAAGTCGCGTGTATATACCGATTTTCAAATTTAACGTATATTTCGATATATATTTACTTACCGTGTATGATGTCTGCACCAGAGCCAAAAGAAATTTACTATTTAAGCCGTAGATTTTTAAAATGGGTCATGTCCATTTGATGTTACTGCTAGATAATCAGTGTTGAATTCAGACACTTTTCTCCGGGAGGGATTTCTGTGGCTCCGGGGGGGACATTGTAGAGTTCCGGGGGGGAAATTGCACTTTTTGACCATTGAAAACACAAAATCTCAAATCTTCCGGGGCGGACATCTCATTGCTCCGGGGGGGAATGTCCCCCCCGGGCCACCCCCTGAAATCAACACTGTAGATAATCACTTTGAAAATCAACACATTTGAAATATCTTTGACAAAATTAAGGCTCTTGTCCCTGCTCGCGAAGAGACTCACGAGCTAATGCTAATCATATGGGGAGGGATTTTTCTAACATCTCGTTTGCCTTTCGACATTTTTAATTTTTAATTTTTTTTAATTTTTTTTTATTTTTTTTTGCATTGGATAGCCGAGGCCCGTCTCTACATCGCACCTTTATTACTTTTTCGATTTTGGTCGCACATATTTTTTTTATAAAGTTACTTTCACTTTCAAAACCGGTTCCGAAAATGAAAGTGTCATTCTAAAAAGTATCTGCAACCAAAATCGAAAAAGTAAAAAAGGTGCGATGTAGAGACAGATCTCGGCTATCATCCAATGCAAAAAAAAATTATTTAAAAATGTCGAAATGCAAACGAGATATTAGAAAAATCCCTCCCCATAGGATTAGCATTAGCTCGTAAGTCTCTTCGCGAGCAGGGACAGGAGCGAGAACTAAGACAAAGTTTATTATTATACTAAAAGATTTTTGTGAATTGATTAAAAATATAATATTTCTGTTATAAGATTTAACTGATTAATAATAACGTTTTTTACGAAATGGACTTGCTCCGCATTCAAAATCAACGGTTCATTTACCCATGTCCTTTTCTGATGCACATTTTTCATTTATGCATTTCATAAAGATTGTAAGTATCTCGTTCAACTATTTCATATATTTTTTAGATTAAATGTGTTCAAGATTCAAGACAGTAAGATACACTCTTAAATAGTTTCATGTATGAAAGATTCTTCATGTGACATATTGCAGGAGGAAAGAAAAAACAAATTTTATTCAATAAATAGGTCGAAAATAAACAGCTTGAACAATTATAAAATACAATAAAAACCAGAAATATTATCGAACATTATTTTTTGTACTACTTTTATTTTATGTCTGTAACATTATTCTAAAATAAAGCAAAAAATTACAGCGAATGGGCTTGGTAAAAAATTGAAATTGCCCCCCTGTGGGGCCTACGCCTCACGTTGGGAACCACTGCAATAGAGTGAATTATAAGCCAAACCACTCTCGCCAAGTGTTTGGTGAAGATGAAGGAACAGCCGTAAAAAGTTAGAACTCTGATTTTCTGGTCAGAATGAGGAAAAAAATGGCCATAACTTTTTTTTTTTTTTTTTTTTTTTTTTTTTTTGGAAAAAATAATTTAAAACGTGAGATATTCCACGTTTTGTTTCTGCATTCGAGCTATGGCAAATTAAATACTCCATATCACTGTATCGAATAGAAAAAATAAAATATTTACACTCAATTTTTATTTACAAAGGCCAAACCAATGAATTTCTATTATTTTTTGCTCAGCATTGCTTGTTATTTAATTGTTAAAACAGCTATATTCCAAACGGTTGCATGAAGAAGGAATATAAAAGACAATCGCTTGTGATATCAAGAAAACGAGATCGATCTTTTTCTATGTAACAAAACTATTTAACTCATATTCATAAGATACAAAATCTACAGGAATAAAAGATTAGAATTAAATAAGACTTACCTTTACGTTCCATAAACAATCATTTTAATAATATCCGTTTCTTTTAGTTCTAAAATGGCGGACGAAAAAGCAATGCTTTCTCTTATCTTACAAAAGCGTCTTAGACTTGCTGTTCTGATTGGCTGATGAGTAATAGAAATACTCAGTCCTAGGAAGTGAATACTCACTCTGAACAGAAGTGAATAATCACTCTTTCAGAAGAGTGACCATTCTCTCTTGAAAAGGAGTGCGTTTTAGTACCAAATCAGCGTAATTTCCAAGGCTACATTATGAAATGGAGTTTTTGAAAATTAAGAAGTAACATATTTCGGTGCTTTTCATTATTTTACTCCATATATTGGCTCAAATTTGAACGAAAATTTTTTAAAGTGCATAATGCCGGGCTTTCACTCTCGTCACAGCAAGAGTGAAAACTCTCGACAACGGAGTGAAATATTTCACTCCTTTCTAGAGAGTGGAAAATTCCACTCTATGAGGAGTGTACTTTTATAAAATTCACTTCAAAAAGAGTGAACTTTTCACTCCTCTCAATTTTAGAGAGTAGCTAATAATTGCTGCTTTTTATTTCAATCAATTTTATCTTAATAAATTCAAGAAATAACGAAAAAAAATAGCAATTAATTAACACCCATAACTAACGAGATCAAAAAAGTATTCGACAGCGGTAATATTGTTGGAAATACACTTTGACAAAATCCTTACTGACAAAATCCACTACTCTTTGACAAAATCCTTACTGACAAAATCCACTACTCTTTGACAAAATCCGCTTTTAAAGTTTTAGAAATTACAAAAACGCATTTGACAAGATTAATTTGTGTTTGTTTGATGTATTTTGTTTGAGAATTTGTGAAAAATGGGGCGAAAAAGCAAAGAAACGCCAACTGAACTCAAAAATATTATAATTCACTATTTTCTTCAAGGAAAAACAGAAAATGCTATTGTTACAATTGTGCAAAAGCCTAGAACAACAATCTACTAGGTAATTAAAACGTGTGAATAAGATTGAACGGTGGAAAATAAGCCTATAAGTTGTCGCCCTAAGAAACTGTCTCAGGCTATGATGAAAGATGGATTGTGCGAGAAGATGAAAAAGGTCCTCGAGTCAATGAGCCCAAGTTAGCAAAAATTGCATCAGACTATATGAACATTAGTGTTACTCCTCAAACAATTCGAAACGCTTAAAAAAAAAAAAAAAAAAAAAATACTATTTTCATGCAAGTTCTGTGCTCTGATCACTGTGTGTAACATGGTGGCCAGCAGAACGAAATTCAGGGGGGGGGGGGGGATATTTTTGAAGAGAAGCGCCTAGGTTCTGCAACCGAGGTCGAGTTTTATTTATTTATTTATTATTTTTTTTTTTTTACGAATAAAAACTTTAAATAAGCTAAACTAAGAATTTTTATCCTCCATCCTCCTTCCTTGCAAGATATTTTTAAAACATATCATTGTAAAAAGCAATACACAAATGAAACAAATAAGAAATAATTAAAATTACAAAAGTAAGCTTCTACCGGATTTTATTAAAAATGGAAAATTGAAACTCTTTTTTTTCTTTTTTTTACATCAGCAATGCATGAACATAAAAAATTAAACCAGAACTAAATGTCTTTCACGCGGGGTTCAAGGCGGTTAAGCTACCTTGACTAAAAATACTTAGTTCTCCTTTTTATAAATAAGTAACTATTTAAAGCTACTTCAGAAGAATACATCATGCAATTTACTTTTTTAAAAAGCATGAGAGTAAAATGGAATTTGGATAATTAAATTTTAAAATCCAGGGAGGGAACAATGGCCTTCCCCTGTCCTTTTTTGCTAATGCTTACGGTATGCAAACAAAACGCATCATCTCATATATGTTTTTGTTTTCTCCTAGAACACCACTCGTTACAGTAGAAGCTTCCCTTGCCACAGCTGACAGAATATGGAAAACCGCCCCAAAAGAAATTAAAGAAGAATATGGGGAAGAATATATGCAAGCTTTAAAAAAATATATAAGAAAATGCCTCGAAGTATCTTGCAATCCCAACAGATCCGAAGTCATAGATTGCTTGGAAGATGCGATTACAGCAGAAGATCCTCTGTCAACTTACTTTCCATGTAGTCTGTCACACAGAATACTCGTCTCGCTACTCCTGAGTCTACCAAATGCTGTTAAAGAATGCATTCATATAAAACTTTTAGAGTATGGCGCGAAGCCTTTGGCACTAACATTGAACAAAAAGGAAAAATAGGTACAGTCGTGGGAAAAAAAGTAAACACCCCCTACTAGCTCTGGAACTAATTATAATAGAAAAAAATTACAGGTACAGTCGTGGAAAAAAATAAGTAAACACCCCCTACTAACTCCTCAACAAATTATCGTAGACGAAAGTTACTGATACCGAACGATTGGAAACAAAGTCTACTTTTAAATGACGTATATAAAATTTGCTTAGGGGCCATCTACATATTAAAACGAATCCAAACTTCATTTTTTTTCAATGGCAATACCCAATTTTAACGTGATATTTCAAATCTTTGGTTCAAACTATGCCTAGACACCAAATTTCAAGTCATTTGAATGAAAAGTTTTTTAATTACAAACATTCAAAATTTAGTGCTTTAATGTTAAATTACATTTTCATATTTTTATTTATAACTTCTGAAATTATCATCCTAATGTTCTAATTTTTTGTGTAGCTTTTTTGTGTTAATTTTTTGTGTATATTAGTATTATTATACTAATATACCCAAACATAAATACGTTGAATTTGCAATTTTTATAATTTTCTGATATGAATTATGAAATTAATATTAAAGAAAATTATGAATTGCAACCTACAATTTTTTTGATGGATTCAGATTTATTAAGGCCTGCTTTATGGAAATCCAAAATTTCACATTTTTCTTCCAAGTAGTTTTCAAATTATGCTTAAAAAACGGCAAAATGATGGTTTAAGGAGCCGTCTATGATAGAAGTGAGTAGATATTTTGAAATTTCTTATGATATCCTGTAATCTAACAGGCTTAATTGACTGCTTAAGGTGCCTTGATCAAGAAGGGAGCTCTCTCGGTTAACAATCGAGTACCGAACTTCAATTTGGATACAGCCATTAAAATACGCTCGTTTTAAAATAATTAATTTCTCGGAAACTTATGGTACGAATTGCATAAAAATTTATTTTTAGACTAATTGAAGGGTGTAGAATTCATTTATGCTATCAGAATTGTGTACTGCTATTGAAAAAAACAAAGTTGTGGTTCGTTTTAATATGTAGATGCCCCCCTAAACAAATTTTATATGCATCATTTAAAAGTAGACTTTATTTCCAATCGTTCGGTGCCAGTAACTTTCTTTTACGATAATTTGTTGAGGAGTTTACTTTTTTTGCTACGACTGTACCTAGCGATTGGAAATACAGCCTACTTTTAAATGATGTATATCAAATTTGCTTAGGGGGCCAGCTACAAATTAAAACCATACCAAACTTTGTTTTTTTTTATGGAAACACCCAATTTTGACAACATATTTTAAAGCTTCGGTTCAAATTATGCCTAGAAATGAAATTTCAAGTAATTTGGATGATAAAATTTTGAATTACAAACATTCAAAATTTAGAGTTTCTAATAATTACGTTTTCCTATTTTTATTAATATCTCCTGAAATTACAATCCTAATGATGATATATTTTTTGTTTGAATATTATATTAAAAAACGCAAACATAAGTACATTGAATTTATAATTTAAAAAAATTATAATATGAATTATGAAATTAATATTCGAAAAAAATATGAATTGCAACCCACAATTTTTTTGATAGATTTATGTTTATTTTGTCCTGCTTTATGTAAATTCTCAATTTAAAATTTTTCTTCCATTTTCAAATTATAAGTAGAAAACGTCAAAATGGCGGTTTAAGGGGGCGTCTATGATGTCCAGAAAAGCATAATTTAAAATATATATATATTACTCATTTTAATGAAACACTTGCGCTATCCATAATCGAAACATATTAAACGAGTGAGATGCTCATATTGGCAAGAAATAATCCATTAACAGAAGTGCATAGTCATTCTGTAGCATGTCAACAATCGAGTGCAGAACTTCAATTTGTATACAGCCCCTAAAATATGCTCATTTTAAAATTATTAAAAACTAATCATACGAATTTCATCAAAATTTGAATTTGGGCTAATTGAAGGGTGTAGGATCTATTTATGGTGTCAAACTTGGGTATTGCTATTGACAAAAATAAAGTTTGGGTTCGTTTTTATATGTAGATGGCCCCCTGAGCAAATTTTATATACAGCATTTAAAAGTTGACTTTATTTCCAATCATTTGGTACCAGTAAATTTCTTCTACAATAACTTGTTGCAGAGTTAGTACACTGGCCTCCAAAAGTTAAGGTACACGGACTAAATGCGTTCGATTGCACACGTTTTGTCGAATATCTACAAAACTTATTGGCGAATTGTTCTTGAACTTCTGGGATGAAAAGAACATGTTTCATTTCATATTTCTCGGTGAAGATTTAGTCGAGGGAACAATTAGGGGGCTAATAATAAATTTAATAATAAAATAATATTTGCGATCACCTATGTAACAGGAAAGGCTGGAAATGGTTTGTCACTGTGGTAAATGACTATTTGGGTCCTGTTCAACATTTGTATGCATAGCACTCATATTCGTGAAGATGTTAACGTTTTTGTAAAAAACTCAAACTTTTTTTTTTATAGCATACAGAGTTTTCAACTAAATTTAACACAACTTTCCAAAAACCTGACAAAGAACAGTAGAAACAGTATACTGCGATTAAAACATGAATATATTGAATATTTGATGAGATATGGGCATTTTTATGAGATAATTTTTAACTGCGCATGCGCGGCAGATTTCAAAATTTTTATTTCAGAATTTGGTAGTCAGCTATTTAGGGCAACTTATATAAAAAGTCTAGTCAAATATCGCGAAAATTCACAAAGATGGGGTCGATATAGTGAGTTGCTTCCTAAAAATAGCTTTATTATAAGGGATTTTACACAACTTTTCAATCAGCTCACTACATCTTCCTAAGTTTTCACAACATTTGACTGGACTTTTTATAGAAGTTGCCCCAAAATACTGAGTACCAAATTATGAAATAAAAATTTTGAAATCTTCCGCACATGCGCAGTTAAAAATTATCTCATAAAAATGCCCATATCTTATCAAATTTTCAAAATATTCATGTTTTAATTACAGTATACTGTTTCTACTGTTCTTTGTCAGGTTTTTGGAAAGTTGTGTTAAATTTGGTTGAAAAGTCTGTATGCTATAAAAAAAAAAGTTTGAGTTTTTCACAATAACGTTAACATCTTCACGAATATGAGTGCTATGCTTACACAAATGCATACAAACGTTGAACAGGACCCAAATAGTCATTTACCACAGTGACAAACCATTTCCAGCCTTTCCTGTTACATAGGTGATAGCAAATATTATTTTATTATTAAATTTATTATTAGCCCCCTAATTGTACCCCCGACTAAATCTTCCCCGAGAAATATGAAATGAAACATGTTCTTTTCATCCCAGAAGTTCAAGAACAATTCGCCAATAAGTTTTGTAGATATTCGACAAAACGTGTGCAATCGAACGCATTTAGTCCGTGTACCTTAACTTTTGGAGGCCAGTGTAGTATAGGTGCAGATTCACGGTCGCCAGTCGCCACGTAGCGACTAAATTTTTTGCTTTGGCGACTAACTTTCGGCGTCTAAGTCGCCATGCTTCTTATAGGGATGTCCGTTTTTCGCCGAATTCCTTTTTTTTTTTTTTTCCTTATCAATCGCGGGATTATATCTTCTCCATAATCCCGCTATATTTACCGCTTTTCTTTTTTTCTTACTGTCCATAATTAAAAAGTATGATTAAATATGGACGCCACATTACCGCGGTATCGTAAATTTATTGTTTTCTTCTAAAAAACTGCGATGTCCGCGGTATCGGGAAAAAAAATAACGTTTGATGTGCGCCGTGAATTAATTCAACAGCAGTGGTATACCACAGTTAGCTTGCGACGCAGAAAAATTTTAGCCGAGCCGAGAAAAGAATAGGTTTGGGTCCCACTCGTTAAATTTGTAGCTCTGGGATTATTCAGATATGTTCTTACAGGCAGGCCCTGTTTACGGAATAGGCCCATGAAGCCCGTGATTACCCACTGAGATACAAAAGGGCCCCCAATTTTACTTTTCAAAACTAATTATTAGAAAAAAGAAACTCAATCAGGGTAAAAAAATGCATTTTTTTTCTTTTGAAATTTTTTTGTTCTTACTATGTGGCAATTTGTAAATCACAAAAGATATTTTGAAGTTTAAATATCCTCAACTGTAGTTCCATATTTGTCATTTACAAAATAAATTGGTTATTTACAATTAAAAATATAATAAAATACTTTTTCATAGTATGTATATATAGGTAGTTAGTTTTAGTTTAATATTAAAAGTGTTATTTACTCTAAACTTTGATGGTAAAATTTCAAATTATTTAAGCATACGAAAAAGGGATTTAGTAAATAAAAAAAGCAATTTGTAGAGTAATAGGGGCCCTGTGTGACGTCGGGCTTCCCTTACTTCCAAGTGTTAAGCGGGCCCTGCTTACAGGTAGACACTAGATATCGGCATGCGATTCTTCTACGAATTAGGAAAATTCCTCGAATTATTTATTTATTTATTTAGCAGATTTCCGCAAAATCAATTCGTCAATCTCTCATGAAAAGAAATCGGGAATTCCCTCGATTGGTAATGAACTTTGTAAAAACCGTCATGGAAAAATCCGGCAAATTTCGCCGATCGCTAGCCAAATAAAATCATGAATTGCAGCAATCGTTTACGAAATAAAAATGCAAATTTCGTCAATCTGTCGTGAAATAAACCGTGATTTTCGTCAATCGGTCGATAGAAAAAAGGTCAATGGAAAGAATTGAATTTCGTCAACCGGTCGGAGAAAAAACGGGAATATCGCCCTTTTTCTTTCCGTATCATTTGCCGAAATTTATGGAAGGTTTTTTACGATTCTTTGACAAAATTCAGGTTTTTTTCTGCAATCTTTTGAAGAAATTCGCGTTGTGTTTGCGATCCTTTGAAAAAATTAACGTTTCTCCCGCAGTCCTTTGATGAAATCAGTGTGTGTGTGTGTGTGTGGGGAGGGGGGTTATGAACATTTCACAAAATTTGCGTGTTTTTTTCCAGATCATTGGATAAAATTCGCTTTTTTCCGGAATCCTCTGATGAGACCCCGGTTTTTCACGATTCTTTGACGAAATTCGCATTTTTTTGCGATTCTATGACGAAATTTGCAGGGATTTTTTGCGATCCTTTGACAAAATTAGCTAATATTTCTGCGAACGATTGACAAAATTGATTTTTTCGGCGACCATTTGACGAAATTCACGATATTTTTTTATGTCCGAAGTTTCAGAACAGAATGCCTTAAATTTTCGGAACAGAATCATTCCTGTAACAGCCTGTGATAAGATTTTTTTTAAGATGATTTTTCTTGTGTGTTCTTCAAAAACAAGTGTTTGAATTGAATTTTGATTTTTATATTGCAAAATAATAATACTCGCACATTCCCTTTTTTTTTTACATATGTACTCTTGTAAGACAAAAAGAAAATAAGAAATAATATTGTTTTCCTAATATTCTCCACTACCGCGATTGTTTAGCTAATGCATATTTTTTTAACCCGTGTCTTGCCGCACTTTATGTTCTGAACTGTACATAGTTTAAAATTTATAATATAGTTAATTTATACCCAAATTAAAAGACTTTTGCGATTAAATTAAATGTACACATTTGATATATTTAGTCTATGTTTTGTTGTACATATGTATACATTAAACAAATTATTTTTCAGTTTGAATTCCTGATTCTTTTCCCACATAAACGTTATTACTTTTATGCAATTTTTTCACATTGTGGCAGCTGAATTTTTTGGGTTTAAGAGCCAGTCGTGGCTCCTTAAATATTTTGGGAATCTGCACCTATAGTTAGTAGGGGTATTTACTTTTTTCCCCACAACTGTACAGTGATACCACTGCTAACGAATACTTCTGCTAACGAGTTTTTCGGCTAACAAAGATTTTTTTCTCTTCTGTTTTTCGCACTTTCTAACAAAGGTTCTATTGGATGTGCACCCTAACATAACTCATCTGTATTGCATTTTAATTGAACAAGAAATCATGTTTCGGTTAGTGAATAGCTATTTCTGCTAACGAATGTGATTGAGAAACGAATTATCTTCGTTAGCAAAGGTATCACTGTACTTTTTTCATTTGTAGAATTTTCATAACATGCTGATTTTATTGTCTTAAAATCCACAAGTGATCACCCTTCAACTAACTCTGTCGTAAGTTCTCTTGACTCGTTTTAATCGATTAATAATAACTTCTACTAATTAATGCTATAGTTAAATTTCGCTTAAATGTTCGTCAATATATACTCCAGCCTTGAATATGATTTAATCCAGTTGGAAAAAAATATTCGTTCCCTTCATTAGTACTAACATCCAATTTTGACATAATATTTGGATTTGTGGGTATATTTTAATTTAGAATGCGAAACAGCAAGTCAATTGGTGAAGTTGTTTAGACATTACGAAAGTTTAAAGATTGGAACGCCTAATGTTAAATTTATTTTTAATCGTTGCAAAACACAAAACAAATTGCAATGAGGATAGCTTTGTAAGCATAATTCAAAAATTATTTGGTAGAATGAGCTGTAATTTTGTATTCGCATATTTGAAGCTTCTATAAATCCAATTCTATTAAAAATTTCTAAAGTTATGCTTCATACATATATATATATATTTTTTCAAAAAACAATTTCAAAATATATATAGTTTAAAAATTAATTTTCGAAAAATACGAATTGTAACCTAAAAATCGTTTTAACAGAAATTGACTTCTAGAAGCTTTAAATATTCGAATCCAAAATCACATCTCATTCCACCAGGTTATGCTTAAAAAACTATCCGCATTGCAATCAGTTTTGCAACGATTATAAAAATGAATTTAACATGGAGGAATTCCAATCTTTAAACTTTCATGTATCCTAAACTACTTGACTGAATAACTTGCCGTTTGGTACCCTACAGTAAAATTTACCCACAAATCCAAACATGATGTCAAAATTGTGTGCTACTAAATGTTTTTATTTGGTAAAATTTCTATTTGTAGACAACCCATTAAGCAAAATTTAAGTATATCATTAATTAGTAGACGTATTTGTTAATCGAATAGTACCAGTCATACTTTTATACAAGGATTTGCGGCAGAGTGAATAGGATAACCTTTTCTTACTTTCTTCTGTCTTTACAAGAAAAAAGTATTGAATTCGTGAAAATTTTTGGCTTCCGGTTTTCGATGGTTTATATGTGTTAGGAGGTCCCTGAACACGATTTGATGGTTTTTAGAAAATGTCTGTCTGTAAATCTGCTTGTCTCTCTGCCTGTGAGTCTGTCTCTGTGTATGTGACAAAAATTTTGCGGGCGTTCTATCTCAAGCACTAATGCACGGAATTTCGCAAAATTTTAGATTCAGTTAGATCTTGATATAAACTGGTGCCGATTAGTTTTTGGTGTATATCGCCCAACAGTTGGCGCTGCTGTTCTGCTTTTTGTACGATTTCCGCAATAGCCCTATCTCAAGAACTAATGCACGGATTTTCATCAAACTTCAGATTCAGTTAGACGTTGACGTAAGCTGTTGCTGATTAGGTTTTGGTGTAAATCGCACAACTGATGGAACTGCTATGCTGTACTTTTCATGATTTTGGCAAAAACTATATCTCAAGAACTAATGCAGGCAATTTAATCAAATTTAATATTCTGTTACATTTTCACGTAAATAGATCCTTATTAGACTTGTGTTGATTTTATACTTTTTGGATTGGAAATTTTGGTTGCGGATATCAATGACGCCAAAATTCAATGTCTTCTAAACCAATAAAAATAAGAAAAATCTCAAAAGTTCCTGGAAGACCTTTTGATACTCTGGTGGTATGTTCCCACCGGCCCACCCCGAATTCATAATTGCCCGTCAAGGGTTCTTGAGATAAAATAGCAAATACGTAGACTCAAGTATATCCTTTTTCATTTAAAAATTTTAAATTAAAATAATTAACCAGAAAGGTGATTGAAACTCACAACTTAAATCATACAATTTGTGTGTATTAATCTTTTTACAAACATTAAAAAAAGAGCATTCTATCTAGTAATAAATTGTCAGCAGTATTTGTGGTGCCACTATCAAGTGGTAGCTAAGATAGTAAAACGTCAGGGGCCCAAGACGAAGGTTAACATAGCAATTTATTAATATAAATATATTAATATAAAAAATTAAATATTAAACAAAAATGTATCACCTTTTACTTGAAAAAACTATTCAATAAGTTTATTTACTAACTAGCTGATCCGGGACCATGATAATGACATTAAATGAACCTTACATTTATCTGTAATTACATCGGGGATTCGAGTTCATATAATTTTTTCCCAAAGAACGAGCCTCTAACCGAACGTACCTCCGGCTCGGGTACACGCTACCTACGGCACCGAATACTGGGCGTGCAAAAAATGTTGTATTTCCACCTTCCACCGTCAGTGGGCGCATTCTGCTGTAAACGAACCTCCGATACGTGTCCGCGCTGCTGCGGTTCCGTAAATCAGGCGTGCTGCAAAATCTTTTAGTTCCACCTTCCACTGCCTGTGGGCGCACTCTGTTCTAAATAAACCACCTTTGGAACAAAACTCCGCTGCCTCCGGCACCGTATAGTAGGCGTGAAATGCACGCTCTGTGCAAAAATCTCCAGTTCACCCTTCCACCACCAGGGGTCGCACTCTATTCTAAACAAACCTCTATCTAAACGAAGCTGCGTTATTCAACCTATCTCGAGATATATTAGTTAAGAGGGTGGGGCTCAAATAAGAGAAAAAACCCTGGGGGATGAGGGGAGCGGGGGTACATAACATGAAAGAGTTGTCAAATAGCTATCCAATGTTATATCACATGAGGGGGGGGGCGGAGTCAGAAAATGTTACAAAAGTGCTCCCTCGGTGTGGGAACTAAGCCTCTAATGGTCGGGGAAGGCAAACCGAGAGGCGAAATAAGGGCTTAGATAATTAGGCGCCAAGATAGTCAAGCATTTGGTCAAGTTTTCAAATTTGGAATTACCCTGTATCGGAGCATCCCGCCGCCAGGAATTCACCCCCCCCCTTTTTAAATCTGTATAGGTTATAAAAAGAATGCTTCATAAAAAAATCTAACATGAAATAATCATATTTAGTGCAGAAAACGCTACAATTTAGATAATTTGCGATAGGATTGAATGCAAAACAAATTTATTTTTCCACAGAGATTCAGTTTTCCTTATTAATTCGATCCCTTGTCAATATGTTTCCCTCCTTCCTTTGTTCTCACTTTCAAGTTTTACATACATATGTTTAAAGATCAAACCTGTGTTTAATCGGCACTCGACTGGGTAGCGAAGATTATCGAAAAGATAACTACAGCCCGTAAAACAACTGAATTAAAACTTAATTCAATTTTAAAAACAAAATAAATTTACTTAAAAACAAAAAAGTAGATTATGTACAAATGAATCAATTACATCAATTCTCCATACGAGAACTCTACAACACACAATCCTGGCTTTTTCATAACATAGCACTTACCATGTGCTTGCAACTAAAAGAAATTTAACTGTCTGTCCAGTTCGGAGCTCTTACCGAGCACCTCTATGAAGCTCGTCGAAACACGGACTGACTGCCTTCTCCACACCTCACCCTACCGGGGCTTTTACAAAGCTCATTTTCCCGCCTCGGACATTCCACGGCTTCTCTCCTATGTGGTGGAAATAGATCATTTTGTTCTGTCTCAAAAGCAGTAATTTCTTTATCTGTGAAAAATGCTACTTCACTGAGAAGTCGTTACACCTCGTTTGAATATCGGGAATATATTATAGCGTAATATCATCATATGCTACATCCTTGTGTCATCACGATAACGTCCAAATTACTGGGTAGATTAGAACCAAGATTAAATCATAAACAATCTAAAGTGTATTTGTGTATTGTCCAATATGCCTAGCTAAATGATATTTTAAAAACTAAGTTTAACGGGAGTAAGACCAATTTGTTTAATTTGTATTCAATCTGATGTATGTATAGTCGTGGAGAAAAAAAAGTAAACACCCCCTACTAGCTCTCCAGCGAATTATAATAGAAGAAAGTTACTGGCACCAATCGATTTGAAATAGGGTCTACTTTTAAAGGGTGTATATAAAATTTACTTGGGGGAGGGTCATCTACAAACCAAAACCAGACCAAACTTTTTTTTTTCAATAGCAACACCCAATTTTCACAATATATTTTAAATCTTTGGTTCAAACTATGCCTAGAAAATAAATTTCTAGCCTTTTGAATTATAAACATTCAAAATTTAGAGCTTCTGATGATAAATTACATTTTCATATTTTTATTAATATCTCCTTAAATTATAATCCTAATGTGATAATTTTGTGTGTGGTTATAATACTAAACACCACATTTTAAAATAATTAATTCCTCTGAAACTAATCATACAAATTTCATGAAAACTTGGATTTAGGCTAATTGTAGGGTGTAGAATTTATTTCTGGTGTCAAACTTGGTATTGCTATTGAAAAAAAACAAAGTTTGGGTTCGTTTTTATATGTAGATGGCCCCCCAAGCAAATTTTATGTACATTATTTAAAGGTAAGCTTTATTTCCATTCGTTAGGTACCTGTAACGTTCTTCTACGATAATTTGTTGCAGAGTTAGCAGAGGATGTTTACTTTTTTTTCCCTCGACTGCAACTTTAAAACTAGTATGTTGTGACCATCACAAAACTTTCTTCTATATAAATCGCGTCAATTAAATCATTTAAATAGTACAAGAAATTAGATCAATTTAGCACCAATTTATATCAAAGTATATCTGAATTTGGAGTTTGATGAAAATTCGTGCATTAGTTATTGAGATAGAGCTATACGGGGAATTCTGAAAAATGCAGCATAGCAGCACCACATGTTGAACGATTTACACCAAAACATAAACAGCGCTAATTGATATCAAGGTATCCCTGAATCTGAATTTCGTTGAAAATTCGTGCATTAGTTATTGAGATAGAGCTATGGTGGAAATTCTAAAAAATACAGCATAGCAGCGCCACCTGTTGAGCGATTTGCACCAAAACATAAAGAGCACTAATTCATATCCAGGTATATCTGAATCTGAAGTTTTTTGAAAATCCGAGCATTAGTTCTTGAGATAGATTTCGGAAATCACAAAAAATGCAGCATTGCAGCGCCACCTGTTGAGCGATTTACACCAAAATGTACAAAACGTCAATTTATGTCAAGGACTAACTGAATCTGAAGTTCGATGAAAATCCGTGCATTATTTCTTGAGATAGAGCTATTGCAAAAATAGTGTAAATCCTGCAAAATGCAGCATAGTAGCACCACGTGTTGAGCGATTTACACCAAAAGGCATAAAATGTCAATTCATGTCAAGGGCTAACTGAATCTGAAGTTTGATGAAAATCCGTGCACTAGTTCTGGAGATTGAGCTATTGTGGAAATCGTGAAAAATGCAGCATAGCACAGCCACCTGTTGGGCGATTTACACCAAAAACTAATCAGCACCAATTTACATTAGGAACTATTAGAATATAAATTTTTATTAAATTCCGTGCATTAGTTCTTGAAATAGAGTGCCCACAAAATTTGTGTCACAGACAGACAGACTCACAGAACTACAGACTCCCAGACAGACATTTTGTAAAAACATGTTTTTCGGAATCTCTGACCCCTAAAACGTGTAAATCCGTCGTAAACCGGAAGTTGAAACTTTTCATGAATCCAATACTTTCTTCTTGTAAAGATAGAAGAAAGTAAAAATGAAGAAAAATATATATGAAGAAGGTAGGACTTACTTTGTTTTGGATCCAAGTAACTTTGATTTACGGAATTTTAAGCGAAATCTATTACTAGAGGTTTCTAACATGTGGTATAGAATACTAAATTTCAACTCATTATGCCGATATGTTTTTTAATTGTGCTTAAAAAATCTTCAGCATTTTTTGAGATTAGGTAGTCATCAAATAAAAATATCTTTTTAATCCTTATTCCCTAAAATAAACATCGATCTTTTGAAATTTCTATGTAAATCTTAGCTAAAACAAATTATTCAGGGCACAGATGAAAATAAACTTTTGCACAGAGTAAATCCAATATGAATAAGAGATTAATTTATTGAGGTTAACTAGATAAAGAATTAAGAAACGAAATGAAAACACATGTTGAAGATTTTAATCTGCATTTTAAATTGCAATAAAGCTTCTGTGATGCGTATCCAATCATAATTATGTGTCAGTTCTTATTAAAATATTAATTTTTTTCTTAAATGAAAATTCACACTTGGTGGCTTTATGACCCTTTTCTTCTAAGAAGAATGGGAAAAAAAGCTTTGGAACGCAAATCTTTTTATGTCTTAATTACTTAGAATGCATTGTTAAATAACACTACAGTAAAACTCCAATTATTTAAACTCCAGTCACCAGGATGCAAGAAAATAAAAATTTATATTAAAAGGTGTGAACTGAACAATAAAATTTCCTTGAAATTTTTATTTAAACCAATGTTAAAATTTATGTGTACTTGAAAGTTTCAGCATCTTATTTTTGTATAATTCTATGTCGGTATTTCACCAATTTCTAAGTTACTCGATATATCTTTCTGCACTCGCATTCTAAAATAAAAGTGCCCAGTTCAACTGAGGCACTGCGCTCACAGGCTATTCACACTAATTGTATTTCATACTCTTATTTCAAAGAATAATGTCCCTCGAAAAATAAAGAAATCGACAAAAAAAAAAAAAAAAAAAAAAAAAAAATTAGCTAAATTAAGGGGGGGAGGTTAGCTCCCTAATTTTGCCCCTTTATACTTAACTAACGAAACTCCAAATCTAATAAGGGAAACGCCTTATTAGAATAAATCGGTATACCAAATTTGAAACAAATCAGATAATTCTGCATGAAAAACCCTTTTTATCTAAATTAAGGGGGATTAGCCCCTCGTTCTCCCCTCCTTTATACTTAACCAATGAACCCCTAAAACTAATCAGGGACGCGTCTTATCAGAATGAACCTATTTACAAAATTTGAAGCAAATCGGATATTTCTATCAAGAGTTATCGCGTTACGTATCTACACACATATGTACGGAAGAATCTGCGGGTACATTAGCTGTCAGGCTTTGATAGCCTGTGAGCTAAAAAAACGAAGTATCTATCTATATATATATATGTATATTACGCTAACGTACGTGGCACAGAAATCGTGATTATTTGTTATTGTTTAATGGCAACGCCCGAGAAACGCATCTCATTGGTTATTGCTTAAAAGTTCTTTGGTAGGATTTAGGGCGATAGGCTTTATTTACGTTCCGCTCTTTCGCTGCAGTTATGAAGCTTTAAAATATCATTTGAAAGCCGTAAAAGATCTCGGCGAATGCTTGAAAGTGAAGAAGAAGCCGAATTCGATTCGAAATCGAAATAGATTGGATCGAGAACGCCGTTAAGCGATCGCCAAAATAGGCTTAATAACTGTAGCATGCACGCGTTGCTTCTGAAATCCAAATTACTGATTTAAACGTTCCGGGGCATTGAGTGAAACATCCAATTTCAGCAAAGCATTGTGTTGGAAATGCAAATTAAACAGCAGCAAGAAGTTTACAAAATTTTGTCATGACGTTAAAGTAATTTTGTACGGACCGGTTTATTCGGACGGGCAGTTTTGACTGTACGGACCTGCGATACAAATTTCAGGTTCATTTAGGAATATTATTACGGGCCCAGCAGAAGTAAGATACAATAAAACCTGCTTAGACGGAAACAAAAAGGACCAGTGATAAATATCGTTTTATGTAGGTTATTTAAATTGTACAAAGCATGATAGCATTTTTGGGGGGAGGGGGGAACTGGAACTTTTTTTTCGTTTATTGCAGGATTCCGTTATAAACAGACTTTATTCTATTAGAAAATAAATTTGCTGGATGGTACTTTTAGAAAAAATCTATATAGTAATATTTGCTTACAATTTTATTATTTCTTTTTCAGTATTACAGTTTATGTCGTGTTTGTAATTACTTTTTCATCTAAAGATTTTAAATAAAAAATTTAATTATTGAAAACATAATTAAATTTTAATTGAATTCATCAATTAATTTGGAATAAAAAATTTAAAGTATGAGACATATAAAAGTTTAAAAACTTAGCCTGTGATTTTACACAACTTTGGAAATGAACAAGAGTCGAGCCCTGGTAATTTGCACCGTCTCCAAGCCCCCCCCCCCCCTCTCTGTACGGACATGCTAGAAATTTTTCAGATTAATTTAAGAATATTATTACGGGCCCGGGCAACGCCGGGCGGGTCAGCTAGTTCACTAGAATGTCAGATATTATGTGTCTGGACTTTTAAGTCAAAAAATAGACATTGAGGAATTTTGTTAAAAGATATGTTACGGAGAAGTAAAAAAAAATTCCACGAAACCGTGATTTCAAATTTTGATTGAGGGTAAAATTTACTCACCGAGTAGTGTTCGAATCTCCAGATGTACTGTACTGTATTTTTTAATTTTTTTTTGTTTTTTTTTTGTTTTTACTGTAAAAATAATTATATTTTCAACATACACTAAGTCTATCTTTTTATAAAATAAAATCTATTTCAGAGACATTTTTATTCTACTAAATAACTTATTTTTATGAAAGCCTCAATTATCCGGATTTCTGTGTTTGGATTGCATAAGGGTTCAATTCAGGGTCCTAGTCACAGTATTCTTTCGAGGTCCTTCCCACCAGCCTAGTATTGCCAGGTCCACTGTCACAAAAAGCGGGACATAAAAACACAGTAAATCCTATGAAAACTGTACCTGTCTGTAAAGGAAAATATTCATGTTCCTTACGGAAGAAATGTTATACAAATATACCTGATAAAATAGAAACCTGTCTAAAACGGAATGCTTCTCTGATGACTTGAAATTCCGTCTTAGAACGTTTTACTGTATAACATAAACACAATAATCTTATATAGTAAAATGTGTGAAAGTGGAATAGCTAGGGACCATAAAAAAACTCCGTTTTGGGAAGATTTCTGATTGAGCAGTTGTATGGTATTGATTACGCAGGGATTATGAAATTTTTACGTTCCAGATAAGATTCCGTTATACACAGGCACCGTTTTCACAAGATTTGTTAATCAAAAGACATGGGTTTTGCACATATAAAAATAAAATGGGTAGGAACCAGAAAAATGTTTCGTTTTAGCAGGTAGACGTGTACGCTATTCTTTTGGATGGAATCATAAAAATGTTCTTTTACAGACAGGTTTTATTTTAACAGGTTTCACTGCATTAAGTTTCATTTCGATATAGACTAATGAATAGCATGGTAACTAAAAGCAATTTAGAAGAATTTATACATCATGAAAAATCGGGACATTTGGCGCCCAGCGCAAGGTTTCCGCGGGACGGGTCTGGAACACCTGAAAATAGGGACACCTGGCAACACTATCCCAACCACAACTATAAAAAAGTTAGAAGCTCAGAATTTTCCCCCCTACCCTCCCCTGTTTGTACAAAGAAGCTTTTTAACACTTTCTAACAAAGTTGAAAAGTGTTTATGTTTTCGGTTTGTCTGTCCGTCTGTTCACGTTCTAACTCCCGTAAATATACTCGGCTTCTCATGCAATTGACAAACATTATTTAGGGTCACCAAAGCATGTTTGATATTGCATATGAAGTGTGTGGTATTAATAGTTCATTTACAGGGGTCCTCAAAAGAATTCCATTGCATTAGGGTATATGGGGAAAAATCGTTTGCAGAGTATTTTAATGATGTTATGCTATTTCAAATGTGTTGAAACTGATATAAATCACTGAATTTCGCTACAAGATGATTACGATAAAATAGGGCACTGATAGCATTCTACCTTTCATTTACAGGGACACACAAAAGTAATCGGTTGCAGTACTGTTTGTGAGTAATAATTGCTGAAAGTGCGTTTTAAAATTCGGTATTCGCTTTTAAATTTAACTAATGTTTTGTATGTTGCTCGTCATATATAAATTCTATACCTCATATAGAGGGCTGCACAAAAGAATTCACGTACTATTCTCCTTATTAGCGGAAATTCCTGAAGGGGAATTTTCGAAAGAGGTATATGTATGATTAAATTGAAAAGCTTCGTTAAGAGGCTACTTCAGTCAAAGGAAAAGACCCGTTCGCTAATGCTAATCCTATGGAAGAAATTTATAACGATATCTCGGTCGCATTTCAGTATTTTTAAATAATTTCTTTTGCATTGAATAGTTGAGATTGATCTGTACAAAGGCCGTTGTTTACTTTTTCGATTTTGTTTACAGGTATTTCTTATGAGAACACTTTCATTTTCGGAACCGGTTTCGAAAGTAAAAGCATCCTCATAAAAAATATCTGCCGTCAAAATCGAAAAAGTAAGAACATACAAATCCATTTTAGCTATTCAATGCAAAAGAAATCATTTAAAAATATTGAAATGCGACCGAGATATCTTTATAAATTTCTTCCATAGGATTAGCATTAGCGAATGTGTCTTTTCATTTGACTGAAGTAGCCTCTTAACTGAACTAAATTTTGGCATGCATGTGGTTAATAGATACAAACCT
Organism: Maratus speciosus; assembly: GCA_963932465.1. Lineage (NCBI taxonomy): Eukaryota > Metazoa > Arthropoda > Arachnida > Araneae > Salticidae > Maratus > Maratus speciosus. The sequence continues at coordinate 463,886,478 of OZ010791.1, forward strand.
ATGTATCATAAACAAGGCTACTCAAAGAATTCGGATAATTTTCCGATTGTAGATGAGAACAGCTGAAATTGGGTTTTCAAATGTGATGTGAGTTTTCACATGATTGAATTAGACATAATATTTTAACTTACTAAACGGTGCAGTTTTGTTACATTGTTCTGAATGTGTTGGAAAGTGTTTCATAATCTATGCTTGACGCATGATTTTTTCTTTCTTATTCTTTGATTGTAATCCAAGTCCAAATTTTAAAGCTCTGTTGAATGCTTAAAATTAATGTTCTGAGTGAAAAATAAAAATGCATATTAATTTAATGCCAAAAAGGCAAAAAAAAAAAAATACATTGTTCAAGTTATTTCTCCCAGATTAAAATATTACTTTAATAATTACATACAAAACAGCACATATTTCTGACCCTATCTGATAATATTACAAGAAAAAAAAAATTTCACTTTAAAGCATTTCATTTTATTATACATTATCATTACAAAATCATGTTAGCGAGATTTTGTGAGAGATTTATAACTTGGATTCAGTAAATCTCGTAAGTAACAAGATGCTTAGGCGAACGAGTTTTTCTTCCTCCTTTCGAACGAGTTTTTCTTCCTCCTTTCGTTTTGATTTTTAGAAAAGGATTGAACAAATAATTTTGTTTAAAATATTCTTAAAACATTTTTATTTATTGTGTCTTGCATATATATAGATAAATGTAAGTTATTGAATTAAAATTCTCGTATTTTTCGCCTCCCCCCGCCCTTCGCCGAAAAAAAAACAAAACAAACAAAACTGGTGGCCTAGGCGCATACCTATTATGCCTATGCCATAATCAGGCTTTAGATGGCGCCTAGTCCAACACATTCCGGATAATTGCAGTTCCATTCGTCAGAGTCATTTGCAGTAAGTGATTTTTTCCCCTCGTGGACATTTAGCTCCTATAACGCAAGGTTGGCTGTCCACGAGTGGGTGATTTCTGATTTCTGTATTCTGCAGTAAGTGATAAGTGAATCAAGAAAAAAATAAAACTGATTCTCAAAAATTTTCTGATAAAACCCTATTGCATCACGACGTGTTGGAATATCTAGAGACGTAGTTATATTATACTATACTATTTTTTTACACATAAATAAAAAGTGTTTATGAATTTGGTTTGTATGTATGTCTGTCCGTCTATCAGTCTGTCGGTGTATTTGTTGTCCGTCCGTTGGAGTGGGTCGGAAAAAAAACGATTTTTTTTTAGATCTACTTCTAATAGTGCGGAAAAATTGCCTTTTGTAATTAGAAGAATAATACACAAAAAAATTATAAAATGGGTTAATATAAAGATATTAACCCATTTTATAATTTTTTTTATCGCACTTGAATTTTGGGAAATATGATCAAAATTGACGATTTTTTAAAATTAATGATCAAAATTAAAAAGTATTCAGACCTACTTCTAATAGTGCATAAAAGTCACCTTTTGTAATTAGAAGAATAACACGCAAAAAATTATAAAATGGATTAATATCTTTATGCTGATCATCGCACTTCAATTTTGGAAAATAGGATCAAAAGGAGCACATTTCTGTAATTCAAGAACCGTGTTCAAACAACATGTTAATGCTACAACTGGAGCCGGAAAGATAGATTTAAAAGCCCTGTTTTACATCTATCTGAGAAGAACATCTTAGATAAAATTGTTGTAGTTGAATGTGAAAGCACTTCTATCAATACAAGGTAAAAAAAAAAAGGGATATTCGAAATTTAGAAATGCCGATAGGGAGGCCCTTGCAATGTTAAGCAAATATCTGCTTGTGTAACACTATCTGTTGTGAAATTTAAATTAATCAACTGCTATATCCCAATAGTGATTGCTAAAAAACAAATGACTTCAGTAAAAATAAAAAAAATACATATCTTCTTGAAATATGTAATACTGTGGGATCGAGTTCCTGTCCTGGGATTTTGTTGTCCTTAACCGAGGGCAGATTTCTTATTCCTGATGGCTAACGACCGCAAACAAAACTCTCTGATTGTAAGTATTCACAGAAAACCCTACCACTGAGTTGAAACAGTTTTATTCGTCATGAAGACATAATGTGCCTGTATGCTTTGACATTAAGAGAAATCATTCTATTATTGGCGGAACAATGCATGTGTCCATTGTTCAAGACGATAACAACATCACGTTACTTACCAATAAAATTGCAGGCGGTAATAGACTCTGTTATTTTCGTTGATCATCCTGAAAACTTGTTATTGTAAATGATTATAGATGAAATATAACATATAAGTTAATTGAGATTTAGGCGGATTTGGAAAGCAATGCAAGCTGTCACTGACAGAGCAAGAACCGTGCGAGACTTTGTATTGCAAGTTCAATTTTAGTGATAATTACTCAGAAATTAGCGACTGGTTTAACTGTAAGATTAATTCAGCTCCTATATTGCATGGAACCAGTTCAGAGAAAATTTTGTCTCTCACTGATTCAAGAACTCTTTCAGAATTGGTACTGAAAACGAAAACCACAAAGGGTATTCCGTGCCACACACAAACTGTAGAACAATGTATGAAAGTTGTGACTAAAACTTCTAAAAACATATATGGCCGTAATAACAGAGCCTGCTATGTTAGATCAAGGTTGCTTTCGCGATAATTAATGCCAAAGTTTAATAATAAATCTCAGTACAAATGGACATTGTTGCGTTAATGGACATTGTTTAAAATCGTTTAAATAAAATTTGTTTCAAACTATACAGTTCAAAAGTGTTTTGATAAGCAGTGTTAAATCTTTTTTCTAAATATAATTATTTTAATTGAAATAAATAAAATAATTGAAGAATATCGTTTTGTAAAAAATTTCATAATTTAAAAACAAAGCGAAACCAAAAGATATCAACCAAATTTTAAATTAATTTTACATTACGTTTCTATGCACATAAAGTAATATTTTTACATCATTAGACGTTGATGTGAAACAAAAAATACTTTTTATCATTTATATGAAACTTTGTATATTAAACTTTGTGTCATTTATATCAAACTTTTAATAATATTTTCCTTTATCCACCATACGTAAAGATGTGTGTGTGTGGGGGGGGGGGGGGAGTAGTGCGCAGGCGATAAAAGTGCGCATTCTTCATAACAACACACTGGTGCAAAGCAGGTTGTTTATTTCATTTGTGTTTTGAGTGCGGCAAAGGCTGGTTCCTGAAAAAACAATTATGATTGCATTAAAGGCAGACATAATAGGCTAGTTCAAAGTTTCTAACGACTCTTTTTTACTTGTTGGTGTTTAAAAACTTTACACACTTCTAACAATAATTTCCTGATCTTTTTAAACGACGTAATTATGAAGGGGAGGTGCTCGGTACAAACTAGAAAATTCCGATGTATTAAGAGACGAAGTTGGCAACTCAGATTTTGTACAAAATTAAAAATTTTACAAAATGTGCACACTAGACTAAGGTGTGTAGTGTAAGAGTACGAATTTACCTCCTTTCCATTTTTTGTTGGTTATTTCTAATAATTTTATTTTTATTCTCACATTTTATAATAGTTTGTTACTTGATTATTAAAGTTTAATAACAAATACAAAAAATTTCGACACGTTCATTATTTCTTTAGAGTCTGTTGTTTGAAAAATGCGCACTCATATACCACTCTATCCTATATTTTAAAAAAATTACATAAAATAATTTTAAATCAAAAATATGGTATTTATGTGTTTCTTACATGCCTTTCAGTTTTCTCAAAATATTGAAATCCATTTCTTTGTCTATTAAAAAAAAGTAGGTCTGAACGAGTGAACATACTGAAAAAATAAACTTAGTTGCTAAAATTAAATAATTTTTCCAAAGCAAGAATAATAACAAAAGCAAAATAAATCTTTATCTTCCGAAACATGAATTAACTTTAATTTAAAATCGAATGAACTCCGGGGAACTGCTCCATTAACCTGTGGAACAACTAATCACTGACCATATTACAGTTACATCAGATTACTTCCGTTTGTTTCCACGTGAAATTATGGCAAATAACCCAATCACGCACACAAATTCATCTTCTATTTTATCTAATCTATTCATCTAGAAATTTCATCCAAACAAGTTTCACTGTCGACCGTGTTTCACTTCACTGATTTATGTTAAAGTATCTCCTCCCAAAAGAGTGGAAAAAACCACTTCCTAGAGGAAAAGATGGCTATAAATATTTACGTTTCATTTAATATGACACGCTTTTAAATTTCACCTTTAGGAAGTCGTTTTGTTTTCATTTTAAACCCAGTATGAACACAGTTGTGCTAAGTTGTAGACATTTATTAGTTTTAAAATGGAATTTAGGAATTTTTTTAATTTCGTATTATCTTTACTGATAATATGCGGGTTTATTAATTATGTTCCATATGCTTACGGTGTTTTTATTACGTTATCGTCTGCTACAGCTGTGATGAAATTATCTGAATGGTTGATGACCACCACAAGAAGATATTTTTTATACGAGACAGTTTCTCCGAAGAATAAAGCAGTACTTATTACAGGTAAAATTAGTATTTTTATGTTAAACACATCCCTCCTCTATAAACATTTATAAACCAAATCATATATTAATTAAAATTTCACTTTCAAAATAATTTTTCATGAAGTTTTGAAAATGCATTAGAAGATTTGTGGAATCCTGAAACTAAATTTTGAAGGATTCCGCCAATTAATAAAATAAATCAGTATTTAAGGGTGCGGGTAGAATATCTCTAGAACTCTACTAATATAATTTCTTTAAAATATTTTTCGTAGTATTTTATATAGAATTAGAATGTGTACAAATATAAGGGCCTTACAATACAAATACAGAAATTTTTCAAAACTGAAACTTTCCATTCTGCTCACCTGCAAGAAAATTGATACAACTTCAAAAAATTAATTTTGCGCAATTGTATTAATAGGTCTGATTTAGGTGCGTCTCGTTATAGAAAAAAGTGTCATAAGTATAGTTATCCGGAAAACTACCAGATTATACGATATTGCCCAATTGCCAACACAGAACGGAATCGAATTGTGTGGAGGAATAAAACAAGAACGAAAAATCATGCGTCAAGCATCGAGTATGAAACACTTTCCAAAACTTCAAGAATACTTTAACAAAACTTCACCGTTTGCTAATTTGAAAGATGTGCCTAAGTAAACAAGTCCTGACCAGGCAGGGAAACAAACCAAATTTCAGGAATTTCCATAAATAGTCGGAAAAATTCTTTTGTGTAGCCATATATATGATTTGTATATATATACTACATAGTATACTGAAATTTAATTCATTAACCCATTAATGCCGACTTCAAAATACTCGATGAAGTTTGAAATTTTTGTTCATATTTGTTCATTCTGTGTCTATTAAGTATATCGTACATAAATTTTATTTTTCCCGTTGTATTTACTGAGTTTTTTTTATTGGTAGATTTTTGTACCAACCAGCGTTTGCGTAGTATGAAATCACTTTTTTAATGCAAATTTTGAATTTATTGTTTGAATGCAATAATAATACTAATAATTATAATAATAGATTCTAGAGATGTATACTAGTAAAATATTACTTATACTTGTATAATAAAGGTTTTTTTAATTAAAATTATGTTAGAAAAAATTAATTGCAATTTAATTTGTAAAAAGAAAATTTTGTAAAATATATAATTTACAAATTTGGAATCTTAATAAAAAAGATTTAAAAAACATAATTACCTTTAAAAAATAGTAACATTTTTATTAAACTGAATATTTATGCATTAGAATCAACATGATATCTTTTATGGAATTCGGGATGAAGGGGGTGATTACACATTTCGCACTTATAATCATTTCTTCCGCCGCACATTTTATTTCGGGAATGTTTCTGCTCTGATTTGACTAACCAATGTTTTCTTTGGTGTAATCTTTGTTCATTTTTAGCTTTATGCCTTATTGTAAGAGGTTTACCATGGCCACTGTGTAGTGTACCGTAGCTTCTTAATAGTTCTTGTGTGCATTGTCGGGTGAAATCAAGTAGTGAAATATCGTTGCCGAGATTTCTGTACACTCGCCATACATTTACAAAGATTGAATTAAGTATTCATGAAAAAAGTGACCACCACCATTTTTTTTAACGCATTCTGATACGATAATTCGCAACGGATTGATCGAAAAGATCCACACTTCCCATGTGTTTGTTATAAGTATTCAATTGCTCCGGCATAGTAACTAATAATTTCTTTTTTTCAGAAGCACTGAATCTACTATCTAATTTACATGGTTTTGTGCGTACTTTATTGCTCGCAACCGCTACCAGTGTTGCCAGACGACTACTATTTTTTTATTCAGATTTCTTGATTGACACTTTTTTTTTTTTTTTTTTTTTTTTAAATGGTAAAATTTTCCTTGTTTGCGGTTTAATTAATAGGTCATTAAATAAGGCAAATTTTACTATTTCAAAAAAGTATTGTCAATCAAGAAATCTGAATTTAAAAAAAAGTAGCCGTCTGGCAACACTGACCGATACAACTGTATTGTCATTCCATTTCAGGATAACAATATCTTTATTGCAAGCATGTTCATATGTTCCTGTTAGTGTTTTTTTATTATATTTCTGGGATTCAATGGAACATTCTATTCTATTCTCTCTCAATGTACCAGTTGCCGCAATACCCTTTTAGACAGTTCTTTTAGTACGAGAATACCAGAAATAAATTGTCCATGACTTCATGAGTTCCGCCTGGTATTTTGCATTTTTCTAATAATCCAAGAACAACAACAGCTCCTTGGACTAAACCAGTGGCGTAGCTACATATTCAGCGCCCTGGAGCAAGCAAAGTTTGTGCGCCCTCTTGTCATACTTTCAATTTTTTTCAAGTTTAAAATTTAAATGCTATTCTTAATTCGATTTAAAACTTTACTTTTATTTGAAAGTCAAAGTATTTTAACAGCATTAAATACATATAATTAAAAATAAATAATAAATAATAAAATGAATTATAATTCTTTAAGCACGGAGTACCTACATATATTTTCTGGGCATCGGGCGGGTCTTTATTTTTAAATGCGATGAGCCTCTGTACAATCTGCTGCCCTTTATATCTGATATTTACTTTTCTATATTTTCGAAGCATTGTAGAATACTAATAAAAAAACGCACAAGTTTTTTTTAGTTTTTGCATATGGCCGAAGCAGGTTTTTCTGTTTTTAATGCAGGAAAATATTAAAATTCCATAAATTTAAAAGTATCATACCTCGGTAAATTTTGGTCGTACAAAAATAATTTTTTATTATTTTACCTGTTAAAGTACGGAGAAGATTTTCCTAAATATAACGCATACAGCCCAGGGACAGAACAAAAATGTAAATCTCGTAACTTTAAAAAAAATAACTATCTTGAGATAAATTACTTTTAAGAGGATGAAGAACAACTTTGAAACTTTCTATTATTGGTACTATATTTCTACAGTCAGTGATTTAGAAATTTAGCCATAGACACCGGGGTCCTCACTGGATTTTGACCAATCTGAACAATTTGGTAGATCATTAAAAAAAACTAGCCAAATTCAAATCAGGAATGATAATAAGATTCATCGTGAATCACTAAGAATATCAAAAAACAAATAATGAGTTATACGGAAAAGGATTAATTGCGGAATAACATCATTGAGAATGTCGTCGAAAGAAAAAAAAAAGATATCTTGCAATTTGGTAATTTTAGTCTTTAATTTTCTCGCCAAATGGAACGTCTTGACGCAGTGGTGGTCGGCAGCGAGAACCCTGATTGACATCCTTATATATTATTCAAGATTGCAGTTTTTACTTTCCATACACATACAATGTAAAAAAGGAAATAGGAAAGCATTGTAATAACAATAAAAATAATGGTATATTTTTAAATTTTCAAATAATCTGAATGCCTCACAATTTTTACAATGATTCAATATGTGTGTGTGTGTGTATATATGCATGTATGTTAGAATTTCGTCATGTTTTCAAATTCTCAGAGAACAATTTGGTGTGTTTTTGATGATATCGGCAGGTATGTTATAAATCTGTCGCAAGAATTGTATTAATTTTCAAAAAAATCGGTCTACGGGTTTGGTATCAAAACTATTTTTAAACCATTCTGTAATGATAACTGATGAATATTTATATCTCAATTAAATTATTTTTATTTCTACCATTCATCTTATATCGACGACAACGTTTGACCTCACAGACAGTGGCGGCTCGACAAGGGGTTCACAATCACTTTAGTAATTTCATTAAAAAAATTTCTCTTCGTTTAAGGGAAAAGAATACCACGATTAAAGCAGATGAAATTTTATATAACAACATTCTGGTGGGAAAGAGATTGTGAACCCCTGAACAGCTCCTACTGCACGTAGGATCAATGTCAAATACGCAGACCCTGGATTTTTAGAGGACGCAACATTTTAGAAACTCATTCTTTTACCACTTTGCTAGTTGAAAACAATAATATCATTTAGCATTCCAGTTTTTCTTTCTCGGATGCTTTCAATTTCGAAACTGGATCCGAAATTGGAAGTATCCTTAGAGAAAAAATCGAAACAGTATAACCCTTTAAGACCGGGAGTTTTTTTGGTAAAAATTGAAAGTTTGGGTGATATCCCCTTATCGATAGGATCGTATTTGATTGAAAAACAAATACCCGATGTCAGGTTATGCCAAGGAAGGCACCACACAATTCTGTGGGTTCGGCCTAATGCAGCCGTTTTTGGGCTAAATCTACACAATTGTGTAGTTTGGGATTATGTGTGCAAATATCTAAAAATAAAAGTTTAAGCAAAAAAAGTTATTATTTATTGAGATAATTTTCATCAGTCACAATGAAAATGTTTGACACAATTTTTGTTTTCGGACAGACCACTACAATTTCATTTTCTGAGACGTGCTCAATGCTCGCACACCTCTTAAGAGCCGTTGACAAATGGTATGTCCTTCACTCCGTTTGGATTGTGCCTAATCCTTCAAATTTCTTTTTTTTTTAGTTTTTCCAGCAGCCAATTTGTTGAAATACCAATCGAAGTACATAAAACTAGGTCTGAACCAGGGTAAGAACTACAGCAGGTCCTAAGCTTAGATCCTTGTGGACCAGGTCTGTACTTCCCCACTGGTATACTAAAAAAATTTAAAGCTATCCCAGATGATGCCGTTACAACAGAGTGTGGTTTGTTTTTTATATACTGCTTTACTGAGGTATGTCCTAAAAAAAAAAGACTCGTCTGCTCATCTATGGAAAATTTTCCCTCATCTCCTGGTAAATTCAAGCAGACACTACGGAATCTATCGAGCATTTACTGAACTTTCCATAATTTATTATTCATTCCTGGTGGTTTACTTGCTGTGTCGACAAAATGGAATTTATCAAACTTAAAAATCTATCTCCTGGTATGCATTAACTCATATAAAACTTTATAAATAATATATATGCATCTATAACTCAGAGCAGAAACATACAGTTCGTTATATGTGCATATTATATATCTAATACTATCCATTTTAAATAGAAATCATGAATAGTACAAACCTATTAATTTAAAATTAATCCGCTTTAAAAATGTAATTAATAAAAAAATAAATTGCTAAGAACATAAGTTTAAAAAAATCACTTAAAAATAAAAATTTTATATATTAGGAATTGTATCTATTTCGGAAATGGTAAATGCCGGACACGCGCAATTGTGTGGGTCATTTGTTTTTCAACTTTTGTAAGGCCTAATTAAATTTATCAAAGACAAAATCAATTAAAATCATGAATAAAGTATATGAAAAGAAAAATTAAATCTAAGCAAACACTAAAAATCATATTTAAAAGAAATTACGACAGTACATACTTTTTGTCTATTGCTTTCAGATGATATAGTCTTTTTCAAAGCAGAAAATCTAACCCTGTATTGTAGCTGGTGCCCCCTAGTTGTGTCTTATCAAAACATCTGAAGCCAATTAACTCATATAAATGTACGGGTTTGGATTTAAATCTCACAAAAACAGGAAATAGTCATTCTCTTTTACTTTAGTATCACCCGCACAATTGTGTGGGTCAGGTATTAAAGGGTTAAAGATAACCGTTTAGACATCGATCTCATATATACTATGCCTAAAAATATTGAAATGTAATTGAAAAATTTGTAAAGAATGCTGCTATTGCTTTAACATTAGCTTGCGAATGACTAGCGTAGGATTCTAAGTATGCAGATTTTTAGCACTAAATAAGAATGTTATGATTAATTAAACCTATTTTAAACTCTTTTTTTTGCAGCGAGAGGATAAAAAATCTTAATGCCGATGCTAATAATATTATGAAACGTATAAATATTATTAATTTGATTTTAAAGCAATGTATTTTTTAAAATAGATTTTCATACAGTAAACTCTGTCTAATGCTCTATGTGTATGACAAATTTCCGTCTTATGCACTGTTATTGAAAAAAAATAACCTATCAGAAAAATAACCTTCAAAGGACGCCGGGTTGAACAGTCCTTTTCTCACGTATATACAAAAAAAATGCGGTTCTGATTATCACATTTATAGACACTATTGAAACAGTCTCGTGTTCATATTAAAGTGCAATTTTTAACAGAAAAGAATATTTGACTTTTCTTTGGCGAAAATATTATTTGTAAATATTTCTGTGCACTAAGCGCAAAAATCAATATAATAAACATTTATATAAGGGAAATTATAATCACAGCATTGTACGAATATATGAAGTCTACACATTTCAAACAAATGCTTAATAAATGAATTAAAAAAAAATACGTATGCATATTGCGAAATAGAGGTAACGTTCTTTGGTGCCCGATAGGATGAAAATTCTAGGAGCAGATCATGCCGCCATTGATAAGAGACAGGATTACAGAATATACATTATGATAGAATATACAATATATCAGAGTATACAAAAAATTCAAATGGTCCTCTGAAACAAAGAAACTTCCAAGGGAAAAAATCAATTCTTCTTTGCGAAAAGAAAACTAGTTGGATGTGCCAATCCCAAAACTTTCTTCTATCTTATACATCTTAATATTTCAAAACCTAGTTACACATGTTAATACTTCAATATTATTAGTTCAATACTATACCAACTTTGATTTTCATCTTAAATTTCTGCTCAAGTCAATTAAACGGACTAAAAACGAGTTAATCTATATCATGATATTTGTTAAAATTATTAATTTTTCCTTATTCTGTCGTTATCAGCTGTTTGCGAATAGCCGGCATAGCAGGAAGCGAGTTCCCGCCGCTGCATGAGCCGCCGATGCACAATAGAACTACGAAAAATCAAGAAAAGTATACAAAAATCGCTAGCACGGAGATCCTTTACCGCGCAATATTTCCAAATTCAAGGAGAACCTGTTGGCCAAAGCCAGAAACAAGCAGAAACATTTTGGTTCAATTGTATGCATAATTTTATACGCTGTTCGATGGTACAATAATGAAAATGGCACTGAGATCGGAATTATAGTGCCCCCTTCTTTCGGAATTTTTTCAAGTTCAGGGAGGACTTGTTTGCCATAGCCAGAAACATGCACAAAAAATTTGGTTCAATTATATGGATAATTTCATACACTTTTCGATGGTACAATAATGAAAATAGTACAGACATCGCAATTATAGTGCCCCCTTCCGGCAGAATTTTTCCAAATTCAGGGAGGACCTTCGTGACATGACCAAAAATAAACATATAAAATTTGGTTCAATTCTATGCATAACTTCATACACTTTTCGGCGGTACATTATTCAAAATGGCACAAAAATTGTACAAAAATCGCTATTACAGCGCCCTCTACGAGCGATTTTTTTACAAATTAAGGGAGGACCTCCTTGCCATAGCCAAGAACTTAAAATTTTTTTTTGGTTCAATTCTATGCATAACTTCATACACTTTTCGATGGTGCAATATTCAAAATCGCACAAAAAACGCTATTACAGCGCCCCCCAATGGCGAATTTTTTGCAAATTCATGGAGGACCTACATGTCACATCCAAAAACTTAAAATAAAAATTTGGTTTAATTCTATGCATAACTTCATACACTTTTGGACGGTACAATATTCAAAATCGCACAAAAATCGCTTTTACAGCGCCCCCTACCGGCGAATTTTTTCCAAATTCAGGGAGGACCTGCTTGCTATAGCTAAAAACTTAAAATAAAAATTTGGTTTAATTCTATGCATAACTTCATACACTTTTGGACGGTACAATATTCAAAATCGAATAAAAATCGCTATTACAGCGCCCCCTACCGGCGAAGTTTTTCAAAATTCAGGGAGGACCTGCTTGCCATAGCCAAAAACTTAAAATAAAAATTTGGTTTAATTCTATGCATAACTTCATACACTTTTCGATGGTACAATATTCAAAATCGCACAAAAAACGCATTTACAGCGCCCCCTACCGGCGAATTTTTTCCAAATTCAGGGAGGACCTGCTTGTCATATCCAAAAACTTAAACTAAAAATTTGGTTCAATTCTATGCATAACTTCATACACTTTTGGATGGTACAATATTCAAAATCGCACAAAAATAGTTATATCAGCGCCCCCTACCGGCGAATTTTTTCCAAATTCCGGGAGGACCTGCTTGCCATAGCCAAAAACTTATAATAAAATTTTGGTTTAATTCTATACATAACTTCATACACTTTTTGATGGTACAATGGCGACAGACAGACGGACAGACGGACAGACGGACAGACGGACGGACGGACAGACGGACAGACGGACGGACGGACAGACGGACACACAGACAGACAGACATTTTCTATAAACATGTTTTTTGGAATCTCTGACCCCTAAAACATGCAAATCCGTCGAAAACCGGAAGTCGGAAAAAATTTCGATTACAATACTTTCTTCTATTGAAGATAGAAGAAAGTAAAAAATCTTTAATAATAAAAAAAGCTTCAAGAAAGGGATTTTTATTATTATTATTATTGTTAAATAATTTAAGACTATTCAAATCTAATGCTTGTTGTAACTATTAGCATACCTGGGGCAGGATTTACCTGGTTTAGGGCGCACCAACAGGCAAGTCGGTTGCCTGCCAGGCGGGTCAGTCTGAGCCTGCCAGAATGTGACTTAATTTAGTAAAGTCCTATTTTTTTTTCTTTTTACTTTCTTCTATCTTTACAAGAAGAAAGTATTGGATTCATGAAAATTTTCGAATTCCGGTTTTCGACGGATTTACACGTTTTAGGGGTCAGAGATTCCAAAAAACATGTTTTTACAAAATGTCTGTCTGTGACTCTGTGAGTCTGTCTGTCTGTCTGTCTGTGTGTATGTGACACAAATTTTGTGGGCGCTCTATCTCAAGAACTAATGTACGGAATTTAATAAAAATTTATATTAAGTTAGTCCCTAATACAAATTGATGCTGATTAGTTTTTGGTGTAAATCGCTCAACAGGTGGCGCTGCTATGCTGCATTTCCCGCGATTTCTGCACTAGCTCTATCTCAAGAACTAATGCAAGGATTTTCATCAAACTTCAGATTTAGTTAATCTTTGATATGAATTGGTGCTGGTAACGTTTTGGTGCAAATCGCCCAACAGATGGCGCTGCTATGCTGCATTTTGCAGCATTTACACGATTTTCGTAATAGCTCTATCTCAAGAAATAATGCACGGATTTTCATCAAACTTCAGATTCTGTTAGTGCTTGACATGAGTTGACGTTTTGCATCTTGTAATGTAAATCACTCAACAGGTGGCGCTGCTCTGCTGCATTTTTTGTGATTTCCGCGATAGCTCTATCTCAAGAACTTATGCTCGGGTTTTCAACAAACTTCAGATTCAGGTATACCTGAATATGAATTAGTGCTGTTTATGTTTTACTGTAAATCGCTCAACAGGTAGCGCTGCTATGCAGCGTTTTTCTCGACTTCCACAATAGCTCAATGCCCAGAACTAATGCACGGATTTTCATCAAATTTCAGATTCAGTTAGTTCTTGACATGAATTGATGTTTTGTACCTTTTGGTGTAAATCGCTCAACAGGTGGCGCTGCTGTGCTGCATTTTTTGTGATTTCCACAGTAGCTTTAGCTCCAGAACTTATACACGGATTTTCATCCAACTTCAGATTCCGGTATACGAATTAGTACTGTTTGTGTTTTGGCGATTCCGATTTACGATTCCGGTATATGAATTAGTACTGTTTGTGTTTTGGTGCAAATCGCTCAACAGGTGGCACTGCTATGCTACATTTTTCAAAATTTCTCCTACAGCTCTATTTCAATAACTAATGCACGAATTTTCATCAAATTTCAAATTCAGGTATACTTTTATATGAATAAATTGATGTAATTTATTTTACTATTTAAATGATTTAATTGGCGTGATTTATATAGAAGAAAGTTTTGTGATGGCCACAACATACTAGTTTTAATTTGTAGGCCTTGTTTCAGTACGGGCGAAATGAAAATTTATTGAAAATTATATCATTAGAAAAAGTTTAAGCTTTATGAATGAAAGTGCACGTTCCTTTAAAACACGAGGTCTTTATCACCAGTGAAAATATTTCACCTTTGTGTAAAATTAGAATTTAAGTTTTGATTCACCGTCATACTGCTTTGAATACACGTTATTTCTGCAAACTGTTCGGGAAGTTGAGTGGAGTAATTCCAGATTTTTTTTTCATTTTATAATTAAACTAGTATGTTGCGGCCATCACAAAACTTTCTTCTATCTCATACATGTCAATACTTCAAAATTCACTATCTCAGTGCCAAATTAAATGGCAATCTGTGTTCATCATGAGAATTCTAAAAATATGAAATTCCGTGCATTAGTTCTCGAGGTATGACTGTCGCTAAAATCGTATAAATCCAGCAAAATGCAGCATAGCAGCGCCACCTATTGGGTTATTTACACCAGAACCTAATTATCACCAACTTATGTCAACGTCTAACTGAATATCAAGATTGAGGAAAATTCGTTCATTAGTTCTTGAGATAGAGGTATTGCGCAAATCATGACAAATGCAGCATAGAAGCGCCACCTGTTGAGCGATTTGCAACAACACATAATCAGCAGCAATATTAATCAAGTTATACTTAAATCTGAAGTTTGATGAAAATTCGTGCATTAGTTCTTGAAATAGAGCTATTGAGAAAATAGTTCAAATTGCAGCACAGCAGCGCCACCTATTGGGAAATTTACACCAACACCTAGTCAGCATCATTTTATATGAAGGACTAACTAAATCCGAAGTTTGATGAAAATGTGTGCATTAGTTCTTGAGATAAAGCTACTGCAAAAATAGTGTAAATCCTGCAAAATGCAGCATAGCAGCGCCATCTCTCGGGCGATTTACATCAAAACGTAAACAGCATCCATTAATCTCAAGGACTAACGGAATATGAAGTTTTATAAAAATCTGTGCATTAGTTCTTGAGATATAGCTTTTGCGGAAATCCTGCAAAATGCTACATAGCAGCGCCACCTGCAGGGCGATTTACACCAAAAACTAATCAGCACCAATCTATATCAGGGACTACCTGAATATAAATTTTTATTAAATTCCGTGCATTAGTTCTTGAGATAGAGCGCCCACAAAATTTGTGTCACATACAGACAGACAGACAGACAGACATTTTGTAAAAACATGTTTATTGGAATCCGTGACCCATGAAACGTATTAATCCGTCGAAAACTGGAATTAGAAAATGTTCATGAAACCAATACTTTCTTCTTGTAAAGATAGAAGAAAGTAAAAATTCATTCATTACTAATGTGTGATATCGGATAATGCTCATGTGGAAAGGAGGACGGGGACATAACCTGATTACGGACTAAGCAAACACACCTTACTATGTTTTGCCTTATTTAATCCTCAAATTCTGCGATTAAATAAGGTTTAGTGCGAAAAAATACTTTTCAAAAAAAGTGTTCTAAGTTTGCATAGGCGGTAATCACGTCCTAAGGAACACTGTATTTGATAGTTAACTTTTTCTCTCATTTTGAAGGAAAATGCTTATCAATTCTGCGTTTGAGACTATCCATATTTTTAAAACCTCAAATACAATATGCACAAAATTTAATTTGCCGCTTCCCCGCCACCTCCTTCTAAATATTGTTGTCGTGGACTGATGTGAAATATGCCGTTTCGTAATTTGTATTGATGCATAATTAGTTTCACAAAAAATATTTTCTACAACTTGTCAAACTATTTTTTTTTTCAAATCGTAAAATAACTAAATAGCTAAGACATTGCTGTTACATCGTAAATACAGGTTTCTCAGCGGTGGTTTGGCTACCATGGCAATAATAGTAGCTCTCTGGCTACCATTATTTCCGTACAGTAATTATCATGATAAATTTCTAAAACATTTTCAACAGAAATGTACCAGGAAGATTATTTTTTGGAGATAGTTGTACCCAATAAAGTGACCGAAGAGAGAGAGCCCTGTAAACAAGTTTTGATTACTTTAAGGTTTGGAGATCTTCAACTGTCGTCTAAGGAAAAGTTGCAGAAAAAAAATCAGACATGCTGAAAGGATATTGGAGAAGTTACTTAAAGCTTCAATATGGTATGAATTAACATTGAAAATTCGCGAATAGAAGTAATTTCTTTTAACTGTGTATAAAGCCATGCTTTAAATTCAAATAATTGATGTTAAATACAAGATAAAATATCATAGTAATATTCAAGTAATATAACAAGATTCATCTATAATATCTAATTAATGATGGATAAAATTGCAAATATTTTTACGCATCTTTTTTGCGCTTTTTCTAATTTTGCGCCCTTAGGATTCGAGCGCCTGGAGCAGTTTGCTCCAACTGCTCCACGGTAGCTACGCCTCTGGACTAAACCAATATCGGGAAGTTCTTTGATGTACTACAATAAGGTTCTGCGCGAAGAAGTCCATCTGAAGGGAATAATACCCAAAGTTTGCAACCAAATCTAATCGGTTTTCCTGTTATAAACTGTCTAAGCCATGGTGTCCATAATAATTGACTATGGACTCCTCTACACTGAGATATTTTGGGATGCCTAAATCTTTGCACTCTGTTGAAATGCTCGAAAGGGGGGCGGACTTTATGTAATCTATTATCATCCATTTCCACGTTATTTTCAAAAATAAACTGATTTGAAAATCGAATCAAAAGTGTCTCTTCTCAACGACTGTGAAATTAAATTGTAGTGCACGTCAGTGCAAAGAGCCCAATAGACTCTCCTGTTAGGTAATTTGTTATATCCAGACACTAATAAAATGCCAATGAAGGCAAGAATATTTTTTTAGTGAGAATTTTGTGTCCAAACCGACATTTACATAGCACTAAAGAATTACGTAGCTCATTTCGTGACACCTACTTATTCATAGGCCACTTTCTTTATGTGCCCTTGAATTATAAAAATTCGTTATAACGAGAGAATGGAAGTGGTACTACGGAAACATTTTAAGATAAAAACCTCTACACTGAGATTTTTTGGGATGCCTAAATCTTTGCACTCTGTTGAAATGCTCAAAAGGGGGGGGCGGACTTTATATAATCTATCATCGTCCATTTCCACGTTATTTTCAAAAATAAACTGATTTGAAAATCGAATCAAAAGTGTCTCTTCTCAACGACTGTGAAATTAAATTGGAGTGCACATCAGTTGAAAGAGCCCAATAGACTCTCCTGTTAGGTAATTTGTTATATCCAGACACTAATAAAATGCCAATGAAGGTAAGAATATTTTCTTAGTGAGAATTTTGTAAGTCCAAACCGACATTTACATAGCACTAAAGAATTACGTAGCTCATTTCGTGACACCTACTTATTCAGGCGACTTTCTTTATGTGCCCTTGAATTATAAAAATTCGTTATAACGGGAGAATGGAAGTGGTACTACGGAAACATTTTAAGATAAAAACCTCTACACTGAGATATTTTGGGATGCCTAAATCTTTGCACTCTGTTGAAATGCTCAAAAAGGGGGGCGGACTTTATATAATCTATCATCGTCCATTTCCACGTTATTTTCAAAAATAAACTGATTTGAAAATCGAATCAAAAGTGTCTCTTCTCAACGACTGTGAAATTAAATTGTAGTGCACGTCAGTTGAAAGAGCCCAATAGGCTCTCCTGTTAGGTAATTTGTTATATCCAGACACTAATAAAATGCCAAGGAAGGCAAGAATATTTTCTTAGTGAGAATTTTGTGAGTCCAAACCGACATTTACATAGCACTAAAGAATTACGTAGCTCATTTCGTGACACCTACTTATTCAGGCGACTTTCTTTATGTGCCCTTGAATTATAAAAATTCGTTATAACGAGAGAATGGAAGTGGTACTACGGAAACATTTTAAGATAAAAACCAGCACAAACGAATGCCGTAATACAATTTAGGTTTCGTTGATTGGACGGGGCCACCGAAATGTTCAGCCAGCGATGAAATATTGGAAAATTCATTATATCGAGGGAACCAGAATGACACAAACGAAACTTTCTAACGGGACAAACCGACATTTATATAGCACTAAAGAATTACGCATTTCATTTCATAGCACGTATTTATTTACGATTTTCATAAGTGATTTTCTATAAGTGAACTTGAATTATAGAAATTCGTTATAACGAGATAGAACGGAAGTGGCACAAGCGACTCTTTTTGGCACAAACCAGCACAAACATAGCATATACGATTGGTGTTGATGAATTTTTAAAATCAGTATGGGGCGGGGCCAGGGAAATGGACGTCTATTTTTTTTATTTTCTCGTCAGATTTGTAAGATTAACACTAGAATGCCCGGAAATTTTACTCGAGTTTCATAAAATTATTTGACACCAGAAATTTTATTTAAAATTATTTGATTGATTTATTTAACGTAAATCTGCGTGGTTTAAATTTAACTTATTTTATGAAAGAATTTCTGGTTCCAGTTGGCATTTAATCATATGGTCGGAGTCGGATCGACTCCTTTCGGGCGTTCTAGTGTTAAGACTACATATATGCCGGTTGGTACAATTTTCTACCATTAAAAGTAAAACTGAATATACGAAAGGAAACAAAAGTAAAACTAACTTTAAATAGCATAATTGTATAAAGTACGCTATTACAATTGTGATTCCATTTAAAAACATTGTTCAAATTAAAAAAAAAATATGCATAACTTACCTTTTTCTTTTTGAAGGTATATGCATGCTGATTGATTTCGTATTCACTCAGTTTTTACACCTACTACTACGCTTAATTTCCACAAAAATGCGGAAATTCTATTTTTATACTTATTTGTGATTATTGTTTGGTATTTGTGTCAAATGCATCATTGTTTGACAGATAGTGCTATCTAGTGATTAAAAATAAAATTAATTCGGTTTGGTAGATTTTTGCACCAACCGGCAGTAATGGGTTAAGGAAATGCACAGCACAGTTTCCCTAAATTCCCCTTCAGAAATTTTCGTCAGTAAACAGAAATGTACTCGAGACCTTTTGTACTGCACTGAATATCATTTATAAAATTTATGCATGCGAATTAATAGACAAAAAATGAATTTAATTTTAAAATGAGTACCATAACTAAAAACGCGCTCCCAGCAATTATTGTTTTTAGACAGTACTGTAATCCAATTCGTTTGTGTGTCCCTGTAAATCAACGATGAATACCATACATACCCAATTCTATAATAAGACTCTTATAGT
The DNA here is from genome assembly GCA_963932465.1 of Maratus speciosus. NCBI lineage: Eukaryota > Metazoa > Arthropoda > Arachnida > Araneae > Salticidae > Maratus > Maratus speciosus. Next base: position 463,906,117 of record OZ010791.1, read on the forward strand.
GTACCTCAGTGATATATATCAATTTAATATGTTTGAAACAGTGTAACATCAATAAAATACACCACCCGCAAACGCTTTTTTTCTCCATGGACCTCAATGCAATCGAATTCTTTTGAGCGTCCCTGTAAATGAATTATAAACGCTACATACTTCATTTTCAATACCCAAACATATCATAGTAAACCTCATTAACATCTATCAATTGCATAGCAATTCGAATATTTTACACAATTTAGAGCACGAACAGACAGACAGACAAACCAAATTCATAAACAATTATCAATTAGGGTGACCCCGCCAGTAGTTGATACCCTTCTAGTATAATAGATATATATATATTTTTTTATAGCGCCATTTCAGGCAGAAATGAGTTTTATATGTAGCACTAGACCAGTGGTTCCCAACGTGGGGCGTACGCCCCACGGGGGGGGGGGGCAATATGACTTTTCAAGGGGGCAGTTTGAGATTTGTTATTAACGAATTTTCTGTCACATTTTTTTCCAATGAAAGTTAGTGTCCTAGTCTAAAAGCAGAAACAATAGATGAAAAAATATTAAAAATAGCTGAATAAATATTAATTTCTGAAACATTCCCATTTAGAAGTTCAAAATACACTGACACCAGAATAATTATATGAATTGATTTTACATATTTTGACACCTTTTATATGCTAAAATATAATCTTAATTTTTCTGGTTATAGTTTAGTAAAACACACCTCTCTTTTTACTATTTATATATACAAAAAAAAAAGAAACTTGTACATCTATTTATAGTGCAATATGCCTCATGAAGGAACTTTTACGTGTGAAATTTTGTAGGATACATTTAAAATTGACTATTTGAACATGTTTAATCTAAACAAGTTGGAAATTGCTCGTCAAACGTGGCAAATGAGGTGCGTTCGTACTATAACTAGTTTTATAATTATTTTTTGCACCCCATATTGTACTGAATGTATAATTTTTTGCACCTCATAAAGTGCATAGTCTGTAACATCATAAACATGCACTTCCAATAATTTTTTCCCATTCCCCGTAATGTAACGGAACACTTTTGACTGTCCTGTAATTAAACTATACATCCGATTTTCCTATAATTTGAAATGGCTCGACAAAATTTTGCAACAATTATATCTTTAAAATTTCAGACCATTCGGAAGGCTGTAACATCATTAAAATGCACTTGTAATAATTTTTCCCATTGGCCGTAATGTAAAGAAAAACTTTTGACTGTCCCTGTAATTAAACTATTCATCCGATTTTCATAAAATTTGAAATGGCTCGACAAAATTTTGCAGCAATCATATATTAAAAATTTCAGACCATTCGGTTGGGTAGTTTTTGCTCTGTTATATGCGGACAGACAGACGGACGGACTGAACGACGACTATATGTGCTACGTATTTATATAATTACGAACGCACCTAAAAATGTTTTAAATTGCCTAAATGAGATACTACTTTTATGAAATTAATAAATCCCCGTGCACATCACGGAAGGAAATGGGTAGAAAGTAAACTTCTTATGGCTCTTTTGCAGACCACATACACAATATATAAACATACTTCACAACATACGCATTTTGAAACTTAAAATCGGAGAAAACATGGTGGCCAAATAATAATAACAGGAAAAAGAAAGCCTGCTATCAAAGAAGTATGTTACGAGGGAAAAAAAACAATTACTTAAAATGGATAAAATCACGATTCCGGAGATGTTACTTGCAAATTATGTTATCCGTACTGTGTCGGTGATAAACAAATATAACTTGTTCTTAATGAAGTACTAAAATCCATTATAAAATGTATCAATTCTATCAAACTAAATACAAAATTTGAGAGAGATGTCAAGAAATTTTACGAAGATAAAAAGGTAGACTATTTAACACTTTCACATTTGTGATAAGTTGCCAAAAAATAATAAAACTTTTGTAGATATAAATGCGAAGATCCATGACTTCATTGCATTCATAGAGTTATATTAAAAACATATTTGTAATTAAAAAAATATGATTTTGATGCGAAAGAATGCGAAATCACTTATCTGAGTTAATGCTATTTTGGATTGTTCCGTGAAAATAGAAGTTGATTTTTTTTTATATAAAAAGATTTATATGATATAGAAAGGAGGGGGGACATCGTGATTTTAAATATGTTTAGGTGGGGCGTGGCCAAAACAAGGTTGGGAACCACTGCACTAGTATATTATTATATATGTACTAGTATAGTAGACATAATATTTTTGTTTGAATGTTAGTGCACCTGTTGTCACATTGTTGTCAGCTGTAAGAGAAGCCATTTTATGAAATTTTTTTCATTAGAAAGGGTAAACATTTAGTTCCTGAGTAGTTGGAGACAATTGCGGTAAATTAAAATAATCCACTTCCAATTTTGCTTATTTTAATTAATATTTGTATAAGAATTATTGTTAAGCACAGCCCAAGGATGATATTTTAAAGATTAATTTTTAGATTTTTGATTGAATTCTTTCGCCTGATCAATCGCCTGGGAAAATGGCAATTAAAAAAGCATTTATTTCTAATTTTGTTGCTATTTAATTTCAGCGGATTTTATTTTTGTGCATTATAGGACATTCATCAAGGGTTGTAGCAATCATGTTAGTGTATTTCTAAAACTTATAAACAATTAAATTTAAAAAATCAAAAAACCCGACTGCGTAAAAAGCTAACTAATTAATTATTTATCATCAATGTGAAACTATTTTTTTTTTCAATTCCTACTATTAGCTCACACTCTCGCTATATATATCTCGCTATCTTGTTCAAATTTTCAATCGTTAATAAAATGCTTATCATTCATCCAATCAAGATCAAATAATTTTTTTAAAACTTGTAGTGGGTGACACTTGATGTTAATCCAGTTTTTTTCAATTATTAATTCATTAATTAAATTTAATTAATTAATTTTCAATAATCGAGAGAGTCCTCTCCTTGATCAAGGTATTTTAAGACCGAGAGAGCCTCCTTCTTGATCAAGGCATTTTAAGCACTACTCAAGAAGAAAGAAGAATGGAAGAAAGAATAAATTCTCTTATTGACCTAAGTGGGAATTGACTTAAAATACATTTTTTATATTACTTGTTTATACCTATTTTACCTTACCTATTTTTTATTTATTTGTATCGATAACTTTTAAGTTGTGTTTCATTGTTAGTTCCTATGTATAAACACTGTTTTGATGAGGTCTGTATGGTTAGAGTTCCAGTAAAGCTAGAGATCCGTAATACATACAAAACTTCCAGGTTGTGTAATATTTAAACGGAACTTTTGACTGTAAAATAGTCAATGAAACATCGTCTTCATTTTGAAAGACCTATCCAATGATATGCCACTCAATAGGGTGCGTATTTTTTTTCGTCTCTACCGCCCTTTTGTATTTTACGGCCGCCATTTTGAATTTATAAAAACAAAATCTAGCCTATAACCATCGGGCGGTTAAGACGAATCGATAGAGACCTCATTCATTAAAATCCATCCAGCCGTTGGGATGTTTCGAGGGTATAAAGAAATCCACATACACAGATACGCGTGAAACACATAACCCTTCTTTTCAGTCGGGTAAAAAGAAGGAAATAGAATAAAAACCCCATAGCACTGACTTTATTTGATTAACTACTGGCGGGGTCACCCTATGTTGAAAAGTGTTAATTACTCAATCCTCGAAACCTCTTTCGTTCGTCTTCATTCTTAAACGTTTTATGCTTTTATGCATGCTTTTACAGCCACATGCAGAGCTAAGTGCTATAATTTTATTAATTTTATGTTACAGTAAAAACATGGGAATCTTCTTTTGCCTCTCCTGTGAAATAATGTATTTTTGAGTTGTGTCACTTTTCTTGCGGGTGAGTGAACCTTGCATTTCAACTTCAAGAAAGTTGAATCTAGTTAATAATTGGAAAATAAGTTATTCGTTTAAAAATATGTTTGTTTTGTATAACGAATAGTGCTTTTGGAACATGATAAACCTGAGGATCTATCACGCATCCTTATTACTGCCAACCGATATGCTAAATAATTTTTTTTTTTTTTTTATGGTTCTTTAAAGTACCGACGGAGTATATAGGGTTAAAAAGACTATTTCATGATATATATTTTTTAAATCATTATTGTCATCTTTCATAAATTCATTTCGGTTTATCATTGCACAGCTTAAAATGAAATTTACAGTAGATGCCGCTTAATATGATCACCAAGGATTGCAAGTTTTTGATAACAATATCCGACAGTATCTGCTATGCAGTAAACTATTTAGGAAAATACTCAGTAATAACATGTAATATTATTAAGAGAATGATAACTTCCCTTAATAAAATGATGATTTTATATAAAAAAGATAGATAACATTTACTGAAGGTATTTAATAATTATCAAATTCATACTGTTTATGAAAATTGTCTGAGCGACTTCGTACACTCCATTTCCGTATGTGTACGTAATTTTTCAAATAAATCTCCTCCCCTCGTCCTTCCTGGTCATCATTTGTATATTCTATTTCTTCGCAAGCTTGTGGACAAATTTCAGTTTGTGTGAGCTTCACAACTAGAGGAATCTCATTATCGCTTGCTAATTCAAGCCTCATAATCTTCTTTCGCTATATCATCTTTTCATACCCTTTTCAAAGTTTCTTAAGTTTTCAGTTCGTAACCTTTTTTAACTTTACAGCATCATACGCTAACAAAACACTTTTTAACTGTTGCTGGAATATACTTTGAGTGAGCTTTATAACACAACTTCCGTTTTAGTAACACATTATTTCGGAACTTGTCCGCTAAAAGCGATAACAACATTAACAAACAACACTAGATTAATAGTAACACAATTATTCTAATTGGTAAACAAATCATATTAGATGTAAATTTCCAACTGGGCGAAAAATGTCCGGACCAGGATTCGAACCCGGGACCACCTAGCTGAAGCCGCCAGTGCTCTGCCATCTGAGCTATCCCGGACGATTCTGGTCGAACTTTTTCACCCAGCTAACCTTGATGATTACAGCAGTGTTACTATTAATCTAGTGTAATTTCGTATCCAGCGATTTCTGGAGTTCCATTACCTGAGATTTATTCTGTTGAGCTGAACCAGGTTTCAGACCAGATGCTGTAATCATCAAGGTTAGCTGGGTGAAAAAGTTCGACCAGAATCGTCCGGGATAGCTTAGATGGCAGAGCACTGGCGGCTTCAGCCAGAAGGTCCCGGGTTCGAATCCTGGTCCGGACATTTTTCGCCCAGTTGGAAATTTACATCTAATATTAACAAACAAGTTGGAAATTGTACGTCAAACATGGTAAATGAGGTGCGTTCGTACTATAACTAGTTTTATAAATATTCAGATCTTGTTGCAACAGCTGTTATAATAATAAATTAGCGTTTGAATTAGCACTCTTATTCAAAAATGCATGAACACAAAATTTATATTAATACATGGAAATAGAACCGCATATACAAAATTTATTACGATTATATATATTAAATTCAGTAAAACGGAAGTAACAGGACTAGATCTTAAATAGGACGTCATCAACATGGCAACCTAGAATCATTACCTATCATAGGATATCATTGAATTAATTACGTATGATAGGAGTTAATAAAATGAAGAAAGCTTTTATTAATATATTTTAAAGCTTTTATTAATATCTTTCAAGTCGATTTTCATAAAATTTAAAATGAAGCGACACAATTCTGGAGCGATTTTATATATTAAATTTCAAACCAGTCGTCTGGGTAGTTTTGCGCTGTTATACGCGGAGAGACGGACAGACAGGCAGGCGGCGGACCAGGCGATGACTGTCGGTATTTATATAATTGCGAACGCACTTAAAAAAATGATCTCAGAAAGTGATTGACTTTAGTGTAGAATTGAATATAGGCAAAATCGGTCTCGGCTGATTTTCGATAACGTTAAGCGATTCATAACATTAATTGTAATTATCTATCGTATATAACGTTTCTTTTTCTTTAAAAAATTTCTAAAAACTTAAATATTTATCCTTTTTATTTCAAAATTAACACTTCCTTGTTTCATTACATTTTATTTTTTATTATTTAATTCATTTATTTATTTTGCCCCTTTTTTCAATGTGCTATCAATAGTAATACATATTTAAAAATCGATTTTTTAATTGCATTAGGTTCAGAAAAAAATAGCTTCGACTATTATCGTGTGCAAAAAAGGAGAAAAAACCAGAAGAAATAATGAAATACCGCATATAATCGCAGGGCCCAACTTAGACAGTGGGGGGCCCTGGGGCAAACATTATTCGGGGGGTCCCCCTTCGATCTTTTGAAAATTTTCGTGAATTATTTTGAAATGACTAAAACTAAATTTCATACCTATTGTAGGCTTAAATTTCATACCAAGTACTGTTCACATCTGTATACAGTATAGTACAAGAAAGATAACTTTAAGAAACTATACCATACTTTTTTTTTTTATATATATATATATATATATATAGGAATATAAGGATAAATGTGAGCCGTTAAAATGTAAATACAGTTCTCTCAAGTATTATTGGCTGTTTGTGTTGATACTTTTCTATTTGACTTAATCTTTGTATTCAATCAACATGCATTTGGGTGATTCCATCATATAGAAAGGCAAGTGGTGGCAAGCATTTAATAATAATAGCAACAAATTTCAATACTTGTTATGTTGTTACTGCATTCCCCATGAGGCCTTAAAGTACTTTGGTATAACGTTTCATAGTATGAAAACAGAAAGAAACAGATAGCAGATGCATGATAATACTGTAATATTTTAATCAAAATTATGTATTTAAAAAAATTTATGAAATCAGTAAGGAAGAAATTAAGTATCACAAAATGAAAATCACTTTAAATTAGAATCTGGTCACTTTGGATATTTTTTATCATTTGGTTCTTCTTTAACTAAAACTTATATCTGCCTTGGGGGGGGGGGGCTCAAATCGGGGGGCCCGGGGCAGCTGCCCCGCATGCCCCTGCATTAGTCGGGCCCTGTATAATCGTATAAGTCGACCCCAAAATTAATGAGCAATAAAATGGTCGGCCGTTTCATAGGCGTAACCAGGGGGGGTGCCCTGGGTGCCCGGGCACCCCCCCCCCCCGTTTCCGCAGACTCGAGCACAATTATTTAAAAAAAATCGAAATCTACAAAAGAAAAAAGAAGAAGTGAAAACAGAGTTCAATTAGTTTAGTTCAGAAAACTAAACGTCTAAGTTTTGAATGTGATAAAAAAAAAAAAAAAACATATTCTTTCTTTCTTTTCTTTTTTTTTTTTTTTTAGAAAATTATGTTGTTTATCTTTTTTAAAACTAGAATATTTACAAGAATCTGTATTAGTCATAGTACAGTAAACTCCCGACTATCCGGCCTAATGTGGCGGAAGGGTAGGCCGGATAACGAAAAATCCGGATAGGTCGGAGTTCTATAAATATTTACTCACATCCTGGACACCCCCCTTCCTCCACACCCCATTATATTAAAAACTCATGTCACACATTTTAAGATAAATTTTATATATACAGTACATACAGTTTCAAAATAAGAAAAACATTAACGTAAAACGTTAGGCTAACGTAAAAATAATAACGTAATATAACGTAAATAATAACGTAAAAAAATGAGTAAATTTTATTTCACTGTTTATTAATAAATGATTGCACAAATATGAAAAGTTATGCATAAGATAAGAGTCAAAGGTTAGTTTTCAGTTTTTGTAAAAGTAGTTGATAGATGACTGTCTTTGCTATTGCATTCTGTAATCCCTTCTTGCTCTTTCTTGTCATGTGCTAGCCCTTTCCTACGGACAAGAACCTGCCTGCCTCGGCCGCTCGCAACATTCCTCATTTTTTTACTAAGCCGGATAGTACGGAGGGCCGGATGGTCGCGAGCCGGATAGTCGGGAGTTTACTATAATTCAAAAAGGTGGCTTTATAATCCCACTTTGACGTCCTTTGCCTGTGGGAGATGTTTTTAACGCCGTTCTTTCTATTGCATGTTTCTGCAATTTCATGAGAAATTAACACAAGTTCTTGACGAGGATACAAACTATTTGTCTCTTTGCTTTGGTAGTTTAAAGTCAAGAAAGAAGCAAAAAAAAATTTGAATGGGGATGCAAATGTGAAACGATAATTCCAAATTTCGATTAACCGAGGTAAAGGGGGGGGGGGGACACATACCCTGCCTCCTTAGTAAATGAAAAATAATAGCACAGAAAATTCAAATTAATCTGCAGGTTGGTTGGTTGGTTGAATTTAGTGTTTCGTGGCCATTTTTGACATTCTTGAAAGGAATATGGTTGCAGTCTTTCAAGTCAATATGGTAATTTTTTTCCTCTGAAAATTTATATACGATTTTTAGAGTTTTTTCTCGTTTCGGGGCGTTTTTTTGAAAGTAGGAAAAGGAACCCCGTTTCCACCTTTTAGCCCAGTGCAGTAAATTTTGACAAATTCGCGATTTTATTATGTGATCATTTCATGATATTTACAATTTTCCCCCAAAATCGTGTGACAAAATTCACGTCTTTCTACGCGATTTTTTGTAGAAATCCGCACTTTTCACCACTTACCTTTGACAAAATTCGTGTTTTTTACCGCTATCCTTTGACGAAATTCGCATTTTTTACCACAATATTTTGACGAAATTGGCATTTCTTTAGCACGCGATCCTTCGATGAAATTCGCGTTTTCTTTCCACGATCTTTTGATGAAATTCGCTTTTTCTTTCCTTAATCTTTTGACGAAATTCGCGCTTTCTTTCTGCGATCCTTTGACGAAATTCTCATTTTTACCGCGATCCTTTGGCGAAATTTATTTTCTGTTGCGACCGATTGACGAAACTGATATTTTTACAGGAGATCATTTGTCGAAATTCGAGATAGTATTGCGCGACCGTTCGGAAAAATTCTCGATATCTGTCCGTATCAATTAACAAAATTCTCTACTCTTTTCCGCAACATTTTGATGAAATTTGAAAAAAAAATTTCGTCAATCCTTTATCGAAGTTCGTAATTTTTTTGCGCAATCTTTAAACGAAATTAGCGATTACTTTCTGCACTCTTTTATAGAAATTCCCGATATTTTACCACGATCGTTTGAATAAATTCTCAATTTTTTCCGGGACTGATTCACGAATTAATTTTGAGAAATTCCATAAAAGAAATAAAAATCGCGGACCTAATTTTTTTTTTGAATACTCACTGAAGAATCACAGATCTGTGAAAGAATTTGAAGGGGGAAATACTGCACAGCATTTTTTATTATGAGAGACTTTCCTTTTCTGTGTACAAATCGCCCGATCCCGCGCGTTATTTCAAGCCCTGTCCGTGAAAGAAAACTTCATTACTAGAGAAGTGGTTGGTTTTTTTAAACGAACATAGAATTAAACAAATCTAGGATTGGGGTGGGGGTGGGGACTGCCTTCGGCAACATACTCCCGAGCAAGCTACGACCTCTTCTGTCTTGAAACAAACGAATCTTGAATTATTGCGTTTTTTATTTCGAGCAAAATTAAATTTTCAGCTTTCTTATAAGAGCTGATTTGACATTATTCCAATTTGAATTTAATCACGGCAATTGCAAAAATTACCAGAGTTTTTTCTGTTTCAAAAAATCGCCTCAAAGCACGAAAACCCCCGCTAGAAAGCGCATTAAAAATTCGGAAAAGATTAAAAAACCACAGGGAACGAAATTAACTAATTGGATAAAAGATTTAAACCGGATTCGTTTTAGGAATGTCAAAAAAAAAATCACTGCGAGATGCGAAAGAAAACCCCTCTAAAGATAACATTAAAAAATTGTTAAAAATTGAGAAATCGCTGTAAGAATCTCGAAAACACTTTATTGAAAAGAAGACAAAGTTTACTGGGTAAGATATTGAAATCGGATTCTTTTTTACTTATTTGAAAAAATTGTCGCAAAATGTGAAAAAATTCGCATAAAAAAATTAATTGAAAAATTCCAGAAATTGTCTTCCATATGCATGAGTTCAGGCATACAGGTCCTGTCAAATCTTACGGGTGCAGGCTGCATTGTTTTTTCAGAGCTCAGCGCGCGCGCGCGTACACACACACAGAGACAGACAAGTGCCTATCTTTATTATTACAGTCGCATCATGATAGTATATAATTTTTATCATCTTTATAAAATTTAGTGTATATTATCATGACTTGCTTTACCTAATATATTCGACACACTGTGAGGTAAAAACCTGAATTACCGTAATTTCCGGCCTATAATCTGCGGATCAAACAATTAGGTTCAGACCCAGAAATCTTGTTTCATAAAACGTAACTTATTAAGGGGACGAGGGACCTTAAAAATAAATTTTTTATTTTTTGTAAATTTCACCTTAAATATTACTCAAAGGTACATTATATGCATTATGGCATGCATTTATTACAAAAAAAAAATTTTTTTTAAGTCATTTTTGAGAAAAAAGTGGAATTTTACGCGTTGTTTTAGAAATTTCCGAAATGCCCCATGCGCGTTCCATATCAATGAAAATCCCCAATATTTTTTATAAAGGTTTGGTTTATATATATAAAAAAATCTGTGCATAGAATTTTATATATTTGAATATAAAGGTTAAAAAAAATTTTTTTTTGAACATTTTTGAAATTTTTCGAAAAAATTTCAAAATTTCAGAATTTTATTTTTTTTTTTCATTTTTTTTGCAAATTTAACTTTAAATATTACTAAAGGGTACATTATATGCATTACGGCATGCATTTATCACAAAAAAATTGAAAAAAAATTTATTTTTGAGAAAAAAATGGCAGTTTACGTGTCGTCGTAGAAATCTTCGAAATGCCCCCTGCGCATTCCATATCAATAAAAATCACCAATATTTTTTATAAACGTTTGGTTTATCTATATAATTAAAACTGTGCATCGAATTTTATATATTTGAATATAAAGGTAAAAAAAAAAAAAAAAAATTGAAAATTTTCAAAAAAATTTCAAAATTTTAAAATTTTTTAATTTTTTTCTTTTTTTTTGTAAATTTTAATTTAAATATTACTCAAGGGTACATTATATGCATTGTGGCATGCATTTATCCCAAAAAAATTTTTAAAAAAATTATTTTTGAGAAAAAAATGGCATTTTACACGTCGTCGTAGAAATCTTCGAAATGCCCCGTGGGCATTCCATATCAATGAAAATCCCCAATATTTTTTATAAAAGTTTGGATTATATATATAAATAATTCTGTGCATCGAATTTTATATATTTGAATATGAAGGTGTAAAAAAAAAATCAAAATTTTTAAAATTTTTTCAAAAAAATTTTGAAATTTTTTTTTATTTTTTTTTTTTAACCTTTATATTCAAATATATAAAATTCGATGCACAGTTTTATTTATATATATAAACCAAACTTTTATAAAAAATATTAGGGATTTTCATTGATTTGGAATGCGCATGGGGCATTTCGAAGATTTCTAAGACGACGCATAAAACTCCATTTTTTTTTCTCAAAAATAATTAAAAAAAAATTTTTTTTTTGATAAATGCTTGTCATAATGCATATAATGTACCCCTGAATAATATTTAAAGTCAAAATTTCAAAAAATAAAGAATTGATTTTTAAGGTTTTTTAAGGTCCCTCGTCCCCTCAAATCGCGATAAATATTTAACTTAAATAATGAAATAAAATTTCTGGGTCGAAACATGATTGTTTGAGCCGCAGATTACAGGCAGGAAATTGCGCTATTAATGAATATTATAATTATTTATAATATTATAATAATTATTTATATAGACTTTCCTCCAAAATTTCTTGGGTCCCTCCGGTCATCCCTATGTACCGCATGTATTATCTGAGATTTATCATCCGGCAAAATTTCATCTAAAAGACTTTGAGATAATTTTAGATCTCATGCAGTGTTCCCCTGTGCCTATAGAAGTTTCCAGCATGATTAAAGGCCTTTTTTAATCTTTATCAGAAGTTAGGGTGCCAAAAGGTTTTACAGTTTGTGACCACACTTAGTCACTGTCTTATATCACTGCTGCAAGGACATTTACATATCTTTTTTTTTACCATTAGATTTAGTTTTAATGTTTTGAACCCCTTCTCAACCCTCCTCACGCAAACAAAAATTGCGTTTGAGCCCTTTTTAAAAGAAATACCGCACAATTATACTTTCTAAGATGGAAAACTGTCTAAAACGGAAATTCGATCGGTGTTATTGGATTCGTTTTAGCAGGTTTTACTATATAAGATATTGTTTGTATCCAACATGTTCAGGTTAAAAAGTCTGGGCACCCCCCCGTTCAAAAGGCTGGTTACGCCTATGCGTTTGAATATCAGAAGTTACGCATAGTAATATTCGACTTATTTAATCATAAAAAAATATTACGAATTCTGCTGTTAATTAAGGCGAAGAAAACTATTGAAAAATATTGGCATTAAAAGGGTAGGGCAAGTTATGTTTCTCGAATTTCGGGATCGACTTTATACTCGAGTATATACGGTATTTGAATTGATGAAAAGCAAATTCAAAATATTGTAACGACTATTCTTAATCATTTTCTTGTGATGTAACATTGAACAAAAACAAACAATTTTATAAAAATGGTTTTTCGAACAATTTTATAAAAAATTGACAAAGCATTTTGAACAGTGATGGGGGAAGGGTAAATACCCAGAGGGTAGGTATTTATTTTTTGGAAATATGCACAGGTATTTACCCAGGCCTGGGGTAAATACCTAAAAGTTGGGTATTTTCATATTTCGCTATAAAATGTTATAATCTTCAAATCATAAATTAGAATGTTTTCAATATGATAGCAGATTTCAGTTTACTTAAAGAAAAAGACCTGCATGTTGTCCGATTCAGTGGCTTTGCAAATCTTTTCCATTTACTATATTCTGATACTTATCAAATGTAGTTGATATGAGGACCATCAAACAAAGCAATAATTTATAGGCAATGCAGTCGAATTTAAGATCAAAAAGGTTAAAAAAACGAATCTTTGAAATTGTCAGAAAAAACTAAATGGAGAAGTTATTTGCATTGTCTTAAATCTTTAACGCTCAAGTTATATTAAAGTTTGTTCTTAAATCGAGAAATTTTTTACTAAATATTTTTATCAAGAAAAAATTAATGGCTCCTAAAGTTTTGTGACATAATACCAAAGAAAGAAGCTTCTTAAATACACACACACACACACAAAAAAAAAAATAATAATGCAACATGTTTTTAAAATATTTATTCATCAGTCACAAAAAGGCAGTCCTACGAACCAGTACGAGAGCAAAAGAATGTTTCTGATACAGAAAACTTTCATGTCACAATAGCGGTAAAAAAAGAAAAAAAAAATTAGACACTAATGTACCAGTAGCCAACACGAATGAAGAAATGAGTAAAAATGCTGGGATACACTAATGTGCACAAAATAACCTATAAACTGCATTAACCTTTTAGAAAGCATAACCCATGATGGGGAAACTATTATAAAAAAATATATATATAAAGGGATTAAAAAAAAAATAAAAATAATAAGTTTTTAATACAAATTACGGGAGTTAGTGAAGAAGCTTATCAGCTAAAGAGAAAAGTTATAGATGATGTGTTTTGGATTCGTATTGAACAGAAAAAAAAAGTCTCCATTTTAAAAGCAGATGTAGAACTAATTGAATCCCTTCAATCAAGTGAACATCAGATTCATTTATTACATGAAAACCTTAACACCAAAATATATTATCTATGTAACTACTTCCTGCATCTTTATGGAAATAAGTAAATAAATAAAAATAAAAGTGAAATAAAAGATAACTTATTCAGGAAAAAGTTACAAAAAAAAAAAAAAATGTCGTCAGTCCTCTCCATCTTACAACACATATTTTTAAACTAGTGATGCAAGGAGATATAGTTGGGCAAAAAAAAAAAAAAAAAAAAAAAAAAAAAAAAAACATTTTAATAAGAAAAAAACAAACAGAAATAGCCATTCGACTGGAAATTATTATATTTTTCAATTGCGGGTTCTTTTCAGTAAATTTTATCTTAAAATACCTAATGCGAAACCATTCGGTCAAACAGCTTAGGAATTATGAAGGTTTAAAATTCAGAACTCCTAATGTTAACCCTTAAATGCCTTTTTTTTCAAAAATAATTTAATAATGTTTTTCGGCTTTCGTTTTTTAAATAAATCATGGAAAAAATACTTTAAAAAAATCATATTTTGTTTTAAGTGTTGTTTACGGCTAAAAAACTGTTTGTTACTAATCGGTAATACTGGTCTTTAATTGAAAAAATAATTTTCCTCAATAAAATTCTATAATATTAAACACACAAGAATTTTAGGAACTATGATAAGAAATAAATTTTACTTGCTCATGGCAGAACAAAATAGGGTATTTCGCAAGCTTCCAAACAAAACAAAAAGAACATGTAGCAACAATGGAAAAAAACAAATCTATTCTTAAACATCACAAGTGTTGCCATCTACATGCTGAAAATCGATTTAATAATATTTTCAGAATGTATTTTATTGGCAACATTAGACATTATAGCTTCAAAATTATTCTGATAGTATTTTAGAGCCTAAATTGGGTATGTTGCCGAAAAGCAACAACCGGCATTTAAGGGTTAAAATTAATTTGCAATTGTCGTAAAACAGTTTACAATGCCGGTAGTTTTTTTAAGCATAACTCAAAAACTAGTTTGCAGAATAAGATATAATGTTATATTATCATAATTGAAGCTTATAGAAATTGATTTCTGTTTAAAAAACAACTCTTGTTAATTACATAAAAATATATTTTTTCGGAAAAATTATGAATTGTACCCTTCAAATATGTGAATTATAAAATTATAGTTTATTCTGCAAAGTAGTTCTGGAATTATGCTTAAAAAACTATCCGCATTGGAATCTGTTATATGAATTTAACATTACGAGTTCCAAATTTTAAATCTTCATAATTTCTAAACTGCTTGACTGAATGTTTTCTTGTTTGGTGACCTAAAGTTAAATTTAACTACAAAGCCAAATGTGATGTTAAAATTAGGTACTTTACTAAAAATTTAAGAGTTTTGTACAATTTTATTATGAAGGTGATCTCCAAGCTTCTTTTTTTAATTTAAAATGAAAGAATACACAGTATACAGTCGGTTGACTATTTTAATCGTTTTCTGGGAAAATTTGGGGATTCAAATGTGTGGAGATGCTCATTGTTTCTTTTGGCTAACTGCATTTGAAAACCGTCAGATATACATGATATTTATTTATTAAATTAGTTATATGAAAATAGATACCAATCAACTTAAGACGCATGTAGTTATTACCAGACAAAAAGACTGAATCCGGGAAAGAAAAGTCTTGTGAAAAAGATTAGAGAATATGTTTCCTTTATTGGGGATAACCCCTACATAGTACTAATGCATTGGTGGAAGCGATATTGTGCCTTTTAAGTGCACCTGTTACAAAAAATTAATTAAATTATCTTTTTAATAAAATATTCATATAAAATAGCTCAATACATTAGCTTCTTTAAATTCTTCATTATAATTTAAAAAAAAGATATTTAAATGTAAAATGCTGAGTTTCTTTTAAATTTAAGAGTTGTAAGAAGTTTAAAGGTCTAAATTTTTATTTCTTTTTCAGCAATCCATCATAATTAATAGCAATAAGTCTTTTCGCAGCTATATTTAACTAAAGAATAAATACCCAGGTAAATACCCAAATGGGTAATTACCCAGGTATATACCCTGGGTATTTACCCTAAAAAATAAATATCCATGTATTTTACCTCACTGATTCTGAAGGCAGTTAAATAATTAAAACAAGAACGAAAAATCATGCATCAGGCATAGATTTTGAAACTCTTTCCAATACTAACAATATATTATTAGGAAATTTAATTTTTTTTCATACAATGAAGTGGGATATCTAAATAGGCAATAAAAAAAACCATAACTCGTTAAAAACAGTTATAGCAATTGCTGTCCATATCTGGTAAAATGTGCGAATTCTTTTGTGCAGCCCTGGATACGATCAGTTGAAAAATGTTAAATCAGTGCAAAAAGGTTAAAAAAGTGGTTCTTTGAAATTGTCAGGGAGAACTAAATGGGGAAGTTATTTGCATTGTGTTAAATCTTTAACGCTCAAGTTATTTTAAAGTTTTTTTTCAATCGAGAATTTTTTTTTTCTAAATACTATTTTTTTCAACAAAAAGTTAAGGGCTTCTAAAGTTTTGTGTCATAATACTAAAGAAAGATGCTCCTTAAATACACACACACACACAAAAAAAAGGGGAAAATAATGCAACATGCTTCAAAATCATTTTATTCATCAGTCACAAAAAGGCTGTCCTACGAACCAGTACGACACCAAAAGAATTTTTTCTGAAACAGAAAAATGGTCATGTTCATATCCCAACAGCGAACAAAAATAAAAAAAAAAAAAAAAAAAAAAAAAAAAAAAAAAAAACTAGACTAAAACGTACCAGTACCCAACACGAATGGATAAATGAATAAAAATGGTGGGATACACTAACGTGCACAAAAGAACCTATAAAATGCATTAACCCTTTAGAAAGCATAACCTTTGATGAGAAACTATTATACAAAAGGACTATAAAGGGATAAAATAATTTAAAACTAGAGAACAGGAATTCTTCTTTTTCAGAATTTAGTGTCGCCCCCGGCATTTCCAATACTTCATTTTCTTCTGATGGACTGGTGGCTTCTATTATTATGAAACAGCCATTATAAATGAAGCGTTAGGTGAAGATGAAAGAGCAGTTGTAAAAAGTTAGAACTCTGATTTTCTGGTCAGAATGCGGGGGGGGGGGGGGGGGGAATGCCCATAATTTTTTTTTTTAATTATGGCAATTTTTTCCCCATTCTGACTAGAAAATCAGAGTTCTAACATCTTACGGCTGCTCTTTCATCTTCACCTAACGCTTCATTTATAATGGCTGTTTCATAATAATAGAAGCCATCAATCCATCAGAAGAAAATAACTCGGTTAAGCGGGACTCTACTGCAGTACAAAACATATTTCAATTTTAAGACTTAAAGTACACGTTTAATCTTCTATACTCCTATTATAAAGAGGAAAAAATTGTTTATTTGTAGGAGGTAAGCTCTGGAACTACCGAACCGATTCCAAAAGTAATGGTATCAAAATGATGGTGTTAGTCCAACTTAGAACATAGGCTATATCTTATGTCGGTGCCACTACCCAAAGGGGGTGTAGGAGCAAAAAACGTTCTAAAAATGCGATTTTAGCGTTACTGAAGGTCCTAGAAATATGAAATTTGAAATATTAGATACTTATTAGATATAAAGGATTTCTAAGAACAGTTCTTAAAAAATTCGAAATTTGAAAGGGGTGAAAATGCACAAAAAGCGTTCTAAAAAACGTTCTAAATGGAAGTTTCTACACAATCTCAGGAAATACCAAACCGACTTAAAACATATTGTTGTCAAAATGATGGTGACAACGCTTGCTCCAAGATAGGCTATGTTTTAGGTCGGTGACACTACCCCAAAGGAGGTGCAGGAGCAAAAAACGTTCTAAAAATGCGATTTTTGCGTTACCGAAGAGCCTAGAAATATGAAATTTGAAATATTAGCTACTTATTAGATATAAAGGATTTCTATTAACAGTTCTTAAACAATTCGAAATTTAAAAGGGGTGAAAATGCGCGAAAAGCGTTCTAAAAAACGTTCTAATGGTGGTTTCTACACAATCTGAGGAAATACCAAATCGATCTAAAAAACAATGGCGTCAAAATGATGGTGACAACCCTTGCTCCAACATAGGCGATGTTTTATGTCGGTGCCACTACCCAAAGGGGCTGCAGGAGAAAAACGTTCTAAATTGCTGCTTTTGCGTTACGGAAGGGCCTAGAATCGTGAAATTTTGAATGGTAGTTAGTTATAAGATATCTATGATCTCTAAGGAGATTTCCTAAAAAAAATCGAAATTTAAAAGGGGGTCAAAATGCGCAAAATGCGCTGTAAAAAACGTTCTAAATTGCGATTTCTATGCAATCTTAGGAAGTACTGAACCGATTTCAAATATAATGGTGTGAAAATGATGGTGACAGATCTTGCTCCAAGATAGGCTATATTTTATATCTGTTTTCACTACCCCAGAGTAAATGCAGGAGCAAAATGCGCGAAAAGCGTATACTAAAAACGTTCTAAATGCCGATTTGTCGGCAATACCTCAGGAAGAATGAACCTGATTTCAAACGTAATGGTAGGAAATTGATGCTAACAGCCTCTGCTCTAACATAGATGCTATTTTATGTCGGTATCACTATCACCAAAACGTTGCAGGAGTAAAAAAGCGTTCTAAATTTCGATTTTTGTGATCGGATGGGGCTAGCATCTTAAAATTAGGCAAGGCACATATTTATTAGATATAAATTATCTTTAAGAACAGTTTCGAAAAAATTTGAAATTTAAAAAGGTATGAAAATGCGCGAAAAGCGTCCTAAAAACGTTCTAAATTGCGATTTCTACTCAATCTAAGGAAATATAAAGCTATTTCAAAAGTAATGGTTGCAAATCAATGGTATTGCACAACGATTGCGTATTTTGCACAACTGAGGGGTCTAACACTTTGAAGTATGGAATGGTATTTACTTACAAGATGCAACTGCTTTCTAAGAACAGTCGAA
Source organism: Maratus speciosus (assembly GCA_963932465.1). Classification (NCBI taxonomy): domain Eukaryota; kingdom Metazoa; phylum Arthropoda; class Arachnida; order Araneae; family Salticidae; genus Maratus; species Maratus speciosus. Next base: position 463,924,757 of record OZ010791.1, read on the forward strand.
AGAAAATTCCAAATTTAAAAAGATGAAGTGAGTGAAAAGCGTTATAAATTACAATTTTTAAGCAAACTTATAAATTACCAAACCGATTACAAAAATAATTATGAAAAATTGTTGGTGATAGATCCTGCTCAAACATAAGCTATATTTTATGTCTGTTACACTACCACCAGAGGGTTGCAGGAGCTAAAAACTTTCTAAATTTCGATTTCTGTGATACTGAAAAGGCTAAAAACTTTAAATATGGCATGGTGGTTACTTATAAAATATAAATGCTCTCAAAGGAACGTCGAAAATAAATTCGAATTAAAAAGGGGTGAAGCGAAGGGGAGGTGCGAAAAGCCTTCTAAAAAAGTTCTAAATTACGATTCTATGCAATTTCAGGGAATATAAACCGATTATAAAAGTAATAGTTGCGAATCAATGGTAATAGTCTCCGATCCTACACAGGCTATATTTTATGCCGGTGATTCTACCACCTGGGGTTCACAGGAACAACAAACGTTCTAAAAAAGGCCTTTAAAAGCTTTTTAAATTACGTTTCTGTGGAATATTAGGAAATAACAAACCGATTTCAAAATTAATGTTGGCAAATTAATAGTGACAGTTCCTATTTCAACATAGCCCTTTATGTTGACAGAGGTGGTAGGACTTGGAATTTGACATGATGGTTAATTTTAAGATGTAAGAAGATGGTTTCTAAAAAATTCAAAACTTCAAATGAATACTGAAATGAGCGTATTAATTGAGCCTAAAAGTTTCAAAATATTTTCTAAATTATCATTTATTTAGTTTTATTTCATTTTATTAATTTAAGTCTCATTTCTGCCTAATGCAGTGTAATAATGATGTTTAATCAAACTGTGTTTTAAATAGTAATTTTTGAATTATTCCTAAAAGTAATAAGTACCTTTTAATAAAAAAAACCTTTTAATAAAGTAAAATATTACCTTTTAATGAAATAAAAATTTAGTTAGTACCTTTTAATAAAAATTAGACATATAAATATCACTTGGCATATTTCAAATATTACGCGAGCAAAGCCGCGGGGTTTGCTAGTTTTATGTAAAATGGCGTCATTCGCATTCGCTTAAGAATTCCACATTTACGATCTACTCTTAAACATCTACAGTAAAGCATGCATAGTACATCACTATCGCGAAATAATGCACAAATGCAGCAAAAAGATGCCGTCATTCAAGAAAATCGACAAAAAAAAAAAAAAAGCTATCTAATGATTCATTGATACTTAAAATTAAATATAGTTTATAATAGCTCCATTGTTTTAACAGAAATCATTCGTTTACATTTTTTTCAAAATAGCACGTATTTTAATTACATTTTCTTTCGGTTGTTATGAGAAAATGGCAACAAAAATATATAATTACAATTTTAGAACTATTTTTCCTTTACTTTCTACAGAAATGGAGTACTTCCGTTGCCAATATTAAGCAAATGGCTCTAAAAACTACAAAAAAATTAATATTTCAAAAATAAATGGAAATACAGTTTTCAAACAAAATGCATTTAAAAGAACTTTTTTTTTCCAATACGACGGTATAAAAATCGAAAATGTGCGATGCTTAGAAGTTTAAAAAATTGCTATAGAGTATTCAATCGTACTGCTTTGTTTTATAGCTGGCTTCTGTAAGGTAACGTTATTTTCTGGAATACACAAAATAAGCTGGGAGAAAGAAATAGCATACCGTACCGGGGCTAATAATATGTTTTAATACAAATTATGGGAGTTAGTGAATAAGCTTATCAGCTAAAGAGAAAACTTATAGATGACGTGTTTTGGATTCGCATTGAAAAGAAAAAAAAATCTCCACAGCGGAAAACGCACTTCCAGCAATTATTGATCATAGTCAGTCTTTTAATGGAATTATTTTATGTTCTTCTGTAAATGAATGATAAATACTATGTAGAAAAAAAAATCTGTAGTTCTACAGATGTAAAATTACATGCTTACTAGACTTTCATCTGTAACTACAAAAAAAGCTGCAAATCTACAAAACTAGTTTTTGTAAAGCTACAGAAATCTGTAACTTTACAAATCAATCTGCTAAAATTACAATAATCTTATTAAAATTTTATCTGTAACCCTGGTTGCAGTTACATGAAAAGTTCTGGGTATCCCAGTTTCCTAAAAAATTCTTAGTAACCTTACCTTTTCGGCGCAAAAGTGTGTCTGTTACATGAATTTTTGTTGTTGCCTTTACATTAACAGTTCTAGGAATCCTAGTTTCCTAGAAAAACTTTAGTAACTTTACAGATTTTTTTTTACAGTGTACACACTTCATAATCTATAGAAAACATGTTGTACTATATCTTAGTGATCGTATGAAATTTCATTATGTTTGATGAATCGTAACACCATTAAATAAAACCTCAAACGTTTCTGTCCCATAGATCATAATGTAATGGTATTCTTTTGCGCATATCTCTATAAACGAATTATAAAGGCTACTTATTCTATCCTCCTTAGAAAGCATTTTGTAATCCACCTCATGTTAGCAATATTTAATCTTTGCTATCATAAAATTTGTTTTTTATCCTCAAAATTAATTATCTATTTCTCAATATAAAAAGCATAGGTAAGATAAATTGGGCTTACCTTATACTTATGTATATCCGCTTGAGATCTGGTATTTTTCCTCCGGAAAGGGTAAATGAATCTATATCTTCTTCCTGTATTTCTTATTTATCCGTATATGTGACTGATGGTCTGAACTTCATGTTGTTTAAAAAGACGCATATTTTGAGTGACTTTTGAAGTTAAATTTGTGCCGAAACTTATAAATGGAAAGTAAAATAAATTTTTAATAAGAGCTTTAAGACATACATCTCTCAGTTTGAGAGTCTGAGTTACAACTAAAAGTAGAGAAAACATACATGAATAAAATATATTATTAGCAATAAAGAACAGGAAATTAATTCCATAAATCAGCATAACAAATAATTTGAATCAATATTAATATTAATGGTAATTTAAAATTAGAGTTAATAAATGTCTTATAGTTCTTGAATATCACAAAATGTTTATAATAAAATATCTGTTTACGATTGTGCAATCACTTTTCAATTTCACTTCCTTCTTTTAGATCATAAACACTTTCGATAATTACTATTGTAAATCACATTTGACACATGAAAAACAATTTACTTCGCTTGATTATTTTAATGTCCTTGTTTGGAGATTATATTTCACAATATATCTGTCAACACCTCAGATATTCATATCAATCTCATTATGTTTTAAATATTATGACATCAATAAAATGCACGGTAAACTATTTTTTTCCGCTAGACCATAATTTAACGATAATCTTTTGTGTGTTCCTTTAAATAAACAATAAATACTACACATTTCATTTTCAGTACCGAAATTCTATAGTTAACCACGGTAACATATAAAACTTACATGGCAATCCTAGTAAATTTAGGAGAGTTAGAGCACTGCCAGAGGGACAAACCGAATTCGTAAACACCTTTCAAATATGTTGGAAAATGTTTAAAGATTAAACGTTTAAAGTTTAAAGATAAATCACTCATTTAAAGATAAATCCGTTTAAAGATTCCATTCAGTATGGCAGACAACTAGTATGGTAACAAAATAAGCAACTTAACCCATATTAACCCGAATTATTTTTCTGAAATTATTTCCTTTCACACCACTTTTTGAGAATAGAAAATTTTTGTCTTATTTTATCTCGAAGTTTCTGTCATCAGTGAAAGCGAACATTTCTCTTCACAGTTACTGGTGTGCAAACAACAAACGTATCAGATTAATTTTAACACAGTTATTCTATAACAGGTAAATAAATCATATGAGTTGTAATTTTCCATTTGGGCCAAGCATTCTTCAGCCAAGAGATCCCTGGTTCGAATCCGGGCCTGGATATTTTTTGCCCAGTTGGAAAATTACAACTCATATGATTTATTTACCAATTATAGAATAATTGTGTTAAAATTAATCTAGTGTAATTACGGATCCAGAGTTTACAGAAGTTCCATTACCTGCGATTTATTCTGTTCGGCTGATTGATATATCAGATAAGATGCTATGATGAATATAAGGTTAGCTGGGTGAATTAAGTCCTCCAGATTTGTCCGAGGTAGATCAGTTGGCAGAGCATTGGCAGCTTCAGCCAAGATATCCCTGGTTCGAATCCTGGTCTTGATATTTTTCGCCCAGTTGGAAAATTACAACTAAAACAAACGTATTGGCAGATTTGTTGTTGCTCTGGCACAACGCTAGGCTATTATGGGTTAAGTATACTCAATGTGTCCACGATCTACATTACGCATTATGTAGATCGTGGTGTCTGTCCAAACTTTTCTCACGGAGTCCTGTTTTTTGTGGAATTGGGAGCAATTTTCAATATTTGTGAAAAATTTACTCATAATTTTGTGAGTTTGAAATTATCGTTACGTTCAGGCTCTTTTTTATCTTATTTTTCTCTCTCCTTTTTTATGCTATTTAGTAGACGTTTCAGCAAGTTCATTTGTTTTAAGACATGTCACATTTTATTTTAAAGTGACTAAACCTATTTCTAGCCTCAACAGTAATCATATAAATCTCAATTCTAGAACATTTTTAGTTTTTGCACGCTTCCGTTGTAAAATAATATATCGTAAATTAGAGGTCTGCACGGGCCCGGGCCCGTACCCGGCCCGGCGAAATGAAGGCGAATTTTCAAACGGGCCTGGCCGGGAAAAAAATTGAACGGGCCTGCAGGGCCGGGCCGAGCCGATAAAAAAATTAATCGGGCCTATCGGCCCGATATAAGAATTCAAGCGAAGCAGATAAAATACGAACCATTTTCAATGAATATGATTTTCTCGAGAAGTATAAATGTGTGTCACGAGCCGATGCGAGTTTAACAACATCAATACAGCAATGTAACATGTCCATCGTAGAGATCGGCATTGTACAGTTACTACATGTCTGACTCCGGGTTTAATTTTTTTCAGCAGACTCGTGCCTTAATCGATCTCGGGATGTGTAGGACAGTCATTATGTTTTGTAAAAGTATTAATAGTGAAAATGAACTTATGTTAACAGTATCTTTGGAAATATACCTTAAAGTGGTTCTCATATTCACTGCTCAACAAGGTGAAACTTTCTGACTCATTTTTAACTATAAAGCACAAAATTGACAGGCCTGACTATTGAAGGCATTTGGAAACGAATAGCTTTCTCCATATTTGATAAATTACTTACAGAGATAGCAGAGATTCTTGTCACGTGACTGTACGTTTTTCTCCTTTCCTGTGCTATCACTTCCGGAAATTCGATTCAAAACGCTAACTTTGGCAGTATTTTCAGAAAGATATATTGCTTTTATCTATGAAAAAACGGCATTTACATAGTTTCTGAATAAGAATACTTGCCAATCTTACGAGTTTCCGAAAAGAAATGAATTCATAAATGTGTTGAAATGTAGCTCCTTTGGACTTGAGAAAAGCCTTAAAATTGAGAGAAATATTTTCACAAACCTACTTTTCATTATACAGCTTCAAAAGTTATCATGTTTTTAATCCTTCATTCTGAATTGCATTAATCTTTTAATAAATCCTTATTTGAATTTTGAAATGTCTGTACAGACGATGACTAAAATACTGTAAATAATTGTTAATGTTTACTATTGTGTGTTTTCTGTTTTGCGAACACATAGTAATCTAAAATATACTGTATAATGTTCCCATAAATATGTATGCAGTATTCATTAAAAGAATCTTAATTGTATGTCGAAAAAAACGGATTTATTTTGTAGAAATTGAGTCGGGCCGGGCCTGTTTCCACTGGTTTTTTTACGGGCCGGACCGGGTTCGGGCCGAAGTTTCAATTTTTACACCGGACCGGTCCGGTCCAAGATAGCTTTTGTTCGGGCCGGGCCGGTCCCGGGCCTGGAAATTCCGGCCCGTGCAGACCTCTATCGTAAATTTACATTTTGAATTTTTCAAAAACATTTTTTTTTCTCGCGAGCATTTACGTCTTAAAAGTAACAGCCATATCAAATTTCAAGCTTCTATCCCTAAAAATTCCAACGTTAATTTCTAAGGATGTACTCGAATTAAATTTCGAATATTTTAAAAACCATTTTTAGCGTGTGTTTACATCTTAAAAATAACCACCATGCCGAATTTCACATTTCTATAGCCCCATCAGTATCACAAAAATCTCAATTTTAAAGCGGTTGTTTTTGCTCCTGTCTACCCCATGGGAATAATGGTTACCGACATTAAATATGAAGCAGATCGTAACAAACGTTTTGCCATCGTTGTTTTTTTAAATCGGTTACGTAGTTTTAGAGATTATCCCTAGAAACAAACACACAAACATTTCTTCTTTATAATATTAGTACAGATAAATGAACTGAACTTGAACCCGCTTATTGCGAGTGCTTGGTTATAAGGGCGCACCAGCGGGAGGTGTTGTCATAGCCAGGGCTAGTAGATGGTGGTGTGGGCCGTATATCTTCTGGATTTTTTAAAGCTACGTATACCCTCTAATTTTCAAGCTATAGCGTAAGTCAAGCTATAGCGTATACTCTCTAATGAATACTTTCTGCTTATAGTGTATAGTATACCCTCTGGATTTTTTACGACTACAGCACTGATCATAACATCTCACACAGTCTGCTGCAAAAGTAAAAAAATGAATAACAACTAGATTTCAAGTTTGAAAGTCGTCCTTAAAAATACAGGAAAATTTCCGAAATAGTTTCCTTTTCCTAAAAAAAAGTACAATTTTCGTAACTGAGATTTTTATTTGACAAATCAGTAAATTTGCAGGAAGTTTCCCGTAAATTTTATGCAAAATTTACGAATTTGTTTCAAAACAATACAGTTTCCATAAATGACGGTCTGAAGTTTGTGTACAGAATGCTCTATGTGTGGAATGCGAAATAATTGATTGTTGTAATATACTTTATATTATAAATATTTCCATTACAGTGCCAATATTGAACAAATGGCGGCTTTATATTGAAAATATTTTCAACGAACGCCAATATTATCAAATACTGGATTCCATTGCAAATAATTTTTATGAAACGAGAAAATTACGCAAATATTAGCTTTAATTGGAAATATTTTCAGTGAAGCGCAGAGCCGATTAAGGTTGTCTGGGGTCCAAAACTCAGTGCTTTTTCGCCCCCCCCCCCCAAAAAAAAAAAGAAAAAAACAACCCCAAAATAGTTGCTAGAAATTTTTTAGGGGGTATTCGGTGATTTTCCAGCTTTTTATAAAAATTCTCGTGAAACTCAGGTTATGCCTATATCCTTATATACTATGATACTGTTGTCAGTTAACCAACATCTTTTCGATTTTTGATAAAATTCTTGCAGAAAACTCTGTGCTTAAGAATGTTTTTCGAAATCATTTTACTTATTTTGCGTGACCTGTTTGTAATGGTCAAAACTGACCTATTTAGCCTGTGCGGTAATCAGATCCTGGGGAAGCGAAAATATTAGCTCTGCATTGGAACTATTTCCGATGATACACCAAATATTGAGTAAATGTTGATTTTAAATTATAAATATTTCCAATAAAACCAATAAAATTTATGGCGTTATCTATATCTAATACATACATTAAAACAACACGGAATAATCTTTTACTTCTCTCTCTCTCTTTTTAGGGTTTCGTTCATCTGATGAAACCCTATTCGTCTCACTCCTCTGTCTGCCTGTCTCTCTGTCACAGAGCCCGTTCTCAGAAACTATATATGATGGAAACTTGAAATTTTGGATTCTTATAGCTGAACACCTCATATCAAACGACAAATCATAAAATTTTGAAAAAAATCTTACATTTACAACCCCTGGGCTCTAACTTGTGTATTTTAAGTTTTTTTTTCTAACTAGGCCCCTAATTAAGTTGAAGACTTGAGATTTTGGATTCTTATAGCTGAACACCTTACATCAAACGACAAATAATAAAATTTTGAAAAAAGTCTTACATTATTTACCACTCCGGGCTCTAACTCCTGTACTTTTAGCATTTTTTCTAACCTCGACGCATTTCACCCAACGTGCACTTTTCTAACTTTTGCCGACGCTCCTTTAGCCACTCTTTCATATTATACACCATAGCCGTACATATTTCAGTTCCAATTTTTACCGCCAGGGACGCCTATCTATCTCGTGTTCTATGGGTCCGATCCCTTCGACTAATATACCCACGGATAGTTTGTAAAACTAAGTTTTGTTCGAATACATCTTTGTTTAGAATAGAGTGCGCCCCCTGGTTGTGAAATGTGGAACTAACAGATTTTGCAAAAGAATAAAGTTTTTTGAAAAGAATATTAAACGAAACCCTCTGTGCGATCAGTAATCACACTTAACCACTTGTTTTTAAAATAGAAAGCTAACATATTTTTTCGACAATAGAAAAAGAAATCTTGTTACTATTTCTTTTTAAGTCTGAGGCAATCGAAAAGTAAAAGTTACAGCTTATTTTTAACACTTTCCTACAGCGTTTGTTTTGTCTGCTGCCTGTCTGTCTATGCTCCAACTCTTAGATTTACTCTGATTGTCACGTAACTGATATAAGTCATTGATGTTTACTAGAGCATGTGTACTATTGAGAATGAAATGTATTAGCATTTAAAGTTCTTTTACAGGGATATACAAACAAAATTCCGTTACATTGTAGTCTATGGAGAAAAATCGTCTGTGGTGCATTTTAATGACGTTATGCTGTATTAAAGGGGCTGTGCACATATAACGTTATCACTTTAGGGGCGAGGTAGGTCTGGCACTTGATATCGTAAGATATCTCTAAGGGGACTGACTTTTGATGTCGTTATCGTTTTTTATCCAACCGAAATTTTCTTTTTTGTAATTTTTTCTTTACATCAAAATAGTCTGTTATTTTTTTTTTTTAATCTGTTATCTATTTTTATGAAAACACAAAGTTATTACCAATAAATGATTATACAATTATTTTATTCCAAAATATGGAATACCACAACGTTTGGCGTTTATATTCTTCTACTATATGCGCATGTGATTCGCTGTTGGAGAAACCAGATATGAAGTATGTTTGAAATGACACTAGTGTTTATTAGTAAAATAAAAGGAAAGAATGTTGCATACCTCTTTTGTTAATAAGAAATTCTGCTTGACCTCTTCTGCTGTAGGGGCAAGTGCAAAAAAAACAAAATTACTGTTGAATGCAACAAAAAGCTATTATTAAATACTTTAAAAAAGTAACTATCATTTTTAAAATTTTAATTTATATAAAATTTTTACATGTATAATAGTGATATGTATTTTTTTTACTTCTTCCTCTTTGAATCTGTAAAGTATGTTAATAATAAATGTGTAACCATATCTGTACATCACTGCAAACATATAAAAAAAAAGGAACAAAAAAATTGTAAACTAACAATAATTTTTAGACACTGATAACGATATCATTGAGACGGGGGGGGGGGGGGGGGTCGAAGAACGATAACGTATGATTTCGTAAGGGATGGAGGGGGTCCAAAATTACCATCATATATAAGTTGGTATACATACTATAATATAATATGGTATATATGCCATGGTATATACCATGTATATGTATGCCAAATATATATATATATATATATATATACCATACATAGTATATAGGGTATATACCAATATCTTGGTATATAACCAAATATATACCATATTACCATAGACCAATTTCATCGTAACTGACGTAACATTTTATCATCGAATTTTGTTTTCAAATCTGTGTAGAAAATTTACTAATAAAGCTAGAACAAATTTTTACAATTTAAAATACTAGGGGGCTCTGCCCCCTACGAACTACGCTGGCCAACCCCCGTTCAGGTACACCAAAATCCAAAAAGCATGCTAATTTGATCGGCTTTAAAAATATTGAATTTAAAAAAAAAAAAAAAAAAAAAAAAAACAGTAGTCTCTGTAAACGGGTTTCCAATCGTTTTCCTTGGATTGGGGATTTTTAAGACCAAATCTGCTGCTGTTAAGGGATACAACGGCTGTTTTCGTATTTAATTAAAAAAATTCGTTAAACATTTGAAAATAAGCTAATGTAAAATAAGTTAAGTAAATAGTGTCATTGTCTCCCGCTATTTTTTTAACAACGCTATAAGGCAGTTCTTTTAAATAATTCATTTTAAATGTATCGTTTCAAATCTGACGTAATTTACTCCAAAGTTTTATTTCTCTTATTAATATGCACGTGAAAATACTTTTGTTGTTAGAAGTAAATATTATTTGCGCTGTCTTCGAATTCACGATAATAGTTGAAAAGATTATCTCAAAATATCTCTCGCAAATATATTTTTTTCAATTTAAATTGTTTTGCCATATTTTTTGGCCATTTTAAATATGACGTAATTTCCTCTACTTACAAGTTTTAACGCATAATAACGATTTTTTTATTTTAAGATTTTGTTTCTCTTTTAAAATTCAAGTGTAAATATGGTTCTTATGACGTAATTTTCCTGCTTTTAACATGTAGTCATTTAATTCTAATTTTAAAGTTTTTTTTTCTGCTTCTAATAGTCACGTGTAAATAAATTTTTAATTTGAAGTAAACATTATTGTTTGCGCTGTTTATACAATTGGCAACAGTTTAAATTAATAACATTTTCTAAAATTTGTAAAAAATATCTCTCGAAATGCTGAAAATTTGAATTTAAAATAGAAATAAAACCTCAAAAAATGAGTCAAATAACAAAAATAAATGCAATCTGCACACCGGGAACTTATAACGTATAAAATGATCGAAAAATGATTAAATTCTCATGTATAGTTTTTGCTCCAATACAACTTTTTTAATGGAACGATTTTGCCCAACTTTAGCGTTAAATATATCTTAAAATAATTCTTCGATTTGAAAACTGTCTACATCAGCGTGTTTATCAAACATTTCTCTATAATACCACCTATTTTAATATTTTTGTCTGCAACAGTTTTTTTAATATTAACGATGAAAGGCCATGCTTAAGCATTCAAATTGAATGCTGATCTACCCGGAATATCTACGCAGATTTTCATTGGTCCATTTCCAAATCAAAACTTATTTTTATATATAGAAGGATTCCTTACTAAAGTCTTAATACCCCAATAAATGCAAATTATTTCAATTTCTCTTTGAGTCCAAAAAATTGCAATTCAAAATTCTGTAACTGACGTAACATAAAATATACAAAAAAAATTTCTGCCTTCATTGAAGTGTAAAAATTATCAAAACTATCCAGTTAAAAAAGGTGATTTAATGTTCTCAACAACACTAAGTAATGCCAAATTATAGCAGTAACTTGTTTAATTAATTTCTGAATAATAAAAAAGAAGAAAAATGGCATTTACACGTGTAACTGACGTAACTTTTATTCATTAAAAGTTACGTCAAAACTCCGACAAAACGAGAGGGGACCGAGCTCGTAGGGGGCTCGGCCCCCTACGAGCTACGCTCGCCAACCCCGGTCCAGACACCGCAGACTCTAAATGCACTGATGTTCTGTAACTGATGAACATTATGACTTTACAAAGACAATAATGGTACTTAACTTAGTTTGTAAACAGTAATTTACAATGCCTTTTTATTAGGATTTTTCTATAGAACTAGGGGGCTCGGCCCCCTACGAGCTACGCTCTCCAACCCCCGTCCAGACACCGCAGACTCTAAATGCACGCTAATTTGATCGGCTTTAAAAAGATTTCGAAAGATTGAATTATAATTTAAAAAACAGTGGCGATCTCCCTATAAACGGATTTCTATTCATTTCTCTTTGATTGGGAAATTTTAACGCCAAATCCGCTGCGGTACTATTTGATTATCACGTCGACCAATTTCGCCAAATTATATAAATCGCCAAACCACTCGCCAAATTATACAAATTGACGTAATTTTTATTTTAAATAACGAAAGAACAAATAAATTAGTACAACATTAATAAAAATACAAATAAAACGTCGAAATAAAAATAACTTGATGACGTAGACACGTATAACAACATCTCAAAATAAGCTAATATAAAAGGAATTAAGTAAACAGAGTCTTTGTCTCCTGGTATTTTTTAACAAAGTGAAAAGAAAGTTCTTTTAAATGAGACATTTTAAATTAATCGTTTTTAATCTGACGTAATTTTGACCAAGCTATTCTTTCTCTTTTAAATATTCACGTGAAAATACTTTTGTTAGAAATGAAATATTATTTGCGCTTTGCTAACAAAAATAGTTGAAAAGATCCTCTCAAAATATCAAATAAATGTCTAGCGCAATTTCTAAATTTAAACTGTTTTGCAATGTTATTTTGTGTTCATTTTATGTAATAACTGTAATGTGACTTAAATATGACGTAATTTCTCTTATTTAAGACTTCTAACGCATAATGAATTTATTATTTTACAATATCCTTTCTCTTTTAAAATTCACGTGTATACTTTTTATGACGTAATTTTTAATAAGTTCGTGCTTTTTATACGCAATTATTTAATTTTAATTTGAAAGTATCTTTTCTGTTTATAATAGTCACATGTAAATAAATTTTTAATTTGAAGCAAACATTATTGTTTCCGTTGTTTATACAGTTGGCAACAGGTTAAATTAGTACAATTTTCTAAAATAAGTAAAAATATCTCTCGAAATGCTGAAAATTTGAATTTAAAATAGAAATGAAACCTCGAAAAAATGAATCAAATTTAAAAAATAAATAAATTCTGCACACCAAAAATTATAACGTATAAAATGATCTAAAAATTATTAAATTCCGATGTACAGTTTTTCCTTCTATAAAACTTTTTTAGTGGAACGACTTTGTCCAACTTTAGCATTAAATATCTCTTAAGATAATTCTTCGATTTGAAAACTGTCTGCATCAGCGTGTTTATCAAACATTTCTGTATAATGCTACTGATTTTCATATTTTTGTATGCATTATTTTTCTTAATATTAACAAAGAAAGACCTCCGGTCACAAAAAATTCAAAACCGGCGGCGGCGGTGACAGCGGTGACAGCGGTAGTTACTTTTTTTTAGAATAGAGAGATATAAAAATAGCAAGTTTTACAATCATACCCTGAAATTAAATGTATTATAAATTTGATCCCCCCCCCTCCCTAAAAAAAAAATGATGGAATTGCCCCGTATATAAGTTTGATATCGTTATATGGGGCATTCTCACAATCTTTTGACTTTTAAGTCCCTGAATAATAATTTTTATTTTAGCACATATTCTTGTGTTTTTTTTTAATTTTTTTATTCATATACTGGAGAACATCCCATAACAATATTAATGAGATAAATAAGTTTTGGACGGTGTTGGGGGCTCAAATATCCAGGAAACTCCCATACCGTCCCGTGTCCCTGATGTTGATTTTTAATTTTTGGCTTTTTTAAGCTGTCTGTATAAAATTGTTTCAATAAGAGTAATTCGATGTAATTTTTTTCTGAAGCTGGGATTATTGTTTTATATAAATATGTAGCAAAACATCAACCTGCACACATTTTTACGGTTGTTATTCAGGGGCGTAGCTACCGCGGAGCAGTTGGAGCAGACTGCTCCAGGCGCACGAATCCTAAGGGCGCAAAATTAGAAAAAGCGAAATAAAGATGTCTTAAATATTTGTATTTTTTTTTTTTCATTATTAATCAAACATTATAGATGAATCTTGTTACAATCAGCGTATTCCTATGATATTTTACCTTGTGTTTAATCTCAACTATTTCGATTTAAAATATGTTTTCATACACAGTTGAAAGAAATGACTTCTATTCAGGAAGTTTTAATTTTAATTCATACCACCATATTGCATTGAATATTTTCGGATCTTAAAGTAATCAAAACTTATTTAACAGGGCTCTCATCGGTCACTTTACTGGTTACCACTATTTCCAAAAAATAATCTTTCTGGTACATTTCTATTAAAAATGTTTTAGAAATTTATCGTGATGATTTGGCGGAAATAATGGTAGCCAAAGAATTCACCGCTGTGAAACCTATATGTACGATGTAACAGTAGTAATTTACGATAATTATTTTACGATTTGGAAAAAAATAGCTTGACAAGTTGAAGAAAATTATTGACCATTTTACAGACGAAATCCAAGAAAACGAAAATTTTGAAGGTTTTTTTTTTTTTTTTTTGTTTTTTTTTGTGGAAACTAAACATGCATTAATACAGATTACAAAACAATAATAAGAGCTGGATTTAAACATATTCCACATCAGCTCACGGCGACAAAATTTAGACGGGAGGGGGGGGGGATGCGGGTAAGGGGAAGCAGCAACTTAAATTTTGTGAGTATTGTTTTTGAGATTATTGCAAATGTTGCAGAATCGATAAGCTTCAAAAAGACAGAAAAAGTTAAGTACCCAATTCAGTGTTCCTTAGGGCCTGATTATAGCCTATGCAAAATTACACCACTTTTTGGTAACAGTATTTTTCCGTATTAAACCTTATTTAATCGCATAATTTTAGGATTAAATAAGGCTGACTGGTCCGCCGGGCAACCGACCTGCAGGTCTGTGCGCCATAAACCAGGTAAAGCTGCTCCCTCCTTTAGGGGTGAAGCTAATAGTTTTAAAATTTGCTATACGCATTACATATGAAAAGTCTTAAATCATTTAATAATTTTTTTAATCACTTTTTTGAATCATTTTTTATTAATGATTTTTATTTCTCTTTGCAAGGCAGAAGAATTGATTTTTTTTCTTGAAAGTTTCTTTGCTTCAGAGGACCATTTAAATCTTTTAAAACCTAATGTGTATGTTCTGTAATTTTCTTTGTGACCAATAGCGACATGGTCTGCCCCAAGAATTCTCAGCCTGTCTGGTACCAAACAGCGCGGCCTTTCTTTAAATATATATATACGTATTTTATTTTATTTAGTTTTTTGTAAAATCATTTATCAAGTATTTGTTTGAAATGTGTAGGCTTCGTGTATTCGTACAATGCTGTGATTGTAATTTCCCTTATATATATGTGTATTATATTGATTTTTGCGCTTGATGTGCAAAAGTATTTATAAAGAATATTTTCGGCGAAGAAAATGTAATTCAAACATTCTTTTTTGTTAAAAATTACATTTTAATATGAAAACGGGACTGTTTCAATATTGTCTATGAAAGGATAATCAGAACGGCGGTCAGCTATTTTGTATATATGTTAGAACAGGACTGTTTTTTTTTTGTTTTTTTTTTAATTTTTAAAACGATTTTTCACGCAGTCATCGAGCTCGTATTTCAGACAAAATCGTGTTAAAGATATATGACAAGACTTTTTTTTCCCTTCGTTGACTGTTTTTTCTACTTTCGTCGGGAAATTCCGTTGAAAACGCCATCTTTGACAATGTTTTCAGTAAGATCTATTGTGTTTACAAAAAATCCGGAAAACGTCTTTCGATTACAAAGTTTCTGAATAACAACACATGCCAGTTCTCGAGCAAAAATTAATTAAAATGCATGTCATAAAATTGCCTCTTTGGATTTAAGAACAGCCTTAAGAAATAAAATCATAAAAATTTCAGGTTCATTTAAGAATATTATCACGGGCCCGGGCAACACCGGGTAGGTCAGCTAGTCTATACTAATACAAGGAAGTTTCGCTCTGTGTGTGGTGGCTAGTGAAATATATTACACGTAGAAGTCTGAAAATTTGGATGAGGGTAGTCCAAAGACAGGTCCTGATACATCTGGATCTCAGATTTTTAATTTTTTATGACCGCCCCCCCCCCCTTAGCACCTTTCAGTTTGTATGCCCTGAATTGCTCAGAACTTGCCCCTTTTTATCCGATCTTCTTCGTTTTGGGGGCCTTTTTCTCATTTAATTATTCTCCGTTTCTACATTCCAGTTAAGACACTGGACCCCTTGAAATTTTTCTGCGCCATGCATTTTCCACACCCTAATATTGTCAACCAATCAATGCATAACTTTAAGATTGAGACTTGGACTCCTCTCCCTGGGCCAGCACCCTCATATTTTTATTGGGCACTAGTGCCTTTTTTAAGAATTTCCCCCATTTTTTTTCGCGCTTCTTTAAGATTTTACTCGAATGAATAATAAATACCCTATGCTTAATTTCGACTTATTGAGATCTAAAGCGCTAAGTACTAGAACTTTTTAACATGTTTCCATCTTAGGGTCCTGCTCTCAACTATCAGTTGGCCCCTTTTGGACCTCCTATTATATCTCCCTTAAAAATGGTCTGATTCACTAACTTTTTTTTTGTGTAACAACATGATAGGAAATCCAGCTACTACGCGAACAACATAAAAATTTTTCAGACTTCAGCTACCACCAAATTTTAAAATTAATCGCCTTCTTGGGACCCTTGCCCAGCTACATTCCAGTTGAGACCCTGGACCCCTGGGGCTTGGTACAAGGCCACTTTAAGTTTTTGTGCCCTAAATTGTTAATAAATCGCCCCTTTTAATCCGTACTTCGTTTTTGGGGCTCTTTTTCCATTTGGCTTTTTTTTTCGTTTCTGCATTTCAGTTCAGACACTAGCCCCCTAGGGTAACTTTTTGTGCGCCATGCATTTTTCAGCCACTAATTCTGTTACATTCTCATTGCATAACTTCAAAATTGAGTCTTGGCCTTCTCTCCCCGAGCCAACACCTTTATATTTTTATTGGGATTCTAGAGCTCTTTTTCAAAGCATTTCTTTGAAATTTTTTTCTAATGATTAATACTTATACCCTATACTTAATTTCGACTAATTGAAAATCTAAAGCGCTAAGTACTAGGACCTTTTATCGTGTTTTCATCTTAGGCCTTGCTCTCAATTATCAATAAGCTCCTTTTGGTCCCCTATAAAAATGGTCCGATTCACTAGGATTTTTTCCCTAACTATTTCTTAGGTGCCCCAGCTACTACATGAATAACAAAAAAATTACTCACACTTCAGCTACCACCAATTTTGAATATTAATCGCCTTCTTAGGGTCCTTAGTGCAGTTTCATTAAAAATTATCTGATAGTATTGAAATTTTCTTTAGCATAGTTCTAGGGTCCTCTGGCAACTTTGGAAACCACTAAAAAATTTCTTTTACTCCAGCTACCACTTTTTTCGTATATTAATCTTCTTTTACGGCATCAACTTACGTTTACTCACTACAGCCGTGAATTAAAATTCGCGTTACTCTTAAAGGTAAGTTGTTAACTTTAGAGGGATGGGATTTCCACCGTAAATTAAATATCACGTTAATGTTAAAGGTAATTCGTTAAATTTACAGGGGGTGGGGGCAACAAGCACCTTCCACTGCTTCGGGGTGCATTCTTTCCTCGAATTCTAGGAGCCGATTTCAACGGGAATTGGTTAATTCAACCTAGATTACGATTCAGCTACTTACGATTCAGCTCTGTATTATGAAAATTTGTCTTAGACTTCATTTACTAACATTTTCGGACATTAATGGTGCATTCTTTTCTCCGGTTCAATATGTCCGATTTCAACGGTAAATGGATAATTAAGCTTAGCTTACTATTCAGCTACTTTCTGCATTGTGAAAGTTTATCTTAGACTTCTGTTACCTCCATTTTCGAACATTAACGGCGCATTCTTTTCTCGGCTGTTATGGGCTCTATTTCAACGGAAATTGGTCCATTCAACTTAGCTTACGATTGTTTTAAAGATTATAGTTCCACCGCCAAGATTCGCATTCTTATCTCGGGTTCTATACGCTCGATTACTACAGGGTTTACTCATTCAATTTTCGATTGTCTCCGTCGCGTACGGAATACTCCTGGCATACACGGTCTTTGGTAGCGGGGAACCAGGCCACAGTTTCGTTCTCAAAGAGGTTTGTCGGGAACACACTAGACGCTGCCGAAGGCAGTGGGCCACCCCTACAACCATGTTCATTTTAATTACTTATGAATATATAAAATCATACAAACTTAATTTTTGTTTACGTTATTATAACGGGCAGGGGCAACGCCGGGCGGGTCAGCTAGTTACATATATATATGTGTGTGTGTGTGTGTGTGTAACTTCCACACAAAATTATTCAGAACTTTTTTGAGAGACAAGAGGGCGCACAAACTTTGCTTGCTCCAGGGCGCTGAATATGTAGCTACGCCACTGTTGTTATTATTTTTTTAACTCTGTCCTTGAATTTTAGATTCCTTACCGTCCCTCTTCTAAAATTATATAGAAAATCACTTCAAATGCAGCCACAGAATTTTGTTCAAGTTTTCCTCATGCAGAAGTATGATAGAGAAAGAATAGCTAAAATTCTTTGACAGGAAATTTACTGCAGAATTTAAATCAGCATTTAAATATCAATTTCAAGCATCGTGGCTTTATTGGTAGTCTTACCGTCCCCAAGGTTTATTCCTGCACTTTTCGAGGTAATTTTTTTTTTATTATTATTCAATTTAATGTAAGTAACTGTTTCAAAAACGAATGAACATTGTGGCTATAACTTTGTCTCAACATGATTTGCCTAAAAATAGGTGATAATTTTCATTACCGTCCCATCCTTACCATCCATTTTCCCCCCTTGCCGTCTCTTTTTTCCTAATACCTTCCCCCCTTTTTTACTTTCTTCTATCTTTACAAGAAGAAAGTATTGGATTCGTGAAAAATTTCGACTTCCGGTTTTCGACGGATTTATACGTTTTAGTACGTCCAGAACACGCTTTGGTGGTTTTTAGAAAATGTCTGTCTGTGAGTCTGTCTGTCACTCTGTCACTCTGTCACTCTGTGAGTCTGTATGTGACAAAAATTTTGTGGGCACTCTATCTCAAGCACTAATGCACGGAATTTCACAAAACTTTATATTTAGTTAGACCTTGATATAAACTAGACCTGATTAGTTTTTGGTGAAAATCGCCCAACAGGTGGCGCTGCTATGCGGCATTTTTCACGATTTCTGCAATAGCAATATCTCAAGAACTACTGCACGGATTTTCATAAAACTTCAGATTCAGTTAGTCCAGGATATAGTTTGTTGCTGATTACTTTTTGTGAAAATCGCCCAACAGGTGACGCTGCTATGCGGCATTATTCATGATTATCACAATAGCTCTAACTCAAGAAAAAATGCACGAATTTTCATCAAACTTCAGATTCAGTTAGTCCCTGATATAAATTAGTGCTGTTTAGTTTTTCGTGTAAATCGCCCAAAAGGTGGCGCTGCTGTGCTGCATTTTTCACGATTTCCTCAAGAGCTGTATCGGAAGAACTATTGCACGGATTTTCATCAAACTTCAGATTTAGTTAGTCCTTGACATGAATTGACGTATAAATTAGTGCTGTTTATTTTTTGGTGCAAATCGCTCAACAGGTGGCGCTGCTATGCTGTATTTTTGCGATTTCTGTAATAGCTTTATCTCAAGAACTAATGCTTGGATTTTCAACAAACTTCAGATTCAGGTATACCTTGATATCATTTAGTGCTGTTTATTTTTGGTGTAAATCGCTCAACATGTGGCGCTGCTATGCTACATTTTTCAGAATTTCTGCTATAGCTCTATCTCAAGAACTAATGCACGAATTTTCATACAATTTCAAATTCAGAATTACTTTGATATGAATCGGAGCTAAATCGTTGTTATTTCTTGTACTATTTAAATGACTTAATTGACGTGATTTATATAGAAGAAAGTTTTGTGATGGCCACAACATACTAGTTTACCTTGGCCGTCCCTTCTTTAATACCCCTTTAAGACAATGTTATACCAAAATTTTGTACTAAAAATACTACATTGTTATTATTTCTTATTTGAATGTCCTGTGGCCCTGTGGGTACTATGCAAATACATTATAAGTAAAAATTAAGAAGAAAATAAAAAGTTTTAGTGGTAAAATGATAAGGAAAATTAAACTCGCAAGTTTAACTTAAAATTCAATTCAATTAAATAATTTTCGCTGCTGACCACTTTTTCCTTTTTTTTTAATCATTAAGGTATTCGTCGATCAGATTAAAATGTTATTTCAGCAAGTTTAATTTCACCAGATTTTTATTCCTAAAAGTCAGAAGATTGTGAGAATGCCCCATATATGTACAACCCCAAACACAATGAAAATGATATATATGTCGTAGGCTAATTGAGAAATCAGGCGGCTAATTGGAGAATCATCTCCCTTTTTCCAATTAGCCTGATATTTTTCAGGCTTATTGCAAAGAGCCTAGAAAGCGTTAGGCTAATTGAAAAATGACCATTTATTATCCAATCAGGGTGATTTTTTAGGCTTATTAGCCCATAAACCGACCCGAACCCAAAAAATAAATTACAACAGACCGTACCCCGATACGAGCAAGGCAAAATAATTTCAGTCTACATGCAACCCGACCCGAACTTGAAAGTTCCATTTGAAAAAAACCCGAAATCTGATCCGAACCAAATCTGATAACCAACAAAATATTCTAAAGCACCATAACCCGATCCGAGTAAGACAAATTAATTTCTGTGAACACGCAACCAGACCCGAAACTAAAAATTCCATTAGAAAAAACCTGAAATCTGACATGAACCAAATTTGTACCCGACAAAAATATTTCAAAGAACCATAACCCGATCCAGGGAAGACAAAATAATTTCCATGGACATGCAACCTGATCCGAACCTAAAATATTTGTTTGAAAAATTCCGAAATATGACCCGAACCAAATATGATAACAGACAAAAATATTCTAAAGAACCAAAACCCGATCCGAGCAAGACAAAATAATTTCCTTGGACACGCAACCCGAACCGAACCTAAAAATTTCATTTGAAAAAAACCTGAAATCTGACATGAACCAAATCCGAACCCTACAAAATATTCCGAAGAGCCATAACTCGATCCGAGCAAGACAAAATAATTTCCGTGAACACGCAACCATACCCGATCCTAAAAATTCTATTAGAAAAAACCCGAAATTTGACATGAACCAAATCTGAACCGACAAAAATATTCCAAAGAAACATAACCCGATCCGAGCAAGACAAAATAATTTCCGTGGACATACAAACCGATCCTAACCTAAAACTTTAGTTTGAAAAAAACCCGAAATATGACCCATACCAAATATGCTAACCGACAAAAATATTCTAAATAACCAATACCCGATCCGAGCAAGAAAAAATAATTTCCTTGGACACGCAACCCGAACCGAACTTAAAAATTTCATTTGAAAAAACCCTCAAATCTGATCCGAAGCAAATCTGAATCCGACAAAAATGTCTCCAAGAACCATAACCCGATACGAGCAAGACAAAATAATTTCCGTGGACACGCAACACGACCCGAACCTAAAAAATCCATTTGAAAAAACGCAAAATCGGACACGAACCGAATCTGAACCCGACAAAAATATTCCAAAGACCCATAACCGGATCCGGGCAAGACAAAATTATTTCTGTGGACACGCAGCCCATCCGAACCCAAAAATTTAGTTTGAAAGAAACCCGAAATATGACCCGTACCAAATATGATAGCCGACAAAATTATTCTAAAAAACCATAACCCGATCCGAGGAAGACAAAATAATTTCCGTTGACACGCAACTCGACCCGAACCTAAAAATTCCATTTGAAAAAAAACTGAAATCTGACACAAACAAAATCAGAATCCGACAAAAATATTCCAAAAAACCATAACCGGATCCGAGCAAGACAAAATAATTTCCGACGGCATGGAACCCGATCCGAACATGAAAGTTCTACTTTAAGTTAACCCGAACAGAACCCGAAATAAAAATACATCAGGCCATACCCCGTTACGAGCAAGGCAAATTAATTTCCGTTTACACGCAATACGACCATAATCTGAAAATTCCACTTGAAGTCAACCTGAAACCCGAGCAGAATCCGATCTGAAAACGACAAAATTATTTCACAAACCGCAACCCGATCCGAGCAAGTCAAAGTTATTTCCGTAGACACGCAACCGGATCCGAACTTAAAGGTTCCATTTGAAGCTAACCCGAAAACCGACCACAACCAGGTATCGGATTGAATTCAATTAGAACTTTCAGGTTCGGATCGGGTTGCTGGTCGACGGAAATTATTTTGTCTTGCTCGCATCGGGATTCTTTGGAATATTTTTGTCGGGTTAAGATTTGGTTCGGGTCGGGTTTCAGGTTGACTTCAAATGGAATTTTTAGGTTCTGGTCCCGTTGCGTGTCCACCGAAACTGATTTGTCTTGTTCGGATCCGGTTATGGATCTTTGTAATAATGTTGTCGGGTTCAGATTTGGTTCATGTCAGATTTCAGGTTTTTTTCAAATGAAATTTTTAGGCTCAGTTCGGGTTGCGTGTCCAAGGAAATTATTTTGTCTTGCTTGGATCGGGTTATGGTTCTTTAGAATATTTTTCTGTTATCATATTTGGTTCGGGTCATATTTCGGAATTTTTTCAAACAAAATTTTTAGTTTCGGATCGGGTTGTGTGTCCACGGAAATTATATTGTCTTGCTCGGATCCGGTTATATTTCTTTGGAATATTTTTGTCGGGTTCAGATTTGGTTCATGTTAGATTTCAGATTTTTTTTAAATGAAATTTTTAGGTTCGGTTCGGGTTGCGTGTCCAAGGAAATTATTTTGCCTTGCTTGAATCGGGTTATGGCTCTTTAGAATATTTTTGTCGGTTAGCATATTTGGTATGGGTCATATTTCGGGTTTTTTTCAAACTAAAGTTTTAGGTTAGGATCGGTTTGTATGTCCACGGAAATTATTTTGTCTTGCTCGGATCGGGTTATGTTTCTTTGGAATATTTTTGTCGGGTTCAGATTTGGTTCATGTCATATTTCGGAATTTTTCAAACAATTATTTTAGGTTCGGATCGGGTTGTGTGTCCACGGAAATTATTTTGTCTTACTCGGATCGGGTTATGAATCTTTAGAATACTTTTGTCGGTTATCAGATTTGGTTCGGGTGCGATTTCTGGTTTTTTCAAATGGAACTTTCAGGTTCGAGTCGGGTTGCTTGTAGACTGAAAATATTTTGTCTTGCTCGGATCGGGGTAGGTCTGTTGTAATTTATTCTTTGGTTCGGGTCGGATTATGGGTTAATAAGCCTAAAAAAATCACTCTGATTGGATAATAAGTGGTCATTTTTCAATTAGCCTAACGCTTTCTAAGCTCTTTGCAATAAGCCTGAAAAATATCAGGCTAATTGAAAAAAGGGAGATGGTTCTCCAATTAGCCCGGCTCTTTGCAAAGAGCCCAGGCTGTTTGCAAAGAGCCTGATTTCTCAATTAGCCTACGACATATA
Organism: Maratus speciosus; assembly: GCA_963932465.1. Classification (NCBI taxonomy): domain Eukaryota; kingdom Metazoa; phylum Arthropoda; class Arachnida; order Araneae; family Salticidae; genus Maratus; species Maratus speciosus. The sequence continues at coordinate 463,947,930 of OZ010791.1, forward strand.
CATTACTGAGTGTGTTACAATTGCTTTCTGTAGAGTATAGTGTGCATAGCATAGCATTTACTGTTCATTTACCGGGCCATTTAAAAGAATTCGGTTAAAGTACTGTGAATGAATGATAATTGCTAGTACTTGCTTGTATCTTTGCGTAACAGATAAGGGAAAAAATCAACAATTGCACTCAGTGGCGTAGCCAGGATTTCGTTTCGGGGGTGGGGGAGGTCCAAAATTTTTCCTTCACGTTATATATAGTAAAACTTGTCAAGATGAAATCACAAATATTGGTGAAAAATTCCATTTTACACGGGTTTTCGTGTTTGCAGGTGTAATTGTATAGTATTCTTTTCGATAGCACCGTGGAACATTTGCGTTATAGACAGGTTCCATTTTTACAAGTTCTGTGTATTTATATAAATATGCTTTTGTATATTATATGAATAGTAAAACCAGTCAAAATAGTAATTATCTCTAAATGAATCCTGCCTTAAACGGAAGCGTTACATGGTCTTAATATGTATTGCCATACAATTAAAAGATAAGGTTTTAATCTTTAAGAAAAAGATCTTGCATTTCAGCTACAGAAACTAGTAATGTAAGAAGCACACGCATCAAATATAGTTCATGCCAGTGTTATCAGTTTAGCCTTCACTTTTAATTCGAAATTTCAAATTCACATAGGCAATTTTGAAAGAAGAATCTTTTGCTTTTTGTAATCACAAAATTTCTGTCATAAAGAAAAAGATGCTATTTTTATTTTCTAGTGCGAATTTGGATTTTCTTAATAAAAATGGAGGCCAAACTGCAACCCTGGTTCTTGCCGGAAAAAATAGTTTTGTTACAATTGTCTAAAACAGCCATTATTCTTTTTGGTTTCTATGTTTCGCCATTTTTGATACCATATTCGATCTAATAGTTGCTTCCGATATCTGGTCATCTTTAGAAGTTAAATTTTTGAAACAAATTTATTTGTGATGGATTAGCACGCTTTTGGAAGTATTTGGATGCGTAAAAAATAATAGTGGTTTCTGTTATTGTACTTCCCAACCAATTTATTCTAGATGATTCAAAACAGTTTTAGAGCCTTCTCCAAGTTCAGCAGTAAGCTCCGGACTTTGGTACGTGGATTAGCTTCAATTCGATTTATTATTGTTAAAGACAAAATGTCACCCAAGACCTTCTCCATACACAAAATTGTTATTGCCACCATGAAATTTCTTGAAGCAATGTTAAACTGGGCGTTCACAATTAGTAACTGGGGTCAAAGGAAATGTTGTATCCAGGCATTTTTTATGTGGGATTTCTGCCGCTCTGGAAGGGACACTACGGAGTTCCGTGGAGGGGTAGCACTTCTAGACCATTAATAAGCATAAAATCCCAAATATTTCGTACCCTTAACACATTCGGGACTAGCATCTTTTACATGAATTTTATTCCTTTGATACCACTTTTTGTCAGATAATTAATTTTAGTTTATCAATCGAGAAAATGTCTTAATTAAATCTAACCAATTTTTACTTTTAATTTTTAGTGGTATCAAAAACAAGTTCTGTAAGCACCTTTTGAAGATGCATATATTCACCGACGTCCCGTAGGGGTTAAACAACTGGACATGAGGATCAAAAACCTCTTCTCTATATATTTCATCATTCACAGTTGCACTGGTAAAAATGTGTAGGCTAATGTGGCCATTCAAAATTAGGCCCACCCATACCATGATTCCACGACCTTGTATCAATGCCTTTCACGGGTGTTTGCAGCTTTATTGCATGTATTTTCTCCTCCATATGATAACACGTCTGCAATAATTCTCCAAACGAAATCAGGATTCATCGGTAAAGAGAACTCGGCTCCAGCCCGTGGTACTCCAATTACGATGATCTCTGCACAACTTTAACCGGGCGCATTGCGCTGCCGGAGTTAATGGAATACAAATAATGGGTTTCCTTGTATGCAGCCCTTTTTTTATACAGCCTGTTACTCACTGTCAATCTGGATAGTCGAGTTTCTGTTGCTGCAGCAAACTCCCTTGCAATCTGAACATACGTCAATGGCCTGTCTCTTTTATCAATCGCTGCCAAATAACGGTCCTGAGAATCTATTGCGGCACGTTTTTTACCTTGACCTGGTTGTCTGTGCACATTACCAGTGTCTGTTAACCGCTTCCATATTCTTGACATGACGCTTTTGGCTATCTTTAAGTATTTACAGACCCCTGAGTGTGTCTGTCCTGCTTCCAATCTACCTATCGCACACCATTTCTCGCAATCAGTCAGATGACATATTCCACCTACTAAAAGCGAAAATTTTACCCAACTATACGTACAATCCTTGAAATTAGACTTCAAGTCACCCACATGCAATCCTTGAAATTAGACTTCAAGTCACCCACATGCAATCCTTGAAATTAGACTTCAAATCACCAACGTGCAATCCTTTTCACACGTGAAAAGAAGGAACGGGCTGAAAATTTTGCATATTTTTTTGTAGAAAAGGTTAATCCCATTGGACTACGTGATAACGTTCACATTGAGTTACCAATCGATCACCTTTCATTGAAGTTCCTTTAATATAATTAACACAAAGCACCTTTTTATGGTTATTTCTTTAATTTTCCTCGCCAGTGTATTTTGAAAGTTGCAAAAAAATAACCAATCCAAAAATAAAGTTACTTTTATTAATTGCTTGCAGCATATTTAAATTAATTGATAATATTGACCGTTATAAAGTAAACAAAGATAAGTGTCGCGAAACTCAACAAATGTGCCATTATTGCATTCGTGTAAACTCGTCTTTTCCCCTAAGTGTCGGCAACAGTTGGTCCCATCGAAGTCCAAGATAAAGAAGTTTTACGTTTAATCTAGTTACAGAAAAAAATTTATGTAAACGGAATAGCAGGTATACTTGCATAGTTATCCTTCCGTCTCAGGACATTAAAATGTTTCCGTTTACGAGAGGATTCCGTGTTCACAGAAAACCTGCCAAGAAGGAATCACAATTGGAACACGTTTCATTTCAGATGGGTTTCAAACGTTAGGAAGCATAAATATATAGTGTTGTTTTCGTCTAATATTGAATTGTTTTCTTTGAGATAGGTCATCTTCACGGATTTTACTGTAATACATTTATGCTCAGAGGTGTACTATAGAGTGAGCACGTTTTAGCAGTTTTAATGGATAATGTGAAAACGGAAAGTGTTTATAACGCAAACCTGTCTAAAACGGAAATGCTCATAGTCCCGGCGGAAGACATACTATGAATTATACCTTCTAAGACGAACACCTGTTTAAAGCAAAATTTGTGATACGTTCTTTGTGATCACGTCTTGGACGTTTTATTGTTGTATCCATGATTCAGTAAACTAGTTCTGCGTTCGGGGGGGGGGGGGGGTCCGGACCCCCTGGACCCTCCCTTGGCAACGCCACTGATTGCACTTTTGCTTCAGCTAGATATCATACTTTTCTGGGTTTTTTTTTTAGTTAGTTATTTTCTAAAGCAAAATAAATTACATAAATTTTCATATAATTTCATACATAATTAAGGAAAAGCAATATCCACTATTTAAAACAATACCATTTTGTTGTTATCGTTGCTGATGGCACTAGATTGCTTTTTTGTGATTGTAAAACATGTATTTGTCAATTTTCCTTATAAACTATAAGAATGTGTTGTTCCTTATTTATTGTCATCATCAAGGACAAGTAACTTCCTTTATTTTATTTAAGCTTCAGAAAAGGAAACTTAATATTTTCTTATTAACGTATACGCTTTTCTATATCGATTGAAGAAATGATAATGGAAAAAAAAAAAAAACAAAAAAAAAAAAACTAAGCTATAAAAATTGTCATCTCAAATCGGAATAGCTGATACTCATTATTATTCAAAATAACAATTGAATGTTTCTTGTACACCAAACATAAAATTATTATTATATCTGTTATTATCAATTATAATCCATCTATGATACGTTTCTTTTTTATTATCTAAGTTAATTATTCTTCAGAGATAAATCTAAAAATCTACTTTCGATATGAGATCAGCAACTTCAAATAGTGAAGAGCTTCCTCTTCAGGATATTTATCTTCCTTTTTCTTTTATCCAATACTTTATTGTTAACTCTTTTAACATAGTCAAAAGTGTTTTGGATTTCAATTTATCTATATAGGAAAATTTCTGTGCTTTAATCTTCGCAAAAATGCTCGGATAATAACGTAATTTTATATACATTATTTGAGTAGCTACAACTGTATCCCTAATTTTTTAAAAAAAATGATACGATTAATTTTTGTAAAAATAACAATAATTTCATTTTTATATTTTTCTGGGGTAGAAATCTTGCGAGTGCAGTGTTGAATACAGACCTTTCTCACCAAGAGATATTTCTGTATTATAGATATTATTCAAAGTAATGCCGATTTTCTATTTTACAGTTCATTAACGCAATAGAAAATACGAAAGTTTCCGGGATAAAAGGTCTTTCCTTATTAGGTTATCACTGAACAAGTGGTAGATATAGCCGTAGTAGACACAGGTTTGAGCTTTAAAGAAGTTCAAACAAGAATGAAAAATCGTGCGTACGTAGAATATGAAACACTTTCCAACACATTCAGAATACAATAGCAAATATTCACAGTTTACTAAGGTGAAAGATGATGTCTAAATGAACAATTTGGAAAACACATAATGCATTTGAAAATTCCCAATTTCTGCTATTATCATGAATAGTCGGGAAAATATACGATATTTTTGTGCAGCCCTGTATATGATCTATAGATATGTATGTATACTACATGGTATGTTATAAGCTAGTTCCGTTAAACGCATGGAACAGCTGAAATTTTCTATTCAGTAATTTCCGCCATTAAAGGGATGTTGTTAAAACCTTTTGTGCAACCCTGTATGTGATCTATGGAATTTATACACAGTAAGTAATATTTAAAAAATAATTAAATTTTAAACACATACCAAAACTGAAAACGCACTTCCAGCAATTATTGTTCGTACCCTTCAATAGTTCAATTATTGTTCATTTTCTTCTGTAGCCAAATTCTTTTGTGTGTCCTTGTAAATGAATGATAAATTCTATGCTCACCACGTTCTAAAGTAAGAACCTTATAGTACTTCAGTGATATAAATTAATTTCAATATGTTTAAAATAGTCTAGTATCATTAAAATGCAGCGCAAACGATTTTCCCCCATAGATCGTAATGTAACAGAATACTTTTAAATGTCCCTGTAAATGAACCGTAAAGGCTACACACTTCATTTTCAATCCCGAACATGCCGCAATAACATATATCAATTTCATGGCAATCGGACTATACTTATGCGAGTTAGAACACGGACAGACAAACCGAATTCATAGACGCTTTTCAACTATGTTAGAATGTTTTAGAAGTTGCTCCTCACTGCCTTGAGGCTGTTCTTAAACTCAAACTGGTTACTTTCTCACACATTTCTGAATTCATTTTTTTTCTAGTACACGTATAAAATTAACAACCCTTCTAATTCAGAAGCAAAAAAATCGAATAACATTTTCCTTTCTCCAATAAAGGCAAAGGAAAATTCAGAAAATACCGTTGAAGTCGGTATTTTGAACTGAATTTCCGTACGCGACAGCCCGTGAATGATCATAAGACAACAACAATTTATAAGCTAAGATTTAATATATTTATTGAAAAATGAATAAAGTTATTCGATTCCAAACCAATTTAATATTCATGCCTGCCACTTTTATGTTAAACTAATGCTTAAAAATAAGTATATGAATGTGTAAGAAAATATCGCGTTGCTGATTGGAGAAAAATATTCTTTTCAGAACCACCTTAAAAGAATTATTCAGTAATCTACAAAAGTCTCTTCCAAGAGCATATGAAGTGTCACCTATGCCTATTTTCAAAATTTTAGATATGCATTTGGAAAAATTGGCTAAATACAACCAAATTTTCTACATTTGCAGGCCCTTTCAATATTGAAAAAAAGTTTTGGAGATTAAATAAATGTACGAAAAAATGAAGACCCTTTTGATTGTTTAATTCGAATGCTATCACAGCAAAGAGGTGTTTTCAGAAGTAATACGATTTCCATAAAAAGAACTTATAAGATATGACAGTCACTAAAAAGTTATGATTAATTAACTCAGAAGGAAACCATAGCTTTACATTCAGTATTCTAATTATGGAATTACGAGATTTTCAGATAATGATATACAGTGTTGGAACAGGAAGTTCATGACCATGATAATATGGAATACAGTCAACTCTGTGAAATCCGCTCACTTAGGGACCGAGGGTTTAGCGGATTATACATTTTTGTGAATTATAGATCATCCCTTTGTTTACATTTTATTTTTTAAAGTCTGACTATAAATTAGGAACAACTGAACAAAAATTACAATTACAATGGAAAAGAAAAACCTAATGCAACATTGGTTTAATATATTTAATAACTAAGTTGATTTAAAGAAAAATTAAATTATATACAATACAAATTTTACTGATTATTCATTATTGTAAACACTGACACAATACATTGGTAGTTTCAGTTTTGGTTTGTTGTTAATCATTTTTCTCAGTAGTCAAGGACATTTAAATATTTATATCCAATTTATATTTAAATATTTATTCATTGGAAAATTGATAACTGAAAAAAAAAATAAATAAATAAAAAAAATAATAAATAAATAAAAACTTTGAGTCTAACTGTTAATGACAATTTTCATTGTTTACATTTCAACGTGTAGTGCGGCTTATATATCGGTGGATTTCACATAGTTGATTGTATTTGCATAATCGATGAATAAACAGTATGCAAAAACATCAGAATAGACTAAGGTATTCGTCTTCAAGAAATTTCTAATTCACCTCATTACATGAACTATTTTGATACAAAATAATCTTCATTTTTTACTCAGTATTCTTAGAAAAAATAATCAGATTTCCCTTATTACAAAATAACCATTTTCCTTTAACAAGGAATATCTCCATTGGCGCATATGTTTATAAAAAAATTCCGGCGGAACCTCGATATAGCACCCGTAAAAATATCATGAAAATTTCGTTTATTTGGCGATCTATCACCGGTTGGCGATGAAATAATTTTTTTAAAAATACGCTTTTATGTCAAATACTCTTTAAGAAAAAAATGTTTCATGTTGAACTTGTTTAAGTAAGTTTAATTTAAATTAGTTTTATCAGTTTTAGTTTGTTTTAACTATTGTTTTGTCAGTTTTAGTTTGTTTTAACTATTTATGTTTTAACTGAGCACTGTCGATTTTATTTTGTTGCTATGGAAACAACGACTTCTTCGACATGAAAATGTATAACGGCAGCGTTTTTCATATGGACTGTATTTTTGAATAGCCGTTTAAGTGTAAACAGTCGTGGATTGGAGGATAAAGCAATGGCAAAATTTCATTCAAATTGGTAATAAAAAGAAAAAAAAGGATAAATTATTTATTACTATATAGAACATTTTAAAATAATATTACTGCAAATGTAATAATACTCATTAGTAAATATTTGCAACTTGAAAAATATAAAAGAAACAACTTAAATAATTGAAAATCAAATGTCAGCTTGGCTATAACTTAAAATAGATATTTGCAACTTCCAAAACATATAAAATATTTTTTCAGTGATAAAATTAAATCACTACAGCAACAAGCAGCATGTATATGTAATACAAAAACAACAATACACTCATTCATTGGTTAAGTTTAAATCCATTAAATACCGTGCATTCTAAAAATCAATCTACAAGCAATTTTCAGATGCATTAAAATCGTTTGCTTTTGGCGAGGGAAAGTCCTGATAGCCAAATCGCGTGTCGCTTTTGTATTTTCGCGCCAAATATTCGAAAGTACAGTGGAACCCGGTTAAGACGCTCACGGTTAATACGCGATCCCGCTTAATACGCGGATTTTTCCCGATCCCTTGAACATCGCCGATAAGACTAAAGCAAAAATATCACGTTTAATACGCGAACGGTTAATACGCGATCCCGCTTAATACGCGAGAGATTTCCGGTCCTTTAAGGCAAAAAATCACACTTAAGACACGAATTCATTGATCAAGATGCGAATTCCTTGTCTCTTTTCCAGTATTGCCAATTTATCGGATTTTTTATATTGAAATAAAAAACAGTGTCTCCAAATAGTAATATATAATTTATTTAATAACAGATTAATTAAGGCGAACATTACTAATAGGAAATAGTGGTAGATATTTGAATTTAAAAAACCCCGCTAAAGTAGCAACACTGGAATTCTTTGATCCGCGTCCTAATTTTCTGTATTTCACGCTTCGTGTATGTTTTAGGTAGAGAGAGAAAGACGAATTCAGGATACTAAGATATGTCATAAAATTATGATAATACCTATTGTTAGTTAGGTTTTAAATGTAAGTTATATACCTACTATGTTTTAAAATGAAGATTATAAGCAAAAAAAAAAAAATTAAACTCGTAAATATTAAATAATTACGACTGTGGTTGTTTCATTTTTTTATGTTTTCTTTTCATTTTTGTATGCCAGCAATATTTTTTACAAAAAGATTAATAAGGATAGTTTTTTTATATAATGAAAAGGATAGATTATAATAGTACTCATTATCACAAGTACTAAATATGATTTTAACAACTGGATTGTGCTTCAAAAGTTTAATATTTTTTATCTCTGTTAAAAAAAAATAGTCTAGCTGGATTTTTTTTTTTTTTATTGTAACGTATTAATCTACAATAAAGCCGTTTAAATTCATTTTTTATTTTCAGTTATTATTCCAGTCATTCTTAAAAGAATAATAATGAGTTTAAAGTTGAATACAATTAAATTTCTATCTAAATATACCTAAAAGATATAATTTTCTACCGTAAACATCTAATCGTAAGCTCTAAAATTCATTTAGATGATTAGATGCCCAGTTTCTGCAACATTATACAAATCACGTTTAATACGCGATCCCGCTTAAGACGCGACTTTTGTTCACTCCCTTGAAACGCGTCTTAACCGGGTTCGACTGTATGTTATTTTTTACAGGCTTCCTACTGGAATTCCGCCGCTAAATTGAACTATTCCTTTATTACATACATAAGTAGTTTCATTAGCATTTTTTTTTTCAAAAAATTCTGAGTATGCTCTGTAAGGAGACCTTCCTTGTAAGTATGTATTATTTTCCAATTTAAACTGCGATCAAAATAAATTATTTCACTACGCAGAATATAAGATAGATATGATTACAGTCTAATAAACTTAAAGTACAAAGGATGATACCAAACAACAGTTATTTCAATTGTTTTTAAACAACACAAACAAGAAAGAAAAATTACGCGTCAAGCACAGATTATGAAACACCTTCCAATATTTCCAGAATACTGTAACGAAAATTCATCGTTTAATATGGTGATAAAAGGTATCATAAATAAACAGTTTAGGAAACTCATAACACATTTTAAAACCCAATTTCAGCATTTATCGTCCATAGTCGGGAAGATAGCAGAAATTCTTTTGTGCAGCCCTGTATATGATCTATAGATTTGTATATAAACCACATAGTATACAAAAAGATTATTTCAGCTAGAAAATGCAGAATTTTTTTTTTAGTTCAACTTCAGCGATATCGCCAATAAACAAAAATGCATTCGAATTATTTTGTATAGCCCTATACATTATGTACACACCTCATATTAAGCTAAAATTTAATTAAAGTAAAAAAAAAAAAAAGCCAAACCCGACAAAAAAAGACTTGTGGCAATTACCATTCATAGCCGGCAATATATCCAGTTGTTTGCATATATCTGTATATGAATTTGTTTATAATTCATTAAACATATTTTAGTATATCAAATATATTCCAACTGGAAAATGCATACCGCAAATAAAAACCACCTTAAGTAATTCACGCTCATAGACAGCAACGATTACGAATTATTTTGTGCAGCCCTATATATGATTTATAAGAATTTCTACATGTCACATAATATGTTAAAATTTAGTTACTTAAAAATGCAAGCAGAAGTGCACTGCAGTGTAACTGCACAAGTTCACCGTAAGCGCAACTGTGAATAGCGCTTCGAGCACTATTCACTTATATAAAGTGTTGTAACAGAATTCTTTTCTGCGTCCAAATAAATCAATGATAAATGCCACTACACACCATAGCATTATGATATGGTGTGTATATCATTTATGCTACAGTAAGTACCTTGTAGTACCTTAGCCCAGTAGTAATGTATATCAATTTATGTTTGAAATATTTTAATATTATTAAAATAGACTGCAAACGATTTTTCTCCGTAGACCAGTATGTGACAGAATTATTTTGTGTGACTTGTAAATGAATGATAATGCTTTATGCTCCCTATTCCACTGAAAGCATGTTTAAAGCTAATGTCAGACGAACTTTTTTACACGCTTTTTTCTCTCTTCCACCATCCCTACACATGCTAACGAATGTGTGAGGATGGTGAAAGAGAGAAAAAAGCGTGCAAAAAGACGGTTGCATGACATTAGCCTTAGTGCACTTCGAAATTGCATATTAATTTCATTATATTTGAAATAGTGTAACATCATTAAAATACACTACAATCAATTTTTCCCTATTGACTATAAACCATATCTAAATAACATATATTAATTACATTCCAATCGGAGTATACTTATGAGAATTAGTGGGCGGACAGACGAACGGACTGAAGGGCAGACGAAGCAAAGTCATAAACTCTTTTCAGATATATTGGAATGTTAAAAAAGGAGCTTCTGTTACCGGCCATTATGTGTGTGTGCGCGCGTGCCCATGTATGTCTGCAATTTTTTTAACAACCACAGAACTGATTTGAATTAAACTTTTTACATTACATTTCTAGTTGATCAGGGAAAGTCACTACAAATAACATCTGTATCTTTTCACACGGTCATGTTAAAATCACACGGCATCATACGGCTTGTTAAACCTGTGCCATACTGGCAACTAGAGTGTATTTATAAATAAGAGAGTGGCGTCATACGAGGAATAAAATTTGATTAGATGAGAAGATTTTGGACAAAAACTTGGCGAGCCTGCCATTATCTCAAGGCTAATCTTTTTTCTGCTTGTCTCACTCTTCTAATCGAATTTGTCCATGCAGGTATTTCCAAGTTTAAAAATGTGGGTTGCCATAGTTTGAACAAAAACTTCCAGTCTAAGCATGCACCCTGAAGCGTATGACGCCACTCTCTTATCGCATACATATATTGAATTCAATGCAGTTGACAATAAAGTATTGTCACTAAAATACTCTGTTACTAAAATATGCCAACTTATATGCAATAATAAATAAATAAATAAGCAATTTTTAATAACATGCGAGGAAAAAGTAGGGTAACCAAACGTCCCTGAATTTGCCGAAGTTTGGCGACGGAAGTCACGTAGTTCAGGCAGTTCAAGCAGTTTTCGATTTAGAAAACCTATTAAATTTTTAAAAGTCTATAAATTCGTGACATTTTTAAAATAAAGATAAAGCTTTAAAAAATTATACATTTCAAGTTGTGAAAGCTTTAAATATGAGTCCCGTTGTAAAATTTGATCACATTAGTAAAAACAATCATACACTGCTCAACTGCAATCAAATCGCTTTCATTTTTTGTTTAAAAGTTAAAAAGAGAGAACCAACGTTACAAAACACAAATATAAGTAAATTTAAAACGCATATAGCTTTCGAAGCCTCTAAGGCTTCATCATCAGTGCTTAAAAATTAAAGATAAAATTAAATTAAAACTGTGGAATAAAGAGGGGGGAGCCAGAGCCAGAGAGGCGCACCTCACATCTCGACTTGAGGTACGCCTCTCTGGCTCTGTCCCCCCCCCCATCCTTTTATTCCACAGTTTTAATGTCGAGATGTGAGGTACGCCTCTCTGGCTGTGCCCCCCCCCCCCCCTCGCTTTTATTCCACAGTATTATTTAATTTTATCTTTCATTTTTAAGCATTGATGATGAAGCCTTAGAGACTTCGAAATAGCTATATGCATTTTAAACTTACTTATATTTGTGTTTTGTAACGTTGGTTCTCTCTTTTTAATACATTGGCACAAAATACAATCCTCCCCCCTTTTATAAAAGTTACTTTTTCTACTTTTTTTACAGGATGTGACAGTGGATTTGGAAACACTTTAGCAAGGAGAATGGACGGACTCGGCTATAAGGTATTTGCAGCTTGTTTGGATTCAGAAGGAGTAGGAGCCAAAGACTTGTTAAACAACTGCTCTTCAAACCTTACTATACTACCAATGGATGTAACTGATGAACAAAGTGTCCAAGCAGCCAAAAAATTGATAGAAGAAGAATTAGATGATTATGGTAGATCTGCCTTTTTTGCTTAGAATTTCTAAAGCGTGTAGAAATTAAATATAATTTATTTAAAGAAATAGTTATCTAGTTAATATAAGTCATTTTACCACTTTATATGCATTTAAAATATATGCTATGTGGCAATAATTAAAGTAGAGTTTAAGCATCTAAATGTTAAAGCCAGATTGTAATAAACTGTTAGACCAAAATCGTTAATGAAACAAATAATATTTAAACTATGGAGGTTTTCACTTTTGAAGGAAAATTATAGCTCTTCTTTTTCTACTAGAATCCATAAGCTTCATTTTTAGAGCAAAATAAGCATAGGAAAATATGAAGCTAAAGCAATGAATGTTTATACTATCATAGTACATATTTTACAGTAAACTTTTGTATTTACAATAAGTGTTCAACTGCAGTTACATTTCCAATAGAATTTACAGTTATTATTTTTCATTTTACAAAATGTTTTCAATATCCTCCTTTGCGCGTATTTTAAAACATTTTTTGAACATTTGCAGGTTTTGAGTAATTTGCCTGAACTGTTGTGTCATTATGTCCTTCAAACTGACTAACTTTTCCGCACTTCATTTTTCCACTAGCAGTTTTAAATAATTCCACAATAAAAAAAATCCTCTCCTTCATATGGCTATTTTATGTTACAACAACATCATGAACAGCAACCCTAGAAATAAAAATCGGAATCAGTTTTTCTTTTCTTATTTACAATCAAATTTCTACTGCCGAAATAGTATATAAAAACATGAAAACATTCGAAAAATGACTCACTAAAATACATTACTAAAATAAATACGAGGAAATATACAAATGGTTTTCAAAAATTAAAACCACTAGATGTTAAAAGTATACAGGGTGCAAAGGAAAGTCCCTTTAACCTGAAAATACTTGTGAAGGGAGAGAGCTACAGCTATGCAAGTCAGGTAACGGTATAGTAAAACGACTACTTCCGACCTAATGCAAACGACAACAGCGCCCCTAGTGGCGAAATTTGGAAGATAGCCATTGCAAATCGAAAACGAAAAGAGATGAGATAAATTTCCAGTTAGAAAGTTTTAGAGCATCAATTAATTAGTACGAAACGACATTTGATTCACACGGATAAGATAAATCGTCGCCTGTATACCCAAAAATGCCCGAAATCGATGAGCGACGATTCTAGTTTGCATATTCACACTCCGGAACTGTAGCAGTGCATAATTGCAGATTGTGACGTTGTACTGTGCTGTAATGTCTGTAAAAATTTAACTTCCAATGCATTTAAAATTTTAGATTAACCCTTTCAGGGGCAGAAGAATTATGTTCGTAAACGATGAAATAATTGACTGACACCAGAATATTCAAACGAATTTCTTAGAAAATAAAAACCCGCTAATTTGCATTTTCATTACAAAAGCAAAATTTTATTAAAATATTCTTGGCGCCATTTGTCAGTTTTGGAATTAAAATTAGGTGGCTAGACTGTCTAGCTACCGCTCTTGAAAGGGTTAAATCTATGTCGTCGTATTGAAGAAGCTTGCAATAGACGTTCCATGCGGAGAAATGTGCATGCAGAATTACTCTCACGAATACAAACGTGTATCGTGAGCAATGGCGAACTTTTCGAACATATTGAATAATTAACTTTTTATCACTGTGAGACAGTTTCTCTCTCTCTCTCTTTTTTTTTTTTTTTTTTTTTTTTTTATGTGATGTTATCAAAATTTATTGAGATAAGTAGGTATTTATACCATAAATTGTGCGTATTTCTTCATACTTCTGGTTACTCCATTCAAACGTTTACACAAAATGGAGTGCATCTATTTCGGGCATTTTGGGGCATACAGGCGAAGATTTATCTTATCCATGTATACCAAATATCGTTTCGTACTAATTAATTGATGCTCTAAAACTTTCTAACTGGAAATTTTGCTCTATCTCTTTTCGTTTTCGATTTGCAATGGCTATCTTCCAAATTTCGCCACTAGGGGCGCTGCTGTCGTTTGCATTAGGTCGGGCGTAGTAGCTTTACTATACCGTTACCTCACTTGCATAACTGTAGCTCTATCCGTTCGAAAGTATTTTCAGGTTAAAGGGACTTTCCTTTGCACCCTGTATATAAAAATCATTCCAAATGCTTTTGGCTAAAGCTAAGCCATTGTCAAGGAGAAAAAAAACAATACATCTAGTGCTTTTAATTTTTAAAAACCATTTGTATATTTCATCGCACCTATTTTAGTGATGTATTTTAGTGAAGCATTTTTTGAATGTTTTCATATTTATATACTGTGAGCAAAGGTGAATTTAACGTTTCAAATGGATTATTCATAAAGTCAGTTTATTAGCCGAAACAGCATTTACACCGAATCAGATTGAGCTTGCCTGAAAGTTCTCAATCAAGCTCTAAATAACTCTATTTTATTATGACACCCTGTATTAAAATTCAAATCAGTTTAGATTGCAGTGAAAAAAGCACCAAGAAACAACCGGCATCAGGTAAAAAAGTAAAAAACTTTGTTAGAAATACTATATTTTTTCCCACAGCTGGACATAACTGAATGGCGAATTAAATTCCAGATTAGTCCAACATGCTTTTGACAAGGTCCATACCCCATCTTTCGCAGATTCGTTAATTTTGAAAAATAACTGCAAAGATTACCACAACAGACTTTAATGGAGGATGGTTCACAAAGCTATACTCATATACCTTGAATGAACCAGGTTCGATTCCTAATGAATATTTCTTGTTTCAAAAAAAAAAATTTAACTTAAACTTTGACTGAGTCCAGTAGTGTTCGATGTTTTGTTATTGTAGTTGATGTTAGTACTGATGAGGCTACGCGATGACATAGCGAAACGTATACTTTGTGTGATTCTGATTTTAATTAAAAGTTTTTATGTATATATTTTAAATTTAATTGCTTTTTAAATGTATTCAAGTCTGTCTAATGTTTCATATTTAGTTTAAATAACTGATTGTGTTAGAAATAAAATATAATTTTGTATCTGTCGTTTATTGGAGTTTCTTTACCTGCGGTTTATCCTGATGAGCTGTTTCATATGACAGACCGAATGTTATTGTCAAAAGGTTGTTCAAATGAAATGTGTTGGCTACAGTTTTACAGGAGACAGCTCAGATGACAGAGCTTTGGCATATTAAACTAGAAGTCCCGGGTTCGACTCCTGGCAGCTTTTCACTCATTTTGGAAATATACCCATATGTTTCCTTTTTTAAACAGTTTGATTGAGTTAAAAGTAAAATATGTTATGTGTTTTAAAATTACTGTATTTCCCTTAATTTAGTTTTTTATTTAATAATTTGTGTATGTATATAATTCCAAATTGTTCTAATTTTCATACATAAAGTTAAATTTTTCTTTCATTGGTTCATGAAGTTCTTGTAGCTTACACATTTTTTATTTATTATTTGATAGTTTTGTGGGCAGTTGTAAACAATGCAGGCATTGGGCATGCAGGCGAAATTGACTGGACCCCCATAGAAGAACTGCAGAAAGTCCATAATGTGAATGCGGATGGAACTCTTCGAGTCACCAAAACTTTCTTATCTCTGATTAAAAAATCCAGAGGGCGCATTATCAATAATGCAAGCATCTGTGGTAAGATTCCTCATCTTTTTTTCGCGTCTATTGCAGTTTAACGACACTGGACGGTAAAGAAGAAAAAAAGTAAATCTCATTACAAAAATAATATGTGAAGTACACAGGTTATTAAAAAGGTGTTGAAACATATGCTTTAATTTCTTATCTGTCGCAGTTTAAATTACAAGAATGTAAAAGAAAGGTAGGAAATAAAATTATAGTGGTGGCCAAAATGGTGGACATTTTTTGAAATTTTCATGTTTTATAACTTTGTGTGCTTGAAGAATATAATAAATTTCATTTAAATACAAATGTTTATATATCAAATTCAAGGAAATTTAAAGTAGAATTTAATAAAACAAAAATAATTAAAATATCTGCATTACAAAAAAAAAAAAAAAAAAAAAAAATACGCTTACCAAAAAAAAAAAAAAGATCTATCTTAGATTTCATTGTATTTTAAAGTTACACTTACACATTCAATATTTAGTAGGATAACCCTTGTTTTTTATTACAGCTTCACAGCGTCTTTTCATTGAGACAACTAGTGTTTGGAGTTCATCCTTTTTAATCACACAATAGGGGATTTTACCTGACAAAATTAATGGAAATTCTGGAAATAGGCTTACTTTATGTTTTTTGGGTCGCTGAATCCGAATTTTTAACTTCCCACCAAAACTTCCCCCGGCAACCCCCCCACCCCCAAATTTGGTTAAAATGCCCCCAAAAAAAGATTTTTATTAAAAAAATCAATTTTTTTTATTGTTTTAGGGGAAAAGTATCTAGAAATTCAGAAAGTAGACAAAATTCGCAACAAATAAGATGTATGACATTATGACGTGGGATGAATGGGGAGGGGGGATCTGCCTCGGAACATGCACCGCGGTGCTACGTGGACTAAGTTGCGCAATTCCACTTAACCACTCACACGTTTACATTCGCCCTCCCATCTCCCCTCCGAACTTTCTTTATAAGGTTTACTTTAAGTTTTTTGCGTCGCTGAATCCGAATTTTTAACTTACCCCCAAAATTTCCCCCCTGAAAACTCCCCCAAAATAGTTGTTTTTAACTTAAATTTCTTATTGTTTTAGGGGAAAAGCATTACGAAATTCAGAAACTAGACAAAATTTGCATCAAATAGGATACATGACATTATGACGTAGGATGAACGGGAAGGGAGAGGGCTGCCTCTGAACATGCACTGCATGCACTAAGTTATGAAGTCCAGGCAATAGGGAATTTTACCTGGCAAAATTAATACTAGTTCTGGATTTCGACTCACTTTATGTTTTTTTTGAGTCGCTGAATCCGAATTTGTAACTTCCCACAAAATTTTCACCGGGCAACCTCCCAAAAAATTGATTTTTTGAAAAAATTTGGTTTTTGAGAAAAGCGCGCGGGGAATGTTCCGAGGCACCCTCTCTCCCCGTTTATCCTACGTCATAATGTCATATATCCTATTTGCTGCAAATTTTGTCTAGTTTCTGAATTTCGTAATGCTTTTCCCCTAAAACAATAAGAAATTTAAGTTAAAAACAACTATTGGGGGGGGGGTCGGGGGGGGGATTTTGAGGGTAAGTTAGAAATTCGGATTCAGCGACCTAAAAAACTTAAAGTAAACCTTATAGAGAAAGTTCGGAGGGAAGATGGGAGGACGAATGCAAACGTGTGAGTGGTTAAGTGGAATTGCGCAACTTGTCCACGCAGCACCGCGGCGCAGGTTCCGAGACACATCCCCCCTTCCCCTTCATCCTAAGTCATAATGTCATATATCTAATTTGTTGCAAATTTTGTCTACTTTCTTAATTTCTAAATACTTTTTCCCTAAAACAATAAAAAAATTGATTTTTTTAATAAAAACCTTTTGGGGGGGGAGGGGGGGCATTTTACCCAAATTTTGGGGCGGGGGGGTTGCCGGGGGAAGTTTTGGTGGGAAGTTACAAATTCGGATTCAGCGACCCAAAAAACATAAAGTAAGCCTATTTCCAGAACTTCCATTAATTTTTCTAGGTAGAGTCCCTATACGGTCTCTATTGCCTGGACTATGATGCGAAGAATCAATTATAGCTTCAATAAGTTGCGTTTTATTAGACGCTTTTTTGTACAAGGACTTTCAAACGTCGCGTCGTCGTCTCAAATTTTCTATAGGATTCAGATCAGGACTGTTTCCTGGCCAGGATAATAATTGAATGCTTTTATTTTTAAACCATTCTTTGCATATTTTTGCCGTATGACATGTAGCTGAATCCTGCTGAAAGATAAATGGTGCTGTATTGTGGAAGAGATCCCTGATGGAAGGTATCAATTTTGGTTCCAGGACAGTTTCGATGTATTTTTAACACTTTCCAACAAAGTTGAAAAGTGTTTATGCATTCGGTTTGTCTGTCCGTCTCTCTACACTCTAACTACCGTGAATATGCTCGGATTTTCATGAAATTGATAAAGGTTATTTAGGATCACCAAAGCATGTTTAGCATTGTATATGAAGTATGTAGGATTAATCGTTCATTTACAGGGGCACTCAAAAGTATTCCATTACATTATGGTATATGGGGAAAAATCGTTTGCAGAGTATTTTAATGACATTACGCTATTTCAAATGTATTCAGACTGATATAAATCACTGAATTTCACTACGATCACGTTAAAACAGGGCATTCATAACATGTTTTAGTCATTTACAGGTACACATAAAAGAAATCGGTTAGAGTATAGTACTGTCTTTGAGTAATAATTGCCGGAGTGTACGGCTTAAAATTCGGTATGGGTTTTTTAATCTAATTTTTTTTTTCATATTACTCGTTATATATAAATTCTATACCTCAAATACAGGGCTGCCCAAAATTTCTGAAAGTAAATTTTCAACTGAAGTATATGTATCTCTTAAGTGAACTAATTTTGGCATACATGTAGTTATTAGATTCAAATCTATATATCATGTACAGGACTACTGAAATATTCGCATAATTTTCCGATTGTGGATGGGAACAGCTGAAATTCGGTTTTGAAACATATTATGCGTTTCCATATGGTTGAATTAAAACGTAATATTTTAATTTTTTAAACGGTGCAGTTTTGTTACATTATTGCGAATGTGTTGGAAAGTGTTTCATAATCTATACTTGACGCATGATTTTTTCTTATTAGTTTTGGATTCAGAATGCTATCAATCATTTGAATGCGGCCCACACCATCTACAGATATACAGGCCCAAATCATGACATTTGTTGCGTTCTTTGTAGTTGCTTCAATGCAATCAGGATGCAGCTCTTCCCCTACCCTACGTATCACATATTTTCGCCCATCACTATCAAAGGGCAATATTTTACTCTCATCGCTCCAGATTATTTGCTTTCACTGATTTTCTGACCAATTAATGTGTTATTTTGCCCACTGAACTCGTTTCTTGCGTTGCTGAAGATTTAAAAATGGTTTTTTCCTCGGAATTCTACCTTTCAGTCCAAAACCTGCTAATCTTCTCCTTATTATTCTTGAACTAACTGAAATACCCATTGCATTCATTTCTCATCTAACAGCATCTGATGAAATTCATCCATCTTTGAGGAATATCATTTTTACCTTTCTATCGTCAGAAGCGCTTGTGCATGTTTTTCGGCCTGGTCTTGCCTTATTTATCACTGATTTAGTTTCTTCATAACGTAAGCACAACTTTCGTACGCCAGATAAAGTGACTGATCCACAAACCTGTCTTACAATTTCAGCATAAGAGAGACCATTTTTCCTCAATATGACAATTCTGCTTCTTTTTGTAGGTATCCAGTCAGTTCTTGTTGTTGATGACATTGTTTTAAATAATTTGTATTAAGAAAAAAATAGAAATATTTAAAAAGAATTATTCTATTTAGTTACACCAACCAGTATTCACCCTTCTGCAAAATTCATTTCAGAAAAATACTGCTTTTACAAATAAAAACATACTACAGTTTAGTTACTGACATTTGATTGGTTCTCAGAACAGTCATTGTGATTGGCTAGGAAACTTTTATTACAATACACTTCAGCATTCATGACTAATTCTGTTTGTATTTTAGACTAAAGTAAGAGTAACTTTTTTTTAATGCAGATATTTTTATTCTGTTTTTTTTTTTTTTTTTTATTAAATTCTACATTAAATTTCCTTGAATTTGATCTATAAACATTTGTATTTAAGTGAAAATTAATATATTCTATAAGCACACAAAGTTGTAAAACATGAAAATTTCAGAAAATGCCCACAATTTAGGCCACAGCTGTATATTACTGAAATAATCTTGGCATCATTTTTCTCCAAAAAGTTATTCTCTTTTAACTTTTATATAAAACCTCTCTAGACAAAATTGGTCGATAACAAAATTTTCCCTTTTGCTACAATAAGATTATCACAAAAACTCCTTATCAGTATTTGTAAAATTAAATGAGTTATGCTTAATTAAAAACTAACTATTATGAATAGAGATCATATATCACATTAGAAATGTAAATCTTTGAGATATTGCAAGATAGAAGAAACTTGGAAGATAATACATATGCAGTTCACATAAAAATAATAGATAATCGATGTTTATAACAATATTAGTGACAAAACCCCCCAAAATTTTACAGAAGCATTACTATACGAGTTCAGTAATGTATTTACAGAAGTCAGCTTTCTTTTCTTCATCATAGTAGTTAATTTTAACATAAGCACCGCCGTGAAATAATGTATCCGATCACTAAGCTGCAGGTTTTACTGCAGTAGAAGTATAATTTAAATTAATATCATTCTTGAGACATAATGCAGTTTTAAAAATTGAGTAATGATTAATACTCAAGGCTTATATTCATATCTCTAATTATTCTTTTTTATATCATGTTGTAAAAATAATCTTTTTTTAGCATTTTTTAAAAAACAACATTACAATTTTGCCTTTTTCTGGGCAGTCTGGGGGTTGGGTACGCAATTTTTGTACATTTTTACGCAATTTTTGTACTAATCTTGCTAGAGAAAAGGAAAAATTTTCTAATTGTCCAATTTTACCTAGGAGGGTTGTACAAAAATTTAAAAAAGTGTAACATTTTAAAAATTAAAGGCAAGACTGTGTCATTAGCCTAATCTTATTTCCTATC
The DNA here is from genome assembly GCA_963932465.1 of Maratus speciosus. NCBI lineage: Eukaryota > Metazoa > Arthropoda > Arachnida > Araneae > Salticidae > Maratus > Maratus speciosus. The sequence continues at coordinate 463,968,947 of OZ010791.1, forward strand.
TTATTTTAAACAAAATTACAGTTTACATTGCCTACTTATCTCCAGCAGGTAAAATATTAACGTACATTTCGATCTTTTTAGGACACCCTGTATACATCTGATATTCTTAAATCTAAATATGACATCCAAATTGTACCAGCACGTACCATTTTTATGATAAGTAGTTTTATACTACTACTAATAATAATAAATAATGTATCAACTGAAGGATTGTTACATTCATTTACGATGCTAGATAAAATTGAAAACATGGAAAATTTACTTTTACTCTCTTAGATAACAAATCAATAAAAAGACTATCGGGAAAAGTCATTTTATTGATTTTTGCCCCGTGTGTTGTTCTTTTGATGTGTCCTGCATACATGCTCAGCAATAATCCGTTAGAATATTTTCATTCTTTTTGCCGCTGCAATCTAGGCCCAGTAAACGTAAAAGTAAGGCCCCCATTAAAACGTAAAAAGAAATATGAAAGAATTAGATGACAGAACTTCAGAGCGAACAACATGTGAATTAAAACAGTAGATTCAGAATACAAATAATTGAATAGTACCTCAAATAAATTATTTGAAATTTGTCGATTAAAGAAAAGGAATTTCGCGTAAATTGGTTTTAAATACATTTATTTGTTAGTTACTTACATGTCATATCATTTATGCAATTCCTACTAATATTTTAGTAATACACAAAATAACTTAATTTTAAAAGTAAGCATTTCCCTTTAAAAATAGTACGTGATACAGTAATTTCATCGACATACTATTTTAATTTTGATGTGAAAGTACTATGAATTATCCATTATATTTACAAGGATGATTTTAGTACCCACCATAGTGTAATTTGCATTACCTAATTTCATAATTTTTATGGGCTACAAATGTGTCTAAATTATTCTTTTTTCTCTCTCTGATGATTTCAATTACAAATTCCAAAAGTGCATTCTTCTTAAGTGGTTTGGAAGAATTACACACTACTAGAAAAATGAACTAACGATTTTTCGTCTCAGGGAAGGGGAGTAATCGTCTCCCCTGAACCCTCTGCAGAAAACAATTTTTAGTTTTGTTTTCATTTTATGATCATGTATTTAAACAATGTTAATGGATATTTCACGGGAGCAGACTTCCCTTGACGAACAAGGTAATAAACTGTTCCAAATCAAATTGTGGATTTTGAAAAAGGCGATAGATGGATGCTTTTAGACTATAATATTTCTTAATTTTTACACTCCTGTAGTAATTTTTATATTGATTTGTTTAAAACTTGTCTTGGACGTGTTGTTCAGATAAAAATCTTAATTTAGCATACTTCATGTTTATATTCTCTACTTAAAAATAAATAAATTGAACAAAATTATTCCTTCGATTTTGTCCACTGGGCAATCATGCCCTCGTCCTGTGTACGAAATATTCGCATTTATAGAATTTTAAAAAGTGTTATCGCATTTTATTTTTATTTCTGCTTCGCACCTAGAATGGATTTTATATTTGAGTTACTGCAAGACAGATGTATGCAATTTATAGTAGTGGAAATCGTCCTATATAAGATACTAGGGGGCTCTGCCCCCTACGAGCTACGCTCGCCAACCCCCGTTCAGACGCCGCAGACTCTAAGAGCATGTTAATTTGACCGGCTTTAGAAAGATTTCGGAAGATTGATTTATAATTTAAAAAACAGTGGCGACCACCCTATAAACGGATTTATATTCATTTCTCTTTGATTGGGGAATTTTAAGGCCAAATCAACTGCCAAAAGATACAATGGCTGTTTCCGTCTTTGATTAAATAAAATCAGTTAAACATTTCAAAGTAAGCTGATATAAAATGAATTAAGTAAACAGAGTCTTTGTCTCCCGGTATTTTTTAACAAAGCGGAAAGAAAGTTTTTTTAAATAAAACATTTTAAATGTATTGTTTTTAATCTGACGTAATTTCACCAAACTTTTTTTTCTCTTTTTAATATTCACGTGAAAATACTTTTGTTAGAAATGAAATATTATTTGCGTTGTCCTAACAAAAATAATCGAAAAGATCATCTCAAAATATCAAATAAATGTCTCTCGCAATTTTTAAATTTAAACTGTTTTGCAATATTATTTTTTGTTCATTTTACGTAATAAGTGTAATGTGACGTAAATGTGACGTAATTTATCCTATTTAAGACTTCTAACGCATGTTAATGAATTTATTATTTTACAATATTCTTCTTTTAAAATTCACGTGTAAATATAGTTTTTATGACGTAATTTTCAATGAGTTCGTGCTTTTTATATTTTCTGTTTATAATAGTCACGTGTAAATAAATTTTTAATTTGAAGCAAACATTATTGTTTGCGCTGTTTATACAGATGGCAACAGTTTAAATTAATACCATTTTCTAAAATATGTAAAAATTATCTCTCGAAATGCGGAAAAATTGAATTTAAAATTGAAATAAAACCTCAAAAAATGAGTCAAATTAAAGAAATAAATGCAGTCTACACACCGGGAAATTCCAGTGCATAATATGATTTAAAAATAATTAAATTTCCATGTATAGTTTTGCTTCTATAAAACTTTTTTAATGGAACGATTTTGTCCAACTTTAGCATTAAATATATCTTAAAATAATTCTTCGATTTGAAAACTGTCTGCATCAGCGTGTTTATCAAACATTTCTCTATAATACCACCGATTTTCATATTTTTGTATGCAATATTTTTCTTAATATTAACGAAGAAAGACTTCCGGTCACAAAAAATTCAAAACCGGTGGCGGCGGTGACAGCGTTAGTTACTTTTTTTTAGAATAGAGAGATACATAGTATTAGTGTGTATATATTACACTGGCGCCCGGCTAACCGAAAAGTACCAATGTTTCTGAAAATACTCAAGTTCACGAAATTAACAATTGTTTAAAATCAATTAATTTTATTTTTTTTAGCCAGTTAAAAGAAATTTTGCCATATGTTTTACTTACATATAGGCCGTTATTTAGTGCTCGATTTAGTATAGAAGATAAGCCGTAAGTGCCGTATTCTAGAGAGTTTTTATTGTGTTTATGATAAATGACCGTTAGCTGGCATTAGACCATTTAGGCTTGAATTTCGATTACAAAAGATAGAAGAAAAAAATTAAACCGAGCAAAATTAATTTTCCCTGATATCAAGACTTGATTAGATATTTTTCTCATAATCAAATAAATCATATTTCATAAAAATAGTCGGAATTTTTTTCGATTGATACCATCTTTTCGAGTAATGATCACGTCGAGTTGTAAACACAGAAAACGAGTTTTCCCGAATTAGTGACCTATCTAGATCGATTTCTTGTGCTCGAATTAGTATAGTCATCCATTTTTGTGAAAATCGTTAGAGCCATTTTTGATATATAGCAGCATTCTTAGTGCTGAGTTTGTTTTAATCAATCAAATTGACCTCTCCCGAATTCGAAAGCTAGCTAGATGGATTTCTCGTTCTCGAATTAGTGTAGGCAACACGCTTCGTGTAAATCGTTTGAGTATTTTTCCATTTATAACAAAAAACATTTTCAGCGCTGAGTTTGTTTTACCTGTAAAAACGAATTTTCTTGTATTCGGAACCTAGCTAAATGTTTTTCTCGTGCTCGATTTAGTTAGGGGGCAAGTCTCGTGAAAATCTTCCCACTCGTTTACGATATCATTCATAATCGGGAAAATCACTTGCTCGTTTGATATATATAGTAAAGTGGGGACAGACGCCGCGGCGGGACAGATGCCGCAGAGATTGTGTAGGCGACACTAGCGTTCTTTAGACCAATTTTAAAAGTTCGTAGTGTTCCTCTGTGCTGTGTGATGTGTTGTATGCGTTTCTACCGCTTAATTGTTAGTATTTACATATTTATGCCAGTTTTTATGGCTCGAACCTGCGTGGTAAGCTGCTAAAATTATTCTAATGAAGTTTTATTACATATTTTAAGAAAAATAAACAGAGATTTCATTCCAAAAATCGATTGCAACTATAGACTAGGTCCTCGTAGAATACAGACATGTGCTTGCCTTTCTCTCGCGTCGCTCACATGACACAAAATGGCGGCGTGGCATCTTACCCGCCACTATGGGACAGATCCCACACCGAGGTTGAGGGACAGATGCCGCAAAATATATTTTTGTTTTTCGGTTCAATAAATTCCTCACTGCGATTTAAGTAGAACTTAGATTTAAATGAATGTATATTAGCGCATTCTGCTACTAATCAAAATATTCTCAGAAACAATGTTGGTTCACCATGTGTGAATAAGGAAAACGTAGGCCGTTTACAATACTCACCATCTAAACTGTTAAACAAAATATCTCCTACCCCAATGGTCAAAAGACCTATACAGCCAAGTAAGAGAAAGTAAAAGGATGCAAATATTACAAGCACAGAGTTTATAAACAATAAAAAAGAAAAGGGAAATGAAAAACAAAAGGAACTAGAAAGCGTCAAAGAACAACAATTTGGCAGAGGTAAAATGTGTAAAAAAGGGAAGGGAAAGATCAACTTGAAAAGGAAGCAGGACGTTTCGGTCCCGACACTTCGGTCCCGCCATTTCGGTCCCGCCGTTTCGGTCCCAAGACATTTCGGTCCCGAGACATTTCGGTCCCAAGACATTTCGGTCCCGAGACATTTCGGTCCCAAGACATTTCGGTCCCGAGACATTTCGGTCCCAAGACATTTCGGTCCCGAGACATTTCGGTCCCGAGACAATTCGGTCCCAAGACATTTCGGTCCCGAGACATTTCGGTCCCAAGACATTTCGGTCCCGATACATTTCGGTCCCGATACATTTCGGTCCCCAGACATTTCGGTCCCGAGACAATTCAGTCCCAAGACATTTCGGTCCCGAGATATTTCGGTCCCTTCTCCAGCAAGCTGAAATTTTGTGCACTTGAAGTAGGTGACAATTTTATAGGGGACATTGTAGAGTTTTTTAAATAAAGGCCTTAAAATTTTAGTAAACACACACAAATTTCGTATGGTAATCATTTTAAAAAACAGATTGACATTTTCTATATTTTAGTGTATCATAAGTATAAGGGTCTGATAAATTAAGACATTTATAACTCGATCTATAATTATCACAAAACACTCATATTTTGTATGGTAAACGTAATATTTATAAAAGGAGGGACATTATCAAATTTTTTAACTGAACTTCCTAAATTTTAGTATAACTCGAATATAAGGACTCGAAAACGCAAACACTTATAACACAGATCAAAATTGTCGCAGCCCACACAAATTTCCTATGATAATCATAATCGTTTTATAAGGCAGGCGGGGGGGGGGGGGGGGCTCTGTTGACTTTTTATATATTTTAGTGTATCTTAAGTATAAGGTCCTGATAAATTAAAACATTTATAACTCTCTCTGTAATTATCGTAATTACACTCATATTTTGTACGGTAAACGTAATCTTTAAAAAAGGAGGTACATTATAAGATTTTTTAACTGAACCCTTGAAATTTTAGTATAACCGAATATAAGGGCCCGAAAACCGCAAACACTTATAACTCGCAATCAAATTGTAGCACCCCATGCAAATTTTATATGGTAGAAGTAATCGTTTTCAGGAGTGGGGGAAGGGAGAGTTCTGTGGATTCTTTATAGAAGCTCCTCATATTTTAGTCTATCATAAATATAAAGTCCAGACAATTTAAAAATATTTATAAGTCGAGCTTTAATTTTCATATGCAAATGCCCATGCCAAAATGCACATATTCAATTGTATATAATTTGCACACTATGTGATTAATAATGAAAAAATCTGCAAATATTTTTACAAATCTTTATTTTATCCTATTATTTAACGGCGCATCAATTTTAAATGTATTGCATTTTACACATTTTTTAAAAAGGGGGGTTCTTAACATGGAATTGTGATAAAGACACATTATTTTTTAAATTCTGCACCGGAACAGACTAGAACTTTCTATTTTATTTTAATAGTTATTTTAATTTACTATTTTTTGAAAAACTATTTAAAAGTTTGCATTAATCTTTTTACATGTAACAATAATATTACCGCTATTTCTACCGGTGTCGAATGACAAGTTTAAAAATATTTTTAATTTTGAACCACTTCACCGTTTGCCCCGAGATAACTCGGGGATAAAAGCACTTTTTCCCCATACCTGTCGACGGTGAAGTGGTTTGCAACAATTACAAATCCTTTTTAATATATTTAAGACTTTTATATGCTTATTACATTCAAAAACTACGAGCACAATAAACATAAATCAAAATTTTAAAATTTCTATTGTCATAAAATATTCTTTTTGTATTTAAAATTAATTCTGTATTTCAAATATTTCTTTGTTATTTATTTGACTTATATACTTAGAATTAAAGCAGCCTACATGTTTTAATATGACAAATAAAAAATAAAAATGAAAATACAAAAAAATAACATAAAATCTCAAAATAATTATGTATAGTGAATCACTTTTACGTAAAATTTCATTTTAAATTAAGAAATTTTATAAATATATCACAATGAAGAAATTTGGAAATTTAGAAAACATATTTGGCTTTTCTTGATATCTATATGTTATTCATTCAAAAGAATATTATACATGTATATATATATGTCAAGTGTAGATGTCCTAGCTTCCCCCATTTGATTATGCTAAATAAAGATCCAGATAGAAGAATTATTCTACTCGCGCTCTCTTTGTTCTAGTTAGCCGGCGCTTTTTTTGTGGCCACACGGCATTTTTCATCTTTAATGGCTTAAAAAAACCGGGACGACATGCAGTGGCGTAGGCAGGATTTCGTTTCGGGGCGGGAGGGTCCAGAATTTTCCCTTCATGTTATATATATAATAAAACCTGTCAAGATGAAATTGTAAAATTCCGTTTTACACAAGTTTCCGTGTTATTTGGTGTATTTGTATAGTATTCTTTTCCGTAGCACTATGGAACATTTATGGTTAAGACAGAACTCCGTTATAGGTAGGTTCCATTTTTAAAAGTTTTGTGTATTTATATAAATATACTTATTTATATCATATGAATAGAATAAAACTTGTCAAAATAGTAATTGTCTATAACAGAATCCTGTCTTTAACGTAAGCGTTACATGGTCTTAATATGAATTGCGATACAATTAAATTTGCTGAAAACCTGTCTGAAAAGGGGATTTTCACCCTTCTTTAGTGAAGCATAGTGAAACCTGTGAAAGCGGAATCTTTCTATAACCGAATCCTGTCTCAAACGGAAGAGTTTCAGAATCCCTGCGAAACAAACAATAGATCTTATTGAGGTAGTGTATCTTAGAAGTATAATTAATTACACTTCTTTACATGGAAGCCTGTCTAAAATGGAGCTTTTTACCAGTCCTTGGAATCTTGTCTTGACTGTGTATATATGATAGAAGTATTTCGAGTAACTTTAAGAATTTAGGTATATCCTTATTTAATTTCTTAATTTAAAAAAAAAAAAAAAGCATGGATAAAAAATATAAGGCCAATCTCTATAACTGCAACTAATAATACATTCAAGTTACATTAATATTTACCAGTGAAAAAGATTAACTTATGATGTAAAAATCTGAGCGCATACTGAAAAGTTAAATTTAATTAACCCATTCGCTGTCATTCACGAGTATACTCGTGGCTTTAATTTATTGATTACTTTGTCACCACTATTTTAGAATTTTAAAAAAATGCCTCATTTATTGGCAGAAATTTCGCTGTATTAGTAAAGCGAAATTTATCTTTCTGAATTTGTGCTGGCAAACGACCTTCAACAAAAAAATTGAAAATTCTTAGTTTTGGCAGCGAATGGGTTAAATCAAGTTTCATATTACATGACATTTGCCTACAATAAAGTTAGGGCCAAGTGGTTAAGTGTAAAACAGCAATTTTCATGTTTAATTTCTTGCCATTGAATTAAGAATTTGTGCTGTAATAGATATTGGATAATGATTTCACATAAGTGTCAATCGCATGAGCCGTTCATGCGATCCGCCGCGCTCCCCATGGAAATTTTTGAGGTAACCCAGATAGCATGAACATTAGCAGAAAGTTTGATTTTTTCTGATATTATCTTGCCGTGACAAATTTGAATTGAGAAATTCGCAGCAAATCTCCCGCGAGGTATACCATCACCCACTTGCATGAGTAGTTTGTTGTGAAACTGATGGAAAGACTGTCTTTAATTCACGAAAGCAAAAAATCTCTCTGTTGAGAGACTCAACAACAATGAGAATCAGCACATACGCAGAAATTGCAGAAATTTTATCCGGTAGGCACCGTTTTTTCTAAACGCTATACTTATTAAATACCAAAAAATGCTCGAAATGAAAAGTACAAATATTACCTAAACTTGTTTATGGTGATAAAACCTGATTCCTTCCTCTTTCGCCGAAAAATCTCCCCAGAACCCCCTGCAGTTTCTCCTGTCATTCCTCGACACCCCAACGAAGGAATGGTGATAAAAAAAGAGGGTAGTGTTAAAAATTAAAATACCTAACAGAGATAAGGAGTCTTTCTTTCTCCTTTAACCACGTATTATTGTATCTTTGCGAATCTGAATGCAATGACAAAAGATGTAAATTTAAATTTTTAATACTCATTTAATACGAAATAATCATTCATAGTTTTCAGTTTTTTCCTCGCGATTTTGTGCCCGTTGTCTTTTTTTTTTTTTTTTTTTTTTTTTTTTCGAAATTAGAGAACGATTTTCATTTATCCCAGACATCTATTATTTGTTTTCTCTGTTTTTAAATATCATAATAGCCGTTTAAAAAAACATGTTTATTGAGCTGAATCTGATTCAATAAAGCAAAGGATTTAGATAAGTTGAAGACGCTAATACTGATTTTGGATTTGATTCTTAAAATTTGATAACGTAATTAATTAGTGATTCAAAAAAATCGGTAATTTTTTTTTTTTTTTTTTTTTTTTTTTTTTTTGCTGGTAGTGGGGGGGGGGGGGTAGTAAACAAATCCTTCGTTGCGCCATTGTTTTAACCTAGTTTGAAAAATTATTTCGTTTGATATTGTTTTAAATAAATATTTTTTTCAACAAAATTAATATATAAAAATGAGTAATATGTAAATGATTACTTTTCATCATAGTATCCTGTAAGCGGCATTTAAATGCCGAATATAGGCTCAGTGAAAGTGATATCCTTTACAGTGTATTGGAAAATTAAAAGTATAGTTTGGTTGTGCAAATATATTCTGGAAGAAAAAACCGAAAAATAATTTAAATTGAATCTTAAAACAAACCTATTAAAGTCACATCAAGATATCATTCGAATTTTAATATAAAACTCATTTTAAATTTATGAGAGACTGAATGAAAAACCATCAGCGAATAAAGTTTCATACATCTTTTCATGTTGAACATAATTTTTGCATATACGATTACAAATAGAAAAAAAAATGATGAAATAAATCATGCATATACCTATTAATTAATAGCATGGCGTCACTCAAGATTTAATATTAGTTTTAAGATCCATCTATAAAAATTTTAGAGCCATAAGATCAAGTGCTGGGTCACAAACTTTTAACCTATTTTGATATTACTAATTTTTTTTTTTTAGGTTAATGATCAAAAGATTTAAAAAAAAAAAAGTTTTATGCTATTCGATGCCGAATTTAAGAAGATAAAATCGAAAAACTAGCGTTTTCTTCACATTAGAAAGATTCTGTATTTCATAGGTTTTAATCCCGAAACCTATGTGATTTAAAATAGATGAAAACGCTGTCACTCTGAAACATTTGTTATGAAACGTTTCCCTTTTATAAACCAAAATGCAAGTTGGCTTTTAAGTCTGTTTTCAAATCTAAACTACCTATTTCTAACACATTTTTCAATTTATTTTGTTAACAAAAATTGTCAAGATCTCTTATGCAGAAATTGTTTGTTAATCCAGTTTCATTTTTCGGTAAAGGCAGAATATTTTTTAGTAAATACTGCGAAAAGTGAAAGTTAGTGTTTTGAATCACATTTTAGTTAGCGACAGTGAGAGAAAGGAAAAAAACTGGCGTCTTGTGACAACAATCACTTTTAACACAAGATGTAATTCATTTATTCAAAAATGAAAAAACTTCTCAACCATCTTATAGTCCAGGGGAAATGTACATTTTACCTTGCAAAAGGTCGGGTAGGAGATTTTATTTTTTTAATTTGTTTATACTGAGGCAAGCATGGAAAAACCAAGTTTTCTAACAAAATTTCTTAAGGCTAAATTTTCTGTGGCCAAAAAACAACAAAATTTTGGGACTTTTTTTATTTATTTTTTTAAAATATCTCTAGACCTGTTGCCATAGCATATTTTTTGTCAATTACAATATTAAAGAAGACAAAATCCTCTACAACTTTCATATTTGCAACTTTTTTATGCACTCAATGGCAAGCGCAGTACACCATTTCAAAAATAGAACATTTTTTTCAATTTTCTTAAAAAACGTGAAAAACGTTAGTTCTGCCCCGATTATTCACATGTTCCCACGGATTTAATCTTGTATGTCGACTTCTAAAAATTGATAGCAGTAAATTATCTATTATTTTCACACCCACGTCTTTATTTTCCTCTCAACAGACATTTTATATTCAATAAATTTATATAATTTTAAAAGTAGGGCAGGGTGTAGATGAATAAGACAATTTTCATATTTAGTCAGTAGCTTTAAGTGTATACAATGTTAATTTCAAAGCATTGTTTAAAAGAATACTTCAATATTTAGTAACTTATTGGCACGATAGTTTCAATTAAGAAAGAATTCTTGTTTAATTTAATAATTTTTATAATGCATACATATTTTTCCAAGGAGCAGTGGGATAAGTATGAAATTTTGCGAAAAACATATTTTATTCCTCACTACAATGGTATATTTTATTTACCATTTATTGATAACATATGTTTTAACCTTTTACTGTTTTAATGATAGAAAACATTGGATTGTAGTTCCGTATAAAAGGGGGAGAGGGGAGCTAAAAAATAAATATATTTTATGTAAGAAATACTTTTACCTTATAAAATAGGTATATAAAAAAAATGACAACGGATTATTTCACTAACTAATGTTATGTATTTATCTCTTGTAAAATTTAAAAATTCTGTCAGTAAAATATTTGAGATCACTAGTTTCATAAAAATATTTAAAAGATTAGTTTTAATAAATATTGTCAAAAAAAATTTGCACTTATATCAATAAATATAACAAGAGATTATATCATTTCAGCATGCAAAAATATATAAAACTTTAGTTTTGTCTATTAATTGTTTTAAAGCTCAAACAGAAAAACTTACTTTGGTTGTTGAAAAATACAATTCGTGGAATATTCAAATCTTCTGTAATATGTACTGTTTTGAAACTATATTTGTTTAATGATCTCAGTGATACCATTTATCAAATGAAATACCAATTTATTTATGATTGTAGACCGTATAAACATTTTTGTTTTCGCATTGAACCCCTGTCTCATTCAACTCCACTTTCCGTACACAATAAAAAAAGGCAAGCAGTATGACTGCATAAGCTAATTGAAAAAATGTATTTTAATAATACTAATTTCTATAAGGCTATTTAACAATATTTTTTTCTGTTTCATGGCACTGTTGTAGGATTATTAGCATCCAGTTTCAAAGGAATATCCTTATCCTCAATAAAAGAGATACCTTAATCATGTTCATCTAGAGGTATAAAGCCGAAAAATTACAAAAGCACAACATTAGATATTGATCTCAGGTATCCCATGAAAAAAATTTATTTAAAAGTAATAAAATACAAGCGAGATATTTATCAAGAACGCTCCCATAGGTTAAATATTATCTTGCGAATGTCTTCGTGTGACTAATTTAGTCTCATAATTCATATAACTGTGACTTTAAATGTCTCAATACTACAACTACCGTAAAATCTTTGAAAAGGAAATCTGTATATAAAGAATCCTGTCTTTAAAGAAAATATTATATATTTTAAAGAGAAAGAATATGAACAATTATACCTGCTAAGACGGAAATCTGTTTAAAGCGGAATATATTTGGGTTCCTTTCGGTTCGGTTTTCAAGGTTTTAATGAATCAATATTTGGAAAAGCTGATTACGTAGTTCAGCATTATGTATTTGATGATTACACACTTAAAAATTTCAAAATCCGGCTATTAGATATTTATAAAAATTCTCGTGGTAAATTTCTTTTTAAGGGGGGGGGGGGGGGGGGGGGCAAAATCCATGTTTGCAACGGGTGCAAAAAAGACCAGTTTCGACCCTGAAACACATAATTTACTGCAACCAATATAAAGAAGTTGACATACATGATTAAATCCGTGGGAAACATTTGAAGAATCGGGGCAGAACTACGTTTTTCACGGTTTTTAAGGAAATTGAAAAAAGTGTCCTATTTTCGAAATGGCGTACTGCGCTTGCGATTGAGTGTATAAAAAAGTTGTAAATATGAGTGCTGTAGAGAATTTTATTATCTTTAATATTGTAATTGAGGAATAATATGTTACGGCAACAAGTCTTGAGACATTTAAAAAAAATCAAAAAAAGTCCCAAAATTTTGTTGTTTTTTGGCCACAGAAAATTTAGCCTTAAGAAATTTTGTTAGAAAACTTGTTTTTTTCCATGCTTGCCTCAGTATAAACAAATTTAAAAAATAAAATCTTCTACCCGACCTTTTGAATGGTAACCCCTTTTTTTTGGTACATTTCCCCTGGACTATTAACACTAGAACCGCCGGAAATTTTACTGAAGTGTTATAAAAATATCTTACACCAGAATTTTTATTTCAAACTAAAAAATTTTAATTTTTTAAACACGATTTAATCACTAATTTTAATTGTCTGATTAAAATCGTTGACATTCTTATTAAAAGTATTATTATTATTATTATTATTTTACAAATTAAGATCAAATTTGGAGTTTATTTTTATTTTTATAGTACTGGCTGCTTTTCCCGTATGAAGAAATGCTTTTTTTCTATTTGAGGTTTTTTTTAAACATTTATTAAATTTAATAATATTTGAATATGACTTTATATATATTTTATTATTCATAATATTTTGTCCTTGAATGTTAAACTCTGAGTTAAATACAAAAAAGTAACTTTCAACTATCTTACATATACTTTTATCTTTCAAAGTATCCCAAAAAATCTTTGTGTTTTATTTACATGAATTTATTTAATTTGTATATATGTAGTCGTTTTCTACCACAATTTTCAAAAGGAATATTAACTCTTTATCGCCTTATTTAATTGCAAAGTTTCTGCTATTAAATAAGACAATTTTTCTATATTGAATTAGTGGTAATTTGTCGGTTCACGGACTTTTACCTTAGAACCTACTAAAAGCAAATGTGTAAAATTTTAATGAAATTTAATGAAAATTTAAATGTGTAGAAATCTTATTAAATTAGTAAAGTTTTAGTCTCAAAATGTCCATAATTTACAGAACTTTAGCACATTAAGATTCAAAGAAAGCATATAGTTTAAAGAAGTATTGTACTGATTGGTGAGTTTGGACACTAAATTTTGACGTAATTAATGAAAATTTGCATCAACAAATTTTTTGGAAGGACCATGTTTTTACAAAATGGAATGTATCAGTTAGTTTTTTTTAAATTATTTTAATTCTTTTACCTTTTAAAGTTTTGCATGTAACGGTTTGCACAAAATAAAATTTAAAACTCAGTTTTAGATTTTATTTTGTGCAAACCGTTACATGCAAAACTTTAAGTACATGGATTAAAATCAACACATTATAACTATATATATATATATATATATATATATTATTTCTCGTGAAAATTCACTAGGCTATCTGAAAAGAGTTATATATTGTAGAGATAATATTACCTTAAATTGAGTAGTTATATATATTTAAAAAAGACTGATATATATGTATATGTAATTTAAATATTTTTGATTATAAAAGAAAATTAAGCATTTTTTTGTTAGCCGCAAAATAATTGAAATCTTATTACCTTGAAATTTTCAGAGACTTAGAGCTGTTTAATCAGATTTTTCGAAAAATCATATATGAAGGAACAATATAGTATTTTGTTGTATTTTAAAGGATTTTGCATAGAAATATTTCTGTTATTACGTAAGTTATGACTAAAAAAATGTGTCCGTCATTTTCCCTGCAAACAATGATTAAAAAGACACTTTTAAAGATATTTTTCTCAAAAAGAAAAAAGCCATTTTTTTTTTTAATTGCGCACAAGATTTATTTTACATTAGTTAATGTTTTTGCAAGCAATCTTTACGAATTTAGATATTATATCTACAACTTAAGATTGGATCTAAATTTGTGCATATTTTAGTAAAATTTCTATTTAAAAAGTATTGTTGAAAGTATTGCATACATTAAGATTATCTGTTTTTGTGCCTAGAACTACAAACGAACTTTGGTTAATTTTTAATATAATTCTTGCGTTACAGGTATTAGCCAGAACATAGCCAATAGTATTTATTTTGAATTTTTTTATCTTGCTGAAATTCAGAACTGAACGTTGGCACTATGCGACTCCTATATGATCCCTTACATTTCCCCGTCTTAATGATTCTCGGACTAGTACGGACTCGGACGGAAGTACTTAATTACCTATTTGATTAATGACCATTCGGCGAATCCGGAATTCATGATAAAACCTATGCATGCGCCTTCTGACGGCGCTTTCGCACCAATAGACCTGATTAGGTCTATTGACGCCTTCGAAGGGGTTAAACTTATAGTGTGATATAGAAAGATTACTACTTTGCAGTAAGTTTGCAGTATTTTTGATTACTTGTTTGCCGTTAGTTTGCAATAAATTTGATACAGCATGAATTTAACTTGCACGACAAGTTGAAAACACTCATAGTTATATTGTTAAGTAAAATAAAATTCAAAAATTGAATTGTTTTTATTAAAGGTATTTATCAATTCAAAATTATTTTAATTATTAATTATTTAGATAACTAATTTATCAATTGCTTTTTAAAAACTATTACATGAACTATATAATAGTTTTTATAGGGTAAATGCAAATATATATTTTTTTTAATTTTCGGTTATTATAACGTTATTAACTTCATTAGGATGTATAAAAGGGATAAGGGTTCTGAAGATAAACATGTTGTTTATTCATTTATTAGTTAGCTTATAATATTATTTTTGCTCTTTAATTATAATTAATTAATAATTTCTTACTTTTTGCGAATTGTAAATTATAACTGTACTTAAAAAATTAAAATCTGCATAATATCACCCAACACTCTTAAAAGGTATTTTTACGTATTTGTACAATGTTGCATTATTATTATTATTATTATTATTATTATGTTTAATTAATTAATTAATTATTACTTAGACTTTATGTTTTTGACTGATTTTTCAAAAAATTCCTATATTATTTTTTGGAAATTATAAATTAAAACTTTTGAATAAAAACTTTAAGTGCTATTAATAATTGCTATTAATTAATTCTCAAAAAAGTTAGGAATTTTAGTATAAAAATTAAATTAATATTTTATTAAATATATTTTTTATTTAATGTATCCTTAATTTATTAAATTAATAACATTATTAATATACATTACATTTTTTTACTTTAAAATAAACTCAATACATAATACATTTTATATTAAATTTATCATATAGTAGTTATAAACTGAAATTTATCTTTTATATGTTTATTTATTTTATATTTAAAGTCACCGAAATTTAAAACTATTAATACAATTAATAATAAAACTAAAATAAAAAATTATTAATTTTTTTTCTGGGAAAGTGGGAGGAAAAGGGTAATATTAAAAATCAATAAATAAACGACAAATACAAACAAGTTGGAAATTGCTCGTCAAACGTGGCAAATGAGGTGCGTTCGTACTATAACTAGTTTTATAATTATTTTTTGCACCCCATATTGTACTGAATGTATATTTTTTTTTTGCACTTCATGAGTGCATAGCCTGTGACATCATTAAAATGCACTTGCAATAATTTTTTCCCATTCCCCGTAATGTAACGCAAAACTTTTAACTGTCTCTGTAATTAAACTATACACCGATTTTCACAAAATTTCAAATGGCTCGATAAAATTTTGTAACAATTATATATTTAAAATTTCAGACCACTCGGAAGGCTGTAACATCATTAAAATGCACTTGCAATAATTTTTTCCCATTGGCCGTAATGTAAAGAAAAACTTTTGACAGTCCCTGTAATTAAACTATGCATCCGATATCCATAAAATTTGAAATGGCTCGACAAAATTATGCAACAATCATATATTTAAAATTTCAGACCATTCGGTTGGGTTGTTTTTGCTCTGTTATATGCGGAGACAGACGGGCAGACGGACGGACTGAACGACGACTATAGGCGCTACGTATTTATATAATTACGAACGCACCTAAAAACCTTAGTTTTGTCAGTTAAAAATTGGAAATAAAATTAATTAAAATAATACTTACACTATTACATAAAATAAAAAATAATCATCTTATTACAAAGAAATAGGCCCAGTTTCAATAAAATTAGTTCACAAAAATCGTCTGCAATGGGTGAGAAGACTGTTAAAAATGCAACCAATAATTATTTAAAAAAAAAAAAAATGAAGCAGTGGGTGGAGTTTTCTGACAACAAAATATTTTTCCTGGCACACCTAATTACCAAATCACTATTGTTTTCCCAATCTATATTATAAAGGACAAACATATCTGTGCGTAACGCATACGTCATTTTGCGAATGGCAACACTTTGAAATTTGAAATAAAATTTCGGTTTTACAATTATATCTACGGCAAATTTTTAAACTTCTAAGCATCGCACAGTTTAAATTTTAGTACCGTCGTATGAGAAAAAAAATGTTCTTTTAAAAGCAATTTGTTTGAAAGCTGTATCTCAATTTATTTTTGAGATATTAATTTTTTTGTAGTTTTTAATACAAATTTTGTAATTGTGGCAACTGAAGTACTCCATTTATATTGAAAGTAAAGGGAAAATAGTCATGGTTTATTATTTTTATTGATTATATCCTTATTGACGCCATTTTCATATTACAAATAAAAGTAACTTTTTTATAATTTTTGAACAGAAAATGATATCAAACATTAAAAAAGAACATGCATTCTTCTTCATAAATCAGTTACATTTCAATATTTTTACATACGCTAATACTGAGTTTGAGACGCTAGGCAAAATGATTTAGTGAGTAAAAATTATGTCATATTTAAAACAATACGATCATTTATTTTGATAAAACTAAATATTTGACCAATACTAAATGGCCAATACTATGACAACTAAAGGCAAATTTCTGAATTTTTTTTTTCGCGGGTATTGAGATTAGAACTTAAAGTTTGTGCGAATGTTCAAATGAAAAGTTGTATCGGACAAAGGTGACTTTAAGTTTGGAAATACATTCCTTGATAATGTATTGCGCGTTAAAATACTTTCAAATTGTGAATCTGAGTGGTGCGTAATGTAAATTATGAGAATGTAAAAATAACGTATAGTTTAGACTTTGTGAGGGAAAATTTTATGATGTGACAAAGCGAAATCCTTTTTACCGATTTTTCATCCTTTAAAAACAAACATAGGAGCCTCAATCGATAAATTCATCATAATTACTCATCTTGATTACGTGTTCTAATTGAGTTTAATTTTTCAATAATTTAAGCAGTTGAAGTTTGTGGAAATAATAGTTTGAAAATTTTAGGTTAAAAATATTATTTTGTTTAAGAGTGAGACAACCAATATTAGATGAATTTTTTATTGTAAGTATTTTTGTAGATTTATTATAAATTCGATCTGAAGTTCCTTTCTAATATTTTAGTTCGTCGAATTTCGACGGGTTCCAACTCGTGTTTATAATGGTAAAGTAACTTATGAAAACAAAATTATAACTTTGTATTATAAAAGTAATAAGAAAAATTAAATATTTTTGCTTCAATAAATATATCTCATTTCTGAATTATTAAAGGAGAGGATGTAGAAGAATGATTTGAGGAAATATTTACCTACAATAGCTTATAAGTGTCCAATTCAATTATTGAAGACATTTATTATTAATCTAATTGTAAGAAGGAGAAAAAATAAGAACAGTTTTTTAAATTATTTAATTAATGATGATAATTTAAAGGTTCTAAAAAACGTATGAAAACAACCAAAAAATCATCTATTGCAGTTTATAGTATATATAAAATACCTAATATTAATAACAAATAATACAGCTTAAAAAATCCATTTTGTTAAATAATAATAATAATAATAAGACAATGTCCCCTGTAAAATTATATCACATTGTTCAATCAAACAAATTTTCAGCTCGCTGTGATTTCATTATCACGAGTTATAAAAGTTTAAATTTATCGGACTGTTATATTCAGCTTTTTTTTTAATTTGGGGGGTGGGGGGTGTTAAAAAAATTTAAAAAGGTCCCAAATAATGTTTAAATTACAGCGTTTGGCGGCCCACGACAATTAGAATACGAGTTATAAGGTGGTGGGTACCGAAATGACAAGGGACCGAAATGGCTAAGGACCGAAATGGCCAGGGACCGAAATGGCTGGGGACCGAAATGTCTCGGGACCGAAATGGCCAGGGACCGAAATGGCCAGGGACCGAAATGTCTCGGGACCGAAATGGCCAGGGACCGAAATGTCTCCGGACCGAAATGGCCAGGGACCGAAATGTCTCGGGACCGAAATGGCCAGGGACCGAAATGTCTCGGGACCGAAATGTCTCGGGACCGAAATGGCCAGGGACCGAAATGTCTCCGGACCGAAATGGCCAGGGACCGAAATGTCTCGGGACCGAAATGGCCAGGGACCGAAATGTCTCGGGACCGAAACGGCGGGACCGAAATGGCGGGACCGAAGTGTCGGGACCGAAATGTCGTGTACCCACTTGAAAACGCTTTACTTGAGGATCAGGGTTCGTAAATATCATGATATTTTCAAAAATATCCGATATTTTCGATATATATCCGATATTTTCAAAGTAGCCAACTTACCGCTGATAATAAATGTTTTCGAGCATAATATAGATTAGAAACTAAAATATATTGCATTTAACATGAAAACTTAATCAAAAAAAATAATATAAAAATGCATTTTTCTTTTTCTTTTCTTCTTTTTTTTTTTTTTCACTTAGAACAAAATTGAAGATGAAATAATTGAAAACAGTAACAATTTGATTTGTACACTTATAAAAAAAACTAACTATATGATTCAGTATCAAGACCAAGTATAAAAAAAATCAGATATTTTCAAAACAAAGTTTTAAATACAAAAAAAGTTTTTTTAATTGAAAAATTTTAACATAAATGTAAGTATAAAATGTTTTATTTCATATTTCCTAACATGCTGTATAGTTCAAACTCAACTGAACCAAAACATGAAAAAAGATTCTTTTCTAATGAAGCTGTATATAATTGTATATTTAAATTAGTCAGTTTATCTTTCAATGGTTGTTCTGAATTAATTATGTCCCACATAATTATTAGTTCAACATTTAAAATAAAAAATGCTTCAAATCTAAAGTTTGAAAAATATATTTGTTTTCTTTTTTTGGCTAAAAAAGTCACATCCAGAAGAGACAAGTTCTTTAGCTACAGATTCACAGTCAATAACAGTTGAAAATTTATTTCATTTACACTGAAATATTACAAATTACGACTGAAAATATCAAAAATATCTTGCGGGCATTCGTATTTTGAAAATATCAATTGCAGAAAATATGAAACATCTTGATATATTGAAAATAAATATCAAGTAATATGAAAATATTAAAGATCTTGATATTTTGAAAATAAATATTGGATATATATCCATTGATATATATTAATGAACCCTGGCTGTATATAAATGATTATCAAAATTGAAATATAAATAAGTGAAATGTAAATAAACTACAAATCAATTGCTAAAATGGCGTATGCACATTTAATATATTTTAAAACATTAAAATCACTAAAATAACTATTCTACGGTTTCAGCGCACCTCCGTGGCCTTCTTCAGGAATCCAAATGAACCAAGATGTCAGCTATGTCAAAACTCCACTCGACAGAAAATCGTACACATGGGGGGGAATCAACCAATGAACGGGAAATACAAATTTACTGGCGCCATCTGTTGAGATAATATAAATGCTCTGTCGTCATCTGTTGAGAAATGATGATAATATACATATTCTGTCGCCATCTGTTGAGATATGATGGTAATATAAATACTCTGTCACTATCAATGTGTGAAAAACGTTGTTAAACTGCACAACACAAAATCAGACGTTTCTAAAAATATGTAACCAAAGTTTTGGAATATTATATGATATATTGTCATTACATACTTCATCTTTTCTTAACGAAATTTCTATTGATTCTCTAATTAATTTTTTATGTGAGTCATTTCCTGGAACAATAATGTTAGCATTCTTAAAATCAATATAGCAATGATAATTGGTTCATTTAGATTCCTGAAGAAGGCCACGGAGGTGCGCTGAAACCGTAGAATAGTTATTTTAGTGATTTTAATGTTTTAATATATATTAAATGTGTATACGCCATTTTAGCAATTGATTTGTAGTTTATTTACATTTCACTTATTTATATTTGAATAACCTATGGTGTGTGTAACAGTCCAAAATTGCTTATGATTATCAAAATTACATTTTATCTTTCAATGGCTGTTCTGAATTGACTGTCTAATATAATTATTAGTTCTACATTTAAAAATAAAAGTTTGAAACATAAATCTTGGAAAAGATTTGTTTTCTTCTTTTCCTAAAAAAGTCACTGCCAGAGGCAAAAGTTCATTATCTACAGAATGACACAGTCAATAACAGGTGAAAATTTCATTTACACTTGGTTTGAATGTGAAAAATATCAAAATTACCTTGCACGGTGATATTTTGAAAATAAATATCAATATACAAACTATCAACAATCTTGATATTTTGAAAATAAATGTAAAGAATTTGAAAATATCGAAAATATCAAAAATCTTGATATTTTAAAAATAAATATCGGATATATATCAAGATATATATCAACGAACCCTGTTGAGGATAAAACTAAAATATGAGTCATCTTCCGACAATGGGTAAATTGTTCCTCTTATGGATTCTGATGGCAGAACGGGATTGGAATTTGACGACTCTGCATATGGTGAGTGGCTTGAGTCTTATCAAGTAGCAAAGTCTAAAGCGACAGGATTTAGTGCATCATGAAAAACGTACACTTTACTTTTGCAACAGGTAGTGTGGTGTGATTGCGGGTGAATGGAAATACAAAAGCAAAGAATGAGAAGAAAGGCCAAAAATAAACAGACTAGGGCCTAAATAGAATAGAACTAATACTTACATTAAGAGCAAACTGCAATGTTCGCCTGGATATAAACCAGTGATTTATATCTTTTTTGGAATTATGCTGTCTATTGTTTTCAGTAATTATGCTATCCGTTCATGTAAATTCAAATTATTTTCTTTTCATTTTCACTTTTTGTCTTAAGTTTTGTTTATAGAGATTACACTTTTTCATTTTCATTAAACTTTTCATAATTTAGTGATATATATAATTTTTGTAAGCTTACTGTTATTCATTTTCGTTTTAAGTAGTTTGAGAAAATAAAAATGTGATTTGCTTAAAAAAAAAATAAACAGCATAGTATTTTTCTCCATGCGGCATCTGTCCCACACCCCATGCGGCATCTTATCCAGCACATAAAAAAGGATGTTAAAAAAGGACCTGTGGGAAAATAATTATGCCTACTTTATTAAGAGGGTTTTAACTTGTTTAAAATAGAAATTAGATTCTAAAGGGTTTGATCAATGATTTCTGGTACTTAGTTTGTTGTTTTTTGCTTTATTCCACATTTTACAAGAAGAAAAGAAAAACTGCGGCATCTGTCCCCACTTTACTATATGAATTTGGCGACAGTAATTTGGTCGACAGGATAACTAACAAGTACCAATTGTATATACCGTGTTACGAATATTGTAAATAGTTAGTGTTTGTGCTTAAAAATGATGTAAATAGTTCAATTAAGTTCTATTCATAAGCTAATAATATTTTTTGTAGCATTGCACTATCTTAATTTGTTGATTTTTTGCAAGCGAGTAAACGCTATTGGATTTCAATGGGAGTCTATGGCAATTTGGCGAAATACTGGAAATAGCACCAAGTTGGCGCCACTTTTGGCAGCTAATTTTGGTCGTCAAATTTGGCGATATATGGCCAAGTTGGCGCCAAACTTGGCGACATACCCGGGTCCCTTCCCCTTGGTAACCCCCCATAATAGAGCCCATCCTATCTAAATTCTCTACTTTCATGTTAATTCCCTCTAAGAAAAGTCAGAAAGCTCTGACAAATCAGATACGTTTCGTGGTATCTACGCAGATTTTCATTGGTCCATTTCCAAACCATTACTTTTTTTAATATATAGAAGGATGACAGTATAAAACGAAAACTAGTCAAATTTTGGTAAACTTTTGATTTTTTGTTTGTTTGTTTGTTTGTTTGTTGTTTTATTAGCTTGAAATAGAATTTATTTATTTTTGCAGAAATATTATTGTTATTTTTCATATGTAGTATAATATGGGTTAATGAAACAATTATAAAAAAAATTTTGCGCAGCCATGGATCATTCTCTGTAAAAAGGAAAAAAAATTATGTCCCTATAATTATTTTGAGAAATATTTCTGTAACAATTCACTATCATTTAAATCTATACTTGTGTTTCATCTTTTAACTATACAATTTCATAAAAATATCAAGTAATATATATAATTTCTTTAAGAAAGAAAATTGAGCTAAAAATACCAGTTGATTGGCTCTCCTGATGCCTAGTTTTCAGTCATTGAAATTAAGAAGAAGCCTATATATTTAGAATTAAATTCGTTGACAGCGTAAGGAGGACCAGATCACCAAAATCAATAGATCAGGTACAGATCCTAAAGTCTTTCACGGAGAATCCGTGAAACGCAGTGGTTCGTAGGTGAGACCCAGCTCAGTCGCCAAAGAGAAGGTACACGCCGAGATCCTTTAATACAAACATGAGCCCCGCTCGTTTAATTAAGAATAAGTACGTTACAGACTATAGTTCAAAAACTAGGTAAGCCAGAAGACCGACAGTGGGAGGAATAAAATAAAAGTAGAATGAAAATCATACAAGAGGCCGTAGGAAAAAAACTACAGTTCAATAGAACTATATCCGGCAATAGGCTAACAATGGGCGGCTAATTAGAAGTTACATTAGGACAACCGAACGCGTGCACAGCCCAGAGCGAAAAAGAAAAAAGAAAAAAAAAATGCAAGAAATAATTTAAATTGTATGGCAAAGTAAAAACAATTCGAACAAAATTAACTGGATTTAAAATTGAATAACTAAATAAGGAAAGATAAGGAAAGAATTTTAAAAACTGCTTGCCATGGTCTTCCGGGGCTGATAGAACTCTCCTGGTGGAGTGCGATAAAAGCTCATAATGTATGAAGAATTATTGACTACGTGACGGCGCAGATTTTGACATTAGATGACTTTAATCTAAGTAGAAGTGGTCATTATCGGGATGCACAAATGAGTTAAGACCGAAGGGAATCTTTGTGAACGAGCTGGGTAAAAAAGAGTTTCCGAAAAAAAGATTATATAGATTCTGATTGTTAGATGAATTGTTAGACTTTTGAGGGATATTTTGATTTAATTGAGTATAAATAATTCTGTCTATCTCTTTCTTCTTGATATAGCAGTTTGTAAATTGAATAAAATGGATCAAAGGATTTGTAGTTAGTTTCATAGAATGGCTTGTGTTTTTTATCATGTGAGCGAAAGTTGATGCAAGATGAATCACGAGTGTAACCAATTGAAGGGGGCTCACCTCTACAACTCTCACAATAAGCATAATTTTGGCTAAACTTTCCGATGTGACTGACACTTGCAACACTGTTGTATAGCGGTGGAGTTTCAGCCTGAATTTTTAGGCCCTATATAAATGTCCCCATGAGCAATGTTAGCTTTCAAGAGTGAAGGAGCCAGTAATAAAATCCCATTGTTTAGTTCTTGTTTAGTTTAGCCTGTTTTGTTTCGGAAAATTTTGAATTTGCCAGATTTGAAGTTATAATAGTTTTTAAGAATACAGTAATAAAGTCCGTTTATGGATTAATGTGCGCTCAAAAGAACTGCCTTTTGCAATTGTGTGGATTTACTCTCAAAAGTTAATATTTTATTTAGAGATTGGTTATGTTGTAATTCTTCCTTTAAAACAGTAGTGTCCGCTCCAGATCTGCAAGGGATTTCTACTTTTAATCTTAATGAGGTGATATCGATAACTACCGCCGGAGTGACTGTATTTTGTGAAGCTATAATTCAATTTATTTCTCTGCAGGAAATTCTGTGGGAGTCACTCGATTTAACTGTTATGGTGTGATTTTGGTTGATAGAAAAAACAAGCCATGGGCGAATTGATATTACGATGTGATTGTTAAAGTGTAGTATTAGATATCAATGAAGCGGATTCTTGAGATCAGTGAGAAATGCTAGGCTTTGAAGAAAGTTTTTGCGATGAAATTTTTGCTGAAATATTTGGTGGATGAGCCATATTGATAGTAATGTTGGATAGTTGAGAGTCTACAATATGTGCTAAGACGTAGCTGCGGTGTTTTTAAGTTGTTGATCGATATATATTGTAGTTGTGTAGCACTATTATCCATAATCTCGACAATGACTTGAAGGGTAGCTTGAGCTTCAATGTCTTGAAGTTTATGGATGATCGTGGTAAGATTACCAATAATCTCACTGAACTCATTCAACTGCCGTTCGTCATCCAGAAGAGATTATTTCAAAGCGATATAAGTAAGCGTCCTCTCTTAAATGGGAGAGGTAACCGCAAGATTAAAGGCGAGGTCACGTCAATCAAGGTCATACGCCATCCAGCGGACGGAGTGAACTACAAGAGGATTATTAACTTCTTTCCCTTTGTGGATGATCTATAAGTTCGATATCTATGAAATAACTATGCGCACGCGCAGCCGTGATTTTATTCGTTTGTCGTCTGCAGTACTTAATTGTTGGAAGTATAGATATAATTCGATTTATTTATTCGCCATTATTTAACTTATTAATTGAAGTTTGTTATTTAAACAAAATCAGTTCTTTTAAGAACTTGTTTAAGAACTTGATATATATTTGGGAAAATGCCACGTTGGCATTCTAATTATTGCAGTTTTCAAAACTGCAAAAATAACTCTCTATCTGAGAGAACTCATTTTTTTTCGCTTCCCAAAAGAGAAATACAGGTTAGTTTTGTGTTTTATTATAATTTATAAAAAAGTTAAAATATTATTTAATATATATTATTAAATGTCAGTGATTTTAATACGTTCTATTTTAATTATGTTTTTGTAATGCAATGAACAAGGACACATAAAAAATTAGTTAATATATGTTAAGATAGAATTTTACAGCAGCGTTTTTAATTCAATTCCTGATCAGATAAAGTTATAAAAATTACATAAACATGTGTATTTCCAATGAGAATTAAACGTTTTATTACGCTTAGAGTTTAAGTATAAATTATTTAATTAATTTTAAGGCATATTTTTTATTTACCGGGCGCAGGCGATAAATTGCTAAATATTCTCTTGATCGAATTGTATTTATAATATTTAAAATAGAAGCATTTCATTCATTCCATTTAAAACTTTAATTTTACATTAGGATCCACTTTAATTTAAAATGCAAGCAGTAATTCTTGTACTATTAAACCAGCAATAATTGATTATTTATAGTTTTAAATATTTTGAGAATTTTAGACAACAGCTTTAAAAAAATTCCTAAAATCGACAAATTACTTTTTTTTTTTAAATCTAGAAATATGTCGGTCATTGTATCATATCCGGGAAAAATAGTTTTCATGGGATACCTGCACTTCGCACAGGTGAATAACATTGCAGAAAGCATACAAAGTATAGAAAAAACTTCAAAAATTGGAATAAAGTATAAAATATTTACAAATAGTACGTGGTATGCTCAATTAAACATTTATTATCTTACACCGGTTCTTCGCATGGGTAAAATGGATAACTTTCCGTAATCGGGCCGATAGCCATGATTGCCGTCGAATGAGAAAACAGTATACAATTGTAACTGTATAAAAGTTAAATAATGGTTAGAAAATGAAAGTAACTTTTATCGAAATAACCCAATTGCGGAACATTCTCCAAATTTGAAAAAGGCTTATGAAACACACAACAATTCCCAATAACTGAAAACTATAGACTAATAATAAGCTCGACGTAGCAGTTGTTGGTCGGTAACCAATAATTTCAAATTTCCCTTTTAATTTTGTCCAGTTTCTTTTTTTTTTTTTCTTTTTTTTTTTTTCAATTTGGCTTCCGCAAAAGAGTCGGAATAAGTAGTAGAAAAAAGGGCACGGACGGAGATGGGCCAATTGAACGTATTAAAATCACTGACATTTAATGATATATATTAAATAATATTTTAACTTTTTTATAAAAAATTATAGGGCTGAAAATCACGTTTAAGATGTTTAAAGGTTTTAAGTATTTCTCTTTTGCAATTTCCCAACCAGCTGGTATATTTTAGAAATCGTAGTTTGTTACATAACTTACTCAATTGTTGTACTTGTATATACAGTTGAAACAACCATAAAGAATGTTTAAGGATTTATCAGCTACGTTTAGATAACGTAAAATTAATTTGCTAATTTATAATGAAGTTGTAAAAATACTAAAATGTTGTATTGCTACTAGAAACCCATCCATGTACATAATTTTTATTTTTCTAGCATATCTGGGAGGGAAAAATCGATTAAAATTTTTTATCTTTTCATATATATGAACAGGGTTAGATTAAATAAACAGTATAAAAAAGTACTTTTATGTTAGCCGGCCGCAGTTCATAAACCGTCAAATATTTTCCTCCATCACCAACGTTTATGTTGCATTCATTTCATTCAAAATATAAAATCATCATTTTAAAAATATACTCGTCATTTGAAAAACATAACTTTATTTAAAATACATACGCACTGGTATATTACATCAATTTAAACACATGGTTTTCGCTCATTATATTTAAAATACATTTTTTTCCAATAAATAATAACATAAACCCAAGGTGGGCACGTTTCTTCCAATGTGGAAAAAAACCTGGAAAAAACCATGGAATTAAAAGTTACGCCTATAACTTTTATTAACAAAAATGGTTTTCTTTTAGCCTGAATAGCTTGCGTAAAATTCAGGTCTATTTGAAGATATTTACAATTTAAGAGTTATAGGCGGAAAAGCAAACAAAGCCATTTTAGAGAAGACCTGTTAAAATTTTAATCGTGAATTTCAAATATTTACTCACTCATGGAAGATTAACCTTGTTTACCAGATTTATTGCAAAATATTTTTGTTACAGCTTGTTTTGATAAAAATATATGTATTTAAAAAATAGTTGCAATGTCAGTTTAGTTTCGGGGCAAAAGGCAATACTGTTTACGTAACATTAGTGCTTTTTCTCCCGAAATTAAAATGACATTGCGATTTTTTTTTTTTTTAAATACACATATTTTCATCAAAACAAACTGTAACAAAAATATTATGCAATAAATCTGGTAAACAATGTTTATCTTCCATGAGTGAGTAAATATTTGAAATTCACGATTAAAATTTTAACAGGTATTCTCTAAAATAGCTTTGTCTGCTTTTCCGCCTATAACTCTTAAATTCTAAATATCTTCAAATAGACCTGCGCACGAGATGCGCAGATGGTAGATATTCTGTCATATATGACGTCATACAAAAACCCCGCGTATTTGCGTTATTCACTCCATCCACAAGATGGCGCAGCTGTGTCAATTTACGGCAGATTCCAGGATTAACTTTGTACGCTTACTTATAGCGCTTTGGATTATTTCGGAACAATAATTCTATGCCTCGTTGACAAATCAATTTCTTTTATTTTCTCAAATAGTTTTCTGACATTTTCAATTTTACCAGTAGAAAGTTTTGAAGAATTTTTGTCTTTTGAAATTTTAATAAATAATTTATTTGTTTTTTCTACAATTTCTGGAATAGTAAACCGTTGATCTGTGTTCAGCTGACGACTAGATGGATAGTGGTTTAATTATCTAATATTTTGTTCATCAGCTGATTCAAAATCTAACGAGCATGAGTCAGACATTATGAAGCTCGCGAAACTAATTACAGATAATGTTGTAAAATAGACTTACAATTATAATCAGAATAGGCTAGAATCTAGATGAGACCACTAGGCCTAACTCTTTAAATGAAGAGGAAATGAATAGTTCATAGCTATAAAAGGAAAGATAAAAGAAAAAAACACAGGTCGAGACCTTCGAAAATGACTAAGATAAAATTTAAAATAAAGGAAAGAGTATTAAAAGAACTTCTTACAAGATCATAAAAAACTTTTAAATGCGCTAGGCCTTTCGAAAGATCCGAGTCTTTCTTCGTCAGGCGCAAAGAAGACGTGCTTCTACTATGAAAGCAAAAGCAAGACTCATTCAACTGCCTTCTCTGAGTCATTCTCTGAGTCTTGCTTTTGCTTTCATAGTAGAAGCACGTCATTTTTGCGCCTGACGAAGAAAGACTCTGATCTTTCGAAAGGCCTAGCGCATTTAAAAGTTTTTTATGATGTCGTAAGAAGTTCTTTTAATACTTATTGATTCACACCAGTTCCAACTTATTTGCTTTTAAAGGAAAGAGTCCAAACATGGGGAAAATGTAAGGGAAGAGTAAAAAACGGGTATTTTTGTATTAGAAAGGGGGAGAAGTGGCGTAGAAACTAATCGGTCAACAAGGAAGTTTCAGAATATGTGTTACTGCTAATTAACGACAATAATTGAAGTAGCAAAAAGTAACATTCTATTGACGAGAAAGGAAAAAATGATCTTAACTGAATTCGCTATTTTATATACGAATTACAGCAAAATAAGGGTACGCAAGGGCCCTTATTTCAAAGACATTCATCAATTCATTCATAACAAAGCCTAAAAATAAAAAAACGGGCACCTTTGTTCTCATATGTTAACTCAGTATTTAAAATAAGTGGATATAAAGTATTTAAGAGGTAAAACAAGTAGGTATTTCATATAGTATTTAAAATTTTAGGAATTGAGTAATTGACAAGTGTGGAAGCAAGGTACAATTCTTTATGCACATCCCTCACAAGTAAAATATACCGTAATGGAATAGAGGTGGCATAGCAAGAGTTAAGTATTGGGTTTCCAATGCCAAGGTGGCAACATTCGATAAGACCTTAAACATACTTATAATCAAAAATTGGGAGAGGAGAAAGGGATATTTTAAATCATATAAAAAATATTAAAATCTAAAAAATCAGCATGCACTATTGTACTCATATAAAACTTAGAATTTAAAATATATGAATCGAAAGGGGTTAACCATTGGGGGCACCAGTGTACTCATATAAAACTTAGAATTTAAAATATATGGATCTAAAGGGTTAAACACTTATTAAACAGTAGTTTTGTTAAACAGTTATAAGTAAGTAGATGTTTCATATAAAAGTAGAAATTTTTTTAAATCTATATGAATTAAAAAGTGTGAAAAAGGGATTCGAATCACAATCAACATCTTTGCGCTGACGAAAAAGCCCGATTTTGTGTAGTAAGGGTTAAGTAACGTATTTTCCTTGCAATGATAGTAAAATAAGCCGAAATCTTAGACAAGCTTACATACAAAATCTGAAAGAGGAAGGGGCATTTTGTACCAGGTAAAAATGTAAAAATCTGAAAAATAGAGGGCACCTTTTTATTCATCTAAAACTTAAAATTTAAAATAGGTGGAACTGAAAGAGTTAAACAGTTGTAGATCAAGTAAAAATTACATTTAGCAGTAAAAATTTTGTGAATCTATGAGCCATGAAGTGAGAAAACGAGATTAAGCCCTAATGCACATCCCCTTGGTCATACAATAGTCCAGAATGGTATAACAAGGGTTGAATAATTAATTACATTGAAATGATGACAAAATAAGCTGAAACCTTAGACAAGCTTACACACAAAAGCTGAAAGAGGAAGGAAAATTTTGTACCAGGTAAAAATGTAAAAAACTGAAAAATAGGGTGCACCTTTTTATTAATCTAAAACTTAAAATTTAAAATAGGTGGAACTGAAAGGGTTAAACAGTTTTAGAGCACGTAAAAATTACACTTAGTACTAAAAATTACATTTAATAGTAAAAATTTTGTGAATCTATGAGCCATCAAGTGAGAAAACGAGATTAAGCCATAATGAACATCCCCTTGGTCATAGAATAGTCTAGAATGGTGTAACAAGGGTTAAATAGTTGATTCTATTGAAATGGTGATAAAATAAGCTGAAAACTTAGACATGCTTGCTTACAAAATTTGGAAGCGGGGGAGGGGGGGAGAGGGGGTTATAGTGTAAAAAAATATATAAACTAAAATATAGGGTGGCACTTTTGTATTCATATGAAATTTATAATTAAAAAATATGAGGAATTGAAGGAGTAAATAAGTTATAAAGAAAATTACCTATAGTAGTAAGAATATTAGAATTCTATAAGTTACAGGTAAGAAAGCCATATTCAGGTCGTAATGCACACATAATCATTGATAAAATAGTTGAAAGTGGCATAGTAAGGATTAAGTAATGAATTTGTGCAATGGTTGTAAAATCAGTTGGGGCTTTAGACATGTTTCTGCACAAAATTTGGAGGGTGGGGGATTATATACCATATAAAAATTAGGCATGCGCCGAATATTCGGTATCTATTCGGTATTCGGCCATGTTACCGAATATTCAGTTTGGCCGAATATCAAACTATTCGGTAGGTGGATATTCGGCTTGGCCGAATATCAAACTATTCAGCCTGCCGAATATTCGGTTAGGCTGAATATCAAAATGTTCGGCCGAACCGAATACTTAATAAAACCATTTAACATATATTTTTGAAAACTTTACACAACTGTTACATTAACTGTCAACTTATAAGGATATTCCAAATAATTAGAAACAGAATCTTATTTAAATAAAAGAGAAGGTTTTTACATTATTTATTTGCTGTTTGTTAAGTATCACTTAAGAAAATTAATCAAGTTAATGAGTATTTTTATAGGAATTAATGATGTACAAATGCAAGTTCCTGAACATTATCTAGTAAATAATATGTTTCAAGCTTTTTCACAAAAAATGGTGTTTCTAAACAAAATAGAAAATCTTTCAGGGTTGATAATAAACATCAAGACAGACAACTTTTGTACAGGAAACCAAAAGCGCAATCCACTTTTTCAATCATAAATACAGTGTATCTCATCTCATTCAAGAGTAAACTTGGATTTTCATTTGTTACTTAAACAATATTGAAGATATAACTATGTTTTCAACAGACTTGCTTTGATTTCTACGAAATATGATATTATGATAAGCGCTGGAAATAGCTGTAATTCATATCTAAACAACTATGAGCTAGACATTCCTGTATTCAGAATGCAGTTGACAGTATTTATACTGTGTCAATGGCCAAAATTCAGCAATTTTCAATGATATCATCACATTTAATGCAAGCAAAAATTAATATAAATCTTGCTAAAATATTTTCATTATTGATAACTTGTGAACGAAAATTTAGTTTCGTTTTGTAGTTACACACTCAGTGTTTTTGATTGAATGTATTGTAATTTTGATGGAATAAATGGATTGAGATGCTGTTTCTTGTTCAAAAAATGTTTGTCTTGACCATATTATCTCTGCTGAAAGATTGCTGCACTGATCAAGGCTACATTTAAAATCTTCCTTGCTAAATCAAAGCTAGTAGAAAAGTTATTCTTGCTGAGTTGCCACCATTTGAAAATCGAATAGTTTGTATTATTTATTTATTTTTACTTTAGTCTCTTCTGAACAATTAAATAGTATATGACTCTGCAACGTTTTTCTTCCAATTTTTTCTTGATTTTCACATTTTTGTTTTTGAATTTAAGAAAAAAATACTGATTTGTTTTAATTCACAGAAGAAGCCATGAAATTTAAAAATTTTATTTATTATTAAGTTTTATAACCATCCTCTTCTTAAATAACTCAAAGCAGATTTTTTTCAGTATAAAGTTTACTTGTAAAAAGCTCTTGTTTATCAAAATGCAAGTTTCTGTATTAAACATTATGTAAAATTGTTTTAAAATTTGACATTTTAATGCCTTTTAACTTTGAAAATTGGTAAGCCGAATATTCGGTATTCGGCCGAATAGTTACTATTCGGATGGCCGTATTCGGTATTCGGTATTCAGTCAAAATCACTATTCGGTGCATCCCTAATAAAAATGTAAAAAACTAAAATATGGGGGGTGGGGCACGTTTGTACTTATTTAAAATTTAAAATAGATGGAACTGAAAGGATTAAATGGTTAAAATAGAAATAAAAGTTACATTTAGGATTACAAATGGTTAAATAATTAGGTTAGACTCGATCTAGGAGATATATAAATCATTAATACTCTTAAAATGGAAGTATTATAAATAAATAATCAAGAACAATAAAAGGGCATCTTCACATTCATGCGGAGGTAGGTAGGGAAGGAATTATGATAAAGGGTTAAATGCAATTAAGCTAATTCAACTCATAAGATATACCAATACATTAATATTCTCGAAAATAGAAGTAATCTTAAATAATTTAGCAAATACTCATTTATAAATTCATACATTAGAAGAGACACTCTAGCCCTCATAACTTTTTGCATCGATTCAGCGCAAATTAAATCGAAAAACGAAACTTTTTGAACCTCTCCCCTGTAAAATCAAATCGAAAAACAGAAGTAAAATCCGGAGCAAGTGGAAAATATTGCGAGATTTTGAAGGAGCCAAAAAGTGTAAGAGAAAACAAAAAGCCGAGATGATGACAACTTACTAATTGAAAAAAAGGGCAGTCAAATAATCTACATTAATATCTTAGCAAATAATTAAAATGGGGGCCTGAAAATAAGGGAGAAGGTGGAAAAATGGAGGGAGGGATATAGTAAAGTAAAGAACTTAGGACGGTACCCTCACAGGTGGAAAAAACAAGTCTTCAGAGCATATCGTCTTCCACAGAATGTCCCCCGGAACGCGGAGGCTCATTAGCTGAAACTCCAGCCCAACTTCGACGGGAAGCACACATCGATGGCCGCAACAGGCAGACGAGCCCTAAAGTTTATTTAAAATTTTAGAGGGTTCCAGACTATAGTCATTTAAGAATTGTGCCCCCGTAAAGGCGACAATGTGGGGTAAACTGAAATGACAGAGTGAAAATAAGAAGATAATTATTTCAAGAATACTAACGACAACGGAATAATGGGTTGCGAAAACATTTAGGCGGAAAGTTCAAATTATCTACAGTAGAAAAGGCTGGTAAATGGAAGCACAGCTGTTGACAAGGCAAAATTTTATGTGCACAAACATGACAACAAAATAGCTGAATAGTTCAAAACGACGAATAATGACAAATAGATGATGCGCAGAATGGCAAATTATCATTTTAAAGTAAAACTTAAACGTAGCAACACAAGAACCGATGAGCACAAAGATGACCATTAACAAGGCGATTGACGTCACCCAAAAAGCGCTGACCGAAGATACACATTCACACGGCATAAAAACAAACCAATGTCTGCAGTTAAAGGCTGATACGCTGAGCATGGGCAGATGTATGAGCTCACCCATGGACTACCCATTGTTGTTGATAATGGTACCACCCGGAGAGCCATGGTGAAGGAGGCGAAGAATATTGTTCTGAAGGAGAGCTACCGTGAAAATCAGAGTCTGGATGCTGGTTGAAATTTTAATTAATTTTAAGGCTGAAACTCAGTATTAAGGCGAGATCTTTTCTTAGAGTAGGTGTGATAGGTAGTAAGTGCATCTTGAATATGAGGATTTATGTGTAGAGTCAAAGACAAGCCTTATGAAGATGGAGAATTAAATATGTTATAATCGCGTCGAGTGATTCTTTTTTTATGCACCGTGTCATTTCCAAAGAACGCCGTGCGATTTTTTATGTGCTCCAGCCTCCCTTTGATTCTATAAGTACATTGTGCGATTTTTTAAAATAAGTCGGTGATTTTCCGAGAGCACCGTTAAAATATTTTTAATTGCCTTTTCGTTAAAAATTATACATTAATCATTAAAGTTTTCATTATAAATTAATATTAAAAAAGATGTTTAAATAAAATTACTTATAAAAATGCAAAAAAGGGGGGGGGGGGGAGGAAGATTATAAAAAAGGCACGTGTGACACATTGAAATGAGGTGCATTTTGTCATTGTCCCACACAAAGCGAATAATTAATATATGAAATTAATACAGCAATAAAACAATGGGGTGAAACTATGGACGTTAGACTGAAATGAAGCGTACAGAAAACCACGAAGCTATTTAGAAAAATAATTAATTTATGCATAATGATACAATAATACAATGACCCCCTTTTGTATAAATAAATTAATTAACCTTTCCGCATTAAATTTCTATGCAGTACCATCAATCCTCCGTACTCCAGCCTATACCCTCCAAGCCTGCCAATTATTTTTTTGTGTTTTTATCTCTTTTAAATAAATTATATATAATAATATAAAATTACGCAATGAATTCATTTTGCCAAACATCTCCTCCCATCCCTCATATTCTAAAGTCTACCCAACAGGTAATATCCTGTTTAATTTATGATCATGAAGATACAAGTTGTAATTTAGGGAATGCATGGCGATTTTTGGAAAATCATGATGTAATGTAGCGGTGCACAACCTTTTTAAGAGAAGGGCCACTTACAAAAATTTCTGGGTTGTCGAGGGCCGCATCAGTAACAAGGAGAGAATTCTATTTCGGGGAGGTAATCTGTGGCCTATAATCGGATAAAAAATATGGTCTCAGAAGAGGGGGAGTTTTACCCCTCAGAAATATGGTTTCAGGGGGAGTTTTACTCCTCAAAAATATGGTTGCAGGGCGAGTTTTACCCCTCAAAAATATGGTTTCAGGGGAGAGTTTCCCCCCTCTATGTTCCCCTACCCAGTCAACATATCCGATTCAGTTGGCAAGGATATATCAAAAGTTTACGTTTGTATATATAACAGAGATATAGCAAGGATTGTTTAGAAGGAGTGATTGTATTCCATGAGTTTATTCGGGGGAGTAAATTATGTTTTATTACAAGTGCTAAAAACAAAAATAGGTATTAAAGTGGCTATTGCCGAAAAAAAAAATGTGAACTTTGTGAATTAAGGGAGGGGGGGCAGGAGCCGATCAACGAAATTTGTGATTTTTCCGCCCCTGATCAACGAAATTCGCGCTTTTTCCGTGCCTGATCGACGAAATTCGCTATCTTTCCGTGCCTAATCGACGAAATTCATGATTTTATCATGGCCGACCAACGAAACTCGCGATTTTTCGGAGTCCGATCGAAAAAACTCGCGATTTTTCCGCCCCTGATCGACGAAATTTGCAATTTTTTTGAGTCCGATCCACGAAATTCGTGATAAACAGATGAAACACGTGATTTTTCCGCAGCCGATCAACAAAAATTGATATTTTTGTGCTCCTAATCGACAAAATCGCGATTTTTCCGCATCCGATCGACGAAATTAGTGATTCTTAACTGACTGACAAAATTTGCAATTTTTTCCAGCGGCAAATTGTCGAAATTCGCGATTTTTTCTCGTGACTGACGAAACTCACAATTTTTTCGCAGCCGAACAACAAAATTTGCAATTTTTCCGCGCATCATCAACAAAATTTGCAATTTTTCCGCACATTATCAACAAAATTTGCGATTTTCACAGCCTCATCGACAAAATTCGTGATTTTTCGTTGCTTAATCAAAGAAATCTGCGATTTCTCCGCACCTGACAATGAAATTCGCGATTCTTAACTGACTGACGAAATTTTAAATTTTTCCCGTGGCAAATTGACGAAATTTACGATTTTTCCTTCAATTTATGGACAAAAATTGAAATTTTTTCCAGTTGTAAATTAACGAAATTCGCGGGCAACACGTTAACCCATCGCGGGCCACAGGTTGTGCATCCCTAATGTAATGTATCATAATATATACCTTTTTTTAATTTCAGTACAGTTGTCTTCAAGCAAGGGGGTGAAAGAACGAAAATGTTCTAAGCTTATAATTTCTTTCAACTTGTTAAGGCTAGAAACTTTCAATTTGACATGGTAGTAGCGTTTAATATGTAAATGCACACTAAGAACAGAATTGTAAAAGAAACAGAAATTTAAAAGGGCGAAATGTGTGAAAACCGTGAAAAGCGTACTAAAATCACAATGCTTAAACTACCCTACCGAGCAGATTTCAAAATTTCTTTCATAGTGTGATATGTGGTGGGCGGAATTCAGAAATAGTCTATATTTTATCCGATTTTTCTAATAAGGCAGGAGCTACAAATGAGTTAGAAGGAAGATTTTATCTTTTATTTAGTAATACTTTTATTATTAATACACTGTAAAAAATTTATGTAACGTTACTCCATAAAATTGGTAGCAATTTGCTGCCTCCAATCAGTAATCCAGGAGTAATTTAACTTATATAGTGGTGTAATTTAAACTGATATAACTGGCGTAATATTACATTACGTAACACCAGTTATATCGGTTAAATTACTCCATAAAATGGAGGCAGCAAGGCTGCCACCAATTTTATGGAGTAACATTACATAATTTTTTTAGAGTGTAGTAATATGTTTTTCACTTTATGTTAATTAGGGCACAAAGTACACTCTAAAAATGGTTTCAACAAGTGTCTGTTTCCATGCGCGAAAAGCTGCGGGCCTTGGTAGTAACTAATAAACATAATTATATTAATAAAATAGAACTATAAAATCTATGCAAGAGTTTAATAATTTAGAGTAAAAAAATGGGGAAAAAATCCCCGTTGTGTTTAAAAACCGATACATTCATATCTGTTTCCATCTGTTTTTCTAGAGCTATAAAAGAGAATTTACATGGGCGTACGCAAGAGGGTGTAGGGAAGGACGACCTCGCCTCCCTAAATCTTGGAGGGGGGGGGGGGAATTAAGATATTACTTAAAGTACCAAGAGACATGGACGTTGACAGAAAAAAAAAATCTAGCGAGGGGCAACATTTTGGAACAGATGTGTCCACAGCCTAATCCGCTTTTTTTTTTTTTTAATGCAGAGTATAAACATGAAATACTGTAAATTAAGAATTTTTTTGCTTGCTAGATCTCCCCATAAGTTCTCGATAGGTTTTAGATCAGGACTTCTGGGTGTTCATCGCAAAACTTCCATATTTTTCTTCTAGAATCAGAGTTTTGTCTCACGGCTTGTATAGATAGGGGCATTATCTTGCTGATAAATCCATTTTTCTCCTGCCAGAAATGTTGCAACAGGTGAAAATTAGTCAGAAAGAGTTTTTAGATATGTCTTTGAATTAACTTTCCCTGAAAGAAATGCAAGTGACACCACGCCATTGAGCGAAAAATAGCCCCATGTCGATGTCATAGTGTATCCGCCACCTAACTGATGTTTTGAGAAAATTTCTTTTTCTCTTCTCAAATCATGCCAATATTTCCAGTCACCAGGACCATCTAAGTTCCATTTCTTTTCATTGTAGAAAATAACTTGCAGCCATTTGCCGTCCCAAGTCATCACTTGTCTTACAAACTGTAAACGCTGGGTTTTGTGGCTAGCCTGTAAAGGGGGTTTACACAATTTTGCTGTGTATTGGAAATTCCCAGATCGATTAATTGTATTCCAGATAGTTTTTTACACACTTTGAGTCCAGTCGTTTGCGAAATTTCTTTATTTGAGCATTCTTTTGTTGATGATAACTTTAAAACTCTTCTTTCATCTCTGTATGACTTTTGGTCTGCCTCCAGCAGTTTTTTCCCCATTAGTCGTCTTTTAACCTTAAAAAATTGTTTATGATGGTTTTAGATCTTCCTATCTTTTTTGCAATAAACCTACATCTCATTCATGACAATGCAGAAGATTCAACACCATCTTTTTCATATTCAATATTCACCTTTTTTATATTCAGTGAGTTTACTTGCCTTCCGCATTATTATAAAATTAACAAGACTCTTAATAGAAAACGTCAGAAAAATCATTATACAGAAGAGTTTGAACGTGCAAATGAATAATAATTATACGCAACATTTCTATAAAAAAAAAAAAAAAAAAAAAAAAAACGATGTCTAAAGATCGACCGAAAATTTGGTTTCATTTTCGTTTTCGGCTCAAAATCTGAGTTTCGCCGAAAACGAATTTTCGGCGAAAATGCTGAGGAAAATTCGACCTGACCGAAACTATCTGTATTCCAAAAGCCTCATTTATTCCTTCGGAAATTTTCAACATTACTCATTGATTTGAGCTTTATTAACTTAAATGACACACTCTTTTTTTTATTGCTATGAACTTCACTATTTATAATTATCAATCATGACTGACTCAAGACGTGAGTGAAAATTATAAAGCAAGCAATGTATATATGACTAAACTGTGAAGATGCTTTTCACGGGCTCATTAAAACCTGCAGACTTAGTAGTAAAAGAAAATTTTTAGTTTGAAACCTTCAGAAGTATTTCGAATGCTGTTTGAGAAAGTTCTACCATTCCATGTCGTTGATGAATTAATTGCATTTTATTTTATATAAAAATAAAAAGTTTTGGTCAGCGATACAGGAAGCCAACTTGGGCCCCGGAGATAAAACTTTCAAACAGGGGCGCTGTTTCAAAACTTTCTTAGGGAGACGGGGTGTTAAACTTTTTTCGGGGGAAATAAACAAATATTTATTTAAGTATATATCTTATATATATTTAAATCTCGACTAAATTAATAATAATTGAATATTATTAAATTTTTATTTTTTATTAAAACATATATTCAATGTTAATTTCCTAGAAAACAAACTTTTAAGTAGTTTATTTCAATTAATTTGAATGCAAAATATTAAATAACTGAAAAGATGTGCGTATATTTAAAAAATTAATATTCATTATATTAACTTGTTTTCTATTATTTAAATACATTGTTAATTACTTATGGATAAATGTCTATGATTATTGATTGTCATAAAGTAATAAAATATAAAAGTTGTATATTATTTATATTTTTTTGTTTGAAACTTATACACACACACGTTGTTTGTTTGTTTGCTAGAAATGTGTTTCTATACACGTATAATTAATTAATAATTATGTATATTTATGTATGTATTTATTAATAACTTTAAAAAAATGTTGGAAGTTTTTGTTTTCGGCCGAAAATAGGAAGATTACCGAAATTCTGTTTGGGTCATAAAATAAAAATGTGCAAATTTAAATATAAAATAAATAAAATATAAAAGCTGTATCATTATTTATGTTTTGTTTTTCTTTGAAACTTATACACACACACATGTTGTTTGTTTGTTTGCTAGAAATGAGTTTCTATACACGTATAATTAATTAATAATTATGTATATTTATGTATGTATTTATTAATAACTTAAAAAATTGTTGGAAATTTTCGTTTTCGGCCGAAAATAGGAAGATTACCGAAATTCTGTTTGGGTCTTAAAAACCTGTTTCGGTCTATTGTTAGGTGTTCTTAACACGTTGAGTGCAACGGTGACTGACACTGAAGCTGAAAAATTTTAAATGTTTTAAGTAATTTTTAAGAAAGTATAATCCAGCAATAAATAAAAAGTAAGTAAATTTAAAAAAAAATTTCATTAATTACTTAAAACAATATATATATATATATAGTTTTATATCATATTTTAGACAGTCAGTCATCGGTGAATGACGCGTTCTAAACGGAAAGGTCAGTGTCGGTCACCGGTGACTGACAAGCGCTTAACGTGTTAAAGCTTTTACACAGGGAAAAATAACGTTTGTTTGCATAATTATTGTTTCGTTCAATAAAAATTGTTCAATAAAAAGCTCACAGATATGTTTTGTTGACTTTTATACAGTATTTTCACTTTATGATCAACATTAAATTACCATTTCAATTATCGCATTTTAACCTTAAATGCCTGATTTTTCAAAAATCACTGTAATAATGTTTTTCGGCTTTCATTTTTAAAATAAATCATTGGAAAAATACTTTAAAAAATCCTATTTTGTTTTAATTATGGTTTACGGCTAAAAAACAGTTTGTTACTAATCGGCAATACTGGTCTTTAATTGAAAAAATAATTTTCCTTGATAAAATTCTATAATATTAAACACACAAGAATTTTAGGAACTATAATAAGAAATAAATTTTACTTGCTCACTGCAGAGCAAAATAGGATATTTCGCAAGCGTCCAAACAAAACAAAAAGAACATGTAGCAACAATGGAAAAAAATAAATCTATTCTTAAACATCACAAGTGTTGCCATCTACATGCTGAAAATCGATTTAATAATATTTTCAGAATGTATTTTATTGGCAACATTAGGCATTATAGCTTCAATATTATTCTAATAGTATTTTAGAGCCTAAATTGGGTATGTTGCCGAAAAGCAACACCCGGCATTTAAGAGTTAAATTTATCACAATTTTTACAATTTTTTGCTGTCCTTAAAGTTTTTACAAAGACTGTACCAGTGAGAAAAATTTCCAGGAACTTAACGCCATACGTAAAGCTTTGCTGAACTATCAAAGTGAATCGGCACGTCAGACGACGATTAAAGATTGTTTTAATTAAAATGTGTTTCTAAGCTCGACAATAGAATGAAACTAGTATGTTGTGGCCATCACAAAACTTTCTTCTATATAAATCACATCAATTAAATCATTTAAATAGTACAAGAAATGACAACGATTTAGCACCAATTCATATCAAAGTGTATCTGAATTTGAAGTTGGATGAAAATTCGTGCATTAGTTCTTGAGATAGAGCTATAGCGGAAATTCTGAAAAAAATGTAGCATAGCAGCGCCACCTGTTGAGCGATTTACACCAAAAGTAAACAGCACTAAACGATATCAAGGTATACCTGAATCTGAAGTTTGTTGAAAATCCAAGCATTAGTTCTTGAGATAAAGCTATTGCAGAAATCGCAAAAAATACAGCATAGCAGCTCCACCTGTTGAGCGATTTACACCAAAAATTAAACAGCACTAATTTATATATCAATTCATGTCAAGGACTAACTAAATCTGAAGTTTGATGAAAATCCGTGCAATAGTTCTTGAGATACAGCTCTTGTGGAAATCGTGAAAAATGCAGCACAGCAGTGCCACCTGTTGGGCGATTTGCACCAAAACTTAAGCAGCACTAACTTATATCAGGGACTAACTGAATCTGAAGTTTGATGAAAATTCGTGCATTTTTTCTTGAGTTAGAGCTATTGCGATAATCATGAACAATGCAGCATACCAGCGCCACCTGTTGGGCGATTTTCACAAAAAAGTAATCAGCACCAAACTATATCCTGGACTAACGGAATCTGAAGTTTTATGAAAATCCGTGCAGTAGTTCTTGAGATACAGCTATTGCAGAAATCGTCAAAAATGCCGCATAGCAGCGCCACCTGTTGGGCGATTTTCACCAAAAACTAATCAGTTCCAGTTTATATCAAGGTCTAACTAAATATGAAGTTTTGTGAAATTTCGTGTATTAGTTCTTGAGATAGAGCGCCCACAAAATTTGTGTCACATACAGACAGACGGACAGACAGACAGACGGACAGACAGACAGACAGACGGACAGACAGACAGACAGACAGACTCACAGACAGACATTTTGTAAAAACATGTTTTTTGGAATCTCTGACTCATAAGACGTGTAAATCCGTCGAAAACTGGAATTCGAAAATTTTCATGAAACCAATACTTTCTTCTTGTAAAGATAGAAGAAAGTAAAAAAGTGCAATTCAAAGTGTGCAACTGATGCAAAGGTTTGACAATTCTCACTTATTTTTTCATTTTAGAAATGATTATTTATTATTTTTTTATGTTTTAACTTTTTGCTTCCTTCTATCTTTACAAGAAAGTATTGGATTCATGAAAATTTTCTAATTCCGGTTTTCGATGGATTTACGCGTTTTAGGGGTCAGAGATTTCAAAAAACATGTTTTTACAAAATGTCTGTCTGTATGTGACACAAATTTTGTGGGTGCTCTATCTCAAGAACTAATGCACGGAATTTAATAAAAATTTATATTCAGTTAGTCCTTAATACAAATTGATGCTGATTAGTTTTTGGTGTAAATCGCTCAACAGGTGGCACTGCTATGCTGCATTTTTCACGATTTCCGCAATAGCTCTATCTTAAGAACTATTGCACGGATTTTCATCAAACTTCAGATTCAGTTTGTCCTTGATATGAATTGCTACTGATTACGTTTTGGTGTAAATAAACCAACAGGTGGCGCTGCTGTGCTGCTTTTTTCATGATTCCCGCAATAGCTCTATCTAAAGAACTAATGCACGAATTTTCATCTAACCTCAGATTTAGTTAGACGTTGACACAAGTTGTTGCCAATTTGTTTTTATTGTTAATCGCCGAATAGGTGGTGCTGTTATACTGGAATTTTACGATTCTTGCAATAGCTCTATCTCAAAAACTAATAATGCACGGATGTTCTCCCAAATTCAGATTCAGTAAAACGTTGACATAAGTTGTTCCTGATTAGAATTTGGTATAAATCACCTAATAGGTGGCGCTGCTAGGCTGCATTTAGACGATTTCAGCGATAGCAATATCTCAAGAACTAATGCACGGAATTTCATATCTTTAGAATCCTCATGAGGGACATGGATTGCCATTCAATTTTGGCAGTGTGATAGCCAATTTTAAAGTATTAACATGTATGAGATAGAAGAAAGTTTTGGGATTGGTACATCCGACTAGTTATTTTAATTAATCGTGCATCTTAAATAATCGAAAATGGTAGCTAAATTAAATTTGTATGATTGCAGCTTTATATTTCTACAGTCAAAGATTTTACACCTTAAGTGACTACAATTTCGATTGTACGTCTTTCTCTCTCAGTTATACCACCTTTTAGAACGGTCCACTGAAAGACGTATAATCGGTGTTTTACTTTATTAATTCCTTTCATTGCAATTTCATTGCTGTTTCTTACTTCTGTTAATTTTTTTCTCATCGGTAATACACATAAATATATGCTGACATGCAACCACATTGCGTGTAAAATAGATATTTATCTTTTAATACAGAGATATTGTGCCAAGCACTCGGGGTTATTCTTCAAAATTTGTGTGAATAAATATAAAGTTTGCAAATTTTTTTCAATAAGAATTTTATAAAATTTCCACTTTATCACTATTTCGAACATTTCTACAACCTTTTATTTTTTTCTCAGATGCTTTATCTTTATCCGAATATGTGAGCCCATTTTCATAATTTCTTAAACATATTCAAACTAGAGGTATGCACGGGCCGAAATCTCCAGGTCCGGACCCGGTCGACACATAGGGGAAAAAATCTGCCCGACCCGGAATAAAAATTATCTGCCCGAGCCCGGCTTAAAAGTTAAAAGTTTGGTCCGGCCTGGATAATTTTTTTTTTTTTTTTTTTTGGACCGGCCCGATATAACAGCTATAAGTTCGGCCTGGTCCGGAAAAAAGTTAAAATCCGGCCGAGCCTGGCTCGTCTCGAGGGAATTTCTTCAAAACATTGATTTGTACGTCGATTTGGTTAAAAATTTGTCTCTTACGGGGAGTTCTGATTAAAAATACTTATCTTAGCTTTTTTAGGTAGCTTTCATAAGAAATACTACCTGTTGCAGTCGTTACCATGGTACAACTTTTGAAAAGTTCCTTCATAACTTTTTATTATCTGACCCCAGGAACCCAAAGCCATCCCCCACCTAAAAAGTTTATATATATTTCCATTTCTGTTATTCAATTTCTGCTGTTTTTTACTGTGTTTTTGGATTCTATTTTAAGTGTGTTGGGGGGGGGGGGGGGCTGTATTTGTTATATCATTTTATTCATAATTTCACAGTTTTTGTTAGTGGTCGGTAATGTTTATGTAATGGTTATATATATATATGTGTGTGTGTGTGTGTGTGTGTGTGTGTGTATATACAGGGTGATTCATAAAGAACGAAATAATAGGCTATTGTCCTTAAATATTGCCCCTAGACACATACTTCCAATTGCAAAGTTTCATAAAAAAAAGGTGCAAAATTTAATGACATAAGTTGCAACTCCATGGTGAGGGGGGGGGAGGGGGTCTATTTGAGAAAATACGAAACCTAAATTTTTATACGGCTCCCGTAGTGTAAAATTTCCAATTAGAAAACTTTTCCTTATCCATTCCTGAATTAAACACAAAAAAATTCATCTCGATATCTGCAAAACTCGCAGAGATATTAAAATCCAAAATTCGTGACTTACATCATTTACCCATGCGACGAGTTATTCACTCATTTTTAATGCAAGATAGGGATCATCCACAAATTGCACGTTATTAAAAGTCGATTTAAGGCAGTGCCTCTTCTTCGAACATAAAATAGATTTTACGTTAAACCTGCTGTGAAAATATGCTGGAGTCTGCATGGGTCGAAATATCCAGGCCCGATCCCGAGCCGACCCATAGATAAAAAAGTTCGGTCTGGCCTGGTAAAAAGTTAAAATCTTAGCCCGAGCCCGGCCCGACCGGACTGGATTTCTACAAAACATTGTTTTTTACGTTGATATTGTTAAAAAATGTTTCGCATGGAGGTGTTCTGACCAAAAAAACTTATAGTTTTCTTTTTTCATGTTTATAATGTTCATTTTTAAAGAAGTGCCAAAGGCTGTGATATTTATTTCTTCTAATGAATATCTATTTATATGTAAATGTTACACTTGTCATTTAATATCGTTAATCCATATTCCATGTATTGGAGACTGAAAA
Source organism: Maratus speciosus (assembly GCA_963932465.1). Taxonomy (NCBI): domain Eukaryota; kingdom Metazoa; phylum Arthropoda; class Arachnida; order Araneae; family Salticidae; genus Maratus; species Maratus speciosus. The sequence continues at coordinate 464,013,731 of OZ010791.1, forward strand.
ATACTATACAGTAAAATCTTCTAAGACGAAATCACAGGAAAGAAAAAATGCGTTACAGACAAAATTCCTTTTTAGGAGGTGTAAATATAGTGTATTCTTTTCTCAGATATTATTATATTAATTTTGCATGGATCAACACATTTTTCCGTTTAAGACAGCATTCCGTCATAGGCAGGTTCTTTTTCCCTGGTTTTATTGTATTTCATTTTTTTTATTTGCCTTTAAAAAAAATGAATTTTGAAGTTTAATTGTAAAATGATGGCGATTAAAAAAAAAATATGCATTTTCTGTAAAAATTTTTGCGCTGAGCCAAATTTTACTGATTTTTGCATAGATCAGATCAGACACAGACAATGATTTTAAAACGGGTTGGGTTGAGACTGACTGAAAATTTCGCCCCGTGCAGACCTAAGAAGAAGGAAGCCAGTGCCGGATCGGTATGAAAAAATACGTTAGGCCCGGCCCGGCCCGGCCGAGCCTTCAGAAAACAGTAAGATCCGGGCCCAGAACACAGACTTTTTTTTAACGTTCTCGCCGGGACGATATAAAACCTGAAATTAGGGCTAAAATTATGAAAAACTCTTAATCGGTATGTTAGAAAAAACCTTGCTTTAAATCAACTACGGACGTTTAAATAGTACAAAAAGAAGATGGAAAGGGCAAAAGTTAAACTGAATCGGAAGTATAAGCTACAGAAAGGAGTTTCTTATTCACCTGCAATTTTTTAAAAAGTATTTAAACATTTTATTAGGAGCCAATCTTTAAAACTTTAAATACGTTTTTTCGCATGGTGGTTATTTTTCACCCTTTCTCGTCTTTAGATTAATATAAGTCAAGAATTGTTAAAGAAAAAAGGTGCAAACTTAAAAAATGTCTTTTTTGATTATTTTACATTTAATTTTGCTTTGGCAAATTTGAAAAAAACATTTACTTTTGAGAATATGATTAAAAAAGAAATAAGTTACATTATTTTTAAATTTCATATTTTTAATATTTTTAAAATTAATATTTTAAAAAATCCTGAAACAAAATTTAAATTATATTTTCTTCTTTAATTAAATGAAAAAAATTTGAAATTCGACAAATAATGTTTCGAGTTATAACGACTTTAAATTACTCCACTTAAAATAATCACTTTCAATTTTTTAAAAAGATTTATGAGAAATTTTAGGATGTGATTTTGTTTGCAAATTATATGGTTAATCACAAAAAAAGAAAAAAAAAATCAAAATTCTAACTGAATAAATACATTTTTTACATGTTTCCTGGAGCTCGTAAAATAACATTGTTTCTTGAATTGCACGGATTTCAATTTGTGTCTAATCCCTTAAAACCGGACGAATTATTTAAACGAGCATATTTCCGAGAGTTTTGCAGATTTGAAATGGAATTTTTTGTGTTTAATTCAGGAATGGATAAGGAAAATTCTCCTAATTGGAAATCTTACCGTACAGGGGCCGTATAAAAATTTTGTTTCCCTATTTTCTCAAATGGACCCCAACCCCCATAGAGTTGCAACTTATCTCAACAAATTCTGCACCTTTTTTTATGAAACTTTGAAATTGGAAGTATGTGTCTAGATGCAATATTTAAGGAAATAGCCTATTGTTTCGATCTTAATGAATGACCCTGTATATATATGTATGTATTAAATTTTGTCAATTATGTACGGGTCGTCTTCAAACTCACCAAAAACATTGAGATGGCTAATATTTCGGCGGGGATTGCAAACGGGCAAAATCGGCCCAAGGAGGTGGAAATGGGGAGGGGTTAAAAATTTTGAATACAGCCTTAACGTGATTACAGAAAAATGAAATTAAAAATTCGTCAAAAATGGCCAGATAAAATTGTTAAACTGCGTTTATCTCTAATCTTGATTTAGTTTTTGTTGGTGAAATTAGTATTTAACTTCGAAATCTACATCCGTCTGTAGGAATTTTTTTCATTTTTATAATTTTCATTTTTATAGAAGTGCCGTAGGCTACGATATTTATTTTTTTAATGAATCTCTATTTGTTGTATGTGAATGTTTCAGTTATCATTAATATTTTTAATCCATATTCCATGTATTGGAGGCTTAAAAATCTGAAAAATGCTATACATTAAAATCTTCTAAGACGGAATTGCACAGAGAAGGGAAAAAAATGCGTTATAGACAAGTTTCCTTTTTAGTAGGCGTAAATGTATTATATATCTTTTCTTATGTATTAGTATATACATTTTGCATGAATCAACACTTTTTTCAGTTTAAGACAGCATTCCGTCATAGGCAGGTTCTTTTTAACACGTTTTATTATATTTTAATATGCCTAGAAATCTACTATTCTTTAAAAAGAATAAGTTTTAATGTTTAATTGCAGAATAACAGCGATTTAAAAATGTGCGCATTTTTTGCAAAAATTTTTCGGCCAGGCCAAATTTTACTGATCTTTGAAAGGACCAGGCCATGCCGAGACAATGATTTTCATACGGTCTAGGTCAAAACCGGGACAAAATTTTGGCCCATGAAGACTGAGAAGAATTAAACCAATCCTGGCTCGGCACGGAAAAAATAAGTTACGCCCGACCCGGAAAGAATAATGACTAGGGCCGGCCCGATCTTTCAGGAAAAAGTATGGCCCGGGCCTGGCCCGAAAAGAGTGGAGACCAGGCTTGGCCCGGCCCGAGTGCCATGAATGAAAATAGGCCTGAGCCTGGCCCGTGCAGATCTCTGATTCAAGCACTAAACCTCACTACATAGTAAACTGCACATTTTTTAATGTTGCATTTTGGAGTAATGGTACTTTTGTTAATTTATAACATCTTGATAGAAATCTACTAAAATTTTTTATGGCACACTTAAAGTCCTCTTGCAGTCCTCCGCCAGTTGAGAATCATGCCTTACAGAATCTTTTTGTGTAATCTCAAAGAAAAAAAAAAATACGAGTAATTTAATCAATAAATTTGATTTTCCAATCTAAGATAAATTCGAGTAATCTATCCCAATAAACGTAACCCCTTATAAAGGCTAAATTTAGAGATTAAAAGTGAAAGAAACTGGTATTTTATTTCTTTTGTAAAAGTTACTTTCTACGTAATTTGTAAAGCATACAAAAGCCTCGATAGAGTTTGATACAACCAAGCCTAGACTTATATCACTAGAATGAAATTATTAAAATGCTTGAGAGTTAAAAGAAAAAAAAAATAAACAAAGAAAAACTTCTTTTTTTTAACTGTTAAACTAAACATTGAAATACCGATATTCGATTGTAAATTTAAATGACTTGAGAAGAGTGTTACTAATTTAGCGTATTTTTTTAATTTCGAAAGGTTTAGATATTTTTACTTTATTTAATGGCAGACACTTCGTGATTAAACAAAGAAAAATTACTATTAGGAATTGCCAAGTAAAGAAAACTGCAAAAATTTTACGCTTTTGGGGATTTTTTTCTTTTTACTTGTGAGAATGATTTAACTTCTGGATAAAGATATTTCAGTACTTTTTTCTTACAGTCCATTTGAATTTTTCAGTAAATTTAACAAATATTCGACTTTAACCTTAAACTGAAAATAAACACAGGCTTAATTATGAATATTTTAGATTGCTTTCTTTTATTCCTAGGTCGTTTTATTTGTCCAGGGTACGTTGGATACTGCATGAGCAAAAGTGCCGTTGTTGCCTTAACTTCCGGGCTGCGGATCGAATTAGCCAAGTGGGGAGTGAAAGTCATTAGCATTGAAGCTTTTTTCTATTCGTAAGTATTTAAGTGTAATAAAATGTAAATGTAATATTCCCCAATCAAGCTACACTTTTAGAAACACTAAAATATCAATATTAAATACTCTAAAAGGATGTTTTATTATTTTTAAACACGTTATTTTTAGTTAAAATATTTTGGATTTTCTTTTTCTTTTTTAGTATACATTTAAGAAACAAATAGTGAAAGATGAAAAATATCTGAACACAAGCGGTATTGCACCATTGTTTAAAACATTTTGTAATGGGTAACGATTATTCAGTAATATTACATTGCATTTTTTCCTTCCCTAAAATAGAATATTTCTTGAAATTTTATATTCACTGTCTCCCGCTCCTCTGCTAATATACAGAAGCAGACAAAACATTTCCTTGAATTTTTCACCTCGTATTGTGGCCGACATTTAGACCAATGTCAGACGGGCGTCTTTTTTGCTTAAGTATTATTCATTCACAATGCTAGCATTGTGAATGGATAATACTTAAGCAAAAAAGCAGCCCGTCTGACATTGGTCATAAATTCATTATAGTCTAAGAGGCAGCGTCATTTGTTTCGATATCATATAAGACTATTTTAAATATGTAATTGATGTTACTTATCAGTCACGAAAACAGCCGTCAGATATCGCGGTAGAAGTAGTTGAAGACACCACACAGTCACGGCAAACTGGGCTGCATCTCGATTTCGGATGTTACTGCGACAAGTTGACAATCATCCGTAATCCGGATACGATTCCTTTCGTTTTGACTGCGCGATGTTGCGGCCCTCGAGGCTTCATCTACCGCTGTCACGACAGCTGATGACTATTTTCGTGATTAACTAAGATCTGTTTTTGTTATTAATCAATTAAGATCAATTACATAATTAGATATCAGCTTGTATGATGTGACTTTAAATAACAGTGTAATAGCCTGCCGAACTATTATACTCTAGTTTCAGAACAGGATCTGTAAAGCATTTCTTAACTGTTACAATGAAAACTAAAACGTTCAAGAAAAAATATTTTAAGATAAAAATTTGTTAGATTTTTAACGGCATTTTCTGCCTTATATTTTAGCAATTTTTAAAGAATGTTCCGGTCAACATTCGGATCCTAATAATAAGTCATTAGCACAATATATAAATGTGAAACATGTCAATCATATTTAAATTATGACTAATAAATTCAATAAAAATAAAAAGATAAAAAACTTCGTCACAGACAATGATATTTTATTCAAAAGCGTTAGCAGAATACACTGATTAAATTAAAAATTAGCACATCCAGGATCATACTCAGACAACATTTCAATTAATCTCGTTACTTTAGTATTCATTCTCCATTTCATTCTTTTCTGAACTTTACCTCCATAATCTGGATTAATACCAAAGAAGCACCTAAAATAATAATAATAAATCACATTTTTTTTTTCAATAAAATACATGCAGTATAGCCTTTGCACTATCACAACATTATGAATACTTAACATTATAGTTTTTTCCACGTTTCAATAAAAGATCACTTTTAGCTCACAGGCTATCACAGCCTGAGAGCTAATGTGCCCACAGGTTCTGTATGTATGTACGTACGTACGTAACGCGATATCGCTAGATAGAAATATCCGATTTGCTTCAAAAAAATTTTCTAGGTTCATTCTGACAAGACGCTTCCTCGATTAGTTTTGAGGGTTCACTGGTTAAGTACAAAGGGGGAACGGGGAGCTAATCCCCTTATCTTAAATAAATGGGTTTTTCCTGCAGAATTATTAGATTTGCTTCAAATTTGGTAAACCGGTTAATTCTGATAAAGCACTTCCCTGATTAGATTTGGAGGTTTATCGTTTAAGTATAAAGAGGGGAACGGGGGGGGGGCTAATACCCCCTTAATTTAGATGAGTTTTTCGATCCGATTTGATTCAAATTTGGTATACTAACTTATTCTGATAACGCGTTTCCCTGATTAGATTTGGAGGTTCATTGGTTAAGTATAAAGGGGGCAACTGGGAGCTAATATCCCCCTTAATTTAGATAAACGGATTTTCTATCCGATTTGCTTCCAATTCGGTTTATTCTGGGTAAGGCGCTTCCCTGATGAGACTTGGAGTCTCACTGGTTAAGTATAAAGATGGGAAAAAGGGAGGGGGGTGACCTCCCCCCCCCTCAAGTAATATTTATTTTTCGATGGGCATTATTCTTTGAAATAAGAGTATAAGATATAATTAGTGTGAATAGCCTGTGAACTCAATGCCATCAGTTTAACTGGGCACTTTCCTTTTTATCAGTATATATAACAGTAGATATCAGAATGTCCACTTTCGAATTCGTAGTATAAATACGTGAGTTTTTGTTACGTTTTTTGCTTTTCAGAAAAGGGGCCTCTATAATGAAGCTTCAAGACTGCTTTATGCAAATTTTATTATAGCTACTATCAACCAAGAGAGTCCGATCACCAAGGGCCCTTTGCATGTTATACTAAAATGTGGGCTTCTTTTATCAATCTTTTTTTTTTTTTTTTGCTACAATTGTTATAGATGTTGTCTTTACATATACTTTTATGTGGCATCGTATTTTTTAAAAATTATTATTATTACATAGCAACCCGATGTGTTACTAATCAATCACGAAAACAGTCGTCAGATATCGCGACAGCAGCCATCACACAATCACGGAAAAGTGGGCTGCATCTCGATTTTGGATGTTACCGCGACAAGTTGACAGTCATTCGTAATCGGGATACGATTCCTTTCGTTTTGATTACGCGAAGTTGTGGCCCCCAAGGCTTCATCTACCACTGTCACGACAGCTGGTGGCTGTTTTCGAGATTAACTTAGATTTGTCTTCTTTATTAATTAAGATCAATTACATATTTGGAAATCAGCCTGTATGATATGACTTTAAATAACAGTGTGCATGCATGAGATCTTCCAATTTTTAAGGTAAAAAAAGAAACCTAATTTAATTCTACATTTAGATCTATAATATTAAATTAGGTATATTATATTTATAATATTATATAATTATATAATATATTATATAATTATAATATTAAATTTCCTATTATAAGCAAGAAATCAAGTTTACAATGTAAATGACTTGAGAACTACAAAAATTAAGTTTTGCGATTTACGTGCTTTTGATGCACTTATAACAGAATGCAAGTTCGGACAAAAAACTTCGATCCTGCCCTATACGTAAATTCCGACTCCATGGTTAAAACTCCATATTCTACCACAATCCACTTATTTACATTCTAAATTAATTCGGAAAATTTTATTTCATACGAGTTCATAATATTAAAATCTTTAAACTTTTTGATAATAATTTTAGTAAATGTGGAAGTCAGTCATATAAAAATTCCGTAGATTACGTTTTTCTTAAAGAGACTGCCTTAAAATCATTAAATTCATTTATTCAAACAAAACAAAAATAAAGATATTTGTTCATCATTTCGGAATATGTAACGATATTCCATTATTAAACTTTTTCTTTCCTTTTTCTCCACAAAATGTAGTGATTTATTTGCCATCTTTAAAGAAATTACGTTAATTGTAATAAAAAATTAATACATCTGAAAATAGTTCAAAGTTTAAAATTCTGAGAGCTTATATGACATCCTCGGATCCATATTTTAGGAGAAGGAGTTGCGAAATACAGTCAGATAGTCATATTTTAAGGGGTCTGGTCACTCAGCTTCGGAATTCTCCTCCGTCTATGGGCTTTTGATGCATTCATATATTTAAAATATCTTCACGGGAAATTCATATTTTTAACATCTTTTTTCTGTGCACTCTTCTTAAAGGATGTCTCTTTTTTTCCTTAGTTTTCAAAATACTTCTAAAATCTATGCTGAATTTAATATTTTATGTGTTAAAAGCGGGCGAACTATGAGTAAGATTTTAACACTTCATATAAAATTAAGTTTATACTTTAGAAATATTTTGAGAACTAAGAAAAAAGAGACATCTTTTAGGAAGTGTACGCAAAAAATAGAAGTTGAAAATATTAATTTCCCGAGGAGATATTTTAAATATACGAATGCATCAAATGTCCATAGACTTTACATTGGTGAGGGGGAAATCGGAAGCTGAGTGACCAGCCCCCTTAATATGATAGATTCATCTCGCAAGACAAACTTACTTTTTTTGACAAAGTTACCTTGTAAGATTTTGTTATTTGGAAAAAAATATATATATAATAAATTGAAGGAATTCAAATCATTGAAATGGCTTTATTGTAGCACAACGATAGCGTTTTTTAGCAGTCTGGAAGGACATCCCCGAATTTTCTTTCCTTGGCAATGTTAATTAATTTATTTTCAGTTATGGGCTCTAATTCTGAACTACCACTTCAGTATTGAACAAAACATTTAGTAGCCATGACAACAATACTAACTCTTAGTATTCGTTATGATCAGGGCTTAATTTCTAACAAAAAAAGTACCGGAGCCCTAATATTCTGCAGTACTAACAACCGTAGCGTGCCCCCTCGCTCCCCCCCCTTCCCGTCACTACAATCTGCATATTTATATTTCATACATTATTTGCGAAATTTAAAGCTTTTTTTTTTTTTTTTTTTTTTTTTTTTAGGAAAATAAAAAATGTACTTATATCTATCAGCATATACTTAGTTGTCAACTATTCCACTTTTTAGTTATCACTCTTTCCGAATAGAAATCTTTACCAGAATTCTGGGATTAAATATGGTAAGGATTATGATTCGGAAATAGTGTTAATACAGAAAAGGAATAGTTCGCAGCTATGCATTTTTTATGAAAAAATGAATAAAATTTATAGACTATAATATTTATATGCTGAAGAATGGAACAACATTTTTCAATTTCCTATAAAACGGTGCATAGCTTAAACTATAATCGATTTCTTCCGCTTAACAATCTATTGTGGTGAGTGTCCCTGAAAACCGGATTAAATTAAAAACTTGACACCGTTATCGGAAAGATTCGATGCTTTTATAGAAAAAGAGGAAACACTGCTCGATTATCTTCTATCATAATAACAATACATACATCTGTTACGGCCAAAACCCGGAGCTTGGCCAGTTCGCGAATTGGCCGGCCAATTCGGGAACTGGCCGAGATTCCTGGCCAAAACCCGAAATACGTGAAATGAACAGCGTATTTCGGGTTTTGGCCGGCCAATTCGCGAACTGGCCGGGAAGCCTTGGCCAATATACGAAGTGGGGATTCAAGGCTACCCGGTAGGTGGCAATGACGTGCACACTTGATAGGAAAGAACGTTCTATACTGTGACGATTATATTCTGATATGTTGGACAATTTCCCGCCTGTTTGATATATTTCGATAAATTGGGTTTATTGTAAGCATTATATTCTAATCTGCTGAAGATTTCTGGTCTCTGTGACAAATATCGATGCATCGGATTCATTGTCCAATCCAATAAACAAATTATTTGAGGGACTCTGTAAATGAACGACAAATTATACCTAAGCAATAAACTATAGAAAAATGTTGTAGAGCATATTAGTAATATATAAGAGTTTCATTACATTTGAAGTAGTGTAACATAATTAAAATACCTTATAAACGATTTTTTCACATATATCATAATTCTTTATCTGAATTCTTTTGGGAGTCCTATAAACGAACTATAATGGCTACTTAATCAATACTCTCTATATAAAAAAAAAACATATTGCTCACTACATAGTTAGGCATGTAAATTTTATTATATTTGAAATAGTGTAATATCAATTAAGTGCACTAGAAATGATCTTTCACCATTCACTGCAATGTAACGAAATACTTTTGAGTGTTTCTGTAGACAAACTATAATTGCTACTTATTTCATACCCTTTAGATAACAATTTGTCGTCCATCTTAATGAAGCATACCTATTTTATTATAATTGAGATAATGTAATAACATTAAAATGCACTGAAAAAACCATTGATGATATTGTAATGAAATACTTTTGTGTGTTCCTGCAAATTAACCAAAAATAGTACAACTTCACTAGTAATACCAAAATGTATTTATAAACCTAAATATTATAACAATTACAAGTCAATCCGAGTCTTTACCCGAGTTAGAGCACGGGCATGCATACGACCAGACAAATTGAATTCATAAACACTTTCAACTATGTTAGAAAATGATAAAACGTAAAAATCGGTTTCTATATACCAATTTCGCGAATTGGCCGATAGTGTATGGCCACTTCGCAAACTGGCCGATTGCATCTGGCCAGTTCGGGTTTTGGCCGGCCAATTCCCGAATTGGCCAGTCAGTTTAAAACGTTGTTGGCCAGTTCGCGAATTGGCCGGCCAGTTCGGGAATTGGCCAATTTCGGGTTTGGGCCGTAACATATCTACTTACAAATGAAAGTGACTTCGTAAATGTGCAGGGCAGAGCCTTAAAATGGGCAGCGTTCATGATACAAAAAAAGTGCAATTGCACTGGGCTCCGGAGCCCTGTATTTATGAGCTCTGGTGAATTACGACCAATATTTAAGTATTTACTAAAAGCAGAGAAGTACCGGAGCTGAGCTCCGGCGCAAATTAAGCCCTGGTTATGACCCTCAGCGTCTCTTTTCAAGATCGAAGCCATACTGATTTTACTCGGAATCAGACTCTTAGTATGGTATGGTAACCATAAAATACATGGTGATGCAAAAGAAATAAAAATCCTTAGTAAAACGGTGAGGTTTTCACGTAAATACACAGAAAAACATAGGAATTTTCGATAGCCATTCAAATTATTATCAGAATAGCTACATTCGTCACCGTTAAGTAGCACTGGTTCGAAATCTGCTGCCTTGCTGCCTGTCGCTATCCATTGGGCTCTTCCCGCGTGTTCGAATCCCATCCTCGTCGGTACATATTTACTACGCGGCCATAAAGCGGTCACCCGCCCCGATACCATGTATCGAATCAGTTCAGCTGGGGCTACATACCTGGCAGGTAAGGGCCTGATCACTGGTTAGAAAGAAAGAAAGAAAAGCATCATATGACAATATTTATTACAGAAATCGTGTTCGATGCTCTGCAGAGCAACTTGCCCAGTCTGACAGCTATCTTCAATAATGGCGTCCATTTGTAATCTTATATGAATTCTGCTGCATCGCTGTACAAGCTGGGTACACAACTGAAACGCCACTTGTTGGTGGCAAATATATTTATTCTGGCAATAAAATATTAAATGTTTTGAAAAAAAAATTCCATGTTTTTCAGTAAGTTTGTGTGAAAATAGCATCGTGCTTGTGTATATTTTTCGAATTATGGAATTCTTATTTTTATCTTTTGTGATTTTCAGATCATCTGCTAAATTCATTAATTGAAATCAAATGTATACAGCAACACACGGAGTATCTTGATTACCTCTGAATAAATTCTAAGGTGGCAGCTGCTGACAATGGATAATCTATATTGAGGCAATAGTATAAACAGAATAGGCAAATGAATGCATCTTTGAAAGTTTTAATTCCTTCCATTATGATCTTCCCCTTGGCATACAACATACAGCTATCATAAGAAAATTCCGATTGACCTAAAAAGAGGAAAACAATTTATCAATGAAGGATAAAATTAAAATACACATCACAGTAACAATTATATTTTCGATTGTCACTCAAATTTATGCCGTGTTTTTCTTGTTCTCTGTGATTCATTAATAACAACGTTACTTATTTATTGGCGATACTTATCTTTTCACGATTGTAAAAAAATCGTTTAGGAAAGCAAAATAACGCACACAAATTTCGAGAAAAATTACAAAATTGCAGGACATGAGTCCACACTTAAAAATTGAAACGGTGTTCCTTTTACGAATAAAAAATCAACGTGAAAAGCAAAAGAAAAAAAAGCTAAAAATCGCACAGCACAAAATAAAATTTGCGAAAAATCCAAAAATTGCTATATGAATTCTGAATAAACTTTAATGAAATGAGGACAAAATTTACCAATTTGGGCTAAGAGACTGAAATCAGATTCCTTTTACTAATATAGGAAAAAACTGCGAAACGTGGAAAAAAGACTAAAAGTTAAAAAAAAAAAAATAAACTGGCTTTGAGGTGCATAACTTTAGCGATATCTTGCTGGCAGGGCTCGAAATGGAAATATCCAAGAAACCGGAACGCTATTTCAAAATTATTGTTGACTAAAAACTTTTTTGAAGTACAGAAAATTTATATCTAACCATACAAAAACAATCTAAACTAGTTCGATGTGTTAATACCAAAACTTTATGCTATCTCATAGATCTTTATGTTTCAAAAAGTAGTTACAAATGTTGTACTTCAGTACTATTAGTTCAATATTTCAATATTATTAATTTAATAGTATGCCAACTTTGATTTTAATCTTAAATTTCTGCTTCAGTCAATATATCGGAATAAAAATGAGTTAATTTTGATCATGATATTTATTAAAATCAATAATTTTTAGTTATTTTATTGTACATCAACATAGAGCACAATAAGCTATATACATAAAACTGTAATAAAATGTTTGTAATTAAATGTTTAAAAATTGCACGAACCGGAACGATATTTATCATAATTTCACGAACCGGAACAATATTGGTCATAATTTTACGAACCGGAACATCGTTCCAGTTTGCTCTGGCACATTTCGAGCCCTGCTTCCTGGAAAATTTTATATCTTTGCGCAACGGTCTCTTCAGAAAACAACCCACAGAAGACACACACACACACACAAATCTATCCTCTATCCTTATATTACACTGTTGATGATTCTTTTATTTCGAACATGTATTCCGATTCTTTAAATTTAAAATAGGGCTTAGTTGAACAAACCAATAATAACTGAAAAAAAAATAAAAATGCTGGAAAGTTGTTTTGTTTGTTTAATCCTGTTGTAATGCATTTTCTTCTAAACGTCTTTAAAATTCTTATTCAGCCTTTTATTATATTAAAAATACGCAAAATAACTATATTTGTTAGACTTAAGTAAATGGCATATTCGTTAAATTTCAATAAATCTTAACTTTTGTGATTCGGATCAGGGGCGTCGCCATGGGGGGGGGGTATGGGGGGGGAAGCCTCCCCCCCAATATATGTGCAGTTGGGAAATTCTATATTTTTGAGACATTTTCTTTTTTAAGGGTAATAGTAAAAAAATTACGAAATTTTTATTGTTTTGGTGATTATTTTGAGTACTGCAACAATAAACAAGTTAAATTATCAAAAGAAATACAAAAAGAAATCAGCCACATTTAATATATCATTGTATTTCTCAGTTCTACAAAAATATTGTACATCTACTAGACCTAAATTTCTCTACTCCTGTCCATCAATAACTGACTGACCAGTTCCTTTATTTCCTCCAAAACCTTGTTCCTTTCTCAAAAATTTCACCCTACCTCCCCTTCTCCTCCCAAAAGAGAATCCAGCTATTTTAATCCAAAGGGATTGCAGCTTCTTTTGAAAATTGGAGATCACTTGTAGCACAACAAAAAGGAATGTAGTAACCTACTTGAAACACAGCTATGGGCAAGATTTGATGAGTTTTCACAACTTTTTTGACTAATTTTGCGATTTTTGGAGAATATTTTACTCATTTTCGTGATTTTTTTTGCCGCAAAAATTAATTAACCCTTCGCTGTCAAGTAAAAAGCGTTATATGAGCAAATGCGGATATAAGAAGTCGTTAGTTTAGATAAATTTGTCACATTTTACTTTTATTTGTGTGCGGAAATATATATCAGTCCTGTTCGTTTATATTTATATGTGTTTATAAAATTTTAAACCAAAAGTACAGTGTTCTGTGTTTAAAGCTGTTCTAAAAAGTTACTATAAATCTCAGGACGAGGAAACCCTTCTTAATAGGAAAAGAGTTTTCGTGCAAGTTTTGGAGCATCTAAAAATCCATTCGAGGATGAAAAAGGTAAAAAATGGACGATTTTAATTTGGAACAGAAATATGACCATGAAAGCAGTCCATCAACTGGAGAAAAAATCAACATGCAGTGTAACACTGACACGTTGCACTTTAATAAAATTTTGAAGAAATAAAGATTTCCTTACAGACAAGCTCACAAACAATTATGAATATTAGGATGTGACTGGAGAAGCTGATTTCCGAAAGCACCGTAGGAAAACGGTATCCCCAAAGGCAATAGATAAAAATAATAGCACAGCAATGGACTTGACACACATAAGTTTTACAGTAAAGAATTATAAGAAATACAAGAAAATTTCGGAAATTTAGTAATGGGCTTAATTGACAATGTTCCCTATATCAAGAGAATATTGCAGAAATGCATTCCATATTTAAATTACAATTGTGCAAGGGAAAAGTTAATAATATTTCCACCTAGATATGAGAAACCGGATGTACGTGACTTGCAGAGTCAAATAGAAATAAACCAAATCCCAACTCACTTAACAAACCTTTTACTCATGCCATGAAATTCAAAGACTATTTGGGTCACACTGTCAAAATATATACTCGTACCTTAACATTCACAGCAGCTTATCTTTATGGCGTTGCATCTTATGAAAGAATCTTTAGTCAAATAAAAATTTAAAAAATGTATATTGCAAGCTACAATGAGGGATGACAGACTTGACAGCCTAATGCTTTTAAAATATGACAGTGAAATAGGGAATTTTATTAAACTAAGCGATGTTATTAACAGGTGAGCTTCTTTGAAGACCACAAGAATTAATATTAAGTGAAAAGTAGTCGGATGTGCCAATCCCAAAGTTTTCTTCTACTCCATACATGTTAATGCCTCAAAATTTGCAATCACAGTGCCAAAATTAAATGACAATTCTTTGCCTATAATAACAAACTCTAAAGGTATAGATTTGTTGAATTGTGTGCATTTAAAAAGGAGATATAAGCATAGTATTTTTCAAACAAATCATTGAATTTTGGCACCCAGCCTCTTAGATGTATACCAAAATTCCTTACTCAAAGTGCACAAAAGCGATAGCTTTGGGCAGTATAGACCCAGTCCTAATAAGGATCTATTTATGGGAAGTACTACTTATGTGGAATATGAAGTTTGATTAAATTCCGTGCATTAGTTTTTGAGATACAGCTATCGCAAAATCGTGAAAAATACTGCATAGCAGCGCCACCTACTATAGGATATATTTTTGAGATATAATTATCGCTAAAATCATGTAAATCGTGAAAAATGCCGCATAGCAGTGCCACCTGTTGGACGATTTACACCAAAAACAAATCAGCACCAATTTTTATCAAGGTACTGTCAAACCTCGTTAACACGAACTGTTTCCGATTGCCTTGTCCAGTTGTATGTAATGTAGTTAAGTTCCGATAACATGAACTCCTTTTAATAAGAACAAAAAAAGTTCCCCCTTGAGTGTTCGCGTTAACGAGGTTCGACTGTATAAGTGAATCTCTAAAGTTTTATTAAATTTCGTGCATTAGTTCTTGTGTTAGAGCGTCCACAAAATTTGTATCACATATAGGCAGACAGATATTTCCTAAAAACAGTCGAATCGTGTTCAGGACTTACTAAAACGTATAAATCAGTCTAAAACTGGAAGTCGAATTTTTTCACGAATCCAATACTTTCTCCTTGTAAAGATAGAAGAAAGTAAAAAGCGTATTTATTTTTTTAGTAAACAAACCCATAATTAGAATTTTTATGTTTTCAGTTTCAGAATTTTTCTTTGGAAAGGAGTTTTTTATGCAAAAGTATCATTTTAATTATTACACACGTTGTGCATATCATTTTAGTCGAAAATTGGAGCAATTTGTTTCAAGTTGGGAAATTTTCGAATTCTCCCCTCCGAAAAAATATCTGTGGCTACGCCCCTGATTCGGATTGCTATCTTTAGTTTTTTAAACCCAAAATTGATCCCGCCTCCCCCCTTCAACAATCCCGTAAGGGAATTGTTGAAATTCAATAAAGGAAAAAAGAAAAGAAAAGAAACGTGACCAGAGAGGGTTAAGAAACTAATTGGAATTCTTACTGAAACACGTGCATTAGTTAGTAAAAATATAATTTCTTTGAATTTCTTATTTCAACAAGTGTTAAAATTTATGTTTAATTACGTAATTCGTAATTTTCAAAGTCTATACTTTAAACATAACAGTGAAGAAAAACAATGAAACATAACAAAAAAAATATTCATAAATTCTGAAGGATTTTTTTCTTTTAAATACAATTATTTTCTTTTTTAAAATAGCAGTACGTTTATTACTTTACCTTGAACAACTATCAACGGAGAGGAGATTTCTTGCATATTAATAATTGACTCCACTTCATTGCTTGGTACTGCATTCTAAAATATAAAATACTTCATACATGAATTATGGTTAACTGAAACATACATGGTTAATTTAAAATGTCCAGAAATGGAGAATTTCATTAAAATATTAAAATGTATTATATACCGCTAACGAGACGCTTACATTGTTTATTTTATTACTAATATATAACACCCGACAAAAATGAAGGAATGTGAATGGTAAATCTTCAAAACAATATTTAAAAAACATATTTTTCTGACTAAAATAAAAAAATGATGCCTCATGCATTTTGTTAATCAAAAAGTATTATCCTTTGATTTTTGACGATTAGAACGAAGAAATTATGTAAACTACAGTTTAGTCATCAGCGCCATTTTAACGAGCTATTTCCAGCTACAGATTCTATGACGAAAATGCTTGTTTAGGTTCCCTCTACATTAAAAATTTTCTGTTTAGCGTGACTTTTTTTTTTTTTTTTTTTTTTTTTCCGCTACAAACTATGTTAAAATTCATAATTTTATCTGCAAAATAATTAAAATATGTTGTACCGATAAAAAATATTCATGTTATTTGCAAAGTCTTCAAATCTGATAAAATGCATTAAAAAAAGTACGATTACAACAGAAAGTTTCTTTGTTTATAATGTCAAAAGAATTAGCAAGAAACATAAGCTCCCTGATTTATTGGGAATTAAAACGGCCTACAGAGGCGCTGCTCGCAGCCTCCGGTACCGAAAAAATTGTCGTTTAATTTCCCTTTAACTAATCCTAAAGAGCCATTGAAATAATTCTTTAATGTAAATGCATTTGAAAGTTTTAGATATTCATATTTGGATAATTTTTACTTTGTCATAGTCAGAACACAAATGTCACAGTAAATCTGAAATTGTGCAAAAGAATAACCATTCTGAACAAATTAAAAATACATGTAATGCAATGTGCTTGCACGGCACTTTCTTGAAGCGAAAGTTATATCTTTTCTCCACCAGATGGCGTTAGTTATCCGTTATTTTTAATTTTGAACTTGTTGTTGTTGATTGGCCCTTAAATTTAGAACTTAATTGGATAGTTTTTGAAGGTTTTAAAGAAAGTTAAAATATTTAAAAGTTTCAATATACTTTTACAAATATTTTAAGAGCAGCATCGACATTAACCTGTATTTTTTTTTTTAATGAAGCGTTCAAAGAGTCATTCATTTGTTTGTAGATTTGCTGGAATTTGATTCTGAATGGCAACAGTATCGTTTGTTTAGATCTTATTTCTATGTTTATAATAGCTTAATTTTAATTTAGTAGAACTTAATACATTATAAATGGATGGGATACACATGTTTTATGTGAAAATATGCTGAACAGACATGATTTCAAGTAGAAGAAATTATCGTTTAGCTGTCATATGTTAGCATATGTTTTTCATTAAGCCTAACATGGCGTTTAGCTACGGTCGATTCGCAGACCAGAGTGGTTCGCACCGGCATGGTTACCTGCACTTTCCTGCACTCGGGTTTTATCATAAGTAGATTGTTGACTTAGTTTAAATCTTCAATTAGTGATCTTCAAGAGTTTTGTGGCAATACCAGGACCTGACTATTGCATAGGCAAGCGGGGTCTGTGCCGTGCGAAAATAAAAAAAAATCTATGGTACATTAAAATTTTCTATAATGTTATTTTATTTATGAAATTAACTTACTATAGACATTTAGTAATGTCAGAATTTTATAAAATGGAACAAATCTATCACAAAATTTCAGAATACGTTTTTTCACCTGTTGTCTTTTATACCTTTTTCATGAATTACAGGCAATCATAAATTGCATGCAAATTAATTTTATCTTAGCGACATCATATGGTAACATTAAAAACACTCCTCCTAGTTTATATATAAAAATGTTCGCCATTTTACCCTAGTTAATTTATTCCAAATCCTTATAATATGTATTTTTTACTTGTCTTTTAATAATATCTTAAATATCAATTATATTTTAATACCCCGCCTTTAATTCAGCGCATTATTTTACTCTTATTTTAAAAACCTTAATCAATTAAAAGTAACACTTGGTAAAAAGCCCTAATCTATTTATTCCTTCATTTTTTGAGACATTAAATTCTTATTTCTTTCTAATGTTTATTAATACCATTTTTATCTTTTATTAAAATTACTATTCGATATCCCAGAATTCCTTCTAAGTATTTGCCACGTCTAATCCCTTTCTCCTTTTAAAATTTCCGCTATAAGTAAAGAGTTCTGTCACTAAGTCATGTTTTCCCCGCCCTACACATCCTTTTCAACCAATCGCTAAGCGCGCTTTCACCTCCTTTCCCTCCTAACTTAAATTTCGTTGGCTCTGGTGTAGAACACGTCAGTGTACCTTTGCGCTTTTTTGCTGATTACAGCTTGCACTGGCTTGGAACAGAATATTTGTACGTTTTTTCGTTTGCTAATAATCACCTGTCACTTGGCGGAGTTGGTTTTTAAGCAGTATAGTTCTTATACAATTTAACATATTTGATATGAAGTGGTACAGCCCACATACGAGAGCCAATTGGAGTACTAGTGGAATTGTACTGAGATGTGAATTACAATAAATTCATTAATGATTATGCCTTTTTTTTTTTTTTTTTTTTTTTTTTTTAATTGAATGGGAAATTTTTCCTAATGTTTTAAAGTCCTGTCTTCCACCGTCGCCACTTATGACTGCAAAATGAGTATTCTATTCTACGGAATAATTGATGGTTGGCAATGACACGGCGTGTGTTCGTTGTCATAGTTTGCGTTTATATCGAGAAGCATATCATATATATCTGTAATACTCCCGAACCAATCAATCAATTTAAAAAGGCACAAATTTAGATAGTGCCTTTGGTACGAAAACTTATTAGTCAGACCCTGAGTAATACGGTGAATTCAAATCCATTAATCAAGCTGTAATAGTAAAACGTCAAAAATGTACGGAATACAACAAACTACATGTTATGGGGGGGGGGGGGGGGAGATGCAAATATGAACTAAAAAGTATTTTTTTAAATTACTCAGAAATATTAGTTACCTCGATTATCATATAAAGTGATTCTTTCGTTTCTTCGAAATATTGCATAATCAGCATCAAAATTCCAGACATGTCAGAAATTAATTCATCTTCTATTTTCACACCTGAAGACAAAAGTTCGAACAACGTATTCTTAAGTTTCTCCTTTTTGTAAGATTTTTCAGTGAACTGCGACATAAATGCGATAATGCTACTTCCTTTCATTCCTAGAACATTTCCTAATTTACTTCTCACATCAATACCAACTAATTCAATGAAATGCACAAGCAATCCTTCAATCGTGAAAAGATACGGCCAGTCAGCAATTAATTGGTTTATGTCACGACCTTGGTTAATCTCTCTTCTTTGCAACTTATAAGTTTGTTTAAGCAAAGTCTTGACGATGACACTGACATCTCTATTACTATTTGCATACATTTCTTTCATCACTTCTTTTTTCTTTTCCAAATCATCTTCATCTTCGATTATCTCGGGTTCAAAGTTACTGCATCCGTATGTCTTATAGCCTGGGTGGCGTTTTTTTTTCTCTCCAGAATTTCTGCTAAATCTAACAGAACTGGGATTCCTATTCAAATTTTCTATCCTAGTTATGACTTTTCTCAAAAGTGATTCGTACCCGTTACCGGCAGTTTCGGCACACCAAGTATCAGCTAAAGATTTAGGAAAAGTGTCGACGATTTTCTCAATTATATTAACCAAATTCCTCCTCTTAGGCTTTGGACATACATCCGTAATAGATCGACTGACAAATCTAACGAATTCTCGTTTATCCCTGGGATCAAGCCTTTTGCCTTTGTTTAAACATTCAGCTATGCCTCTTGGTAAATAGCTCCAATCGATTTCAAAATGTTGATCCCACTTCGGATGAATTAATGGTGGAATATTAACAGAATATGTTCCAGTCTTTAGGGTTCCTACATTCGAAATGCAAATGTTTATTTGTTCTTTAGCAGCAAGAGTCGGAGCAGCAGGAGCTGGAGAGGACAGCATAAGTACATCTGGAAGAACTTCTTCCACTGTGATTTCTATAAATAGAACAAATTTTTAAATATTCAAGATCATGAAAAATAATGTAAAAAAAAAGTTTTTTAAACATGCTTTCATTAAAATTCACAAAATATATAAAAATAAAATAAAATGTAATGCACTAAAAAGAAAAAGAATCTTGGGAGAAAAAAAAAAACAACAACACAAAAGAGCGAAGTTTAAATTAAATTGCGGTGAGCGCGAGTATGAAAGAGTAATGGATTTAAATGGGAATTTTGCCCAGATAGACAGCTATCGCCAAATTGGCTTCATATGTAGCAACATGTTTTTGTCGCCAATTTTGGCGCTATTGTAGTAACCCTGACATTAGTACTTTTCAACAAATACTCATTGTTGAAGATGATACTGATTTCTCCATTGAAAATAAAATTATAATTAACAATTAAGTAAAGTTGCCCCCCTTAGGGATCGAATTTTAAAAAATCAATGTCCAATTCACATTGCCTTTAGGAATACATATAGATTTCAAATTTCAAAGCTCTATGTCAACAGGAAGTGGGTGAAAAATGAATCACAAGATTTGACTACCATGTACAAACATATGGTAAGTTAAAAGAAAGCATGTTAAAAGGTAAGAGAGGTGAAAGAAGGCGGGATAGATATAACTAAATTTGGACAAGCTTTCATTACTGTGTAAATTATTATTGTGTTGTTATTTGAATTCATTTATTTTACATATATACTTTTTGATTTTCCAAGTTATGCTAACTTAATCAGAATATTGGGAATTTTGTAAACTAGACATGAAAAATAATGGCAATTTAAAAAGTGTATACGCAAAATTATTGCTATTTCATTACAATAGATGCGAGTACTTGTATGGATATTGATAAAATTTTGTGTTGCAGAAATAAGTATTGCCTTAAAAAAAATGTTTGACACATCATTTAATACAATGTACAAGGACATATAGTGCTATAAAATAGGTTAACTGGAAATTTTAGAAACTCAAGAAATCATTTAGAACAAATAGTGTGACCAATTTTAAAAACTGGAGATGCTTTACGAAAAAAAAAAAAAAAAAAAAAGACTTGAATAAGAAATTATAGAAATTTTTAATGAACTTTTCTTACTCAATGGAAAAATAAGGAGAAAAATAAGATCTTTTTTGTACTTTTTTTAAAAATCTCCAATCATTCTAAATTATAAAGAGCGGCGTTCTGTATACCTTAAATTCAAAATCATATCAAACAGTGTAATTTTACAGCCATTAATGCACAACTAAAAAAGTATTTAAAAAAATGTCTGAGCCACTATTATCAGCGATATTGAAATTTGTTTCATTTTAAAATGAGCAACCTACCACAAAACTTTTAGCAGATATTTTTAAGGGACATGGTAGTCTTTTGGCTTCAAAATATGCATTTATTTATCTTTTTTTTTTTTTTTTTTTTTTTTTTTTTTTAAGATTTTAGAACATTTTATAGTTGTTTTCTTTAAGCCGTTTTTGAAAAATTTAACATAAAGATGTAGAGATAGTTATCGCACATAGTGCACCAGCGAGCGATACTTGCTGCAAAAGTTTAAATGCGGTTTCTCGTAACAATGTTCTCTCAAGTTCGCATACAGAAAATATTTCGGCAATGGACGAATAAATTTCAGTCTTCTTCTTCTTTTCTTTTCTTTTTAATGAAACCTTACATATTTCCTTAGTTCTTGATCGATGCTTTTTTTTAAATTTTTAATTCGTTTGTTTCCTATAAACAAAACAAGGTTTTTTATTGAAAACTGATACATTAAGTTTGATAATCCGCCATTTTATTAAAAATGCAAAATTTCAAAAAACCGTTGATCAAAGACTAGACAATTATCTATATTTTAATGCGCTTTTTACTTCGCTGGTATCAGATGAAACCATTTGGAGAAATTTCGGGCACCGTGAAACGCCTACAAGCCACACAACATCGAGTCAAAACGAGTTCAAAAGGCGGATTTTTCAATAATTTTTTTAAAAATTATTATTTGATTTTTGAATTTTTAAAATATGTTTTTTAATGCAAGAACCAACATATTTCCGAACGCAAGAACAAATAAAATAATTCTTTATCAAATATGCTGTTTTTCAAGTCGAAAAATTTCCATGCTATCATAAGTATTTATTCTACTGTTCCATATAATTTTTGAAAAACAAGTTTTTTTTTTTTCTCGTTCGAGAAAACTGAAAATATTTTCTTGAAACAAAAGAGCATTTTCACTCTTTTAGTTCGGAAAAATACAATTTCTTAATGGTATATCGGCAATTAAAAGAAATACATTTTAAATCATAAAAAAAAGAAGGCTCCAACGAAATAGAAATAATTCATTCATTTTGAAGCTTGATGGTTCGCCAACATTTTCACATTTAAATAATTGCACACTAAATGCCATTTCAGATTTATAAATTTTTAATGTCAAGGTTAAACTACGGATTAAAAAACGTACAAAAGAAATTTGAATACACGAAAAATGGTTGGTAAGTGTTCCAAGACACCAATGAAAAACTTATGAAATAAAACAAGAACTACTGGGCAAAGGTTGATTGTTTTCATAAGTCAATAAATAAAATATTGAATTGGATCAACCGTTATATTTCTTAAGGTATAAAAAAAAAAAAAAAAAAAAAAAAGTTATTAACTGAAATGCTTCTGAAAATTTTGTAAACAATGTCAGACAAATTATTTCAAATTAAAAATGATTTATTCACTTACGTTTTTAAATTGAATCCATGATTAAAATTCATACAGCTCATACATATATGTAAATCTTTCATGTTAAAAATCGTAAAAGAAATGTCTTTCAGGGTGTGGGTGGGTCGTGTGTGTGTGGGGGGGGGGGGGGGGGGAGAGGATTTGAACTCTCCGGCCATTAAGGGGCTACTTCAGTCACCTGGAAGGACTCGCTCGCTAATGCTAATCCTATGGAAGAAATTTTTAAAGATATTTCTTTTGCATTTTAATATTTTCTTTTTTGCATTGGCTAGCTGAGATTGATCTCTACATCTGCCCTTTTTTACTTTTTCGATTTTGTTTGCAGATTTCTTTCAAGAGTATGCTTTCACTTTCGAAACTGGTTCCGAAAATGAAAGTGTCCTAATTAAAAATATCTGTAGATAAAATCGAAAAAGTAAAAAACGCCCTTTGTACAGATCGATCTCAGCTAGCCAATGCAAAAAGAATTGTTTAAAAATACCGAAATGCAAACGAGATATCTTTAAAAATTTCATCCGTAGGATTAGCATTAGTGAGCAGGTCTTTTCAGGTGACTGAAGTAGCCTCTTAATCCCTTCGCTCTTATGTACCCACTAGTAGATACGTGCGACAAAGGAGTACAACCCATGTATCCTCTAGACCCTAGTGGATACATGACCTATAATACACGAACCGCCATCTAGAGACAAAGCGTTAATAAATAGAAAATGTGAAAACGTACCAGAAAGACAGTTTAATTATTTGGGGGGAACGTACCCATCCCACTCCCAACTCTGAATTCATCACTGTAACAAACTGATATTTTCGAAGGAAATAAGTACCTATCACCACACTGGTGGCTCATAGTAAGCCAACACTCCAGATAACAGCCCAACAATGTAGTTCTTTTTATTTTATTTTTTGTGAAAATTTTAGAACCAATTCTCTAAATTCATTCCTTTTAAAATCAGTAAGTAAAGTTTCATTAATAAACCCCTTATAAACTAGGAAAATAGAATAAAATAATTACGAACATTTTCAAAACAGCTGCAGATGTTTCACTGTCTCCAATGTTACTGCTTGTCACAGCAAAACTTTTTATGTAAATTATATTAAAAATTATTATTTATACTGTTCATAATAATGTGCGTAAATGATTATTTGTAAAATGTTACAGCAACCACATTTTAAATATCAATATTGACCTTTAAAAATCAAATTTATTACAGATCATTTGGAATATTGATATATGTAAATACAGTCAATTTAAGTTATAGAGTGAGTCTTCTTAACAATGACAAATAGCTAATTTCTAAACATTTAGTGTTAGAAATATAATTTCAATTGAAAAATATATTTCAAATGTTGTCATTCGTCATATAAAAATCCTTTCACGTCAAAATATTTTTTTTCTTTTTTATTAAGTTACGTAATTCAAATTTTTTGCAGTGCCTGGTTCTATAACTCACTTGGTTATAATACTTTAAATTTTATTAATTTTCAGCTTTTTCTGGCACTAAAAACGTGGTTCTAGAACCAGAGTACACGTTTCTAATTTTAAGAAAATTCTTGGAATAATAATAATCGATATTAAAGGACATCCAAAATCAGATAAGAATTATTCAGGTAAAGAGAAACCCGGAAAACGCAATAACCGTTTGCCAGCGGAAGAACTAATTTATTGATCGACATCGTTCGATGGCCAGATGCTTCCTTAAAAGAAAATTATAATCTGCTCAGACTGTTGTTTATAATTGCATTCATAAAATGGTTTAGATTTGCCCTGAAAGGGATAAACAATCTTTCTGCTGCATCCAAATAAAAAAAATAAACGCAGCGGAAAATCAAAGGATTCAGATAATGAATTTGTTACCACTGCTGTAGTTAAAAATCTTGAATTATACAATGTGACCGAAAATATTTCTTTGGTTTACCATTCGACACACCAACGACCATTTGGCGATCCATCCATTCGTAAATAATAGATTTGTTGGAAAAAAATGTTTCACATACAGTTCTGAAACTTCTCTTTATAATCTTAAACTTAAAAAAGAGAATTTTTTTCTTGAAATATTTCCTCGAGGAAAGGGGAGAGGGGGTGTGATGAGCGAACTTTACAAGAATTAAGCTGTGTGGCAACTTCGTCAGCAATAAAGTTAAAAATTTCTCCAATTTGAAAATTTTCAGTTTTTTAGAAATAAAAGTCCCAGTTAAAAGCAAATAAAATTTTCTATATGATAGGCGAGTTCACTTATTTTAACAAATTCATACCACAGGTTGTTAGATATTTTAATTTACGAGTAAAAAAATTATGAGCACTCAGTATTTAACAATTTAAAATGTAGTATAAAATTAAAAAAAATTACATTAAGTAAAAAAACATTAAGAAATTTATATTCACCTAAATTTAAACACATTAAACTCTATAAGAATCATTAATGAGGAATGAGGTATCATTCAAAAGTTTTATACCTCAGTCTTCTGACATAGTGCATTACACATTTCGTTAAAACACGTTGTTTGATGAAAAATAGCAGTTAAAAATTAATGAAAAACGTATCAATAAATAAACTCAAAAATCAACTCAGTGCAACAGTCTCACATGGATCGACCTGTTATTATTGAATAGTTATTATTAAATTTATAAGAGCTTAATTTCTCAGAAAATTTTATAAGAGATGTAACGGTTTGCAAATTACATCCAATATACCGTATTATATAAATAAATAAATATATATAATTTGAATTACAAGTAAGTGGTTTATTTTAAGCTGGAAAGATTTTTAGGACACGTAAATTTGTTACAGAGAAAAGTAAAGAAATTTTTGAAAATTAAGTTGGACAGCAGAAGAGAAGAAACCAAAGTACAGTTATATTTATAGAATATCTTCTATGATTCACTCGTGTATATTTTTTTCTTCTTTTAGAACACCGCTCACAAGAACAAAAGCCGCTTGGGCCTTAGCTGAAAAAACATGGAAAAATGCGCCACAGAATCTAAAAGATGAATACGGAGAACACTATAAAGAGTCATTTAAAGGAAGCATAGCAAAACTTCTGGATCGCTCCAATCCTAAAGTCTACGAAGTGATCGACTGTTTTGAAGATGCAATCACTGCAGTAGAGCCACTACCTACTTATTTCCCTTGTGATTTTTTAGATAAATTAGGCATAAAGTTACTTATGACATTACCCAGCAATGTAATGGAAGATTACCAAAGGATTCAACTGGAGAGAGGTTCTAAACCAGCTGCTCTAATGCAAAATAGATGATAACACTAAAAGTAAGTTCATAAGCTTTTTTTTCCCTATTTCCAAGTTCAAAAAAGTAAACAAGCAGTGCACAAAAAATATTTGTGTCCATTAAAAGAAACTGGTAATTCATGTGTTTTTTTAATAACATCAAGAATCATTTTCGAATCATGATATTTTTAAAATATTAAAATTACACACATACATCTTAGCATGTATAACATTAATCACCATAGATTGAAAACTAACTTTAAAATCAGGAACTAAAATGTTACATGAAGATTCGAGATCTATATTTCAATAATTGAAGCGTTCGGGGGAACTAGATACATAAACCACATATTTTCATTAAAATCTAGATATCTTCATGAGAACATGTCCAAAGAATGTGTCTAGCCACTCAACAAATATTACTAAAAAACAACGAGATTGTGCTACTATGCCTCAAAGTTGTTGCTCCCAAATGAAATATCTAGTTCATTTTCAGCCAATAATGGCAGGAGCCACAGACAATTCACAATGGCAAACAAGCAACAGATGTCATGTAAATGATGATTGTTTGAAAGTGATTCAAATAGTAGTGAAAGTGAAAATGACTTTGATTCAGACGATAGTAAAAAAGGATAGGATTATTCTCCATAGATTGTAGTTCTAATTCTTTATCAGAAGAGAATGCATTGGTAAGTAATTAACATTGGGGTTTACAACCTTGTTGCTGTATTTTTTTGTGTGGCATGAGTCATTTATTACTGAATACAATAAATTTCATATTTTAGCATGCATTTTATTAGTTTCAGCAACCTACACAGATATTCAAACAGTGAAGTAACATCTCACCATTTGTTCACCATAAATGTCATAATTCTTATTTTGAGAATAGAAAATTATTTAAATAACCAATGTGGCTTATGCCCTTTTCGATTTAAAAATTTTCGGTGAAAATTTGTATTGGTTACCATCTTTTTTATTACAAAATTGCACATTTTTGTGATGGTTCGAAATCTGAACTATTGTTACTAACATCACAAGCATATCAGGATGAGTTTCAAGATGATGATATAACAAGAGAGAACTTAGAAACAAGCCCAGCTTCAGGTTGGCACACTGAGGAGGGAGATTAGAATCACCTGATAAAATCACTCTATCTAGGTAGCAAAAACTAATGAGTACAGGACAAAAAAAAAAAGCAAAAACTAAGAAGAATGTAGGACAATTATGAAAGCAATCGGGAAAAACTTGTTTTGAATAGGAAGATTGATCTGCCTTGTCAATGCAAAAGTAAGTGTGAACCTAATTGAATTTTCATTAAGTATGAAGTTCAAGGTTACTTCAAGAAAGTTAATGTTGGAAAACGAAGAAACAAATTGTGTCTTCAGTCCAATAGAGTTCTAAACACCTTGAGCAATAAATACAAGCAACCCGTGCAGCTTTTTAGGAAAAAAGTTGACGATTTCAGAAAACTGCTTCAATATATACCTCCTATCCGCAGAAGCTTCTACTTAGCTATTTTGGAGGCATCTGGGGAGTAGAATATTGTATAAACCGTAGATCAGGATGACATAGATGCTTTTCTATTGGAACCAAAGGGTTTAGATTTTTTGTTAATTTGTGATTATAAACTTTATGTAAAACAGTTTACAATAAGTAATAGTAAAGCATTACTTGTAATAAACTGTGTCCTTTTTGCAGCCAAAAACATCTATATGTTAATTTGAATGAAGAAGGTTATAAGCAGGGCTGCGGAGTAGGAGTCGGGCCCATTTTAGAGCGAAAGAGTAGGATCTGTTAAAATTCCCAGAGTCGTCCATTTTACAAGCAGGGCTGCAGAGTAGGAGTCGGAGTCAGGCCCATTTTTGAGCGAAAGAGTCGAGTCGGATCTGTTAAAATTCCCGGAGTCAGAGTCGTCCATTTTCCCCACCGACTACGCAGCCCTGGTTATAAGTCACAATTTTTATAAATATTCCGAAAAAAGTTATTACAAAAAATTTTTACTTTTTTAAAAAATATGTGCATGATGTGCATTTGCCTGTTACACTATTATTCTATAAAATCATCCATGAAACAACCAATACCTGAACCCAGGATTTCACCAAAACCTTTAAAACTGATTTCCAAGAAATACAAACAAATGTGGCTTATGTACCTTGTTCCCCCAAACGCTTCAATTAGTATATTTAAAAATTTTAGTCATGTTTGCTTAGGGCTGAAATCACAGAGATAACCGTTATAGGGGTTTCTCAGTTTCGGCACGCGGTAAAGCAAGCCGGTGTGGGGTCCCCCTCATTAGTTTCCGAGCACGGGGTCTTCCTATGAAGTGTCCCGTGATTAGGATTCGATGATGTGACGGTGGCTCTGCATCGGGTCGAACCTGTTCCGACTCCTCTTTAGAGTTATATTGAGCCGGGTTGCTTCGTCAGCGTTCGGACGTTGGTAGTGGCTAAGTTCGGGGGGAGCCGTCATTGACTCACGTGAGTGTGGATCCGTGTCCTCTAAGGTCCGTGGTTCCCCGTATTGTGCAATGCCCCAGAGGAGACTAAAGCGGGACAATCCTGCTTGGGATGCCCTACTTATGAGACACATCGACGCAGGTCAGAATGACTAGCCCGATCTTGTGGGGACCCCCTTGCAGTGGGTGCCGTGGCGGTCCTTTTGGGGGCACTGTGTTGTGGTCAGTAGTGGCCGGTGCACATACATAGTCACATCTTATAAACAACATGACAATTTTGAACTAGCTTTGCCATAAAAATACCCTCTAAAGCATAAAAGATACCTCCCCACTTAACGAAAAATAAAAAAAAAAAGAAAAACTATGTGTCAAGCATAGATTAGGAAAAACTTTCCAACACTTCCAGAATATTGTAACGAAATATCACTGTTTAATAAGATGAAAGAGATTCTTTACGTAAACAATTTAGAAAATGTATAACACATTAGAAAACCCGAATTCAACATTCACTGTCCATAGTCTGAAAGGTAGAAATTCCTTTGTGTAGCCCTGTATATGATCTATAGATTTGATATCTATCACATGTAATGAGGAAAAAAAAATAGCTCAGTAAGAAAATGCATAACAAACTTGAAAATTCACCTTCTGAAATTTCTGCAAATAGACAAATACATTTGAATTCTTTTGTGCAACTTATGCTATATTATGTACCCCGCATATTAAACTAAAATTAAATCCAGGAAAAAAAACCCCACATTTTTGGCAATTATAATTCATACACAGTAATGTATCGAGTTCTTTGCAAAGCCTTGTATACGAATTTATATTCTGAAAACATGATTTAGTATACCTAATATATTTCAGTTGGAAAATGCATGAGACAAATAAAAACCACCTTTAAGCAATTCATGCTCATAGACAGAAATGCTTACGGATTGTTTTGTGCAGCCCTTATATGATTTTTAGAAATTATACACATTACATAATACGAAAAAAAAAAAAAAAAAAAAATTAAACTTAAAAAATGCAAGCAGCTGAAAATGCATTTCCAGCAATATTTGCTCATAGTACTGTAACCAAATTCTTTTGTGTGCCCATGAAATCAACTATAAATGCTATGCAAACGATCGCGTTCTGCTATGCTGTGAATAGAATTTATGCTACAGTAAACACCTTGTTCTGTACCCTAATAATGTATATACCAATGTCATTATTTTTGAAATAGTGTAATATCATTAAAATACATTACAAATAATTTTCTCCCAAGGAACATTATGTGACGGAATTATTTTGTATGACCTGTAAATGAATGATAAAGCTTTGTATTTTGTATTCTACAAAAAGCATGTTTCAGTGTACTTGAAAATTGTATATAAATTTCATTGTTTGAAATATTGTAACATCATTAAAATTGCACTGCAAGGGATTTTTTCCCCATAGATCATAATGTAATTAATTTCTTTTTAGACTCCTTGTAAATGAACTAAAAAAGCTACACACTCCATTATCAATAGCAAACCTCAATAACACATCAACCTATCCTAAAGAAAAGTGACATTATAACTCAACAAGTGGGTAAGTGTGATCACAGATCGCACAGAGAGTTTAGTTTAATAATCCTTTCAAAACATTTATCCTTTTACAAAATCTGTTAGTTCCACATTTCACAACCAGGGGGCGTACTCCATTCTAAACAAACCTCTATCCGAACTAAACTCTGTTTTACAACCTCTTTGTAGATATATTAGTCGAGGGGATCGGGCCCATAGCACCCGATACAGGTAGGCACCCCTGGCGGTAAAAAGTGGAAATAAAATATGTAAGGCTATGGTGCATAATATGAAAGAGTGGTCGAAGGGCTGTGCAATGATATATCACATGAGGGGTGAGGGCAAAAGTGCCCCCCTCGGGTGAAAAAGGGGGGGGGGATGTTAGAAAATTTTCTTAAAATACACAAGTTAAAGCCCAAAGGGGTATATTGGACATTTTGAAATTTTTATGATTTTTTATGTGATTGCAAGTGTTAGCTATAAGTATGCAAAATTTCAAGTCTCCAACTTCATCAAGGGCTCAGTTAGAAAAAAAAATGCTTAAGGCCGTTCTTAATGGCTCTGCTCAATAAGCGCAAAACGTTTTGACACATTTACAGATTCATTTTTTAACAGAAACATATAAAATTGGAAAGCCTGGCCATGGAAGCGATTTGGAATTGAACTGAGTTTTCCATTTTTTGATCGATCAATTACCTATTGAGTTATAAGCGATTTTGATCACGTTTTTCGCCCTTCGCTGACTGGATTTTCTGCTTTCTTCGAGAACTTCGGTTCAAAATGTCCACTTTCACACTATTTTCTGAAAAATCTATTGTGTTTGCAAAAAAACGGAAAAAAACAACTCGATGACATAGTTTCTGAACAACACCACCTGCTAGTTTCATGCATTTCCGAACAAAAATAGATTAAAACTTATGTCAGAAAGTTGCTCTTTTGGATTTGAGAACACCCTTAAAATACAAGTTAGAGCCCGAAGGGGTAAACAATAAGACTTTTTGAAAATTATGATTTTTCGTGTGATCGCAAGTTTTCATCTATAAGTATGCAAAATTTCAAGTCTCCAACTTAATTAGGGGATCAATTAGAAAAAATGCTTAAAATACACAAGTTAAGAGCCCAGAGGGGTAAATATGAGACTTTTCCAAAATTTTATGATTTGTCGTTTGATGCGAGGTGTTCAGCTGCAAGTATGCAAAATTTCAAGTCTCCAACATATATAGTTTCTGAGAACTGGTTCTGTGACAGACGGACAGACAGACAGAGGAAAGAGACGAATAGAGTTTCGTTCATCTGACCAAACCCTATTAAATACTATTTTACACAAGAGAAGCAAAAAAAAACCTGGCCTTTTTTACTGTACACTTACATAGGCATGCAATTATAAAAGCATAAAAGCCTTAAGGCTGTTCTAAATTGTCTGCTCAAGCTCAAAACGTTTTGACACATTTACAAATTCATTTTTTAATGGAAAGATATAAAATTGGAAAGCCTGACCATAGAAGCGATTTGGAATTTAACTGTGTTTTCCATTTTTTGATCAATAAATTACTTATTGAGTTATAAGCTATTTTGATCACGAGACACGACATTTTTCTCCTCTTACTGACTGGATTTTCTTCTTTCGTTCGGAAGTTCGGTTCAAAATGCCAACTTTGAGAGTATTTTCTGAAAGATCTATTGCGTTTACAAGAAAACGGAAAAATCAGTTCGATGACATAGTTTCTGAATAACAACACCTTCTAGTTTCATGCGTTTCCAAACAAAAATGAATTAAAACTTATGTCAGAAAGTTGACCCTTTGGATTTGAGAACAGCCTTAAGAATAAAGACCTAGAAAAAGATAGGGAGGACTGAGTAAATATATTCACACACACTATTTGCTCCCACTTCTGTGGTGGCAAAGGGACATAAAGCATTATTTAGCAGTTTCATGGATAACTACACTTAAGACACTTTTCCCATAGCAAAATATACCTTAGTCAGACCGATTAGTGCAATAATACACAAAATGAATTTTTTTGGAGCTGTGTTTTCTTGCAAATGAGCGGTATATCAATTACATGGCAATCTGAGTATATTTTTTAAAGTTAGAATATGGACAGATGGCAAGTCAATGGCTGGCAGACAGACAATCTATGTTGGAAAGTGTTAAAAGACTACACCGTTGAACCAACAGTAGCGCCACCTGTTGGGCGATTTACACCAAAAACTAAGCAGCACTAATTTATATCAAGGACTGACCAAATCTGAAATCTGATGAAAATTAGTGCGTTAGTTCTTGAGATAGAGCTATTGCGATAATCATGAATAATGCAATGTAACAGCCCCACCAGTAGGGTGATGTTCCCCAAAAAGTAATCGGCACCAAATTATATCATAGACTAATTTAATCTAAAGTTACAAAAATCTGAGCGGTAGTTCTTGAGATATTGGTATTGTGGCAGTCGTGAAAAATGCAGAATAGCAGCTCCACCTGTTGGGCAATTTACACCAGTTTATATCAAGGTCTAAATGAATCTAAAGTTTCGTGAAAATCTGTTCTTGAGATAGAGCACCCACAAAATTTTTGTTACATACAGACAGACTCGCAGAGTGTTCAGGAACTTCTAAAACGTATAAATCCATTGAAAACCAGAAGTCGAAATTTTTCAAAGATCCAATACTTTCTTCTTGTAAAGTTAGAAGAAAGTAAAAGTAAAAAAGAAAGAAAAGATATGTCAAAGGTGGATTTTCAAACTGAACATTTGAAAAGGAAATGGTTATTCAATCTGTTGCTGTATTTTATAAACATTATTGAACTTTATATATGAACTAGAATAAAAATAAAATATGTACATTGTACAGTTCTCTGAAGGTTGTTTTTTAATACAATATCATATGAGGTTGCACTATATGGGAGGTTTAAACAATCATATTCTTAATATGTCAACAATTTTTTTTTAATATTTTATTTTTCAAAATTTCATTAAATATTTTGTTATATTTTTCTTTAGATCTATTAGCAGAAGCACTTTGCAAAAATCTTTTCTTGTGCAAAACAAAACAAAGAAAGAAAAGAGATGTCAAAGGTGGATTTTCAAACTGCACATTTGAAAAGGAAATGGCTCTTCTATCTGTTGCTGTATTTTATAAACATTATTGAACTTTATATATGATACTAGAATAAAAATAACATATGTACAGTTCTCTGAAAGTTGTTTTTTAATACAATATCATATGAGGTTGCACTGTATTGAAGGTTTAAACAATCATATTTCTAATCTGTCAACAATTTTCATTAAATATTTTTTTTTTCAAAATTTCATAAATATTTTATTCCTTTCTGTTTTAAAAAATTACAAAAAAATAAATAAATAATGTAATCCAAAGAAATTAAATTTTTCTCAGATTTCCGAGATGATTCTGCATTCCAGCAAAAATGTACATACAGCTAACTACATGAGTCTACTAATTTATTTATTTATTTTATCTGAAGTTTGCATTTATATATGCAATACCACTGATATGACAATACACCAGTGACCATTATTATCTGTCCCATGCCATTGGTGTGACATTAACTATAAACAAATATGATTGCTTTTTAGGTTTAATGAAATTTCGAGACATCTTTAAAATTTAAATATGAAATAAATTAAGAAAATAAAATTGACCTGTCTGCAGGTCTACTAAAGATTAAACAAAATACAAAAATGCGTCATTAAGTCTCAATGTTACAGTTATGAAAAAATCATAATAAACCTTATATCTATTTAAAAATATTAATAAACAAGAAATAATTTTTCATAACAATTTTAAATAAAGTATATACTTTAAAAATTAATAAAAATAAAAATATTAAAATGGAATGAAATTTTATATTAGGCATTGCTGCCATGTACTACTCAAGAATGCAATCAAGCATAAATATGCAGAAAAGAATTTACCTTTCATTGACAGTGTATAATAAAAATTAGTTATTTAATTTTTCGTATCATTTTTGAGCAGAAACTATAAATTTTTAGAAACACTGATTGACAGTGTTTTTATTAATATATAATAAAAATTAGATTTGATTTTTTGTATGATTTTTAAGCAGAAATTATAAATTTTTAGAAAACCTTTTTGATAGTTCCTCTAATTACACCACTCATTACATTTATATTAATTGTATTGTGCTTTCTCTCTTCTCTTTGCAGCTACTAGAACACAGAAGAGCTTAAGCAAAACTTCCCTAAACATCTATAAAAAATATTGCAGATACGATAAGAAGACATGTTGCAAATTTTATCAATCTGCACAAACAAAAAAAATTATCTGAACTATTAGTTCAGATTATATGTTATTTAATGCAGCAATGTAGATATAATGCACCAAGAAATTCTACCAGAAAATAATAAAATCAAAGAATTATCAAATGAATTTTGTTAAACACTGAAACATTGCTGAAAACCAAATATGGCAGCATGTATTATTTTTTGCTAAATGTTAAGATTATCTTTACAGAAAATATGATAGTATTTGTTTGGTGATAAGTTTGTCGTATTGTGCTTTCTCTCTTTTCTTTGCAGCTACTAAAACACAAAAGAGCTTATGCTCTGTAATGATTTTTTTAAAGACAACATTAATACAGTAAAAACAGTACACAACATAATCATGTCTTAAAAGGACAACTTTCTTAGTGTTAAAGAAAGGCAAATCATATAATAACACTTGTTAAGATAGAAACTTGATATATATGTTAGATTGGCTGTAATTTCTTTATTTATATTTTCATGTATTATAAATACATAAAATGTTTTTCACTATTTTGAATTTAAATAATAAAAAAAAATAATGATAAGGAGATTTGATTAAAATATTTTTACTTAAGTTTTTTTTTTTTTTTTACTTAAAACACAAAAGAATATTCATATCAAAACATTTTAATTTAGACCTGTTAAAGTTATTTTTATCATAATATTTTCTCTCTCCCACCCGAGAATTATTTTAATCTAAATTTCTATTCTTTCATGCAATAATTTATAGAATTACTTTTTTTTTTTTTTTTTTTTTTAATGAAAGTGTTGAAAAGGCAATAGAAAGAAAGAGGGTCAAAGGACACTTTGCACCAAGCCCGGGGCTAACAGAAGCCATTTTAAAGGCACCTTAAGATTTATTTTACAATGATTAGATCCTGTGATAAGTATACTATGCCCATATCTCTATCAAGCCTGACTGTGTCAACAGAATTACAAGAAAATCAGATACAAAATTTAGCATTTAAAACTTAAAAAATATATCAGCCAGGTCCCCAGATATGGACTATTGTGTATAACATAATGATTAAAAAGTAAAGTTTCATACTGTACAAAAAAAAAAAAAAAAAAAAAAAAAAAAAAACGATATTAATTGTTGACAAAGTAATACAAAACAAAATTTTAAACTATTTGAATAAATATAAAAATATTTCATTCACTCAATCAAATAAGTGGACAAAGAAATAAAGATGGTTAAAATCATCTGTTTAGTTGTAAAATGCTGAATTTAGAGCGAAGAGAAATTGATTAAAATTATCCGTTTAGTTGTAAAATGCTGAATTTAGAGTGAACAAATATTTAAGGTACATTGCACCAAGCAAATCTATTTCTGATATGAATGTAAGAATACAATTATTTAATGTTACTAAAAAAGGTATGCATTATAAGCTAATTTCAGGAAATAAACATTAAAAAATAATAATTACAATAATCAAATTTGTGTATTTTTTATTTTTTTTTTTTTTTTTGTACTTTAATGCTCTATATGTGTAATGTATGTAATGTAACTAATGTATGCAATTTATCATTTTTTAATGCTGTGTACTCGTTTCTATAATCAATAAAATTTCTTGTTTTTGTAACTTTGTATCAATTTATACAATTCTTCACATTCTGCTGTTACTCATCATTAGTGCATCATTCTCAAAAAGAAAGGAAGAAAAGAAAAAGAAAAGCATTTTTTAAGACAAGGAAAATTATAATCAGCCTTAGTATCCTATTGAAATTTTGGCACTAATTGGTCATCAGGATGCCACATGTGACAAATAAGAAATGTCACCTTACACTATGCAATTTCAAATGGCTTCTTAAGAACATCCATCCTCCTCACTTAATCCCTTCATTGTCATGGGAAAAAGAGTGGCCAGTCTGCCAAATGCCCGTGTTACCACAATTACTGACTTAAGAAAAAAAACCACGAAATGGAATTTGAGAAGTCAATTGAAATTACATATAGTATAGAGATGAAATGTCATAAAATCTAAAAATTATATAAAAAATTCATAAACAAGTTAAATTATTAGTTTAACCACTTTGCTCCCAACATATTCACAAATGGATATATGTTACATAGAGTTGTTCTATCTGTGAGCAAAGGGGTTAGATTAATACATATCAATATTATTAATGAATATTTTAATATACTTAAGATTAAAAAAAAAAAATTGTTTGTTCAGAAGATGCATTGCTTTTTCAATAGGTATAAAATACATGTGTGACTGCCAGGATAGTATATTATTACTGATACATAATTAAATACATTATAACATAATGGCAATGTATATTGTAACAAAAAATGATGAATAAATCTCATTACATAGCAATTCACAAAAGGAAATAAACATATTACTGCATTTTGTGACATTTAATAAACAATTTATCACATTCGGCATCCTTATAATCAAAAAGTACAAAATTTTCATATAAGGATATTTGTTACAGCAGCTTTTTTTTGTTATTCTCAAAATGATCCAAAAACTGTATTTTCTTTGTACATTAAAACAGTACTCATGCACACAAATATAGTCAAGGGTATACGCCATATGCCTTCTGGATTTTT
The DNA here is from genome assembly GCA_963932465.1 of Maratus speciosus. NCBI lineage: Eukaryota > Metazoa > Arthropoda > Arachnida > Araneae > Salticidae > Maratus > Maratus speciosus. The sequence goes on from OZ010791.1 coordinate 464,050,517, forward strand.
TAAGGATCTCTGTACACCCTGTGTTTCACAAATAAAAATAACATATGCTCTCTAGTGTATAACCTTTGCATATAGCACATATCCTCTGGTTGTTTTACAACTACACCACTACTCATGCTCATGTACTTTGTTCTGATGGCACAAAGTTATTTTGGTACCAGGTACAATAATAGATAATATTTTGAATACTTGGAAAATATAAAATAATTTAATTTAGCATACAAAACAAAACCTTAGGAAAAACAGAATGAGAACTCCTCTTTTAGATAATAAAGATGTGATTGAAAGAAAAAAGTGTTTAGTAAGATGATCTTAGTACTTAAAATAATAAACCTTGCAATCCATTCTGAATTTTTTTTTCCCTTAAACTATTTTAAAACAGACTCTACAAATTATAATTATTCAATATTATTAAATTAGACATTAAATTATGCATATCAAATATAAAATAACGAAATTTCATAGTTGTGCAAAATATAGGGTACCAAAATCATATCAATAAAACAGATGCGTGCACAGGGAATTGATATAAAACTCAAACATACAAATTAATGTTTTATTAATTAGTCATACATATACCAAAATAATAATAATAATAATAATTGTAAATACAAATAACAATAACATACAATTTTAGAAAATAAAAACAATTTGTAGAAAGATTCCTCAAAGTATAACTTATTTATTTGCTTCTAATAAAAAAAAAAATTAAGAATAATATAAAAAATCAAATGCTATCACACACACACAAAACCCTTTAAACTTAAGAAAAATCAAATAATAATGAACACAAATCAAGTTTACATTAATGTACCAATAACTGATGAGAAATAAAGTCATAAGAAAAACCAAGCAGAAATAAGATATTTAAATACTCTTTTATTGTTTTCAAACTAACTACAGACAAATTACATTCACCTAGTATGGAGGTTTCCTTTCCACTATAATATGGGTGGCCCAATCAACACTTTGAATCATTACAAAATATTTGTACATTTATCAAAAGGCAGGTACTTAGCAATTAAATGCATGGGGAACTAAGACAGTAGCAGAAAAATAAACATTTTATAATACTTTAAAAAATTAAACATGGCATGATTTTTTTTGAAAAATCATTGTTTTAAATATAAACAAACTCAAGTAATATACAAAAAATAAAAAGGTCTTATCCTTGAATGTTAAAGATAATAATCTAATAATATATAATAATATTAAGACCATTGAAAATAGTACTAAGCATACTTAATGCACAACTAAAATATGTCTTAATGGTTAAAACCAAACCATTTTACCTCCTTTTTTTTAAGTTTCTGCTGATAAACTTTTTTAAAAAAATTGAATTTTGAAGTGATTTATACACACATACCTCTTGACAACATGAACATATGTATCTATACTTTTGTCTAAAATATAAAACGAAAATATTACTAGTTTTGAAACATTATTTTGCTCACCCTATAATCACAGGTTACTATGTTGTTAAGTTATTAATGAAGTAAAACTAATACTAGATATCAGTCTGCTTTTCACACAGCATATTTTTTTTTTAACCATTTGGAAAAATGGTTATTGTCCTCGTCAGGGTAAGAAATCAAAAGCATATCTGAAGCTTTTTATTGGTTTAATCCGCATTATATTCGTTTTCTGATTGGTCTATACAGTAATCTGTATTTCCCTTTACTTTCAACAGAGATGGATACTTCTGTTGCCACTATGACAAAAAAGTAATAAAAACTACAAAAAAAAAAAAAAATTAATAACTCAGAAACAAATTGAGATACAGTTTTCAAACAAATTGCATTTAAAAGTACATTTTTTTTTTCTCTATACGACAGTGTAAAAAGTAATATTGTGGGATGTTTAGAAGTTTAAGAATAAAATTTAATTTTAAATGGGTCGTCAGTCCCGAATAGCCAATGAAATGATTGGATAATATGCAAGTTTCTGGAAGATAATACGTAAGTTTTAAGAAATCTGACGGGTTGCAGGCAATTTTTACGTGTAATAACAGTATTAATGTTTAATTCATGGCGTACGTAATGTATGATCAACTCCGTACGATTTTTTATGTCTTAAATTTTAGTCTTCGAAAAAATCATTTTCCAAATGGTCATTGTAATTTGTTAAATTGCTTTTTTTTAAAATTTTATTTTATTATTAAAAAGTAGTATTTAAAAATCAAATTTGTAAAACAACAGTGTTGAATCATTTTTTAAAATTAGCCATTTTACAATTTATATTATTGCTACTTTACTAGAAATTGAAAAATATCTCTTAATTTTTTCAATACTTTAATTTTATATTTTCTAAAATACATTTTTATAATATCACAAATGGTAAAGGTAGTTCCTATATTATTGATGCTTATGCTTATATTAACAAATTTAACATGTGATTAAATAAAATAAAGATACACATGAAATAGTATAGTTTTATCATCAATATTATTACAAACTGTGTAAAATAGAGTGGACTTATTATCTCAAAACAATTGAAATTCTTTTTATCAAGATTTATTGTGGCAAACCAACCTAGTAATAGGCAATAAAAAAAAAAAAAAAAAAAAAAAAAAAAGGGGGGGAAGAAAAAATGCACTTGAAATAGTACCTATATTTTACAAAAAAGTAACATTTTAAATGAAGCACTTCAATCTGCAAACCTACATAATGTTTTTAAAGACATATCCTTATTTAATATCTGTAATAAGTAAAATTCATAATGACTTTATCAATAGGTCACATGAGATAATGGACATTTAGCCACTGTGATAATTTGGTAGATTTTAATAATTGCAAAATAATTTACTAATTAAAATTTTAGTCTAGAACTTGAAGACTTTTTTCTTATCAATTTTACCTTTTCTGCTGCATGGTTTGGATACCTGACTCTACTGTAGCAATTAACAATAAAAATAAAGTTACAAAGTATCCTCAATACACAACAATTGAATTAATCCATTCTCAGTCAGGTATATAAAGTTGCAATCACATTCAACAACTTTTCGGCAATTTTTATTCAAACCCTTTGACTTTAAATCAATATGATTTTCTCAAAGTATTTTTAGATTGGGTGGGAGAAATATATCAAAAACTAATCCACCGATTTTAAACACCCATTTAAAAAATTACAATTACAAGATTATATTTTCTGCACAAATTTTTCTATGACTGTTCTGAAGAATAGATTTCATTGCTTAAATATTTAAATCTATTAAATAATTATACAAATATTTAAATGAATTAAATAATTATACAACTTTTTCATACCCAATGTATATTTAATAAAATATAAAACTGCAAGATTGCTTTCATATTTTGTTTTATAAAAAACACCTAGAAATGTCCTATTTGCCAATTTACTTCAAAAAATTTTCTTTGCGAAACAATATATTCATCAGTGTGAAATTTTGATAAGTGGTGCTTTAAACCAACTGTAGTTTGTCTCCTTGGAAGTGTACTACCCAACGAATACAACTTATTACATAGCTTACATTGAGCTTTGGAATTATCATTTTCACACTTTTCAAAATAATCCCAAACCGGGTTCTTTTTGCGCCTTTGCACTGTATCTAAAACAAACAAAACAAAATAAAAATAATTATGCTAATGAAAATATCGCACATGCATAATTTTTTTTTAGTTTCTTTTCACTAAGTAAAATACTCATTTTTGAAAGAATAAGTAAATGGCATAAAATAATTAACATGGTAAAAGTGAACTTTACGCTTTACAATTCAAAATTTGTATACTGTATAACCTAAAAAAAACAGCATCATCACAACCGAGATCAAGCCGGATTTTTGAAAATTCCTTAAAGAATATCAAATTACTCCCGATATTCTTAAAAATGTCTTTAGTCAAAATTTAATTCATAACTAAATGATAATTATGTGACAACAAAAACAATATATTTAAGAAATTATTTTAATTGAAATTTTTAGTCCAGGGGAAATGTACCAAAAAAAGGGGGTTACCTTGCAAAAAGTCGGGTAGATTTTATTTTTTTAATTTGTTCATACCGAGGCAAGCATGGAAAAACCAAGTTTTCTAACAAAATTTCTTAAGGCTAAATTTTTTGTGGCCAAAAAACAACAAAATTTTGGGACCTTTTTTGATTTTTTAAAAATATCTTGAGGCCCGTTGCCGTAGTATATTATTTGTCAATTACAATATTAAAGAAGACAAAATTCTCTACAACTTTTTAATACACTTAATAGCAAGCGTAGTACGCCATTTCAAAAACAGGACAATTTTTTCAATTTTCTTAAAAACCGTGAAAAACGTAGTTCTATCCCGATTATTCAAATATTTCCCATGGATTTAATTGTGTATGTCAACTTCTACATATTGATAGCAGTAAATTATGTGTTTCAGAGCCAAAACTAGTATTTTTGCACCCGTGACAAACATGTATTTTGCCCCCCCCCCCCCCCCCCCTCTGTTTGAGCTTTAAAGCAATTAATAGATAATCTTAAAGTTTTATATATTTCTGCATGCTAAAATGATATAATTTATTGTTATATTTATTGATATCAGTGGGGAAAAAATGACAATATTTATTAAAACTTATCTTTTAAATATTTTTATGAAACTAGTGATCTCAAATATTTTATTGACAGAATTTTTAAATTTTACAAGAGATAAATAATAACATTAATTAGTGAAATAATCTGTTGTCAATTTTTATTGTAGCTAATTTATAAGGTAAAAATATTTCTTACATAAAAGATATTTATTTTTTGAGTCCGCCCTTTTAGATGGAACTACAACACAATGTTTGCTATCGTTAAAACAGTAAAACATTAAAACACATGTTATCAATAATTGGCAAATAAAATATACCATTGTAGTGTGGAATAAAATATGTTTTTCGCAAATTTTCACACCTATCCCATTGATCCCTGGAAAAATATGTATACATTATAAAAATTATTAAATTATTAAAATTATTATAATTAAACAAGAATTTTTTCTTAATTGAAACTATCGCGGCAATAAGTTACTAAATATTGAAGTATTCTTTTAAATAATGCTTTGAAAATAACATTGTATACACTTAAATTTACTGTCTGAAGACGAAAATTGTCTTATTCATCTATACTCTGCCCTACTTTAAAAATTATATAAATTTATAGAATATAAAATGTCTGTTGAAATGAAAATAAAGAAATAAAGAAATGTGCAAATAATAGATAATTTACTGCTGCCAATTTTTAAGAGCCAACATATTCAATTAAATTTGTGGGGAGCATTTGAATAATCGGGGCAAAACTACCTTTTTCATGGTTTTTAAGAAAATTGAAAAAATTGTCTTATTTTTGAAATGGCAGACTGCGCTTGCTATTGGTTGTATAAAAAAGTTGTAAATATGAAAGTCATAGAGAATTTTGTCTTCTTTAATATTGTAATTGACAAATAATATGCTACGGTAATGGGTCTCGAGATATTTTTAAAAAATCAAAAAATGTCCCAAAATTTTTTTGTTTTTTGACCACAGAAAATTTAGCCTTAAGAAATTTTGTTAGAAAATTTGGTTTTTCCATGCTTGCCTCAGTATAAACAAATAAAAAAAATAAAATCTTCTACCTGACCTTTTGCAAGGTAAAATGTACATTTCCCCTGGACTATTTCTATGTTACAAAAAAAATTTCTAATAAGCAGTGAAAATTTTCCCTTCATGAGTGTTTTTTCTCTTTAACCCTTTGGGACATTACTTTTCGTATAAAATTGCAGTATTTCTAGCTTCTGTTTTTTAGTTAACTTTCCTGTCAAGTACACTATTTCTGCAATAGACAAATTTAAATGCTTTTTTTTTAGAAACAACATTTTCTGATTTTGAAAAAAACTCCGTACTAGCTCTAATAAATAAATACATAAAAATTCCTTTACATTATACAAATATTTAACATGACTTTGATGCTGGATTTTTGAAGTCACAATGTACATGATTTCGAACAAAATCCCTATACTTTAACATCATAATGTACTGAAAAGATTTTCAGCTCAATTTAGAATATCCCTATGACCCCCCCCCCCCCCCCCCCAAATAATATAATTTTTTATTATTTATCTACTAACAATAAACCATTAGTTCAAAATTCTTAGAAAAACTAACAATAAACCATTAGTTCAAAATTCTTAAAAGAAAAACTAACTTGATAATGAGGGTATATGGCATACCATAATAAATTCACATCAGAGTGTCAAATTAAAAATTATTAAAATTTTAAAACATGTTTTCATCATTATTGTCAAAATTGTAGTAATCATGTAATGACAACATAGAACAAAACCATCTAAAGACAAAATGAAACTTAGTAACTATGATTTTGGCACTTGTAAACTTTTAGCTGATGGAAAACTGAGTAACTGAAACCAATCTTTTGCTGAAGCTCAGACTTTAGACTAAAACATCAAAAATAAACTTAAAAGTTTAGTCAGACATGAAGCATACTGGATATTAAGAATTCTTAAAATTATGACACAATTCATTTTAATTTTGCCTGATTTGACACTATTTTTGTAGAAGTATATATTTAAAAAAGGTGTAAAATTTTAACTGGTTTACAACCCATAAAATGATGTGGTTAAATGTTAAAAAAAAAAAATAAATAAATAAATAAAAAAAGCATAATCTGAAAACATACAACTTAAAAAAAGGATAAAAATTTGTGCATTAATGCTGAAATTATGAGTGAACATGCATACAATAAGAAATTTTAAGTAATTATTCTTGGAAAAAAGAATCAAGCCACAATTTAAGCTTCGCGATATGCATTTTATAACTTTAAGGTTAAAATTACAAGCAGACATGGCACATATAAAATATATTTAAGCTTGTTAATTGCCAAAGTTACTTCATTTGACTGCATGTAAATGTTCCAGTAAAGAGCCACCTTTTAAAACATAGAAACTATTACTCTAATACATCTTTTACACAGCATTATTGACAGTAGCAAAAACATGAAGCACACAATAATTACCTGTAATTTCTTCATATAAAAATTACAAACTAATATTTAATAATTTACATAGCCATATCTACATTGATGAATGTCTTTGTTTACTGATAAGTGTAAGCAATAAACATTTCAGACAATGAAAGCACTATAGATAGCAGCAACACCCGTACATTGTTAAAAACAGAATTTTTTTAAAAAGAGCAATAGCATTATAGCAAATAAGCATACAGTTCAAAGCTAGTTGAACATGGCAATAATGATTCTGTGACATTTAAATTATTTAAAAATAAGAACTTTTTAAAATCCTGTTTATATGCTTTTTATGCATATAAAATAAAAATAAAATAAAATAAAAAATAAGAAAAAGAAACAAAACATTTACTTTCAACACTTAAATTTTATTCTTGCTTTAAATATTTGTTTAATATAAAATTAGAAATTATTTTACAGATATAAATTCAGATTGTTTTTCCCCTTCAAAAATAAATTATTACATTTCCACATCTTATTTGTAACATATAAGTGAAAAATTTGCTTGGAAATGTATTTTAAAGCTTTTGCAATTAAGATATTTTAAAATTAAAATGCATCTAAATTTTTTTACAAATGGAATTGAAACCTAATTTTTTTACTTAACTCCATAGCCAAAGTAAGTGAAAATGCTGAAACAGATGTTATTTTAAAGATGAACAAAATTATTTGCAGTCTCACAAGACTTTATTTTGACCAGTCACAAATTTCATTGTGTTATGAAACACTTCTAACTCATTCATTTCATACAACTCCTAAATAGTCAAATTAAAAATAAACACATATTTTAACAGACATTTAAAAATGAAAAAAAAAGAGAAGTACATTCCCAATAAATAAAAATCCGATTTTGTTTAAAAGCATGGAAATCACACTGGTCATCACTTATAAAATATCAAGTGATAAAATTTTTAGAATGATATAAAAACAGTATACAGAAGAAAAAAAAAACAGCACAAAGAAAATTAAATTATTTTTGTTTTGCCATTTTTAGACTAAAAAGGATTATTGTAAAGGAGAATCATAAACAAACAAAAAAGGTTGTAATTAAAAAAAAAAATCTGACACACAAAAATTTCATAAAAACTATAAAAATTAATGATATCAAAACACAGAGATCTAAAAAATAAATAAAATCCCTGTAACTTTTATTATAGTCAAATTTTCAAAATAAAGTAAAGAGGGAGCATCATATTTACTTAGCCCTTACATCCAAATTATGAATTCATGAAAATTTCATCTTCTAAAGCATTTTCCGTGAGTTTTTGAAACCACATTAGAAGATTTACACAATCATTTAAGAAATTTTAGAAGGATTTTGCCAATTAAAATGAATTAAATTTGAATTTATAGGGATTTTGTGCAATATTTAAAACTCCACTCAAATCTTTTAATTAAGTACTGTATAGAATTCAGAAATTTACAAATATAATGCTGCTACAATAAAAATATAGAAATATTTCCTAACTGAAACTTTTGCCTTCAATCTTTCAACGTCAAGAAAGGTGAAAAGATGCAAATGAAAAGAAATCATCCTTTTAAAAATATTTTTGTTTTGTGCAACCAATATTGCTTTTGGAATAAGATAAAGTAAAGTGTCTATGCCTCATTTTAAACTGTATTACTACTAATCGATGAATTAAATTAATTTTATAGCAAGTTATTTCAATGGTACTTTAAAGTACCTTCAAGGCATAAAGGGTTAAGTAGACCTGTATAACGCACAAGCATAAAATAAATGAAAAATATTTTTAGTTTTACAAAACTGCTGCAATTCAAAACAGCATAATATTCACTGATGAAACAAAAACACATACAATATTTCACAGATAATAAATAATTATTCCTTTCAAAACATTTTTCATAAGCCTAAGTCAACAATATTTCAATTTATCTGAAATATTTTTGACTATTTACAGTATACAGTATCAGTACTATTTAAAAAATTTCATGGAATTATTATTTTATTGATATGTGATTTAAAATGTGTGCACATCACAACATGACACATAAAAATAGAAAGTTGTTTGAAATATACAAACACTTGAAAAAGTTGGTAATTATCAGTTATCCTAGTTCATATTAACTCAGTGACTTTTTTGGTGACAATAGAGGGACCTTTGGTGGTATTTGCATTTGGTAACCTACATTTTATTTTTATTATTTTTCCTATCTTTCTTTCTTTTCCAGGAACATTTTATGGAGATGATCAATATCATTATCAAGCAAATGCAATAAAGACAGCAGACAGATTTTTTTGACTAAAAATAGTCATATCAAATAATACAAAATGAAAAATAAAGATATAGACATAGAGCAAAGCGTTTATTGGTAGGTTGAAGTACTCTAAATAAAGCTAACATCACATTTAAAAATTAGTTATGTTTAATAACACCACCACATAAACTGCCATATTAATTTTAATTGTAACATTTAAATTTTACAAGCAAATGTGTAGGATGTCTCCTTTATCACCAAAAAGTCTCCAAGGAAGTGCGAGTTGGAAATATAATAAAAAATGCAATAACTAACAATCATTCTTTACAGTTCTTCTAAATTTCTAACGAAATGCATAATAGTCACTTAAATTAGGAAATTTTAAAGTTGGATATTAATTAGATTAAAAAAAAAGTATAAAAAAGGAAGATGGTGATTATGTAGAAACAGAAATGAAAGTATATAAAAAAATTAAGTTAAGTAGATATGTACAACATTTACATTTGCAAGAATTACTTTGAAATGATTTTTGGCATCCCACAGAAAAAAAAAAAAAAAAAAAATGATATGCAAGAACAATATAAAATAGCAATAATAATATGTAGAGGTCTTGTTATGGCCAGTTTGTTTCACTGGGTGAGCCACTCAGCAATTTTAATTAACCACTTGACTAGGATATTATTATACTTTTTGCCTAAAATTATATCTTTTTTATGCCTAAAAATAACCATCTGAAACTGTTATAACAACATACTCTGTGTACAAGTTCTCACCCAGATGCTTCTTCTAACTGGCTGCAAAAAGAAAAATTCTAGGGAAAACATATAGTTATCAACTCTGATATAGTATAGGTAGCCAAGTTGCCGAATATGACAAGAATGTTCAATTCAAAAGGATAAACAAATTTTCTTACACAAATATCAAATATATTTCTCAAAATACTATACAAGAATATACCACAAAAGAAAATAAAAAAAGATCACATCAAGTTACGATGAACTATGTATAAAAATAAAAATCAGGTCCCTATCTTTTTGCTTTTATTTGTACCAGTAATTCTGTCTATAAAACTAGCGTTATTTATTTATGCTCCAGACTAGTTACTACATGAAATATTGCATAGATATTCTTATTAAAACAAATGTGATAAAGAGAAAATTTCCCTGGAATTTTATCATATTCAGAATAATTTGTATGAAAGTTGGTTTGAAACAGTTGTACTTTCAGTAACACTAATTTGTCTCAAAGAAGAAAACCATCTAACAGCACATTATACACATATATGTTTAATAAGTAACAAAAAATGGCAAGTATTCTTTAAAAAACTTAATAAAGAAAAAAAAATTAGTTTCAATAGCAATCACAAAATTTTTGGAACAAATAAAATTTTTTTTAGAATGATCTATCGTTCAGGTCAAATATTAAAAAGAATGATAGTCTATATCAATCATTTAGCGCAGTACAACTACTACAGTTTTTTGCTGAAACTATTGCTAGGATAAAACTATAACACATACTTAGTAGGTTTACTTAAGATAATTTAATTAAGAAAAGGAAGAAAAGAAATCTGATGAACTCTTATATAATTTATACTATCAAAAGAATTATGATAATTTATACTTATTTGAGTTTTGCAACAGGCTTACATTTTTACATGTATATATACAGTAATGCTAGGGATGCAGTATAGCACATCATTTAAGCAAAAAATTTGAGAAGGGGTGAATAAAAAATAACTGTGATGGGTCCTTTAAGATGCATAATTTTTCTATAGAGAAATCATAAAGGAGGGATATTTTATATTAAATACATTGAATCTCTTATTTTAAAAAGCAGAATCCACTTTTGTAAAAAAAAAAAAGACCCAGAACTTTAAAAGCCTAGCAACATCACCGATATACCCAAAAATCACCAGACACTTTAAATTTTAAATGTTTTGTTAAACATCTTAAGAAGTTCTTGATGGAACCTTTTGGAACTGTAGAAATATAAACAATATGATTGACCTCATATTTCAGTGAAGGTTAGAGAAGAACAATTAAGGGACCAACAACAAACTAAAAAAAAAAAAAATATTTTGAATTATCCTGTAAAATGAAATGCTCGAAATGATCTGTAGCTCCAGCACATGACTATGTGGATATTGAGCAAAATTTGCATTCATTTGTATAAGAATAGCATACATATTCATAGAGATATAAAAAAGTTTCTTTAAAAAATCAAGATATTTTTGTTTATAGCAAGCAGGGTTTCCAATCAAATTTAATACTGCTTTCAGAAATCTTGACTAACTACAGTAGAAAAAAAAAACATGGTACAACTGCAATATAAATATATTATATATTTTATGAAATATGAGCATTTGTATGAATTACTTTTAACTGTGCATGCACAAACAATACCTAAGATTTTTTTTTTCATGATTTGGTAGTCAATTCTATAGAGGCCCTCATATAAAAAGATCAATCGACTATTGTGAATTTTAGAATTTTATTAGCAATAGATTGAGCTGAGTTTCAATCGCTTTCTAAAAGTAGCTGGATAATAAGGAATTCTCTACAAATTGCCATTTTTATTTTTTATTGATGCTATAATTCTTGGAAAACCACCCAAACAAGACTATTAAAAAAAAAAAATAAATAAATAAGCATCTGTTTCAAAGGTACTTGTTTACATTTATTAAATGCCAACTCTTTCGTTGAACTCAATAAAGAATGACAAATTAGCAGAAAATCCTTTATCATCTGGGTACTTTTTGAAGGCAACCGAAATTCAGTTCACTATAATGACAATTACTTTATGAATGTTGAAGATATTAAAATATTTTGACTGGTCTTTTTATATTAGTTGTTTTTTAGAATTGACTTCCAAACCATGAAAAAAAAATCTTTGTTATAGTTTGCACAAGTGTAATTAAAAAATGTTTCACACAACTGCTCATATTACCTTAAATGTTCAACATTTTTATATACTAATTATACTACGTTGTTTCTAATATATTTTGCTAATTTTTTTAAAACTGACATTAAATTTGGTTGACAGCCCTGTATGCTATAAATTAAAAACATATAAAAATTTCTTGCATTTTTTAAAGAAATATTTATATATTCTTATGAATCATGAATGTATTTACTATTATTACACAACAGGGGTGCCATTTCAGAACTTTCTTTGGGGGCGGGGGACAAAGTTTTCTTTGAGAACAGTGGCATAGCCATAGGTGAGGTTGAGGGGGAGGTATCCACTTCCCTCCGAACAATAACGGATTCAAAATTCCATTTTAAGCAGGTTTTCATCTTAGCAGGTATACTTTAAAGATACTGACTAAGATTTTCCGTTTAAGACAGTATTCCGTTAGAGACAGTTTCCATTTTACAAGTATATCTAAGGCTGTTAAAACGTATTTTCTGTAGTAAACCTCTGAAGAGCATAGGTACATTTACTGTAAAACTTGTGAAAATGAAATCTGTCAAAAAAAGAATTCTTTCAGAAACGGAAAAAATCGCATTTCTTTGAAAAACAAACAAACAAACAAACAACAACAAAAAAAACACACCATATAATTACACTTGCTAATACGGAGACCTGTCTAAAATGGAGTTTTTTTTTTTCCTGACCTTTCGACTTCTTCTTGCAGGTTTTGCTGCAGGGGTGGTGAGCCATTTCAAGAGGTTCTTGGCGATTGGAACAAACTTTTCTTTTAGGAGAAGGGATTGAAACAGCGTATGGGATTTTGCCTTCTTAAAGTCTTTTAAAACCACGGGATTCTTCAAGGAACATTTCTTAATTTTCGTGAAAGACCGCAGTATTTTTTTCTTTTTTTTTTTTTTTGCGAAGCTACGCGAAATCAACTCGCCAATCGACTGCGAAAAAAAAACTTAAATTATGCCAATTGGACTTTGGAAAACTAATCAATTTGGCAAATTAGTCGCAGAAAAAATATTACTTCCTAAATGGACCGTGAAAAAATATTGCAAAGATCGTGGAAACAAACAGCGATTACTGCAATCGGTTGCGGGAAAAAAATACAGATTTCAACATTAGATCGCAAAAAAAAAAAAAAAATCAAATTTGCTTATTACTCATGCAAAAAAAATTATGAATTTCGAATATCTATTAAGGAAAAAAACGAGAATTTTGTCAAAGGTTTCGGATAAAAATCACGAATTTAGTCAAAGAATCGCACAAAAAATTCAAAAGTTTCGACAAACGATTGCGCAAAGCAATCGCAAATTTTGTCAGTCGGCTGTGAGAAAAAAAACAAATTTCAACAAATGATCGTAGAAAAGAATCGCAAATTTCGTCAAAATATCTCGGATAGAAATAGAGAATTTCGTTAAATGTCACAAAAAATATCGTGAATTTTGACAAAAGGTCACAGAAAAAAATCGTGAAATTCAATTGGTCACGAGATAATCAGCACATAAACATAGTCAACATGTCAAGAAGTTTACAAATTTTGTGATTCATAGGGATATGAAATTTTCACCAATGATTTTCTATGAGTAAAAAATTTCCTTAATCATTTTCTGCATTCCTTTTCGGACTGTGATCTAAATTCCACACAATTCAGAAATTTGCAAAACATTTGGTATCAGGTAGAGTCTGCATTAGAGATGAGTTCAGGCTCTTTTATCAGAACCTGGATCCGCCCGAGCCCGATACCGAAAATATGCAATAGTAAAAAATTGCACAATATTTAAAAAAAATGTTTCAAATGTAATTATCATTTGTAAACTACTTTTTACATAGAAATGACCGTTAAAGGAAAATTTAATATTATCAAAAGAAAAGTCTGGTATCAAATAAAAATGTACTTCATACTTGAAAAGGATTCTCATATCTTTTCTCTTTTACACGTTAAACGCGACACTAATTTTACTTTAATTTCCGTTTAAGCGACAGCATACAGAGAAATTGTGTATATATATATATTTGTACAAAATTTGTGAATAAAATTTGCATTTCTTGTGAATGGTCTTGTGTTGTCTCTCAAACCCCTTTTATGTTTGAAATGGTTTAATAAAATACATTAAAAAAGTGAAACATGTTTTTAATATTATGTAATATATTATTTTTACAATTTTATACCGCCGGTCCCTAGGGGCCGGCGTCGCCTAAACGGAGAGATCAATGCCAGCCCCCAGGGACTGGCGTCGCTTTTAACGTGTTAATAAGAAAATCTTATGGGCATGTTAATGAAGTGTTTCATAAATAAATGCATGAAATTTGTAGAAATTACTATTTATCTAGCGAATAATGGAAGAACATTTACAAATTTTCTACAAAAAGGTGCACATTTTAACTATAACCAATTCCTTCCTCATAACAATCTTTCGGGATTGGCGTGACCCTGAAAATAATCTTAAATTAAAAATTTCAATGCCCCGGTGCTTTTACAGGAAAAGAGGAAATACTGCTCGATTGATTTCTATCGGAATAATATGGTAATTAAATTTACTTATGACTGAAAGTGACTTCGTAAATTGCAGCGTACAGCTTCAGCAGAGTTCATAATAGATATAATAATCACTAAAGTTATGTCCATATGAAAAGCTTACAATAGAACTCTAAATTATTCACAAACTGCAAACTATAAACAGAAGAAAATATTCTCTTTGTGTTAGATCTGTAAATAATAATAATAAAAAAAATCCAATGGCAAAATAACTTTTGCCACAATCGAAAATCGAACTAAAATCAAATGAATTATTCTGCCTCTTTCATGGCGCCGTATCGTAAGACCGTCGTCGTCGGCAATGCCAAACATAAATCTGTATATATGACTAATCATTTTCTTTTAAAATAGCATTCTATTCTAATATCTAAAATAGAAAAACACAATTTCTGTTTCCCCTTCATTCTGATCAAAAAAGCAATACAATGATTTGAAAAGGAATAAGTAATTTTTAAGGGGAAAAAAAGTTCTTTTAATTTTTTTCTATTCAAGCATAAATAAAATTTTCAGGCTTCAGAAAGAATGAGTCCAAGCCTGTGTCGGGCCCAGGCTTTCGGGCTCGGGTTGAGCCCTTCTCATCCCTATACTTGATTCCACCTTAAATTGGCAGCGTTGGTTATACTACGAATGCCGAATCGCAGCCGTTGCCGTAGCAACCAGGGTTTGCTTGAAGAGCAAAGGATCACTAGTAACCAAGGAAAAGCGCCATTTTGGCAGAAAAGTATAATGCGTGTGCAAAAATCTGTACGTTTTGAAGTTCCTATGAAATTAATTATATAATCTATTAAAATAACGAATTGCATTATTATTATTTTCTTATTTTTACATTTTTAGACTGATTTTAGCACTATCTTATATTATATAAGCTGATCCGCCTGACGTCGCCCGGCCCGCAAAATGCGAAATTTTTTTTTAAATAGCGAAAACTTTAAAAAAGGGTGCACGAATTGTGGAAAAACTTTATTGAAAAAATGTCAAAATTTACTGTTTTAAACTAAAAATTTGAAGTCGAATTCCATGTACTGATGTTGAAAAAATCACATCAGAACGAAAAAAATCGCATCGAAAATTGTCTAAGAAATTTAAAATCGCGAAGGGCAAAATTTTCTATATTTAAGCTCAAAGTTTAAAACAGAATTCCTCTTACAAATGTCAAAAAATTGCCGGAAAAAGCAAAAAAAATTAAAATCAGATTAAAAAAATCGAGAAAATTTAAAAAATCACTGTACGAATTCCGAATGAAATTTACTGAAAACAAAACAGTATTATCTATATTGGGTTAAAAGATTAAAACCAAATTATCCGGAAATCTATTTAAAACAGAAAATTTCTTATTAATACCAAAACCTTTAGCAGAAATTCGGAAAAGGCTAGATTTCACACTGAGACCGTCTTATTTTTAATGTACATTTTTAATTATAGATATTAGGGTGTGCAAAAAAGTCATGATTTTTTAAAATCAAAATAAGCTGATTTTTAAATAATTAAAAACTGCATTTAATATTAAATTGTTAACACTGCTGATAATTAAGGGACTATTTCACTCACGCAAAAACACCCACTTGCTAATTCTAGTCCTATGGAGAAAAAAAAAATTAATATCTCGTTTGCATTTCAGTATTTTTAAATTATTTTTTTTCATTTGCGTTGGTTAGCTGAGGTCGATCTCGATAAATAACCTTTTTTACCTTTTCGATTTTGTTTGCAACATTTTTTTTTGCGGGGGGGGGCACTCTGAGTATGCCTTTCATTTACCCATGTTTCATCAAGATAATAAATAGAAGCATTTTTTTCTTATACTCTGTAATTTTTCTCAAATAGTTTCTGCGCCACAAAATAATATCTTGCCTCTCAAGAAGAGCTGCCTCTCTCTTTCGTTTTTCAAAAGAGAATCCCAAATCTTTTAATATTCTGTTCAATTTAGTCTGGCTAATATTTTTCAAAAAAAATTCTTTATCATCGTTTACAACTTGTAAAACTTTATCCAAAGTTGGTATGTCATTTCTGCAAAAAAAACTATGGATTTTTCGTCGAATGCAAGATAACGTGAATTTGTCATATTTTCCCAGCCTTCTGCGTTTACCCACTGCACCAGGTCGTTTCTTTCCGAGTGTACTTAAAGGGCTAGATGCCTTTTTCTCTTTTTTCAAACGAAAAATTGTGCTTTTCGAAACACCTGTAAGTTGGAAAACTTCCTCTACGATTTCATTAATTGAATGTTGGGAATTTTCTTGACGAAGTCTGGAATAAACATTTAATATATATTTTGATTCACTTTCCTCGCCTTGAAGGTGTGTAAAGCGTGGGTGGAGATAATGCTTTATCAGACATGTTATAATTCAAATAAGTATGATTCAAATAAATATTTAACTATGTAACAAATTTTAGAAATACTCAGTTAATACACGAATAAATAATAACAATAATTAACAGTAAAAATAAAAAAACTATGAACACGTTAAAAAGAAAAGTAAAAGCGAAAGTAAACAGCGAGTATTATTAAAACTATTCATAAGAACTGTTCATAAGAATGCGCGGAGTAGCAGAGCACTAAAGCGCGCCAGATATTTAACCTTGAAGATTTGTTCCTCGCCAAAGGAGAGTATTTTACGCCAAGATTTTTACTTTATACGTTTGCTTTAAATTCAAAATACTTTTAAATTAAATACTTTTAACAGAGAAATTACATTAAATATATGCTTCAAAATACCGAAATTTGTAATTTATAAACATAATCCTATAAATTTGTATGCATTTTCACCATTTAAGATTAAAAAATAACGGAGAACTACTTTTCAAGGCGGAATGTTACTGTTTCTACCTTTCACAGTGCTGCCAAGTTGAGTTGGAATAGAGTATAGTCTGCATTGGGTCGTGCAACCGGATTTTTTTCAAAAGTGGCACGACCCAATCCATGGCACATATCGAGGTGGGTGGACATTTCTTTTTTTCATTTCGGGTCAGGTTGACAGTCTTGCATCGGGTCGGGTAACCTGATTTTACCCAAACTCGAGTTGAGGATTAAGTCAAGTTTATGCTATTTTTTTCGCTAGGTGTAAGGTTAACTTTAAGCATTTCTGGTTATGCTCTGTCTCACTTTGGATGAACCGATTTTTCAAAAGGAAGATCTGAATATTTTTAAAATGAAAAAGCTATATATCGGAGTATTAATGTAATATGTGTTCATTTTTGCATATAAGCTATAAAATTGTAGACTACTTTTCCATAAATGTAATTAAACATAGATTCATTTTCTTTCACTTTGAGTTTGGGTATGAATATTTCAGGTTTATTTTGCAGTTTGTCAGGCTAGAGTTGTGTTTTGCATTAACGACTTTTGTCAGGTTCGGATAATGTAGAACCCGATCCCTGCAGAACTCTAGTATCAGGCTGAGGAGATTATTAAGAACATACTGTATATAATATGATTTAACAGGGTTCATACTCATTTTCCAAGAAAAAATCCCCTGAGAATCCCCTGATGTATTTTTCTGGAGATACAAATTTTCCATGTCATCAATTAACGACATTTTTTAAACCAGTATCATGACACTCTCACCTTTTAGAAATAAAATAAAAACAAGATAATCTCAAAAATAAAGTTTATACATCACCTATGTAAACAATAAGAACAGAACTTAAAAAAAAAAAAACATTAATTTGTGTAAAACAGATGAAGTCTGTATGCTTTGTGGGGCTGTCCTTAAAAACTCGGTAGCTTGGCTGCAAGAATTTAATTTAATTTAATTTCCACTTCATGATTTTATTACTTCTTCAAAAGCATTATGAATGAATAATATGAAGGCTGCAAGTGTCGATATCAATTTTAAAATGACCTTTAGTTTTCAAAGTTCCTCTTGAATTGTTATCAAACCTCACAATGTTAGAAGGTGAATTTAGTGAATGAATGGACAGATGTGATATCATAAAGCAGGCGAACAGCAGCAACTGCCCTCAATTTTCCCAGAGTAACCAATGATTTTGCCAGGTTTTCCCAGATTTGGGAATTTTTTGCATTATCCCCTGAATTTTACAACCCCAAATTTATCCCCTGATTTTCCCATGAATCCCATATTCCCCTGATGAGTATGAACCCTGTTCTAAAGGGGAAATTCACCTCAAAATTTCTAGTTCTGAGGGGGACAAGTTTTCTTTGATCATTTTGCACACGGCTGGGAAGCAATTAATAGAATTTTTTCTCACATATCTGTTTAAAATTAGCCAAAATACTCATCAATGAGAAATGTCTCACCTTGAGAGTGTTGGAATAGTAAAGTCTTTAGAAAATATTTTTGATAATTATCAGTTTCTGCGCATAAAGGGTTTATTTATTCCATGTGTTTTTATTGTAATAAAATCTAACAAGTTACTTTAGCTTTTGGGGAATTTCTGAAAAAAAAAAAAATGTTGAGTCTGACTTGTGATGGCAGATAGGGATGCATCGAATATTCGATATTCGGACATGCTATTGAATATTCGGTTAGGCAGAATATCAAACTATTCGGTCTGCCGAATATCGAACTATTCGGCCAAACCGAATACTTAAAATATCTTTTGAAAAATATTTTTAAAATTCTTAGACAACTTCTGCTTTTGACCATCAAGTTATAAAGATATTCAGAATAACTGGAAACAGAATCATATTTAAATCAAAGAGAATGCTGTTACATTATTTATTTGCTGTTTGATAAGTGTCACTTTAAAAAATTAACCATTAATGGTGACCTGCATAGAAATAAATGATGCACAAATGGAAGTTTCTGAACAATGTCTTGTAAATAATCTGTCTTTTGCTTTTTCGCAAAAAGAGTGTTTCTAAAGAAAATGGGAAAAACTTTCAGTTGTGATAATAGACATCAAGATAGACCATTTTTGCCCAAGAAACCAGTATCGCAATCCGCTTGATCAGTCAAAATCAGAAATAAAGTGTATCTCATCTGTCATCTCACTTCAGGTTAGATTTTCATTTGTTACTTAACAATAATGAAGATATCGTAACTATATTTTCAAAAGAGTTACTTTGATTTCTGTGACATATGATATCATGAGAAGTGCCGGAAATTGGATGTGTGTGTAAAGTTTACTTGTAAAAAGGTCTTGTTTATCAAAATGGAAGTATCTGTGTTAAGTATTATGAAAAATTGTTTTAAAATTTATTTTTTTAATATCTTTAAACTTTGAATTCGATCAGCCGAATATTTGGTATTCGGCCCAACAGTCAGTATTTGGCTACCCATATATTCAGTATTCGGTTTATCTGTAGGCCGAAAATTCAGTCAGTATTTGGCTACCCATATATTTGGTATTCGGTTTACCTGTAGGCCAAAAATTCGGTATTTGGCTACCCGAATATTCGGTATTCAGTTTACCTGTAGGCCGAATATTAGGCCAAAATCACTATTTGGTGCATCCCTAATGACAGATAAATTATCTAAAATATCAAATTTCTTGGGGGGGGGGCGTTCCCCCCCCCCCTCAAATGGCGCCCCTGTTACACAAATGTTGTACAATATCCACATAATCATGTGCTGCAGCAACAGATCATTTGTGCATTTTATTTTACAGAATGATCCCAAATAATCTGTTCAATTTTTTGTTGGTCTCCTAATTGCCTATGTGGTCAAATCTTTGTTGAAGCATATGAAGCCAAACATGTTCTTTATATTCCTGAAGAATCTGCCAAGTAAATCTTTAGATATTCGACAAAACATGTAAAATCACAAGAGTCTGATGATTTTTCGCCATATAGTGTATATGTATGCATATATATATATAGGAAGTCAACTAACTGCATAAAAAAAAAGTTTGTCTGTAAATGAATCTATAAAACAGCTTAAATAACAACAAAAAAAAATTAATTAAAAAAAAAAATAATAATGGGGGAAAATAAAATAATGTCAATAAAAACAATAGAAAAAATTAACAGTTAAAAATATGCATACACTATAAATTTCATTGCAAATGTATAAGCTTGTTAAAAGTTCTGACAATACAACACAAAACAACATAAAGCAATTTTCTTTAATACAATCACACATATGCCTAAAAAATATGTTGCATCCTATTGGTAATAAATCTCCACATATAAAATTCGCTTTTGTAAATTTGGCATGACTAGATATTGCCTCAATATTTTAAGGCTAACACACAAACATAGAAGTGCAAGAAAATTACCAAAGATGACCTGGTTAGATAATTAAGCATCTTAACTTGAATCTATAGCCAGTTAGAAGAAAAACTGCTTAACTTATTATTGAAATCTACCAATCTGTGTTTTATAATATAGTAATATAATAATACACACAAAGAAATATATTAAAATACTATTTATGTTGAATCATAGTATTGGGAACATTATGCTGAATTATAATTTATAAAATGTCATAATTACATTGCTAATGAAAGAAATGAGGAAAAATGTTGACAGACTTCTTAAAAAGATAGACTTAGTTGGTATATAATAACATACTTTGACTCATTAAAAATAATTGCATATGTTTATAAAATTCTGCCTAAAATTTTAAAATTATTTTTTTGGTTTTTAATTTAAGCCAAGAATAAGTGTTCATTTTCAGACCAGTGCTGTAACCAGCTGGCAAAGTCAGAGAGGGCTTTGAAATTTTTTTGGTGTGACTGATTGATGTCTGATCTTTTATCTTCTACTCTAACATAAATAAATAAGAGAGATTATGATAAAAAGATACAAACAAAAGTAGAGGGCAAGTCTTCTGTCAGACAGGAAACTTTTGATTACAAAGTGTAAAAATTTAATATGGATGTTATTTATTATTAAAAGATTATGATGTCTGGAGGAGGTTCAAGAAGTTGCTAGGTGGGAGGGGCATCACCTTCCTGCCCCCATCTGGTTACGGTCCTGTTTCAGAAACAGGGTATCTTCATAAATAAAATAGGAAAAGAAGTTTCTAGTTAGAATATGTAAAAAATATCAACAAAATAGCAGGGGAAAATATTAAGATATTCTACATAATCTACAAATAATAAAATGCAGATGAAGTGAAACGCTGATAGAAAAAATGCACTTGTCTATAATAAGCAAACTTGTGCATCATCTAAAAATTTTCAGGAAAAACAATCAACTAAAATTATGTAAAAATAGAATAATGATTTACCCTTTCACAAATGTTTAACATTTTGGGAACTTTCTTGCACTTCTAAGCACAAAACACATAACAATAAAAACACACAAATAAAATATGAATATTTTTGTACTTATACTTCTTCTAGTTTACTTTTCCAACACAATTTGACTCATGCAATCGTAAATCATTCTTGTCATCGTAACATTTTGCACAATATTTGCATGAGTGAGTTCTCAAATGCACATTAAGAGTATGTTTGTGGCGGAAACTTTTCTGACAAATCTTACAGGAGAATGGTTTCTCACCAGTGTGTACTCTCATATGCACAATAGCCTCATTTTTTGTTACAAACCCTTTACTGCAATAATCACAACTAAATTTATGCTGGCGAAGATGGCGTGCACAATGAATATCAAACTGCTGCTTCCCATGAGTAGTATAATTACATAATGGACACTTATGTAATTCACCTTGATCTTTATTTATCAAAGATTTGGTTATGTTCCTGAAAGAAAGTGATATCAAAGAATCCTGGAGATTTATATCTTTTCCTAAAAGAAATAAAAAATGCTGTAGCAAGCACAATAAAATTAACATACATATTATACAGAGTGAAAACTAATAAAGGACATATATATGAAATTCTCAATTCAAATAGAATAATTAAAAACACAAATAAAAGCAATTAAATATTCAACTAGAATTTAATATAGTAAAAATAAAAATAACATTTTCCCCTTTTTTTAACATAAATATATAATCATATAAGACTAAATACAATTATTTAAAATATGTTTACACAATATTTTTAATATAGAATAGTTTAATAAGTATTTAAAAAAAACAAAAAAAAACATGTATAACAATATTTTTCTAAAGTGTTATTATAAACAGATTTAGTTCTCTGAAGTATGTGAATTTACTTTTTTTTTAAAGTGACTAGATACTTAACAAAAGTTTTTTTTTTTAATGTTTCCCCGTTTTGTTTTGTATTTTTCTGAAAGAGAGTGTTTTTGAATATTGAAACAAATTTGAAATTTGCATAAAGGATTTTCAAACATATTTTTTCTAAATTTGCTGCTTATTGTTTCTCAAGATATATAAATAAAAAACATTCAGCTTAAATTAGGGATGCACCGGCTGTAGACTTTTGCTGGATACCATACTGAATATCTGGCACAGCATTTTACCGAATATTTGGCATCTGGCCAAATACTTTCTCGTTTTTAATTTCAATAGTAATATTTCTATTTTATACTTGCTGGAGAAAAACTTTAAATTATTATAATTTTATGTCATTCAAATAATAATAGATTTAAATTCATTTATTAAGTTTAAGTTATTTAAAAAGCTTTGTTGTAATTTAATATCGAAATTTAATGATCTTTTTTCTTTAGCCTATACATAGCAGTTTTTTTCTTTTATTTAGGGTCATTGTAGATAAAAAAGATCAACACTTATTTTTTTGTTTTTCTTACTGATAATTCTAGTTTATTAACTAATTACTAAACATTTTATTGAAATAGCTTTTTCTTTTCCTGTACACATATTATTATTTAATTTTCCTATGACAAAGGTTTCCTAACAGAATTTAAATAGAGAAGCTCCTGTTTAAATCAAATATCCTCATTGCAAGTATCTTGTTTTGTAGAACAACGGGGCAAGAAAGTGGCACAATTCTTACCAGTATTATTTTATCACAGCTGGTCTTCTATCCATAAACAAAATAGTGAAAAAGGATTCAATAAAATCATTTTTACTTTACAAATTTTGAAAACACAAGAAAAATAGACCACCAGAGGAGTCAACGATTATTCGCAAATGCAAAAGATTATAGACTGAAAATACTGA
Organism: Maratus speciosus; assembly: GCA_963932465.1. Lineage (NCBI taxonomy): Eukaryota > Metazoa > Arthropoda > Arachnida > Araneae > Salticidae > Maratus > Maratus speciosus. Next base: position 464,074,134 of record OZ010791.1, read on the forward strand.
GCACCTAATGCTCCCACATCATAGCTTACTTTTAATAAAATTTAATTAGTTAGTTTAAATATTATATTTTCCTTTACATATAACCATATATCACTTTGTGAAAATATATACTTTCACTTTTTTTTTTTTTTTTTTTTTTAATTTGATAATGTCAGTAAGTAATAAATTAATTTTTCACAAACTTTTTCTGATAATGTTAAAAAAATAATTTAAAAAATGAGTCACTATCCAGCAATTGGATATTAAAGTATTCGGAACCAAATACTTGGTTTCAGTGCCAAATAAACAGGACATCCGACTAAAAAAATATACAATATTTAAGAAGAGTTTCAAAAGGCCAGAACAAAAGCCTAATTGCCTCACCATAATTTTTCATAAGGAAGACTATTTGAGGGGAAGGTCATGATCCTTGTGACTGCACTTAACATTAAGCTTAAAACGAAGACATCTGGTCACCTCTATTTTTGGCATACACAACAAACATCTATATTACTAGGCATGAATGAAAGTTTGTATATTTTTATGCAAGAGATAACAAAATATCACATTGCACTAAGATTTTTATGGATAAAGTAGAAAAAAGTTTTATGAATTATCAATTTTACAAGAATGGAAGAAGCATAATATATCTGAATCCAAAAAATAACATATATGAGTAAATGAGGTATTTGTCAAATAAAAAGTTATAAGGAAATAAAAATAAAACATTAAAGATATTTAATTGGAATTTTCAGGGCAACATAAAATGAAAACATTTTTCATACAGAAAGTTATAAAGCAAAATGTGGAACCTATTAAGATTCTTTACTGTATGCAAACATTTTAGTAATTTACACAATTTATCAGATAATGAAATAAAAACATAACTAGTATTTTGGAAAATTCATGAATACATAAACATATTTAAAAAATATTTTAATCAAAGCAGTCTATTTTCTCAGAAAACAGTTAACGTCATTAAGATGTTACCTCATTACCAAATATTTATTTTACTGTTTTTTTTTTTATTAATATGATTTTCATACAATGTAATTATCTTGTAATACTAGTTCTCTAATTTAACAGTTTGAAACTGATAACAAGGTATTTTAAAAATTAGTATGAAAGAATTATTTTTATCAGAAAACTTAATCAAACCAGGTCCTTTACTAACTTAATACACTTTCAACATGTTTTACATGTAATCATAAACTTGAACAAAAAATACTAAATCAGTATACACAGTACATTGTATTTCAAACTTTAGTCATAGATGAACCAATTAACCTTATTGTTTAATTGTCATACATATATATGTGTTATAAATATTTAAAAGGAGTGATATAAAATATTTAGAAAGGAAACTTAACTACTAAACCTGATGGAGCAATTGTTAATTTTTTGTAGTTAATTTCAATAATCTCAATAAAATTTCCAGATAATTAAAAATATGCCATCCAGAATGGTAAATCAACATAAAAAGTAACAGATATTAAAAGATATGCTATTTATAAATACTTTTAAAAAAATTAGCTAAAAATATTCAGTAAATAATAAAACTACTCTATAAATCACCAGAAAAAATTTAATAATAACTAATCAAGCTAGCATAATATCAATTTTCATTAATTAAAAATAAAGTATTAGAAATACTTATAAAGCATTAGATTACTTGTAACATCAAATGCCTAAGAAACTTTAATACAAATATCAAACATATATAAACAATTTTAATAATAATAATATGTGAATAATAAAAATAATAATATTCTTAAAAAGAATGCTTTCAGCAAAACTTTTAAACAATATCAAAGGCAATTTTATCCACTCTTTTATTTATGAATGATTAACCTTAAAAATAATACTATCAAGAAAAATGCATTAACATATTCAAAACATACTACAGAATAATTTTAATAGCATGAATGTTTATGCATAAAAGAAAATTTTAAATGTAAAAATATGCATTATGCATATTCTAAAATAAGTAAAAAATTAAAAAAAAAAAAAAAAAAAAACAATACATGGCAGATTGTATTAATGTAGATAAATAACAATATTAAATTATAAAAAGAAATGAGGTAAAAATAGATAATTTATGTAAAAGTTTTGAAAATGACAATACTTTGTTTGCATCAAATGACAATAAAATAGATATATAATAAAATAAGTAAGTAGCTTGACACAAAGACAGTTTATATAAAGTACATCATGGATGAGTTTTCATGTGAAATTTTAATGATGCACGACTTGAAAACGCAGAGCAACAAATACTGCAACTGTAAGGTTTTTCTCCTGTATGTAAATGGAAATGTGTCTGTAAACTGTCCTTTCGGGTAAAACTTTTGCCACAGACCGTACACACATAGGGACGTCTTTTTAGACTATTATATGAAACAGCTATATGTGTTACATCATGTTGAAATAGAAGTAAAGCAGAAGAAAACACCCTAGGACACTTTTCACATGGAAAGCACTCATCTTCTAAAATAAAGAAAAATATTTAGAAAAATCACATGCAAACTTAATTATATTACAAAAATGTTTTGAATAATTGAAGCCTTTTTGTACTTTGAATATCATGACGATAACATGCATCATTTTAAGCACATTTGTAATTTGTTAATCTAATATTAATAACAATACATTTTAATTCTTTAAATTTGGTTAAATTCAGTTCCTTTTCATAAATTTTCTTCAATTCTACTTCAGCTTTTGAATATGGTTTTAAAATAACATTTCATCATTGAATAATTTTATCTAATTTTTCTCTTTTATTCCTTTAGGTTATAAAATTACAGTCTGAATAAAAAAATTTCATGTGCCCTACTTTTTATTTTTTCTAATAATTAACAGTTATATATCCAAGACATCTCTCTTAAGGTATTAACTTAATAACATATAAAACTCATATTACCAATACATAAATGAACTGTATTTTGTGAAAACAAATCTATATAAAATCACTGTTTTAGCATCATTATTCTCATGTAAACTCTAAACTAGCGGTTCCCAACCTATGGGTCACGGAATAATCGAGGTTTGCCACAAAAATGTTTTATTTCATCTGTTTAAAAAATATAACAAATACTACAATATTTTACAACTGCAATAATCAGAAAAGTTATTAGCTTAAACTAAAACTTTGTGAGAAAGAGTGTTTTCTTAAACATCAAAATTATGTTATGATCTCGTGAGATATGGCAGCAGCACTGCCACAGTCATTATGGCAACCCTGGACCCCCCACATCCCTCTCGAGCTTCTGGATTTGAAATCCTTCTGAAGAACTGACTAGCTTTTCCTTATTTATACAGTAGACTCCCTTAAATCCGCGAACGCCTAAAATCCGCATATTTTATCAGATGTAAATAATGAAATTTACAGTAAAGTTGCAGGAACAAAATTCAAGATGGCGCCAAAATCAGCGACTACCATAATGTTTTTTTTACAATTTTTTTTTGTATCATTCTCTTTTGGCTATTACAGCTGATTTATTACTAAATAAATTTACATTACTTTTGATTTTGATATAAATTAGCATATCTATATAAAAAATTCCAGGGTTCGAAATGGAAAAATCTACAAACCGAAACGCTATTTTAAAATTATTTTTCGCGGAATTTTTTTTTTTTTAAATTATAGACAAATTTATTTCTAAACATACAAAGCAAAAAAAGAAAAGTCAAGAAAAGCATTCAAGACTCTAAATAACAATGAAAAAAGTTGCAGTGAGTGCAATAAGCTATATATACTGATAATAGCATTAACACTGTTCTCATTGCTATCCCTAGATGGCAGCATAGGACTTTTGGAATCGAATTGAATCGATTTCGATTCCATTTGTAATAATTTAATATTCTTTCTAAATTTTTATTTTACATAATTATTTTAATAATTACTTAATTTTAAACTAATAATTGTTTTAATATTTTACTTATTTTAATGTAGTGATGCAACGAATAGTGGTTTGGCCGAATAACCGAATACCGAATATTCGGCCAAGTTACAGCCGAATATTCGGCCTATTCGGCCGCCGAATAATGAACTCATTTTTGCCTAAAAACAAAATATAGTATGCACTATATGCACAATTCTTGTATATTTTACACTTAAAATGTATTGTTTTCTTTAAAAAAATATTTATATACAAATTTTTAATTTTTTAAAGCATTATTTTACTCAGAAAAAATATTCGGCTATGTTCGGCCTAAAAATTGCCTCAATAATATAATTCCCCCCCCCCCCCCCCTCCAAAAAAAAAAAAAAAAATCTTAGCAAAAGTTCCTCATCAGGTATTGTCTATTTGCATTTTAATAAATATTATGTGTGTTGTTGTTACATTTTAAAATAATGACAAAATTTGAAAAGTACTAGGAAACAAGTTTCAACTTTCAGATGAAATAAAATAAAAAATAAGAAATCTTAATATCTAAAGGAAAACCTCTGATAGAAAGTATGAAAGGAATATCCTCTAAAATGGTGGAATGAAATCATTGTAGACTTTATAAAGCTCACAATTAACAAAAACATTTTTATCATTTATTATTATCATTATTTTTTTTTTCTTTGCTGTCAGCAGATAGCACTAGAGTTCTTTATAGGTATAATTCAAAATATTATTGAAAGAAATATTTTTTTTATGTAACAACTAACAAGGGATAAATGTTAAACTTCCCATTATGATAAAAAAAAAAAAAAAAAAAAAAAAAAAAAAAAAATTGAATTTGCTTGTACAGCTGTATTAAAACAATTTTGAATAGATTAATTTTAAATTTAGATAATCAGATTATGTTAGCTTATTACAAGCAGGTACGTTTTGTACTTACTGATACAGCATAAAATTTTTTTAACATGATTCCTAAATTAGCCTCTTATATAAAAATGGGTAGATAAAACCCATTCGGGGTATGAAAGTTAATGGGGAAAAAAAGTGTTAGTTAATTTCAAATAAAACTTTCATTATACATGATGAATATAAATTGTCAAATTAAAAAGTTATACTGTGTAAATATAAAAACATTTATTACAGTATTATTCGGCCTTGGCCGAATAATAGACTTGATATTCGGCCGAAGCCGAATATTCGGCAGACAGGCCGAATGGGCCGAATATTCGGCTTCGGCCGAATATTCGTTGCATCTCTATTTTAATGTTTCACTTTATTGTAAGCATTCATTATAATTTCCCTTGCTTAACTACCAATCAAATTACTGTTTAAAAATGTAAACAAAGTGGTGACCAGAAATCTGCAAAATTCTAAAATCCGCACAACCTCTGGTCCCAAGCTGTGCGGATTTGAGGGAGTCTACTGTACTACCTAATCCTATATACAGAATGATCAATGCTAAAATTGGTTGCAAAAATATGACGCTGCCTTCTGGACAATAGGGTTTTCATTTATGAACATTACTTCTCTTGCATAGCTATCCAACCCATACCTCCATGCATTTTTTTCCTTTGTTGTTGTTAGTTGGCAAACGTAATGTTGTTATAGTAGTTGAAACTTTTTATAAAATTTCCAGTTTTTTACCACTAAGCCATTTTGACACACAAAACAACACCATTAACAAAAAGCCATCCAAAACCGAAACAATAATAAATGGAAAATATTTTAAATTACGCATTTAAATAAAGGGACAAAGGTATGAATTTACAACTGAATAAAAATAAAATTTATAACTGATTTCATAACATGAAGGTGAACTCTAAATTGACATGTTCCTAAATGCATTTTAAATAAAAAAGACCAAACCAGAAGTTCCAAGACAATACAGGTCTTTTCTCTTTTTTTACATATTTCTAGAGTTATTAGAAATAAAAAGAAAGGAAGGATGACAGTATAAAATGGAGAGAGAACTTTGACAAAGAGTTAGAGTATACATGTAGATTTGTGCAATATTATTAGGATAAAGAGATGGGACTAGTGATAAAAATGAATCAATATTCTCTTATTTTGTATGTTGTACTAGGTATAGGCCTGAAACTAAAGGGGGGGGGGGGGGCAGCACCGTGCGAAGAGAAAACTGCAACCGGAACAAAGTTTCAGTTTGGCCGTACGGGCACAACAGATGCAGAGCGTTCTGGACGTCCAATTGAGGTCAGACTGCAGAAATAGTCAACAAAATCCATGATATCCAGGGGACGATGCAGGTTTTTATTCTTGAGGCCCATTTTGTGAAAAGTAAAAGTTATTTTTGTGAATTTTGTTATATTTTTGTGAAAAATAACATTTTGTAACGAAAATTGAAATCCAGTTACTCAAATTCGAACCAAGAATTTAACAAAAACTTCTTTAAATCCCCTTGCTAAAGTTTTTGTTTGTCTTGACCTGGTTTTATTTACAAATTACACATTTTAAAACAGTTTTTATGAAAAAGAATGTTACGAAGGGGGCCTATTTTATTAAATGGAATTTTGTGAAGGGGCCTGTTTTATTGAGTTCATTTTTGTGAAAGGGTCCATTTTATTAAACTTATTTTTGTGAAGGGGCCCATTTTATTAAATTTATTTTTGTGAAGGGGCCTATTTTATTAAATAGATTTTTGTGAAAGGGCCCTAAAATAGGCCCCAAATTTTGCCTGGATCGACCGCTGATATCGTATTAAAAGACCCCTGTGTGAAAGTGTGTGAGATAGCTAAGAATGTAAACATTTCAAATGAACGTGTATTCAATATCTTGCATGAACATTTGGGCATGAAAAAGTTATCAACAAGATGGGTGCCACAATTGCTGCACTATGGATCAAAAGCAGACTCGTGTAACCATGTCAAAGCAATGTTTGGACAAGTTCGAGCGCAATTAAAGCAAATTTTTGCGCCGTTATGTTATAGTTGATGAAACATGGATAGATTACTACACACCAGATAAAAAGAACAGTCTAAACAGCGGACTTCTTCTAATGAACGTGCTCCAGAAAAGGCAAAAACAGTTCTATCAACTGGAAAGATTATGCACAGTTTTCTGAGACTCAAAGGGCGTAATCCTCATTGACTATCTGGAAAAATGAAAAACGATCACTGGACATATTACACTGATTTATTAGACCGTTTTAATGCAAAATAGAAAGAAAAGCGGGCGCATTTGTCCAAGTAAAAGTGTTTTTTCAACACGGCAATGCGCCAGTGAACTCGTCAGCAATTGCAGCTGCCAAATTTTTTGAATTACGATACGAATTGCTCCCTCATCCACCTACTCTCCTGACTTGGGCCCCCAGTGATTTTTTTCTTTTTCCAAATTTAAAGAAATGGCTTGGTGGAAAGAGATTTTCTTCAAATTCTGAGATCATTAATGCCACAAATGCCTATTTTGAGGAGTTTGACAAATCCTATTTTTTGGAAGGATTAAAAAAGTTAATGGAAAAAGTGTATCATTATGAAAGGAGATTATGTCGAAAAATATAATGCATTTTAGTATGTCTAATTGAACCAGAAAGAAAGAAAAGAAAAATATTTAAAATTTGAGTTGTGACAAACATCTTTGCAAAAATATGCCATAACTAAGACCAATGTTATTTTACAAAAACTTAGCAAGCAGTTGCAAAACATTTTTTTTCCCCCCAAACTATATAATAAGTAGTAATTGTACAGTTAAATGATAAATTCTAAAGACGATAGTTCAGGGTACTTCTATGATTTTTTTTTCATTTTTGTGGTGTTCTTAAAACATAAAAAGGACTGTGACCAGGAATTACGCCGGAAATTTGCTGACCAGGAATTACCCCAGGTGACTATCTCTTATTTTAATGTGCAGTAAACAATGATATATTAAAAATTTTGAGGTATTCCAGTAAAAGAACTATTTACATGATACAATGACTATTTTAAAAACAGAGTAGTTCTGTGCATCACAACATCATATAAAATTTTCATGACAAGTAGTCAATTTTAACAAAAATTAAAGCCTATATAATATATATATATATATATATATTCTTTTTTTAAGAAGAAGACGTGAAAACCAACAAACAAATAATAAATAAATCAAATTTAGATTTTAATAATTTTGATAATGGGACCATCTGTAGACCAAGAACTTTCGAACAACGAAAAAAGATTATATGAAAATTGGACCATTCATTTAAGAGTTATGCATTGACCATAAATAGTCCAAATAACAATAGGAAAATTCTGAAAATAATCCTCCCATTCAACAATACGAAATATTGGCAAAAGTGGAGAGGGGGCATATAAACTGGACTTTCTTGAAAATGTGTCCTCAATATTAGTCTCAACATTAATGTCTATTAACAGAAATCAATTGGCACATAAGGTAGTATTTCTGCAAATATTTAAAAAACAAAATGTTCTAACAAAATTAAAATTTTCAAAATAAATAAAAAATAATAATTAAATACTATATGTTACTCATTGAAAGTTAAAAATACAAATGTTGTTTGAGGGCGGGAAAAAAAAAAATTATTGAGCAGAAAGCAGACAGAAATAATAATTAAAAGAAAACCAACGAAAAGCAAAACCGCTTTTTCCTCAGTACAAAAGGTAAAAAATCTCCATTGTTAAATGACCGATTTCGTTTAAAGTTTTAGCAAGTTGCAATAATAGTAAATTAGGCAGTGTAGTAGGAAACGTAACTCAAAAAATCATATGCCTGACATTAGTGCTGCTACTTTTTTTAAATTTGATTGGCACTAGAGTCCTGCATCAGGTCGGGTTACCCGCTTTTACCTGGACCATAGGCTCGGCTCGGGTTGGAGCTATATTTTCCCATTGCGGGGCGGGTCGGGTTGACTTTAAATTTTTTTGGTGCGGGTCGGGTTCGGGTCGAACCACTTTTTTAAAAGAATATGGAAAATATTTTTTCCCGTTAAAAGCCTATATAAACCGCAGATCAAAGTTTCATAAAAGCAAAATGTGTGCTTGTCTGTTTTGTATTTAGTCATCCTTTCACCAGTCTTCGAAATAACAAACTGCATTATATTTTTATCGTATTTTAAAAATACAATATGCAGTAAAACGCTAAATGGTCCTTCCTGTCTATCAAGTGCATAATTTAATGGGTGATACGCGATGCAGTATGTTAGAAGGGAAAATTTTCAAAATAATAACTGCTGATAAACTAAAGGCAGATGACCACTTGTGTAAAACAAGGTGTATCGTTATAAATGGAACTTTTGAAACCGTAACTAATTTTAAAGCATATTTAAAGATTAGATTTTTTTGTTTTATACTGTTTAGAGTCCTGCATCAGATCGGGTCAAAGGTTTTACTATAGTTGAATATTAAAGAATATAGATTTGTTCATTCTGCTCTATAAAACATAAAAATAATATTAGAGGTCTGTATGGGCCGGAATTACCAGGCCTGGAAACGGCCCGCCCCGTCCTGTGTAAAACTTAAAAGTTCGACCCTAGCCCGGCAAGGCCCACTTATAATTTTATGGGCTTCGTCTAAATATTTATATCGGACCGGTAGACCAGCTTAATTGTAGCTATCGGTCCGGCCTGTTGAAAAAACTGTCCTAATAAAGCGGCCTGGCCAGTTTGAAATTTAGCCGACCTGCCGCGGCCCGAGGGCCGGACCGGTGCAGACCTCTATTAGAGATACGTAGATAATTACACTGCAGGTTCAGGTCAGGTTGCAAGTTGAAATATTGAGGGTTCGGGTCGGGTGTGGGTTGATATACTTCGGGTTCGGGTCGGGTGTGGGTTGATATACTTCGGGTTCGGGTCGGGTTGCCTGAAATTATTTTTGCGGGTTTGGGTCGGGTTTTTTGGAATGGTAAAACTTGCCTTAATCTGCCATTAAATAAAGCAAATTTTACTATTCCAAAAGAGTGGTGCAAATCAAATAAAAAAAAAAAGTAGCAACACTGATGTCGGGCATGTGATTTTTCAAGCTCTGCAGTGTAGCATATTTTTATTAAAATATAATAAATTAAAAGAAAATTAGAGAAGCTCCCAAAAAAGACCACTATATAACAACTGCAATGAAAAAAAAGAGAACTATCTGCAGTTTGTTTTCATTATTCAACTTGGTGAAGTCGGAAGTCAAACGTTATCAGAAACAGATTTGGATGAATAATATACTTAGTTATGCAGAAAAAAAATCAAAATATTTTGAAAAAAAGAAAAAAGGTGCAAAGAAGATAGATGGGGAAAGGGGGGTATCAGCATTTAAAACAAAAAGAGCAGGGCTCGATGCCCTTTGAACAATGGAAACACCAGGGAGCTTGAAAACAAAGAAACTAACCTTGGTGCACTTATTGAAGCTGTAAAAAATTTCATCATCAAGGGGTGGGTGAAAACAAATTCCAACCAAAGATTTTTGGTAGGGGGCTTACATCTGTTTTATCCACTCCCGTAGTAAACCAAGTCTGCAAACAGATGACATATATGAGAAAGTATGAAAACAGACATGGTTCACTGTGGGAGTGGATAAAACAGATTTTATGCACCTTCTAAATGGACTATCATTTTTTTTTTTCAAAATAGACTTGGTCTACTATGGTTGTGAACCCCTCATAAATTAAACATATACAAGTACGAGGGTGTATTAATAAGTTTTTGCCCTCACATAGAAATAATTGAGTAAAATTTATGAAATTGCTACATTGTATTAGTCCTTTTCTATATAGTCAACGTGCATAGTAACACATTTCTGCAAATGGTATTTCAAAAAGAGGGGGGGGGGGGGAGGTTATCTTCCAGGAGGTGCGATTGTAGAGCCAAAAGGGTTATTTTTCTAACTTTTGCCGATCCCTACATGTGACATATTGTTGGAAAGGGCTGTGGCCAATTATTCATGTTACGCATCCCCGAGCTCCTCCTCCCATACTTTCCCCCTGGGAGGCATGAATGGTGTCCGCAAAATTTAGAAAAGTGTCTAATAAAATTTCAATATTTACTTTCTTTTTTTTTATGTATATGTACCTTCCATATTTTATAATCTGGCAATCAAACCAGCCAGGAAGCAGAAAATATTGTTTAAGAGCACAGTCAAAGAGGGGTTCATAGGGCTTAATCCCTCTCCGTTTAAATAAAAAAAATTAAGTTACAAAAGCTATTAAAAATCTATTTTCTGCCTTAAATGTTTCCTTATTCACCTCTGACAAGGAAAAAAAAAATGTAATGCTAATGAAAGTTATAGGTAATATTCATGAAACTAACAAATCTGCACATCAGTGACCTCAAACATCAGTTCTACAGTTTTATTTTGAAATCATTTTATTTAGTATTTAAAATATTCAACTCACAATAATTAAATTATTATGAATGATATCAAGTAATCTCTGGATGATTAATTGTTAAAAATAGTGAGACTAAACACTATTCCAAAACTTTTTTTTTTATTACCTTTTTAAATCCCCCACTTTTTCAATAATTTGATAACTGTAATTGCCTGAATTTAGTTTTTTAAACCATCCATCTAAAATAATTAAACATCGATCTTCTGATAATTACAATAATTGATGCAAACAGCAAATGATTATCGCAAATATTTTATTAATTACTGGTATCCTAGTTGTTAAATTTATTTGAAAATAACTATTTTGTTTCATTAGTATGTATTCATTAAATTCTGGTTCTAAATACAGTCAGAAAAACAATTATATTTATTACTTTTTATGGGGTGCCCATTACTGGAACAGAAGGCGTCCATTACTGGGCCAGGCGGTGTCCATTACTGGGCTTTTGAGTGTTTTGATACATTTTTGTTATTTAAAATTAAATTTCGATTCATATTGGGAAATGAGACTAAAGGAATGGTTAAATATTGTTGACAGGTTAATATTAAAAAAACTGGAATATAATAACTATTAATAAAAAAATAATTTTAAAAGAAAATCCTTAAGGGTGTCCATTACTGGCACATCTACCCTACACATCGAATATTATGCAAATTATTAATCAATAAAACACTCAGTTAAGTCTAAAGAATGTCAAAACAGAGAATCAAAAACTAATATTAACATCATAAAACTATACAAGAGCTATACAAACAAATTATTTTTAAGGGCTCTGCGAAAACATCTTTAAAATTTTTTTTATATAAAATCTAATGATTAAACTAATAATATACAATATGTTAGCATGCAGTTAGTTATACTTAAACACACAAAAGTTTAGGTTGTTTAAAAAATAAAATCAGTAAATTGAAATGAAACTCTTCGCAGAAATACGTCCTTGAAACTTACCATAACAAGTTATTTAAATTGGTTAACACTTTATTGTCGGCTTCGTTAGATTAAACAAGATAGTATGCAACAAAGTAAATACTAAAGATTAATACAATAGCTCAAATGCTAAATATTAAAACATAGTATTAATTGATAAAGGAACATTAAAATAAAAATTTCTACTTATCCATTAGCAAATAATTATTATAACAAAGGTCTTAGCTTCAACCTCACAAATGCAAATCAAGAAAATGTAATACATACATAAAAGTAAATTGAGAGAACATTATAAACATTTTTCAATAAACACTTTTTAATATAATAATATTTAATAACTATTTCAATTTTAAGCAATAATAGAAAGTTAAACTTCAGTTAATTATGAATTATCCTATACACACAACACAACAATTAAATCGTATTTATTGCTGTCACAAGCCGGTAAATTAACTTTCAAAATATTTAGTCAGCATTGTTTCATATAGTGCCATGTAATCTGAAAATTTCGTAAGTTGGATGACCGGGCTAATTTTTATACATTTTAAAAATTCTATTTTATCTTTTGATAAGTTTCAGTCTTACATATGTTTTATTATTTAAACATATTTATTGAGTTATAATTTATTTAAATGATCTGAATGATAAATAAATTTGTTTGTTTATTTTTTTTAAACCGGAAATGCGTACGTGTTGTTTCATTTTGCATGGAAACTGGCATGTATCGAAAAATAAAAAAAATGTTTGTAGTGAATTGTGTAATTGATACATATATCTTGTGCTTAGATATTTCAATGGGATTTTTTTTCTTGGAATTTGATGCTTAAACTTAAAATTTTTATAACCGAAGACAAAGTTGCTTCTCGTTTATTTTTATATGTATAAAATTACTTCTGCTTTGAGTTACGCTCTTAAATACTTTCAGACCTAAGATTAAATTTTTGGATTATCATTTTGATTATTTTCTGAATCGAGTAAAAATACACGCAGTTTTCGCTTACAGAATAAACAATTTATATATAATAGCTATTAACTTTAAGACCAAAAAGTTTTATCCCACATTCATTCAAATAAAACAATATTAAGTATTTATTTATTATTAATTGTCAATGTTCATGTGTTATCAGTCGCATAATAATAAGCTTTATATATTAATCGCTGATTTTCTGACTGAAATAATGGCTTTAAAAATATCAATTCATCTTGCATAGTTAATGATATAATTCATATCAAAGACAAGCAATCCACAATACACCACAAAAGATTTTATTCGCCACAAAAATTATTACTAAGAATGTAGCTTTTCTGGTTTAGGGAGTATTGTATTCCCTTATTCTTATGGTTTAAAATATTCATTGCTCATTTTCTATACATCTTAATACAGTATTCTACATGTAGTATATTTTGTGTTGCCTTTATTCTTGCCTACTTTTATTTTTTACTTTTTTCAATATTCTGATTACTTTTTATTGAAGCTTTTATATTTACTTTACTGCTTTATTTTCTAAAAATTGTGCTGTACTCGTATTCAAAATCTTTCTATTAGTATAACATACTCTATAGAGTTACACCAGGCATTTTTAGAGGAGTGCTGCACCCATCTGTTTGCTTTATGGTTTAAAAAAAAAAAATTGAAACTGTCATGCCTCTGAACCAAAAATAGTGCATTTCTTGCCCCTCAGTCAAAAAAATGGTGTCCTTTGCTTTTTGCATAAAAAAAAAAATTGTTTGCATAGTAAAAACTAGCTCATTATCATAACTTTAAAAGTCTGCTCTGGGCTTTAAAAAATTAAATGTGCTTTTAGATTTAAAAATGAAAGAAGTGCACTTAATAATCTAAAACATGCTCTTTTCCCACCAGCTGGGTGAAACTGACTGTATGTTATTAACTGCAATTGGTTTATCTATTTTTCTTAATTTAAATTGTAGTAAACTCTGTCTATGGTAGAATCGGTCAGGATCAAGAAAATTTCCTGCTATGGACAGTAGTATTTTGCCTTGGAGTTTATTGTATTGAAAATTGTTCTGCAGGATTTTAAATTTTTTCCGCATTGATTAAATTTCCATTTTACACAGAATCTGCCTTAGATAGAGTTTACTGTATACATTAGGGTGGGGCGAGAAAAATCAATTTTTTAAAATCAAAAATGGGTAGGTGCCAAAAGTTGCCTTTATACTAGTACATCATCAGCGTGAAATGTTACCGCTGAAAAAAAATGGCTTGAGTCTGCGCTTTTGGTCCAAAAGTCGAAATTTTGGGTAAAATTTGACATTTTTTCAAAAAATTCTATAGAGATGGTTATTATTTAAAAGTGTTATTTAAACCTTTATTATTAATGACTTAACATGTTTAAACGATAAAATGATATCTTTGTTCTGTATAACTGGAACAAAACTGACAATTTTTGGTGAAAAAATGGCGTTGCCACTCTGTTGTGTCATACAACTAATTGTTGTTTAGAATACAGCTGTTACGTAGTTGCTTTCAAATCTACCCAGGAGGTATCACGTGGAAGTGGCTGCATTTCATGACACAGCAGTGCATAGCCCGAACACCCTTCCATCTAAGCGCAATGTTTTATTTATATATTGAATTGTGATTTTTTATCAAAGACTGGCATAAGTTTTCTATGTATCAACCTAGTTCATCTCTTCTTTATATCCACAGACTTTGGGTGATGCTGCTGTGACACTCCTTCACGTATATTTCTACTACTTGTGTATCATAAGGTAAGCAGAGTAATGCAGTGGAATTAATGGAATCTATTCAGCCCTCTAGTATCTTCACCAAAATTGCATCCAGTTACTGCATAGTGATTGGGAGTTCTGTTCCTACAACTTTTTACAACACTTAGGTATTTCATCTTTGAGTATGCAATCCTTTACTCTACCTATTACATTTTTTATATGTTGATAATCTTGTAGTTTAATGTGATGGCGATCGTCATTAAAATTGCAATAAGAATTTAATCTCGATGTCCTAAATAAATTTTTTTAATATTTGTTTTTTTGACGTTTTCTATGATGTTTAGTAGCCGAGTAATTTCCCATAAGATTTTAGATTAATATTTAAGATGTGGATTATATTTTGTGTAAACCATCCTGCGGCAAAAACTTGGATTACATATTTTGTGAGTGAGCCAGACTCTGATGGTCAATCAGTGCTTTTATAAAAGCGAATAATTTTATGTGCCTTTGTGACCCATCTTGCGTAGGAGAAGTTTCTTAGGTTCCTATTCGCTAGTTCTTCTGAGCGATATCTTGATGAAATAACTTTGCAAATGTCTAGCACATATTTCTGGTATGTGCTGAGTACCCTTTTCTCAATTTCAGGAAATACTGTTTGAAAATTACTCTCTATGGCTTCAAAAATTGAAATTAGAAGGGAAAAAATACGTGGACAAAGGTTTTCCTATTGGTCCGGTGAATCCCTGTGAGTTAAAATCTAATTTTTGCCTATGATCTTGTCTAATAAATGATGCAGAGAAAATTCACTGGACTTGGAGGTGGCATATTATCAATTGTAATGGTTCATTCTAAACATGTCCCTCGCAGAATGGACGACAACGACTAACAGAATTATCCGCATTCATATGAGCACTCACTGCCCATCCGAGTCTCTACGTTCACTCAAAAAGTACTATGTTATCCAAGTTTGGCCCCAGGATAGTTTACAATCAAATATAATCCACAGCTAAAGAAGGTATCAAAAAACTCATGGGAAATTACTGGGCTACTAAACAACACACATAACGGAATAAAACAACTACTAAAAAAGGTTATTTAGGAAAATGGTTGCTTTGCAAACGCAAAGGAAATTCTTAATTCAATGCTCTCTGAGGATTTCCATCACATTAAACAGCAGCTGCTCAGCACATAATAGTTGAAAAATGTAAGTGATTGCATACGCAAATCTGAAATATCGACAATCAACTTTGAAGCGGCTAATTATATAAATCTAATTCATTGGAAAAGTGTTGTGGTAACAGAACCTCTAATCAATATGCATTTATCTGGTGCAATCTTGGTGAAGATAATAGACGACTGAATAGATTACATTAATATCATCCGCACTGCATTACACTGTTTATCTTCTCTTACACAAACTGCAGAAAAATACGTAAAGGAGATCCCAACAGCAGCATCCAAAGTCTGTGGATCCAAAGAATATAAGTACTAGGTTGATACATAGAAAACTTAGGCCAGTCTTTGATAAAAAATCACAATTCAATGTATAAGAAAACATTGAGTTCAGATGGTAGGGTGGTCGAGCTATGCACTGTTGTGACATGAAATGCAGTCACCTCCACGTGATACCTCCTGGGTAGTTTTGAAAGCAAGTAAGAGCTGTATTCTAAACAACAATTATTTGTATGACACAACTGAGTGGCAACACCTTTTTTCCACCGAAAGTTGTCAGTTTTGTTCCAGTTATATAGAACAAAGATATCATTTTATCGTTTAAATATGTTAAGTCATTAATAATAAAGGGTTAAATAACACTTTTAAATAATAATCATCTCTGTAGAATTTTTTTTAATTTTTTGAAAAAATGGCAAATTTTACCCAAAATTTCGACTTTTGGACCAAAAGCGCAGACTCAAGCCATTTTTTTTCAACGGTAATATTGCACGCAGATGATGTACTAGTATAAAGGCAACTTTTGGCACCTACCCGTTTTTGATTTTAAAAAATTAATTTTTTTTGCTCCACCCTAGTATACATATTAGTTCGTTGACTATGGTTATCGATATAGTTTTAGAAATTGAAAAAAGATCTTTCTTTTTAGCTGCATTTTTCGTTACTCCTATCAAGTAAATTTATCTTCAAGATAGATGTTTCATAAAAATGCAATATCAAAAAAAGCCTTATTTTTTATGATTGATGTAGAAAAATATACTTGTGTAGTTAAGTAAAAAATATACTTGTTGATTTTTAATTTTTGTTTTATCTTTCAGGTTAGAAGGTTCCAGTATTTATTAATTTATATTCTACAACTTTTTGTTTCGTGTTTTGAATCCTTCTTTTCTTTTGTGAAATATATTGGCTGGCTTTTGTTTTATGATATACTTTTATGGTCACAATTTTAGGCTAATTTTGAATTTTTAACTATGTGAACAAAACTGGCATAAATAATAATACAGTAGAAGATCTTTATAACGCAACTCTCCATATAACGCACAACTTCTCAGATGTAAACAATTAATTTTGCAGTTAAGAGGCACCTGCATTTCCACTATAAAAATTTGTTACTTTTTAGAAAACTAAGTTTGATACATTAGCTCAACTTTCTAACCTTAATTCAGAACTTTTTAATGAAAAAATTGTTATTCTGCATTTCTGAAAATGAGTAATATAATGAATGATTTGATACAGGTATATTTGGATTGGACCATGTTTCTAAAGTAAATTTAAAATTTGTGTGGAATAATCTATATTATGCAAAAATTTATTAGCTCCTGGTAACAAAGAATACAGTATAAAGATACTCTAATGTATTTTGATATGTTTCAGATATATTTGGTCATGTTCACAAGGTAAATTTAATGATGTGTAAAATGTGATCCATATAATGCACAATCTTGCGTCTTTAGGTTTGCGTTATAAAGATCTTCTACTGTAATTTTAAATACTAAGAGAGACTGAAAAATTTAAATTATTAGTAAACTATTTCTATTTCTGCTGGGTTAATATATATATATATATATATATATGCACATAGTTGTATAGAATGTTTAGTAGACAATTTTAGAAATATTATTTAAGCAGTGCAATTTCCTTTTTTATGTTTAGAAATAAACTCTCTGTTTGACTGCAGAAAATCAAATCGCCATTTTTGAAGTCTTCCCTTAAATATTTACAGTTCAGTGTAGCTGCAGATTTATTTGTATTATTCTGTACCCATAACTTTAAATAAACATTTAAGCAGTCAACAACTGTACTTAATCTGTTACTTCCTTATTATAGTGGCTTGCACTATTACAGTTATGGAAAGCTCTTATATACATCATATATATGCAATATACAGGGTTTCTCAGTGCAAGGGTTACAAACTTGTAAAATGGGTATGGTGCACCCAGACAACTCAGAATCAAATACAGTCAACTCCCTCTAATCTGCAACTCTATAATCCGCACACTGTTTCAGATGTAAACATTGATAATTCAGTTACCATTAACTTTGCGAAAGAAATTTAAAATGGAGGCAATTTGATCGACAATTGGTATTCAGTTTTTGCTGCCCTAAATTTGTGCATTTCAATGAAGTAAAAATTTACTTTTCAAATAGAGGGAAAAAAAAGTCGAAAATCAGGTTTTTTTTTTTTTGTTTGTGTTCAGCATTTAGGTAGTGATATTGGCTTCAGTGGCTTCAGTTTGGATAATGCAAAACAGAAATCTGCAGATCTTTTATGTTTATTAAAAACTCATTAACTGTTGGGGCTGATTTCATGAGTGGAGAAAAATATAATTGAATGGATGTCCTCCCAAAATCAAGCTCCAGATACAGAAAATTTCACCAGATATGATGGCATTAAAAATACTACTCTGTTAAACTCTACTGAAAATCAAGATAATTCTGACACAGTCTGGAAAAGTAACTCTTAGCAGGGTTTGGCTATTGTTTATAAATATCTGGATTTTCTTCAGTTTTGTTACAGAACAACAAATAGTCACTATAAGTAGACAGACTCCAATAAAAAATACTAGACCAAAAGAAGCTCTCAAACAAATATAATTGATCCTATATTTGATAATTATGAAAATAGACAAAAGCAACTGTAAAAAAAAAAATAATTATAATAATAATTTTTCCTTAAATATAATGCTTTTTTCAATTAAGCAACCCAATGTGTTACAATATCTTTTTTATCAGTTGATTTACGCATCAATAATTAATTTACTGTAAATTTACAGAGGGAAAAAATGTAAACAAAGTAATGACCTATAATCCACAAAATTCTATAATCTGCACAACCTTTGGTCCCAAGCTGTGTGGATTAGAGGGGGTTGACTGTAGTAATAATGCATAGCATTGTCAGAAGTTCTTTTCTAATGCAATAGAGGACTGTGCAGTGCATGAATGCAGGCAGAGGTGTTGTGAACGGCTATATGCTTTATACCTTCTTGCTAACTCAGTATACCATCTGTAATTATAGCATATACTCTCTGCCTACAGTGTATACCTCCTGTTTTTTTTTTTTTGGTACTACACTACTGGATCCAAGCATTCTTGCAGGGAAGCTGTATTTCATACACAAACACAGAAGTAGTAGGGTGGGTGATTATATGAATGTGGAATTAGCTGATATGCTTCTGGCATACAGAATAGTAGTCTAGAATAGTGTCTGATGAGGCTTAATCCCGCCCATAAACCCGGGTTGGGGTTTTGGACAGAACATGTGGGTTTTACTGTCTAAAACTGTACTAAAGTGTCCAAAACCTTAAAAAAGCAACATTCCACATGTAACCACTGCACACTTATTAAGCATATGAATAAATATAAATATCTCACAATATATTTTACTAACATTCCATTTAATTCTGTGGTAAATGAAAAAAAAGTTAAAATTTTTCTAATATCTGTGTAACATAAAAAGTTCTGTTTCTGTTAAAATTGAGTTATAATAATAATAAATTCTTTATAATACCACACATGTAGTATAGGGAGGGGAGATTTGCTTAACACTAGTGCTTTTGTTTCAATTTTTGTGCAAGAAAATGTTACAAAGAACTTCCTCTTAAATAATGTTTCATTGTAAATTATCTTTTCTAGATTACAGGATAATGAAAGAAAACACAAATATTTAATTTAAAATCTAGAAGTTATTTTTTAAAATATGTATTTTTAAAATGAATTTAATCTAATTCTAGTGAACATTCTATTTCTTAAGAGTTACAGTAGTGTTGTTATAATAGTCATATAATATAGTGTTAGTCAATATCTAAATATCTCATAATCAAACAAAATCAATTATTTTTATTTATACTATTTCTTAATATACACATATACATAGTTGCCAGCAGTAAACTGGTTTAATCAGTATGCTGAACCTGAACTCCATTTATCAATTATTTCCAGTAACAACTCTCAGGACTTTCAGTAACAGAATCAGAATTTATTCTTCATAAAAATCATTAGTACTTCTATTAACTACTATTATTTAAATGAATAACATTAAAATTATGATACATAATTAAATTTAATATCTTTTTAATGTAATTACTTTGTTACATAGGGCAATTAGGTTGTTACTACTAAATTGTTAGGTAGTATAACGTAGGGTAATTAGGTTAATACAGTAGAAGATCTTTATAACGCAAACCTAAAAACGCAAGGTTGTGCGTTATATAGAATTTTGCGTTATATGGATCACATCATTAAATTCACCTTGTAAACGTGGCCAAATATGTCTGAAAAACATCAAAATACATTAGAATATCTTTATACTGCATTCCTTGTTACCAAGAGTTATCCAAATTATAAATTTTTGCATAATATAGGTCAGACATTGTTAAATTTACTTTATAAACATGATCCACAACCTCCCCTTATATTAGACATTTTCAAAAATGTTTATTGTAATAATAGCATTTTTTCAGTAAAAAGGTCTTAAATTAGAAGATAAAGTTGAACTAATGTATCAAATTTAGTCATCTAGAGAGTAGCAATATTTTACAATGTGAAAGTGCAGGTGCTTTTTAACTGCAAAAATCATTGTTTACATCTGAGAAGTTGAGCGTTATATGGAGAATTGCGTTATATAGAATTGCGTTATAAAGATCTTCTACTGTACTAAATTGGTATTTTTGTATTGTAATCTTTTTGCCAATTTTTTAAACTTTTAGCATTGTTCTGATAAATACAATTTTACTGCAAAATATAGTTTTGGACAGTTTTAGACAGGATTTTGGACAGTACGGTTTAAACCATGGATTTTACCATTGTGTCCAAAACCTTGCCAACCCTGCCATAAACTCTTTGCATGCCTGTACCAGAGGTTAGCTGACATAGGTTCCTTCCAAAGAGCTATCATCAGTATATAAATTCAACATAATTTAAATTCATTATCTGTTTAAGAGTACACACACTCTCGCATCCTCCAAGATAAAACACACTGAATCTAAGTAATGAGTTTTGGTCTGGAAAAATAAAATTGATATATGTAAAAGAATAAAAAGTCTAATTAAAATTTTTTATACTTTAAGTTTTATGATGAAAATAAATTTTTTAATGAATATATTTTTTAATTTACATTTCTTTGTAAAATTAACTTAGGTTTTTACTATGAAATTGGGAATTCTTGCAATATCAATGTTAAAATTTTGTTCTAAAACAGCTATTTTTGCAAATGAAGTTATCTGAAAAGTAAATGCGGATTTGAACAAACTATATACTAGTGGCTGTAGTTGATGAATTTTTGAGTCTTGAGTTTTTATTCTTTATTAAAAGAGATTATTATATAAGTTTGCTTATAGTCTATTATTCATATATTTTATTATGTAAAATTTATGATCATTAGAATCTGATTGGTATTTATAAATTAATATTTTTTGTTATATTTTAAAAATTTCTTTCAGTTACAGTATTAGTGTTTTCTTCATTTATATTTTTCAAATGTTATTTAGTTAAAATTGTTTAAAAGCTAATATGTGTTGTACTTTTAAACAAAGCTAGCTTATAAACTTGAATATAATTGTTAATATTTTTTTGTATTTTACCTGTATTTAATTATTTTGTACCACTGTGAAAATATTTGGATTGCACTGTTATTTTAAATAAAAAGTATTCAAATATATTTAAAATGTTATAATAAAAATATTTAATATAATATTCAATAATAAAATTTTGTTAGTAAAAATTAGAATTTATTACAAAAAACTTTTAATCAGCAATAACAAATTACTTTTTAAAAACACATTTAAACAATAAATATCCCAGGTGTCAAAAATATCTCATTAAAATGCATTTTAAAAAGTTATCTTTCAATATCACATCTTTCATGGTTATTAATTTATATGTAGTCATATTTTGACAGTAAATTAGAATAAATGTTTGAAAAAAAAAAGACTTTTCATTCATGTTTTAATAACTAAGCTAAAACTTAAAGACAAATGCAAAAATTTAATGAAATAATAAATAAGATGTCAGCTTCTGGTAAGTATTGATGGATAAAGACTAAAATAAGGCCAGCCACAGCACCACTAAGTGTAAAAAGTGCTTATTAAAAAACTGCAAGCATCCACTTTTCCTATAACGAGATAGTAAAATTTTCTTGCATCCTATCGATTATTCCATTTTTTCTGGTTGCAATATGTTAATATTAACATTTATTTGCGATTTTTACTTTAAGATTTATACTAATGGAAATTTTAACAAAAGTTTATTGCTTAATAAGAAAAAAAAAGTGGCCACTTATAAAACTACTACTACTGGCCATTGTCTACAAATAAAATTTCCCAGTTTTGGTCTTTTATTGATGGAATTCTGAATGCAGGACATTCTAAAAAGATTGAAACATGCTTTAATTTTTCATCTATTGGAGATATGTAGGAATGTAAATTGCAAAAGTGTTCAAAATAAAGTAGGAATTAAGATTATGTTAATGAAATAGTCCTGCCATTAATTTCCAAAAAGTTACTTTTTAATTTTTATATGGTCTGTGGGTCCCATAAGTTATATTTAGAAAAAATTTCTCTGTGCTCTGACAAGTACAGCAGTGAAAATTACATTCTTGTCCAACTAAAATTCATTGAGTTATGGTATTTTGAATTTTATTAAATTTCAGAGCTCCTCCTCTAGAAAATTCTAGAATCAGAATTCCTCCACTAAAAACGCATTTATCTGTGTTTAGTATCAGAAATCTAAAATTCCATGATATTCGAAATATTATGACTCTGAGTTTTGGTCATAGTAGAATAATTTTTCTGTTGTACTTGTCAAAGCATAGCGGATGTTTCCAAATATGACTTATAGGACTATATATTTAGTTTTACAAAACTGTTTAAATAATTTAATACATTGTAAATTATTTATTTGTAATATATGTTTCATGTTATGTAAATTAGATTTTTATGCATATATATAATTGATGTGTCTGAAGCTTCAGATTATTATATTAGTTTAATAAATAACCTTTTTCTTCATTGTAAGTTACTTCTTTTATTTAAAATTATTAAATAAAGAAATTTAAAACTGTTTTTTTTTTTCCTGACTTTCATGTCTTTTTATTTTTAGGAGTGATAACTCTTTTTTCATGTGCTCAGTGCCGTAGGACTTTTACATCTATTTTAATGCTTCAAAAGCATGAGAAAACTCATAAGAAAGAAGGTGTGAAATTACGACATACATGTTCTTTGTGTCCATATTCAACAAATACAATCACCCATTTGAAAAGACACTTCTTGATTCACAGTGGAGAGAGGCCATTTTCTTGTGTTATTTGTGGTAAGGCATTTACTACTAAATGGAATATGGAACAGCACATTCGCACACACACTGGAGAGAAACCCTATGCTTGTGGCATTTGTTGGGTAAGGTTTGCTGATCGATCTGACTGTACAAGGCATCAATCTGTTCATTATAATTTGCGACCTTATGCTTGCAGGCACTGTGGCCTTACTTTTAAGCATACAAAAAGCTTAAGGCGTCATGAAAATCAACATATACAACACCAGACTGACAATGTTCAAGATGTAAATTCAGTGGAAGACTTAAAGCCTGTGGTTAATTAAAACTTTTACTTAGTGAAGTTAATCCTCTACTGCTAACCCTTAAAAATGCTGAGAGAATATTTTATTTTTTTCGTTTTAGACCAAATAATAATAGAAATATCAATTTTTGTTATGTTTTTCCTTACTATAGCATGTTTAATATGATTTTAAATTACTATTTCAGCATTTTTAAGGGCTATTCTAATACGAGCAACTAGGTATAGCAATTCCTTCATTAAACAGTGCATGCATCAACTGATTCTTGTGTTGCTTCCTGGCGATGAAATGCAAAGCACTTTGAGAAATTATTGTGCACAGCAGGCAAATGCTATTTTAGTTAGATCTGTTTGTGAACGCTCTAGCCAAATGGTTAAGGCAATGGCTGGTAAATGTTCTAGGCTAATCTTTTCCTAAGTTTGCATGTTCTATCTTCATTCACATTCTAATTTCTTTAGTTTAGTTTTGATCTTTATTAAGTTAGTTAATAAAGATCAGTTGAGAAAAGATCAATTCTTTTATTGTCAACTGGATAATTAAAATTATGCTTTAAAAATTTAATTTGTATTAAATTAGTTTAATTTTAAATAAATTTTAATAATTAAAAAATTCCTTTAAGCTGTATTTTAACATTTAAAGTAAATTATTTATTAAAATGGAATAATAAATCTCCTAAGCTTACGTTAAAAATATTTGGTACTTTTCGGTTAGCCGGGCACCAGTGTTATATTTACATACATATATATGCACATATATGTAAATATATATATGTACACACACACGCATAAATATATACATACATATGTATATATATATATGTATATATATGTATGTAAATATAACACTGGCGCCCGGCTAACCAAAAAGTACCAAATATTTTTATGCTAGAACTTTAGTAACAGACAAATAAAATTAACAGAATTAATTTATTAAAGTTTTCATCTTTTAAAATTATCCTTGATACACAAAAATATTTAATTTATCGGTTGCTATGCAATTTTTTATTTATTAAATAAAATTCTGTTAATTAAATTAAATTTTAAAATTCACATCACTTATAAGGTATTTTTTTAAATAATTTCAATGTAATATCTTCTTAACTTAAATTAAAAACATTTTTATGTTGTAACTTTAGTAACATATATAAATTTAATTAACATAATTGATTAAAGTGTTCATCTTTTAAAATTAAATGTTATCTTTTATGTATAAAAATATTTATTAATTTATTATCAGTTGCTTTATATATATATATATATATATATTTATTATTATTTTGTATATTCAATATTGTTAATGAAATTAAAATTTAAAATCTTTATTGCTTATAAACTATTCTTTTAATAATTAAACTTAATATTTATTAAAGTTTAATAGTCATATCTTCTAAACTTTCATAAAAAATATTTTCATGATACAACTTTAGTAATATTATATAATTATTATATGTATATTTATTATATACATAATTAAAACTTTGCAGAATTTATTTCTTAAAATATTAATCTTTAAAAATTAATTATCCTTTATATATAAATTACACTAGCTAACCTGCCCAGTCTTGCATGGGTCCGTCAAAAAACAGCACCCGGATCTTAAAAATTTACTATACTGAGCTAGAAGGTTGAAATGGATTCCTTTTACTAATGTGGAAAAATTTTACAAAATCGCGAAAACACTAAAAATCACATGAAAAATTCGAAAATTGCTGCACGAAATCTGAATAAATTTTATTGAAAAAAGGGCAGAATTTACTATATTAAGTCAAAAGTTAAATGTCAAATAATCACAGCAGATAGCTAAGAAACGTAGAAATTGCATTAAAAATCATGAAAGTAAAAATTTATTATATTTTGATAAAAGTTTCAAATCTAATTCCTTTGATGAATGTAAAGCCGTGAAACGAGGAAAAACGCTAAAAAAAAATCGCGACAAAAAGCAGTTAAATAGCAAAAATCACACAGGAGAAAATTTATTATATTAGGCTAAAAGTTTGAAACCGAATTCCTTTTCCGTATCTCAAAAAATCACTGTGAACTCTAAAAAAAGAGAAAAAATTACATTAAAAATCACTACAGTTCAAAAATAGCAGAACAGAAAGAACATTTACCATAATAGGCTGATGGTTTGAAACCAAATTCCTATTAGGATAGAAGTTTGAAACAGAATTCCTTTTAAAAATGTCAGCAAATCATTGTGAAAGCCAAAAAATCGCAAAATATTAAAAAATTACTAGGGTAAAATTTTTCTATTAATGGATAAAACATTGCAATCGAAAAAGTTACTATATTAAGCAAAAAGTTTGACATCAAAATGAGTTTCCAAATGTCAAAAAATCACCACGGAACTTGAAGAATGGCTAAAAAGCACATTGAAAATTACATTAAAAATCTCTAAATATCACTGCTGTAAAAATTTAATATTAAGGGGGGAAAACATTGTAATAGGAAATCCTTCATGAATAACAAAAAAGCGACACAGAATGCTAAAAATCACATTGAATATCGCATTAAAAATTGGTAAAATTCAAAAAGCGTAGAAAACAAAATGTACTAAATTAGGCCAAAAGTTAGGAACCGATATTCTTTTGCCAATGTTAAAAAATTGCTGCAAAGCTTGAAAAATCACTAAAATTCAAAAGTCGCGGAAGAAAAAATTTACTATAGTAGGATAAAAATTTTAGGTACTTGTTTGTTATCCCATCGGCTAAATTCTAAGATTAAATGCCAATAATGGTTGATCGTAAATGTCACATTCACTTGACAACACGTGTTTACGTCATGAAGAGATTTTTATTTCAACGTTTTATTTGTATTAATATTATACTAATTTATTTGTTCTTTTGTTATTTAAAATAAAAATTATGTCAATTTGTATAATGTGGCGAGTGGTTTGGCGATTTGTATAATTTGGTGAAATTGATCGACGGGATAACTAAGTACCAAATTTTATACCAAATTCCTTTTCTGAATGTCAAAAAATCGCCATGGGACTTAAAAAACACTAAAATTCACATTGAAAAATGCATTAAAAGTTGCTGAATATTCAAAAATGGCAGCAGACAAAATTTACTATAATAGGGTAAAATATTGTAATCTGAATTATTCCATTAATTACAAAAAATCGTCTCAAAACATTAATTGGAAATCTTTCAAAAATGATAAAAAAAATCGACGTGAAACGTAAATCTTGAAAAAACACTAAAAATCTCATTAAAATTCCCTGAAAACCAAAAATCATTGATGGCAAAATTTACTATATTAGGCTAAAAGTTTGAAACAAAATTTCTTTTCCGAATGTGAAAAAATCACTGAAGAACTCGAAAAAACTCTACAAATTGCATTGAAAAATCACTTAAAATTTAAAAATAGCAGCGGACAAAATTTACATTTAATGGGGTAAAATAGTATATTCTAAATTCTGTCATAAATAACAAAAAATCATGCAAAGAATCTATAAAAATCGCTAAAATTAAAAATTCGTAGAGGACAAGATCTACTACTTTAAGATAAAATGTTGAAACCGAATTCTTTTTACCAATTTCAAAAAATCTCTGCGGTATTCATATAATCGCTAAAAATCTCTAAATATTAAAAAATTGCAGTGGTTAAAATTTACTATAATAGTGTAAAACACTGTAATCGAAAATCTTTTATGAATGACAAAAAATCGGCACAAAATGTAAAAAATAGCTAGATGGCAAAATTTACTATATTAGACTGCAAGTTTGAAATCAAATTTCTTTTCCAAATGTCAAAAAATTGCTGAGGGACTCTAAAAAAAATACTAAAAGACGCATTGAAAAATGTACTAAAAATCGCTAAATATTAAAATATCGCAGGAGTCAAAATTTACTCTAATGGGATAAAACATTGCAATTAAAAAGCTTTCCATGAATGACAAAAAATTGGCACAAAACGTAAAAAGTAACGAAAAATCTCATTCAAATCGGGCTAAAAATAGCTAAAATTAAAAAATGTCAAAATTTACAATATTAGGCTAAAAGTTTGAAATCAAATTCCTTTTCCGAATGTCAAAAAATCACTGTGGGGATCGAAAAAAATACTAAAATCGCAGTGAAAAATGTATTAAAAATTGCTAAATATAAAAAAATTGCAGAAGTCAAAATTTACTCTAATGGGTAAAACATTGTAATCGAAATATTTCATGAATGATAAAAAAAAATCGAAACAGCATGCAAAAAATCACTAAAATTCAAATTTGTAAGTGGCGAAATTTACTATATTAGGCCAAAAGTTTGAAACCAAATTTTATTTCCGAGTGTCAAAAAATCGCCGTAAAACTCGAAAAAATGCATTAAAAATTGCTAAATAATTTACTTTAATGGGGTAAAACATTGCAATCAGAAATATTTCATGAATGTCAAAAAATCGATGCTAAACACAAAAAATCTCAAAATCGCTGAAATTCAAAAATTGTAGCAGACAAAATTTAGTACATTAGGCTAAAAGTCTGAAACAAAATTCTTTTTACCAATATCAAAAAATAGCCAAAAAAAAAAAAAAAAGCAAACAACAACAACAACAACAAAAAAAAAACTAAAAATTACTTATTTTATGTTGAAAAAAAGTCTCAAAACATGTTAAAATTTTTAAAGAATCCAAAATCGGGCTTTGAAGTACAAAACTTCACATCAAATTTTGTAGCTCTATGTGCAGTGGTTCTTCAGAACACTGTCGACATACACAAACTCCCTTTATTATTATAGATTAATAGCATGTGTTGCAATGGTAATTTAACCATTTTATACACTGAATTACCATACATTAAATGAATACTTATACATTAAGTAATTTAATGTATGGTAAAAATTCAACAAAAGCAAACATATATATATATCTGTGATTAAATAGCTATTACGTGCAAAAAGTTTATATACATATATTTGTTTGATTTGGTTGCATTTATTAATAGGTTACTGATAATAGTGCAATATACATCATACAAACATGGGCAATAAAAAATAATATGGTATGAATTGCAATATACATATGAGGATGGGAGTTTAAAAACTCGCCTTATCCAAAATTTAAAAAATTGAGTTTTCTTTATCAATCTATTCTATTTGTAAACCTATATCGAAAAAACACTAAAATCTGCAAAAAAAAAAAAAAAAAAACTAGTTTTATTGTGTATTTCTGGTATTGTAAAATCTTGGTTTACAATGAAAACCAATGGACACAATCAGAGGTTTTTCGTGATTTTCCAAAATTGGATTTTCTGTATAAAACAAGTTTCGAAGCTTGCATCCTCAAATATATAAAATAATGATTAATTATTATTATGAAGATTTTTGTTTTCATCTTTATTTATTAATTCATTATCGGTTTCAGTTGCTTTCTAAATTTTATACAAAATAAAATATTGTTAATGGAATTTTAATGTCATTTAACAGCAATTGTAAAATAATTAAAAATAAAATATACAAAATGCATTAACAATATATCATAGAAAAAGTGTATTCATACTAGAACTTCAATAACTTTTTAGCTACGCTGCTAGAACCTTACTATTGATTGCATACATCTGAGTAAATAATTAAAAAAAACTGTATCTTGTGATAGCAATCTTATATTTTTATAATTTAACTGAGTCATATATATTGTTTTGAAGTTATTTGATAATTTTTCGATTAAAAAGTAAAAGTCTATTCTGGCAGTACTAGCAGACTTAACGGAGATCTGAATATCGTCAAGCAGTGATGCATGTGCTGTTTAATGGAGGAATCGCTATACCTAGTTGCTCGTTATTCTAATGGGAATAAGTTTTCCTCCTCAGAGATCCTAGAGTTCCTTGTTGACCTATAGGGGAAATTTCAAAACAGGATTGTACTTATGCATAGCTTTCACCATCAAAATTATTAACATCTGATAAATTACATTTTTTTTTGGGGGGGGGGGTTTCTGTTAAAAATGAATTTAAGTAAACATTTTAAAATTTGTTGATTTAAAAAAAAATAATAATAATTAAAATCTGAGGAGATAATTTTTTTTAAGTATGTAATAAATATGTTGGTATCAGATATTAATTCTTTTGATAACGAAAACCTAATTCTGAAAAACAGATTAAGAGAGCGATCCCTTACTCATATTCGAAAAATCAGTCTCAGGAAGTGTATTCTGGTTATACATTGTAATTCCAGTTTATCTAAATATGGGCTATTTATTTTTACTGCAATGGTGAAGAAAGAGATTCATTATATTAGTTAGTGCTTTCTAAATTTTAAAATAAGTTATATTTTTACCTGACTTTACATAAAGCTAACATTTTTAGTTATGCATGATATAGTGCAATAACATTTTACTATTTTTTTTAAGGTGAAATTTCCAAGTCATTTTCTTTAAGATAGCGAAGTTTCGTAAACTCTTGTCTCCAATTTCTTCCGATATTTTCATATATATCACAATCGCTCCTGTAGTATACCATGGAAAAACCTGTTCTGCAAGGTTAGCTAAAAAATATTCATATTTCTTTCAAAAATTTTTTTCTCTTAGACTTTTACTGTCATTGGCACTTAAGAGGACTTATCTGGTGGGGAAGGGAAAAAATGGGGAATCCTATGTTTATCCTATGGGGGAAAAATACCTGTCCTTGTTCATTCAAATTTGGAAATTTCAACTATATTTTTTTTCAGCACATAGATAGATAGGAAGGTTTTTCCTCTCTCTGTAAGCTTTAAAATATTTTAAAGATAATTGAGTATTTAAAAATTTGTGTTCAAGCTTCAAAGAATTCTAAAAAGTACTCTTTACTAGTTTGTAACTTTGTACTGGAAAAAGATATAAAAATTTGGAGCTTACAGAAGGATAAAGAACCTTCCTACATACGTGATGAAAACAAATATTGTTAAAATTTCCAAATTTGAAAGAACAAGAAGGATAAGTAGTTTTTTCCATAGGATAACATGGGATTCCATTGTTCTTCTTCCCCATCATATAAGTTTCCTTAAAATTTATCATGATTGGAGATGTCGATTTAGTAATAGAACATATTTTGTTTAGAAACAGCTCTTTTTAAAATATCGGAAAATTTATGTATCTATCTTATCTGACAGTGTGTGCAATAGGGGATTAATGTTACTTCATGTGTGATGTTTTCTTCAATTTCAGTGTACATAGTGGGTTTTTATGAAGTTTTAATAACTTTGTTCTTGTAAGTTTTTATGTGAGCCTCATCACTATCAAGTATTTAATCATAAAGTTGAATATCATCAATGTTATTGATTTTATCCCTGTTATATTGTATATAAATGTCTAAATTATTGTTTCTTTTTCTACAGTTTTATGTTTGTTTCTCATTTGACTGATTATCAAATATTATTTATCCTATGCAAATGTATAAGAAATGAATAAATATATTTTTATAATGCTTTTTTGTGCTCCTGTTAATTAAAAAAAAAGTTAACAAAGCTTTATTGTCCTAAAATATTTTATGCTGAGAAGCGTATCTAGTTTTATTGTATGTACATCGGTCAGTGATATAACTAAATAGCCCAAATCAGTTTAATTTTGTATAACAATATGCCTAACGTACTGTATTTTAACGACATATATTTTTATGTCAATGAATGTTTTTAATAAGTTAATACAGTAAAACGTGCTAGGATATAATTGCAAGAAACCAGAAAAAACTTTTAGACAGGTTCCCATCTTAGTGGGTACATGTTCTATTACAACTGTATTATATTCTTTTTGCTAAAATCATACTTTTTTTTTTTAAAAGCTAATATTCCATTATAGACAGGTTTTATTTTTTCTGTATAATATTTAAAATTACTTTAAAGCCTCATTTAATTTGTTTCTTGGACATATATTGCTTGATTGAGCTGCGTCTCTTGAATTTAATCATACGATGGATCTATGGATTGATTTTTACTGGGATATAGAACATCCAATGAGTTCTTCAACAGATGTTCTAATAGTAATAGTACTTTATAAAAATTTGCATTTCAGCTCAAGTACGTTATTATTCAGATGCAAATTGCCACAAAGATGATTGGAGAAAAATACTTTCCTCTTTGCATGGCATACAGGTTTATTTGAAAGACTATATGCTCCATCAACTCAAGCGAGAAAATTTCATGAAACGCTGCTTTTGGGGTTCTCTCGGTAATTAACACAATTTTTAGCTTTAAAATCCGGCAGTGTATTTTGTAACACCTGCTTAGGATTCCAGGTAAGAATTTGGGATTGCATAGAGGGGCCTGGTTGAGATAATTCTACTTCATTATATGATTTTTCCAATGGATCAGGAGAGTATTTGCTCAATATCACCGCTGTCCACATTCTCAGATTCCTGTCCAAGGGTAATTCTTGAAGCACTTTCAGTACTATTAATTTAAAAATAAAAAACTAGAATTATATTTACAAAATTTATATATTAAAAAAATGAACACAAATATATAAAATTAACCATATTCAAACTCAAAACCGAGAACAAAAAATTTGCCCAGTTCTAAGTATAGATGACTAGAGCTACTGATAAAATCCCCAGATAAAACCTGAAACTTCAAGAGGCTCCAAATGCATGAAACTCCTTTCAACAACAGCCACATCACACCCCCTCCTGAGGAAAACAAACACAGGTGTTTTTGTTATGTTGCTCCAGGGGTGATTCTGAGTAAAAGAAAAGTTCTAAAAGGTTACAACAGGGGGGGGGGGGGGGGGATTCACTCCTGGCACTAACTAAGCATTTTTTTTTTTCGCACCCCTTTGACAAAATTTGCCGGGTTTTTTTCCCCTGTGATCATTTGACAAAATGTGCATTTTTCCTTGTGATCCTTTGACAAAATTGATTTTTTTTTCATCAACCATTTGTCAAAATTCGCAATATATTTTATGTCCGAATTTTCGGATTTATGACTGATTTTTTTAATTTTCAGAAATAACTGCCTTAATTTTTCAGAACAGAAACACCCCCTGTGTTCCTCAGATGCGTAATATGGAAGTGTTGGAAGGTGCAGTGTTCCTGAAACACCCTTATTTTATTCAATGATTCTACATATGCTTTTTGTATAAGAAATTTAAAATAATACAGAATAAATACTTTAAAGTATAGTCAACAAAATAACATAGAAACTTCTTTTGTTTCTCAAAAAATTTAGAAAAATTCCTTGGCAATAAAAAGTTTTAAATAACTCATCACAGATGAAAATTATGGATTGGCTGGAATAGTGCTGCTATCTTGTTTATTGCTGAAAACTGAGAATTTATAAGTCACGTAAGAGGGCATCACAAGTTCTTCTGGATTGAAAATGTGAAGTGAACGGAAGAGAGAATAATGTTGTGAAATAAGATGGCGACCAGAGTGTTTGCTCATCGTATTGTGATTTAAATAAATAGCGATACTGTTCAACAAATAGTTGTGTTTAATGACTAAACATTTTGTGGCCGTACGAGTGCGAAGGATCCCTATGGATAAGTAGTTTATTTCGTCAATATATCATGTTCATAAAAATTTAACTTCGAACATTTTGTATCTATGTTTTGTGAACAATTTTAAAAAGGAACTAAGTGTTGTTAATATTGGCCTTGGATACAATGAAAAGGGGTAAGTTTTGACCTCTTTATTGCGTGATTATAATTAGTATTTGTTCTGAAAAATTATTTAAATATGGAAGCTATTTTAAAAGAAAAAAAAATATTGAAATCCAATGTAACTAAGGCTATAAATGAGCTCACGAATAAAAGTGGTTTGGATAAATTTGAGTTTGAACTTCATGAGGAAAAATCGTCTGCGTTTGAAAAAGAATCTGCAGAGATATTTAGGAAAGTTTTTCAACTTTGTGACGATGATGATGATAAATATATTGCCGAGCAACAATCTATTCAAGAGAATATAGGCAAAATATATTTGTAAAAAGAAAATTATGAGAGTTAGCTCCAGTATTAACGAAACGCGAAGGAACTGTTAGCGAAACAATCTGCTTGCCTAAATTAAATCTTCCAACATTTAGTGGGCAATTACATGAGTGGTTATCATTTAGAGACATTTTTATTTCTAGTATTCATAATTCAGCTTCGCACAAACTTTCTTACTTGAAATTATCACTACATGCTGATCCTTTAAGGATCATTCAGTTGATACCAATTACTGATGCTAATTATGCGATAGCATGGAATCTTTTAGAAGATAGATTTTCGAATAAACAAGATCAAGTATTTGCACATTTAAAGCGTTTTATGTCTTTTCCCTCCATTCAAATTGACAATCCGTCTTCTATTTTAAAATTAGTGGACAATGTAACTGAATGCATTAGGGAATTAGAAGTTCTCGAGTAAAAAAAGAGGGATTTGCATACGTGTTAATTCAGAAGCTAGATTCTTCTTGTAAGCTTTGGTGGGAACGAGAATCCAAAAAAGATGAATTGCCGAAAATCTCAGTTGATTTCCTTTCTAAAAAATCATGCTAGAACTTTGGAAGCTTCTAAAACAAACATTAACACTGTCAGTCAAAAAAGGCAAGCAAAAGAAAAGGCGGCATCATTTTTCACTAGTGCGAAGAATTCTAAGTGCATTTGCTGCAAAAGTGATTCACATTCATTATTTAAATGCAATGTATTTCAGAAGATGTCTGTCAATGACCGCATTGAATTCGTAAAAAGAAACAAAATATGTTTCAACTGTTTATCAAACTCAAACCGTTCTGCGAGAAACTGTACATCTAATTATTCAAATACGTATTGCTCTAAATGTCATTCATCTCTCCTTCACATACAAAGAGAAAAAATAATTCTTCACCAATGGAATTCAGTCAGCAGGATCAGATATGATTGCGAATTCATCTGCTCCCACCCAGGATGAAAAATACAGCTTAAATCCCGAAGCTAAGTGTTTTGAAAATAGGAACAGTGATTTTGTAGGCACTTCTGTAAATAATTCATGTCAAAGGAGAAAAAACACTATTTTATCTACTGCTTTAATTAAGATTGAGAATGTGTCTGGTGAATTTATACTTGTGTGTGCATTAAAAGATGTAGGCTCAAATTACTCATATTTCTGATAACTTTGCAAAATTATTAGGAATTAGAAGGGAGAAATTTAATGTTTCTGTTTCATGTTTGAATGATTCTCAACAAGTGTCAAATGGAAAATTAGGGGCACTGTTTCGAAAAAGGCTGATAAGAGAACAATGTTATTTTTGGGACAATCAAAAAATCTAAACTTTATACCAGGGCATTATTTTAGATTTCAATTTTCCCAGCAGCCTAAAGATGTGAGATTGGCAGATCAAAAATTAAATGAACCTAATAAAATAGATGTTTTGTTAGGGACTGAGTGTTTCTACAAATTATTGCGAACAGATCAAATTCGCTTAAGAAGTTTTAACGTCATTTTGCAGAATACCGTATTTGGGTAAGTGGTGGGAGGTTGCTTCTCTGGTTCGAATACTGATAATTATTGTGGAAAAATTTGCAATGTAGAAGAAGAATCAAGCAAATTTTTCGATTTAGAATAGATTGGAATTAGGGATGATCCTTACTGTAATGTTGAAGATAAGGCATTGGAAATTTTTACAGAAAGTTTCCTGTAAAAATAATCATTACGAAGTAGTCCTTCCGTGGAAAAAGGATTGGATAAATTTGAACGACAACTATGAAGTCTGAGAAACGATTTAAATATCTAATTAATAAAATGCGAAACGATAATTTGTTTTCTCAGTATAAAGAGATTTTGAAAGAATATCTTGATTGTGATATTGTTGAAAAAGTATTAGATTCAACTAGACCAGACAGACCCATATTCTATTTGCCCCACCGAGCAGTTTTTAGAAAAGATAGTGTCACCACGAAAACACGCATTGTGTTTGAGGCTAGTTCTCACAATGTAGGTCAACATTCTTTAAACGATTTGTCTGTGGCCTGGTATCAATTTAAATCCTAATATTTTTCAGTTGCTCGTTAATTTTAGATTAAATAAGATAGCAATTTTAGCGGATGTGGAAAAAGCATCTCTCCAAATTTCATTATCAGAAAAGGACAGAGATGCTGTCAGATTTCTCTTTGTGGAAGTTACCGAAGATCTGTCAAATAAAGTGTCTGATAATTTGAAAATTCAAGTTTATCGTTTTAAATGTTTACTTTTTAGATTAAATGTGAGCACATTACTCCTAGCTGCCACAATAAAAGAGCATATACGAAAATTTAAGGATCAATATCCAAAAACTTTTGAAATTCTCGATAGTTGTCTTTACGTCGATGATCTGGTGAGTGGTACCGATAATGTTGAAGAAGCTTTGAAGATTTCATATGAGGCTAAGATAATCATGAATCAAGCTAGTTTCAATTTGAGGAAATGGTTAACAAATGACAAATCGTTACGAGAACGGTGGAAGAAAGAAGGGTTCGAGATTTATCCATTTGATCAAAATCATACAATTATAAATTCATTGAAAGTATTAGGAATATCATGGGATGTTGATTTTATTAGCATAGACATTTAGAGTTTAATAGAAATTTTGAAGAATAAGAAACATACTAAGCAGTTCATTTTACAGGCTTCTGGAAGAATTTATGACCCTACTGGTATTCTATCTCCATTTACTATAATACTTAAATGTCTTTTCCAAGATTTATGGATCTACAAGCTGTCTTGGGATACTGAGTTCCCCAGTGACATCTGCGAAAAATGGACACAATGGTGTTCAGAACTCTCTAAATTAAATCGCATTAAAATCCCTAGATTTGTTTTCCTGTCATCTGATACAAACAATGTTGAAATTCACTGCTTTTCTGATGCAAGTCAAAAGGCTTATGGTGCTGTTGTTTGAGAGTGCAAGATTACGATAAAGTTTCTGTTAGCTTCATAGCATCTAAAACCAGAGTTGCACCAGTAAAGAGAATATCTTTGCCGTGCTTAGAGTTGATTGGTACTTTACTCTCAGCTCGCTTAGGATCAGAAATTAAAAAGGTAATTGATCGTAAAAATACTTCTAAAATCTATCATTGGGTAGATTCAAAAATAGCTTTATTCTGGATTAAGGGATCCAGCAGAAAATGGAAGTCCATCGTTGCCAATCGTGTGGATGAAATCCAAAGATTAACTCAACCAGAAATATGGTTTCATTGTGCAGGTAAAGACAACCCAGCAGATCAGATCTTCTTTCTCAAGGAATAAGTGCGGACAATTCCAAGTGGTTTACAGGCCCCGAATTTTTCTCAAGTTATTTGCAATCATCTTTTTCTGAAAGTGAAAGTCAGAACTATTTAAGTGAAATGAAATGTTTCAAAAGGAAAAATAACTGTGAAACGACTTTATTTCTAACCACTGAGAATTTATCCTTTTTTGATCTTAGTAATGACTATTATAAAATTTTACATATTTTTTCCTTTGTTCACAGATTTATATACAATTATAGAAATGCTGATAAAAGAAAGGGTAACTTGATTTTTAAAGTCAAAGAAGCTGAAAAACATTTTGATTAGAGTATCACAAAAATGTTTATGTAGTAAAAAGTCTGTGACAGGTAATCTTAATATTTTAAATCCCTTTATAGATGATAAGGGAATCTTACGTGTTGGCGGAAGGCTCAACAAAGGTTCTGCATCTTATGTATGAGCAGAAACATCCGGCTATTTTGCCAAAAAGATTCTAAATTAAGTGAGATTTATTTTACTACTATGCATAAGCGTCTTTTTCATGTGTACACATGAAAAAGACGCTTGGACTCTTGAATTCTGTTAGATTAAAGTTTTGGCCTGTAGGGGGTAGAAATTTGGCACGAAAAACTGTGCATTCTTGTGTTATTTGTTTTAAGGTAAAACCAACTCCATGCTCTCAGCTAATGGGTGAATTACCTTATGAAAGAATTAATGAGTCACCAGTATTTAATTGTACAGGTTCAGATCTATGTGGTCCATTTTATGTAACTTATAAAATCAGTGCAAGGGTTCATTGAACAAAATATTTGTGTTTGCATATATTTTGTAACTCGAGCCATTCATCTTGAGCATCTCTCAGATTTAACTACAGATGCTCTGATTTCCACTTTTAAGCGTTTTTATGGCTAGACGCGGAAAATGTTCTAAGATTTTTAGGAATTTCAACGGGGGCAAATTCCAAACTGAAAAAGTTTTAGAAAATGATACATTTTCCAGAAGAAATTTTAGAAAATTATTTAATTATGAAGAGTTTGAAACTATAGTTATTAGTAAATTTATTTTGCTGTAAAAATTCTGAGATATTGAAATTTATACATTTCAATCTGGGGGAGAATGTTTATTGCTGAAAACTGAGAATTTGTAAGTCCCGTAAGAGGGCGTCACGAATTCCTCTGGATTGAAAATGTGGAGTGAACGGAAGAGAGAATAATGTTGTTGTGAAGTAAGATGGCGACCAGAGTGTTCGCTCATCGTATTGTGATTTCAACAAATAGTTGTGTTTAATGGGTAAAGTTTAACATTTTGATCACAGATGAACATTATGGATTGGCTGGAATAGTGCTGCTATCTATTATTGAAGCAGAAAGGTAAAAGTAAATAGGGAACCTATTTTGGAAATTTATTCAATGGTCTGAGAAGTGAATGAAGTTTGGTGCTCCTTGTAATGGGAGACTGAGCAACAAAGGGTTAATAAATCAGAACAAATGTTTTTCTTGATTTAAAAAATCAAAAACAATGAAATACATCATTTGATCTGAAAAATACTTTTACAAGAATGGATCCCCTCCAAAAAAAAAAAAAAGAATTACAAAGGTAATAAGAAATTATTAACAATAGATCGAAAGTGCAAAAGGGGATTAAGAGGCATATACTTGCCAATCACTTTTTTACATAATCACCAAATCTACTTGCAAGTTTGGAGATCCAGGGTTGGCACAGTTTAAACCAAGTGGTTTTAACCATGGTTTAAACCAATTGGTTTTTTTAGAAAAAATCTAATATAATATTTTCTCTTTTTTGTAATTTAATTGTTTTAAATTATTGATAGAAGTAATTTCTACTTTTAACACTTCATCTAAGCAGTCAACATGAGACATAATAAGCCTAGGTCATGTTTCTATGCATGTAGAATGAAAATTAGCATGTGCTGATGAACATATCTGGTACCCTAAAGATTTTTCTTAAAACGTATGAAATTAGAAAAGATAAAATAGATAAATAATATTCAATATTTAGCATAAAATATTTTCATTTAAAAAATGCAGATTATTTACAGCAGTTTAATAACAAAATACAATGATCTTTAAGATTTTGGTTAAGTTGTAAAAGAAAATTTTCTGGATTGGGATTGGGGAAGATTGTCCTTAAAGAATTTAAAAGAGTAACTTAAGATATCAAATTGAATAACACAGCTTGCAAAAATTGAGTGTTAGTTATAGCATTTCAATAATACCAATCAATCTTTTCTGTTAGTTGCTGAATCTAATGGCCAAAAATGTTGACTTGGACACTTGGAGTTATCACTCAGAAAACAAAATAACCAGAAGTATTTCAATATTAAAAAAATAAAAATAATAACAACCATAGAATGATATATTATATTCATGAAACTGCATCAAATGTTTATTGATTGATTATATTATTAATCAAAGGATTCTTCATATGATTTTCAAGGTATCAATGTTTCACTGTGTAGAGCAGTTTACTTTGAACATAAGACATAGCTGTTACTAATAGTGTTTAAATTAGAAATGATTTCAATTTTCTATATAATTGACTTTAAATTAGAAATGATTTCAATTTTCTATATAATTGACTGTAATTATTTAATTTAAATATTTTTAAAAATTATATTACTTATATAATATTCAAAAATGTTTATTTTATCAACAGATATGCATCTGTATGCAATAGGAAATTATATTTAAAAAAACCCGGTTTAAACCAAATAAACCGGTTTTTTACAAAAAAACCTGTTTTTTTTCCAACCCTGGCGTCAGAGTAACTGAAATGGCAAGACTTTTAGAAATGCCAGTCTGACAAGGTTACGTGAAGCCATCCAATGCAAACGCCCTGGTATGTTACATGATGGTGACCTCCTCCTGCGTGACATTACCAGTCTCGTACTGCTCAACAAACTCAAGAATTTTTGCAAAAGTTCAAGTCTGGAAGTCCCCCACCCCCCTTCAAAAAACGGCGAGATTTGGCATCCAGTGACCATTTCCTGTTTCTGAAATTGAGGAAACAAGGTTCTCTGCAGACAGCAATGTGAAAACAGTCGCCGAGAAATGGCTCAACGGACTAGGAAGCGATTTCTATCAAGCCGGGTTAAATAAACAAGTTGGTCCTGCATTCAGATAAATGGCTAAATAGATTTCGTAATTATGTGAAAAAGTGATAGGCAAGTATGCTTCTTAAATCCGTTTTGTATTTTTGGTCTATTGTTAATAAATATTTTTTATTAACTTTAACTTTTTTTTTTAGATCTATCCTTATACACCTACATATAAAGAAAGAAAATTTTTTTCCCCGCCTTGCATTGTAATAAGAAATATCCAGATTGTGTTCAGAAAGTACACAAAGTAAAGTTACAAATGCATCTCAAACACAGATGTCCTCAAAATTTAATCTATAATGTTTTGCTCTCTCATATTCTAGTTATTAGAAAAAAGAAATACCATTACCGTTAGAAACAATAAAAGATCACAATTGATTTTTTTAACCATGGTAATAGAATAGAATTTGTTTTTGTAATGGAATTCCTTTAACCATGAGCATACAATAGATCAGGGTTGGCAAACCTATGGCACGCAAAACAATTTCTCTGGCACGTGAAATTTAAATTTTTCGATTTAAATTTGATAACTTTCTTTTCCTGTGATGCTTTGTAATGTTTTAGACATGTGCTTTGCCTTTCTATATGAATTTAAAATCTGTATTTTTCAGATGAATAAAATTAGATAGCCGCTGCAATAAAAGGACAAACGGACCCAATTTTGATATGTATATTAACAAAATATAAATAAGGTATAAAGCATTTTCCATTGAATGTACAACAGAAAAAATCTCACGAATACATTATCAATACATCGTTTAAAACAACTTGGATAATTATAACTTAGACGTTGCATACTAAGTTTCAGCATTTTTTCGTTGTCTGATTACAGTACGTACGGCATAAATAAATCATATTTACGAATTAAAATTTCTTTAATTTAATGGCTCCATTATTAGAGAGAAACTGCATAGCATTTGGGTTTTGAATATTACTTAATTATTAATGCATGAAAGAAAACTGATTTTATAAAAGTGTTCCATATAAACTTCATACGCTGCACAAAAATTTGCTAATAGGTATTGTTTCTGAATTTTTGGCACTCGTATGGAAAAAGGTTCGCCATGCCTGAAATAGATGAAAGGAACACAGATGGAAGAAAAATTAAGGCCAACTACAGAATACAGATGAAATCATTTTATTTCAATGAACTTAGTACAATTTACATAAACAATTTACTATTAAGTTAGCTTTGAAAGTAAATTTAGCTTTCTTACTGTGGATACTTCCTAGACTTACTGCATCTACTGCCAACAAATACATACACCTGTGCTAAATTGCCAAGTGAATGTCATAATTACTTTTAACAGGATCTTGGACTTTTTCATCAGACCTACCACAGCAACTAAAAAAAAAACAGCTCTGCAAACAATATAGAAATATACGACTACTGCCACAAATGAAAAGGCAAACATTTATCACAATAGAAAGGAATTTTTAAAAACAAAGCATAGGACTTAAGTATTATTTATTAAACTTCTCAATCAATGTTTCTAATGAAGCAAAATTATGAGGAAATCAGCAGATCTTTATTATTCTAGTCATTCACAAAACCTTGTTTTTAAAAATGACTTCATAGAATACTCAGTCTCATTCCTAACATAAAATCCATATTAGATATAGCAGTACCACTATGAGCATGCTTCAAGGGCAAAGAAAAATTGGAATACATAGTAATTCCACATTTAATGTGGAGGAGGGGGTTGTTAATAGTTTTATTTCTTGTTCCAATTTCCCAATTGGATCATTCTAGGCTTTATTTATTTTTTTTTCTTCCCTTCTCTCCAGATTAAAAGAAATCTATACCTAACAAAAATCAAATTAGTAATTTAACTAAAAGTATGGTTCGGGAAATTAAAAACAGCAATTCCTTAATTTACATTAAAAAAAAAAAAAACCCTAAAAAAACTATTTAAATTTATATAAGTTATGGGCTTTTAAAATAATTTGACATGTTTTTCAATGCCCATATGTCAGTTTCTGTGTATTGTCTTATGAAAAAAAAAAAAAAAAATAACCATTAAAGCCCTATATAAAATTATAACTTAATGCAATATTCAAAAGATATTTTCAAAAAATAGCTTTACAAAATAGTACCATTGCCCAAGATCTTCATTTATTTTTAGAGTAGGTGGGAGGGGAGAAAAATATACTATCCAAGAAATAAAAATAATAGGAGGCACTAAAAAGTGGAATATAGAGAAATGCATAAAAAGAAGACAATTATGTATAAAATCAATAATAACAACAAAAAAAAAAAAAAAATAGCAAAATTATTTTTCTAAACACAGAAATTATAAACTAAGATTTCCATTCATAAAACTTTAAAATAAAAACAACAGCTTTTCATAAGTTAGCGGGAAAAACTATTGTATCAATATGGCTCATTACAATTGATACTTCTACATTTTTTATCGCAAAGCTTAATATCCAGTTTTGTTTCCTTTTATAGCATATTAACACTTGGAGAAATAGAAAAATAAAGACTTCGGCTTACTTTTAGAGCATATTAAAGTTAATTTGGAGTTTTATGTGAATAGCTTTGATTTACATCCTTTTAATTAGATTTTTTTGACTAATCATTTAAATTATGAATGAATGCATGATGATACAGGGTTCCCAGCCTTTTTCCAAAATAAGAACTTTTTAAGGATTTGTCGCAAACAAAATAATAGATAAACAATAAAGAAGTACTGCAATTATCCATTTATTATCTTTTTATTTCACATATTAAAGATTTCAAATCAAACATTTAACAGAGTAATCACTGTTCTTGCGATGGTATATAATATCATGAATGAATCTGGTTAGTTTTCAAGTAAAAAAATTGATTTTTTAAAACCTATTGATGAAAAGTAAGCTCTATAAAGGCCCTAAGAAATGAAAAAAAAAAAAAAAATAATAATAATAAAGACTTATAAGTAATTACAGTAGAAACCTTTGCCAGAATAGGTATAACCAGACTTGTATAAAAACAAAAACTTTCCGTGGACATAAATATCAGGTCAAAAATTTTCCGCAAATTAATGTTTAATAAAATTACGTCTTATATTATTTTGACGATATGAACTAAAAATCAGTTTAAAACAATCGTTATTTAAATTAAAAAATAATATTAAAGAATAATTATTTTAATTAAAAAAAAAAAAATAAAGCAAAAATCAATGATAGGAAGGTGAATTATTTTGTCAATGCATTTAGAAACAACCCAATCCTTAAGATTGTGATCTCTTTGCACAAAATGCCAGTCACTCTTATAACACTACCAAATTATTCAATTTAACAGTTGTTGCCACGGTTTAACAGTTTTAGTCTACGGAAAATAGAAATAAAAGGGTCTGCTCTGTGATGTCACAACGTTTTGAGTCTGTAAACTTTGAATTGTGGACAAACAATATATAAATCATATATAAAATTGGAGAATATTTAAAATTTTTGGTATTAAAAAAAGTTACAAAAACAAAACATACGTTTTTCTTTTCGTAACTTTTTTCTGCAAAGTACCGAATTTTTCGGAATATTTTCCGCACACGGCATTCGCAAGTGCGTCTATATTATGCAACTCTGGGTATAACAAAGAATCCTTAATAATAAGTTCTTATCTGGATAAACCAATCTCTTTTCAAGATTAATAATAATTT
Organism: Maratus speciosus; assembly: GCA_963932465.1. NCBI lineage: Eukaryota > Metazoa > Arthropoda > Arachnida > Araneae > Salticidae > Maratus > Maratus speciosus. The sequence goes on from OZ010791.1 coordinate 464,117,828, forward strand.
AAAAAAAAATTGCTGAAACTGTACTTGAATAACTAGAAAAAGATAATAGATAAAATTACACTCATTTATAAAACAAATTTACCATTTGAGTTTTTCTGAAAACAATTCTTTAAGTAACTGGACTGTAATTGGTTTACCATTAGATCTTCAGGTCCTGATCTAAGAATTAGTTATTAATTATGAAGACGATAACCTTAAATAATCCAAAATTTTTAGTTATATAAATTAAGAACATATTTTTATTTACTTTTTTTTTTTTACCGAAGGAAAATAAACAAATGTTTGTGTGTATATTAGAGATCTGCACGGGCCGGGCCAATTTTCATTCACGGCACTCGGGCCGGGCCCAGTCACTATTCTTTACGGGCCGGGCCAGACTCGGGCCTTAGTTTTTTCCTGAAGGTTCGGGCCGGGTTGGGCCTAACTTATTTTTTCTGCACACACCCAGGTACTGGTTTCATTCCTAATCTTCATGGCCCAAAATTTTCATTCCTAGTTTTCACCCACCCCATATGAAAATCATTGTCTCGGAATGGCCTGTCCATTCAAAGGTCAGAAAAATTAGGCTTGGCACAAATTTTTTGTCAAAAAATGCATACATTTTTAAATCGCCATTATTCTACAATTAAACAGTCAAATTCATTCTTTTTAAAGAGTAGTAGATTTCTACACTTATTAAAATATAGTAAACGTTTGAAAAAGAACCTGTCTATGACGGAATTTTGTTTTAAACAGAAAAACGTGTAGATCCATTCAAAATTAATATACTACTGAATACTACGTAAGAAAATTATAAAATTAATATACTACGTAAAAAAATATATGATCAGGGATGCCGCGGACGCGCTATAGCGCGTAAATTACGCGAAAAATCGGATACGGGACGCAAAAAAATAGCTCTTACGCGTCCCGTGGGACGCGTAATTTCGTGAAAAAATTGCAGAAAACAGACGATTTTTGTCAAAGAATCGCGAAAAAGCGTAAATCTCATCAAAATATCGCGTAAAAGCAGCGATTTTCGTAAAAGGACAGCGAAAAAATAGCGTATTTCGTCAAAGCATCGCGAAATAAAAAGCGAATTTCGTCAAAAAATCACGGAAATAAGCGCAAATTTCATGAAAATATCGCTGAAATAAGCACAAATTTCATCAAAATATTGCGAAAAACGCGATTTTCGTAAAAGGGCCGCGACAAATTAGCGTATTTCGTTAAAAGATCGCGAAAAAATGGCAAATTTCGTCAAAAAATCGCGGGAAAAAGCCGAATTTTGTCAAAGGATCGCGAAAAAAGCCCAAATTTCATCAAAAAATCGCAAAAAGGCCAATTTTCGTCAAAGGATCGCGAAAAAATAGTTGTTTTTCATCAAAGGATCCCCCAAAAATAGCAAATGTCGTCAAAAAATAACGTAAAAAAGCCGATTTTCGTCAAAGGATCGCGAAAAAAGCACAAATTTCGTGAAAATATAGCGGAAAAAACGCTATTTTCGTAAAAGGGCTGAGACAAAATAGTGTATTTCGACAAAAGATTGCGAAAAAATAGCAAATTTCGTCAAAAAATCGCGGAATAAAGCCGAATTTTGTCAAAGTATCGCGGAAAAAAACACGATTTTCGTGACAGACTCGCGAAAAAATAGCGAATTTCAACAAAAGGATCGCGGAAAAACGCGAATTTCGTCAAAGTAACGCAGAAAAAAAGTGAATTTAGTCAAAGCACTAAAAAAGATGTGCAAACTAAACTTATAGGTAGAAAATTCATAAAATGGGATTTAATTTCTTTTTTATGAGATTCTTAAAAATACAGCATGATTTCAGTGTACTTTGATAATATTTATATTCATTAGGTGGACCAGTAAAAATCCCCCCCCCCCTCCCTCGTTCTTACTGCATTGAAATGTCTCCCGCCTTCAGAACATTTAAGATTTGATGCTTATTAGTGATTTAGATATAAATTTCCCTTCCAAGGAAAATGTCTGATTCCAACACAGATCTATGCTGACAAATAATTCAATGGGAAGTATAATAATGAAAGCACCCATTCATTCAATGAAAAGTACACCTTTACGTAACATAAGTGTTCTTTTTTTCAGCAAAAATATCTTTTTCAATAAACCTGCCTTGCCTCTTTTTAAAAGAATGCGAACATTAGTGATACTTGTTAGTGGAACTTGGTATCTTCTACTCTCAAATAAACATTATTTTACAATTAAAATTGTATCTTGCATTTTTACTTTTAAAAAAGTAAAGAAAATTTCTCTTAATATTTTTTAAAAATATCTTATTTGAGTGCAAATAATGCTGGTTTTAATTCATTATTTAATTATTGTTAAAACAATAATTAATGCATTTCATTTATCTTAATAAACAACTTTCATTTATTCCTTTAAAATATAAATTATTATTGATGGGGACCCGCTTTTGTAAAAAAGGGACCCAGATTTTTGGAAATCCTGGGTCCCGGGGACCCAGGTTTTTTCAAGTACAGCGGCATCACTGTATGATACATTTATACTTGCTAAGAAAGGAACTTCTATATAACGCATTTTTTTTTTCTTTTCTATGCAATTCAGTCTTAGATTTTACTGTATAGCATTTTTCAGATATTTAACACTTCAATACATGGAATATGGATTAACAATATTAATGATAACGGAAACGTTTACATACAAGAAATAGAGATTCATTAAAAAGATAAATATCGCACCCTGCGGCACTTCTATAAAAATGAAGATTATAAAGATGAAAAGAAAAGTTAAGATATATATTTTTGGCTTGATCTCCTTGTACGAGAAAAACTTTTAACCAAATCGACATAAAAATCAATGTTTTGTAGAAATTCACTCGGGCCGGGCCAATAAATTTTTTTCTACGGGCCGGGCCAATATTTTTTTTGTACGGGCCGGGCCGAATTTTCTTTTCTTTGAGTCGGGCTGGGCCTGGAAATGTCGGCCCGTGCAGACCTCTAGTGTGTATATCTATCTATCTATATATATATATTATGTATTTATTTAGCCAATTGGTAATTGAAATAAACCTTAGAGGTGCGGGGGTACAAGCTTCTCTAGTACAAACTTAAATAGATATTTTACTTTAATAACTAATGAAAATTATACTGTTTTAAAGAAACCTTTAAATAAATATGGTTCATTAGCAAAAACAATTGCAGAAATACCTGAAGATGTGAGCTTGAATATAATGAAATTTGCTTATATATATATCAGGCATGAAAGTGGGAAACGGGAAAAAAGGTGGAAATTTTTTTCCATCTATACAATAGGGCCAAACTTGTATCATTTAGACACATTTTAAGAGTTAATCATACAGTATAAAATGAATTATAACTGTAGATATGATTGTTATTTTCTTTTTGTAACTTAGAAAGTATTAAAATAAAAAATAAATAACAATAAATGTATAAATTCATTAAATCAAAAAGGAAAATTGGAAACAGTTTGCTAATGGTATAAATCCATCTAGATGTATCTGATGAACTCATGTGAAGTACAGAGATAAAATTTTCAAAACAAATTTATTATTTTGAATGATTTGACTGTTTAAGACTTTACTTAAAAAAAAAACTCTGTGCTAAATATATGCATGCCAAATTGATCCTTACTCCAGAAATACATTTCCAAAAAGGCATCACTGAAATTACCCAGAAGTGTTTTATAGGTAAATAGAATAAAATATCCTATTCCAAAAAAAAAAAAAAAAAAAAAAGAACCTTATGGAAACTTCACTTTCAGATGCTTATAATAAAAGCTGGCATAGTACAGCAATATAGAAACAAACTCCAAGGATTTGAGTAGACAAAATGTTTAATTATTAAGTTCTCTAGACCCCCCCCCCCCCCAAATATGCTTCTAATATTTTGTTTGCATTTTTGCATCAATCCAGAGAATGTCGAAATTTGCTTTTAAAAAGGTGGAATTCCTCCTTTAGGAGGAACTCTTTCATGCATGATACATATATAAAACTGACAAAACATTCTTGGAAAACTTAATTTTACAAATATGATTATGAGAAATAATAAAAAGCTTAAACTTGAGAAATTAATTGAGTAGAATTAATTTGAAACAAAAAAGACATGTCTTCTAATTATTTAATAAATGAAAAAATAAATTACTTTAACTGAAACAAAAATGAGAAGCTATTAAATTAATCTTACAAGTAAAATTGCAAAGGAAAGTAATATTTTTAAAAAGTCACTGTTATTGAAAAGTCTCTGTCACTATTAAATGAAAGAAGCTTGGAAAAGAGTATGTGCACATGTCTTAAATAGAATATATGGCAGAATATAGAGCATATAGCAAGAAGAATATTGTAATTTTTTAAACAAATAATTATCATAATATTATAAACATAAAATAATATGTCATTTTTTTAAAATAATTTAATTTACAAACATAAAATAAAAAATCACCAAAAATTTATCAGTCTGAAGCTGAAATAAAATTCAAATTTAAGCTACTCAAGTGCAAATGATAATGAAAATATGAACAAAAATTAAAAATTCTTTCAATTGAGCTAATGTTAATACAGGTTATGTAGCCATCTTGCAATGTCTTTTATATACTTTGCACTATGCTAATTATCTTGTTCAATTACTCCACATTGATAACAATGAATATATACTTTAATAGATTTTGAAAAAGAATGGCAAAGTAATTTTTAGTAAAAAGAAAAAAAAAAAAAACAGAATTTGACTTTCCAGGATAAATTAAGAAAACCAAAACCTTGGCAACATATATCAATGATTGGTTAAATGTTATGAAACGTCAAAAATTATTGGTGGAATCGTTATTCAGAACAAATATTTATGTATGGAGCTTATGTAACATATCAAATCCATGCAATGCTACTGCAACTTTCATATCTATCACTTTTGTTTTTTCATTGAACTTAGTGATGTTTCATGGAACACCATTTCATTGCTTTGCAAAAATGTATATCTTGTTCCTGAGGTTCTGTTATGTGCTGTATTTCTTCAAAGAAGGGATGGTTGAATTATTTGAATTGGTTCGAGAAGAATTAATAAGTGAGGTCTACTCCTAATTAATGGGAGTTTGTATTTAAACCTTGGTTCATGTTCACACGGTGGAATAGGTTTTGCTTTTTTGTTTTACATGTTACCTTTAAACATGGGAGAAAGTTAAGATTCTACTAGCCACATTTTCTAGCAAAGCATGCTGTTTAAAAAGCAAAAACATGAAAATTACTAAGAATGATAAATAAAATAGTTATTAAGAATAACAAATAAAATAGATTTTAAATGTACAAACATACAGGAGATAGACCAGAAATACGAAACATTCTTTATAAAATGTGAGACTTCGCAGCTATGTTACGTTCCTTCAAAGTAAATGTGAAGTGCAATTGACAAAGTATTCACTACTGGGGAGACATGGCCCAATTTTTGGTTTTTCATTTTTAACTTTTTTTGTATAACAGCTGAATAAAATATATGAAAAAATAGTCTGTTAAAAATAATAGCATATTTTTAATTAGAAATAGTGCAAAAAAAATTAATTTTTCAATTCTGCACATGGGTCAAGTGTCTCTATATGCCTAGGGAGACTTGACACCCCCTCCCCTCATGAAAATGAGAAGACTCATATGTATTGAAATAATAAGGAAAGGTTTTTGCGTTATGCAAGTTTTTTTTCTTTAATTAAACCCTATTCGATCTCAGCAGAAAAGCAGTAGCCAAATTTAAAACTTATGGCTCTGTCATTTTGTACCAGTTTGCAAAGAGTTTCAATTTGCACCAAATCTTCCCCAGAAACATCTGTAACATCAGGTCATTTGAATCTGTTACTTTCTGATCTCCTAGCAAATTTCACAGTCAAAACATCGTGACAACAAAATGTGACATCTCACTTTCTGACACGGAAGTTTCAGATTCCAGTGTTTGTTTTTTTTTTGCTGTTGTTGATTTCTTTTATTATTCTCTTATTCTTTTCTTATTTACCTTTGCACATTTTGCCTTTCTTTCTTCTATTTCTTTTTTGATAGATGTGTCATTGGCTAACATTGTCTTACCCTTATTCTTGCCAGCAACTTTTTGTTTGCGTTTTCCAGCTTTTAGGGTGGGGTAATACGTTCAAGGAAATCATTTGGCCTAAATCACAATATTTTAGTTATTCATTAAATCAAACATAAAATTAATCATTGGGTCAAGTCTCCCTATTTATCTTTGCTTTATTAACTCTAACATTTTAGCAACTTGCATTGAAGTTATATTAAGCTACTATATGCCAATATGTAGCTAAAAAAGTGACTACAACAAGCATACTTCTGAAATTGACTTACTTCAAAACTGGAAGTTCAAATTTAACAAATACCAAGATCTTCAAAATTTACTTGAAAGGTGCAGTATCAATCAACACTTAAATGGCTAGAAAACCACAAATAATTCTGTAATGGCTATTCCATCCAAAATGCTGTTGTGATGGGTCAACCAATAATATGACTGACATTTTCCCTAAATTTCCCTTTCATAGCAAAATCCCCATGTGTCAAGTCTCCCTAGTTTCTCTTAAGCATCTGAAGTAAAAATTTCAGTTTTCTTACATACCATAATAGAGTAACATGCAGATTAAAAAAAAATAACAAAAATGAAAAAATGTAAGATATTCTTGTTACTTTGATTCAGGATACTTAACAATGTTGCTGTTAATAGAGAATTTGTATGTATTGCAAAAATGTAAAATAATTTTATATATATGTTCGAGGGTTTTATACCTGTTATAGGTCAGTGCAATCCAAATTTTAATATTTTATTTGAAAAGCAGCGCACGTCTTCATGATCCTATCTCAGAATGTGGGAGGAAAAAAAAAAAAAAAAGGCAAGTTACAATTTCAGGCTCAAACATAATCTTAACAGTTGGTCTCAGTTATTCCAGTTTAAATCTACTTACTAAAGCAAGAAAATACACTTTACAAGTAGTCATTTAAAATTAATAACTACAACATACGAGTCTTGACTAATATTTAACTCTGTTTTAAATATTGGTGCTGGTTTAACAGACGTATATACAGTAAACTCTGTCTAAGGCGGAATCGATTGGGACCGAAGAAATTTTTCACCGTAGACAATATTCCGCCTTATGCAAAATACCCGAAAAATAAAATTTATAACATTAAAAAAAATTGAACAAATTGTATATATTTTTTTTACGTTTGCAACCTTTAGTATCGGTCTTTAAAATTAAGATTTTAATGAAATAAATTTTTATGAACTTTTATGATTTTAATGAACTTTTTATTAAATTTATTGTCTATAAAAATCTTGAATAACTTTATTTGAAAACTGAAATAAATGGTATCGATATAAAATTACTTCAGTTCTAGAATTTAATGAAAAACATTAAGGTTGTTCTTAACTGCTCTGCTCAACAAGCGCAAAATATTTTGACACATTTACAAATTCATTTTTTAACGGAAAGATATAAAATTGGAAAGCCTGACCATGGAAGCGATTTGGAATCGAATTGTGTTTTCAATTTTTTGATAAATAGATTTGAGTTATAAGCGATTTTGATCACTTGACAAATACGTTTTTCACCCTTTCTTGAGCGGTTATTCTTCTTTCGTGCGGAAAAAATGCCCGCTTTGACACTTTTTTCCGAAAAATCTATTGCGTTTGCAAAAAAAAAAAAAAAAAAAAAAGAAAAAAAAAAAGTAAAAAACAGCTCGATTACATAGTTGCTGAACAACAACACCTGTTAGTTTTCTGCATTTCCGAACAAAAATAAAATAAAACTTATGTCATAAAGTGGCACTTCTTGATTTGAGAACAGCCTTAACAAATTCAAACCTCATCTTTAACATAGTAGTTTAGAGAGTCGGAAATTAATCTTCTATCAATGCTTTTTTTTTTTTTCTTTTCGGTTTACCAAGCCTTCTTCAGTAACACATTCCAAGTCACATTCTGCTACTGAATTTTATGGTTAAAAATTATCATTTAAAAATATTTAATCTTAAAGATAAATAAGGTTCTTTAATTAACTTTATTATACTCTATTACGAAAGTATTTTATGTACATATATCAGTTTTAAAGTTTCACAAATTAAATGCATTTCATTTTTAAAAAGAGGATTTTTTCCGCCTTATGCAAAATTTTGGGTTCGGTTGGACATTGTAAACCTTTCCGTTTCTGCGTTAGACAGATTCCGGCTTACACAGCATGAACTAATGTTACTTTCTATGGGTTCGCCAGGACTAGGAAAATTTTCTGCGTTAGACAGATTTCCGGCTTGCACAGAGTCCGCCTTAGACAGAATTTACTGTATAAGTTGTTTCTCAAACCAAGAAGATTAAAACATTGACACTATGGTTAATTTTACTTAGAAAAATTAGTTTCCTTTTAACAATATTTTAATTTCTAAGAAATCCGGTTGCTTTATAGATTAAAAGTAAAAAATAAATAAATCTTTAGTATACACTTGTGAAAAACTAAATCTATTCATTGTCATATTAACATAATAAACTATTAATAAAAAAAAATAGGAATATATATTTTTAAAGCCGGAATTAAGTTATCAATATAAATTTAAACTTTTAATAAAACTTCAACAATTACGCAGAGATAGTGATATACTTATCAATTTTTTTTTTTGCACCACCACCTTAACTTATTGCTGATAATCATAATTGTTCTGATGCATTCAAACATTATATAGAAGCAATTTAGATTAATGAATACAACATGCTACCTAGTTATCGTAAAAAAAAAAAAAAAAAAAAAAAAAAATTTGAAAAGCTAAATGAAGGAAATATGTTTCACTTTAATATTAAGGAAACATCTTGTGCATTATTTTTTATGATTTAAAACATTAAGTTATGAAGAATTAGGGTTATGAAATTTACAGTCATTAGTTTTAATTTTTTCTTTCCATTTAGAAGCATATGCTTCAAAATTAAAATAGGGGTTCCAACTACTTAATATCTCTTAAGAGAAAGCGGGAAAAAAAACAAAAAAAAAAACTGCAATTTCCCTGGAACAACCGCTACGCTGGAACCCGGAAATTTATCAGCACCGGAACAGGCCCAGGAACAGGACAGCACACCACAGGAACTGCACCATGTGACTGCCACAGCTCACCATTTACAGCATACTACTGCGCCTGTGGTTACAGACAATACAAAAATTTTGTCAGAAAACAAAGTAATCAAACACTTCCACCACAAACCTAATAAATTTATATTAATACTTCTACAATTTAATTATTTAATGATAAATTTTAACATAAAACTTTATTTAATCAAATGATGATTTTCATTACTTATAAATGCGCTTACATGATACTAGTACACACACATTTGATATTTTATATAATATGAAAATGGCAATATAATATCAATGACAAATACAATAATGAAATAAAAATCAATACAGACAAAAAATTTATAAGGATGCTGTCTCTAAGCTTAAATGTAAATTTTATACAATCAACACATATACAAAGAAGTTAACCTTTTAAAAAAGAGATGAACGTTCAGGAAACTTGACAATTCATTAGCGATGTTGAGGCTTGCTACAGTCATTCACAAGTTAATCACCCTTCAGCTTCCATGCTTCTTGAACGGCTTCGGCTCCGACTTGGACTCCGTTTTATTTCACCACTAGTATTGATATCCTTTTCAATACTTGCACTCCTGCTTCGTGATTTACTCCTACTATCTCTGGGACTCTTACTATCTCTGTCTCCATTTTTATCGCGGCTTCTACTTCGAGAACGACTTTTTGACACACTATCTTTTTTTTTCTTGCCAAAACTACCAGATCTAGAACTGATCAGGAAAAAAATATTACTTTAATGCATTAGACAAATAATAAAAATATAAACTTTTATTTAACATATTTAGCACTTATTGCTGTTATAAACATGAAATATAAACAAAAGATTACTACAATTATGGGAATTTTTTTTAAATAAAAATAGTTTTGAGGATTGTTGCAACAATTATACTTGTCTAAAAACCTGGCAGTTTCTTTGCAAAAATGGGGGGGGGGGGGGAGGTTTTTGGTAGAACAAACAAAAATTATAGCATGATCAATTGATGTTATAGCAGACTTAGCAATTTTCATTAAAAAAAATTTTTTTGGATAAAATCTGCATTGCTATTTGAAATAAAATTTAAAAATTATACTTAATAATTTGCTTAAAAATTTTTAATTACACATATACAGATTGAAAATATTTTTAGAAGAGATTTTTTTAATTAAGAGTAAATTACTTATAATACCATTTAGTATTTCAAAAAGTGGATTTCTAATATCAGTGTTTAATGATTTTAAAAATTCCACCTTTAAATTGTCTTTTAAAAAGCAAATTATTTAAAGAAAATTAATCTAATAAAAACTATTGAAAATTTAAGTTTTCTTCTTCTTTTAAATACAGCATTTTTCAAGAGATGACAAAGACCAGAAACATTGCAGTATAGAATCATTTATCCAGAATGGTCTGGGTCAGGTGCATTTTGGATAACTGGTTGTTAATTAAAGCTAGGGATGTACAGAATATTTGGCCAAACCGAATACTTAATAAAACCTTTTAAAGCACATTTTTAAAAACTTTTCACAATTTCTACTTTTAACTGTGAACTTATAAATACATTTAAAATAATTAGAAGCAACATCACATTTAAATAAAATAGAATGTTTTTAGATTATTTAATTACTGTTTGTAAAATGTAACTTAAGAAAATTAACCATGAGGAGGATTAAAATGATGATTAATTAGGATTTTCGTTGGAATTAATGATGTAACAAATGCAAGTTCGAAATTTTGTTTAGTAAATAATCTGTTTCTTGCTTTTTCACAAATAAGAGTTTCTAACAAAATAGAAAAACTTTTGGGATTGATAATAGGTATCAAGACTAGAAATGGGAATGATCGGAAAAAAAAAAAAAAAAAAAAACCCGGAAATTATGGAAAAAAAAACCCATTTTTTTCATTTGGCTATTTTTTCAATTTTTCCAAACTGGAAAAATTGAAATTTCATTTATAAAATAAGGAAGGCAAAATTTTATAATAGCTACATTATGATACTTTTATTTTTATGTTTTTCACGTTTAGTGTCCCACATGAAAGCATTAACATGGAAAATCTTATCTGAAAGCAGGGATCTATTTAGAAAGAACCTGAGTTCCTTCTCAATTTTTTAACCTTAAAACATATGAGCCTTAATAAAATTCTTTTCTTAAAAATAGACAAAAACCTGGCTGCATAATAGCTGAATTCACTTATGAACCTATTATCTAGTACATGTATGTACTAGATAATATACGTACAGAAGACCTTCTCAATAATGTCTAAATAAGAACTTAAATATAATGATAATTTCTAATTCACAAAATTCTTATATTTTTACAAGTAGTATATACAAAAGTTCACAATATCGTAAAAACAGGATTGTGCAAAAAAAAAAAAAAAATACAAGCAGATCTCTGGTTGGTAAGATAATTAAATGTAACTTGTTAAAAATGAAAATTCATGTGCAAAATTATTTCAGTATAATATGGCAGCAATTTAGCAATTAATGAAAATGGCAAGGTGGAAAATTTAATATAAAGTTTGAAACTACATTTTTATTCGCATAGCTGTCATTTTTCACTATTATTAGAAAAAGTTCTTATGAAGTTGATTTTTTATCCTTCTTTTGAAATATAGATTCTTACGAGTTAACTAACTGTATTTAAAAAAATATATAAATCCATACAAACTTTGCAAAGAAAATGTACTAAGTTAATTTTTGTGAAAAACTCAGTTGAAAACAATTTTTTAACATATGCAAAAATCCACCTGTTTTAAAATACACAGGAAATTAAAATTATAATTGTAATGGGGGAAGGGGGGGGGGGGGGGGTGAATGTAATATTATAAAATAATACCAATTTTTAAACAATGGAAGATTTGAAAATGACAATACATTTATATATTTGAAAAACAGAACTATGTAGATGGGATGTGCAATACAGTTTAAAATTGCTTTCAAACTGCAGATATTTATTGAAACTTAAGATTTTTTTTATTGTTATTTTTTAAATTAGCTCTACTGACAATTAAACAAATGCAACTGAAAAACCAATTCGACAGACACGTGATATGAGATAATACAAACAATGGTGTTAAATTGAGTGAGAAAAGCTACTGTCAAAAGTCTGAAACTGAAAGGATAAACTTTTAAATGCTGGGTTGTTTTCTCTATTTTTAATATATTATTCATGTAAAGGAAAAATAATTTTTTTAGTGTACATAAATATTAAAAAAGTTTATTAATTTTTAAGAAAATATAACTTATTTTTGAGAAACATTTGTGAGAAATCAATTTTTCCTTTCCAGAAAAAAAAAACTGAAAAAAAAAAAGGTTTTTTCCACCACTTCAAAATTTCCGGAAAATTTACATCTCTAATCAAGACAATTTTTGTTCAGTAAACCATGATCATAATCCACTTATTGAGTCATAAATACATTGTATCTCATCTCACTTGAGGTCAAACTTGGATTTTCATTTGTTACTTTAACAATAATAAAGATATCATAACTATATTTTCAACTGACTTGCTTTGATTTCTATGAAATATGACATAATAAGAAGTGCTGGAAAATGGCACCATTCATAGCTAAAGAACTATGAGCTAGACATTCCTTTAGTCAGAATCCAGTTTATAGTATTTTAACTGAGTCACCAGGGCTGCGGAGTTGGTGGGAAAAATTGATGATTCAGACTCTTTCGCTGAAAAATGAGCCGATTTCGACTTCAAACACGCAGACCTGCTTGTAAAATGGACGATTCTGACTCTGGGAATTTTAACAGATCAGACTCTTGACTCCTTCTCTCAAAAATGGGCCAGACTTCGCAGCCCTGTGTGTCACTGACCAAAATTCAGTCATTTTCAATGGTACCATCACATTTAACACAAAAAAAATTAATATGAAACAAATCTCGTTACAATATGTTCATTATTGATAAAATTGTGAATAAAAATTCAGTTTAAACTTGTTTCGCACCCATATATTTGATTGAATGTATTGTAATTTTAATGGAATAAATGGATTGAGATATTGTTTCTTGCTAAAAAAAAAAAAGTTTGTCTTGACCATATTATCCCCGATGAAAGTTTGTTGCAAAATTTTAGGAAGAATCTGGATATTTACAATCTCTGAAAATGATCAACCACTCTAAACACTGATTTAGGATGCATTAAAAAATTTCCTTGCTAAATCAAAGAGAGTAGAAAAGTTATTTTTGCTGAGCAGTCATTATTTATTTATTTTTACTTTAGTCTCTTCCTGACAAATTAAACAGTATATGACACGCAGGGGGACACTCTCGCTGCCGCTCGCCATTGCGCCAAAATGCTTCATTTGGTGAGTAAACGAACAATCAGACTTGCCAAATTGCGAGTGCTCAATTTCTGTTCTGTTTGTGTGTGTCAATACTGTCGAGATTCTTATCCGCGTTTCTGAACGATTGATGTCGCTTTACATGTTCAATCACTCCGTGCTATTTGCAATGCCAGGGTTCATACAGAGTTGGGAAGAAAAAATCCAAGGAGTACCCAAAAAATCCAAGGAGTCTAAAAAATTTTAAGGATTTGCCATTTTATTTCGTTGTCGATGTTTTTATTTGCTGCACCGTTATGTGGTATGCACACTCCAATTTTTAATGCCCAATTTGGTGAAAAGAACATTTCAAAAACAAATTTTACTCTATTACAATCTAATTGTTAGTGCTGAAATTGCACAGTATTCACAATATATTGCTTATTGATTTCGTAAGTTTAAATACAAAATTGACAATCTACTTTTTTATGCAGTGACCAATGGTCATGTCACAGGGGTGATTTTGAGTAAAAAAAAAAAAAAATCTGAAATTCACAGGAAATCTTCTGAAAAGTTACACCAGAGAGGGCGAGAGGGAGAAATCCACTTACGACACTAGCTATGCATTTTCTCCGTGGCTCTTTGACGAAATTCGTGTTTTTTTGCGATCTTTTGACGAAATTTGTGGGGTTTTTTCGCGCTCTTTTGACGAAATTTGCCGTTTTTTCGCGCTCTTTTGACGAAATTTGCTGTTTACTCGCGATCTTTTAACGAAATTTGCTGTTTACTCGCGATCTTTTGACGAAATCTGCTGTTTACTCGCGATCTTTTGAAGAAATTTGCTGTTTACTCGCGATCTTTTGACGAAATTTGCCGTTTACTCGCGATCTTTTGACAAATGTGCGGGGGTTTTGGCGATTATTTGACGAAATTTGCGTTTTTTCGCGGTTCTTTGACGAAATTTGCGTTTTCCCCGTGATCCTTTGACGAAATTGGCGATTTTTCTGCAAACGATTGTCAAAATTTATTTTTTTCGCGACCTTTTGACGTGTTTATGACGTGATATGTTCGAATTTTTGGATTGGTGACCGATTTTTTAAAGTTTCGGAAATGAATGCCTTACATTTTCGGAAAATTCGGACTAAAATCACCCCTAGGTCATATAAATAGAGATACGACAAACACTTATGTAATTCACATACATGATACATGATTAAAGAAAATTTTAAAAGGCCAAAAAAAAATGCTAAATGCAACATACAAGAAAAAATATAACAAGTTTTGAATTTATTCTTTTAGAACAGCGGTAATCGCTTTCTTTGAAGGTGAAATTTTGACGAATTCGCATTGTTTTCGGGATCTTATGATGAAATTCGCGTTTTTTTTCCGCGAACTTCTGGGGGAAATTCGCGTTGCTTTCGCGATCTTCTGGGAGAAATTCGCGTTTTTTCTCGCGACCTTCCGGGTAATTCGCTTTTTTCGCGATCTTTTAATGGAATTCGCGTTTCTTTTCGATTGTTTAACGAATCTGAGTTTCTTTCGCGATCTTTTGATGGAAATCGCGTGTTTTTCGCAATCCTTTGACGAAATTTGCGTATTTTTCGCGATTCTTAGACAAAATTTGGGTGTTTTTCGCGATCATTTGAGGAAATTCGCGTGTTGTTGCCGATCATTTGAGGAAATTCACGTGTTTTTCGTGATCTTCTGGAGAAATTCGCCTTTTATTTTGATCGTTTCACGAAACTAGCGTTTTTTTCGCGATCTTTTGACGGAAACCGTGTGTTTTTCGCGATCCTTTGAGGAAATTCGTGTGTTTTTCGCGATCTTTTGGGGAAATTTGAGTGCTTTTCGCGAACTTTTGAGGAAATTCGCATTTGTTTGCGATTTTTTAGGAAATTCGCGTTTTATGCGATCTTTTGAGGAAATCTGCTTTTTTCTCGATCTGTAACGAAATTCGCGTTTTTTCGTGATCCTTCGAGTAAATTCGCGTTTTTCGCTGTCTTTTAAGAAATTATCGTCTTTTTAAGAAATCCGAGTTTTACCGCGATCTGTTGGAGAAATTCGCGTTTTTTCGCGATCCTTTGACAAAATTTACGAATTCTTTCTGCGATCGATTGACAAAATGACGGTATTTTATTTTATTTTTTTTTTAAACACTAGGGGGCTCGGCCCCTACGAGCTACGCTCGCCAACCCCCGTCCAGACACCGCAGACTCTAAATGCACGCTAATGTGATCGGCTTTAAAAAGATTTCGAAAGATTGAATTATAATTTAAAAAACAGTGGCGATCTCCCTATAAACGGATTTCTATTCATTTCTCTTTGATTGGGGAAATTTTAACGCCAAATCCGCTGAGGTACTACTTGATTATCCCGTTGACTAATTTCGCCAAATTATATAAATCGCCAAACCACTCGCCAAATTATACAAATTGACATAATTTTTATTTTAAATAACGAAAGAACAAATAAATTAGTACAACATTAATAAAAATACAAATAAAATGTCGAAATAAAAATAACTTGATGACGTAGACACGTGTAACAACATTTCAAAATAAGCTAATATAAAAGGAATTAAGTAAACAGAATCTTTGTCTCCCGATATTTTTTAACAAAGCGAAAAGAAAGTTCTTTTAAATGAGACATTTTAAATTAATCGTTTTTAATCTGACATAATTTTGACCAAACTATTCTTTCTCTTTTTAATATTAACGTGAAAATACTTGTGTTAGAAATAAAATATTATTTGCGCTTTCCTAAGAAAAATAGTTGAAAAGTATCCTCTCAAAATATCAAATAAATGTCTGGCGCAATTTGTAAATTTAAACCGTTTTCCAATATTATTTTGTGTTCATTTTATGTAATAACTGTAATGTGACGTAAATATGACGTAATTTCTCCTATTTAAGACTTCTAACGCATGTTAATAAATTTATTATTTTACAAATTCCTTTCTCTCTTAAAATTCACGTGTAATTATAGTTTTTATGACGTAATTTTTAATAAGCTTCTGCTTTTTGTACATAATTATTTAATTCTAATTCCAAATGTTTTTTTTCTGTTTATAATAGTCACGTGTAAATAAATTTTTAATTTATTACACGTATAAATATATATATATATATATATATTTTTAAGCAAACATTATTGTTTCCGCTGTTTATACAGTTGGCAACAGTTTAAATTAATATCACTTTCTAAAATCTGTAAAAAATATCTCTCGAAATGCTGAAAATTTGAATTTAAAATAGATATAAAACCTCGAAAAATGAGTCAAATTAAAAAAATAAATCAATTCTGCACACCGGGAAATTATAACGTATAAAATGAACTAAAAATTATTAAATTCCGATGTATAGTTTTTGCTACTATAAAACTTTTTTAGTGGAACGATTTTGTCCAACTTTAGCATTAAATATCTCTTAAAATAATTCTTCGATTTGAAAACTGTCTGCATCAGCGTGTTTATCAAACATTTCTGTATGACACTACCGATTTTAATATTTTTGTATGCATTATTTTTCTTAATATTAACGAAGAAAGACCTCCGGTCACAAAAAATTCAAAACCGGCGGCGGCGGTGACAGCGGTAGTTACTTTTTTTTAGAATAGAGAGATATTTGCGAAAAATGCGATTTTTCCGATTCTTGGCTAAATGCCAAATATCGATAAAATTTAAAATAAAGGTCGGCTAACAGTGTCGAAAAACGGTCTTTGCAGACCTAATAATTGAAAAACGGACCTAGTGGGAGCCCTGCTATTAAGATTACCCTACCCAATCAATGTTGTGCTTCAGATTGAATGACGTGCATAAAGGATTTACCGTGCGTTTTTCAATCACGATTTTTTTTCCTCGGCAGCAATATCGCTTGCGTCCGAAGCCGCAATAGAATATAAGGAGTTTCTAAGTAGTGGTTTGCTTATCTAAGTAGTTCTAAGTACTACTTGGGAGTGTTTTCATTTCTAAGGAGTTTCCAAGGAGTCTAAGGAGTCTGTGCAAACCCTGGCAATGCTCTATTTATAGAGATACTGATTCAATACCAAATCAGTTTAGCAACAGGTAAAATCACTGAGAGGATTATACAATAGGTATTTCTCTATTGTCAGTTAATCACTAATAATGCACTGGCGTTGCGCTGGCAAAAACACAAACATAATTACTTGCCTCAAGTGCCAAATTGAGAAAAGTTTTGCTGGAATTCGGTGTTCAAATTCGCCATTTATAGGGTTTAATCTAGAGCTAGCCAAATAGCCAAAAAGCTAACTGGAAGTGCTTTTTGCCCCCAAAGCATTTAGTGAATTAGCCAAATAGCGAGAGCCAAAGAAATATGTTATATCATTCCCATTTTGTTGTCCCGCATTTCGTAAATCTGCTGCCGTTGCACAAAAATGGAAAAAAATCTCATATTGCATCCGCGCTGCAGCAATACTTCAAAATTTTTCTCGTGTTCTCTATGCAAGCGTCTTCAAACAGTGTGACGTCATTTGCATCAGACACGACTCTAGCATATGGCGAAAACGAAAATCGCAGATGCATGGGATATGATCAGTGTTGAACTCAGGTGGTGGCCCGGGGAGACATTCCTCCTCCCCCCTCCCTGGAACTATATGATGGCCCCCCAGAGAAAAATGTCTGAATTCAACACTGGATATGATGTGCACTAGCTTTGAATCATCAATGTGCCAGATACATGTCGTATAAACTTTTCAGACTTGAATTTATGTGGGTTCTGACTACAACGTGTAGAGAAATGAAACTAGCTTATTATATATATATTTTTTTTTCGTAAAAATGGCATTACTGGCATGTTTCCCAATGTGACTTCTTTGTATGAATTTGTAGCATCACTTTTGTTGCCTACAGCATACTGTGAAGGGAGATTCAGTCTCGTGAATATAACAAAAACTGACTTGAGAAACAAACTGACAATCAAGAATTTAAGTAACTTAATGATGATTAATTTGGAAGGGAATTTTGAAAAGAATTTCCATTAAAAAAAGCATTTGCTCTGTGGTATATACAGCCAAATCTCGAAGGGTCAATCTTACAGAGTGATGTATTTGTTTGTATATTGCATAACTTTTTAGTTATGTATATAGAAATTTTTGTATAAGCAAAACTTTTTTTTCCCTTGGCTAAAGCTATTTTTATTTGGCTAAAAGTTATTGGCTGCAATTAGCCAAAAAGCTAAATATCCCCTTTTCCTAGATTAAACCCTACATTTACCATACAGTTTATTTGTTGCATGTAAAGTATCATTGGCCATCAATTTTTTCTATCAGTTTCAGTTAGAGTCGAAATCTTATAGTAATTTTTAATGTATATTTCACAACGGTAAATAAAAATAGCTGTAGAAAATTTCAGCTATTTTTTAAACCCAGCATTTCTTTTTCAGCTGGTGGATTAATCTGCAAGGTTTAAAATAATCTGCAGCGCCCGCTACCATGCTGCACTGTTTATGCTACTGGGGCACTTCTAACCTATATATACAGTAAAACCTCCATAACGGACACCTCTATTTAGCGGGCATTTTTTCGATTACCAACCATTAAATAACTGTACATTTTTTACTCTCAGTAGCGGACAGCTCCGAATAGAGGACAAATTCTGCGCTCCCGAGGTGTCTGCTATTCAGAGGTTTTACTGTATATATCATCAAACCGCAATTAGAATTTTTTTTTTGGTTTAGTTTTTTAGTTAAAAAGTTTACATTTATGTTCAAATAAATTTTTTTTTTTTTTTTCATTTAAAATTTTGTTGTATAAAAAGCAAATTGTGTTTTTTTTTTTTTTTTTATCTTTAATTTTGTTACATATGTGAGGAGAAAGAAGGAAAAAAAGATATTTAGAATATTTTTATAATAAAGTTTTCATGCTAAATGCAACACGTTTTAGCTTCTAATTTGTATTAAGTTTGAAAATACTTATTATCATCAATAAATTGGCAGGTATGCAACTGTATCATAAAGCTTTAAAAAAGGTGACAAAAAGACCAGAAAAGGGACTACAATTTTATTAAAAATCCTACCTTTCTTAAGTGGAAAAAATAATTTTTTATTATGCACTGAAAAAAGGAGGTATGCTCATTGTCAGTAATAACTTTTATAATTATCAATGACTATGTTTTTAACAGGGTTGCAAAAAAGCCGGCTAAAATTAAAAAAAGGCAGGCCGGTGGCTTTTATTGGTTTTAACCAGCTTTTTTTGGCCAAAATTGGCTTTTATACAATGAAGCATTGTAATTATAAACTACACATTTTAAAGTGTTCTTAATTAGTTTTAAAGACATTTAATTGATTTAGAGTTTAAAAAGCAGGGTTTGTGATTTTTTTGATTTAAAAAAAAATCAAAAAAATCAGATTTTTTTTATTTAAATCTGATTTTTTTTATTTTTTTAAAAATTCAAAATATAATTTTAAAGCTACACATTTTAAAGTAAATTATTCTTCACAAAATCACTAATTAATAATAATAATTAAAAAAAACTTTATTTGTAAAAAAAAAACATTCACTTGGTTAATTTGAAACAAAAACACTTGTGTTTTATCAGCACTTACACTAACTGTAATTTAAAAAATATTCTATATTATATAAAATATCTTCTATATTACCTTAACTTACCCATTTAATAAAACAAAAAATCACATATGTATACTTCATTACTAAAAGCTAAAACTTTTTTTTTAATCAAATTTCTTTATTAAAATCTGGAAATATAAAAGATAATGTAAGCATGTTATTCAGAAGAAAGAATATGAATTTTGAAACATTTGATTGTGGAACTAGATACTTATTTGTATACATTCTTTTAAACAAAATATTTATTCTGGATTACATATAATACTCTATAACTAATTGCAGAATATACTCAACACATAAAATCATCAGGATTATGTTATAAATTTCAATAAGTTTGTAAAAATTATTGTTTGTTATTAAACTGTTTGAACAGGAACACCAATTTTCCTGCTTTATCAGTTCCTAAACGATTACGGAGTTTAGAGTGAACTAAACCAAAAGTTGAGAAGATTCTCTCAACAGATGCTGAAGAAGCTTGTGCAGTAAATAACTGTGAAATCATTCCTATAACATTTTTTCCAGAACCATCATTCTCAGTAATTTGTGACTTTTACCAATCTATAGGATTTACTTTATTTAC
Organism: Maratus speciosus; assembly: GCA_963932465.1. Taxonomy (NCBI): domain Eukaryota; kingdom Metazoa; phylum Arthropoda; class Arachnida; order Araneae; family Salticidae; genus Maratus; species Maratus speciosus. Next base: position 464,138,321 of record OZ010791.1, read on the forward strand.
AATATCAGAATCAAAAATAAATTGATGAAAAGGTTCTGATTTTGCTTGAAATTTCATTAAAGTAGGCACTACTGATTGAGAATATTTTTCTTTTGCAAAAATTAAACATTCTGATTTTTCAGCAGCACTCAATTTAATTCCTGCATAGCGTGGACCTAACAGATATGCTAGAAAATGTGGTGGTCCTAGTGCTAGATTGTAAAAACTCTTCAAGCATGTTTTATCAAGATTTACTTCTGTAAGTTCTTGCAAGTTTTTCCAGATATCAACAGTTGTTGATATAGTGCAATCCTTCTGTTGCATTTTATCAAGAGCTATAGAAATTGGTTTTAAACGTTTTAGAAGGTCCTTGGCATTCAATTTAATTCCAAAATTTGTTACCTTGTTATAAACAATGCTATCAATATTACTGCGATTTTCTTCGCAAACTGAAACAAGAATTGGCCAGTTTTTTAAATATGCAGATACACAGTCAGCCATAGTATTCCAACGGACTTCTTGGGGTATTATTAATTTGGATCCACCAGCTTCATTTTGCATTTGCAAAATGATTGTTTCTGAAAAACTTAACAATATGTAATATTTGTTCCTTAATATTTGGAATATTTAAATCTTCTGCAAGCAAATTTAACAAATGTGCAGAACATCCATATGTGATCATGTTAGTTGGAGAGGCAACAGTGATCTGAGTAGGTGCTTGAAGTGGAAGCTGCCTTGAGATTGTAGAAGATGTCGTGGGGACCCGGCTAAGTCTTCTTTTCTTTCTATTTATTCTGTTAACCTTATTGCATGTTTTAATTCACGCGAGTTTTATTTTATTTTAACTGGCCAATGTAAATGTGGAATGTAAGTCTTCCACAATTTTTTTTAATTGTTACTGCCAGTAGCTCCTAATACAGAAAATTATTTTAGGGATGTTAGTCTTAGTAATTATAATAATATTGTAAAATGATACAAATTTTTAAGTGACAATAATTATTAGTAAAGGAAGAACGAATATTTTTATTAATTGAATGTTATGAGTAAGAAGGAATTTGTATTAAGTATGTACTGAATCTGGAAAACTTCATTGTGAAGTATTGTTAGTAATGGAAAAGAGAATATTTGAATTAAACTTAAATTTTGTCATCCCTATTTTACTTGTAATTACTGCAGTGTACATCCTTAATTTGTAAGCTCTATTTTTCAGGTAATGCACGTGAAGTTGCTCGTAGGGTGGGGTTATGTTAGGAATAACTTGGCAGAAATAATTTTATTCTTGATGTTAATTAAGGTTGTTTTAGAAGTTAGGTTTTAGTATTGTGTTTTTGGATTATTGTTGTTGTTAATTTTTATAAGGTATTTAGATAATTAAGTTTTTAGTTTTTCTTGAATTTAATTGTTTCTGCTGAGTTCTTGGAATAAATTGAAGAGAAATTTGTCTTTTGAAGAAGTCATGTGTAGTACATGATTTGGGATTAATTTTTAATTATTTTTAAGGAGTTATGCGAAGTGCATGGCTCGGGAAGATTAAATTTAAATGCAATTAATTAATAGCGATCTCTAGACTAGGATCTAGTTATTGCGGGTTTCACAATTTTAGAGTTGATTGTTCACAACGCCAATCAACATTAATTTTTGTTAATTATTAAATTTAATTGTTTTGTTTTTAATTTAAGATGATTAAAAGGGTTGTAATTATGATTTTAATGGGATTAATGTTTAATGGAATAAGTGTTATATAACGGATTGTATTTTTCATGGGATAAGTTAATGGTTTTAAATGATGGTTTTAGGAAGTTAAGGAATTTTGTTTCATGACAGTAAAAGAGTAAATAAATTTAAATTTTTATTTTTGTGTTGTCTTTTATCACAGCATTACTCTTTCTTACAATTTTGTTTTCTCAGTTTGAATTGTGGGATTGATTTTGTTGTGGTAAGACACAACAATCAAATCAAAATCTGGGTTACTTTGAATTTCAGTGCACATACCCTTTACATTGTTAGCATTGTCTGTTACAACACTTCGCACAATGCATTTAAATTCATTTTCACGTTTTATCATACAATTTTTTACAACTTCTATAAGGTATTCGATTGTATGTGGGCAGCCAGATGTATCAATAGTTTCTAATAAATAATTTTCACCTTTCTTATTGGTTACAACAGCACATAATATTGGTTCATTATGAACGTTTGACCATCCATCTATACTTAAGTTTACTATTTGTCCACTTAAATACTCAGAACATTTTTCTTTCTCTTGACTATAGATATTGTCAAATAATGATCCACCTATTCCAACTTCATTTGGAGCTGTATATCCTGGTCTTAAAGCTAAAATCATCTTTTTAAATTGAGGGTGTGGCACATGATGAAAAACAGAAATGGTTGCATAAATATACCTAGCAACTTCTTCATCTAACATCTGTTTTTGAGTTTTAGAAGTCTTTATCACATAAGAATTCATATTCTTCTTAGAATCATTTTCTATTTCAAACATCTTCCTCTTTGTGGGTTTTCTTCCAATGTCTAACACTTCAGTTTTCACATTAGTTGATGTTGATGCGCCAGTTTCACTTGTGATGATTTTTTCATATAATTGATTGCCATCATCATCCTTTTTATCATAGGATAAACATTGTTCCACATGCTTTTTTAATCTTGCCACTATTCCCATTATAACTTTTTCCACAATTCTTGCATTTTGCCTTAACACCTTTTCCTGAAAATGTAGGCTCTTCATTAAAATATATCCAAATGTCATCCTTTTTTCTACCTGCCATTTACTAGCTAACTTGTGCCAAGTAACTAACCCAACTACTAAACACAATCTTTCACAAACTAAAAACTTCCTTATTTGTGGAATCTTTTCTCAGACTATGAAATCATGCCTTTTGACCAACAATACAGTGCAGTCCAGGTATTCATTCCAGGATTATAAGAAACCCGTTTGACATGTTATCACAATAGCAATGGTATGCTATTTTCCCTATTCTGTTACTTATTCATTATTGTAAATTTACTTTGACTAAACCAGGCATTTAGAAATCTTAAAATATGTGAACAAAAACAGGGGGAAAAAGGTGTAGAAGGAATTAGGCCAGTTAAAACACTATAAGAAAAAGCACTCTGAAATAACATATCCATTCAGTTTTTTCTCTACTAAAATAATGTCTTTGATTACTACAAAAATTTTAAGATTAAAAGTGTATTGTAATGTAATTTTAAATGTTATTTTATTTTAAAGCATCATTTGTGATTTACTTTTCAGTTAAAAAAAAATAAATAAATAAAATAAAAATAAGTTTGAAATACAATAATTTTTACATTAATTTATATTTAAATTATTTTTAAACAAATTTTTTGTTATTAAAGACTTTAAAAATTTTAGTTATTTAAATTTATAAATAATTAAAATTGAAATTATATTAAATATATATGTATAAACATTCAGACTATTTCTACCATGAAATCATTTTTATTTTTGAAATATTTCCATAAATAAATTACATTGAAAATTGAACAATTTGTTATTTACATATGCTTGAGGACATAATAAGATACCTATATAAATATCAGTAAAAGTAATTTTGAATGACCTATATTTAAATTTCAATGACCTATATTGAATCTGAAGTTTTCATATCCTCAAACTACACAGTCACCTTAAATACAGAAAGTCTGTTTCTGTATTAAAGAAGTAAGATTTACTTTCTAATAGGTGAATATATGACTAATCTTTTAACATTTTTCAGGTAATATTCTCTACTTTTAATTTAAGATTTTTGATTTAAAATTTAAAGTGTAATATTTGATTTAAATAAATTAAAAAAGCATACATTTTGAGTTCTTAGTCATTTCTTAAATTTACAATGTATTTTTGATTAAACAAATGTTTTACAAACATCTTGGCCTACGCTTGAAGTATATTTTAAAAAGTTGATTTAAATCAATGATTTTTTTTAAAAAATCAGTAGATTTAAATCATGATTAAAATCAAGCTGATTTAAATCAACGAACCCTGTTAATAAGTAGCCCAATTTCTCAATAATGAGGACATTAATACTGGAATAAAACTTAAATGATTTTGCTACTGATTTGTAGTCAGAATTGCAAATATGTCAGCTAAATTTTAAAAGGGCCATACCAAGTGTCAATTTTTTCACTTTTACTGCTTTATAAAATTAAAGAGGACAATGGTTACTTAGTTACATATTTTATTACTTAATTTTAAGAGCTATTAATGTGCAAGTCTTATTTTATTTCTAATAAACATTTAAAATTATACATAGTCATATTAATAAAAACACCATTTCCCACTATTAAAAACATTATGAATAGCATATACATGAATTAGCAACAAGCTTTTCAAAATTTTATTTAGAGATTTTTTCTTTTTTCTTGTTTAAATGCTCTATTTTTTTATACACTTATGTACCACCCCCGCCCCTTAAGGAATTTAGATTGTAGCATGCATAACAAGTCATAAAAGAAAATGATTTTTGTCTATTACTTCTTATAGAATGAGTTTATAAAATGTATTACAATAGGTCACTAATTTTTAAAATGAAAAACTAGTGTTTTGGGACATACAAAGCTTTTTTTGTGTGTAAAATATACCTCTTTTCAAAATTTATTGACAAATTAAAAGCCAAGTATACTAAATAATACAGGAGGGGGTGGGGGCACATAAAGATCGTATTTTGTTACTAAAAATTAAAAAATAGGCTTCCATATTCTAAAATGTAAAATCGGTGTTAAATCGCGATTTAGCCCTAAATCGCGATGTTGGATGGATGATAAATCGATTTAAGAAATTTCTACATCGCCCAGTCCTACCCAAAAATCAGAGAGCACGAAGGAGTGGCGTTGTTGCCTGGCCAATTCTGGAAAGTAATTTAGCCAAGTGGGTGAAGGAACAACGCAATAAAGGCATTCCAATTTCGACAGTTCAGATTCGATTACATGCTAGAAGTTTGGCTGCTAATATGGGACTAGTTAATTTCAAAGGTGGTCCCAATTGGTGTTTCAGATTTATGTCGCGGAACGATTTGTCCATGTGAATTCGGACAAGAATTGCCCCTAGATTGGAAAGAAAAGAAATCTGCTTTCTTAAAATATGTCAATGACATAATTAGTGAAAAAAAATTTTCTACTGCACAAATTATAAATATGGATGAAGTTCCACTTACTTTTGACTGCCCACCCAGTAGAACAGTAAACACTACTGGGGAAAAAACCATAAATATAGTTACAACAGGTAATGAAAAGACGGCTTTTACCTGTGTATTAGCTTGTGCTGCTAATGGAGAAAAATTAAAACCATTACTGATATTTAGGCGTAAAACTATACCAAAAGCAAAATTTCCTTCGGACATCGTAATTCGATGTAATGAAAAAGGCTGGATGTCCGAGGAAATAATGTTACAGTGGCTGGAGGAAGTTTAGCGAAAGAGAAAAAATTATTTTTTTCAAGCTAGCGGACTTCTTATTATGGATTCTATGCGAGCGCACTTAGTGGAATCTGTCAAAGTTGCTGCTAAAAAAGTTTCCGCCACGCTAGCGGTAATCCCAGGCGGATTAACTAAAATTCTGCAGCCCCTTGACTGTAAATAAATCATTTAAATCAAAAGTGAGAAAGCATTGGGGAAACGTGGATGGTTGAGGGGCTGCATTCTTACACAAAATCAGGTAAGATGTGCAAAGCTACTTATGAAGACGTTGCGTCTTGGGTGTCGCTAGCGTGGAAAGACGTTAGCTCTCAAACTGTTATGGCGGGCTTCAAAGCAGCCGAAATTTCACAAAATTCCACAACAAGTGCTGATGCCACATCTGATGACAGTGGTGATGAAAGTAATGAACTAATCACAGATCAAAACATTTTGGAATAATTTAATTCTGACAGTGAATATTCAGATTTTGAAGGATTCGAAGATATTTAAAAAGATTATGTTGTACAATCTTGTATTTGTAAATATATTTTTTGTATTTTTTTAATTGTGGGAATAATAATTTTTCAAATTCTTTATTCTTTTAATATTTTTTGATAATTGGAAGTACTGTTTTATTACTAAACGTAATCCAGTATATTTTTCAGTAACTTTTATTAATATTTGCAAAAATTTGAAATGAATCTAAACTTTAATCTTTCAAAATTATATGCCTACTCATAGTCGATCAATGATAGAAAGTGTTATTAAATTAAAAAAGAAACAAAAATAAAAAATCAACATTCAAGGAAAAAAAGATTCTACAATTTTTACAGGTAAGTTTAATACTGTATTTTTATCTGTTAGTTATTTTTTCAGGGATGAAAAGCTGTTTACAGCAGTAGTCTAAGGAGTTAATGTACAACTCTTATTTTTAAAATGTTTTCATATAACTACATGCTTTATTACATCATATTTTTCAGTAATATTTCGTTTGTTTAAATTTTTTCGGAATTTGCATACGTTAAATTTAACGTCTCCTTTCTCAAACGGAATACACCTCCTCTCACATTTAAACAGAGAAAAAAAAAAAAAACAGGAACGCCCGGTCATCTTAAATCCGGACTGCATAACTCTAGTTTTTTTTTATTTTGTTTTCTGATTCTGTCGACAGATGGCAGCACCAGATAATTTTCTTATTTTTGTTTATTATAGTTTATATTACCTGCTTTTGCCGATAGATGGCCATACCAGACATTTTCCGAATTTCTTTTTTAGAGAGAAGCTTATTTAATTCATGATTTTATATGTTTATTGAACGTTCAGTACACTGACATGTTTAAATAAAATCGTAATCATAAGAAATGTTCTGTTTATATTTAATTGTATAAGATTAAATTAAGTCTTATTTTGCTTTTGAATCATTTTATATGTTACTTATGATATTTCGTGATTATTTATAATTTTTGCTTATAATTTTAAGTTGATATTGCAAGATATCTAATATCTGGAAAAGTAAACGATAACGATTCCGAATTTTAAAAACTGTACTGTAATAATATTACAGTATTTCTTTATATTTAATTACTAGTTTATTTATTTATTTTCCCTGCGTTTAAGTGAAAATATTTATATATAAATTTGGAAAAATTTGCGAATTCGCGCGGAGTCCGCCATCTTTGTTCTTTGTTGGTCATTTATAATAACTTTATGCTTAATTTAACAACAAAAATAAAAATAAATAGCAAAAAAAATAAAATAAAATAAAATAAATAAATCCAAATAAAGAAATTTAAAATCGGCGATGATCAACAAAGAAACAAGATGGCGGACTCCGGACGAATCCGCAAGTTTAAGTTTTTGGGTGCGGCGCTTACGAGAATTTTTTTTTTTTTTTTTAAGCACATTTTCATCGGTGCGGCGCTTACGCCGGGTATTCTCGAAAATACGGTATGTTAATTTCACTGAAAGCTAAATGACTTCATCAAACGGAGAGTGCAATTTATATTGTTAAATAAGCACTAGGGGGCTCGGCCCCCTACGAGCTACGCTCGCCAACCCCCGTCCAGACACTGCAGACACTAAATGCACGCTAATGTGATCGGCTTTAAAAAGATTTCGAAAGATTGAATTATAATTTAAAAAACAGTGGCAATCTCCCTATAAACGGATTTCTATTCATTTCTCTTTGATTGGGGAAATTTTAACGCCAAATCCACTGCGGTACTACTTGATTATCCCGTCGACTAATTTCGCCAAATTATATAAATCGCTAAACCACTCGCCAAATTATACAAATTGACATAATTTTTATTTTAACTAACGAAAGAACAAATAAATTAGTACAACATTAATAAAAATACAAATAAAACGTCGAAATAAAAATAACTTGATGTAGACACGTGTAACATTTCAAAATAAGCTAATATAAAAGGAATTAAGTGAACAGAATCTTTGTCTCCCGGTATTTTTTAACAAAGCGAAAAGAAAGTTCTTTTAAATGAGACATTTTAAATTAATCGTTTTTAATCTGACGTAATTTTAACCAAACTATTCTTTCTCTTTTTAATATTCACGTGAAAATACTTGTGTTAGAAATAAAATATTATTTGCGCTTTCCTAAGAAAAATAGTTGAAAAGTATCCTCTCAAAATATCAAATAAATGTCTAGCGCAATTTGTAAATTTAAACCGTTTTGCAATATTATTTTGTGTTCATTTTATGTAATAACTGTAATGTGACGTAATTTCTCCTATTTAAGATTTCTAACGCATGTTAATAAATTTATTATTTTACAAATTCCTTTCTCTCTTAAAATTCTCGTGTAATTATAGTTTTTATGACGTAATTTTTAATAAGTTCCTGCTTTTTGTACATAATTATTTAATTCTAATTACAAATGTTTTTTTCTATTTATAATAATCACGTGTAAATAAATTTTAATTTATTACACGTATAAATATATATTTTTTTTTTTTAAGCAAACATTATTGTTTCTGCTGTTTTCTCGAAATGCTGAAAATTTGAATTTAAAATAGATATAAAACCTCGAAAAATGAGTCAAATTAAAAAAATAAATCAATTATGCACACCGGGAAATTATAACGTATAAAATGAACTAAAAATTATTAAATTCCGATGTATAGTTTTTGCTACTATAAAACTTTTTTAGTGGAACGATTTTGTCCAACTTTAGCATTATATATATCTTAAAATAATTCTTCGATTTGAAAACTGTCTGCATCAGCGTGTTTATCGAACATTTCTGTATAACACTACCGATTTTCATATTTTTGTATGCATTATATTTCTTAATATTATCGAAGAAAGACCTCCGGTCACAAAAAATTCAACCGGCGGCGGCGGTGACAGCGGTAGTTACATTTTTTTTAGAATAGAGAGAAAGTTTGAATTCTATACTCAATAATTGAATTTATTCTAAGTACTCGTGAAACAAGTACAAATTATGTATTAAGGGTGGGATCTCTTTGTATTAGATTTAATGCAAGTCATACCTAGTTATTTGAAAAGAGTAAAAAAATGTCAAAACCAATCCAATTTTACTTCTAAGTGGCTAAGTATTAGAAAAAAAAAAAAAAATAAAAATAGATTTTTTTTTAGCTTTACTCTTACACAAGTTAAATTTCTTTTTCCTGCTTTCTTCTTTGAGTATTACACACATTACAGATATAGATATGCAATTCTGGACATTTTTGTACTGAGATAGAGATGGATAACACAATACCAGGGGTGATTCTGAGTAAAAGAAAAAAGTATCTGAAATTCAAAGCAAATTTTCTGAAAGGTTACAGCAGAGAGGGTGGGAGAGAATCACTCCTTGTTCTAAGTATGCGTTTTTTCTTCTATCTTTTCACGAAATTTGCGTTTTTTCGCGATTCTTTAAAGAAATTCATGTTTTTTCCCTGTGATCCTTTAACAAAATTTGCGTTTTTTCTGCGATCCTTTGACGATATTTCCATTTTTCTAGCGATTCTTTGACGAAAATCGCATTTTTCCCGCAATCTTTTGACGAAATTCGCGTTTTTTTCCCCGTGATCCTTTAATGAAATTTGTGTTTTCCTATTATCCTTTGGAGACATTTCCGTTTTTCCTGTTCTGACGAAAATCTTGTTTTTTTCGCGATCCTTTAATGAAATTTGCGTTTTTCCCGCGATCCTTTGGCGACATTTTCGTTTTTCCCGCGATCTTTTGACGAAAATCTTTTTTTTTTTTTGCGATCCTTTGACGATATTTGTGTTTATTTCGCGATCATTAGAAGAAATTTGTTTTATTTCAAGATCATTACACGAAATTTGTTTTATTTCGAGATTCTTTGACAAAATTCGCGTTTTTTCCACGATCGCTTGGTGAAATTTGCAGGTTTTTTCGCGATTCTTTAAAGAAATTAGTTTTTTTAGCAATCCTTTAACGAAGTTTGCGTTCTTCCAGCGATCCTTTGGCGATATTTCCGTTTTCCAGCGATCCTTTGGCGTTATTTCCGCGATTCTTTGACGAAAATCACGTTTTTTCCCCCGCTATCTTTTGACGAAAATCGCATTTTCCCCGTCATTCCGGGTGGGGAAAATCCTTCCCGGTTCTAATGTGTTTTTTTCTGCGTGCTTTTCACGAAATTCGCTGTTTTTCCGCAATTCTTTAAAAAAATTCATGTTTTTTTACGTGATCTTTTAACGAAATTTGCATTTTTCCAGCGATCCTTTGACGATATCCATTTTTCCGCGTTCCTTTGACGATATATCCGTTTTTCTCGTGATGTTTTGACGAAAATCGCGTTTTCCCGCGTTGTTTTGACGAAAATTTTAGTTTTATCGCAATCCTTTGACGAAATCTGTGTTTATTTCGAGATTCTTGGACGAAATTCGCATTTTTTCCCCGCAATCCTCTGACGAAATTGTCGATTTTTTTTCTGTGAACGATTAAGGAATTGATTTTTTTTGGCGACCATTTGTCGAAATTCGCGATACTTTTTAATGCTTGAATTTTCCACTAAACGTAACGATCTCATAAACCCGGAAGGATCGACCAAAAAACCCGGAAATCCGGGCTACACCCGGAACACAATCACCCCTGCATACACATTTGTTAAAATTCCTGTGAATATTTTAATGTTTCATTATTAAAACAATTTTTTTCTAATAAAAGAGATTCAGATTAAACTTAATGCATAATTTTCATAATAAATTTTAATTATTTTAAAGTATAAGAAATTTTTTTCTACTGTGACGGGTGTGACATCATGCGAAGTATACAATTTTAAAGTTATTTACAAAAGAAAACAGCGAACGGTATGGACAGAAAACTTTACAATAGCTAATATACAAACAAAATTTAATAAAACTAACATCTTTATGCAGATAGTTTAAAATTTGTAGTGCCCCCTACTTGTTATAAGTGATAGGGTAGCTATTTTTTTTTACAATGGCAAAAAAGTTTTCAATTGAGATATCATCTTTCTCTGGCCAAATCCAGTATGGTCCATTGGCTTGTATGTATTTCAAGCTTATTTCTTCCTTATGGTAGTTGTTATTCAAGACATTACCGCAGTACAAGGAACAAGCTATTGTGCTTTTTGTTACTGGCCAGGGAAACCACAACATAGTCTCAGATATTTAAATCTGATGTTTTCAAAATCTTTCTGGGGAGAGATTCACAATTAGCAGTGACTTACCTCCCTTAGTGTTGATTTCGTAGTTTTTCCAATCAAAAAGTTGGTACTATCAGCACTTACCTTAAAGTGGTGATAAGACTTGATGCCTTCTCATCCTTCTGTCAGCATTTGTTTACTTTCTAGTATTTTCTCTGCTGACACATACAATGTCTTTATTGCATCAATCTCCTGTGCACTTTTAAAAAAAAGCCAAAGCAGAATTAACTATTGCTTTTCTGGACAAGCAAAACCCACATTCTTGAATTTATCAATCCCCCGATTCTGTCAACTGCTCCTTTACCATGAGAAGTGGCCAAAAAGTTCCATTCACATGTTGGCATTAAATCTTTGATAAAGAAGCACAAGTTTGAAATGTTTTTAAACAGGGCTGCACAGCCATCAGAAAATTTTTTCACCGTTTTGAGTTGGGGAAATTCTGTTTTCAGACTATTAGTAATGGCATTTAAAAATTCCCATACAGAATACTTATTTAAGATGCTGCAATTCGTTATTGATTATTATATTAGTACTGATTACTATATTATTACATAAGAGCAAATCACATTACCTTTCAATGATGCAAAGCATGTAAAAATGCTGATTTGAGGATGAGTCCAGTGAGCACTCTGGCAGGGGTGCAGAATATGTCCGATCCGGCGATTTAGGATCAGGGGAAATTTTTAAGAAACATACACAATTGATTTCGATTTTAACAACGAATTCCATAATTCCCTGAGATAGAACAATTTCAGTACAAATAAAAAGATCCGTATGGCGACCTTCACAAAATCGATCTCAGAATAATATGTACCATATATCAGGGGTGATTATGTTCTGAATTTTCCGAAAGTTTAAGACATTCGGTCCCCCCCCCCCCAAAAAATCGGTCATCAATCTGAAAATTTGGACATAAAAATACCGTGAATTTTGTTGAAGAATTACGAAAAAAAAAAAAAACGTGAATTTCGTCACAAGATCGCAAACAAACCGCAAATTTTGTCAAAAGATCGCGAAAGAACAGCAGGTTTCGTCAAAAGATCGTGAAATGAACAAAAATTTTGTCAAAAGATCGCAAAATAAATGCACCTTTCGTCAAAAGATCACGAAACAATCGCATATTTCGTCAAAAGATCGCGAAACAATAGCAAATTTTGTCAAAACATGGCGAAATAACCGCGATTTTCGTTTAAACATGGCGAATAACCTTCTATTTCGTCAAAGAAAAGCGAAAAAAAATCACAAATTTCGTCAAAAGATTGCGAAATGAAAGTAAATGTACTCAAAAGATCGCAAAATAAACACAAATTTTGTCAAAAGATCGCGAAACATCCGCACACTTCGTCAAAAGGGGCGAAACAACCGCAAATTTCGTTAAAAGATCACAAAAAATCTGCAAATTTCGTCAGAAGATCACGAAAGAAACGCAAATATCATCATAAGATCACGAAAGAATCGCAAATTTCATTAAAAGATCGCAAAAAACTGCAAATTTCGTCAAAAGATCACGAAAGAACTGCAAATTTCGCCAAACGATCGCAAAACAACCGCGAATTTCATCAAATGATGGCAAAACAACTGCGAATTTCGTCAAAAGGAAGGAGAAATAACCGCAAATTTCATCAAAAGATCGCGAAAAAACGGAAATTGCGTCAAAAGATCCGTGAAAAATACATAGTGTTGGGAGTGGATTTCCCCCACTTTGCTGTAACCTTTCAGAAAATTTGCTGTGAATTTTAGGAATTTTTTTTTCACTTAGAATCACCCCTGCTATATATACTCGCGCATAAGTTGAGAAATATTTGAAAAATAAATTTTCTATACATACGGTAATACAGCACTTACCTATAACATACCGTAAAATTTTGGGGAAATTTTCGTGTGGATTGGGGGAAATGTTGGGAGTAGAAACATTTTCTGCACCCCTGCACTCTGGATCTCATTTTGAGAGACAGCACTATTGTTCTCGGCAAAGACCACTTGCATTATTGCTTCAGTGTCTCCCACATTTTTCGCGTCTTCAAAGTAACTGGATTGAGTTACAGTTATGTAAAGAATATTAATAATAGACTTTCATTTTCTTGAAAATCTATCAAAAGTTAAAGTAAATTGCCACCAACTCACAATTTGCTAAAATAATTCAAATATATATTTTTTATGATTTATCTTTTTTTTAAAGCCACATTTGTCTTAATATGTTTAGAAACAATAATGATTCAACCTTACACTTCATTTAAGAAACATTTAAATATATTTCTAAACAATTTAAAATAGTGTCATAACCTGTCACAAGGATTTTGTCACACCCGTCACGCTAAAATTCCACACAAAATAAAAATTTAATGAATTTTTAATATTTCATATTTATTCAGACTTATAATAATTAGACTTTCAGAAAGTTTCATGTATTTTTGAGAAAAAATGAATTTTGTATAATAACTTGAGCATCTTTTTTGTGACAGGTGTGACAGAGAGACAGTATAAATGAATATATTTGTATTAAAAATCTGGTCTTTTAAATTATTTTGAAAAATTAAGTATTTCAAAAGGTAAACAAAGGTTACAAATAGTAATATATGCACATAGAGTGAAAATGCTACTGTTTTAAATATTGCATCTGGTTGAATGAAGATACCTTATTTTACAGTCTAGAAATTTTTTGAAATTTTTCTAACTTTGACCCTAGATAAACCATAAAAGAATAAGTTTTACAGCTTAGTTCTCTGTAATTTCATATGTGTCATATTTTTACCTTTAATTTGATATATTACTTGTAATAACAAAAGAAGTTTGAAATTTCAACCCTCATGTCCACTTTTTCATGGAAATGCCCATATCTCTTCTTACTAGTCTTCACTAACACTTCTCTTCTTAGATTAAAACAAAAATTAATCCTAAATATTCCCTCACGACAGTGTTTTGCAATTTTCATGATCCCGAAAATTTGTTTAAAATAGTGACTTTGTTATTTTTACCCAAACACTGGCCGAAAATTCCAGTTTACAACTCTTATCGTTTTAAGATATGTTAAGATATGAGATCGTTTTTAAACTGTTGATGAGACAGATTGCTTCCTCTTTATGGTCACTAGCTGCCAGACTTCTGTGTTAGGTGGTGTTAGTTAAATCTAGGATACTTTTTCAGAGGTGTTCATAGTATCTTGTCCCTGATCTAGTTAATATTAATCAAAATTACACTTAAGCAGAGAAAATGACAGAATTACAAACTGATAATCTGATTTAGCATAACACTTGGCAAATTATCCATTAAAAAAAAAACAAAAAAAAAAAAAACTACAAATTAAAAAAAAAAAAAATCTTCACATACTATAAGATTCATGAAATTTTCTGGAAAAGATTAATTTAATTGTCATATCCAGAGTACAAAGTTCGGCACAGATGTTATATACTACTGGGCCAATATAGACAAAAAACCGCTCATACCCAGTAGCAAAAAGTTATGGTTGTGTCTGCGACAGCAATTTAGTGGGATGAAAATTGTCTGCGGGAGCAGCGTGTTACATTTTCCTATGTACAAACATTATAAGTATTAAAATAAACAGCATTCTTACTGATTAATACCAGGGGTCAGGGGCCTCGCTAAGGAAGGGATGACGGGGGGAGCCCCCCCCCCCCCCCCCAAACATTCACGAATGTTATTACACTTGGCAAATTTACAAACTTAGTTGGCAATTTTTTTTAAAACTTTAATAAAAACTATAATATATTTTCTATTTCTGATAGACTTGGCAAAAATTACAAAACTAATTGGGAATATTATTAAACTTTTAACAAATAAAAACTATATTACATTTTCTAACTGTGGTAAGTTGGGCAAATAAGGAAATTTGACTTGGCAATTTAAGGTTCTTTCCCCCACCAATAAAAAGTCTTAGCAATGGCACTGCCAGGGGTGATTCTGAGTAAAAAAAAAAAAAATCTGAAATTCACAGAACATTTTCCGAAAGGTTACAACAGGGGGAGTGGGCGGTCAGAGAGCAAAAATCCACTACCGGCACTAATTATGTGTTTTTCTTCGCGATCTTTTGACGAAATTTGCTTTTTTTCGCGATCTTTTGACGAAATCTGGTGTTTTTTCGCGATCTTATGAGGAAATCTCGTTTTTTTTTTTGCGATCTTTTGACGAAATTTGCCGTTTTCCTGCGATTATTTGACAAAAATCAGCTTTTTTTCGCAATCCTTTACGAAATTTGCGTTTTTTTGGCGCCCCTGGGACGAAAAACCCTTTTTCCCCCGAGATCTTTTGACGAAATTTGCGTTTTTACAGCGATCTTTTGGCAGAAATTTGCGTTTTTCGCGATCTTTTGACGAAATTCCGCAAATTTAATTCCGATCTTTTAACATAAATTTTCTTTTTTTCGTTATCCGTTGACAGCAATCTACGTTTTTCGCGATCCTTTGACAGAATTTCACGATCGTTTTACAGAAATTTGCGTTTTTTCGTGATCGTCTTACAGAAATTTGCATTTTTCCACGATTGTCTGACTAAATTCGTGTCTTTCCCTCGATCCTTTGATGAAATTCAAGTTTCTTCCGCGATTTTGGGACAGAAATTTGCTTTTCTCTCGCGCCCCTGGAACGAAATTCGCTTTTAATTCGGGATTTTTGGATAAAATAATTATTATTTGAATATAAATCACACGATCAGAAACGTAAAAAATTAATTCATTTCAGCTCTTCTTTTATAATATCATTTTTTATTATTATGACGGTCAATCAATATATAATCACTGACATCCATAATATTATTATTATTATAATTATTATTTTCCTTGCATAAAAGCTATTGTGATGTAATAATTCTCTTATAATAAATAATTTAGTTGAAATGTTTTATTTATAAATATCAATGAAGTTTGATAACCCCGAGACAATTCTTTGCAATATTTACAGTTTACATAATAAGCATATCAGAATTCTGGTGTCGCCATCTTTTGACGCAATTGCGTAGTATTATAGAGAAATGTTTGATAAAAATGTTGAAGTAGACAGTTTTTAAATCGAAGAATTATTTTAAGAGATATTTAATGTTAAATCTGGATAAAATTGTCTCCTTAAAAAAGTCTCATAGGAAAAAAAAATATACATGGGAATTTAATCATTTTCATTCAATTTAATCATTCAATAGAAACTCGAAGTTTGCAGAGTGCATTTATGGTAAATGGTTTCTTTGCGTCATTGTGTCCAAACTACATGAAATGTATGAAAAAGGATAGTTTGACGCAAATAAACCATTTACATAAATCTTACTCACAATTTTGAATAGCGTGACACAAAAGGTAAATCAATTTATTGAAATAAATACATTTCAATGCACAGTATAGATTCAATGAAAGTGATATATTTAACAGTGAATTGGAAAATTAAAAGTATTGTGTAGATGTAAAAAAATATTTTAACCAAGTCAAAAATAATTTAAATTGAATTTTAAAACAAACCTTTTAAAGTCACATCAAGGCGTCACTTAAATTTTATATCATATCTTTTAAAACACATATTTTGAATTTATGAGAGATGTAAATGATAAAGCAACAGCGAATAAAATTTTATGCAGCTTTTCATGTTGAACATAACTTTTGCACATGCGATTATAAATAAAACAAAAATAAAATGGTGAAATAAATACAAATATATTTTTTAAGAAATAGCATAACGTCACTCAAAATTTGATATCAGTATTTTTAAGTTCCATATTTAAAATTCTTAGGGCATAAGATAAAGTGCTGCGTCAGAAACTTTTAACCCGTCAAGGGTTTTTGCATTGATATAATTTACATTGCTGAAAATTTATACTGTACCACACACTTACCGATCATCTCTACGATGGCGACTTCCTGAACGGCTTCTTGAACGGCTCCTGTAACGCCTTGAACGTGATCTAGATCTGGAGCGCCTGAAATCAAAGGCAAAACTATACATATATATATAAACTTTTTGGTATTTATGAAAGAAAAATATTTTTTTCGCTTTCGCAGCAAAAATTAGGACTGTATCACTCGAATATAAAAAAGGGGCATTAATCACGCGTCAAAGGATGCTGCTATAAATAACCTTATAAACATAAAACACAAAAATAAGTTACCTGGAACGAGATCTTGATCGACGTCGGCTACGACTTCTAGATCTAGAGCGTGATCTCCTACGACGACTTCTCGATCCCCGACGTGGGTCTCCAGGCCGGCCATATCGTGCCATTTGAACTCGTAATTCACGACCATCTAATATATAACCATCTAACGAATCCATAGCATCTTCCGCATCCCTATTATCATAAAAACGGACGAATGCAAAACCTCTGCTCTCACGAGTATAAGGATGGCGCGGAATATACACATCACCGACGTCTCCATATTTTTCAAAAACTCGTTTCAAATCTTCAGGAGTAGTGCGATAGGTCAAATTATCAACTTTGAGCGAAGTCATACCATCAATATTTGGGGCACCTCTAGAATAACTCATATTTCGAAAATTAATTCAAAATCCAAACAATAAATATAACAATAACAATCACGCTTGATCGCAAAATGGCAAAGTCAATAAAGTTGAAAATCAACGTTTACATAAAAATAAGCGGAGTTGAGTTGTTTTTAATGCTTCTTTTTATGGGTTTGAGAGTAGAAAAAAAACAGCTGTTTTTGCCTTAATGCATGGTCATGAACCATCAACTTTTTTTCCTTGATAATGTGCATGCTTGTAAATAAACTAGCTTGCTGCTCGTCTACACAACTAACTTTACGTAAGATTTTTTCCTTTTTTATAATCAAGAAAGGCGCGCTGGATGAGCAAACTGCTCTGGGTACGAGATGATGATTCATTTCAGAAACTCCTGATCTGTGATTTAATACGATTCATTCTCGAAGAAGTTTGATTCAAAACTTTCCCCATCTTACTTTTGTTGAATGTATTTGTTTTGAAATATCTATGTTTTCCACAATACAATCCCTTGATAGTTCTGTTGAATATCTGTATTTTTGTTTTTAAAATGATGAATCCAATTGTACTGTGTTAATTTATTTACTGTCGTATCATGCGTTTTTAGAATTGTTGTAGCCAATGAAGATTTTGTTTACATTTCTTAATGTCATTAAAAATGTTTTTTTTTCCTCAGTTGTTTTTCAATGTTGTTTCAGTGATATGCTTACCTCATTTTTTTTAATACGTCATATATTATTGTTCATATTTTAAATTAATATAATTTTTATAATAGTATTAAGGGTAGTAGCATAATGTAATCTGATAATTTTACTGTGTCTTCATGAAACTTGATTTTTGTATTTATTAACTAAGATTATTTAAAGTAAAACCAGACAGTTTTATATCTTAAATAAAACTTCATTTTATAAAACATAAAATAAAGTATAACAAATTAAAAATCATTTTAAGCTGAATGTGTATTGATTTTTAATCAAAATTCGGAACAGGTGTTATATATTCCCGCAGCCGCCATCTTGGACTTTTTCTTGGCGTGAAAACCCCTTTTGCGCCAAGTAACAAATGTCGCCAAGCACCGATTTATGTCCATGTTAGGCTTCCCTTCTGCGGGGTTGCCAGAACACGTCACTCGTCGGGGTTGCCTTATCGATAAACGCTAACAATAAATCGCCAAGAAATCCAAGATAGCTGCCGCGGGAATGTATAACATCTAAGCCCAAAATTCTAAGTAATATATAATTTTGCTTTGTTTTTTTACTACTTTATTCTGTTATTATTATGTTGTAGAATATATTTATATTACAGCATTTGCTAGTTATATTAGCTCCTATGATAACTGGACAGTTTAAGTTCTTATTTGTTCAGAAATTAAAAGCTAAAAATTGAATGAAATTTGGGAACAGATGTCATATTCGCCCCATATTGGCGCGATTTTTTTCTGTCGCCAATATCATATAGGCAACAGGTACATAACTTGCGTCAAAGTGTCGTTATTTTGCTTGATGTGGTAACCCAGATTATGTTGTTTATGCTGTTGATGTTTTCGCCAAATTGGCAACCGAAAAAAATCGCGCCAATATGGGGCGAATATGACATCTGTACCGAAATTTGTTGTAGAATTTACTTTAAAAAAATTTTTGGCACAGAAATGTTTTGGCGAACACATCAACAGCATAAACAACAACATCCGGGTTACCATATCAAGCAAATTAACAATATTTTGGTGCCAGTTAAGTACCCGTTGCGTATATGACATTGGCATCAGAAAACAATCTTGCCAATATGGGGTGTATATGACATCTGTGCCAAATGTTTAATATCTTGCAATATTTTAGTAATAAATATATTAGGGAAAATTATTTCTGCCTGAATCCTAGAACAAGCGAGACACTTGTCATTCAATTTCCCGATGCGATAAATGATTTTATTTTTTCATTGTTACCAGTTTGTTTCTTAAATTCTTTCCATGCCTACTGGGGTTTGATCGGATTTGTTAATTTATTGTCTTTTGGATAGTTCGATTTTTTAAAATGCATTTGTGACTTGAGTTGAAGTAATGGTTTGACATAGTTATTGAGAATTTTCATCAGAATTGTGTTGATTATGTTTTTTGTAGTTTCATCTGTGAGAATGGATGTTGTTGAAGTTGTATTTTGCATATATTGTGGCAAGTTTAACTTTTGTCATGTGGAATGAATGAGCAGTTCTGTTTTTCGTGTCATTTTTGTTAATTGAAAGATGGAGGGGGTGAGAGACAGGATTTTTATAATATTTGTGTGTCGCTGAATGATGAGGATAAAGATGATACGTAAAACTCCATCATTAAAAAAAATAAATATGAGAAATAAAGGTAAGTGAATTTTTATTGATTTTATTGTATAAGTATTCTAATTTGTGCATTTTATTAATTGGTGCACATGGAGTTTTGTATATAAAGTGTTGTTTTTATAGCAGAAAATAATGTTAAAAATTTAAAAATACGGAGGTCAAATTTGTAAAAATCGAAAAATCAGAGAAAAAGAAGCTAAAAATTTTTAAATTACTTCGAGTGTATAATGTAGAATGTTTATTTTATAAATAAAATTCTTGTTGGAATTGTGTAAGTAGTGAGCTGCCTGACAAAAGCGAAGAGCATGCATTGTGATTGAAGAAAATTTCAAGGTTGTCGAATTATCAGTTGGTGTTTGTCAAAATCAGGTGTCTCGTTTCTTCTAGGATTGTGCCTTATTTCCAATCAGCGTTCGAAATCCTTGGTGGTCCGCTGGTCCGAGACCATTAAAAATTCAATCGGACAACTAATTTAAAAAATTTAGTGGTCCGCAGGACCAGTAACTTTTTTCCCCCTCTGACAGGTAAACGTAAATTTTCCCGTCCCTGAGAAAACCACAACCTAACACAAACCAAAAAATTTTATTTTATTTAAAAAAATAAATAAAAATTTGCATTAAAACTTAGTCAGTTGAAATAAATAATCGGAAATAAAATACATAATTAATAATTTTATAGTTTTTGTTTATGTACTGTTTATTTAATTTTTAGCAAATTATAATTTTACATTTTATGATATCGAAAATTTTGGGTAACTGAAAGGAAATTTGGTTTATATTCTAGGAGGAAGAGTCGCTCAAAGGGTTAAAGGTACTTAATTAATTTTATGTAGCGGGCCAGTGACGATGTCTGCGGACCAGTAAACTCTGATGTTTACTGGTCCTTAGGACCAACGAATTTTTTATTATCAATTCTACCGCTGCCAATGGATAGTTCAGTAATTAATGAGCATATGTAAAAAAGCTTTACATGCATAGGTATGATTACCAAAATTTATGCATCAAGTAAATATGTTCACTTCGAAAAAAAAAATAATCTTTCTAAATTCTTTTTTCTATAAATAAAAGTTAGTGGTAATCCCAGTGGCCAGTGGGAAAATTTTCTATGTCAATTTAAAGCACTAGTATCACAAATTGAAATTTATCTGTGATCTCTATTGATGCTGGACCAAACCTACTATCACAGGAAATGACAATAAGCCACATGATTGGCTAGTGTTTGACACATATGAACAAAACACGTAGAGGGAGGGAAAATACTGCAGTTTAAAATTGAATTTTGTAGTAATATGACATACTTAGTAGAGAAGGAAGAATAAATTAAAATCAAAGAAAATACTTTAAACCAGGGTTTGCCCAAGTGAGCCCGCCTGAAAAAACCTGGGCGGGCCGGGCCCACTTGAAAAAAACCCATTATGGGTTTTTTCAAATTTTCTCGTGCTTTCACAACTGTATCATTATTTAATCTAAGTAAAATAATGAACATAATTTTTACAAGAGTTTATTAAAAGTAATTTATTTGATTTTCAATTAATTAAAGATTTTTAGTTAATCAATTCTTGATTTAATTCAAGTTTTAGAGAATACTACGATAAATGCCAATTTAAATATATTTCAAAAGAACCAGATTTAAAGGAATTTCTAAGCAGAGATAAAATGACCAAAAAAAAAATTAGCTGAAAAGAAGGAAGATTTCATGCATCCAAATGCTTTAAATCTTAATTCATGCCTAAAGATGGCACTTGAACACCATCCTGATTACTTGTCAGGTGTTATAGCTTTTAAGATAAATTATCCCATTTATTATCCTGCTACAATGTTCAGTGAAAGTACATAAGAGTTTTCAACACAAAAAAGAGTGAAGAAGATAAGTTTCCTCCTGGATTTTATTTCTGATTTAAAGTGAATTACAGAAACTATATTAATTTAGCATGTTTAACTTAATGTAAGAATTATATTAAAAAATCCAGTTGTAGTTGGTTTAATTATAGTCTTAATTCAGCAAACTAGTCCCATGAGATACAAATGTAGGGTCACCCGGGGTAATTCCTGGTCAAAAAGCATCAACATCTAATTATTATAAAAACTATTAAAGATATTGTTCCCAATTTTTTTGTGGAATAAGCCCCCCTCTGATGGCTATATTATAAAATGCTTACTTAAAGATATATGCACTTATAATTAAAATGATTATAATTTTTAAATGACCAAGAATTACCCCGGAAATGGGGTAATTCTTGGTCACTTCTGGGGTAATTATTGGTCAGCATCCTTTTTCACGTAAATAAAGTAGTACAGTTAATTTTTTTATGACTGAGTAATAAAATAAGTAGAATCAATCTTCTAAAAGTTTTGTTCATCTCATAATTGTGGAATAATAAAGCATAGACTTTGTTTTGGGCACAAATACAAAGTTATTTGACGTGCAAAAGACTCTTGTACATTTTACAAATCATTAATTAGCCAAAGAATTTTTATGCATTTTTACAACATTTATAAGCAGTATTTATTACTTCATTGGTATCCACTGTGAAGGATTTATTAATAACTTGCAAATTTATTGGTCCATAAAAGATATAACAATGTTATCAATTTTATTTTATGCTTAGGTCAACTGAAGTTTTTGGCTACCTTTTCAAGAAATTTTCGATACAGACCTTTAATATAATACACAGCATAATAATTAGGTTCCTCTATTGCATTAAGTATATTTTTATATTGAAGTTTGGCATTTTGCAATGAGATAGTATTTCTACTTAAATTGTTTAGTCATAGAGTGGGTCTTATTCTCTGAGCACTTACGTTTTTCTTCTTTTAAAAGTGTTTAATATAGTAGAGGAAAATTTTATAATCTTTTTTAAAGACTGTGATATGTCATTAGTTGAAATAAAATAATTAAAACCTCAAAAATGACTGATCTGTTGTGAAATGTGTAAAAATCAAAATCGATGTTTTGTAGAAATTTGAGTAGCAGTTTTGAATCTAATTTTTTTTAAATATTTAATTTCAACTAAATGAATAATTAAGGCATATATTTCAAAGCAAAGGATTCAAAGTATCTTTGAGATTTTTTACAGTTTCATAAATTGTTATAACAAAAGCGAAAATGATCAAGAATTACCTCAGAAACTCAGTGACCAGGAATTACCACGGGTGACTACTTTATTCAGAAATACAATTAACTAAAATGTGGTGAACAGTGTGGTTGCAGTTAATTCTCAAAGGTTTTGTGACAATTAAAATCACTAAATATGACAATAAAAGGGAATTAAATTATGATAAAAACATTGACCAGGAATTACCCCAGTGACCAAGATTTACCCCGGATACATGGGGCAATATTTGACCAACTTCTGTAAATTATTTAAAATAATACAAAAAATTTCAAGACTGTTTTTTAATAGCTAAAGTAGTTGATAATTGAACCAAACAGAAAGAAAAGAAAAATATTTAAAATTTGAGTTGTGACAAACATCTTTGTAAAAATGTATCATAACTAAGGCCAATGTTATTTTACAGAAATTTAACAAGCCATTTCAAAAAGATTTTTTTTTTTTTCAAAATAAATAAATAATAAACTCATAATTAAGTAATAAATTCCAATGAGGATAGTTCAGAGTACCTCTATGATTTTTTTTCATTTTCGTAAAGTGTTTTTAAAACATAAAAAAGACTGTGACCAGGAATTACCCCAGAAACTTGCTGACCAGGAATTACCCCGGGTGACCCTACTTTTTAAATTAACTTAATTTTATATTATACAGTAGACTCCCTTAAATCCACAACCCTAAAATCCACACATCACCGCAGATGTAAACAATGAATCTTTTGGTTCAGATGTAGGGGCAAAATTACAGAATTTTTAGTTTTATATCATTCCATATGTATTTTAATATGTAATTTTTTGTAATGACTCAACATGTGGTTCTTTGTGAAAGAAGTATAATTTATTTCTGAAAAAAAAAAAAAAATCAAGATTTTGCTAATATTACAATTTTTTTACCAAATATTTTTATGTATTAATCAAGCTTTTTCTGTTATTTAAGACTGGTTAAACCTGAAATAAAACTTCCTTATTTTATGATTTTGATGTGAATTAATAGGGTACCTTTATGAGGAAAGTTTCATTGAATAATTCAAGGAAAGTGTATCTCATCTTTATTATGTATATTTAATTATACATTATTAATTATTTACTTGTCCTTTACTTAAATTAATCATTTTTATAATTTTCTTACTTTTTATCATTTTAGTTTATGACTTTACTTAATTATTTTAATATTTTACTATATTGCAAGCATTCATTATAATTTTGATTGCATTATTACATTCAAATTACTGTTTTAAAAATGTAAACAAAGCAATGACCTGAAATCTGTAAAATTCTAAAATCCGCACAACCTCTGGTCCTAAGCTGTGCAGATTTGAGGGAGTCTACTGTGTATATATATATATAACCATTAAATAAACATTACCGACCACCAACAAAAACTGTGAAATTATGAATAAAATGACATTAACAAATACAGTTCCCCCCAACACACTTAATATAGATAACAAAAACATAGTAAAAAACAGCAGAAATTGAATAACAGAAATGAAAATATATATATACCAGATGTTATGTATATAAAGTATAGTCCCTTGTACTATCTTACGAGTATTATAATGGAAGAAAAAAAGAAAATATAGATACCGATAAAAATAATTGAAAAGCTTATTATATTGAATTTATCAATATATGTATGTATGTATATATTATAATATTTTGTTAATTCATACTTAATTTTGCAAAATTATACCCAGGTTTCACTGATAAATGAAGAAGTTAGGTATTATGTACATGAAAATTAGACGTTTAAAAGTGTTCTAAAAAAATATTCAATAAAGCCTGAAAAAACCCGGGTTTTTTTTTCAGAGAACCCTGAAAAAACCTGCATTTTAGACTAGTGGGCCCAGTGGGCTAGGTTTTTTCAAACCCTGCTTTAAACACAATTGAACCTTTTTAATAATCTTTTACATAGCTTACTTACTGATTACTAAAATCATGTTAAGCAAGCAGTCAGCTAAATTATTTCTGCTTTTGTAATTATATATACTACTTTTGATGTAGGGCCACCTGGGATAATTCCTAGTCACTGAGTTTCTGGGAGTAATTCTTGATCATTTTCCCTTTCATTATTAAAATAATAATTTATCAAACAATAAAAAATCTGAAAGATACTTTGAACCCCTTGGTTTGAAAAGTATGCCTTAATTATTCATTTAGTTGAAATTTAATATTTAAACTAGTTGGATGTGCCAATCCCAAAACTTTCTTCTATCTCATATATTTTACTATTTCAAAATGTTGTTCCAAATGTCAATATTTCAGTTTAGTTCATTACCAAGGGTGCAGAATATGTCTGATCCGGCGATTTAGGATCGGGGGAAATTTTTGCCAACTGGGGAAATTCTGCAGAAAAAATATGCAATTGATTTCGATTTTAACAATGAATTACATATTTCTCTGAAATAGAAAAATTTTCTCTACAAATAAAATGACCTTCCCAAAATCGAACTCAGGATAATATGTACCGCATATACTCAAGCGTAAGTTGAGAAAATTTAAAAAAAAAAAAAATATATATACAAATTTAATTCTATATTCTATAATAATTATATAATATTATACAGAATTTATGTAAGCCTTTAACATATTGTAAAATTTTGGGGAAATTTTCATATGGATTCGGGGAAATGTTTGCAGTGAAAACATTTTCTGCACCCCTGTTCATTACTATATCAACTTTGACTTTCATCTTAAATTTCTGCTTCAGTCAATTAATCGGAGTAAAAATGAGTTAATCTTGATCATGATATTTATTAAAATCACGAATGGTCGGGTTATCAGGATGGGAAGTTCCCGTTGATTCACGAGCCACTTGTGTACAATAGAACTATGAAAAATTAAGATTACACAAAAATCGCTATTACAATGCCTTCTTCTGGCAGAATTTTTCCACATTCAGGGAGGACCTTCATGTCATGGCCAAAACCATACACAAAAAATTTTGTTCAGTTCTATGCATAACTTCATATACTTTTCGAAGATGATACAATATTGAAAAGGGCACAAAAATCGCTATTACAGCGCCCCCTTCTGGCAGAATTTTTCCAAATTCAGGGAGGATCTTGCCATGACCAAAAACATACATAAAAAATTTGGTTCAATTCTATGCATAACTTTATACACTTTTAGATGGTACAATATTCAAAATGGCACAAAAATCACTATTACAGCACCCTCTACTGGCAGTTTTTTTCCAAATTAAGGAAGGACCTGCTTGCCATAGCCAAGAACTTAAAAAAAAAAGTTTGGCTCAATTCTATGCATAACTTCATACACTTTTCGATGGTACAATATTCAAAATGGCACAACAATCGCTATTACAGCGCCCCCTACTGGCAGATTTTTTCCAAATTAAGGAAGGACCTGCTTGCCATAGCCAAAAACTTAAAAAAAAAAGTTTCGGTCAATTCTATGCATAACTTCATACACTTCTCGATGGTACAATATTCAAATGGCACAAAAATCGCAATTACAGTGCCCCGTTCCGGCAGATTTTTTTTCAAATGAAGGAAGGACCTACTTGTTATAACCAAAAAAATTTTTTTTAATTTTGTTCAATTCTATACGTAACTTCATACACATTTTGATGGTACAATGGCGACACACACACAGTTAGACAGACATTTTCTATAAACATGTTTTTGGGGATCTCTGACCCTAAAATGTGTAAATCCGTTGCAAACAATTTAACATTAGGTATTCCAAACTTTACATTTTCTGAATTCCTAAACTTCTGGACCCAATGATTTCTTGTTTTGGTATCCCAAGGTACAATTTAATGAAAAGGCCAAATCTGATGTCAAAATGAGGTGTTTATATTGAAAATTTCAGAATTTGGTACAATTTTTGTATGAAAACGAACGACCCTTTACACTTATTTTTTAAACATAAATTGAAAGACGACAAAAATTCCAGTCAAAAGGCTATTTCTGCTTTTTCCTGGGGCTATTTGGGTGTTAAAATGTATAAGGTGTTCTCTTTTTTTTTAACAGACTGTCCATTAATGCTTTTGATTAGTTATTTAAGTTTCTTACATGAAGCTTACTTTGTTAACTGCTTGCTATCATTTTGATTAATAAAATGGATATAATTTTAGTAAAATAACTTAAAACTCTCAAGAAATACAACAAATTATGTACTAACAGCCAAAATTTTCAACTGCCTATGGGCATACTATTAAGAAATCATCGGCAATTGCTAACTTTCCTGCTTTGGAAGTTTAAAAAAAATCACCCATTGTACTTCACCGGGGGCTCTTGCCCCCTACAAGATACGTTCGCCAACCACCGTTCAGATACTGCAGACTCTAAAATCACGCTAATTTAATCAGCTTAAAAAAGATTACAGAAGATTGAAATTATAATTAAAAAACCAGTGGCGATCTCCCTATAAATGAGTTTCCATTCATTTCCCTTAGACTGGAGAATTGAAAGGCCATATCAGCTGCTGTTAAGATATCTTTTTCTGTCTTTGATTAAATAAGATCAGTTAAACATTTGAAAATAAGCTAATATAAATTGAATTAATTCAATTTATATAATATTAATAGGAATACGATTAATAAGTAAACAGTCTTTGTCTGCCGCTATTTTTTAACAACGCTATAAGAAAGTTATTTTAAATGTATCATTTTAAATCTGATGTAATTTTCATCATTGTTTTTTTTTTCTCTTTTTAATACTCAAGTAAAAATATTTTTATTGTTAGAAAGGAAAAATTATTTGTGCTGTCTTAGAATTCACAACAATAGTTAAAAAGATCATCTCAAAATATGAAATAAATGTCTCATGTAAATATATTTTTAAATTTAATCTGTTTTGTAATATTCGTCGACCTATTTTTAAACTTCAGGGTAGGAGCATATCTGTTAAGGATAATTTGCTGTACTTGGGATTTTATCTTGACAGTAGATTCCATTGGTTGGAGCATCTAGATATGGCCCGCAATAAAATAAAAGATTTTACTTGTAATATCCAAAAGACAAGAATTCGTGATAAAGGATTACCACTTGAGTTTCTAAAAATTTGGTACAATTCAGTGCTAAAGAAACAGATTACTTATGGTTACGAAATTTGGTTTAATGATTTACGGAGCCATGGAATTAAGCGTTTATCCTCATGCCAAAGGCTATGTCTCTTATCTATCATTCGCGCATATCGGTCAATATCAACACAGGCACTTTGTGTACTTTCAGGAGTTCCTCCAATCGAAGTAGAATTAAAACAACTGGCTTTATGTTTTGAAGTTCAGAATAATGATGGTTCAGATTGGATAGAAGATGTTTATGTTTCAACAGATCGTTTGATGAAAAAAGTTTATACTTTTCACTATCCCTACTTTTATTATGATCATCATGTCAATTTCGTACGTGCTTACTGAGAAGGTCCCTTTGTACAACCACCCAGTTTTATATACAGATGGTTCTAAGATGCCTACGGGCCTTGGAGTGGCTTTTGTGATATTTTTGAAAGAAGATATTATCTTTGAGAAGAGAATTAGACTTAAATTATTTAATACGGTATACCAGGCTGAACTTACTGCCTTAGATTCCGCAATTGAGTGGTGTAGAGACTTCTCATACAGTGTATTCCACATTTATACAGACAGCTTGTCCTCAGTTCAAGCGCTTCAAAATCTTTTTCCAACGGACGAAATTCTTTTTGATATTCATACGAATTTATGACTATTGCATAATAAAACTATTAATATAGGCTGGATTAAATCCCACGTTGGTTTCGTCAGAAATGAGCGCGCAGACTACCTTGCCAAATCAGTCACTGAGACTGGTACATTTGATGCTGAAATAAACATTCCTATCCCTGTTTCGTTTGTGAAGCAGTTCCACAAAAGCAATATTATTCAAATTTGGCAGAACGAGTGGTCTTATAGCGATAAGGGAAGAGACACGCATAGTATTATTAAAAAAGTGGATACCTCATTTTTGTGTTTCTCGCAAGTCCATGCCTATTTTATATCTGCACATGGGGCATTTCCTAGTTATCTTTATAAAAGGGGAAAACGCCAGAGTGATAAATGCCTATGTGGAAACATCGAGGATGTCAAACATTATCTGTTTGGTAAATGTCCATTGATGCCTACTTCATTTAACTTTATCCGTAACCGGACACTTAGCTGGAACATGCGTAACATACTGTTCTTGAAATCAAATTATCACAGACTGACTTATTTACAACGAACTAAATAAACATTTATCGTTTATAAAATATAAATTTTGATTTTTAATCTTTGTTTTATTTTAACCACTTTTCAAGCGCCAGGGCGCTCTTTGTGAGTTTTACTTTTATTTTTTGTCATTGTATTTCTTGGGCTATTCCCCAGCTGTGGTTTTGCAGGTTGCAGAGGGTACTTTTCTGTCAGGGGTTCATGCCTATGCCATTTTTGGTTGGCTCCCTGGCAGAGTGATCCTATTTTGTAATATTATTATTAAAAAAATAAATACAGTCTGCACACCTGGAGCTTCTAATGTACATTATCTTTAGAAAAAATGATTAAATTCCTATGTATAGGTTTTGCTCCTGTAAAACTTTTTTAATGGAACGATTTTGACAAACTTTAACATTTAAAAATCTCTTAAAATACTTATTCGATTTAAAAACTGTCTGCATCAGCATGTTTATCAAGCATTTCTCTATAATACTACCCATTTTCATATTTTTTGTATGCAGTAGTTTTCTTGAAATTAATGAAGAAATACCTCCTGGTCACAAAAAATTACTTTACAGCGGCGGTGACAGCGTTAGTTACTTTTTTTAGAATAGAGATACAGTAGAAGATCCTTATAACGCAAACCTAAAAGCACAAGGTTGTGCGTTATATAGAATTTTGTGTTATATGGATCACATCATTAAATTCACCATGTAAACATGGCTAAATATGTCTGAAACATATCAAAATACATTAGAATATCTTTATACTGCATTCCTTGTTACCAAGAGTAAGAGTTATCCAAATTATAAATTTTTGCATAATATAGGTCAGACATTGTTAAATTTACTTTATAAACATGATGTTGCGAAATCAAGCAAATCCTCTTACCACTTACCCTTTGAAACAAGAACAAAAAACGCACCTGCAGTGTGTTACGTCAGACCTACTGCGCAAGAGCGGATAGAACTTGTTTTCCTTTTTTTCTGTGAGAATTGACTCAGATTTAGATTAGAACAGAAACTAGATATGAACGTAGAGAAAAGAAAATAACTTTTAAAAAAGAAAACTTTAATACTCGAATTGTAATATAATGTAAATAATTTTTGTTTGTGAGTGTCTAAGCAAGTTGTGTACGTTTTCAATAATGTTTAATGTAATACAGTTTTATTTACTTCGAAGATTCAAGACTTATTATTTGGATGTCGTCTTATTTAATGCATAGAATCCCCGGCTGTTTCTTCTTATGCGAAGGAAAGAACAGGTAGGACATTTAACTTTTATTTTATGATTGTATAAGTTGAAAGCTTTTTATTAGATATAAGATTAATGAGAATATTAGAAACAGAGAATAAGATCAGTAATAACATTTTGGCATCCCTTCCGGCGATATAACCTAATTATGAGATAAATAGAATAAGATATTAGAATAATTAGAAATTATTTATCAAGCTATTTAATTTGAAGAACTGAAAAAATATTGAGAACTGTTGAACATATAGAGAATTGTACTTTTTAATAGAATTTAGTAGTTGTTGTTATTAGTTCACAATGGCTGAAAGTTTAGTTATCGCCAAAAAAGAAAGAGCTGTGCTACGTGAAAGCATAAATAAGTTTATAAATAAAATAGAAGCTATTTTGAAAGAGGGAGAACCAGACATTTTTGATTTGGAAGAGGTAGTGGAACAGTTAAGTGTGACAGAAATGGAACTGACACGAGCAAACGGGGAAATTAAAAAATTGGTGCAAGAAGCACAATTAGATACCGAATTACAGGACGCTCGCGAATTTAAAGAGAAAATTACGTCATGGCGCTTTAGAGCAAACAGAAAAATAAAAGAGTTAGATAAAAAGAAAACACAGGATGATTCGTTTTCTAAACGAGAAAATCCCTTAAAGGAAAACGTAAGCATTAAATTACCGAAACTAAATATCGCAAAATTTTCTGGAGATTTTGTTGAATGGCTTTCGTTTTGGTCAGCTTTTGAAACAACCATTCACAACAATTACACATTAGATCCAGTAGATAAATTTAACTATTTAAAAAGTTTTCTAGCCCCCATTCCATTAAAAAGTATAGATGGATTTTGTGTCACTGCAGAGAATTATTTAAAGGCTGTCGATATTTTGAAAGAAAGGTACCGGAATAAGGATATGTTAATTTCGGTACATACAAATAAACTTCTTAATTTAACTCCACTCAGACACTCGAATGACACCAAATCATTTTGAAAACTTTTTGATGAGATACAAACGAACATTAGAAGTCTAGAGTCACTTAACATTTCATTAGACTCTTATGGAAGTTTATTATCCCCCATTTTATTTAAATTATTACCGAGAGACCTAGTTTTGGAATTTAATAAAACGCATGAAGACTCAATTAATGTCCAAGATTTAATATCGTTCTTACATAAGCAATTAATATCTAGAGAGAAAATGTATGCGTCATCACTGAATGAAATAAATGAAAAATCAACACAAAATAATTATGTTGCGCAGTCATTTAGGAAAAAGCCTTCCTTTCCCCCCGAGTCAATAAATTTAATACGCAGAGTAATAAATTTGATTCTCAGAATAGAAAATTACCGTCAGCGAGTGATTTATTGGTTCAGAGCGAAAATGAGACTACTTGTGGATTTTGCTTTGGCAGGCACCAGACAAATAAATGTTTTAGCACTTGTAATTTACCGTTTGAAAAAAGACTTGATTTACTGAGAAAGAGAGGCCTTTGTTATATTTGTTTATCCTGCGGACATATTGGGAAATACTGTGTATCGAAGGATTTATGCGGTATTTGTAATTCGAGACACGCCCAGATAATGTGTAATAAAGAAATAAATTCAAAAGGGAAATCTACTAATTCAGAGAGTAGCGATGTTACGAGACCAATGCTGTCAAATCAGGATATAATTTCTAATGTCTATTTACAAACTTTGATAGTGGAGATCTGTAATGATAATCAATCTCCCGAATTTATTCGTATCATTATAGATACTGGGAGTCACAATAGCTATATAACTAGATATGCTGCAAATAAATTGAAATTAAGGAAAATTCGATCAGAAACAATTAGACTAAATTCAGAAACAATTAGCTATCCCTATTCGGAGGGATAGAAAAAATGAGTAAACATAATCGCTATGAATTTACTATCAGTAATTTAGATCATAGTTTCAGATTTAAAATACAAGCTTTAGATGAAGAAAAAATTTGTTCAGGAGTAAATTTATACCGCGATAGCGAAATGATAAAAATCTTAGAAAAAAGGGGAGTTCATCTGACCGATGTTCGTGAAAATAATCGACTATGTTTATATGAGAATAATCCGGAAGACGTACACATTTTAATCGGCGCTGACATGGCGGCGAAATTATTCACAGATAATATAAAATATTTTCCTGATTTGGGTATAACAGCTTTTGAAACAAAGTTAGGCTGGACAATTATGGGGAAAACAGAGGGTAATGGAAATGATTCAGAAAGTTCGTTGTCAGTTCTATCGCTGTCATTATTTACTTCAAATGCCAGTTTATCACAACTGTGGAACTTAGATACCTTGGGTATCACTAATGAAGATTATAAAAATAAAGACGATTTAGCAAAAGAGACTTATAACCATTTTCTTGAAACAGTCAAACGTGATGAAAGTGGCCGCTACGAAGTGACACTACCCTGGGTTGTTGATAACTCAATTTTAGCGAGCAATCGCGTATTAGCCGAGAAACATTTGCGCAAGACAGAACAAAAACTTATCAAAACAAATAAGAAAATACAATATGAAGAAATTTTTTGTATTTTGTGGAAGGATAATAATATTATAGAAGAAATTTCAGACGATAAGGAGAATAAAGTACATTTCTTACCCCACAGACCAGTAATTAAAGAAAATAGTGAAACGACGAAAATGCGTCCGGTTTTTAATGCCTCCGCACATAATGCAAACTCTCCTTCTTTAAACGACTGTCTCACAAAGGGACCTAATTTGATTGAAATAATTCCGAGTATTTTGAATCGTTTTCGTAAATACAAAATAGGTATATCTTCAGATATTGAAAAGGCATTTCTCCAGATAAAAATCACAGAAAAAGATTGCGATTTTTTACGCTTTCTCTGGTTCGACTCCAAACATAATTTGAAAGTTTATAGACATTGTCGCATAGTCTTCGGACTCACTTCAAGCCTGTTTTTATTAATGGGTACACTAAACCATCTTTTAAGTCAAGTACCCGAACAGTGGGAAAATACAGCACGAATTTTGAAAGATTCATTTTACATTGACAATTCCATTACTAGTTTAAAATCTATCGCAGGTACTGGAAAATTTATAACAGAATAACAGTGTATTTTATCATCAGTTCATTTTAATTTAAGATGTTGGCGATCAAATTTGCCTCAGGCCATGATCGATGTTTCTGAAGAAAATACAAAGTTAGCACCAGTTTTGGGATTGGTCTGGGACTTAGAGCAAGATAGATTAATGTGTAAAATAGAAGAAAAAATTGAAACGAAAAAACCATTCACAAAGAGAAAAATTTTATCGGTTACCCAAAAGATATTCGACCCCATAGGATTCTCCGCCCCGAGCACTCTTATTCCAAAATTAATTCTTCAGGAAACAGAAATTGAAATGGGATGAAGAACTTCCTGAAAATTTAAGAAAACAGTTTGAGACCTGGTTAAAACAAATTAAGTTTTTACAAGAAATTCAAGTTCCACGCTGGTTGAATGTATCGCCCGAGAATGAAAATAACATTTCCTTGCATACCTTTTCCGATGCTAGTAGACACGTTTATGCCACTTGCGTGTATCTTAGATGTCAAACACAAGAAGGAGTTAAAGTTCAGTTAGTAAATGCTAAAAGTAGAGTAGCACCCATTAAAGAACTCACAATTCCTCGGCTGGAGATACTCTCGTGCCTCATTGGAGCTAGACTCGCTAAAACTATCATGAGTGATCTTCAGTTGAAACCAGAGAAGACAATCTTTTTGAGCGATTCCTCAGCAGCTTTAGGGTGGATAAGAAGAGAACAATCTTGGGGTACATTTGTCCACAATAGAGTTTTAGAAATCAGAAGCCTTACCCAAGTTGAAGATTGGCGACATATACCAGGAAATTTTAATCCGGCAGACCTCCCATCCAGAGGATGTTCCTTTGAGCAATTGGAGAAATCACGATGGTGGGAGGGACCAGCTTGGCTGTATTTACCGGAAGATCAGTGGCCACAACCGGAAGAACACCCTGACGAGGATATAATAAATAAAGAAAGGAAAAAGACAATCCTAACACTTTTAGACAATGAAGACACTGATTTACACCGTTTTTATCAATATTTTTCCTCTTATAGAAAAAACATAAGAATGATTGCATTTATATATCGTTTTTATAACAACACAAGAAAGAAAGAAAGAATTTCATCACCTAACATCTGCGTTGATGAATTTGAAAAAGCAGAAAAAATACTACTCAGATTAGTACAAAAGGAATCCTTTTCAGGAAACACAGATCCCAAATTAAGAGCCTTAAGACCATTAGAAGATAAAAACGGACTTTTGAGAGCAAAAACAAATATAATCTGTAGACAAGACAAAGAAG
Organism: Maratus speciosus; assembly: GCA_963932465.1. Taxonomy (NCBI): domain Eukaryota; kingdom Metazoa; phylum Arthropoda; class Arachnida; order Araneae; family Salticidae; genus Maratus; species Maratus speciosus. The sequence goes on from OZ010791.1 coordinate 464,173,045, forward strand.
ATTTTCGTTATCCAATAATTTTGTCCTCAAAACATCCTGTGGTACAGAAGTTAATTTTTGAAAAACATTTAGAAAATCATCACGCTGGAGTTAGCATACTAATGGCTCAACTTCGAGAAAATTTTTGGATTTTGAAATCAAGAAAGTATATCAGAAACGTCATTAGACAATGTGTTAAGTGTCAAAGATTCCAAACACCCAGAACAGAGGTCGAACCAGGAATCCCACCTGAAGACAGAATCAGAGATGCAGCTATATTTGAAGTGGTGGGAGTCGATTTAGCCGGTCCTCTACACCTTGCCGATGGTTCAAAGCAGGGTTGGCAGGTTTTTGACACATGTCAGTTTTTGACAGTTTAAACTGCGGTTTAAACCGTCATGTCAAAAACCCCTTGTCAAAAACCTCGTCAAAAACCTCAAATACTTACAGTGATCTGTAAAATTTCACATTAAATGTCACACATTAGATGTAATATTTAAAATTCACTATTACTGTAATTTTATAATTAGTATATAGTATTAGTAATAATTACAGGGTTGGCAGGTTTTTGACATGTGTCAGTTTATGTCGGGTTTAAACCATAGTTTAAACCGTCATGTCAGAAACCTCAAATACTAAATTGATCTGTAAAAATTTAAATTAAATGTCACGCATGACAACATTACATGTAATATTTTTAATTCACTCTTACTGTATATCAGTAATTAGTACATAGTAAAGTATTATTGTTAAGTACAACTTTTTAACAGGGTAAAATTTTATTTAGTTTTTTTTTTTTTTTTTTTTTGTAAAATTGTGTTTTTCTAAAAAGTAGACATTAAGCTCAGTGTTGAATTCAGACATTTTTCTCCGGGAGGGATTTCTGTGGCTCCGGGGGGAACATTATAGAGTTCCGGGGAGAAATTGCACCTTTTGACCATTGAAAACCCAAAATCTCAAATCTTCCAGGGTGGGGGACATCTCATTGCTCCGGGGGGAATGTCCCCCCCCCCCCCCTGGACCATCCCCTGAAATCAACACTTTAAGCTCACCTGAGCTGTACATTTTTTCTCTTACTTAAAATCGTTTTAATTTCACTTACTTTTGAGAGCTTTTAGCTAGCTTTTTTAATGGGGGAAAAAAAAACTTAGAAAAGTGTAGATTTTTTGTATATATAACAAGATAATGTGCATCAATGCTATTCTAGTCTAGGCAATAACCATTCCATTCAAAATTGAAATTGGATTATTAATTTTAAAAATTTACAAAATAAGAGAAGTAATTAAAGAAAAAAAAGCTTAAAAGTCAAAATCTTTTTAAAACATGCTTTCTTTCAATATATAAAAACGTTTTCGATTTTAAAACTGAACAAAATTGGCTCGGTCATCTAAAAGAAAATTCCTGTAAGCTCATATTGAAAAAGTGCATAATAGAAGGGATCAAAACATGAAACCATACCATTGTTTGGCTTATACTTTGCATCCCAACCATCAGGGGCAAGTGTTGACTGCTGTACCAGTTGATTCAGCTCGCGCTTGAGCTACGGAGAGCGTTTATGGATGTTTACCCATACTGATTGTGTATGAAGCTAAAGAATCCCCTTTCCAGTCTTCTTATTTCAGTGCTATAGGGAGGACTCCTTTGTTTGGTGGAAAGGTATCACTAAATGCAACAGCTTTTTGAGCCTGCTTCAAAACTTGCTCATCTAGCAATGCTTGTGCTATCAAGTCCTACTAGCTCAGCATCAATTAAGAGACAGACTATTTTCTAACGCTTCATACACTCTAAACTCAAAAATCTTTTGGGTGTAAATAAATGTGCTAAACACGTGGTGTGCTGCAGCATGCTGCGGGGTAAAATTGATCCGGATTATTTAATTGTACAAAATTATTTTCTTCTGGTTGAAAAAAAAAATATTTTATTGCAAATAATATATTTTTTAAATTATTAAATTTCAATAAAAGATCACATAAATCATTGACTTATTTAATGTCTATCTATTGTTAAAATGTTTTAGCGTGTTACATGTGTTTGGCAGTTTTCGACGGTTTAAACCAGTTTATGACAGTTTAAACCAGTTTTTGACGCTTGTCATGTCAAAAACCCAACACTGGTTCAAAGGTGTGGATAGCTTTATTCACCTGTGCTGTCTATCGAGCAGTACATTTGGAGTTGATAACATCTTTATCAGCTGAATGCTTTATGCAGTCCCTAAGAAGATTTATAGCACGGCGAGGCAGACCATATATAATTTACTCAGATAACGGAAAGAATTTTGTTGGCACTAACAGAGCCCTTTCTAGTGTGGATTGGCAAGCTATAAGTACATTGGCCTCCATTCAGAAGATCAGATGGAAATTCAACCCCCTTCAGCACCCTGGTGGGGAGGGTGGTGGGAATGCCTCGTGCGAACAGTGAAAGATATTTTAAGAAAAGTTTTGGGTCGCGCCTCATTAAATTACGAAGAACTGAGCACAATACTCTGTGACTGTGAAAATGTTGTCAATTCGAGACCGATAACATACATCTCCGAAGATAATCGCGATCCCGAACCTTTAACTCCACTGATGTTCCTTCAAGAACTGCCTACATCCGGTGTCCCAGATATAGATGCATTAGACTCCCAAGATCTTAACAGACGAGCAAGATATCGTCAAAGAATAAGAAATGATCTGCGAAACCGATTTAGAACGGAGTACTTAGGACAGCTGCGGCAACAGTCTATGAAGAAGAATTCCAAACCTTTCCAAATAGGAGACATCGTTCTTCTGGAAGATACCAACAAAAGACGTCTTCACTGGCCTTTAGCCAAAATAATTGATATATTTCCCGGAAAAGACAAAATAGCAAGATTGGCCAAAGTCCAAACAGAAAATGGCATTTTCCTCCGTCCTTTCCAACGCCTGTTTCCTTTGGAAATTGATGCAGCTAGCGATTCCCCATCAGATAACAGAATTCAGCAAAAAGTGAACTTTAATCTCCCTAATGAACAACGAAAGGTTACTCCAGAAATCGATCAGACTAGAAGCAGTGTAGAAAAGAGCCAACCCTGTGACAGAAATATCTCTCCTTTGGTTACCAGAAGTGGACGACTAGTGAAACCGCCTCTGAGACTCCAATCTGGACTTCTAAATTGTTGAGTTCCTCCCATGGATCACAACTCAAGGTGGGAGGATGTTGCGAAATCAAGCAACTCCTCTTACCACTTACCCTTTGAAACAAGAACAAAAAACGCACCTGCAGTGTGTTACGTCAGACCTACTGTGCAAGAGCGGACAGAACTTGTTTTCTTTTTTTTCTGTGAGAATTGACTCAGATTTAGATTAGAACAGAAACTAGATATGAACGTAGAGAAAAGAAAATAACTTTTAAAAAAGAAAACTTTAATACTCGAATTGTAATATAATGTAAATAATTTTTGTTTGTGAGTGTCTAAGCAAGTTGTGTACGTTTTCAATAATGTTTAATGTAATACAGTTTTATTTACTTCGAAGATTCAAGACTTATTATTTGGATGTCGTCTTATTTAATGCATAGAATCCCCGGCTGTTTCTTCTTATGCGAAGGAAAGAACAGGTAGGACATTTAACTTTTATTTTATGATTGTATAAGTTGAAAGCTTTTTATTAGATAATAAGATTAATGAGAATATTAGAAACAGAGAATAAGATCAGTAATAACACATGATTCAAATATAACTGACACAACCATCCATTATATTAGACATTTTCAAAAATGTTTATTGTAATAATAGCATTTTTTTCAGTAAAAAGGTCTTAAATTAGAAGATAAAGTGGAACTAATGTATCAAATTTAGTCCTCTAAAGAGTAGCAATACTTTACAGTGTGAAAATGCATGTGCTTTTTAACTGCAAAAATCATTGTTTACATCTGAGAAGTTGTGTGTTATATGGAGAATTGCGTTATAAAGATCTTCTACTGTATACACTTTCTGTTTCTCATCATATTTTTTCACAGAATGTTTGCATTCAGCAGGGCCGTGCAAAGAGAAAACTGCCCCCGGATCAAAGTTTAAATTTGGCGTCCCCCACCCCCCTCCTTTGAACTGTTAAAGGGGACATATATACATCAGTGCATATCCTGTTGAGAATTTATTGGATCCCGTGACCCAGGGCAGAGTTTTGACTACGTCATAATCCCGAACTGGTGAGAAAACTATTGTTTTTCATTCAGATGGAATAAATTTATCTCGAAAATGGAGCCATGCTTGATATGCTCCCATGGAATTTATTATAAGTTTATTTAGGAGTTAAATATATTTTAATTGTTGTGTTTAAGTTTGCTGTTAATAAAATGAAGAAAAGGCATCAGGACTTTAATTTGAATAATCTCTACACGGCACATGAATATAGAAATATTCTTCTATTACTTTGAAATTCACGAACACCCTTTGTTTTCTTTTTTATATTTTCGTCTCAATGGTGCCGAAACCCGGGAACTCAAGGGAATATTTAGTATAATGAATCAAATACTTATGGACAGGCTCACCCTGTAGGATAATTTCGAACAGTAAGTTCAAATAAAAGGTACTGTACATTTTTTTATTATTATTATCATTATTGTAAAAATGTAATCGAAAAAGCAATGAGGAAGCTTGTTCGATCGGCATGTACAAAATTAATCACAACTATTAATACTTTTATATCGACTATTGATACTCAAAGTACAGTTGATAAATGTAAACTATCTGAATATTTATTAAATCTGCAAGAAAAACAGGATGATCTTAAAACGCTAAATGAAAAAATTGAGGAGCTAATTTCCGATGCAACACAATTCGAAACGGAAATTCAAAAATCACTTGAGTATGACGAATCAATATCGGATTCGAAAACTACTATCAGAATTAAATTGAAACAATTCAAGGTCGAGCAAGCTGAATCTGTTCCAAGTAATAATGTTTCTAGTTTTATTACTGCTTCACAGTCTCAAATTTCGGTTAATTTGCCAAAACTTAATATAACCCCATTTAATGGTGATCCAAGTAAATTTTTGGAATTTTTTAACAGTTTTGAAAGCGCTATTGATTCAAATGAATCTTTAAGTACTGTTGATAAATTTTTATATTTGAAGTCTTTCTTAACTGGTGAAGCTTATAAAACAATTGCTGGGTTTGCTTTGAAAGAAGAAAATTATAAGTCGTGTTTAACCTTATTAAAAGAAAGATATGGAAAACAAGACCAATTAATTAGTTGTTTTGTCAATAAACTCTTAGAACTTGAACCTGTTAAATTTTCTTCAAATATTAAAGGGCTTAGGAATCTTTATGACGAAAGTGAAGTCAGTATTAGAAATTTACAAGCTATGGGTATTGATTCTGAAAAATTTGGGTATTTGTTAATCCCAATATTGTTGAAACAACTACCACATAATTTAGTGGTAGAATTCCATAGGAAAAAAAAAACCCAACAAAGCGGGTGATATTAACAAATTAATGAAATTTATCAAATTTGAAATTGAATCTAGGGAAGCTGCAAATTCTATTTCAGGACTTTCTGTCAAAAGTCAGGAAAAATTTCATTCGAAAGTTGAATATCCTAAAAGCAAATTAAAAATAAATAATTTCCCATCAGCGGCTGCATTGAATACAATTGTTAAAAATGCTTGTATTTTTTGTGGTTCTAATTCGCATACTGGATTAGAATGTAAAACCCTAACAAACGAACAAAAGAGATACAAATTGAAGAAAGAGGGCAGGTGTCATCGGTGTTTTTTTAAACACTTACAGTCAGCTTGTAAAGTTAAAATTCAAAACTGTAAAACATGTGATAGTTCTCAACATAACTACCTGTTTTGCCCCCAAACAAAATCTAAAATACTAGTCCAAAATCAAGATTCTGGATTAAAAGATGTTAATCGAGTTCAGGAAAATGACTCCGTTATGTCATCGATCCACGAGTCAGAAAATTTGAGGAAAAATTATACCACTTTACTGCAAACTGCATGTGTTCAAGTGGAAAGTGGATCTGAGAAACTAATCGCTAGAATATTATATGATTCGGCCTCCACCAAGACATTTATTCGGAGCGATTTAGCAAAAGCATTAAATGCAAAAATCTTAAGAAAGGAAAAACTTTTCATTTACACATTTTCTAATAGAAATCCCACTGAATCTGAATTTGAATGTGTAAAAATAACTTTAAAAAGTAGATTTTTTCCTTACAAGTCTATTAATGTTGAAGCTTTAATTACCGATGAAATATGCGGTACTCATTTGTGTCAAAATGTAAATTCACAGATAAAAAATATTATCTCTAAAGGATATAAATAGGCTGATACATTTGAAATAGAATATCCAATTCAAATTCTTTTAGGTGCAAATTATATTTATCAAACTTTGTCTGGATCGCTTACAAAAATAAACAAGCAATTATATTTTCAAAGATCAATTTTTGGCGAAACGCTAGTTGGACAGGTGCCAAATAATCAAATAAGCAATTCTGTTCAGTGTTTAAATGTCTATTGCTCATCTAAAGAAAAAGATCTGACTTGTTTATGGGAAACAGAATCATTTCTGTGTAATAAAGAAATAAAACTAGCCTCTGATAATTTAAATGTTTTCCAAAACAATTTACGATTTGTAAATGGCAGATATGAGTCACCTTTAATGTGGAAATCGAAAGATATGAAAAATAATTTAAGGGATAATTTTAATATTGCAAAGACAAGGTTTATGTATTTAGAAAAAAGATTTGATAGGGATGAATCATTATTTAAAAGATATAATGAGGTAATGAAAGAGCAATTGAAAGAAAGATAATTCAAATGTGTGACAAGAATTGTGAAAATAAATATACGATGCCCCATAGAGAAGTATTTAGGGAATGTTCTCATAGTTCTAAAACTAGAGTTGTTTTTGATGCAAGTAGTAAACAAGGAACTAATTACAGTTTAAATGAATGTCTTCTTTCGGAGGAAAATTTAAATGCAGAATTAGTGGATGTTATTTTGAAATTTCGAGATTATAAAATAGGTTTTTGTGGTGACATAGCCAGGGCTTTTTTACAAATACAAGTTTCCGAATGTGACAGAAATTATTTGTGTTTTTTATACTATAAAAACCGTGATAAATCTCAACCCGTAGTAATGTATCATTTCAATAGACATTGTTTTGGAGTGACTAGTTCATCCTACGTTTTGGCAGTGACTATCAAAACCCATCTTAAGGGATATAAAATTACACATCCTCTCGCACATGAAATGTTAAATAAATCGCTGTACGTGGACGACCTTTTTTATGTAAGTTCCACTGTTCAAGAAGCATTTAAGTTATCTACTGATGCTGTTTCTATTTTGAAAAACGTGAACATGACTATGAGAAAATTTGACACAAATTCTGAAGAGTTAAAAAATTTGTGGAAAAACTCCAATCCCAAAATTGAAATAAATGAACATTCTGATAAATCTTTGAAAGTGCTAGGTCTTAGTTGGTGTAATGACGAAGACACATTGTCCCTGAATTTAATATCAGTGTTATCAAATTTAAATGAATTTAAATGTACCAAAAGAAATGTTCTTCATGTAGCTGCAAAAATATTTGATCCTTCTGGATTTGTTTCTCCTTTTTTAATTCGAATAAAGTGCCTTCTGCAAGAATTGTGGCAACTAGGTTTGGAATGGGATGAAGAGTTTTCAGGAGAAATTAAGGACAGGTGGCTAATGTGTTGTAGCGAAATTAAGGAACTACAAAAAATCAATATCCCTAGATATTACATTCCCGATTTTGTGGATGGAGATAATATACAGTTACATGTATTCTCAGACGCTTCATTAGAAGCTTTTGGAGCAGTGGCGTATTTTAGGTATAAAACGTCACATGACACTTTTAGCACTAGTTTTGTAATTTCTAAGGCATGGGTAGCACCGCTTAAAAGGTTAACATTGCCTAGGTTAGAGTTATCGGGTGCTGTAATAGCTGCAAGACTTGTTAAACACTTGAAGGAAATTTTTAAGTGGATTGGAAAGATTATTTTGTGGAGTGATTCCACTATAGTGCTACATTGGATAAGAGGCACACCGTCCAAATGGAAGCAGTTTGTCTCCAATCGAGTCACCGAAATACAGGAAATAACAGATCCCAGTTCCTGGAAATATTGCATAGGTAAACACAATCCCACAGATTTGTTGACCAGGGGGTTATCTAGTAAAGATTTAATAAAATCAAAAAAATGGTGGCATGGCCCTGAATGGTTGACTGAGCCAGAAAACGTTTGGCCTGCGGTAAAAGCGTTTGAATTTGATCCCACTGACAAAAATGTTGAATCCGAGTATAAGACTAAAGTTATAGTTAGCTCAGCAATAACTTATAAAAAAATTATTGATCCTGGCAGATTTAACAACTTGAGAAAATTATTAAGGATCACTGCTTGCGTACTACGCTTTGTAGATATACTTAAAAGAAAACAGGATTACAAAGGTACTCTTACGTCTGACGAATTAAATAATGCTGAACAGTTTTGGATAAAAGTTGAGCAAAATGCATTTTATTTTAATGAAATTACATGTTTAAAGAATGCCAAACCTATCCCAAAGGACTCCAATTTGTTGTGTTTAAATCCCTTTCTAGATGACCAAAATATATTGTGAGTTTCGGGAAGATTACAAAAATCCCAATTGACAGCGGATAAAAAGAATCCTTTCATACTCCCTTCTAAATCTGAATTGACTAAATTATTAATCTGGGATTCTCACGAAAAAGTATTTCATTCAAGTGTATCTCACACGTTAGTACAGTTAAGAGAAAAATATTGGATCATAAGAGCCAGACAAACTATAAAATCACTTCTCAAAAATTGCATTATTTGTAAAAAATTCAATTCTTCTCCAGGAAAACAGATGATTGCTCCACTACCTGCTGATCGAGTGGAACAAGCAGCTCCGTTTTCAGTCATTGGAGCTGATTTTGCTGGACCATTATTTGTGAAATATGATGATACCAAACATTATATTCTTCTAATAACATGTGCAGTGACTAGAGGTATTCATCTTGAACGTGTCAGCAATTTATCTACAGAAACCTTTCTTCTTGCTTTTCGACGCTTCATTGCACGACGTGGCTTGCCTTCTGTGGTGTTTTCAGATAATGAACGTACTTTTAAACGTGCCGATCTGGAATTAAAACAACTGTGATCTATTGTGAATCATCAAGATATAAAAAGTTACTGTGCTTCAAACTCAATCAAATGGAAGTATATTGTTGAACGAGCCGCCTGTTGGGGCGGATTTTACGAATGTATGGTTCGTACTGTAAAGGTTGCTCCATGAAAAACTCTAGGAAAATCCTCTCTGACTGTGGATCAGTTACATACTGTTCTTCTCGAAATTGAAGGAATGATAAATTCCTGCCCAATTACTTACGTTGGAAGTGATGCTGAAGAGCCAACTGCTTTAACTCCTGCACATTTTCTTTTAGGAAAAAGAATCTCTTCACTACCTCCAGTAAGACTTCACCTTGATTCAAATTTCTCTTCTAGGAAAATTTTTATAAAGGCTTTTAATTATCGAAAAAAGCTAATGAGATCCTTTTGGTCTAGATGGAAAAATAAGTATTTGTTAAATTTGAGATCAGCTTATTCTAGTTCGGTTAATACCAACACCCACTCCTTTAAAGTTAACGATGTAGTTTTGATCAAAGATGATCATTTACCTAGAAATTTTTGGAAATTAGGAAGAATTCTAGGGTTATTTCCTGGAAGAGATGGCAAGGTGAGGGCTTGCAAGTTAAAAACTGAATCATCAATTATTAAATGACCTGTACAATTATTGTACAATTTGGAGCTCCAGAAGTGAAAGTAAAACATTTTTTTTCCAATAACAGAACATTCTAGAACATTATTATGATGTATATTTAATGTTTAAGCAATATGATGTGCATTTTTTTTAATATTATTTACAGGAATATATCTTGAGTAAGTATCACTGAAATGTATATGTATTTATTTTATACTTGCATTATTTCTTGAATTTTATACTTGCATTATTTCTTGGATTTTATGTTTGCAATTTTCTTGTCTTTTTGATTTAAATTTGATGGTTAAATATTCTATTAGGTTTGTATTCATTCTCGGACTAAGTATATAGAATATTGTTATCAAAGTAGCATGATTAATCTAGATAGAATATCGAAAAATATTTGAGTGTTTTAAAATGTTTCCTTTACTCACTTGGTTTCACTCTTGAATATTTATTATCTTGGATATATTATTGTTTCTTTATAATTTAATTTAATTTTGTATTTGGAATATACTATATTGATCTTGAATACTATTATATTAAATTGTGTGCTTGAATAACTTAGCATTACTTTAATTTAAAATTTATGTAAGAATTTGAATTTCTGAGAAATATGAAGCATTAATTGTTAAATGAGAACCAGTTTACTTGTATTGAAGTTATTTATGTATGATATACTTTCTTGAAAAATTTTGATGAACCCCCATGTTGTTCATGGTGGGGCAGGATGTTGAGAATTTATTGGATCACGTGACCCAGGGCGGAGTTTTGACTACGTCATAATCCCGAACTGGTGCGAAAACTATTGTTTTTCATTCAGATGGAATAAATTTATCTCGAAAATGGAGCCATGCTTGATATGCTCCCATGGAATTTATTATTTATTTAAGAGTTAAATATTTTAATTGTTGTGTTTAAGTTTGCTGTTAATAAAATGAAGAAAAGGCATCAGGACTTTAATTTGAATAATCTCAACACGGCACATGAATATAGAAATATTCTTCTATTACTTTGAAATTCATGAACACCCTTTGTTTTCTTTTTTATATTTTCATCTCATATCCATATAAGTATGTGCCATCAGTGTATAAGTATATACAATCAGTGTCAAATTATATACCAGTATATACCATGCAAGAGATGAGGATAAAAAATAAATTTTGAACAGTTCTGAAAAATGTCATCCTTTTCGAACTTACAGTAGAAGCATGAACTCTATAGAGTGTGCAGAAGATGGTAAAAAATAAGCGAATTTATTTATTTCGGTGATTTGAGCTTGCACTTGCCTTTTATTTGGGAGATATATTCAAAACATATCATAGCACTGAGTTCTACAGTTGTGAATGTCGCGTTGTTGGCCATTAGTTTATCTAAAATTTGTTGCACTAATCATTCTCCTGTCTTTTGTTTTGAGTCAACGAAGTCAAGAAACCTTTCCTCGATTGAATAATTTCCACTTTCGGTTATCTTCACATTCCTTATAATTTGCATCATTTGTTTTTTGGGGATGTATCTGGAGTGCAATCGAATGAAATTGAAAAATACTTTGCTTTATGGATATTTTCTACAATCATTTTCCTTAATTCATTGGCAAGAAAGTTAATAACTTCATTCTGGGCATTCACCGCCCTGGAGCAAATAAAGTTAGTGTGCGCCCTCTTGTTATTGTTACTCGAAAAAGTTCAGAGCAGTTTTCTTTTGAAGTTTAAAATTTATATTCTATTCTTAATTAGATTTAAAGCCTTACTTTTATGTGAAAGCTAAAGTTTTTTAACGTATTAAATGTAAATGATAAAAAATAAATAATGAATAATGGAATATAATTCTTTAAGTACGGAGTATCTACCTACCAATATTTTTGGTGAATTGGACTGGATTTTTGTTGTAAATGCACCAATGGGTCAGTACAATCTGCCGCTCTTACTAGCTGTTTTTCTTTTCAAGGGTTTCGAAGCATTGTAGATTACTAATGAAAAAACACTGTTGTTAAGATTTTTTTTTTTACTTTTCGCGTAAGGAGGAAACACATTTTTCTGTTTTTAGTGCCAGAAAATACTAAAATTCCATAAAATTCAAAGTAACATAATTCGGTATGTTTTGATCGTAAAGAAATTTTTATTTTCTAAATATAACATATATAACCCAGGGACCGTTTAAAAAATAACTATTGTGACAGAAATTACTTTTAAGAGGATGAAGAATAACATAGAAACTTGTTTACTATTGGAATTATTTCTAAAGCTAATGGTTTAAAAAATTAGCCAATGGACAAATATAAAAGTTGACACCGAAGTTCTCACCTGCTAATCTGAGCAAATGGCTAATCTGAGCAATTTGGCTAATCACTGGAGAAAATCTAGTCAAATTCAAAGAATGGTTTCAATAGATTCGTTGCGAAACTCTATGAATATCAAAGCATAAGTAATGATTTACACAGAAAAGGTTTAATCGCAAAATAACATCATTGAGAGTGTTGCCGAAGGAAAAATAAACATCTCTTGTAATTTGGCGATTTCATTCCTTAGTTTTCTCGCCAAGTGAAACATTTTGCCGCAGTGGCGATCAGCAGCGAGAAACCTATTTAACACCTTTATATATTACTTAAAATTCCAGTTTTTACTTTCCAAGCACATACAATGTAAGGAAGGAAATAGGAAAGCATTGTAATCACAATGAAAATAAATGAAAATAATGGAAATAACATATTTTAACAATTTCGAATACTCTGACTCCGTTCTCACAATTTTTACAATGATTCAATATGTATATGTGTATGTATGTGCATATGTTAAAATTTCCTCACGTTTTCAGATTCCCATAGCACGATTTGGTATGTTTTTAATGACGTTGGCAGGTATGTTATTAAATCTGTCACAAGAATTGCATTAATTTTCGAAGAAATTGACCGACGGGTTTGGTATCTAAACTATTCTTCAACCATTCTTTGATGATAACTGATGAACATTTGCTCTTACATATAAATTATTTTTATTGTTCAATTTCATCTTATATCTATACAACAATACTTCACCATGCAGACAGTGGCAGATTGATAAAGAGTTCACAATCACTTTACTACCAGTAATTTCATAAAATAATTTATCATTGTTTAATCGTAGAAAATCCCATGATTAAAACAGATCAAATTTTATATACTAATATTCTGGTAGAAAAGTGATTGTGAACCTCTGAAGAGCTGCTACTACTGCACACAGGGTCAGTCGGATTCTGTCGTTATCAAACACGCAGACCTTGGATTTTTGAAGTGCACAACATTTTAAAAACTCATTATTTTACCACCTTGCTTGTAGAAACCAATAATATCTATTACCATTTCCAGTTTTTATTTCTGGGGATGTTTTCCATTTCTGAACTGGAATGAAAATTTGTGGAAAATTATGTCATTAAAAAAATACTTAAACTTTATCAATGAAGGTGCACGTTTTCATTTAAAACACTAGTGGAAATACACAAGTGGAAATATTTCACCTTTGTATAAAATTTAGGATCTAAGGTTTTATTCATTGTTATCAGGGCTTAATTTCTAACAAAAAAAAATTTCCGGAGCCCTAATATTCTGCGGTACCAGTACTAACAACTTTACCGTTTCCCCTCTCCCCCCCACCTGCAACTCAAATCTGCATACTTATATTTTGTACATTATTCGAAAAATTTAAAGCATTTTTTTTTTCTTTAGCAAAATAAAAATTTTAATTATATCTATCAGCATATACTTAGCTGTCAACTACTCCACCTTTCAGTTATCACTCCTTCCGAATAGTAATCTTAGCCTAATTATAATGTTTATTGCGATTTTTTGTTAATTCTACGATTAAATGTAAGGATTATGATTCGGAAATAGTGTTAACACAAAAAACGGATAGTTCGCAGCTGTGCATTTTTATGAAAAAATTAATGAAATTTACAGAAATTAATATTTTTATGCTGAAGAATGGAACAATGTTTTTCAATTTCCTATAAAAGGTGCATATCTTAAACTATAATCGATTACTTCCGCATAACAATCTTTTATGATGAGTCCCTGAAAATCAGATTAAATTGAAAATTTGACACCATTATCGGAAAAATTCGATGCTTTGATAGAAAAAACGGAAAGCTTTCTATCAGAATTACATGGCAATTATATCTACTTACAAATGAAAGTGACTTCATAAATGTGTAGAACAGAGGCTTAGCATGACCAGCGTTCATGGTACAAAATAAATAGAAAAATCTCTAACATGATTTTTATACTCATATGCAATAGAAGACAAAAAACCGCAAACAAACAAAACCTCAAGCTGATGCTAGTTGGCTAAAAACAGAAAATATTCCTTTCAGGTTAGATATCTAAATAATAAATTAAAAACAAACCAATTAAAAAATTGTCCTACTGTCATAAAAGAAAATCGTACTGAAAGCATATTCATTGTTCAGTCTCTTGATTAGCGCCGTATCAATGCGTCGCCGACATAAATTTGCTACTATCACTAGACTAGAAAAACTCTATTTCTGTTTTTTTTCTTCATTCTGATCAAAATAGCATTAAAATGATCTGAAATAGAATATAGTACGTAATTTTGAATGAGGAAATTTTTCTTTTGCACATGAATATATAAAATTTTGAACATAAAGACAGATTGAGCTTGAGTCAGTCCAAGCCCAAAAGCTGATATAAAAATTGAGTCCAATTTATTTCCATCTTCTATGTGTGCGGCACAATATGTCACACATAAGTGTTTTGATAAAAAAGAATGCAAAAACTTGGAGAAGGGAAGGGTAATTTAGGCTTCAGTTTTTCGGAAGCGCTATTGCACTGGGCTCTGGAGCCCTGTATTTATGAGCTCCTGTGAATTCCAACCAATATTTAAATATTTACTAAAAACAGAAGAGTACCGGAGCTGGGCTCCAGTTCAGTTTAACCCTAGTTGCTATACAGTACTGAACTCAACACACAATATTTTTTATTTTTTTTTTTTTTGTAAACTGAAAGTGGAGTGGAGTAACTAGAGATTGATATTTTTTTTGTATAATTCAAAAATTCATTGACTACTAACATGTGATATCGGATGTTGGTGGAGTGTGTGTGGGGGGGGGAGCCTGATTACGGTCTAAGCTAACTCACATTACTATTTTCTAAAAATATGTTTTGCTTTATTTAATCCTAAAATTCTGCGACTAAATAAGGTTTAATAGGGAAAAATACTTATCGAAAAAAGTGGTGCAAATTTGAATAAGCGATAATCAGTTACTAAGGAACACTAAATTTGATATTTAACTTTTTCTATCTTTTTGAAGGAAAATGCTTATCAATTCTGTATTTGAGACTTGCCATGTTCTCAAAATTTCAAAAACGATACAGACAAAATTTAATCCCCTCGCCCCTCCTCTCCTGCCTCTAAATTTTGTCGCCATGGATTGATGTGGAATATGCTTAAATACGACTCTTCTTATTGTTTTGCAATCTATATTGATGCATGTTTAGTTTCCACAAAAACTTTATTTCTCTTGTTTTTTTGCTTGTAAAATTGTCAGTTTTCTTCAATTTATCAAACTATTCTTTTAATCGAAAAATAACTAAATAGCTAAGGCATTTCTGTTTTATCGTAAATATAGGTTTCTCAGCGGGGACTTCTTTGGCTACCATTATTTTCGTACAGTAATCATCATGATATATTTTTGACATTTTCTACAAAACGTACCAAGAAGATTATTGTTTGGAAATAGTAGGAGCCAATAAAGTGACCCACGCGAGCTCTGCCAATAAGTTTTGATTATTTCAAGATTTAAAAATTTTCAACTGTCCTTTACAGAAAAAAAATGTGTCATGCTGAAACGGTGTTGGAGAAGTTACTTGAGGCTGCAGTATGCTATGAATTAAAATTAAAACTTCGCGAATAGAATTAATTTTTTTAAACTGTTTATAAAAATATGTTTAAAATCTAAATGCTGAGGTACACAAGGTAAAATGACATAGGAATATGTTGATTGTAACAAGATTCATCCATAATACCTGATTAATAATGAAAAAAAATATGCAAATGCTTTTACAAATTTTTATTTCGCTCTTTCTAATTGTGCGCCCTTCAGATTCGTGCGCCTGGAGCAGTTTGCTCCAACTGCTCCACGGTAGCTACGTTCCTGTGGATATTATTCAAAAATTAAGATGTGTCTTTCTGGCTGTGTTGCGGTCTGGACGCGAATTTCTTTGCCATTTTTAAAAATTTAATAGTTTGGGAAAAAAATTACGCAATTTCTTTTATTTATCTCATTTGACATGCCTCTTAATACCAAATTGTTCTCCGCACAACGAAGGATAATGTTTATTGCTATTTATAATATATTTCAACATGTATTTTTCTCACTTTCTATACTCTTTTTCAAATTCGATGTCGATTACATGATTTTGTTGTACCCACCTCCCTCTCAAGCTCCTTCCAGTGAATGTATGCATTCCTTTGTTCCAGACCATATTCAAGTTCGGGAATTTTAGCATTTATTTATTTTTTTTTTTTTCATTTGGAAAACGCATAGTCTGGAGTATGCAGATTAGCCTCCAAAATTGGCTAATTTTGTGATGTTTCTCTTGATGTTTTCTTATTTATTTTGATGTTTGTTTGATTGTTTTGTGTTTGGTTGCGGTCGATTATCTGTGTGATGGATATAATATTCACTGGCGCGTGAACATCGAATAAGGAAAAATGAATAAACATCACAATTCCTAAGTAAAATAGCGATACCTTTCTGAAAATTTCTCGCACAGTAGATAAATATATTAGCAAATGGTAATCCACCACTATGTGCACGAACGTCACAGGCTATGGGGATTCGGGCAGCCGCCCCCCTCCATAATATTTTGGCAAAGAGGATCCAGGAAATGAATATGGTAAAAAATATATAAAAACACAATATTACAGTTTACAATCCTTTTGGATTGCAGGAAGGAAACCACATGCAATTTTGAGAGTGTATGTTTTTCTCATAAGCACAGGAAGAAAATCCAGATTCAGAGAAGATAAGGCTAGAAAAAGAGGCTTGCTAAGATATAAAACAAGTTTTAAAAAGGAAGTAGTTCTTAGTCCGAAATATGTTTTGGGGTGTGAGGTAGGAGGTGATGCAATAACTTTGAAACAAAATATGTACGCACTTTCATTTAAAAAAAAAAACTATGTATTTACATATATTATTTGTACAAAAAAATAGACAAAGAGATTTCCCGGAAAACGATCGTCAACCAAAATAAATAAATAAAACTAAAGCTGGTAGTCAAAATTTGGCGCCCCCTCTTTTCCGCGCCCGGGGCGACCGCCCACCCCCACCCCCATTCGCACGGTGCTGGCATTCAGTTCCCTCTTTTTTTTTTTTTTTTCCCTAGAACACTCTCTAATGAACCACAATCTTCAGTGACCTTGACACTGGCTACCAGGACAGAATAAAATTTTTCTATATGCTGCCAAAATTCCATACTTGCAGTCACAATATCTTAATATCAGGGACCGCGCTAAGAAATTAAGACTATTAGCCAACACATTAGCCAAATTTGAAAATCATTAGCCAAATTTATCTATTATTAACCAAAAGTGTATGTATGCATACATTTTATTATACATATGTATATATATATATATATATATATGATATATATATATTACATATAGATATGTATCATGTGTATAATATTAATTATTATAAGGTTATAAGATTATTATAAGGTTACTTTTTAGTAACCTTATAATAATTATTCTTAAAAGGAGTTTTCTAAAAAGTTTACTTGTCTAATTATTTAAAAAAAAAATTCCTAATATAGTTTTTATTATATTAAGAATAATTAAATAATTTATTCATATTTTTATTTCTCATACATTTCTCTCGGATCTTCATGTAGTTACACGCCAGGGGTGGTTCTGAGTAGAATTTTTTTTTTCTGAAATTCACAGGAAATTTTCTGAAAGGTGACAGCAGAGCACTGGAGGGGGGGGGGGGGGGGGATAACCTCCGAGCACTAGCTATGCGTTTTTTCGTGGCCCTTTGACGAAATTTGCGCTTTTCCACGATTCTCTAACGAAATTTGTTTTTTTCGCGATCTTTCGACGAAATTTACGGGTTTTTTTTTTTTTTTTTTTTTTTGCGATTTTTTGACGAAATTTGCGTTTTTCCTTTATCTTTTAACGAAATTTCCTTTTTTTTTTCGTGAGCTTATGACGAAGTTTGCATTTTTTTCGTGATTTTTTGACGAAATTTTCATTTTTTCGCGATTTTTTGTGAAATTTGTAGGCTTTTAGTGACCTTTTGACGAAATTTTCATTTTTTCGTGATTTTTTGACGAAATCTGTAGGCTTTTAGTGACCTTTTGACAAAATTTTCATTTCTTCGCAATTTTTTGACAAAATTTGTAAGCTTTTAGTGGCTTTTTGACGAAATTTGTGTTTTTTCGCCATCTTTTGACGAAATTTGTGTTTTTCGCCATCTTTTGACGAAATATGTGGATTTTTTTCCGGAAACTTTTGACAAAATTTTCGTTTTTTCGTGATCTTTTGAACGAAATTTACGTTTTTTCATGATTCTTTGACAAAAATTTGCATTTTTTTTTTTTTTTTTTATCGTCGGACGAAATTTGGGGTTTTCCGGGATCTTTTGACGAAATTTGGGGTTTTCCGGGATCTTTTGACGAAATTTGCATTTTTCCAGTGATCTTTTGCCAAAATTTGCATTTTTCCGCGATTCTTTCATGGAATTAGTTATTTTTTCTTCAAAAACTTTCCGTGATATTTTTATGTCTGAATTTTCGGACTGGATGACCGATTTTTTTTAATTTTCAGAATCGACTGCCTTAAATTTTCGAAAAATTCAGAACAGAACAGCGGATTTTGCTGACCGAGAAGAAGAGGAGAAATATAGACTGGAAATATGGCCGTACGTGAACTCGCGCTAAAAACAGAAATTAATTTACGTTCTAAAACATGATTACTTTAGAAAAAGAAACCCAAAAAATCATTCGCCAGCTTTTTCGCCATAATAATTTTTTTCTCGACAGTTTCACGATTTTTCACATTTGGCGAGTTGGCGAATGGCTAGCGCGGCCCCTGAATATGAACATATTTCTTTGTGCTTTTTAATTTTACATTAGACATATTAACATAATTGCTTTTTTAAAGTTCTTTCTTTACAACTTTTAATTTGAAAAAAAAAAAAAGTGGTCATTAATGACACTGCTACTACTGCTCCACAGAATACTAATGAAATCTTCCAGTTTTGCCCTTTATTAAGTGCTATGTTCTGAAGTTGTTCACATTGTTGAAGAAATTATATGCTATGCATAGTACTTTGTTTTATACTACTATATTTTTTGTGACCAGCATTTGAGAAAAATTTAAATATTTTCTATTACCAGTCACAGTGTACATTCTTGTATTGGATACCTTTGAAATTTGCCTTTCATATTTATATTTTTCATTTTTTTTAAATACATATATGTTCATATTACAGGCATTTCTTATCATTTATTTGTTTGTTTTAACAACATGCATACAATTGACACGTTATGACTTTGTAAACAATTATTCTAGATGAAATTATTTGAAGTCTTACAGGAAAATTTTGACATTCTTTGCTAATTTTAAAATTGATTAAAAAGCTAAATTTTTATCAGTTTACTTTTTTAAATATATTTTTTACTAATTGTTTTTCAAATTGATATTTGTCCTGATAAAGTGTAATTTAAATGTTTTTTCTTTGATAAAAATCTTTTAAAATAATGTAATAATTTGTTATATTTAGGACGCCATATTTCCTGGGCAAAGAAGACTTATCAACGTTCAAGTAAAGCAAAATATCGATTTCAGTGTTTACTATGTCCATATGTTGCATCCTCTAAGTGCGATTTAAAAAAACATCACTTAACTCATACAGGTGAACGTCCCCATGCATGTAATATATGTGGTCGGAGATTTTCTTTAAAGCAAAATTTGAAACGCCACATAGCTGGTATACACAGTAGATTCCTTTAAAATTTTTCAGATTCTGGAATTTTGTGTTTAAACAAGTATCAATTAATTTAAAATTAACTTCAACTGCATCTTTAAAATTATTATAAGCTCTTTGTTCTCTACTTTTCAGTTTAAGTAGATAAAATATGTTAGTTATTTGTATATATGTCATATGTATATATTGTAATTAATTCACATGCATTGTATGGTTTTAATTTTGCATTTGTAGATTTTATAATAATAGAAGCTCAAGTATTAATTTTTATTTAATATATACCTATGATAGGTCCAGATGTGTTTTATTTTAAAATATTTTACATTTAAAATATATATATATTCAGTGGAGTACTGCTAATCTGCTAACCTCTAATTTTTTTAAACATTTTTTTTCTCTCTTTTAATCTTATTACTGGCTTGTATTATTATATAATATTTGACACTCTCTTGTATAATTTAAAGTGATTGTGCATGTAAAAATATTTCATTTATTTAATCATCATACACTAAAAAATTGTTTCTTTTAAAAATTTTGCTAAAAGAAAAAATCTTTCTATTAATAAAAGTTGCTTACTAAGACAATACATTTTATATCTCATCTAAAACTAAATAAAATTATAGAACTGAAAGTAAAACTAATTATCCTGAAACAAAACAATTCATCTCTTAAACCAGTGTTAATAAATTCAAAATCAGTGATCTCTTATATAATCTTTATACATCTATTTGAATATTAATGTAAAGTTATTTAAATTTCTTAAACAAAATTTTGTTGTTCAGAATATAGGTTATGAATGTTTGTAGAATGCAAGGTAGAATACAGACAAACAAATCAAATTATTTAATATAAACAAACTATTGATGCAATATTTAAAAAAATACATAAATCAATAAATTTCTTAAAAAATAATTCTTTATTTATTTATATGCTTAAATATGTAATTTATTTTAAAAGTTAACAAATTAAATTTTTCTAAAGTATGGATGAAACAAGAATGTAAAATCATGCGCCAAACATAGATTATGAAACACTTTCTAATACATTTGAAAACCCAATTTAGTAATTACCATCAATAGTTGAGAAAATATTCTCATTTGTGCAGCCTTGTACCTATATATCCTATAGATTTGTATATATACTCCATAATATGCTACAATTTAATTCAGTTAGAAAACGTATAGCTCAGTTGAAAATTTTTCTTCAACTATTTCCATCAATAAACTGAAATGTACTTGATATCTTTTGTGCAGTTCTGTGTATGATCGATAGAAATTAAACACGAAAAAGTAATATGCTAAAAGTAGTTATATTTAAAAACTCATATTTTTACTTCCAGCAATTTTTGTTCATAGGCAATAATATTATAATCTAATTATTTTGCATGTGCCTGTAAATGAACAATAAATGTTATGCACACCGTATTCTGTAATTAGCATCTTGTAGTGCACTTCAGTGATATATATAAATTTCAATCTGTTTGAAATAGTATAACATCATTACAATGCACTGCAAACGATTTTTCTCTATAGACCGTAATGTAATGGATTGATTCCATATCAACTCAGGCTGGGAGGTTACCTTCATAGTCTCAGGAGTTTTTGAATTGAACATATGTTAAAATTTAAGAAAAAGTAAGATATCTGTATATTTTACTTTTGTCCAAAAAAATTCTTGACCCGAGATACAGGCCGCCAAAGATGGCATCCCGGGCACCATTTCCCATTTGCGATTTTTGATAAAAATTTTAAAGTGCTCTATCTCTGGAATGGTGCAAGATATTTTGTTGCGGTTTTTTTTTTTTTTTATTTTAAAGATAATATTTTTCTGTTTAAAATGATACACCCAATTTTGAAATAAGTATTCAACTTTTTTTGTGGCAGCCTTTTAATTTTTTTTATTATTATTATTATTATTATTATTATTAAAAAAAAAAAAAAAAAAAAATTCAAAAATGCCAATTCCAAAAATTTTGATTTTTTTGCTGTTGATCAATACCATTGGGTACTACCTTCACTGTCAAGGAGAACTTCCACTTTTGAGTTTAACAAGTTTTAGAAACATTTTAAAAAATCAGAGAATTTTACAGGAACTGTATATATACAGTTCCAGTAAAACTCACTGAATTTTTGTTTATTTGTATCATACTTTTAAGGGTAAGCCTACTACATATCCTAAACAAGTTAGAAATTGCAATGTCAAATGTGGCAAATGAGGTGGATTCATACTATAACTAGTTTTATAAATATTCAGATTTTAGTGCAATAAGTATTACTCTTGAGCAAAAAGGCATGAATACAAAATTTATCACAATTCTGTATATTAAATTCAGTAATACGGAAGCAATATGAATCCATCTTAAAAAAGACGTAATCAACAGGGCAACCTAGAATCATTACCTATCGTGGTACATAATTGAATCAATTACATATTATAGGATTGTTAAATAGAATGAAGAAAACTTTTATTAATATCTTTTTAAAGTTGTAATTCGATTTTCATAACATTTGAAGGGATACATACTTTATTTTCAACACCGAACATTGCATAGTAAAACAATATCAATAACATATATCAGTTACACAGCAATACAACTATATTAATGCAAGTTAGAGTTCAGACAGCTGGGCAGACAAACCGAATCCATAAAGACTTTCAACTATGTTGGAAAGTGTTAAAACACATAAATAGGTTGGAATTTGACTTTTAGAAATTTATATCAATAGACGGAAGCATACTTGAATACTTTCGCACAACCCTGTATTTTACCTACTATCTTTATGTATATATGTCAATATTTAGCTAATATTTAATTAAGACTAAAACACGCTTAAAACTAGTGAAAACACACTTCCAGAGTTTATTATCCATAGTTGGCCATATATCTAATTCTTTGCGTGGACCTGTATATCATTTTATCTATATTCTACAAACATATTTTAGTATACTAAGTGGAGTTCAGCATAAAAATGCATAACTCATTTAAAAATCACCTTTAAACTACTTTCGTTCATACTCAGTCACCCTTACGACTTCTTTTGTGTAGCCCTCTATATGATCTACAGCATTTATACACACAACGTAATATGGAAAAATTTAGTTAAACTTAAAAACTCATATCACAACTAAAAATGCACTTCCAGCAATCATCGCTAATATACAATATTTCGTATACAGCAAAATATCCGAAATCTTTTGCGTGTCTCTGTAAATACTATGCACTTTCAATTACACAGGAAGTAACTTGTTGTAAACCTCAGCAACATATATCAATTTCATTATATGTGAAAGAGTTTAGCATAATTAAAATATGCCACAAACAATATTCCCCTTATACCATTATGTAACAGAATTCTTTTGTGTGAATCTGTAAATTAATAATTAATTTTCTTTGCACCACATATTTTACAGAATGTATATTTTAGTACACTTCGTTTTAGTACATAGTTAAGATATTTTGTTTCCATGTTTTGTTTTATTTGTTCTATGCTTCCATTCACCGAACTTTTTAGACACACCTTGTATAGCTTGTCAAAATCAAAAGTGGAAGTTCTCCTTTATAGGGAAAGTAGTACTCAATGGTATTGATCAACAGCAAAAAATCAAAATTTTTGGGATTGGCATTTTTGAAAAAAAAAATATTTTTGATAAAAAGAAAAAAAAATCAAAAGGGTGCCACAAGAAAAGTTAAATACATATTTCAAAGTTGCGTACATCATTTTAAACAGAAAAATATTATCTATAAAAAAAAAAAAAAAAAACACAACAAAATATTTTGCAATGTTCTAGAGATAGAGCACTTTAAAAATTTATCGAAAATCGCGAATGGGAAATGGTGCCCAGGATGCCATCTTTAGCGGCCTGTATCTCGGGCCAGGAATTTTTTTGGTCAAAACAAAAATATACAGTTATCTTATTTTTTTTTTTAATTTTAACATATGTTAAATTCAAAAACTTCTGAGACTATGAAGGTAAGATTTTTTTTTTTTTGGCTGCCTGATTTGACATGGATTATACCAATGGAATTGTTTTGAATGTCAATGTAAATGATTTATAAATGCTATATACTTCATTTTCAATACTAAACATACCATGGTAAACCTTAATTATATGGAAATTTGAGTGTATTTATTCAAATTAGAGCACGGATGAACAGCAGACAGACAAACAAAATTCATAAACACTTTTCAACGGTGTTGGAAAGTGTTAAAAAATGTAGACAAAGAATTAGACATAGCTTGTAGTCTGCAAAACACTTGGAACCAAACTGTGCAGATTAGAGGGCTTCTACTGTATTTAATAAAATTTATTTAAAAAATTGCTTTAAAGCATCCTTTAAATTTGTGTTATATGTTTTAAAATATTTTATTTCAATTTTAAGATTTTGATAATTTATTTTTCATCTTTACAAATGAGTTTGTTTCATTTCTTCATCTATCCATCCTCTTTCTTTCTTTTTTTTTATAATTTTCAATGTTTTTCATTTTTTCGTATTTTTTTTTATGTTTAGCTATGTTTTATCAGTTTTTATGATTGGTTATCTGTGTCCTTTTTATTATTATTATTATTTAAATTGATTGTTTAATTTCTACTTGTACACCCCTTCTTTTTTTTTTTCTTCTTTTGTATGATTGTCAATGCTTTTCCTTTCTTCTAGTTCCAGCTTATATTTAGTTATATGGTTATTCCTACATGTTTTTATGTTTAGGTGTGTGTGTGTGTGGCAGGGGGGGGGGGGGATGTGCAACAATATTTATATTCCTTTCCTGGCAATTCTTTTAAAACTTTTTTTTTACTTTAAGGAAAGTCATGTACTTTTTTAATAACTTTCTTCTTTGAATTTTTTATCCCCTGCCAATAAATTAACATATTTGAAATTTTTATTGCTTCTATTGTCCTATGTGCCTCCTCTAATAATAATTTTTATTCTTCACTTTTTCTAGCTGGTCAAGCATTTTTTTCTTTCCTTTCTTTTGTCTGTTTTAATATTTGTTGGGATAAAAAATACAATTTTATAATTTTCTGTTGAAATACATGCATTCATGTATTAGAGTTTATACTATACTTGATTTTTTCTAACTTAAATGTTTCCTAACATTTTTTCCCCCTAATTATTAATTTCTTAGATTTTTGTATTTAAATGTAGGTATAGAGTTTAAAAATTCATACCAATTTCCATTTCTTTTAAAGTAATTCTTTGATTTTAGATTCCATGTTGTAATTTCAGATCATAACTTTACAACTTGTAAATTATACTATACTTGTATTTTTATGTAGAGAACTGACATTTGGCATTGATAGGAAAGGAAATCAGGACAAATTATCCTGCTAGGTACATTTATTGTATTACTCCAGCAATATTTAAAAAAATTCCTTATAAATAACCAAAATAATTACTTAAAATTTCAGAAATATTCTTTAAAGTTTCTATTTAGGATGTCATGTGAATTCTAGATAATATATAACTTAATTTTCTTTTCTTTCTAGAATTTAAATTTCGTGTATTATTAGAGTACAAGTTTGTCCACAGAATATAAATATTATCCACAGTCTGTAAAGAAAAGAAAAATGTTTGTTTACTATTGCAATTAGTCAAAAATCTATGAAAAAAGGCTAATCAAGATTGCAAATTGTAGATTAAAATATCTTAACTATTTATTAACAACTACATTATCCAACTACATACTAACATTAGTTCTATTTAACTGTTTATTTAAAAACAAAAACAGATTTCTTAAATTATAAAAAATAATTATTACTTTAAGGAGGAATGATAAACTATAACAACCCTCTATGTAAAAAAAAAAAAAAAAAAAAAAAAAAACTATGAGATAAATGTGTTTATTATTATTGTTTGAGTGAGTTGCCCTGTACATATTTATTCTAATAATAATATTACAATATTATATTGATAATGCAGGATATGCAATTTAAAGGCAATTGCCTGACTAAGAATGCTGGCTGCTATGATTTTATACCAGTTAAAAATACTTTATTCATTGTCTGAAGCTGTAACTTGGACTTTTTTTAATTGCAGTTTGCTTGTCAATATACTTATTAGCTTTACAGGAAATATAAAAACCATTCTCTTATAATAAAAATTATTCAAGTTATATCATTATGTTATTGTTGCACATTTGATAAAAAGTTACAAAACTTTTAATCAAATCATGGATACAGAGAATACAAAAAGCATCTGCCTTCTGTATTTCAGAAGTAAATTCAAATATTCATTAAATATTTCAGTTTTTTTTTCTGAGCCTTTGCCTTATATTACAATATCTTTAATTATGTAAAGCCAGAAACAACATGATGATGTAAGCAGAATTGTGCTCTAAAACACAAATAAATAAATTAATAGAAATAAATGTACAGATCATATTCTATTTTGGAAAATCAAAAGAACAAGCATTGAATTTAAACTAGCATTTCATTCTAAAAGAAGAAGCAAATTTCTCCTAATGTGTTTTGAATTAGATTCTTGTGTGTTTAAGTGATCATAGAGTAAGTTACAGTATTAAGGAGTTGGAAATACTTTTTTATTCAGAAAACTAGAAAAAGCGAGTACCGTATTTTATGGAAGAAACGCCGCGGCGTTTACGAGTTTAAAAGTTAATTTTTTTCCAAGTGTGGCGTTTACGCCATGTGCGGCATTTATGATTTTTTAAAATACCAACTGAGTTTCCTTAATTTCAAAATTCATAAAAATATTTAAAATTGAATTTAAATATTTTAAATAAAACTTCAGATATCTTAAGATATTAAAAACGAGGCATCCTACACTGCTCAGAAAACTTTGACTAAAGTTAGGTCAATGTGACGCTGTCGACAAAAGTAGCATTCCGACGGATGCGGCGATTATGATATTTTTAAGCTTATTCAGGCCAATTTGAGGAGTGCGGTGTTTACGACGGGTGCAGCGTTTCTTCCATAAAATACGGTAATATTTAAAGGGTGATGATTATCAGTTTTTGGCAAGAGTAAATAGAATGTTACTTTGAAATCTGAAAATGACCTCATACTTATGTTCATTGAGTTTTAGTTGAGAACTTCAAATTTTTTGGCATCAAGAAATTTTGTACTCTGTTCATAATATATTTTGTTTCATCATTCCTATTGTAGTGTAAATTTTTACATTGAACTTTGTTTTCTTAATTCAAAAGTCAAAAAGCATCTGTTTTCTGTATTTCTTAACTGAATTAAATTTATCCATCAAATACTTCAGTTTTTATTTCTTAGCTTTTAACAA
This sequence comes from Maratus speciosus, assembly GCA_963932465.1. NCBI lineage: Eukaryota > Metazoa > Arthropoda > Arachnida > Araneae > Salticidae > Maratus > Maratus speciosus. Next base: position 464,200,007 of record OZ010791.1, read on the forward strand.
TTTAATAATACAATGTCTTTAATTATGTACAAATTTAAAACAAACCATTATTATTTTTTTCAATTTCTTCTTCTTTTGTAGAGAATAATAATTATAAAAATAATAAATAACCAGAACACACTATTATATTCTATTATGCATAATCCCATCCTTGTGTTAAGATATCTATAATATCAGTCTGTCAAACAGTAATTTTGCTAAAAAATATATTAGAATGTTGTTATGAATAGAAATGTCTTAAACACCTCCTTCTAAACTAATGAATATTGTTAGATATTCAGCCAAATAAATTCACAATATTAACCAATGTAATATATTTACTTGGGAATATTTATTAGTGCTACATAATAAAAATAGTTTTTCTTGGGTACTTCAATATCATTTTCAATTTTGCAAGGGTTTTTTTTTTCTGTAAAATGCAAATTATACACCACATTTCATGTTTAGAAGAAAATCTTAAAAATTATAAATATTGGTTGGGTAATGAAATTTCATAAAATATATCCAAATTCTGCTTCCCATTTAGAAATTTAAATGAAAGGTTTTTCTAATGTTTTAATCTTTATATTGTCATAGGTATATAAATAAAATTTTGTATATTATGATTTGCAGTTATGTTAAAACTATGAATAGCATAAAAGTCAGCTGTCATATGATTCAGTCTGTTAAAATATGTATGGTTATCAGTCTGTTGAAGTATGTATGGTTATCAGTCTTTCACTACATAGATAAACAACCATGTTTTGAAAAATCCCTGCCGGCTCAGCCTACAGCACAAGTAGATTTCGAAAATAAGTACTTAATTTACCAACAAACACTAAATCAAGATTAGAGATAAACACAGTTTAACAATTTCATCTGGCCACTTTTGATGAGTTTTTAATTTCATTTTTCTGTAAGATTTGATTTTATCAGTATCATGTTAATGTGATTTTTTTTCCTTTTACACCCCCCCCCCCTCTATTTTTTTTTTTTTTTTTTTTTACTGTAAGACTTGGTCCTATCAAGAACTGGTCAATATAAAAGTTGTAGATAATATTAAGAAGATTTATAATAAATTTAAGCGGATTTGATATCTTGTGAATTGATGAAGTTATGAATTTTTTTCTTCTTCAACCTATATATTTTTTTTTTCGTTTTTAATTTTTTTGCTGTAAGAGTAGGTCCTATCAAAAACTTGTCAATATAAAAGTTGTATATAATATTAAAAAGATTTATAATGAATTTAAGTGGATTTGATATCTTGTGAATTGATGAAGTTATGAATTTTTTTTATTCTTAAAATCATGTTTTTTCTTGCTCTTGAGGCCATTTTTAATATCAAAAATCTGTCATACATAAATTTTTGGCCCTTTCCATAGAAATACTGATAACTTTAAACTGATTCCATATGTATCATAATTAAGAAGCTATGGGGTTTTGTCTGTTTTCACAAAACCCCTCCCCATTTCCATCCCTTGGCTGGATTTTGCCCATTAACGAACTCGACCAAGATTTTCTGCCCCTTAATTTTCTGTTTAAAACTGGGGTTGGTTTTGGGTTCTAGGGGTCATGATCGGCATAGGTCTGCAAATTTTTTTCAGAACTTGAAATATAGGGGAGAATGTAATAGGTAGTGTTTCTTACGAAATCTATCTAAAAGTAAAATTGCATCGGCTCAAAGTTGATGATGCAGCATTGTATGTTTTACTTTACTATGAATTACCTGAAAATTTACTACTGCATGTATAATAATCATTTATAAATTGTATTAAATAAAAGTGATTTGAAATTATTTTACTTGTGATTGCATTAAGAACTTTGAAAAATTATTCTAATATTATTATTAATAAATGCTTTTTATTTTATGACACTTAAAAAAAAAAAGAGAAGTTCAAATTTAGTTTTGTTTTTGTTTGCTTGAACATCCAAATTTATTACAGCTAAAAAAAGTGTAATTTTTATTAAGAAAATAAATTATATGCTTCTTGAAAATGTTGCTGTTCTACTTATTTATGTTTATATTATATGTTTTTTTAATATTCTAATTTTACTCGTGTTTATGTTTGTAAATTTTGAATTTGGTAGGAAACTTTTATTTTTTAATTAAATCTATTTGGTGAAAGATAAATTTTAACCTAAAAAATGTCAATAAATGAATTTAGTTTAAATAATACATTTAAGATTAATATAATTTGTTATATTAAAGTTAGTAGAATCTTCAGAACAATTGGCGAATGTCAAGTTCTCTAATATATTATGTGTAAATGCTTGATAATTTTTATTCATTCATAATATTAAAGAGTCTTGCTGCAAAATGAGAGATAAGTTATAATCTTTTTGTTATTTAAAAAAAAAAAAAAAAAAAAAAAAAGAATAAATATTTTTAAAATAAAATTTCATAAATAAATTAATAAATATAATAAATAGATTTGATTGCTTTCCATAATTTTGAAAGTGTTAAAATTTTCAGTTAAAAAATTTATAAATATTTTCATTTTTGCAAAATATTTTTTTTCATTATTTTTTTTAAAGTGTTTGAATGTTGTTAACTATTTATTTAGTAATTGAAAAACTGTTTAATTTAATTAACAGTGTTTTGAACTTAATTTATATGACATACAGTTTTTCTTTGTATGTATTCTACATTTTGTATTTTATTCTTGCAATCATTTTTATGTGCTTCTATTTAAGTTAACGTGGTTCATGTATATAAAGGTGGAATTTTGTAATTGAATTTTTTTCCCACTTCCTGATGTTCTACAGTTCTAGAAATTATACATAGTTGTGTGTTCCTGTTGACAGTACAATATTTTCAGAACTTAATTATCAATTAATAGTTTGATTTTAATTTAATTTTTATTATATGTGAAAAAACAGTTTAGAAATTCCATTTTCTAGAATGATTTTTTTTTTTTTTTAACTTACCACATGTGTCTACAGTAAATATTTGTTTGTTACAATAATCTAAAGTAACATTTCAGTAATATAAAAAGTTTTTTTTTTTTCCCCTGTTGCTTTTTCTCAAAAAGCGATTTCAGCAAAAATATATATATTTTTTGTAATAATCCATTAATTTTTAACCTTTAATGTATGATTTTTACTTGCGAATGTGATGTCATATTATGAGCATGAATTTTCATTTATCGAACATGAATTTCAAATTTGTACTTATTTCTTCTTTTAAATAAACTAATAAAAGTGTGCTTTTTAAAAACTATTTTTACTTTTATATATTTATTGAATTTAGTTTCGTAACTGATACTTTTAGGTTACTTCGTAGTGGGAAGAAAAAGAAATTATGTGCCACCTAACAAGCAAAAGCTTCGGTCATCTCGTCAATATCCATGTTCTCTCTGTTACTATGTCACATCATCTAGATGTGACTTAAGGAAACATCATCTAACACATACTGGAGAACGACCTCATTCCTGTGAATACTGTGGTAGAGGCTTTTCTTTGAAAGAGAACTTAAAGCGCCATGTAGATAGAATTCATCGGAGGTTTCAACAGTAACTATTATAATATTCATTTAGCTTTTTATTTTTAATGAAATTAAGAAAGACGGCATGATTAATTAAAATAAATCTTTTTGAATATCTTTGGGGAAAAAAATACTAAAAATATGGAATAATCATATTTGTAAAGTATTAAATTCCTCTTTGTGGTCATTTTTACAATAATCAACCTATTCTTCTCAAATATGCATATTTTTTGGTGTCTGGGTTGGTGGTAGAAATATCTAGTTAAAGTTTCTATATTATAGACAAATAAGATAGCCACAATATGTTAAAATGTTTTTTACTGGCAATTCTGGAATTTTAAGATAATTCTGTCCTTGATAAAATTCAAACAAATAGCCTGAGTACAGATTTTTTGCTGTTTTTCGAATAAAAGTCTAAAAATATATAATGAATTTTCATGTTATTTTCAACATTAAAATTATCCTATAAACCTCACGTAGCAATGTAGCTGAATGTTGTTCAGGTATGTTAGTAGTTCCCTTTTCAGCAAAATTATAACTTGTTTTTAGCCATAAAATATTATTTATTGAAGTATCCTACTAATCTTTACAATTTTTTTACTTGTTCTTATTTTTTAAATATCACTGTAATAATACTTCATACTTTTGCATGCTTGCTCTCTTTTTTTTATTATTGTTATTGAAAAAATCAAATCTGATTTTTCTAGTGTTTGACCTTTTCTCTACTTTCTACAAATTCTAAATTTGTTTTAGATAACTTTAACCCAGTTGAGAGAAGGAAAGGGAGATTTAATTAGGCATTAGCCAGTTTTGGTCATAAGAACCATTTTAGTGAGGATTTTCAAAATGAAAATAATCTGCATTTATGATATTTTACCAGGAAAATCTTGAATACCCTACACAGCAATTTAGTTAATTAAATCTATGATCTTCAGCTCTTCATATTAACCCATTTTCGGCCAAAAGTGCGTAAATGCACCATTTCAATAAATATTTTTTTATTAACACTGTGACAAATATTTTTCGCTAATTTTATTTTTCTTTTTTTTTTAAGGGCTTGGGAGACATCTATAAAATATCAGCAATTCAATTAGAGTAAACACTTTCTGTTGAGAAATTTTCAAAATATGCTAGTGTTTTAAAATTGAAACGGTTATTTATTGACAAATTCGACTTTTTGAAAATGTGTAATTATTTCACTTGAGATTAATCATATGTTTTTATAATAAATTAAAGTTGCAAGTTCTGTAAATAAAATAATAATAAAACAAATGTCATAAAAAAATTTATTAATTTTAAATTTAATGGTGCGTTAGCACACCATTGATCGAATGCATGAAAATTCCGAATGCATTTTTTTCTCAAATAAAATATTATTTTTCATGCATAAAACTCTTTTTGGTACTTTTCGGTTAGCCGGGCGCCAGTGTTATATATACATATATATATTGCATATATACATACATATATATGTATAATACGTATATATGTATGTATATATAACTGCCACCTGGCTAACCGAAAAGTACCCTTTTTTTTTTTGTCTTAATGAATGTAATTTAAGCATATTTCACTGAAAATAATACCACATTTTATAAAATTTCTATGCTTGGCCTAAAATGGGTTAACTTTTCATCTTTGTACCTTACGCAGCAGTTTGGTTAATTGAATCTATGATCTTCATCTCTTTTATGCTCCTCATATTTGTGGCCAGCATGCCAACTGTTTGGCTTGTTAGTTTCTTGTGTGGGTTTAGGTAGGATGGTCTTATTGATTATTTTAATTCAATATTCTGTCAACATGTTTTCAGAACAAAAAGGAAAAATATTTTTAAATGATCAGTTTTACTTTTCTACTGTAAATTTATCTATTCATAGTGTAATATTACATTTTAGAAAAGTCGAAATGGAAGACTAAAACTGAATGTGTAAAACTTATTTTCACTTATGAGAATTTTTTATTGTTGTTATTTGGTAGATTCCTCTTTTGTTTAGATGAATTGTTATTTATTATTAATGTTATTACTATTATTTATAAAGTATAAAACTTTTCAATTTCAAATTTTCTTTTTATTAGTCTAAATAACTTGTACTTTCCTTATTCACATGTTAAGCACAATGAAATATTGATTTAAATTTTTAAGAAAAATGAATATTTACAAATACAATTGCTAATAAACTTCATTAAACTGCTAAAAGGTGTAAAATAACTTTAAAAACAGTAAAAGAGGTTTTACCAAATTGTTTACAAGTTTTTGCTGCACTGCAGACTGCGTGAAAAAATGAATGATGCCATTTCAAATTCTTGCACCATAGATCGTACAACTATAGAATATTCTTATTTGTTTTGATAATGGATGCAGTGGGGTCAAAACATGTAACCAGTTTATTAAAACCTGTTTTACTGTTTTTATAGTTTTTATTTTATATCTTTTAGTTATTTAATGAAGTACAGTGCGTGTAAAAACTTTAAGGACAGCAAAAAATTGTAAAAATTTTCATAAATTGAAAGTGAGACAAGTGAAATAGTAATTTAATGTTGATCATATAGTGGAAATACTAATATAAATGTCAACAGAATGTATCTGTGTCCTTTTTATTGCGAAAAAATCATGATTATGCAAAAAAACGCTATTTTTGACTGTGTAAAAACTTTAAGGACACCAGCATTTTTTTTATAGAAATGTTATATATAATTATTATTAAGGATAGACCGAAACAGGTTTTTAAGTCCGAAACCGAATTTCAGCGATCTTCCTATTTTCGGCCGAAAAGAAAATGTCCAAAAACTTTTTTAAAGTAATTAAATTGTATGTATTAAAGTAATTAATACATACATAAATATATTATTAATTAATTATGCGTATTTATTAAATATGTATAATAATTAATTATGCATATTTATTAAATATACATAATTATTAATTAATTATACGTGTGGCCCAAATTGTCTCTCTGTGCCTTAGATACAAAACCTTTTTTTTTTCATATAAAATAAAACGTAATTAATTCATCAACAACACAGACAGATTTGCTAATCATACAAATTTCATTTAACATATTTTAGTTTTATGTATACACACCTCGATTTATCTTTTATAATGATTTCTGTAAATGATCATCTTTTATACTTGAACTTTCTCAAAGAGTATTCGAAACTCTTCTGCAGTTTCAAACTAAAAATTTTCTATTACTGTTATGTCTGCAGCTTTTAATGAGCACGTGTAAAAGATTAGTTATATATGCATTGCTTGCTTTATAATTTTCATTCACGTCTTGAGTCAGTCATGACTGATAATTACAAACAACGAAGTTCGTAGCAATAAATAGTTTCATTTGAATCGGCCAATAAAACTCAAATCGATGAGAAATGTCGAAAATTTCTGAAGGAAGAAATGAGATTTTTGGAATACTGATAGTTTTATTTTCGCTCCAAGATCTGAGTTTCACCGAAAATTCGTTTTCGGCTAAACTCAGATTTTTGGACCAAAACTCGACCGAAACTATCAGTATTCCAAAAATTTCGTTTCTTCCCTCGGAAGACTATTTATTGCTACAAACTTGGTTGTTTGTAATTATCAGTCATGATTGATTCAAGACGTGAATTAAAATTATAAAGCAAGCAATGCATATATAACTAAACTTTTTCACATTCTCATTAAAAGCTGCAGACATAACAGTAATAAAAAATTTTCAGTTGGAATCTGCAGAAGAGTTTCGAATACTCTTTGAGAAAGTTCTAGTATAACAGATGATCATTTATAGTAATCATTATAAAAGATAAATCGAGGTGTGTATATATAAAACTAAAATATCTTTTGATTAAATGAAATTCATATAATTAGAAAATCTTCCTGTGTCTTTGATGAATTAATTACGTTTTATTTTATATGAAAAAAAAAAAGTTTTGGATCTAAGGCACAGAGAGACAGTTTGGGCCACACATGTAATTAATTAATAATTATGTATATTTAATCTATGCATAATTAAACAATTATTATGCATATTTAATAAATACGTATAATTAATTAATAATATATTTATGAATGTATTAATTACTTTAATACAATACAATTTAATTACTTTAAAAGAGTTTTTGGACATTTTCCTTTTCGGTCGAAAATAGGAAGATCGCCAAAATTCGGTTTCGGTTTTGGCCTTAAAAACCTGTTTCGGTCTATCCTTAATAATAATTGTATATAACATTTCAATAAAAAAATACTGGTGTCCTTAAAGTTTTTACACAGTCAAAAATAGTGTTTTTTATAATTATGATTTTTCCATAATAAATAGGACACAGATACATTCTGTTGACTTTTATATTAGTATTTCCACTTTATGATCAACATTAAATTACCATTTCACTTGTCGCATTTTCAATTTATCAAAATTTTTACAATTTTGTGCTGTCCTTAAGGTTTTTACACGCACTGTATATTATTTCTGGGTGTTCTAATTTGTTATATATTTATGCAATTGCTAATTCAAATGTACTAAAAAGTAATTCTTTGTCTCTAATCTATATCTAATCACAATATTATTATTGCAAAAAAATGAAACTACAGTTTGTAACGTAGCTTGTGATGTTATTGCTTCATATTTTATTTATAATTTTTGGATTGGTTAATTTATGCTGATAATTTAAGGTAGTCTTACTTTTGCGGATCATATGCTTTTTATGTAAATTTTCTTTATTTCAGCTATATCATTATACAGCTTCTAATTCATTTGGTTAAAAATATGAAACATGAATTTTCAAAATTGTGTTCTAAAAACACTAAATTAATGTATTTTACTTTCTTTTCTTTTAAATCCATGTAATTCATAAAAATCCACTGTGAAGTGGACTTTGTTGTTTGAAAATTACCAGAAACACATTTTCCGGGAGTTTTCTATATTGATATGTAACGAATGTGAAATACGTACAGTGACAACATGAAACTTATTTCTACCTATGAAAAGCTATCAATTGTCAAATGTTTTTCCTTTTTACCATTGATTTGATAGCACTCTGATTTTTCAGATTTTATCTTGATTATAAAAACTGAAAAATTTTAAATGCATTGTTTTTAAGACTCGAAAAATTGTATATTAAATTAGCAGAATTTATGTTCTGAAATTGAAGATTTTCATTTTTTTTTTATTATTGTGTTTAACAAAATGTATACAAGAATTTTTTAAATTCAAAAATCCATATAGAGATTTTTATAATCATTCTGTCATTCATCCATGTATTATAATGATATATTTATAAATAAATATGGTGAAGCATTTTTTTTTTCTCCTTTTAATTTAAAGCATATTTAAATATGCAGCTAAATTTTCTTTTCTTTCTTTTTTTTCAGTTTAGGTAGAAAATTTTGTTTAATTGTAATTTTCTGTGAATCTTTTCTTTTACCTAAAATACCTTTAGAAGAATAATATTATCAAATTGGGCTTTCTAAACTTTCTAGATATTTTTCTATTTGTTTTAAATAATCATTCCTTTTGTATGTTTTTATGCGGAAGTTGAAATTTTATAGCAATGCTGTAATATTTTAATGAAATGTTGGCCATTATATTGGTAATTGTGATAAATTTATATGGTGATACAATGGTGAAAAATAGACAAATATTTGCTTGCTTATATTTTATTACTGCATTTGTTTGGATTTTATTGGTTATGGGCTATGCATCTTTATTGTATATTTATGAGCATTAATAAAAAATGTGACAATGAAACTTTTTTCATTTTCTTTTGATGAAATTTTCTCTCATTTTATTTAGTAAATTAACAATTTTGTTTTAAAAATAATCTGAATTATAAATATTTAAATTTTTATATTTTAAACCTTCCTAATTTCTTATATTATTATTATTTTTTTTAAATTAAACTTATAATCTTTTTTTGTTCTTTGTAGCTAAATATAAGTATAAGCTATTTTATGTGTAATTTTCTATTTAATATTTTTTAATACTCATGAGTGAAAAATAGTGAATCATTAATCCACTATAACTTCTCAAATATTAAGTCACTTTCCCTCAGACATTTAATTAAACTTTTAAAGCTTTCTGTTAAAATGAAAGCAAAATGAACTCTTTAACAGCTGGCCACATTTAAAACACATACTTTGATTACTTAGTTTAGGGTGTGCCTTTCTTTCTCACACAGCTATCATGGTCATATCATATCATTCATCTCACACATTTGCAACTTTTTTCTGCTGCCACACTCTCCCACGCATGTTTCATAATGGCCATTTCTTTCTCTTCTTTTTGTTTCAGCTGCCCAATCTTTAAGTAAAGGTATTTTGACTAAATCTTGTAATGTACATTTTAAAAGACATATATCTTCATTATCACGAGCACTCCCAGCTTCCCACAAGAATTCCTTTAATAAGCAACCCTAAAAACCTCTAATTGCTGTACACTAGCGACTGCTCAAAGTTTATTAGTCTCTCGCCAATTCTTACTCCCATGCGTAGTCACCAAACGTCTGTGCATTGACAATGTTGTTCTGCCAATTGACATTGACTTGTAACTTTAGTTTGTGTCACTTCACTCTCTACTCCCGTGCTTATCAGTCCTCACTAAAAGGGCTCTCTCTTTCCTATTGCCTTCTTCGGGGCACCTCTCGTGGTATTATAATCGTACTTTCAAACTGTGGATATGTTGAATAAATTTCTCTAAGTTGTGTAACGATGATTTCTTTTGCTTGCTGTAAATACGAACCTGGATTGCATTTTTATCAAGGCTTTTGTCAACTGCAACAGCATAATACAAAGATACTATATTTTTATCGTTTTAATAATATTACTAAGATAAACTATTATTTTAACACAATCAAGCTGATTGGTAAAGTTCCCATACAAATTGAATATTTCCAACTGAGCAAAAAAATGCCCAGGCTGGGAATTGAACCCAGATCCTTGTCTTACAAGGCCAATGCTGTACGATTTAAGCTAACTGGGCTGACAACCAGCCAGCATATTTCACTCAGATAGCATTATTGGTAGTAACATCTGGTCTGTCATGTAGACTGCTCAACAGAATAAACCGCAGGTAAAGGAACTCCATATAAATGATGGATAAATAGATGAACTATTATTTTAACACAATTAGGTTTCGATTCCCAGCCTAGGCATTTTTTCACTCAGTTGGAAATATTCAATTTGTATTATTAAGATAGTCTCAATTTTGTATTTCTTTGCAAATTTTGTCACGGTAAAGATGTACCCTAAAATTTTCATGCTATCCCTCCCCTATAAAAAGGATCTTTTATTATATTTTTTTTTAAATATTGTAACATGGTGCCTAGCCACCTGAATATCCTGGAAATGTCAGAGAATTTTTTACAGAAATGTTGCAAAAATTTGTTTAGAAAAATCAATCTTTTGTTCTTCAGAATAAATTGTGAAAGTTCTATTCTCAAATTCAGAACTTTTAAGATTTTTTGTAAGTAACATCACAGGATCTTGATACTTGGATTTTTTTATTTTTTTTTTTTCATTATTATTGATGTGAAAAACCTGAAAAAGTCAGGGAAATTTGTAGTTGAGCTAGACTAGACACCCTGTTATAATGAAAAGGCATCTTTGAACAAAAACTTCATTGGGAAAAAAAAAAAAAGTAATCTATTACTTAATTTTGTGACTTGCTCAGATTTTTGTTCATAAATTTTGACAATAATGAAGATATTAATTTTATCTCATTCACATATTAATGAAGTTTTTTGAGTTATATTTTTTTCTTAATTCCAGCTGAATCCCTTGGATAGCTTAGTTAATAGAGCATTGGCGCTTTTAAGATATGTGTTCCAGGTTTGACTCCTGGCCTGGGCATTTTTGTCTCAGTTGGAATTAAGGAAATAATAAAGATATTTTTATGGGGTTTTAAACAAGCTGACCTTTCTTTATGTGAAACATGATGACATCATGTAAAATGATGGAAGTTTTTAATTTGTTCAAAGATGTTGTTTGAAATGTCGACTATGTTATGAAATATGACATATCTAGTTCAGAGCTCTTTGGAAAGAGATACTATCCACTTTCACCACAGAAAGCAAGAAGTCTGTTGAAAATATCATTAGAACATCTTTATCATTGTTAAAATTATGAGTAAAAATCCAAATTTTAATTGGAGTAAGATAGATACTTGTATTTTTGATTGGATAAAAAAGTATTGTGACTCTGGTTTCCTATACAAAAAAATGTTTTTGTAGAGTGCTATGCCACCTCTTAAAGTATGTCTCATCTTTTTTAAAACAACCTGCATATAATATGATATACTAGTATGTATGCACTATGTATTTTTTCATTAATTACTGACAAAAAAAAAAAAAAAATGATCTACTATTAGAAAAATTCTTATAAGAATGGCATTACTGAGTGAAGAATGATTTCTTTTTGCATTATTAATTATAATTTTTTACTTGAAGCTTATTTGCAATTATAAATAATAAATATATACACCTGTTAAAATATCAATGAATGAATTAATATCTAGTATCATTTTGCCATATTCAGTGTCAGTTTGTTTTTGACATGGGGACATCTTACAATTCAGCTGCTTATGTTCGGAAAGTGAGTGTCATGAAATTTTGCTCTCGAGCCCATGGCAATTACTTTTTCAGAAAGAGCAGTATATTAAATGTTAACGTAGTATAGTATAGGTCGATACTTTTGTACTGTTTTGGGCTTGAGCCTTCCTTTTTTGAAAAATTAAAATCTGGTTCCATATACTTTTGTAAAGTTACAACTGGGGACAGAAATCTGTATAATATGTAAATTATAGTCTGCCAGGGCTCCTACATGACTAGAAAACCTGGAAAACAGGGAATTGTCAGGGGAAATGACAAGGGCTCAAAAAGTCAGGAAAAATTACAATTATTTTCTAAAACCTGGAAAAGTCGGGAGATTTTTTTTATTTTTATGCGCTATCTTGTGTCAAGATTCTCCTGAATTTCGAGGTCTGTTTTCAAAAACCTTCAGATTTTTCACTTGCAAGAAGAATTTTTGCTAAATTCACATTTTTAACATAGATGTTTTAGCTATACAAGTTTGTCGTGATATCATAAAATTAAGATATTATGAATATTTGAATAAAAAAATTAAAGAAAATTATGAAGCAATCAAAAAAGGAAACAGAGAAAATGTAACTGAAATTAAAATGTTAACCTTTACACGGAGGCTCAGACAGCCTCTGTCCAAAAATACGTGCTAAGTCAGACAGATGCTGTCCAAGTTACCGTGTAAAGGTAAAGGCGGTAGCGATGGTCGAGGGGGTTATTTCAAAGGCTTAACAACTTATATCCTCATAGAATATGACAACATGATTTTTATTTTTATAACAAAATAAAAGATATTCTGGAGTAATAATAAGTAGCTGTGTACACAACAATGTAAATTTTGTTGAACAAAAAGTTTGTGCATCAATCAAAATAGTATCTATCGTAAATCCCAGCCCTTTCAGCCTTCAACCTTTTCCACTCCAAAAGTCGCTCTTCCAACTCCAGCCAAAATCTAATCTCTCCTTCATCCTCCTCTCGTATATATATCTCAATTATCTCCCTCTAAAAACAATAGTGAGTTTCTCAGCCACTAACTGTCCGTTCTTTTCAAGAGCCTCCCAGGGACCTTTTTCGCTATCCCCTGAGTGGACACCTTGAGGACCTCCTCTTTTTTGCACCCGAATCCTGCGATCATATGCTCTCGTGAGAAAGCATGTGGGTTCTCTTCCCACGCTCAATATCAAGAGAATACCGGCTGCTCCTTTGCATTAGCAAACTGTCACTGATTGTCAAATGTCCAAGAACGATGGTGACTGAGTAGTTTATTTCATCTTACCGTACGTCTTAGTGGACTTCACCATATTTTTACTCTGTTTTAGAAATGCATTAGTTCTTTCTATATGGCGAATCTGATATAGTTCGGTTCTTTACAACCCCCCCCCCCCCTTTTAAAGGAATATTTTGGCCGCAGGATGAAATATTCTGGAAGAGAGAAAGGTGACTCAAAATTTATATGAATGGCTTACATGCAAAAAAAAGAAGAAAAAAGAAAAAAAAACTTTATTTGCCTGCCCCTCCACAAAAAAGTATTCATTATACACTCTGTATAATATTTTACACTTTATTCTATTTCAAAACACTTCTCATTGTATTATATTGTCAAACATTAAAAGGAATGATAACATACTATATAAATTTTTTTTTTTTTCCCCAAGATTACTCTGCCCTACTCAAAAAATCTACATGTGTGATGTGATGTCTTTTCCTGGTCTATGTTGAATGGCATACTGGTATGGTTGCAAGGTCAGTGCCCACCTTAAAAGCCTCGGATTATTTCCTGCATTGTTCTTTTAAAATGTTAAAGGGCTGTGATCTGTTTCTATGAGGAATTTTTGTCCATCGGTATAATGACGTAATTTTTTTATACCAAAGATTATCGCCGCACACTCTCTCTCTGTTGCACTGAATTTTTTTTCGGTTTCACTGAATTTCCTGCTTAGGTATATGATGGGATGCTCTTCTGAATTTATTCTCTGCACGAGGACGACCCCTACACCGAAATTTGAAGCATCCGTTTGTATTATAAATTCTGCCTCATAATTTGGTGCGTACAGAATGGGCTCCGCCGTGAGTTTCTCTTTCAGCGTTTGAAAGGCCCTTTCCATTTTTTCGTCCCATGTTATTTTTTCCCTTTAATTTTTTTCCTTTTAATGCTCTTGTGAGCGGTTCTACGATAGTGGCGTAATTTTGGATATATCTAGCATAATACCCGGCCATACCTAAGCATCTGCGGATTTCGGTTTTCGACTTGGGGGGCGCCAATTCCGTGATTGCTTTAATTTTTGCCTCTGCTGGCCTCCTTTGTCTTTCCCCCACAATATGTCCTAGGTACTTAACTGTTCTTTGCGCAAATTTACATTTTGAAATTTTTACTGTCAAATTTGTGTCCCTAATTCTGGATATCACCTCCCGAATGTGTTCCAAATGGGCTTCCCAAGTTTCTGAAAAAATCACCATGTCGTCCAGATATGGCAGGCAGAAATCTTCTAGTCCCTTTAACAATTTTGCCATAAATTTGGAGAATCTGTACGAAGCGTTGACTAATCCAAAGGGTAATCTTAAGGGCAAATATGTTGCTTTATTTGTTACGAATGCTGCATATTTTTGGGCCCGCGGGGTCATTGGGATTTGCCAATAGCCTTTTGTCAAATCCAATACCGCTATGTACTTTGCCGCCGCCACACGCTCCACTCTCTCTTCGATATTAGGCAACGGGTAATACTCTATTTTAGTAATTGCATTAAGCCGACGAAAGTCCACACATGGGCATGGCTCCTTACCGGCTGATTCCACTAGAATTAAGGGCGAATAATAGTCTGACTCCCCTTCCTTTATAATATTAAGTTCAAGCATCCTTTTAATTTCTTTCTCTAAAATTTCTTCTTGTCTGCGGGACATTCTATATGGTCTAATTCTAACTGGTTTGTCACTAATTACCTCGATATCGTGCTCCTCCATGTCTGTCGCCCTCGGGTTATTTGAGAAAACCTCCCTGAACTCCCCCAGTAGGATTTCTAATTCCCATAATTGTTCACTATTGCACCTATCCGTCAGATTGCTATCTTTTACAATTTCCTCGAAATTGTAGTTATCGGGCTTATCTAGTGGGAAAGCTATTTCCAAGTCGTGCTGATACTCTTCCCCGTCGCATAAGTGCGCCAGAATATTTATTTTTTCCACCCGTTGTATGTACGGTTTCAATAGGTTTATGTGGAAAACTTGCTCTTTCGTGCGCCTCCCCGGAACCTCTACTACATAATTTGTCTCTAAAATTTTTTCTTTTATTTTCCCAGGACCTATCCAGCTAGCTGCCATTTTATGCGGTTTTTGCGTCGCTAGTACTAGAACTTGATCCCCGGGTTGAAAATCACGTACAATCGTTTGTTTATCATTTCGTGTTTTCCTTTTTTCTCTATTTTCTAGCAGATTTTGCTCCGCTAATTCTTGGCATCTTTTCAGTCTGTTCATGAGCTCGAAAACGTATTCTGTTACTACTTCTGGCTCCTTGTTCTCCCCTGTCCATTGTTCGAATAAAAGTGTCTCAGGTGTCCTGAGGTTTTTGCCGAAAACTAACTCTGCTGGGCTGAACCCAGTAGAATCGCTGATTGCATTGCGTATCGCCAATAATGCGTGCGGCAGGTTTTCTTCCCAATCTGTCCCGCTTTCTAGGCACATTACTTTTAATAACCTCTTAATCATACGGTGCAGGCGCTCAACGTTATTTGCTTTCGGATTGCAAACACTGGAATGACGCAACCTGACCCCAAATTTCTCTAAGAAAGCCGTCATTAAGTTTGACGTAAACGATTTTCCTAAGTCTGTCTGTACCTCTTTAGCATAGCCTATCCTACTAAAAATCTGCATAAGTGCTTGTACCACTTTTTCTGATGACATGTCTTCTATCAGAATCGCCTCTGGATATTTCGAGAAAACGCATAACGCTGTCAACATATATTTATTTCCCCGTTTTGATTTAGTTAAAGGGCCTACCAGGTCGATTGAAAGTTTTGAGAATACCTCTGCGATTACGGGTACCCTCGCCAAAGGAGCCTTTTTTGTTTCGCTAGATTTTCCCACTAACTGACAAGGTGTACAGGATTTTACGTAAAGCTGTGTTTCTTTGATAACATTTGGCCAGAAGAAGTACCGTAGTAATTTATCTTTTGTTTTTTCTCCCAAATGCGCTGCACTGCTCTTGTGACAGGCACTCAAAATTGCCTTTCTGAATTTTGTAGGAACCACGATTTGTTCTCTCTCGGAACCCCTGTGATCTTTAACCCTCCTAATAACAATGGAGTTTTTGTACTCAAAAAATGATTTCTTTTCACGCGCTTTTTGTCTGATTATCTCAAGCGACTTGTCTTCAATCTGCGCAGTTTCGAAATCTTTCCTTTCTATTTTGCTCAATAAAAAGGTCTCGTCTTGGACGAGCAGTGGTAAGGAGATCGGCTCCTCCCCTTCGCTCCCCTCTAACTCGTCGTCTGGCGTCACAGTCTCCGGACTAATCTCCCGTGATTGACTGACCCCTTGAACGCACAGCTCCAAATTTCGACTGCTCTTGGTTTTGTTTTCTTTGGCCAGCTGAGCTTGACCCCGTGTTGTTACCGCGTGTAATGTTTGAGGTTTCAATGCGTTTCCTGAATGGATAAGATTTTGAGTTAAATTGCCCAAGATATAATAATTAATGTCTGATTCTTCGTTCGTGACAATGGCTTTCGTCGTAATTAGCCTTTTGTCTGGTAATTCGAGCGTAACTTCAGCTATGGGAAGGCAACGAAGATCGCTAAACAAGGGCTGTTTTACCCAGCTGACGTTCCAATTGAATTGGCTACTTTTAACCAAGTTTCCAGGGCATACATCCGTCATGGTTCCCGTATCACGTAACATTGTAATTTCTACTCCATTTATCTTTCCCTTCCTTAAATATGGTTCGAAACCTTTTTCTAAGTCCGGCTCTCTGCTAATATGGTGGATCGTTTTATGCGGGGTTTCCCTTTCTTTTAGCTCCGGGCAGTTGCGCTTCCAGTGCCCCCCACCACAAACAAAGCACGTATCTTTCTTTGTTTTTTCGAAGGCTTTTTGTATTTCCCTATCATCGCTTTTCTCCCACCAATTAGATTTATGACCGGGATTTTTCCTCAGGTCCCTTTCCTCGTAATTCGGGCGATTGAACCATTTTTCGCTGTCTTTTTCCGCATATCTCGGTCTCTCAAATCTTTTTTCCACGGGGGGTCTGGCATAACCTTTCCAGGCCGTTGCACCCTTTATTGCTTCATACCCATCCAAATCTTTTGCGAGTTTGTCTGGTTTTTTATACTCTGCCTACGAATCAATAAAATGATTTTTGGTTTTGGTCGGCACTCTTCGTTTAATTTGTTCTGTAATGAGTAAGTCTTTTAGCTCCTCTAAGGTTTTGATGCCCAACCCATCTAGCCACCCATCTTGAAAACTATTTAATTCGAAGATTAGGTCTTTCCATGGGGTGTTTGTATTTTTTTTATGCCTCATTAATTTTAAACGATAGGCTTCTGCTGTTAACCTATATCGTTCTAAGAGAATTTTTTTCACGTGAGCAAAATTGTCCATGCTGCCAGACGGTTCTCGTAAAATTAATTCTGCAATTTCTATGGGCAATAAAGCTAAAAGATGAGTTACTAGATCATCTGATTCGATCCCCGATCTTTCTGCCTGTCTCTCAAATAAATTTAAAAATAAAGTTATGTCTGATTTGTCTGGATCGAACGAATGCATAATAGATTTTATGTTTAATTTTGGGCCTCTATCAGAACGATTACTCGCACTGGAACTGCTTCTCTCTGTGCCTTGCGTTAATCTTAATTATTCTAGTTTGAATTCCCTTTCTTTCTGTCTGTCTGCACTGTCTAATTTAGCTCTTTCTAATTCTAACTGTTCCTTTTCACGTTCCTTTTCTGCCTTTTCGCAGTCTTTTTCCCTAGCTAAATTGTCTTCTCTATCTTGTACAATATATCTGGCTTGCGTTAGCGCAAAGTCCTCGTCGTAGCTATCTGATTGCTCAATTTTTTGCATGATTATTTGTATTGTATCCCCATCGTCAAGTGCTACACCCAATTCTGCTGCTAAATTCTGTAGATCAACCTTTCTGTAATGTTTTAATGCAGTCACCCTTGTCATAATGAAGCCTTATTTTTAACACAATTTCAATAATTTATACCAATAATTTCCTCGGAGAATTTAAAACCTGTCAACTGACACTATAAAATCATTTCATCCTTATCCAAAATATAGCTCTTTACTGTAAATGCTTACATAAATAACTTTTAAATACAAATACAGCATATAAAGTATAAAATTAAAATATCTGTAAAATTTTTGGATACCTTCCCCTTTTGTTAAAAATAACCAATGTGCAAGATAAATTTTTCTGTTTTAAAGTCCCTATACACACAGGATAAAACACAATCTATAGTAAAATCTTACAGAAATTGCACACATATATTTTGAATAAATTTTTCAAATCTGAGCACTTCTTTGCAAACCATGACCAGTGTAATCAGTGTTCTGACCATAAATTTCTAGAAAATATCTTTATTCAGTAGTTTAACTAACATAAATTAATTTTCCTCACAATTTATATGTAATATTACACTACTTGCATCTCTAATTTATAAAACTGTTCCCTTGAGCCTTTTTTTTTTTTTTTTTTTTTTTTTCCGGCTCGCTACTGCAATCTCCCCTGAAAATTTTCCCCGCTTCTTTTCTTAGAAACAAAATTTTCCTTTGTATTCGTTTCGAATACAAACCAGATTTTAATCTGCTCCTTAGCTTGAGCTATCTTAAATGCCTATGAATTTGCCTCTGTTATACTTGGCTTGATGCCCTTATCTTAATGTTTACTTTACAAATTACAACCATTTTACTATCTCACAATTTTAGATCCCGAATTTAAAGCATTTAAATTCTACTAAAAAAAAATGTTTGAGAGCCATTCAAAAAATAATGAGCCTACCTGTTCTGCTGTGTTGAGGTCCTGTCACAGTTGCTTTGGCCAGTGTGCTGCTGTTGAAGTATCAGTCACTCTCTTTGCATCAGGGTCAGGCCTTTCCGAGGGAGTCTGTCGGTTGTCGGCTCTCTCCGTTTGGCTTTAAGTGGATCTCCTGGATGTCCCTTTGCTCTCTCCTGGGTCGCTGGACTGTTGACTCTTTCGCTGTGTTGCGGCTATGACGTTGTCCTGCTGCTCGATGCTCAGCTCTCTTGTGTTTTTAATCACAGTCTGCTGGCAATCTCATCTGTACTATTTTCTGCATAAAAGTTCGTTTCGTTGGCTGCCACCAGTTGTGCCGTGTCCTAAGAAGGCAGTAGCGATGGTCGAGGGGGTTACTTCAAATGCTTAACAACTTATATTCTCATAGAATATGAGAACATGATTTTTATTTTTATAACAAAATAAAAGATATTCTGGAGTAATAATAAGTAGCTGTGTACACAACAATGTAAGTTTTGTTGAACAAAATGTTTATGCATCAATCAAAATAGTGTCTATGAGAAGGTGGCAGCTAGTCGATTAAGTCCACAAGGCAATGCATTATTTGATCGGAAGACACTTGACTTATCTCAGAGATTAAGATCTCTTCTCCGTGACGGCACCCCGGTGCCCTGTCGCCGCTGATTCCAAGTATAAGTCCCCGGTCTTAGGAATCGTAAATCCCGGCCCTTTCGGCCTTCAACCTTTTCCACTCCAAAAGTCGCTCTTCCAACTCCAGCCAAAATCTAATCTCTCCTTCATCCTCCTCTCGTATATATATCTCAATTATCTCCCTCTAAAAACAATAGTGAGTTTCTCAGCCACTAACTGTCCGTTCTTTTCAAGAACCTCCCAGGGACCTTTTTCGCTATCCCCTGAGTGGACACCTTGAGGACCTCCTCTTTTTGCACCCGGATCCTGCGATCATATGCTCTCGTGAGAAAGTATGTGGGTTCTCTTCCCACGCTCAAGATCAAGAGAATACCGGCTGCTCCTTTGTATTAGCAAACTGTCACCGATTGTCAAATGTCCAAGAACGATGGTGACTGAGTAGTTTATTTCATCTTACCGTGCGTCTTAGTGGACTTCACCATATTTTTACTCTGTTTTAGAAATGCATTAGTTCTTTCTATATGGCGAATCTGATATAGTTCAGTTCTTTACAAGACAAAAAATTTAAACTTGCACTACAAACTTTTCTTAAACACAAATAAATATATGATAGCAGAACTGTCTAAAAATTTTTGAATGTTTGTTAACATTTGTTATATTTTAAATATCAAATAATATAGATTTTTAGTTTCAGTTTTATAGGTTATTTTCATTTTCAGAGGTAAGTTTACATTTTATTCTTAGTAACATATCAGTGTGTTCTCTTTTGCTATATAAGTTCAATCATTAAAATCTAGAATTGTAATACGTATTTCTGAAAAATGTTGTGAATTGTGGTCAGGGAATTGATGGAAATATGGTCTGAAAAAGCAAGGGAATTTTGTTATTCAAATAGAGTATGAACCCTGTCTGGGCACATTAACTTTTGTAGGTTTAGCATATAACTATATCTCCATAATCTTATACAAAGTTACAATTTTAGCTCAACTATTCTGGGACCATATACAAAATTGTACTATGTGTCCTCTCAAGAAAATGAGAAGACATTTAGACATAGTAATCTTTGGTAACTGTTTCTGGAATAATAACTAAGCAAATTTTTCTGCAAATAACAAGTTTCTGGTAGCAAGTTGTCAGAGTTATATATATAAAATGATGAGGGATAATCTAAATAATATTTACTACATATAATTAGTGAAACAAAGGAAAGAAACTTTACTTACAAGAGTTAATGAAACTATGGTTCTGAACACAAAAAACTGTGTAAGCAGGGTTGAAGGCCTTATCGTTACTGTTTATTTTCAGTAGAATAACATAAAATAAAATGCAGTTGATAATGAGATAAGACCAGTTCTTTCTCAAATACAGAGACACAATTTCATAACTTTTAAACATGTTGATATAAATGATTAAAACTTCCAAGGCTAAATACAAGTACTTTTAACCTATAAATACATGGATATAATTTATTTAACCTTAAAAATTCATTAAAAGCCCTTTAAAGGTGTTTTTCCCATAAAACATGAGCAAAATAAAATAGCATTGACACTGTCAGGCAGGGCCGAAACTAGCTTTTTTTGCACCCGGGGCAAACATGGATTCCCCCCCCCCCCCTCTTCCGCAAAGAATATTTACAAAGAGAATTTTACTAATTTTCTAATAGCTGATTTATTTTAAAATTTAAAATATGTAATCATAAAATATTTAATACTATGTAATCTACAATGATGGATCCAAAGGGGAGGCCACGGGGTCATGACTCCTCTCTGAATGGCAATAAAAATATTCTAAAGATCATTTTTTAAATGAAATATACAGTAAAGTCCCGATTATCCAAGACCCGCTTAACTGAGTTTCTGCTTTAACCGAGTTATTTTCTTCTGATGGACTGATGGCTTCCATTATTATGAAACAGCCATTATAAATGAAGCATTAGATGACGATGAAAGAGCAGCTGTAAAAAGTTAGAACTCTGATTTTCGGGTCAGAAATGGGAAAAAAAAATTTTTTCCCCCATTCTGACCCGAAAATCAGAGTTCTAACTTTTTACGGCTGCTCTTTCTTCGTCCCCTAACAGTTCATTTATAATGGCTGTTTCATAATAATGGAAGCCATCAGTCAATCAGAAGAAAATTATCCATTCCAAAGATATAATCATTCATTTGGCACCCTTTCTTTCTGGCGCTCGGGGCACATGACCCCCCCCCCCCCCCTAGTTTCGACCCTGCCTTCAGGCGTTTAAATTGAGAGCACATGCTACTTCAGCCAATTAGGAGAAGCTTTGCTGTTTTGCATAAGTCAATTGAACTTACACAATATGTATTTTTAATTAAACTTACTAAAAATTTATAAAAAATATTATAAAAGTTATGAAAACACTTAATTATATTTCTTTTAACTCAAATAGATCTTAATAAAATAACTTGTGTGACCTATTGCAAATCTCGAGTAGTAATCACAAGTGAAATAGCTGAATATGATCTGTAATTTTAGAACAACTAAGCCTAACCTTTTAAATCAAAACAAATCAGCTTGAGTCCAAAGATTCACTGCATGTTTTCTGAATTTAAATAAGTAAATGAATTCAAGAGAAAAAAGAAAAGAAAATTAGTTTAAAATTTTTGAATAGTAATAAAATAAAAGGAGTGAGAAATAGCAAATATTTGTTCTACACCTTTGGCTTCATGCTTCACACACAAAGTTATCATTCCATAGTGGGAGCCATGCTGTGAACCTCTGATTTCAAGTGATTTAGTACGCTTAAGTAGGCTGTAGCGAAAAAATGGCTCATCCGATCAGAGAAATTCTGGTGCCAATTTATGCATAAAAAAAAAGCTGAGTAACTAAAACCATAATCAGATATAATAAATCATAAGCACACATAGTGATTTTCTAACCAATAATCATTTTCTTTGCCGATTACTAACCAAAATAGTTACAAATTAAGAGTTAAGTGAAAAGGACACTAATGATAGTAACAACATGAAAAGTGCTCAACAAGACATATAATACTGAAAATATGACCCAGCTACCTCAATCCATTTTATAGTTATATGAAGAAGTTGATAATTTTGTACAGCTGCGAACTGCAGACATGTCGATTATGTCACATCACGTGACAAGACTGAAACTAAACAACAGTGCAAATGCAAGAAGCAATGAAATAGATTGTATCAACTGGAAGAATTAAAGCAAAATGAAGGAAGAAGTCAATAGACATGTCTCCAGCAAATAATTGATGATGTTTCAGCCAGACACGACTCAGTGATAGAAGCTACTAATGTCATTTCTGTCAGATAGGGCTCAGCATAATGAGCAGTATTCTAACTCTGAAATGATGAAGAAAGCCCCAATAAGTTCTGCAGTATAATTCAGAGCATATCATGAAAGGAAGAGAAAGAAAAACACTGTGCCTGTGCAAGGCAATAGTGCTAGTGATGATCAACCATTCACATCAAGTCATCTCACGTTCATCAGGCACATCATTGCCAAGACACCTTACATTTCATATTGTACTTCTTGTACCATCACCCAGTACTCAATCATTTGTACACCACCGCTGTACTCTAATTACTTGCTAATAACAAATAAATGGATTTAAATGAACTTACATAGGCTATAATTTTTTTTTTCTCACCACCCATAAAAGTTGTCATGAAAAAATACTTGTGGATGTGTAAATGACACAGCCCATCCCATCCTGGAAAGACAAAATCTTGCAGATAATCTTGGCATTGATACATAAGTGTCTTGATAAATTCTTATATGTTTCTTGCATTTTTACGTTTAAAAAAGAAACTATTTTCCCAAACTTAAATTTGTTTTACTATTTTGAAGAATCATTTATTTACTTTAATTTTTTTATTTATGACGTAAATTTGTATGAAAATTTTCTTAAATATTGATGTCTTCAGATAATTATTATGAAAAATATTTTTGTTAACAAATGAATTTCAAAAAGCTATTATTAAAAAATATATTTAAAAATATCATGATTTGCCATTACTAAAATGAAATTGTTAGGTAAAGTTTAAAAATCTAAAAATTCTAGAAAACTCTAATTATATTTTTGTGAAAATTTAAGTACTAAATAACAATGCTTGATTAGAAGCACAATGTTTATAATGTAGTAAATGAAAAAAATCAGTAAAAAAATATATATTGAGAAAGAAATATGAAAATAAAATTCAGAGCTCGCATTCTCCCTTAAATTCCTATTTTTCCTAAAACTTTTGGATGTCCCTAAAATTATACTAAAATCTTTCAACTTCCACAAAAAAAAAAAAATTGGAGAAATTAAAAAAATGTTTAAATGCTTTATTTATTTATTAAAACAAATTATGATCTTTATTAAAGAAATCTCCCACATTTCAAAAGATTTCCATTGTTTTAAAATTCCTACATAAATTCCATTCCCCTTCTAAAACTTGCACTCCTTTGTTTGCTCCCCTAGTATGCAAAGTTTAAAACCTTTCAAATTCTTCCGTTTAAAAAAAAAAAAAAAAAAAAAAAAAAAATCTTAATTCTTACTTTGTTGAAAAAAGAGTTAAATCAGTCATCTGAATTCCCTCTAAAATGCCCATTTCACCACCTTTGTCAATCTCTCTCTTCCCCAGCATACAAAAAAAAAAAAAAAAAAAAAAAAAAAAAAAAAAAATTATATATATATATATATATATTTAATGCTTTATTTCTGGTAAGTTTTCTGTAACAGTATATAATCTAATCTTAACACATTTCAAAAGTAAAATAGGAATGTTGTGCATCATTTAGCCCCATTCTCCCTTTCCTGCCAAAATTACTGACTTCTACCTTTTGTCTCTATCAGTTTACAAAGTATAAAATCGTTAAAGCTCTTTAATTTGTTACATTGTAGTAGCAAGAAATTAATAATAAATCACTTGAATCCTTGTGTAATTCAAATGATTCCCCACATGTCTGCTTTTTTCTTTAACCCACCCCCCCCTCCCCAAACACACACACACACACACACACACACAACAAGTTTTCTCTTTAAATCTTTAAAACTTTTCAGTTTTTTTTTTTTAATTACTATGTTTTAATTAGGCAATAAAAAATAATCTGAAATTTCTAAATATTTACACCCCCCCCCGCTTTAGTACCAACTAGTACACAGTATTTAGAATTTTAAAACCAACTATTTTTTTGGCTCTTTCTTTGCAGTAATAATAATTGACTTGTTATAAAAGCAAAGTTGGAATAATCTGCATTATCCAAATACACGCTGAAAACCAGGCTGTAAAATAAGATAGGGGCTGCGGAATGGTTAATTTTTCTCTAGTGTTTTCTATTTCGCTTCAAATGATTTTTTTTTTTTTTTTTTTTTTTTTTTTGCGCCTAGTGAATTGCACTGGGGGAATTGGATTTCTGAAAGACTACCATTGAGATCTGCCTTAAGTAAGTGCTTGATTCCTCCAGAGTCCCAGAGTGGGAATTTATTCCTCTCCCTGGAATTTTTGCTTCCTTCCCGCAGAAAAAGTTTTAAAATTTTTAGTGTCTTTTTAAAACCCTCTTCTCTATTTATTACTTTGCAGTAAAAATAAAGAATCAATCCTCTAACACCCCTCCCCTCTTCCACCACTTAGTCTAATAAAAAACTTTAATATTTTGAAATGTTTCTGCCTTTTTGTTACTTTGCTGTAGCAATGATAAATATCTAAATCCTCTTCCACTGAAATGTCTCCTTTGTCTCCACCCTCCCTTGTTTCTCCGAATACACAAGCTTTAGAACCATTTTTTTTTTAATTACATTTTTTGTCTTTTTCTTTATTTTGCCATAATAATAAAGTAATAAACTCATATCAAGCTGTAAAAGCAAAGGTGGAATAATAGTGGATTAAAGTTAAAATTAAATTAAAAGTTTTCCCTTTTTAAATAGATATATTTTAAAATCATGTATAATAATTAGTGGTTTGTAAGTTTTTTGTTTTTTGAAATGTTTAATACATACCAAAAATATGCTTTATAATTCGTAAGAATTGCCCCTGAAAAATGGGAAAAATTTCTAAAATTTACAAAATCTTACTATTTGCCTTGAAAATTAGTTAAAAACAAATTTAAAGTTACTTAAAAGTTATTTAACTCTAATAGAGTTAGTGGAATTTAGTTATTAAAGTTATTAATTATTATTAGTTAAATCAGTCTTTGACGTGTGATAGCAGTGCAGTGCAGTGCAGAATACAAAGCAGTGCAGTGCTTTTGTATTCTGCAATTAGTGTTTTTATTTACTTATTAAAAAGCACACCTATGAAACCTCTTTAAACTTTGTTTTTTTAAAGTTGGTCTTAGAAAGAAACTTATTAAAATTAACTTATGTTATCTATTTTTAAATATTTTATGTGTCTAATGATTTGTGCTGAAAAATGAAAGGGACCTTTTTTACTTTCTTCAATAGAAGAAAGTATTGTAATTGAAATTTTTTTCAACTTCCGGTTTTCAATGGACTTAGGCATTTTAGGAGTCAGAGATCCCAAAAAAACATGTTTATACATAATGTCTGTCTGTCCGTGTGTCGCCATTGTACCATCGAAAAATGTATGTTTTTGCCTAAAATTTCATTCACTGTGATTTTATGTAAATCTCATATGGCTCAAACATTTGCTAGAATTATATAGTTATTATTTTACTGTAAAAAATTAATGGGATCGCCCTCTCCCACACACATCCCTGTCTGTTTTAAATTTCAGTGTATGGAAAATCCATTTCTTTTTCTTTTTTTTTCAATTTATCATAAAGTTTATTTTTTTATATATTTAATTTAGCTAAAATATGTAAAATATTTTGCACTTGAAAATATTCGTAATAAAATTAATGAAAATCCTTGCTTTGAACCTAATTTATTATTTGTAAGTACTTGTTAATTAGGGAACAGTGAAGTGAAATTCTACAAGTAAAAAATAGCTTATATAATCTCTATCACCTCTCCCCACACATATATTACTTTTCGTCTATTAATCCTAATAATTTCTTTTTGTTGATTCTAGCCTAAATGCATTGAAAAGTTCTGGCATATCTATTTTGTTTGTTATTTTTATATGTTTTCTGACTATTGTATTACAGTATCATAATGCATACAATTTGTTGTAAATTTTCTGTTTTTTGTTTAGGATGGGTGAAAGAGAAAAAGTGTTGTCTAAATTTTAATGATTAAAGGAAAAAAATCAATCCAGTGTTCTTGGTATGCTTATAATAATGTTCTTATGTGAAAACATTTTCTTAAACATACTGGTGAGTGTTGTTTTGAATTTGGTTTCATAGCAAGGACTTGTTAGAAAAAAAAATCTATAATAATATGCACACTCTAATTTTTGGCATATTTTAATTTTGTTTTCTTGCTTAAATTTTATTAACTGCTGTATGTTAATTATTCTATTAAATCTCATATGTTCATTATGATATTATAAATATTTTTTTAAATGTTAAAATATGACTAGAGTTGTATATCTATTGTTATTTTTATTTGAATCTAAAATGAAATGGAATTATCTTCTCTACTTTCTTGTGTAATTAAATTTGATTGTTTGAAAAAGCCATTCTTTCTTCCTTTCTTTCTGTTTTTAATTTTTGTTTTATTGTAAAGTTTAACACTAGAACATCGATAGCAGGGCATTTTGACCTCTACCAATTGATTATATGTTGATTCGAACCAGAAATTTTTTCACAAAATCAGTTACATGTAGGCTTTGCAAAAATAATTTAAATGACTTTTGAATAATTTAAAAACTTAAATAATTTTAAGTAAAAATTCTTGTATAAAATAATTTTATAAAATTTGAGTAAAATTTTCTGCTGTTCTAGTGTTAATAAATATCATAATTGAGATTTTTTCTAAACTTTCCCAATTTATCTAAAATAAATAAACCATTATTTTGTCTTTAAAGGTATCTGTTATAAAATTAATGACAATCATTTCTTTACAAACTGGATTTGTTAGTATTTATAAATAGTTAATGATTAATGAATATTAAAAGGAAATTCTACAAGTAAAAAGTTGCTTTTAACCCTTTCAGCTTTCAATTTAGAGGGGGGAGGGAGAATACTTTTGGGTTAAAAAATTAAAAGTAGCTATCCAAATGAGAAAATTTAGGGTTACTGAATTTAATGAGTATGTCATTTACTAAAGCCTAACAAATATAATTATTTTGCATTAGGCATTAGGTTTGATATTAGGCTATTGCAGAAGAATGTGTGAAGATATTTAAAAAATGCAGTATTACAACAGGATTAATTAACATTAACTTTTCGGTATTTTTCCTTTTTTTATCATAAATTGTTGGTTTACTCAACCAATTAATGGTTCATATTTGGTTTCCTAATTTTTAAAGAATAAAAAGCATGTTTGAAATAAAAATCTCAGCAACAGTGTATAAAACTTTAAGTGAAGTTATCTTGTCGGTTTTATTACTGATTGCTGAAACATAAATGGAGTAAATTGAGAAACATATAAACTATCATTATTGTATGCAGATTATAACAAAAGTAAATATAAAAACAAAATAATTGTAAACTTAAGACATCTCATATTAGGATGCCATGCATTAAAGGGTTTAATAAAGAAAGATATATTGCTCAAATAATTTTTGTCCATGTGTAGGTCACTTGTATTCTACTAGTCTTAATAGTAATAGAGATGGGAAATATAGTTAATTTTGGTTAACAGGTCTCATCGTTTCACTCTTGCACAGGAAACTGGTTCCAACAACCTGTTATTTTTGTAACATATAACTAATCGCTACATATGATGTCAACAGATATTTTAATTAGAAAGCATTTAAACAAAATGCTTGAAATAATTTTGGGGCGTAAGTATAGATGCCATTTTCAATTGAAATGAATCCACACCATTAAATTAGTTTGTGGCTAAAAACTTAACTGAAAGACAAGAATTTACCTAGTTATGACACTATGAATTTTATGCATTTTCAGTGTTTTTTAGCACTAAAAATACATTTTTCCATTTACTGTGACTAAATCACTGAAAATTCATAAAATTCAAAGTGCCATAACTCAGTAAGTTTTGGTCATATAAGAATCAATGTTTACTGTTTTACTTGTTAGAACATGGAGAAACATCACCCTAAAACTTATGATGGGACCCAGGCATTGTATAAAATTTGGAATTTCTTAACTATTTAAAAATTAATTATTTTAACATAAATCGATTCTAATATGATGCAGAACAAAATGTAAAAGATTTTTGTAATTGGAACTAAACCTCTAAAAATGATGGTTATTAGCTATTGGTAAACGATAATAAGAGATACCCTGTTTAAAATAAATGCAGTTTTAAAAGCCTGATTGGTAAAAAAGCGAAATTTGATTCCCGACTTCATTGCAGCCATATCCATTAACTCATATTTAAAGCAAATCTCACAAGAATACAAAAATGTTATTTATACACTTTTAATCAAATCCAATTCATCCAAACAAATTTCTTATGTACAAATATGTTTTTCAAATTAATTACAATTGCATTAAAACTATGTATCCTCTCAAATTTTACAATGCTTTTTTTTTCCTTTTTTTCAGTAAAATAAAATCCCAGAAATAAAAAAAAGCTTACCAGCTCTCATTTTTGAAAAACACAATAATGACAAAGTAAAAAAAAAAGAAATTAATAATAATAATAAGATAAGAAGAAGAAAATAAAAACATCCTGTGGCGGTAATTAATGATCGTTTAAGTTGTTTTAGTACAAATTGCGAAGGTCTTTTAATAAATTACTATTGATTGTTAAAGAAATAATAAAACTGGAGAGTTCTTACTTGAAATGTAGACAGTGAAAAAGCAAAGTGGTGAAAACAAATATTCTTTATTTCTTTCGTTAGTAGCAATAGAAGGTTATGAAAATACTTGCTTCTGGTCACCATTTTAAAATAGAAGAACTAATCCTTTAAGAAGAAAAATAGCAGCCAACACGGAATAAATCCATGGGATTCCTTTTAATGAGAGCAGCACAACTTTAAAGGATTAAACTTTGAAAAAAAAACACATCCACTTAAATAAAATATCAAACTCATTCGGCCAAAAAGAACGGCACGGCATTCGAACGGCCGGCCAGCGGGCTGGCGCTCCGCTAAAACTACGTTAAAAGACTACATCTTTTGCAGACAACATCAAACCAAATTCTGAATTTAAAATTAACGAGTTTTAGTTTTTAAATGATGAATACGGGGTTGACAAAGTAATTAAAAGGCAGAATTTAAATTGATTAGCTAAATTAACATTTACGAGAAATTAATGAAAATCGAATTACAAGCTGCAGAATTTAAAAAGTTTCACTGATTGGAAAACGAAACCAAACGATTCTCCTATCGGCGTCAAAAGGGGGCGGCGCATAATCCAATGATGTCATCATAATCAAATCGACTCCGACGAAACGAGAGCTCCAAGATATGCTCCTAAAATAGCGGAGTGCGCATGCGCAAGCTGCCGATCCGCTCCCAACGCAGATATGAATATCGGCGGTGAAAAATGAACTTGCTTTACGGTGAGAGATAAACGCGTCAACATCGCGGCGTAAAGATTGGGTTTAAATAGACATCGATGCAAAAAAATAGCTGAAAGGAAATAAAAATAAACCAAATTTAAATACCGTGAGAAGTATTCTCACACATCCCCCCTCCCCCACCAGAAAAGAGAATCTAGCATCAGAAACCTCCTCCCCCAATTTAAATATTTAAATTCAAAGAAACTACCATCTGCCGAGTCAACGCAGCCCAAAGAATCGGAAAAAAAAAAAAAACCCTTCACACTTCCATTCTCTGCTCATATCCATTACTCGATCGAGAGCATCTTTTTCCTTTCCATTTCAAAAAATGCGAGAAGTCTTTTTCCATTCCATTCCAAAATACTCTACCGACTCAAATCATTCCACACTAACATATTTTTCTACACAAGACATTGCAATTATTTAAAGTTTTATCCTCGATCTGTCATTTTATGACTCTGAAGGATAAAACGATCTTTGCTTCGTACCGATTACTTGGAATAAAATAACTGTCAAATTATAAACGATTGACAGAAACTTTCACAGATAATGAAAAATGAATAATAAAATGCATGTTATTTTCTAGCCAATGAATGGCCAAATTTTTCTAAGGAATTGGAGTGTGATTGGTTTATTGTGAAATCGCTTGCCAGCTATTAAGCTCTATTCATTTTACTTCAGCCTCTGAAGTCTTGCAAAGACATGAAAAACAGATGTTTGATTTCTTCTCGCTTTGGTGCATTGTAACAAGAGTTCACAAGCGTTTAAAATATGACTTTTTTAAGTACATTTTTTAAGCTCTTTTTTTTTAAATATAGAAAACAAATTTCGGAAATTTTATTTTTATTATAATTTTAATGTAATAAACACTTGTTTCACCTCTTTTTTTTAATTCTTTGCTAGTATTGCATTCTAAATTTAACAGGGATTTTTCGTTAATCTGTTAGTAAATAATGAACTATACAACAATAACATTGTTATTTATCCTAATACGTTAAATAATGCCCACTTCTAAATAATGATAATTTTTTTAATTGATTTTGCTGTAAATACGTTAAAAAGTTCTGGGATATATATTTTTTTCTCTTTTGTTTTTTTTTCTTTCTATGTTCAGACTGCTGTGTTTTCAATATAATAATGCATGCTATTTGGTTTGTAAAACTCTGTTTTTTGTTTAGGATTTTTGTGGAAAGAAGACATGTCTGATTTAAATTCTAATGATAAACAAAAAGTTTTTAGATGTTCTTGGTGTCCTTATAGCAATACAGTGAAATTTCGCATGCAAAGACATGCTCTTAAACATACTGGTGAACGTCGTTTTGTATGCAATATTTGTGGGCGAAGATTTGCTCGGAAGGACAATTTAAAACAACATGCAAATACTCATCTTTGATCTGTTTTTATGTTTCATCATTAATTTGTAACTATTTACTTCTTTAACACTATTTCTACCAGTGTCAAATAACACCTTTTAAAAGATTTCATTTTATGGTTTGTAATTTTGTCTTATTTGTAATTTTTAGATTGAAACAATTACAAATCATTTTTAAAACATTAAAAACATTTTTGTGTTTATTACTTTCAGAAACTATTAGCAAAATAAAAATAAATCAAAACTTTAAAAAGGTGTCATTTGACACCGGTAGAAATAGAGTTAAAATCATATTTAAAAACTTAGCAAAACACAATATAGTAGATACAATGTCTTTTTTTTTTCTCTCAGTGTTGATTTGATTTCAAAGTCACTGTATTTATGTAAATTATTCTTAACATATCATTTTAAAAAGATTTATGTTCTTTCTTTTTTGCAATGTAAATGGTCCTATTTTTCTCATTTCCAAACTTTATAATTTGCTCTGCTTCTTATATAACTTAATGAACAAATATAAACTATTGCAAATGTTCACCGCAATAAATACATGTGCATCCATGTAACTATTTCCAAATTTCTGAAAGAAAAAAATGTATTTTTGAAAGTTTTTAAATATAGTATTCAACTGTTATTCATTTCTATTTTACCATATTTGGCAACAGATACATAACATTTTACAGGTATAATTATGATTCAATTATAGAATTGAAAAAGTAATCTAGGTACTAATCTAATCCTAGTTTGTATTCCATTAGAACTCCTCTTCAGGTTTAGTGATTATGATTCAAAGCTGGGTTTTTTAGCCTCATTTCAGTGAAAGTTTTAGCGGTCGGTTGTTTTGAATTAATGATACTTGTTTTCTAGTTTCGTTTTAATAAAATGACAAAGTTTGATTATAATAGTTCATGGAGTATGTAATTTTTTTTAATTGTTAAAAATAAATTAAATTTTTTTATCTTTTAATTTTGAAGGTTTATATATATATATAGAGAGAGAGTCACGTTTTAACATAATGATAGTAATAAATTATTTACAAACTGAATAAATTTAGTTAAAAGGGAAAATGGTTCAGGATGAACCAGCCATGGTTGCAAACAGAACAGTCCCCGTACAGTAAGTGTGTAGAAGTATATTAGAAATGTCTCATCTCCATAGGGTTGCCAGCTCAGCAAAGCATGTGGTTTAACTAATTAAGCAATAAAACTGGCTACACTGCAAACTCTGTATTATAATTCATTGGCATTTGTATCGAAAGTGAGGGGCGTCTCATTAAAAAAATAATTACAGTAGAACCTCTTTTAACCGAAACTCTCGGTTAACCAAAATCCATTTTGAAAGCTTTTTTTTTTTTTTTGAACTATCATATTCCTCGTGTGCAAGCTGTCCTTTCCGAACCATGAGTACATATATATTTTTTCAATCCCCTTTCTTAGAATTCCTTTGAATTTAACCTGAGCTCCCGTAAGCTACGGAGTGGAACGAATGAAGAAAAGAAACTTAGTGATTCTGAAGCTTTTGAATGTTTTGCAAAAGGTTTGGCTTGGCTGGAGCAGCAGAAACACTGTGATACTTGCGAACTAATAATATTTAAAAACTTCGTGTTAGAGCTTCAAAGCAACAGCAATCGAAACTGCGACAAACTAAACATTGTTTCAAACTCTTGTGAAATATGTAAAGGCACTTAATTTCAAAATTAAAGCTTGGGTAATTTATTCTTGTTTCCATTTTGCTATTGCTTTATTTTTATTAAGCACTTGTTACCATAATAAGAAATAGCGCATATATTTCTCCTTAATCTTAAAATTAAAGCGTTCTCGATTATCCGAAAATTTCAATTTTCCGAAAGATGGTCGGTCCCAATTACTTCAGATAATGGAAGCTCTACTGTAATATGTCTTTTTTCCTACACATGCATATATATACATACTTCTTTTACTTTAACATCTGTTTTTTTTTCCCCTTCATATTGTTGAAGTATTCTCTAAAAAATTTCAAGGAGAGAAAAATCTTTTTAAAAAATTAGATGTTAAGCAAAGTTAAAATGATGACTGAATCTAATTTGCTCTTTTAAAAATAATGTGATAATTGATTTATGTTTTTAAAACTGTGAATGAAAGGGATCTAAATTATACTATCATTGTTCTATAACTTTTTGTCAGTGTTTGCTTGCATAAAAAAAAAATAAATAAATAAATAAAAATTATAGCATTAAGATTGTCAGTTTATGTATCAATTATTGTTGTTTTAATTGTTTAAAAAGAAATCCTGAAGTTTTGTGTAAGTAATTTTATTTTTAAACGTATTAATTTTTATTAAATTTTGAATAGTTTCTTGTGTAAATACATTGAAACCTAAAGAGTTTATATTATAACCATGAAGATATGAATATGAAATCTTTTTTCCAAGCTAGTGTTTTAAATTCTTTGTAATGATGATATTATATTTCTGTTTTCTTTCAATTTTATCATGTTTTGAGATTGTTAGTTGTACCAGACTGCAAATAAAATTTTTATTAAAACAATTTTGGTTTGCAGTGTTTGTGATTTAAATTATATTATTTTTTTCTTGATGCAATTTTTTTTTAATTATTATTAAATAGAATTTATGACCATGTCATTTCTGTATGTATAATAATTTTCTTCTGATTAATTTAGGTATCTTAATTAGCAAAAATAAATTCATAGATCCACTAAGGTTAGACATTTAGAGACGTTTTTGTAACTTAAGCTGCAATTTCAATTTTTTTCAACCCTGCAAAAAAAAAAAAAAAAAAAAAAAAAAGGAATATTGCATCTCTTTTTTTGTGCCAATAAATTCCAAATAATTTTTTTTTAATCTTAGTTTTAAGAAAAAATAATAAAATAAACCCACAATATATTTTATAGAAGCAAATTTCCACGTTACTTTATTCGTTATAGGCAGGAAAAGTTTTTGAAATAAAAAACATAATTTTTGTTCTTGTAGCTTTTTTTTTTTTTAATACCAAAAAATATTCCCCAATTTTATGTACGATTTACTTATTGAGTACCTACTATATGAGTATTTACTTATTGACTGCCAGAGGTCATTTTGTTCTGAATTTTCTGAAAATATAAGACATTCGATTCCAAAAATAAAAAAAAAGATCGGCCATCAGTCTGAAATTTCAGACAAAAAAATATCACTGAAAAATATTGCGAATTTCAACAAATGGTCGCCGAAAAAAAAAAAACAATTTTGTCAATCATTCGCAGAAAAAATTACCAATTTCGTCAAAGGATCGTGGAAAAATAAACAAATTTCGTTAAAGCACCGTGGAAAAAACGCGAATTTCTGCAAAGGATCGTAAAAAAAAAAGAGAGAGAATTTCGTCAAAGAATCGCAGAAAAAACATACATTTCGTCAAAGGAGCGCAGGAAAAAAAAAACGAATTTCTTAAAAGCATAGCGGAAAAAGCCCGAACTTTGTCAAAAGATCACGAAAATGATGCTAATTTCATAAAAGAATTGCGGGAAAAACTAATTTCGTCAAAGAATTGCGGGAAAAACTAATTTCGTCAAAGAATTGCGAAAAAAACACGAATTTCGTCAAAGTGTCGCAGGAAAAGTGTGAATTTCATCAAAAAATCACAAAAAAACACGAAATTCATCAAAAGATCGTAGAAAAATGCGAATTTCGTCAAAGGATCACGAGAAAAAACTAATTTAGTCAAAGAATGGCAGAAAAAAAACGCGAATTTTGTCAAAGGTTTGCGAAAAAATGTGAATTTCGTCAAATGATCATGGAAAAAAACAGGAATTTTGTCAAAGGGCCGCGGTAAAAACTCATCGGTTTCTTTAATAATGATAACTATGAATGGACCTCTCAGTACAAAATCTGATTCAGTTGTTTCAGAAGCAATGTTACATTATTTCTGTGAACAGAGTGACTGGCATTTTGTGCGAAGAGGTCACAGTATTAAGGATTCAGCTGTTTCTAAATTCATTGACAAAATAATTGATAAGAATTCACCTCTTCTTATCATGGATTTTTAGCTTCAATTTTTTTTAACCAAAATAATTATTCTTTTAATATTAATTAATTTTTAATTTAAATGGTAATTACTTTAAAACTACTGTTTTTAATTCATATCGTTAAAATAATATAACACGTTATTTTATTAAACATTAAATTAATTTGCAGAAAGTTTTTGACCCAATATTTATGTGCGCAGAAAGTTTTTGGTTTTATGCAAGTCTGGTTATAGGTATGATGAACGAGTAAGCACTTTAGTGTAATTCATATATAAATTTCATTCTCTTAAGTTTTTAACTATTTGAAGATTATTTGCAGAAAAGTCTTGTTTTTTAAAGTGTCGGTAAAACCATGCTCTGCATTGTATTTACTGGCTGCAGTAGTTGCATAACTGGAAAGGGAGGGGGAGGAGATCAGTATATGCATCAAAGAATCGTACATCTATTAGCTTTTATTTCTTGAAAACCATTAAGCAATATTTTTTACTTGTGTTGCACATTTTTTTAGTACTTCATTGACAACTCTTTAAAAGGAGGCCTTTATATCTCATACATTTTTATTTTTAATTGTCTAACTGTTTGTTGCTCATGGGCAACATGGACATACATAAAAAGAAAGTTGGAAAATAAAATTTCTTTTTTTCTATTTAGTATTTTCTAAATTGTATTTATAAATAATAATAAAAGATTCCATGTTATTTTTGGGGGGCTGGGAATTCTTCTTGTAATAATACTAGAGACTATTACACTGGTAAGGGTTCTCTCCCTGTTGATTCTTTTTATTTCAATTTTTCTTTCCAATCTTTACATATATAATTTTTTGTTAGTTATTTTTTATTGTAAATTGATTATTGTCAATAAAATTGACCTTTTCTTGTCTAATGTACATTATCTGTTTTTTTTCTTATAATTAAAATAAAATATTTATTTAAATGTGATAACAAGCTTCTAAAATTCAACAATTTATTAAGATATAATTTTCATAAAATTAAATTTGATTCTTCACAAATAAATTGTATTTTTTTTTCTCTATTTCTTTTTTGTAATCTTTTGTGTTCTTTTTTTTTTTTTTTTTTTTTTTTTTTTGCATTTTAAAATGTGAACAAAATGGTAATACATCCTATAAGCATAACAAACATAAATTAATGTGACCCTTGTTGCATTATAAAAAAAATATATTTGTACATGTGAAGTTTCAATTAACATTCTAATGACAATTTTATTCACTACAAAGCTTTAAGAACAAACTATGCATAAATTATCATCACCAAAAAAGTAAGTGCTTATATTTGTTTAGGGGCTGTGCATATATAACATTATTATTTTAGGGGGGAGGGGGGGATTTGTCTTTTGATATCGTTATCATTTTTCAACTAACCAAAATTTTCTTTTTTTATTTGTAACTTAGTCTGTACATCAAAATTGTATGTTATCTTTTTTTAGTCTGTTATCTATTTTTATGAGAATACAAAGTTATTATTAAAATCTTTAAATGATTATAAAATTATTTAATTCCAAAATATGTAATACCCCAATGTTTGACATTCCTATTCTTCTGTCGTATGTGTATGCATATATAATCCGCTGTTCAAGAAACCATATGAGAAGTACATTTGAAATAATACTTCGTGTTTCCTAAAAAAGAATTTTGTTCGTCTGTTTTGTTGACAAGAAGCTCTGTTACACCCCCCCCCCCCCCCTCCTCCCTTCTGTTGTGGGGTCCAGTGCAAGAAGACATTATTACTGTTGAACGCATTATATAACAAAATAAGCTATTAAATTATTTTAAATAGTAACTATTTCTTTTAAGTGTTATTTAATTTGATATAAAATTACAGTATAACCTCGATATCTTAAATTTGTGGGGAAGAAAAAAAAATTCGAGATATAGAGGTTTCGAGTTATCAAGGTTTTGACAAACCTAATCTGACAAACTGCTTTTTGCAGTAAAAAATAAGATTAATCAAAAGCCACAAATAATCAACTAATAATTAACAAATTACACTTTTCAAAGTTTTAATAATTTCAAAATTGTAATACACACATACGTGTTCTGATTAAATAATATACAATTCGTCATTAAGAAATGCATTCAGTTGTTTCGGAAGAAAAAGTCTTTTATTGAAGTCTGCCGTCTCGCAGAAGCTTTTTGCAATTTCACAATTTTATCTAACGTTAGCAATGGTACCAATCACTTCAGTTCGAATATTTTCGTTTGATTCCAGAAATCTCCACAGTAGGTAAAGTGCCTTTTTGGCTTCTTCCACTGTAATTTTTTCATGTGCTTGTTGATTTTGTAGGTCTTCAATTTCTTCATCAGAAATTTCTGCATTAATTCTCGAAACAATCTCTTCATCTGTCATAGTGCCGCACGTTTCAAGCTCATTGTCTACACTCAAGAATTCTTCGGATGAAATCTCAGTAAGAAATGCCTTTTGTATCGATCCCCACTGTTCTGGAACCAGATCTCCTTCTTCAGTTGCTTGCTTTATGGAATCGACTTCCACTGTTTCACTGGAAGTTACATATTCTAAAAATCCTGCTTTTATGAAACAATTTCTTATTATTGTTTTTGACATTTTCCCGTGCACAGTCAGCCATTCATATTGACAGAAAGATGTTGATAGGTGTGCTAGAAGGTTTACCTTCACCGATATTATCCAGAAGTCTTCTCACAATGTGGGCTTGATAGCCAACTTTGTAGCTACGGATTATCCCCTGAACGAATGGTTGTAACTTTGAAGTCGTGTTTGGCGGCAAACATTTAACAGTGATATTTTTTAGCATTGGAAGATTGGAGTGGAATTTACAATTGTCTATGAAGAGGAGAATGCATATTTTACCTTTAACCATTGTTTTTCCTAACAGCCAATCAGCAAAAATTGCGTTTGCCATCAAAGCCTTTATATTTGACCTGTACAGTGTAAGCATTAGAAATGACTTAATTTTAACAAAGCACCTCGACTTTTTAGATCGTCCTATCATAGGAAGCTCTCCTTCACCACTTTGATTTGTTGCCAAAAACACAGTTACACAATGTTTACTCTGCTTGCTACATCGGCTTTCTTCACCTTTAAATGCAGCCCTTTTGTTGTGAAAACGTTATTAGAATAATCCAGTTTCATCTGTGCTAAACACATAATCTGTTTTATAGTCCTTTAAAAAGAAGGAAATTTAGAAAAATACTCTTCACAGCCACTGCATCGCCCAATGAACTTTCACCACAAAGTTTCCAAAAAACGAAGATGTGCCTTTTTCCGTTTTCAAAAGCCTTCCATTCTTACCCTTTAAGTTCTTTGTACCAACAAACGGATAAAAGAATGTGAAAACAGCATCCAGATCTAACTGGTTCTACAGCTGACAATAGCCAAAAGTAAAAAGTCAAACTAATTTCTGTGGAAAAAATTTCGACCTATCAAGTGTTTTGTGAAATACATTTCGAGATAACTATGGAAAATATATAAGAATTCTGATATAAATGCAGGGGAAATTTCTTTTTTCGAGATATCAAGGTCTGACTGTATTTGATATATAAATGAATTTTTATGAATGATAAATGATATTTTATTGACTTTTCTTCATTTTGAATTAGTAAAGTATGTGAAAAATAAATGTAACCATATTTGTGTATTACTTCAAAAATCAAATGAATTTTTAGACATTGATAACGATATCATTGCTGGGGGGGGGGGGGGGGGGGGATCCAAAATTGCTAAAAAGTTGATAACGTTATATAAGTATAGCCCCTTATAAATAAGATGATGGAGTACTATTATATCATTTATACTTTATTTTAATATTATGTTTTGCACTGATGACTGTTAATACACATATAATATACCTTGCACTCCAAAAAATATCATCAGTTGAACATTGGTGACAGCGATTTTAATCAGATGATTAGAATCATGACTTAAACTCTGGTTTTAATCAACTGGTTTAAAAAAAAAAAAATACTGTCGATTAAAAAATAATTTTTGTTTTATTATTAGAAAATATTAAAATCTAAGATTAATTACGCATAATTTCTAAGCATATTTTGCATATTGAATATATATATTTTTTAAACATTAAATAATATTAAGCTTATTTCATTTAAAATCAATGTAATTAAATCCATTAAAATTTACATTGCCATAATAACTTGCTTTAACTAATCAAATTATTTACTATTTTATATAATACAGTAAAACCCTGATTATCCGCGAGCGGATGATCTGCAGTGCAGTTTATCCACATAGCAAAAATTTTTTTTTTAATTTCAAGCCAACAGCAAGGAAAACACAATAAACCCTACTAATAAATATAAACAGAAAAATTCATGTGTTCGAATGTAATAGAAGAATATTTCTAGATTCGGTTGCCATGTTTAAAATATCAGATATAAAGTCTTGATGTCTTTTCTTGATTTTATTAACAAAACATAAACACAGCAATTAAAATATTTAACAATTAAATAAGACTATTATGATAAATTCCAGGGGAGCATATCAAGAATAGCTTCATTTTTGAGATAGAAAGGGTGTTTCCAAAGCAAGAAGTAAAAACAAGTGATTGATTTTTTTTAAAAAGGTGTAACTCAACACTTTTTGTACAGTATGTATGGCATTGTTTCTTGTTTACTGGTCTTTATTTTTGGGATTTAGACATAAAGCAAAGGTTTCTGCTATACTGTGCTTATGTATGTATTTTAAACGTTTTATTATGTTTTTTGTACACTAAAACATAGTTTTTATGTTGAATTTTCTTTTTTTCGTACTTGCACCCCATTTTCAGTCTTTTTTGGGCGATCCGTGGTGCCCTTGCTACCCAATTCCGTGGATAATTGGGGCTGTACTGCATAAGTATATAGGGTAGTCACATACATGGAAATATTGGAGAAAATGTTTTTTTTTATATCTCATTTATTTACCAATCATGGTAACCTGGAAAAAAATTACAAAATCATACAAAAATGTAACTGATCCAGATTTTTTTTTTTTAAATCTTTTTCAGTAACTTGTTGAATTCTCAAAACTTTTTCACAGTTGGAAGCTTGCCATGCCATGTAAAATGATATTCCATCTTGAATATCGTCTCATGTTGATGCCAGAGTTGAATTTAAAATGTAGCCTGGTAAACCCAAATGCCCCATCTCCCATCACTTCAAATAATTTAAAAATTTTCAAAGCCATAGCCAGAGGAGATGTTTATGACCCCCCCCCCCCCCCCCCCTCCCATTACTAATCTTAAGCTATTTTAAAATTACTGTATTTGTGTATTTTGTGCAATTTTTCCATCATGTCTTCAATTCTAAAAGTAGGATGTATGAAAAATACACGTATTTTTATAGTATTAATTTTTCTTAAAAGGCAATATAGAATAATAGTGGAACTGATTTTCTATTAGATGAAAATAACATTTTAATAAATTAATATTTAAGGTTAAACAAAATGTATTACAGTTTCAAAAATTTGTAAATAATTTTTGAACTGGGGCAATATTACTTTTTCTAGTTTTCTGGAACATTCTGCAATAAATTATAGAAAAAAAAAACTTTTTATGCTTTGAAGTATGCAAATATCTTTGCACCTTCTACAAAATGTGTTTCCCAGATTTGTGGCCACAAAATTCACTTTAATTATTTTTCTTTTTGGATATTAGTATTTACACTATAAGTGCTTCAATCACTAAGAATTCTTCTCCAGCTGCCATTTTACTGATTTTATTCAACAAATCGCTCTACTTTGAATAAGAAATTTTCAGTGTAAGCAAACAGCATTTGTGTATCACAATATTGATGATATTGCTTTTTCAGTTTTAATACCATCTACACATAGTTGCACTGCAGCTGAGGGGAATAGATAGCAGGAGAAAAAAATTTGTTCTAAATAACCAAGCTGAAATATTGAAAAATAAAAATTGTGAGGATACATGTGGTTTTATTATCTAAAATTATCTAATAATTTTGATGTGAAAATTATGCAGGTCTTTTCACTTTTGAAAGAAAATTTAGATAAAAAAAAATAGTGCATAAAATATGCAGAGAAACTTTAGCAATGGCCACTAATTTTGTAATATTTAAGTTTTTCTTATCTTTTCAACATAGTAATTGATTGCAATAACTGTTAAAGTTTTAGATTAGTTATAAACAACTTGATCTTATACATTGGGACATGTTACATGGCTATAATTTAATAATCTGAAAAATAATAAAAAATATAATTTCTTAAATGGTAATAAATGCTGCTATTCGTATATTTTGGTATCCTCTGTCTTATTTCAAATGAAAATCAAATTTCAAAGTAATTGCTTAAGAGGCGCAAAGGCCAACATAGTGAAAAAGATTCCATGCCAGGACTCGAACCCGGGCCATCAGTATAAGCGCACTGACGTTAGTGTGCTATACTGATGGCCCGGGTTTGAGTCCTGGCATGGAATCTTTTTCACTATGTTGGCCTTTGCGCCTCTTAAGCAATTACTTTGAAATTTGATTTTCATTTGAAATATTGTATGCAAGGCGGATGTATCTCTCTGGAATAATTTCCATGTATTAATATCCTCTGTCTTACTTAGCAAATTCTTTTTCTTCTCCTTATTTTGACAAAATGGCCACATCCTAATGGCTTTATACCTATAAAACAGCATAGTAGGATTTGAAAAGGGATGAGATGCAGTACAAATAATAATGACTGTAATTAAATAATAATATAATGATTTTTTTTGTTAAAGCTAGATTATTTCATTTTGATGCATTTAAATACCCGAAAGATACTAAGAAAATTTTCAACAAAGCTAAACAATTTTCTTATTTATTTGTAACATGCAGGTTTTGGTACATACAAATTGTTGAATTTATATTTCAGGTCTATTATGGCCTGTTGCTTGCTCATGCTTACCTGTAAGAAAAAAATGCCAAATTTTCCCAAAATTTTAATATTTTTCTCAAGTTGACCATAGTATTTTCCGTTTCAAAATGGTCAACATAACTTCTTGCTCTCTTGTCTTTTTACAGATCCAAGTAAAAAGGAAAAAAAATATCATTTTTGATCAGCTGTTGTTTTAAAAATATGTATAGTTTTAATTATTCAGCTTTAAAAGTGGAAACATTTGTAAAGTATTGGTTAATCTTGTAAATTTGCTACTTGATTCTGTTTATCGTGTGAGTTTGCTACTTTTTAAATGTTCACTTTACTAAATTATGACATGCATGCTAGCAATGTTATGACGGTTATTTTTTTAACAAGGTCTGTTTGTGAATGAGAGTGAGACGGACACATGATCGCCTCAGTGTGCATGCGCATCTTCTCTCAGCATACTTTGCATACGTTTAGATGCCATTTGCATCTGTATCGTCTGTCTGTATGCTGAGCTGTAGAAGTTTATAATGTTTGAGAAAATTGATTCGTCTGCCGACTGCGAGATACAATCTGCAATTCAATTCTTGAGTACAGGAACTCAAGCATGCAATACAAATAAGTGGCGTGTGATGTTGCTCCATGACAATGCAAGGCCACATGTTTCTACACAAACATAAGGTATTGCAGTAAAATCAAATTTTTAAAAATGATGTAACATGAATATTTTGAATAGTTTTTTAGAATATTTAAATTATGACAAAAAAATGACACTATCGGATATTAAAGTACAATTTTTTATACTTTTCTTCCTTTACTAATTTGCAAAATATTATTTACGTTGATGATCCTAAATCTGGTTCTCTCCTTGTTAAGTAAAAGTAACATGTTTGTTAATCTGAAACAAATTATTGTATCAGACACAACAATAAATTTAATCATTAATCATCATTAATAGTTTTGCAGTTTGAAAATGATTATCCATCAGTTTATTTGTTTAGGAGATTTGCAATAGAATTTTAAACTCTTGGGTACATTTGACAATGGGTTGCATGCACTGGGCAGAGCTCACAATGTTTGTGTGGAATCTATATTTTATTGGCTTTTGCTAATGTTTGTGGGGGAGCAAATCAGGTCGCTAGGTTAGCTATATGATAGAAAACTGTCTTGTGACATGGGATGATTTGAGAAATGCTTGTTGTAGGTTGAGACTTATCTTGCAGTTACTTTGCCCTAGAAGAAGATGGCAAGTCTCTTTTTTTGCCTGTGTTTTTAACCATTTTGCCTAAACTCAAACTTAAAATTGCCTTGAATGACTGGTTACTCAACAGCCCAGCAAGAACTGACTACCGGAGGGAGGGCTTAACGTCTCTAACCAATGGGAATTTGGTTCATTAACTGCACTTTGTTTTTCCTACCTTCGACACACCAACATTATGTTCCCATGCTGTAGTGAATTTCTACGGCCTAACTTCCTTGGAGATTATGCTGCGAGGTTTTCACTCGCTGTAGGCACACCATAAGTCTGGTTTTGAGTTGACTTAAAAATCCAAACATAAATATCTTGCTCTTGTAATTTCTGTAACTTTATGACATAAAATAAGAGTTATGATATTAATATTTGAAATTTTTTTAAATTATAAACTGTAATTATTTTAGTAAAAATCAATTTCTAGAGACTTCTAATATGTGTATAGGGAAATGTTAGTCCATTCTACCGAGTAGTTTTTGAGTTATACTTAAAAACCATCAGCTCTACAGTTTGAAAAACCATATGCTCATTCGAAAATTTATTGATCTTATCAACCACTTCAACGTTTGACCCAAGATAAGTTGGGGGCTAAAAGCACTGTTTCCCTATACCTGCTGCCAGTGAAGTGGTTAAAAACTTAATAAATGTAACATCATTCACAATTATTTCAT
Organism: Maratus speciosus; assembly: GCA_963932465.1. Classification (NCBI taxonomy): domain Eukaryota; kingdom Metazoa; phylum Arthropoda; class Arachnida; order Araneae; family Salticidae; genus Maratus; species Maratus speciosus. Next base: position 464,244,265 of record OZ010791.1, read on the forward strand.
GGAATATTTAATTGATTTACTTAGCAAATTTCAAACACTAATATTTCCAGTTGAGTTAAACACTGATATTTCCAATTGAGAGAAAGCAATATTAAAATTTATAATAAATCTGAAACTAGACCTATTCATAGAAACTTTGTTTTTAGATTAATTGAAAAGTATGGGATTTTTTTGTCAAATTTTGGAGTTACTGTTGACAAAAAAAAAAATAAATAAAGTTTGTGTTCAGTTTAATATGGAGATAGCTACCTAAGAAAATTTTGAAAGCATAGAATAAAAGTAGACATTATTCCCAACTGAATGGTACCAGTTTCATTTTCCTGTGATTAATTGTGGCAGAATTAGTAGAAGGTGTTTATTTTATTTTTTTTATTTTTTTTTTTCACAAGCAACATAATTTTCGTTACACAGTTTTTATAGTACATTCTTGTTCATTCCATATATTAATTACTAAAGCAATTAAAGAATTCGAAGTGTTGATAAACAGGATCAAATGCTAGTGTGTTTCCTTGTTATGAATAAAAGAATATAAAAAATGTTTATTTATTTAACAGATAGTTTTTTATAATGCATATGTTTTATATTTTAAAATCAGCAGTACTTAAAAAACAAGTATTGTTTCTTTTCGTTTAGCCATTGCTGCAGAATTATTGGGGCAGCTGTCATTGCTGAATTATAAGTGTCATGGATATCCTTCAAATATTGATGCGCCTCTTCGTTTGCAAGCTAAAAATTCAGCACACTTCCCTGAGAAGATTCCATCAACTAAATCCAAGATACATCCTACAAAAAGGTGTCATGTTTGTTACAAGCAGAAAATAAGGAAAGAAACTGTATGGCAGTGTAAACAATGCCAAGTGCCACTGCATTTACCAGCTTGTTTTGAAAAATACCACACTCTTCATAATTATTAATAATTTTCTTTTTTATAACTTGAATTTGTCAGTTTTTGTGGGTTTGCTTTTTTACTATTTTAAACAATGTCTAGTTATTTGAAGCCTTTTCAATGTAATGTATAACAATTTTTTAAAGCAATAAATGAATTTTTTGTAAAAATCTCCTGCTTTTACATGTTATTTGAAGCATAAAAATGTATAATTTGTTCTGTCTACAAAGCGTTTTTCAGAATAAATCGGTATCCAGGGTCTTATGATAATTTTGAGTACTTTTGTTTTAGCTAGGAGAAAATCATGCTAACAGTATTCTCCTCCTCCTCACCTGTAGCAGCTTTTATATTTTACATGTGTAAATTAAAACAATACTTTGTTACGTTTAATAAAAGCTTTGAAACCAAGTTTCAAATGCCATAAAAGGTGCTTAAAAACATGAGATATATATTTCGGTCCTTCCTAGACCATTTTCCTACTGATTCAGACTTGCTTTCCGCTGGGCCTCTCTTCGGCTCCCTCCCTCCTGTTCTTCGCATATTCGTATCTTTTCTTAATCATCTCTCTCCAACCTTGCTCCACCAGCGCATGTTCCATGTGGTTGATCGCATTGTTCGTACTCACAATCTCCATGGCCTCTCTCTTTGGAGAGAGATGATTAAGAAAAGATATGAATATGCGAAGAAGAGGATGGGGAGATCAAAAGAGAGGCCCAGTGGAAAGCAAGTCTGAATCAGTAATAAATTGAAAATGGTTCCAGGAAGGACCGAAATATACATTTCATGTTTTTAAGCACCTTTTATGGTATTTGAAACTTGGTTTGAAAGCTTTTATTAAATGTAATTGAAGACTGGTGTTTTATGATTATCTTATAGCAATACTTTGTTGTTGAAATGTTTTAGTTTATGATAATATTTCTTCTTCTCTCTGTCTCTTTTGTATTTTAAATGAAAATTTTGTTAAAATAGATAGTTTTCATTTGAAATTAATGCAATAGATTGATGACGATTAGAACAATATTTGGTGACATCACCTGTTCCATGCTAACATGAAAGTACCAAATTTTGGATTTAATAAATTGATTTTATTTTCTCTACTAAAATATATCTTATGAAATTAGTATAACCACAATTAATTAATAATTAAAAAATATATCCTCTTGAATCCAAATAGTGTAAAATATAAGACATTTAAAATGATGAATTTTTTCTATTTTTGTGTTTAATTATTTTTTACTTATATGATTGTTTAGTGTGATTTTAAGTTTTTATGTTCCATTTAGGATTTGTTTGGAGCAGCACAACCCTTTATGAAAATCCTGGCACCAAAAAGTATTTGTGTACTTACTGTTCTTATAATACAGCTAATAAATTTGACTTGAAAAAGCATATCTTAACTCATACTGGTGAACGTCCATTTGGATGTGGTATATGTGGACGAAGATTTGCTCGTAAAGATAATATGAAGAAGCATATTAGTGGAAAGCATTCTAAATCATAATTTAAATTAATCTTTCTGCTCTTTTTATAAATATGATGGTGTTAGCTGTTCTAATGGAATTTATTTATTGTGTATAGATTTTCTTCTATTTGCTATTAAAAGAATTGTTTTTATTGATGATATAATTTATTTGATGTTATTCTCATTAAAAGGTATGCAATACATTTAAAAGTAATTCTAATATTTATTTGAAATAACTGACCTGTAAATTTACATAAATAGTGAGAATGTATTAATTCTTATAAAAAAAATAGTGTATACATATGCAGTCGAGTCTCTATATAATGAAATCTGTTGTTCTATTAAAAAAATTTATTATTTAAAGAATGATGTCAAAATTCCTATTTAATGTGTAAATTTTGAAGAAAAAAAATGCTTTTGAGATGTTTAATTATGATTTTAAGATGTGTAACTCTGAATATTAACTTGATATTGTATTTTTTAATTATTTAAATAAGGTTTCAAACGGAAAATAAACATATTTGTTTTAGACGAAGAAATCTGTAGTTTTTGGTTGTTTTGATTTCAAGTGGTCCCCGATTCAAAACTGTTGCACTCTCGTAAAAATTTTCACACTTAACAAGGAATTCATAATTGAATTGGTAACATTTTTCTTCCATTTGCAGTCCTCTCTTTATAACATCAAAGGTTTTCATCACCTCCCTTCATGGTGGAAGAATAAAGTAGAGGTTGAAGCTTTGAAAAATAAACCAGGAATCAGTGTGTCAAGCCAGGAAAACTGATTCTACATGGTTTTGAAGCTTTTTCTGAACAAAGGAGGAAAATTTTCTAAAAATATTTTCATTATATGGTATGGAGGTAGATATTTTGATATACGGAGATTATTTTTAATGTAATCATGGGAAAAAGTGACCATCCGTACCAAAAATTCTCTATGTAGAAAAATTTGTTATATGGAAGTTCGTTATAAAGAAACTCGACTGTATATTATAAGTTCAAGCATAATGGTGACAATGAGATTTTGGCCTATTTTTATTAACATTTTTTATTGTTTTTTTTATATTTGTTTTGTTGGACTTATTTTGTGAACAGGGCTATTTAAACTCTGCACTTTAGTCAAATTTCTACATTAATTATATAAATTTAAATCCAATAAAAACATTTTATTTAATATGCTAAAGTGACCGGCCGTACCAAAAATTTGTTATGTGGCAGTTTGTTATAAAGAACTTATAATAATATACAGACTCGACTGTATATTATTATAAGTTCAAGCATAATGGTGACAATGAGATTTTAGACTATTTTTATTAACATCTTTGATAGTTTCCTTGATACTTGTTTTGTTGAACTTATTTTGTGAACAGGGCTATTTAAGCTGTGCACTTTAGGCAAATTTCTACATTAATGATATAAATTTAAATCCCTAAAAAATATTTTGTTTAATATGCTTTGTCATTTAATGTCTATCTTGTGGTTTTGAGACCATTGACACAATGTAGGTTGTTTCAAAACATAAAGTTTTTCTTTGTGTAACTTTTGTTTCAGTCAGTATATGAACTGTATTTCTTGGTTGAATGGTATTACATTCTAATTCTACATCTAAACCACTTAATTCAGATTCTAATATATTTTCTGTGATTTCATTATCTGTAATCATTTGTTTGTTAATGGAACATATTTTCAATGTCATCTTAATTTATATGTTTAAATATAACCTGTCTTTGAACTTACTTTCTTTGAATTTTTTTTAAAACTTAAACAGTGAAATTATGCAAATTTCACTGTTTACATTAATCTTTTGAGGGCGGTATTTTAAGTTTTGACAAAGAATTATTCTTTCTTGAAAGTCACAAATCTGCTGTAAAATCCAGCAACACTTCTTTTACACACAATTATTGTTAAAAATGCCATCTCGAAGCACTGATTAACAATAAAAGTGGCAAAAAGAAGCATTTGGTATATTTTAAGATCATTACTATCTTTTAAGAAAGGATGATTTGAACCACACATCCTGGAAAGATAAACTGCTTGTTTACATACAAAAAAGGTTATGTAGATTTTATTTTTATGAATTTGATGTTTTCTACTGTATTGCATTACATATAACATAGCCCTTTTATCCTTAGTAGTTAATTATGAATACAAAATTGTTGAACTTTATGTTCCATATCATGTCTTATTTAAACTGAAAATCTTGAATAAAAATTATTGAATTTATTCTTTCTGATTCTATTCCAAGAATATTATTCCATAGAAGTTCATGAAAGGATGTTTTGTTAGCAGGTTACTGCAACTTAGTGTTGTAATACAAAAAATTGCAAAATTGTGACCGGAATCATCGTAATAGAATAAATAGTAAGCTGTTTTTTATAAATGTAAAAAAAAAAATATTTCATTTTACATGTTTCTTTTAAATTAATTTTCGTTAGAGCTGTAATTTTATGTAAAATCTAATTATGTAATTTATTATTTCAGCTCGAAATATTTGGTATCAAATGTATGTTATTTAAATAATATCTCATGGATTAATTTTATTTTGTAATCATGAATATAGAGTAAGGCATGATAATTAACCCCTTCGGGACCGGTGGGTTTTACTCAAATTTTATTCGGTTGGCATCACTTTTTTTTTTTAAAGTTACCTTTACTTAAACAATCCCGAAAATGCTCTAATTAAAGAAACTAAATATTACTTTTCTTTTTTACTGGTGCCTTAAAAAAATTCTGTATGCTCTTTTTGAGGGTGCATATATGCACCCATGGTCCTGAACGGGTTAAAGAATTTCTATATATTAGGAAATTTGTATGTTTTACATAAATATGGAAAACAATAATATATTTCTAAAAAGGGAAATAAAAAGGAGCTTTAAAATTAATGTAACCTGACTATATATATATAACTATCTTGTATATTTTGATATATTCTAACAAAATGTATTGTTTTGTAACAATCACTATTGATTATTATTATTTTTTTTTTTCTTTACTCTGGCTCTGAGTTTTTTATTATTTAAATTTGACTTGAATAATTTTGTGTAAAGAAGACTGTATGGAAAGATTAAAGTTTTAGGCGAATTATTTTTGCTCATGATTTATCAGTGTATCAAAACTTACATTTTAGTAAGCCTTTGTTTTGGGTCATTTCTAATTAAGCAGTTCTCAAATAGATTCTGTGTGCCAGTAGAATGATTTTAGTTCATCTGTTCTTTTAAACTGACTAATTTATTTGATTTTATTGTACTTTTTTATAGGCCTGGTGAGAGTTAGAGGTGCAAGATTTGTTTTCTTGAGAAACATTGTTAAATAAATAAATAAAAAGTTCACTTTTCTTTTATTAGAGATACTAGGGACCTACGATTCCTCCTCTGTAGCAGTGCATTTTTATGACATCTCATTCAGCTTTTTAATGGAATTTAAAATCTTGCCTAAAGTGAGATTTTTTATATTTTGGTCCAGATTCATGTTTGTGCCCATTTCTTTTTTGAATTAAATTTAAGCTACTGTATATTAAGTTATTTACCTAGAATGTGTTATTTTTTCCATTCCTTGCATTTTGTTAAGTAAAAACACCCTGTTGTATTAAGGTAGATTTAAAAAAAAAAAAAATTGAACATAGACATGAAATTAACTGCACTACCTTATTTATATAAATATTATTATCAATAATATCTTCTCTTAATAATGAGACTAAGAAAACAGAAAGTTTTTTTCTAATATCTGAAAACAGAAAAAATACTTCATTTGCAGTAAATTAAATTGCAATATTTTATTTTTTATGTTTTAGTGATAAAACTGAGAACAATAAATATCCCCCCCCCACACACACACACACACCTCTCTTTCTCCATTATATTGCTTATTCAGATGTTTTGCTATTTTACATACCTTCTGAAAAAGAAAAAAAATTGTAAAATTTCTAGACTTTTTCAAATAAATTAACAATAGGTGACTATTATTCTGTATTGTTAATTTTATTTTTAAAGAAATGCAATAAATTTTAAACTAACCGACTTGCCCAGCATTGCCCTTGCCCATGATAATAACCTTAAACAAATCTCATATTGGCATGATTTTATATCTGTAATCCGATTTTGTCTGAATTTATATTTTTAAATTAATAATTCAAAAAATATATTGATACTAGGGGGCTCTGCCCCCTGCAAGTTACGCTTGCCAACCGCCGTTCAGACACCGCAGAATCTAAAAACATGCTAATCTGATGGGTTTTAAAAATATTAGAGAAGATTGAATCATACTGAAAAAAGCTGTGCAGATCTCCCTGTAAACGGGTGTCCATTCAGTTCCCTTTGATTGCAAAAATTTAAGGGCGAATCAGTTGCTGTTAAGACATCCAATGATTGTTTTCGTTTTTGATTAACCCGCTGACCGCCGTGCAAAAGGGCAAAACTGTAATGTTGTTTTCTCTCTAAGTTTTTTAAAAAGCTAAAAAAAGATGTTTTTTTCTAACATGATATAAAAATGTTTATTACGTATAGGCATATAGACCTTGAGAGACCTATAGACCTTAATCATAACTTAATTTTGTAAAACTGCATTATAACTGTAGGATTATATTAATTTAAATAATGCTTCTATTGCAGTGAAACCTCCAGCGTAGTGAACAGATATATCAGTTCGCGGCAGTGCGAAGGTTAAAGAGGATCAGTTAAGCATTTGAAAAGAAGCTAAAATAAAATAAATTAAGTATACAGAGTCTTTGTCTCCCGGTATTTTAAAACAATCTCTATAACAATAGCCTAAGTCATGTGACTATCATCAACAGTTCCAGGCGGACCACTTCGCTTTTTATACTCTAGGTGCCATTTTGGTACTTAAATGTTAGCCAGGCACAGGTGATAAGTCGCCAAATATTATTCTATCGCCATCATTTCATCTATATTATAATAGTTCAAGTTATCAACTGCCATAAACAAATATGGTCTGATCCCTTCGCCATTCATATGAAAGTTTGTCACATATGTCATATATGTCCATAATGGCGTGATTTTTTAACGACGCCAATTTGGGGAACGCATCAACAGCATAAACAACAACATCTGGCTTACCATATCAAGCAAAATAACGATACTTTGGCGCCAGTTAAGTGCCCGTTCCGTATATGACATTGGCATCAGAAAAAAATTGTGCCGTACCATTTTGATTAAAAAATCAAGATTTTTTTTTTCGAATAAAACTACATAAAATTTGCCATGGTTGCAAAGAATTCTTGGTACTGTTACGCAAGCAGGATGCAAATCTCGCCAATAGCTTTTTTTCAACTCGCCAGTTAGCATTTTTTTTTTTCGCACAGCATACACCATACGTCATATACGCACAGCAGGTTTAATGTGATTTTTTTTTTTTTTTTTTTTTTTTTAATGAAAATTTGGCGAAATTCTCGTTTTCAAATACCAGTTACATATGCATTTTTGGTATTACTTAGTTATCCCATCGACCAAAAATCTATCGCCAAACTATAAGATTAAATGCCAATAATGGTTGATCGTAAATGTCACATTCACATGACACTTAAGCAAGTTACATGAGTTTACGTCATCAAGTGATTTTTATTTCAACTTTTTATTTGTATATTTATTAATGTTATACTAATTTATTTGTTCTTTCGTTATTTAAAATAAAAATTATGTCAATTTGTATAATTTGGCGATTTATATAATTTGGCGAAATTGGTCGATGGAATAACTAAGTAGCACTGTATTTTTTAATTATTTTCTATTATTTTCTAAAGGAAGTATAAAATTAATAATTATAGAACAAAATAATTTATATAATTTATAAAAAGAAATAAAAGTAAATAAACATTTATTATCAAATAAACAACAATAGCTGGGTTACCATGTCAACCTTTTCTGAAATATGAAAAAAAAATATCTGTTTGATTAAAATTTGAGTTGCATCATTAGAAAAATGTATATAAAATTAGAAAAAATTTAATACTTTGAAAACTAATTCAAATTTAAAAATTCTAATACCAGTTTTCAGATTTGTGGATCAATGCTGATTATTGGTGTTAATTTCATCAAATGGTGTTAATTTCATTGCAAAGTATTCCATATTTTAGAAGAACTCACTTGAAACATAATCAGTTGTTTAATCAGTCGATTCATATACTGTAAAAGCATTTATTTTCGCGAGCCGTAATTTTCGCGAAAATGAAGATATCGGTGATTTCGCGAGCTGAAAATTTCACGAATTTTACATGAACAGAGCCGAAAGTTGAAAATCCCGAATCTACTTAAATAGAAGCCCTTTTGCATAAGGCATTTTAAGGAAATTCCTTTTGTCAGAAAAGTTCTTTCTATTAATTGTATTATTGTTTTTATTCAAGAAATAGTTGTAAGTATTCAAGAAATTTTTGCACTTATTTCTTATTTAAGTAACATTAAGTTTTGGATAAGTGAAAAATTTCTGATTTTTTATTATTACTTGAGGAAGAAGAAAATATTTCGTGAGGCTTAAATTTTCGCAGTTACAACGGGCTCGCGAAAATTAAAGCCTCGTGAAAATAATTGCTTTTACAGTATCCGTTTCATAAATTCGTTTCATTAGGATTTTATATGTATAGGGTAGATTTAGTGGTAAAAGCTTTCATAGGAAGACCTTTTCTTTTTTTTTTCACGCAGGGTCATTTCATAGTAAAAAAAAAAAATCAGTTCTTCGCACCCGAAATTTTTTTGATTTTTCATCGGTTATAAATATAACGGTTTTGCACCCCATGTAAAAACATTTTGAAGAAATATTATTAACTGGTTGCAAAAGAAATGTTTTCTTCTTGCTTTTTTTTTTTTTTTTTTTTTTTTTGTTTTATTTTTGCATTGTGCCCTTTAACATAACAAAATAAATAGATATTGCACTTTTATGTTGTCTCCCAACATGTGCAATACATTGAAGGGCTGATGTATCAATTTTATGTACAAAAAGCAGTTTTTTTTTTTCACCTTTTTACAGACAATAAAATTTCATCTTTTTTAGTTCTTTATTCGGAGGTGCTATAAGTATCAATGGATATTTACAAATATCCATTGATAATTTAATATTTACACCACAGATAATTTAATATTTATTTATAAATGTTATTATACAAAATATTAGTTAGTGTGGAATTTCTGTGCTGCATATACAAGAATAGGATCTGAAGTTTTTTATTGTTTATTGTGCACTGTAACGCTTATTTAAAAGGAAAACCAATTATTTAATTATTTTTTTTCATATTTTTACATTTTTAGCTTATTTGTGTCTTAAAAACACCTCTGTACAAAATTGTTGATTTGTGTATTTTTCTGAATTATGTGATAAAATGTGAGAGTAGCAGTGTGCATAAGTTTTATGTACCCATATCATGATTTTCTATATTATTTTCTTTGAACTCGGTTCTCTCTAATCCTCAATTGCTCCAATGGGCATGTAATAAATAAGAGAAAATGTGTTTAAGTTTTGGTGATGTTTAAAAGATTTGTATATTCATTCATTATTTTCATTAAACTACTATAGTTATTTATTATATTCCTTTTATTATTAAAAGAAGAACATACTGGATCATATAAAAAATTTAAAAGAAAAATACATTAATAAAATTGCGCAAAAAAAAAAAAAAAAAAAAGTATAATAGCATTACCAAAATAGATCAACTCAACACACTACCATTCTAGGATTAAAATTACTAGAAATCTTGACTAGAAAGTTGATTTATTTAAATTAAAATCCTTTATGATAAATCATGATCCTTTATAAATATATCCTTAAATAATATTCCTTTATTCTTTATGGTATTTCCCATGGATTTCATTTTATATCAGTTTTGATCTTATGAAGCTAATTGGTAACATTCAGCGAATAATCATAGAAAAAAAAAATAATCCTAGCAATATTAAACAAAAGTATTAGTGGAATAAAATTTTATCCAGAAGTTTTTTCAAAGTTTTATTGTTTATCTGTATGCTTACTTTTAGTTTTCCCAAAAAGGAATGTTTCTTTTTAAAGCTATACATATTTTTTTTTCTTTGTTTATTATTATTTAGTTTGTAACTTCATGCAAAATTACTGATATTCCATTTCAAATTTGCAAATTTATTTGTTATTTTGAATCTCATTATATAAGGGTCTGATTAATAGTGTTTTTTCAAATTTAGAATGATTCCTTTTTACATTATGTTTACCTTTAAAGCCTTGTAACACAGAAGTTGAGTAAAGTCATTCCTTGTTGTAAAGTTTATCAAATAGCAGAAACTTGTAATTATCATGCTTTAGTACTGTGGTATTATCTGACTTGAATTAATAAATTTTTATTTTAAAAAGTCTGTGTTATAACTTTTGTAAAAAGTACTCAATAAATTCTGTTTCCTATTAGTATTTGAAACTGTCTTTAGTGTAATAAATCTAAGGCTTTACATTTGCTTTATTTTTGTAAAACAGGATTTTAGGGGAATTTTATGTGTCTTTTTCATTGGAGTTTCCAGTTTTCAATCATGTGAGACATTACTACATGAAGTTTAGAGTATGTGTATTATTTAATCATTTAAGTGAAATGTAAATTTTCATCAAAAAGTGAGTTTATAAAAAGTTTACTAAATTCTTTAAGCCATTGAATGTAGGTACTCAAAATCTGGATAATGCATATTTCAGTTCATAATAGCCAATCAAGTAAATCAGACAAAAAGCCAAGTGTATAAATATCGTCAGTTATTATTTTTTTTACTTTATCGTTTTATACACATGCTGACGACATTTGCGTTAAATCTATTTAATTAAAATGCAGTTAAATATTTAATGAAAAAATTATGTGTATTCATTCATATGCATTCAGAAAACTGCTTTTAATATTAAATATTTCCATTATGTGACTTTTATATAAAGCATAATGACCTTTGTTATAAATTTAATTCCCCCCCCCCCCCCCCTGCAAAGCTTATTTTAGATTTTTTTTCTACTTGTACATTTTAATTTTTTTGTTCATGTTTGTGTTATTATTATTTTCATTTATTTATTTTTGCATATTTCTTTCTCCCTCTTTAATTGTTTTTTGAAATGTAACGTATCTGTGTATTTGTAATATATTTAAATATACTAAATTCCATTTATATTAATTTCATGTGATTACTCTCCTTTGAATGATCTAATTTGACTGCTTGGATAAATTTTGTGTTAAGAACTCATTTTTTAAAGAAATAGTTTTGAAAGGAAAAATATATTTAAATATTAATTGATAAAAGTTCTTTTTTAAGTTTGGAAAGGGGGTTTTATGTTATACTAGTAAAAAATTTAAATAATTTTACATAATGTGTCATGATATTTCCAACTGATAGATTTCAGAATCTTTGCAGAAAAAGTGCCATTTAATGACAGTTTGACATGTGCATTGCTAGAAATATTTCACTATGCATGGTTTAACTTGAGGCCAACATCAAGGATTTGAATTGAGAGCATATTTAGTTGACATTTTGACTTTTATGCATAGGAATATTTATTTTCAAGGCATTTCCACAAATTGCTTTCTTTCAAAATCTGTTTAACTTTAATATTATTTAGATCTGATTCTTAATATGAGTAATCTAATAATTAATTTGAAATAGAAAACAATGCCACAGTCACATATATTCTACAAGACGGATTAAACGATGTTGTTTGAATGTCCAACCAGTTATGCGTAATACATCTGGCCTCAACTATTATTGATAAATGGTTCTGTACTTACATACTTTCCCCTTTTTCATATTCACTACTAATATTATTATTATATAATTTTTCTGCCTTATAATTTTAATAACTTATGGTATTTGATAATTGATATTTTCGTTTTTTTTTCTCCATGTATGTTTCTCTCTCTTATTAATTTTTTTCTAGATATCACTATACATACATATTTGATCTTTTTATTCATTTGCTTTCCTGTTTATGTATATGTGTATATAAAAATTTTCTTAGTCTCTTTATGTGTACTAAAAACTCTTTTGTAAGAATATATGGACAATGATTTTAATATTTTAATAAGCATATTAAATTACTGTATACTATCTTTTTATTTATGTCATGTGATAAAATGATAAAAGTAAATTATTTATCTTTATGAAGTTTATGTAGTAATTCCCAAAATCATATTAACATGGAATGTTGAATAGCATTAAAATAATGTTACATCTGTAGTCAGGGTTCTTGCTGACTTTTGGACAACCTTGACGATTTGGCTAATCAGCAAAAAGAAACTATAGCCAAATGGAAAAGTATCATTCTTTAATCTCCAATTTCATTTTAATTATGCTTGGCACCTTGTACCAGGGCTGTCTGTTGCTTTGGCTGATTCTAAAGTGGAGTGGTGTTGAGTAATGGATATCTGAAAAGAGGTGAGAATAGTCAAATTACGAAAATAGAGGGAAATGTTTGCCCCTCCCTTCTGCATACCTAATGCCAAAAATTCGCCTTTTTGTTAGAAGAACATATAAGTTATTGAAAATATTATTTGTTTCTGCTAGAACAGAAAAAATAACTATGAGGGTGAAAAGGGGTAGAGACAGACGAAAGTTAGATGATTAAATATTTATTTTTAAAACAAAGTGACAAATATAGAAAAACAAATAAAAAATGAATGATTATTTATTTTTTGTTGTTGTTACTACCGAGAAAAAGACAGAAAAAAAAAAAAAGAAAATTAAAGAGTTTTAAAGATTTTAAACTTTGTGCGTTTGGTTGCTGGGTGAGGGAGCACCAAAAGGGGAAGTGGGATTTCAGGTTGAGGACTTAGAGGGTTGATTATTTATTGCTGCAATAAAGTAAAAAAAATGAAATAAAAAATCGTAATATATTTACTCGATAGTGACTAAATGCTTTTTTGAATATTTTATGAAATAATGTTTACAACTTTATTTTTCGCAATAATAAATTAAGGTAAGAAATTATCGCTTATTTTTAGGGTTTTGTTCATCTGACAAAATGCTATTCGTCTCACTCCTTTGTCTGTCCGTCACAGAGCCCATTCTCAGAAACTATACATGTTGGAGACTTTAAATTTAGGGTACGTATAGCTGAACACCTCCCATCAAACGATAAATCAAAAGTTTTGAAAAAGTCTGTAATTAACCGAATTGCGGGCTAGTTAACTTCTGAAATTAACCTTTTTAACGCAGGTAAAAACGCACCTTCTCCAAATCGTCGGAGTTTCTCCTTAGGTTTGGCAGTAAAATCAGCGGATGCACGGTTACCATGGAGGAAATTAAGCCGAAAAATGAAGCGGGCATTTTAATTCGAAATCCTATCTCAGAAAGTATTGGTCCGAGAAATTTGTAAAAGATTTATACAGACACAGAAAAAAATCTACTTTATTTTGGTATAAAGTTCATATTTCTGCGATGTGTGTAAGTGAAAATATCCACTAAAAATCGATCGATAAAAAATCAACAAATTATTCAATCTATAAGAAATTATTTATTTGGGAAGACAAGGAAAAGAGATTTCATTTTTGCACGAAGCAGTTGTCAGACATGACGACGCTTGTGGTTTTCCGTAATAGAATATTTTAATACAAAATTTAAACTTTTTAAATATTAAATTTTTTTATTCAATTTTCTGGCATCCGGATGCGAAATTGTTTGCCGACTTCATACATTCCCAGTTCAAACTCCTAGCTTAATTACAAGCTGAGATATTAATTATTATTTAATTAATCGGCTTCATTTCCAACAAATGCGTAGATTAAAATGGAGGCATGTGCTTTTCTAACCACAAAATAATTTAAATTAGGAAATCTAACAATTTGCGTGGGGTTTTTGAACAGCACTATGAGACAAGTATAACTTATTCATTATCAGAAAGTTTACAAGTATTCATACCACTATTTTCGAATAGTAATTTCAGCAATTATCTTAAATTATTGGTTAAGACTGCCACCCCCTCGACTAGCATATCTCTTGATAGGTTGTTTAACGGAGTTACGTTCAGATACAGTTTGGTTAAGATTAGAGTGCGCTCCCTCGTGGTGGAATGTGAACTAACAGACTGCGATTTCATTTAAAATAGGAAATCTAACAAGGCAATCTGTTTGAAACTTTAAGATAGTTTATAATACATAAGAAAAAGTTTATAAAAAATGGCGCATAAAATTTCGGGCAGGTGGGGAGAGGAGGAGGGGCAAAATATTTCTTTTTTTTTTTTTTTTTGCCTTTTTGTTTTATACCGTTTCAGGTGCGTTTTTTTGATGGAGTCCTCAGATACATGCTACTTATTAAATATAAATATGTCAAAAGTTAAATTACCACTATTTCCGAATAGTAATTTCAACAAACATCTTAATTCTTGCTGAAGACCACCACCCCCTCGAGTAATATATCTACTGATAGGTTGTCTAAAGGAATTCCGTTCAGATACGCTTTTGTTAAGAATAGAGTGCGCTCCCTGGTGATAGAATGTGGAACTAACAGACGAACTAACGATTTCATTTAAAGTAGGAAATCTAACAATGCAATCTGTTTTAAACTTTAAGATACTTTATAACACATGATAAAGTATAAAGAAGAATGGCATGTCGCATTTCAAGGGGGGGTGAGGGAGGAGCGCGAACAAAATTAGGAAATATAGCTGGACGATCTGTTTGAAACTTTAATATAGCTTATAAAACATAACAAAAATTTTAAACATCAGGCCGCATCAAAAATCATGGTGACCATTACCCCACTTCGCCTAAGGGGGCACTTTTCTAAATTTGGCAGATACCCGTCATGTGATATATCATAGCATTTCGGGGGGGGGGGGGGGGTGCATAAACAAAATTAGGAAATATAACAAGACGAATCTGTTTGAAGCTTTACGATAGTTTAGGAAGGGTTTGACAAAATTTAGAAGGTGTTCCATGGAGATAAATGTACTGGACGTTTTTAAAGGAATACTAAACAAAACCCTTTGTGCGATCTATGATCACACTTACCCACTTGTTTAGTCTTCTGCTCAATTTCATATGTCAAACGGAATTTTCTGTTTATCCTATGTTGTTCAGGACTTCATTATAAGTCTTATTAATTAATCCTATGATTTTGGCCAGGGTATTGTGACACATGTTATTCCTTAATAAACTATTTTTGTGTAATTTTATTCCTTAATAAACTATGTTTTGTGTCTTTTTTTCTACACTGCACTAAGTTAAAATATAGAGACAAATTTTAATATCTGGGTTAGACATTTTGGAGCGCAACAGCGCTGCTCCTTTCATTTCTAGATTACATGTTTAACTACATGAGGAAAAAATAACACATTTAAAATATATGCTTAAATAATGGGTTTTTTAGAGTCATAAATTATTATTTTAGTTTAATGTCTTTGGTCCATAATAAAGTTTATTTATAGCTGTAAAAACACTGTTCACTTAAATATTAGTTATTACACACTTGATGTGTCCTTGTTAAGTTTTTCTGCGCTGACAGATGAATGTTTAGGTGATTTATTGGATGTAATCCGGAAGTTATATTTCTTTAATGATTTGGAAATGATGAGATATTGACAGTTATTGATAGTTTGTAAACAAAGGATGTAATAATAATTAACTGAGGTGATTTGGGATTTTTTCTCTGAAGAGATTAATATTTCTAATAAAAATAAGGCAGTAAAAAGGTTAAATAATTGAAAAGTTTAAAGATTTTTGACTTCATGTGTTTTTGTTTGAAATTTTTATATTTGTGTGTGTGGGGAGGGTGAAAGATTTCCTTGGAATTTGTAAATCAGTGGAAATGTGGAAAATTTTCACAGAAATAAAGTAATGTAGATGGTATGGTATGATTGAATGCAATAAACAACATCAATCATTGAGCAACGAGAATGTCACCTATGTGCAAGGGGGAAAAAAAGGAGAATTCACCTCTTCCAATTTGGTGATTTTTACCATTCCTTTCCTGGCCAAATGAAGCATTTTGTTGGGATTTGGTGCAATGGCTATTAACAGTGAGAACTATCTCTGTCATTACATTTTTTAAAGTAACCATGATATATAGGCAAGAAGGTACAGTACACAATAACAATTTAGAAAATCCATTTGGCAGTGTAATCCTTTAATGCATATAGCAAGTCAGAAAATTGAAAAGATATTTAATAGACTGCTGAGAAACAGGGTATTACGTCACAAACCACATATAGTTTGGGAATAGCCAAATGTAGGAAGAGCAAGCCGTTGAAATGATGGTTGTACATTATTAAATAGACTAGCTGGCTTCGCCCGCTAGCGGGCCCCTCTTCTTTTTTATAAAATCTCGAAAGAACGTAACTTGCCTGCGAACGAACCTCGAACCTGAAAAATCGCGTTCGAACGAAAGTCGAACCGGGTCCCCGCTGCCTTCGGCACCGTATAGCTGCGCACGAACTACAAACTCTTTTAAAAAAGCCTTTCGTTGTAATGAAAGTCGAACCTGGTCCTCGCTGCCTACGGCACCGTATAGCAGGCGTGCTGCGCACGCACTGCAAACACTTTTTAAAAAGCCTTTCGCTATAACTAAAGTTGAACCTGGTCCTCGCTGCCTACGGGACCTTATAGCAGGCGTGCTGCAAACTCTTTTTAAAAAGCCTATCGCGCAATAACGAAAGTCCAACCTGGTTCACGCTACATTTTTTTATACTTTTCTTATGTGTTATAAACTGTCTTAAACTTTTAAACAGATCGCCTTGTTAGATTTCTTAATTTAAATGGAATCGCGGTCTGTTAGTTCCACATTCCACCACCAGGGAGCGCAGTGTATTCTTAGCAAAACTGTATCTGACTGAAAGTCCGTTAAACAACCTATCAGTAGATATATTATTCGAGGTGTTTGCGGTCTTAAGTAAGAATTTAGTATATTTGCTGAAATTGCTATTCGGAAATACTGGTAACTTAACTTTAGACATTTTCATATTTAATAAGTAGCAGTTATCTGAAGACTCCGTCAGAAAACCGGATCAGAAACGGTCAGAAAGGCAAAGGTAAAAAAAAAAGAAATATTTCGTCCCTCCTCCTCCCCCCTCCTGCCTGAAATTTCACACGTCATTTTATATAATTTTTTTCTTATGTGTTATAAACTATCATGAAGTTTCAAACAGATCGCTTTGTTAGATTTCCTACTTTAAATGAAATCGCGGTATGTTAGTTCCACATAATTATAAGGGCAAAAATTACCGAGTTGTTGTCATAACTTCATGGTCGTGCCTCGTAAGTCAAAGCTTGCATGTTATTCAGTTCGGAATTTACTTTACCTTTATTTTAAGGTGTATATTGAGGTGGTGCGTAGGAAATTTAATGCGATTTCGCTTTATCTCCCAGATTGAAAGGATTTTCCTTCGATAATGAGTTGTTAATTAGCTAATAACTTCGGTAATTACCGCGGGATTTTTTCGAAACCCCGCGGTGGAAGTCTGTTTTTCTGAGAAAACGGCGGCCCGAATCGACATATTATAAGACTCTCTGCGTTGCCTGTGAGAAAAGTAGTTCCTGCGACACGGGCGATGTGCACAGACAGACAGTCAGACGTTTACGGACATTAATAGTAGTAGAGATGATGATAATGCAAAGAAATCCTATATTTTTTCATATTTCCTTAAATACCTCGGCTCCTATTGGTCGGAGAGCTTAGATCTCGCGCCAAAAGTAGCTCCAAAGCACCCAAGCAAACTTTTCCCCGCGATTATTTTGCCGTCTTCCAATTTCCTCTAACTGTATTAGGGGCCCGGGTAGGGCCCCTTTAAAATATTTTTCGTAGTAATTTCAGCAATTATGTTAAATTATTGGTTAAGACCGCCACCCTCCTGATCCATGTATCTATGGAAAGGTTGTGTGAAGGAGTTTCGTTCAGATACGCTTTCGTTAAGATTAGAGTGCGCTCCCTGGTGGTGGAATATGGAACTAACATAACACGATATAGCTAAAATTAGGAAATCTAACAATGCGATCTGTTTGAAACTTTGAGACAGTTCATAACACTTAATAAAAAGAACTTTCCGTAGATACATGGGTCGGGAGGGTGGCGGTCCTAACCAATATTTTAAGAAATTTAGAAAAATGCTCCCCTAGGGGGGTGAAAAGGGGGAGGATGAGAACCGAAGATGCATAACTTGAATCAGCCTTCACAGACCTTTCCTATGATATATCACATGGCGGGTAACAGATAAATACAGAAAAGTGGGGGGGGGGGGAATTGGGGGGATGGACACCGGAGATGCATAAACATAGTAGCAAGAGGGGGGACAAACTGGGCTCGTGATGTCCAACAGTTTTATATGAAACACCGCTGAGTTAAGTCAAAACCAGAAGAAGTTGCAAAAGTTAACCCGTTATGGGCACGCTGAGAGGGGGAGGGGGGATGAGAAAGATGGGGAAAAACTGGGCTCGTGATGCCCAACAGTTTGATGAGAACTCTCTCTGAGGCGGAACTTCCTACTTATAGGAGCAAAAGTCACCGAGTTATTGTCTTTTGAAAACAAATGTTTGCAAAAATTTGCTTTTTTTGGCCATAACTTTCTGGAAAGACCTCGTAAAGCTTAGTTAACATGATTTTCAGCTCGGAAATACCTTTAATTTAAGGTCTATTATGTGGGGGGTATTAGCTTAAATTGAAAAGTTCAATAAAAACGGTCGTAACTTTATGGTCGTGCCTCGTATGTCTAAGCTTGTATGTTATTCAGTTCGGAATTTAATTTACCTTTATTTTAAGGTGTATGTTGAGGGGGTGCGTGGGAAATTTAATGATTTCGAGTCTCAGATTCAATTTTGAAAGGATTTTCCATCGATTATGAGTTGTTAATTAGCTAATGACGTCCGTAATTACGGCCGGATTTTCTCGAAACCACAAAGTCCGTTTTTCTCGGAAAATGGCGGCCCGAATCGACATATAATAAGACCCTCTGCGTTGCCTGTGAGAAAAGTAGTTCCAGCGACACGGGCGAGTGTTACCAACATACAGACAGACGTTTACGGACATTAATAGTAGTAGAGATTTGCCAAGAGCAAAGTATACAAAAACGCAGTGTAAGGGAAATTTCTTTGTGAGGTATGTAAATTATGGCCCTAGCATGAATACGACTTTGCTAAAATAGACACTCAAGATATCCTCCGATAACTACCTCATGTGATGAATTTTGCATCGCATTTAGTAACATAACTAATTTTTTTTTTAACTTGTATATTTATGGCATTTACTTGACATGAGAATAAACTAAAACCACAAGAATTAAAGGCACATGATAATGAAAATGAGATGATGATGTAAGGCTCGCAGTAAAGAATTATTTTTAACGTAAAAGGATGAGGAAAATTAAAATTTAAAAAGCTAAGAAAATTTGATAACCTATAATTAAGAATCTTAATTTACAAGTAAATTCGATTTCAGAAAAAGGGATAATATATGAAAAATTTCATCACAACAACTATATAATGTTATTTGATTATCTCTTTTAAAAATAAGTTAAATATTTTAAGGAAAGGTTGCTTCCTTGATATTATTGTTTTTATTTTCCTACAGTTTTTTTACCAATAAAATGCAAAGTAACACCAGAAAAATTATGCAGTTTAAATTACACAGATTTGTATAATCAATTACCTTAAAAATGGAAATCAATTAAATACAGGTAAACACATATTTACTCAATTAGTTTACATTTAAAGTCTTAATTAACAATAGATAATATCGACTCTTAAAGCATATTCATTGAAACTTATACCAATGAAGAGTATATATTTGATATATTAGTGTATTTGCAACTTTATCTTTTTCATTTTTTCTTACTTTGCTTTCAATTTTGATTCTTAGAAATAAATTATTATTAAGTGAACATCCAAAATTTTGTTTTGTTCTGAAATATCGTTCTATTAACTTCTTTGACATAATTGTGCATTTTGCTATGATGGCACATTTATTTAATGGAGGATTTCAAAATTTTTTAGCCAACGTATATGTGGTATTTCTCAAATATTTAATGTAAAATTGAAAAGTTTTTATTTTGTTTATTATTACTACTACTACTACAACCTTTATTTGAAATTTTAGATAATTATTTAAAGGATATGTTACTGAACGAAAAATTACATTGTCCAATTTGAATAATTTAAATACAAAATTAATTTCCATAGTTAAGTTGATAAAAATAAAAAAAATTCCTGGTGAATATATATATATATATATATATATATAATAAATTTGAAATCACAAATATATGAAGAAATTGATAAAGTTCTAAAGATGATTTAGAAATATATATAGTATATATATATAAGTATGCATGCAATACATTTCAACACCAAATTAACATTTCCTGCATTTTTTATTATGTACATGATACTTAATTAAAACACAGCAATTTGGTAATAAAATGTGCAGTCAGTATATTAAAAAAAAAAAGATGTACATCCCTTTATTCACAGACCGTTTACAATAAAATCACACTTCAGCCATTAGACTCGGATTATTGTCTGCTCGCAGAGCATTAATATGATTTATGAAATAGAGATAATCTAAATATTAAACATTGCAACATTTTTTTTTTTAAAGTAAATATAGACTCATTAAATCAATCAAAATATATTGGAAAAAAGAAAGAAAAAATTTATTGTATTGGAGAAGTTGTGATAGGCAAGATCAATACTTATCTATCTACTCACTTTCTTTGCAATGTCATGTGTTTATTCTTTCATCTTAATGGAATATTAGTAATTAAAGATAGACATATATGCTTTCTTCTTTTTGTTTATTCAGTCCTCTTACATTTTTTTTTTTTTTTTGAAATATTCACATATTTTTTCTTTTTTGATTTCTTCCTGTTTTCACCCTTTAATTATTATGATGCACTATTTAGGAGTGCCTCTATGGAAGAGAATCGATGGAAGTTTTGGTAAAAGCAAATACCAGTGTTCCTTCTGCATATATTCTACTTCTAACAAGTTTGATATGAAGAAGCATATGCCAGTACATACTGGTGAACGTCCATTCGAATGTAACATATGTGGTAAAAGATTTTCAAGGAAAGACACTCTAAAGAGCCATGTGATTGGGAAGCATTAAGCAGTAACATTTTTTTCTTTGTTCTATTTTAATGTATAATTTTTTTAATACTTGAAAGTATTTAAAATTACATTTTTATAATTGTTTCAAACTGTAGATAAAGTTAAGGGATTTAAATTCACATGTTAAGATATTAAAATTTCTTTTAAAATTTATCATTGTTTTTCTATGTTTTAAGTTTATGTGATATCTCTATCTACTCATACAATCTGCATATCTATCTACAATCTGTACATTTCAAGTATTAATATACTTTTAAAATAAGCATTTTAGTTAAAGACTTAAAGACATAATTTAAAATAACTTTAGAAATGTTTGTGTATCATGGACACCAGCAAGGGAGAAGGGAATGGCCATCCCCTCCCCTGCCTAGATTTCGAAATTAACTAAATTTCTTTTTTTTCTGATGATGTCAAAAAAAAAAAAAAAAAAGAGCAAATACAGTGGAACTTCCTTTTAACGAAGTTTTCTACTTCGTGAAATTTTCTGCTGAATCTGTACTTTGAACACCATTAACATGTAAATTAATCTCCATATTACGAAAAATATATTCTATATAACAAAGTTTATTCCACTTATCCCAACAAAACCTGTTAAGACATCTGAATATCCAACTGACGATGACATATTTCAAAGTGTAATAAAATGTAATGAAGAAACTACAGCGAGTGATGAATATGATAATGAAGAAGTTGAAAGAACTTCAAAAGAAGAAATACTAAAAGACTTCGGCACAATAAAAAGGAGATTCCAGTTTTACGAAAATTTTACAGATGAATTGTTCAGATACTTACGAAAGTGCGAAAATTTTTATGAACAGTGTATTTTTTATAAAGAACTTGTATGAAGTAATATTACAGACTTTTTTAAAGTTAAGAATTTAGTATGCTGAGTAAAAAGAGAAAGGATAAGCCGCGCTTCCGTTGTTTGTTTACCTCTTTTTATTGTGCATGTTTTTAGACATTACTCTAATTACATTTTTGTCATTTTTCCAAATTTTCCATTTTATGTGTAATTTTCATTTTATGAATACTTATTGTATTATACAAATTTCATGAATTTAAGTTAGATTTCTATTTAACGAATCTTCTTCACAATGAAGCGTTTAAGTGTAACAATGAGACTTCGTTAAATGGAAGTTTCACTGTAGCTTAAAATAATTTAACACTAAGTCAGAGAGGAACTAAGAATTTTTCACCAGGAACAAAGCTCCCGAACCTTCCATGGAAGTCAGTTTAAATTCTTAATTTTTCTATTTGAAAGATGCTAGTAGAAATTTATTATGTTTAATATTTTTTAATTCTTAATTTTTTGCATTATTTTTTTGAGTTCATATGTTTTAAAAATTGTTTTACACAAGTGTTCTTAGAAAAAATTCTTAGTTTAGCTTATTTTATGTTTATATTCTCCACTTAAAAAAAATAATTATTATAATAATAAATAAATATGCAGGTTAAGCTGCAGCTACATACCACAGGCACAAAATCTTGCCTGTCTGGATTTAATTCTGCTGACACCCATATTGTTTATTCATGTGCATAAGAGAATGCATATATTTTGAATATTGGGTATTTGTTAGTTATCCAGCCGACCAATTTCGCCAAATTATATAAATCGCCAAACCCCCCGGCAAATTATACAAATTGCCATAATTTTTATTTTAAATAACGAAAGAACAAATAAATTAGTATAACATTAATAAAAATACAGATAAAAGGTCGAAATAAAAATCACTTGATGATGTAGACACATGTTGTCAAGTGAATGTGACATTTACGATCAACCATTATTGGCATTTAATCGTACAATTTGGCGACAGTAATTTGGTCGACGGGATAACTAACAAGTACCAAATATTGTATGTGTTAATTATTTTTTCTTTTTTTTTATGGAATTTTTGTTACTTTTATTTCCCATTACTGAAGGTTTTTGATTTAATTAATTATACACAAAGATTAAGAAATGTTTTTGTAAAATTACAAACACTTTCCAAACACATTATATTTCCACATGCAAATATGCTTATAATTTCAGTTTCTCAATCAGTCTATCCATCTGTGCTTTATCAAAGAATCAGATCTGCTGACAGAAATTATGAAACCCATTACACACTATTCAATGAGCCTCCATATATGCATGTACTGTATATTACATCTTCTGAAGGCCACCATCAATTCAAGGATTGATATAGCATTTCCTTTTGATCCCCTGCCTCTTGTTTAACAAAAGATTGCTTTGATTAAAACAAAAAGAGGTGGGTACATGAAATTCATTTTTTGTCTCTTCCAGTAGGGTCAAAAACAGTTTTCTAAGATGTTTTGGTTGTTGTAATATTATTTAGCATCTGTGTTTACAACCTCTTTGATTGAATTTTGTTTGAAGATTATTTAAGTGTGTTATATAAGGTCAAAGACATATGTTTCTTAGCAAATTTTAATGTATTTCATTTATATCAATCATTTTTTTTTTTTCATTACGAAGTGCTCACACATCCATCTTAGATTTTTATGTATTAATATGTGTATCAAAAAGTAAAATGCATTTTAAAAATATATGATGGTGTTATGAGTGCTTCATATGGAAACAAAAAAAAAAAGAAAAGATATAATTGATGTACATTAACATTTTCTAAATAAATTCCTGGTCTTGTTTATATTACATTTAAATAACCTTCATACAAATTTCAGTCACAGAGGTAGTTTATAGAGATCCTAAATTACATTCAATCAAAAATATCTCTAATCTTTATAAAAGGAAAACAATTTTTGAATTATTGAAGACAAAAATGTGCCTTATCTACACACATCTTTTAAAAGAATTGATTATGTAGATTGCAGCATGTTCATTATCTAATATATAAAAATGAAAATTTGTCTGTCTGTTTGCAATTCTATACAAATCCACAATTTGGAAGCCAGAATTGTTAAAAGTTATGTACATGTGTATTAAAACACAGTCAAGTTAACTAAAGTAATCCTGAATTGAAATAATTTATAATTAATTTTTAATTAATAAAAAGCCACCAATTTAACAGCAATTTCCTATCAAATTTAAACATTTTTCGTTATAGCAGTTGCCAAAATTAAAAATCCTCAATAAAATTCTTACCACAACAATTACTTTTTTATTGCAAGATTTTCCACGTGAAAAATGAAAATGAAATAAATAGTTTGACGATCTAAAAGAAAAGTTAATATTGGAAATATAATGGACGTCAGCAGGCGAATATATAATGTCATATGAGTTAGAAAAAAACGTATTGAAACATGCTAAAAACCCGATTATGGAAATATTAGCATATTTTAATATTTTGAGTTTCTCTGAATTAGTTTTCGCGATTTTTAAATCTATTCCATACTAGCAAAAGTACCCAGCATTGCCTGGAATTTTAAGAATGTTTGTTTTAAAAAATCAATTTCAAAATGAAGCATACAGTATAAAACAAACAATAAAAAAAAGCATTTATAGCTGTTGCGTCTGTTATATAAATTTATAAATTTTTATATTGGGTTTTCATTCGATTCATGTGTATAACATTCCAACTGTTTTTTTTTTTTTTTTTATTGTGTGTTTAATTTTGAAATTGATTTTTCAAAACAAACATTCTTAAAATTCCGGGCAATGCCGGCTACTTTGGCTAGTTCAAAATAAATGCTTTAATTTGAATACTTGCTTAATCATCAGTAACAATTGAACGGGTGAATGGAAAAGGGATAACATATTCCAAAAATGTAACAAATGAACTGAGATAGTTTAATTAATAATAACTAATTAATCAGTATTTTTCTTTAACATTTATAGGATGAATCCTCATTGACTAGAACTACTATAGAATAATGGAGAACATTTCTCTAAAATTAATTTTTTTTCTTTTTCTTTTTCCTCAATATTTACATCAGCATGAATGTTATCCTTTTTCCACTCACCCATTCAATTAATATTGTACCCAGAGAACTGTCTCAAAATATTTTCACCATAACACAGTATTTCTTAATTTATTCATGTTCCCATGCAAAAATCACAGAATTTCCACATTTTTCTAGATAAAACATTAGAGATTCAATTATGTGTGTGTTGAATGTAATTCATAAAATCATTTCAAGTTCATTTAATTTTATTTATTACATGAGTTACAATCTTCAAATTAGGTGAATAATTGTCTAGACCATGACCAGTACCAAATTTAAAATTAATAGAGAATTTTATGATACGTAAAAAAATACATCTTTAAAAATTATTATAAACACAATATATATTTTCTGTCAAAATAATGAGATTTTCTGCTAAACTAATGCCCCTTTTCCTCCTAGAATGAACACTGCCTTTATTATACATTTTAATTTTATTTTTTTTATTCAATGTTATGAAAATATTTTTTGTGTGAAAAAGTTTTGTTTCAAATGCTTATTATTATTAGTTTAATTCTTGTAAATTTCTCATAATTGAACCATTATGTTACATTGAAATATAATATGAAAGGACTTCATATCTTCTTAGAACATAAATAAGGTGTTATTTTAAAGTTTTCTAAATTGGAAGAGAGGTGAAAGAAAGCTAAAATAAATTAAGATATTATTTTACTTATATTTTCTACATTTTGATGAATTATTGAATTTGAATTTTTTTTATTTACATTGAGTCAAATTATATGTAAAGTACTTCTATAAAGATATGCTTGTTCTGCAGTGTTCGTTTTTAGTTTTCTTTCTCCTCCTCCACCTCCTCCACCTCACCCAGAAAACTCTAAAATTGTGTTTTTGTATTATACGTATTTGTAAATCATACACAAGCTTAAGTATGTGTAGAAATAGTCATAATCAGTGATATTATAGAACTTTGTTAATTGTTTATTTCTTCTGTAAATCCATTCCTAATAATTAAAAAAGAATTCAAAATATTAGTTATGTTAAAGATTGCCATAATACTGCATTTTAACCCTTAACTTGTGAGATGGGGTGTTTTGCATCCCAGAGAAATTTAAGTTCTGAAATATTACCATTTTACATTACTAGATGGATTGTACACTTACATATCTATGTACACTTGCAGTACTTTTTCAGTTATTTTTATACAAGTAAATAATGCAAATCTTATTTTAATTCGCTAAATTTTGTGGAGTGCACAGGAAATCAAATTTTGGGGTTACATACACCCGACCTCACCACTTACGTTATAAAAAATCATCTCACCACTTAAGGTTTAAATGCCTATAAGCAACTTCGTTATTTTAAACCATTTTTCACATTGTTTTTTTTTTTTTAATCCAAGAAGTTTTATTGTTGTAGAATCTCTCTTTTGGTTGAAATCACAGGCAAAATATTTACTCACTTACTACCCTGTTAAGATAGCAGTGATCGTAGATTTCCTTTATCATGAGTTGTGTCTCGTCCCCTTCCCCTCCTCTCCTTAAATAGTTGAAAATAATAAGATATAACTTGAAATAATTAGAGACATGAGTGTTGGCAGAAAGAAATCTAGTCAGGTGCAAAATTTTTGGACAGATGTGACTGTGGTCCACAGCCTAGTGCGCTTTTTAAAATGCAGAATATAAATATGAAATAAGCTAAACTAGGAATTTTTTACTAGAACTGTTCATGCAAGACTATTTTTAAGGCAAGCATATCTAATAAAAATTTAACAATTACAAAATATTATTTATTCAAAAATAACTTTCTGTCAACATATTACAAAATAGAGAATTGAAACGGTTCTTTCTTTTTATCATCAGGGATGCTCTTCCCCTTGAACACCCCCACCCCCCCTCTGCTAAGATAAATTTGAAACACATAAACATAAAAAAAAAAACATAATAAGCAATGCTCTTCCATCCGGGTGGTGTCAGTCAGAAGATCAGACCCCCCCCCCCCTTCCTCCCCCTCCTCCCGATGAAAAATTCTTAGTTTTTCTTTCTCTTAGTATTTGTTTTAAAATTACTTAAAAGTAATAAATTTTATAATTTTTTTTTTAAATTAATAAGAAAATTTTAAAAAAAGTTTATATAATTAAATTTCAAAATCCAGGACAATTGCCCCACCATCCACTCACCCCCTTTTCCAAAAAAAAAAAAAAAAAAAAAATAGAGAAAAAAAATTCCTGCATTCTCTCATGATTATTGTTATTGATTGAGTAGTACTTTGGTTCTTTCTGTGTATGTGTGTTCATCTTTTCTCTCTCTTTCTCATTTGTAATTATTGACAAATTGCTGTCATTGGACAAAAAAAGGTATTTTCATAGCTATTACGAAAAGATAAAATTAAAGGATTTGAAATATAGTCAAACACTAAGGGTTTTTTTTTTTTTTTTTTTTTTTTTGTACTGCCTTTTTTTTATACAATAAAATTTATTCATAATGCTAATCTTTTGCAATGATAGCTCATAGATTTAAAAAGACTTGTTAGTTTTAAGTGTAATTGTTTTGTATGTGTTATTGTTTTAGTTATCTCAAATTTTCTGGGACACCCTTTAACTTTTGAACTAATTTAAAACATCACTTAAAATATGTGCTCATAGAAGCATAGTCTGCTGATGATAACTTGGTTGATAACATTGAAAGAGTTTACAATACCATGGGAGAAGAAAGTTGATAACTCATTTTTATGTTATACATAGATTTTATTATTAAGTTGTTTAAATTCTACGTAAGGGTGTATATAATGATACTTAAACAAAAGTATTTTTCTATGTATTTGAAATATTCAAGCATGAAAGAGTTCCTCCTAAAGGAGGAATTCCACCTTTTTAAAAGTGATTTTGGACATTCTCTGGATTGATGCAAAAAAGCAAAGAAAATATTGGAAGCATATGGGTGTGTGTTTGTGAGAGGGGGGGGGGGGGGTGCGTCTGGAAAATTAATAATCAGACACTTTGTCTACTCAAATTCGTAGAGCTTCATATTGCTGAGCAGAAGAGCCATCAAATCAAAGGCGAGCTTTTATTATAAGCATCTGAAATTGGTGTAAATGAAGTTCTTTAAAGCGTCTTAAAAGGGAAAGGAAGTTTGTTTCCGTAAGGTTCTTTTTGGAGTAGAATATTTTGTTCTATTTATACAACACTTTTGAGTAATTTCAGTGATGTATGGTGGAGCAAAGATCAATTTGACGTGCATATATTTAGTATGGAGAAAACACTTTACAAGGGTAAAATCTTAATTTTCCAAATCATTCAAAATAATATTTATTTTGAAAAATTAATCTCTGTACTTCACATATAAGTTCATAAGACATATTTGGATTTATACCATTTCAAACTGTCTTCAATTTTCTGTTTTAATTCAATGAATCTATACATTTATTATTAGTTTAATTTTTATTTTGTATTTAATACTTTCTACGTTACAAAAAGAAAATGAAAATTGCGTGTACCTACAGTTACATTTCATTATTATTGTATGAATAACTGTTAAAATGTGTAAATTATAAAAGTTTGGCCCTATTGTATAAATGGAAAAGAAATTTCCACCTTTTTTTCTATTTCCCACTTTCATGCCTGAATATTACAAGAAATACATCAAGGTATTAAAAATTTTAAATGCATAAATAATAAAACATCAATTTGTGTTTAATTCATTTTCCATTGTAAAATTTTAAATTTATATATATAATCAAAAGTTTACCTTTTTTTTTTGGAAAAGAAAAGTTGCTGTTTGGCCTAAAATTTTGCCTATGTAGTTCAGCTATTCGGTCAAATCACTATTTGTCACATCCCTAAAATAAACTCATCTGAATTTGCAATACTCATCGGCCAGGTTATCATTTGCAGATTATAATACACACATTTAAATCAAACCATATTATTCTCAGTAGCTATATGTTTTTTTTCCAGATGTATGTCTTTTATTTAATATGCCAGCAGTCAGTTGGGAAAACAGCATAAAAATATTCTAATGGATGTAAATTATTTCATATTTCTGTTTTGTATCAAGAAAGTAAAATAAAATCTTGTTTGTTTGTAAATTGATTTTTCTTAATTGAATTTTTGTTATTGCAGTGAAAAGTTGGTGAGTAAAAAGAGGAGAGGAATAAAAGACAATCTTTGTAGCTATATCTGCTTTAGACTATAAAGATTTGCAAAAAAAAATTTTTTTTTTTTAATTAGTTTATTGATTGATTTATTAGCTTTGAATAATATCACTACTTATTGTCATTTTTTAGTTTGCAATTATAAAAATTAAACATTCATCATTTATCTGAAGTTTAGAAATGTGCTTCTTAGATGTTAACTTTTTTTTAAAAAGTCAATTGAAGATATTTTGAACAAAAAATTTTACTTAATAAGTGAAATGAAATAAATATGGCATAGGAATAAGATAAATTTTATTAAATAATTTTTCAGGCTCAAAATATCTTTATTTTTAATTTTGAAAAAAAAAAAAAAAAAAAAACTTGGAAGGTTAACAGCTATTTTATTGATTAATTTCATTCTACTTATAGAGAAAATAGCTTCAATTTGATCTATAATAATAAGGAAAAAAGTTTGTGTGTGAGTGTGTCGACGGTGTTCTGAAGAGACCGCTGCACGTACAGTTACAAAATTTGGGGAAAAGATACGTTTATATATGAAGTTTCGCACCTCGAAGCCCGATTTTCGATTTTTGATTAGTTTTTTTTTATTTAATTTTTTATGCAACTTTTAGTGCTTTTAAGTTTTGAGGCGAGTTTTCCACATTAGTGAAACGAATACGGTTTCTTTCTTTTAACCCAATATAGTAAATTTTGTTCTACTTTCAAAAAAGTTTATTCGGAATTCGTACATCGATTTTTGAATTTTTAGTGAATTTTGTAGAAAGTCTGTAAAAAAAATAAAATACTTTCGAGTATTTGGCGCGAAAAGACAAAAGTGTCATGCGATTTGGTGAGCAGTACTTTTCCTCGCCAAAAGCAAAAGATTTTAATGCACCTGAAAATTGTTTGTTAATAGATTTTTAGAATGCATGTAAAAAGTATTTAATAAGTTTAAACATAAACAAACAGTGAGAGAGTTTAATAAATACATTTTTTCATATTACATATTTATGTTGCTTGTTATTTAATTTTATTACTTTAAAAATATCTACTCATTGAAAACATTACTTAAAAAACTTCATATATAAAAAATACTTTCATATATTTGAGTGTATTCCAAAAAAAAAAGGCAAGATTCATTTAACTGTTAGTCATTTCAATATCAAAGAATTTGTTGTTTCCATAGCAACAAAATTGAATTAACAGCGCTCAATTGGACTTAATTTTGAGATATTGAAACAATTTTAATTTATTATAATTTTGTTTTAATTCTAAAATTTGATACTTAACTTTCATTATAAATATATATGTTACGGTTAAAGCAAGAATTAAGGGTAAACCTAGGTTTTTACCAGTTAAAGTGCAGATTACCCAGGCCTTGCGGATAAAGGCCGAAGAGTTCCCAACACTTCTATCTTTAACCGGTTAAAGTTAGGTCTAACCAATCTTGGTCGGTTAAAGCCCAAAATTATTATAAAACATCTTTTTAGAAACATATTAAAACTTTGTAATCAAAAATTTTGTTTGTTCCTTTGTTGCAGAAACTGAATGAAAAAATTTGAGTAATTGAAGAATTTTAATGCAGAAACTGAAAGGAAAAGAAAAGATCAGTACTTTAAGAACAGAATTTACACAAAAGTTTACACAATAATTTAAAAATTAGTCCATGAATAACATTTAAAGAGTGATTTAATTTACACATTTAATTTGTATTTTAGATAGCGTTAACCTTTTTTTTTTAATATTACCACAAATACAACACTTTAACCATGCAGTTTAAACAACTGATGCACCTTAGTAAATGCTATCAAACAGTACTACTAATTTTAATAATAATCTTATCAAATGGTTTAATCTCATAAACGAATAATAACATATGGAGTAGATGTGCCAATAATGGATACTCTTAAGGAATTTCTTTAAATTTATTTTTAATTAATACTTATAATTATTATATTCTGTGTTTTTCAATATTATATTAATCTATAAACAATATTTAATCATTCTCATACTCTCATTTCTCAATATGAATCAAAATTTAATTGTAAATAACAGAAATATATCAAAACGCCCAAAATTCCAGTAATGAACACCCCACAAAAAAATAGATATAATTGTTCTTATAACTATATTTGATATCAGATTTTAATAATTTCGGGCTTTAAGCGACCAAGATTGGTTAGACCTAGCTTTAACTGGTTAAAGATGGAAGCGTTGGGAACTCTTTGGCCTTTATCCGCAAAGCCTGGGTAATCCGCACTTTAACCAGTTAAACCTAGGTCTACCCTTCATTCTTACTTTAGCCGTAACATATATATATATATGACAAAACTATAGTTAAATCAAACTAAAACTGACAAAACTAAAGTTATTTATGTTAAATTTATTTAAACAAGTTCAATATGAAACATTTTTATCTTAAAGAGTATTCGACATGAAAAAGTATTTTTCGAAATTTCATTTCATCGCAAATTAAACAAAATTTTCATTATTTTTTTACGAACATTCCATCGAGGTTCCTCCCAGAGTTGTATAACATAGACGCACACCATGCGTGGAAATTTTTCCGCAAAATTCGGAACTTTGCGGAAAATTTTTTAGAAAATAAAAACGTAATTTTGTTCTCGTAACTTTTTTTTTTATATACCGAAAAAATAAAAGTATATCCAAATCTTGTGTACAATTTATTTGTTTGCCAGAGGTGATTCTGTTCCGAATTTTCCGAAAATGTAAGGCATTCGGTTGCGAACATTAAAAAAAAATCGGCCGTCAAACTAATTTCGTCAAAGGATCGCGAAAAAAACACGAATTACGTCAAAAGGTCGCGGAAAAAGCGCGAATTACATCAAAGGATTGCGAAAAAATGCGAATTTTGTAAAAAAATCGCAGAAAACATGCAAATTTTGTCAAAGAATCGCGAAAAAAGCTAATTTCGTCAAAGAATCACAGAAAAAAAGCAAATTTCCTCAATAAACGAATTTTTTAAAAGCATAGCAAAAAAGACCAAATTTTGTCAAAAGATCACGAAAAAAATGCAAATTTCGTAAAAGTGACGCAGAAAAAGGTGCAAATTTCGTCAAAAAATCGCGAAAAAACATTAAATTCGTCTGAAGAATCGCAGAAAAAATGTAAATTTCGTCTAAGGATCTTGGGGAAAAAACTGATTTCATCAAAGGATCGCAGAAAAAACACGAATTTCGTCAAAGGATCGCGAAAAAACGAGAATTTCATCAAATGATCGCGAAAAAAAAATTAGGAATTTCGTCAAAGGGCCGCGGTAAAAACTCATCGGCCTCTTTAATGAATATACTTATGAATGGACCTCTCACTACAAAATGCGATTTGGTTGTTTCAGAAGCAATGTCACATTATTTCTGTGAACAGAGTGACTGGCATTTTATGCAAAGACGTCACAATATTAAGGTTGGGGCTGTTTCTAAATTCATTGACAAAATAATTGATAAGAATTCACCCCTTCTTATCATGGATTTTTAGCTTTAATTTTTTTAACCAAAATAATTATTCTTTAATTAATATTAATTTTTAATTTAAATGGTAATTATTTTAAAATTACTGGTTTTAATTCATATCTTTAAAATAATATAATCGTTATAATAATTATTGAACATTAAATTAATTTGTGGAAAGTTTTTGACCCGATATTTATGTGCGCAGAAAGTTTTTGGTTTTATACAAGTCTGGTTCCTCCAAAAAAAATTTTATAAACATATATAGCCACACGAGAAGAACACTCTGTAATTTTTTCAGATTTTTCTGAATATGCCCGTATGGAGATCTTCCTTGTGAGTATTGGAAAGTTAACAGTAAAAATACAAATATTGTAAATTTATTTTATTTGCATGAGTGTAAGTGGTTTAAAGATATAAGAAACTTCATTGAGGCAAAATGCTAATACAAAAATTACCGAAAATGATATGTAAAAAAAAAAAAAAAAAAAAAAAAAAAAAATCCAGTTAAAAGCTTTTTTCTTAGTTATATATATTTTTTTTCCTTACAAAAAACAATATTTTAAATACATTTTTAAATTTAACTACTTTTAAAAATTTTGTTTTCCCTTTACATGAATATATTACAAAAAATAAATAAATATTTTTATTATTAAAATTTTAGCTTCCGTACTCACCACAGTAGCTTTCTTTGCTTAATTTAACTTCATTGTTTATAATGGATCATTCCAACTGATTAAAGGATATGATAATTTCAGTTGCATTTTCTGTTTCAAATAGCCATTAAAACTAATTAAAGTAAAAAAGTATATAAGTTTCACCTAATATTTTCTGGAATTTGGATTTATTTAATAAAAAACCTATAGTTTTCCAACAGGGTGTTCATCTTCCAATGTTGTAGAACCCATAACTTCAGACTTTGATTTAGCATGAAGACAGTAAAAAATATGAAACAGAAATTTTGATCAAAGTTAATGAAACACTTGAGAAATGTGAAACTAATAAATTTTATTATTGATTTTACAAGACTACAAAATTTACCTTAGTAAAACTTTTTTTAAAATTTTATAATGATTCTGTATATTTTTAAGATGCTTATTCCAAATTAATAAAAGTACTCCATTCCTCAGCCTTAAGTTTTAATGTCAAACCTGCAAATCGTCTATTAATGTCATGTCTTTAGTCACTTTCTGGGTTGGGAGTAAGAGATAAACTCCTGTTCTGTGGTTATGTACACAATAGTAGCTGTTTTGGGAAAATAACAAGTGTTTTTATTTTATTCTATATAGATAAGAAAATATTAAAATCAAAATTTTTTTTTACTTTTTTACATGTCTTAGGATGTCTTTCAGGTATTTAACTATTTTTGTAAAATGTCTGTAAGTCTGCGTGTGATGCAAATTTTGTGGTCACTCAATCTCGAAAACTAATACTTTTTCCTGCACTGAATTTAATTATATTTGAGATTCAGTTAGACCTTGACATAAATTGTTGCTGGTTAAGTTTTGGTGTCTGTCACACAACAGATAGTGCTCCAGTGCTGCATTTTTCATTTTTTCTGTGATTGGTAGATCTGAAGAACTAATACATGGAATATCATCTACACCCTGACATAAATAGAAGCTGATTGAATTTTGACTTTGAACACTTTGAACACATCTCAGGGGCGCTGCTATCCTATGCTTCGAAAAAAATTCCTTATGAGGTCCACAATCAATTGATAAAATTTAGAGAACATGATTTGTAGTATTATTAACCACTTCCTAATAACTTGATTAGAAAACATTAGCCATATGCTTTTTGTGATGAACGTTATAGCTTTATCTTATTTTCGATTGTGTATAAATGTGTTTTGTTCTTTTAATTCACTGATCATTGTAACTTTTTGTTAGATTTGAAGAAATGCACTATGCTTTATATTCATAATTGTTAATACTATTATAAATCAATATAGTATTAGAATGGTATTGAAGAAAATTTTGTAATGGCTACAGTACATTAGTTTCTATTAGTCTGGAGTCTTAAAATTTCAATAGATTCTTTAAACAACACTAAATCTCGGATTAAATCAGAATGTTCTGATTGATTGAATTTATATTACTCTGAAAATCATTAGTAATCTGATGGGCCTTCAAATATTTCTTGTAAAACAAGATCAGAAATTTGTGGACCTTATGAAACAAAAAGTAAAGCTATTGAAGATTTGGATACATAAAGGTTTTCTTGTTTTTAGACTTATAACCAATAACATTCCATGAGCAAAAAAGCTGATCATAAGTATTGTATTTAACCTCCCTCAACATCCATATCAATGGAATAACAAATCTAAATACTCTTTTTTTTTTTTTACTAACTTTGGACGATATTATTATATGTATATATAAATATTATACAGACATACATACAATAAATACAATAAACCCAACTGGAGTGAAAAATTAGCCAGAGCCAGGAATCGAACCCGGGACCATAGTATACAAGACTGCTGCTCTAACCACTGAGCTACTCCAGCCGACACCTGGGTCAGCAATTTCTCACTAATAAACCATGTTGAGGAAGTCACCAGCCATCTATATGACAGCCTTGGATGACCGGACAATGATGAATAGATTTTACTATTACATCGATCTACGATAAATGTAATAAAACACACATACTACACTGTGGTTCCGGGTTCGATTCCTGGCTCCGACTAATTTTTCACTCCAGTTGGGTTTATTGTATTTATTGTATGTATGTCTGTATAATATTTATGTATACCTTTAACTGTTGAATGCAGGCGTTATTTATGTGTGTATGTGTGTTTTAATATATATTGTAGTATGTGTGTTTTATGATATTATTATATCTTATACACTAGGGATGGTGAACTTATTTACTTGCATGTGCAAAAAAGTTCACAAATAATATCTGCCATCTCCATACATTGTGGTATATTTATACTGCAACATCATATGTTGCTTTAATTTAATGAAAATTTTGTTGGAAAATATGATTCATTTAAGTGGTATGTTGTTGTAATAAGGAAATAAAATAATTTTTAACTTACAATTAATGCAGCATCTAACTTATATTAACTAAAATTGTATAAAACATATATTAATAATTTATTAATGAGATTTTGCTGTTGTACGTTCAAGGGAGAATGGATTACACCTTTTTCATATTATTTTGTTATTATTAACAATTTACGTAGCAAAATTGTGCTCATTTGTTATTTAGTTGAGTTATATCTTATGAAATTCATTTGAAGTAGTAAAGCTTTTTTAATTTATATAGAAATGCAAAATGGTTACATGTTGGAAACATGCAACACAGATTTTTTTTTTTTAATGTGTTAAATCATGCAAAAATAATTGAATTATTTGAGATAGTTTATACATACATGTTAAACAAGTTTTAATTTATTGTAAAAAATTGTTAATTATTATCAAATTTAATTTCTTTGACATTTTTGTATGTGGCATAGATTCGCCACTCCTGCTTACATGAACATAACTATGTGGAACCCATGATCTATTCTGATCTCCAAGTTTCACTCTAAAGTAGATGAAATAATTTTTGCTAATGGAATGTGTAACACTGCATATATTTAATTTTGCACATAAAAAAAAAGTTTTGCTAAAAAATGTTTTTCCTTTTAATTTAGATTAGGTATTGTAATCACATTAAGCAGATTGTATGCATGTCATAAAAGTAAAGTTTCTGCAAAAATGGTACATGATACATCATTTTTATTATGATTTTTAAATTCAGCTCTAAAAACTACATTAGAAATAGCTAAAATTATCAACAAAAGTTTTTCATTATAGACATGTGATTATTTTTAATATAAGCACAATTAAGATTTTAAAAATAGAAGTTATAAACCTTTCTGGAGGATTTTTTGCATACTTATATTGTTTTTAAAAAAAGTTGCTTAAATTTTCTTTGTCAAGTTTATTTATATGTATTTATATTTTTAAATAAAAAAGTACAATTAGACGAGTTTAAAGATCTATATTTAACCTCATTGCGACTAGCATCTTGTATATGTGTCAAACAAGTCATGTGCAATCCTTAATTTTAACTACTGTATAGAACCACTTATCCGGAATGGTTGGGGTCAGATGTATTCTGGATAACTGGTTGGGCATTAACGCAACATCCATTTGATCAGATTGGTAGATTATATGTGGCTGTAGCATTGATTCTGATATCAAATTGACTATTAGATTACACAAATTAAGATTCAATCCAAACAAGATCAAAAGTTAATTGGAGTTTGAAAGAAGACAATTTATGGGAATATCTTGAAAGCAAAAATTCTTACGTTTTTGTTGCGTAAAAATCAAAATGTCAAATATCTAACTAAATATGCCTTTATTTCAAGTACTAGATGTTTGCATCAAGTTATACAATGCATGTTGTATTGTATCAAGCAATGCACATGTCAAACTGGCACTGTATGGCACTTTTTTTCTGACATCAATGAATTGGGAATATCATTCTGGATAATTGGTTTCATACTGTATTACTATTTCTGAATAATAATTTTTACTTTATTTAATCACAGAATTTCTGTAATTAAGTGAGGCAAACATTACTATTCAGAAATAGCACTGCTCAAAAATTGAAAATTGTGTATGCGACACTCATAATGAAGTGGTTAAGGTGAAGGCAGAAATGAGTAAGTAATTTCAACCACATGTTATTTCAAATATATATATAATAATAGTTGAATACATTTGTTGATTGCTATCTGATTATATACAAACAATTGCACATGTTTTAATAAAAAGAAATGAATTTTTCAATTGATATTATATTACATTGTTTTCTACCTTACCATTTCCACCAATTGCTGATTATTTTGCATGTAAATTTTCATTTTTAATGAAATAAATATTAGTTAACATCCTGTTTTCCATGTTAATATTTTCATGTGGGACACTGGACATAAAAGAAAGAAAAAGCACCAGAACATAGCTGTTATAAAACTTTGAATATGTTATTTTATATATAAAATTTCAATTTTTCCAAATGGGAGAAAACTATTTTTTTTTTCTTCCGAGCATTCCCACACTTGCAGAGGACAAAACCAAAATACTCATTGTCTGTGTGTATTTAGGTTTATGTCTTCTTTCTAATAAAGGGCATTGATATTTCTATGCTAGCATCATTTGAAAAGTTCCATTAATATATAAAAAAGTACTAAAAGAAATGTGGTTAATGTAATATTTGCTGTTATCTTTAAATATGAAAATTGCATCTCCTGCTCACAGGCAAGTGATCTTCAAGGTGTTATTTCACAAGACAGTACTAACACTGGGTTCTCACATAATAAATGTTATGTTGTTCTATTTTTCTGTATCTGTATTTATGTACTCAGTCCAAAATGAGGTGCAGGGTCTTCAGATTTCAGTATTGCCACAGGCCTCGGTCTATCTTCTTATTGCATGTATTTTGATATTTTAAGGCAAATCAAGTTTGGAAATATTAGTAACCAGAAAACTTTTTGCTTGTTAATATCTTTAAAAGCTATTTTACAGTGAATATGTGAAAATAAGTTAATTACTTTTAGTTACTGGAATTTCAATTTCATTGAATAAAAATGTATTATTTGAGTAATAAATAAAATATGCATGCACTTTTATGTATACTGAAATTTATTCACACTGTATATTTTATAGATATGATATTGATTTTCATGTAGTCTGAATTTCTATGTAATTGGAATTTTTAATAACTATTGCTCCATTCTAATTTAATATTTTAGCCAAATCAAGAATTTTATATTAGTTATAATTAATATATCTTGGCAGATCATGATCTTCTGAATAAATAATGTTTCCCTAACTTGAAGCTCTATTTACTAATTATTTTTCATTGCACAAATTGAATTATATTTAATCAGTAATTTCAGGAATGATTAGTACATTTTTCAAAACAAGTATTAGCAATTTTGATGTAAAATGTTGGCTGATCATGGTAATATGTGGAAGAAATATATCTTTAATTGATGAAATTTCAATTCATAGAATGAAAGAATTTTCTTTCAGTAGAAAAATGAAATATACATTATTATGTAATGTGTGCTGAAATTTATGCATACTGTATACATAGGTGCCAAGGGTTACAAATTTTAAATAATACTATTTAAAAAAAAAAAAAAAAAAAAAAAAAAAAAAATTGCCTTTAATTGCAGCTTTTTCACAGAAATATATAATTAAAGAAAAAAAAAATAGTGGTAATCAAAATCCATAACCCTTGTGTTCTCTACATATAATACTGATTATCCTGTGTAAAATTTCTAATGTAATTGCAATCTGTAACTGTTGCCCCTTTCCAATTAACATTTCAGTTAAATCAATAGTATTAGACTAATCAAATTGTAAATAATAATAATATAATGTAAATGTAAAAAAGAAAATAAAAAGAATAAATAAAAAACATTCTTTCTTTAAAATTAACTAAAATGTATAATATATATATATATGTTTTTTAATGCACTATCAAATTTGGTGACATTTTGCCAAGTTGGCCAAACTTTTGCATTATGTTGGTAACCCTGCCATTAGTACTTTTCAACAAATACTCATTGTTGAAGCTGATGCTGATTTCTCCATAAGAAATCAAACTATAATTGAGTAACCATTAAGTTTAAGTAGTGTTAGTTTAACTTCAAGTAGTGTTTTTGCAATGGGTTTCGAAAACGAAGGGCACTTGGAGGCAGCCCCCACCCCATCCCTAGGGGTCAAATTTTGAAAAATTCTGAAACGTGTGTTTACTAATTTTAGTTATACTATAGGCATGTCAAGTTTTAAGATTTTATTTCCATTGGTTTATGAGATATAGTGATTTTAAATACCCCCTCCCCCCCATTGCCATCCTTGGGGACTGAATTTTAAAAAATGAATATCCAATTCATGTATAGCCCTCAGGAATACATATCTATTCCAAATTCCAGAGCTCTATGTCAACAAGAAGTAGGTGAAAAATGAATAACAAGATTTGACTGCCACATACAAACTGAATTGTAAGTTAAAAGAAAGCATGTAAAAAATCATCATGTCATTATAATTTTCCCATGTTTACTCCATAACCTGAAGTTCCATTTAATAATCCTTTTTTGTTGCACCAATTGAATTATGTTATTCTTCATCTAATCAATAACTTTAGGAGTGATTGGTACTTTGTTAGAAACAAGTAAGATATTTTTGCATAAAATTTAAAATAATGATTTTAAATTTTATGCAAATAATAATCATCTTACTTGTGCATAATAATCATGTTACTTATGATATCATAAAT
This sequence comes from Maratus speciosus, assembly GCA_963932465.1. Lineage (NCBI taxonomy): Eukaryota > Metazoa > Arthropoda > Arachnida > Araneae > Salticidae > Maratus > Maratus speciosus. The sequence continues at coordinate 464,284,389 of OZ010791.1, forward strand.
AACATATTGATATTTACCAATACATTACTATTAGTTACTATGTTTACTTTCAAATTTGAAAATATTCAACAGATTTTTTGCGCAAAGTGTATTACAAAATTAATTTCTGTTGTATTGAAGACCTATTTCCTTTGTTCTAATGAACAATTATTATTTGTTTAATCTGCTTACAACACTTCTATGTATTTTAGGAAGTTTTTTTTTCAGAGATTTTTAGCTATCTTATTCAAGCAGGCTCAATATAAAGCCGTGACACATGAAAGGGAGGGACTTGTAGAGTTCAGACCCTTCACATTCAAATGAAGAAAAATTCCATGTCACATGAGCAAAGACCCAAGGATTTTCTGCCTTCAATGTTTGATATCTTAAGGAAGCATATAAATATTGATTATACTTTTATCATGTAAATATACAGATAAAGGGTTGCAATTACATTTCTTTCATATTAGAATTACTAAACAATTTTGGAGATTTAACTCTTGGGAATTGTAATGTAAAATATGATTGCATGCACTCATGCGCCAGGACTGTTTATTTGCTGTGAAAACTGTTTATTATACAATAAGGGTTGTGTCTTCCTGAACCCACATTGTTTCATTAATTGATAACTGTAACTGTATTATCTTAAATCTTCATCTAAAATTATATTTTATTAATTATTCATAATCCTAATTTTTTTGTGATTACTGGGACTTCTACCATAATTTTTGAATTGCTATGCCACTGATGTAATGTTTCCCAATATGTATTTCTATTCTATCTTCTCAGATAATAAAACTGTTTCTTTAAAGTCTTTGCTGTTTCATTTTCAGGTTTCTCTGAATTTCCAAAAGCAAAAGAAAGGTCAAAGAGATTTATTGATAATTTTCTCTTGGGAAATACAAATGAAAAAAGATTTGCTTGCCAGTTGTGTTCCTATTCTACCAATGAGTATGATGAAATCCAAGCTCATATGACATCCCATTCTCGTTTTCAGTGTCATATTTGTGAAAAATCTTTTGCAAGGAAAGAAACTCTGAAAACTCACATGAATCGCCACACAGGAGAGAAACCTTTTGCTTGTGATATATGTGATATGAAATTTTCTCATCCATATAGTCGTTATATTCACCGTAGAATGCATATGTGATGACTGACATTCTCATTCATGAGCACCTGCTAGGGATATTACCACTGGCTGTATTATATAATTTAATTAACTGAATTCCCCTTTTCTTTCATGATTTTGAAAAATATAATAATATATATATATATTTATATATATATATATATATTTAAATAATTAAATACTAACAGAAAAAGGAACTAAGAATTTTGAGTTCCTAAGACAATTTTTAGTTCTGTTTTTATTTTTATGTTCATGTTTTCAAAAAAATATCTTAAACAAGGGTACAGGAGCCAGAGTCTCCCTGATGAGAAAATTATTAACTATTTGAATTCTTCATTTTGAAAAAAAAGTAGAAGCTTTTTTTCTTAAATTTTTATTCCTTATTTGTTACATTTCTGTATTGTTTTTTATGTTGATATGTTTATACAAATTGCATTGCACATAAGGAAATTGACAAAATTATTTTTATTCATGCTTATATTTTCCATGAAAAAAAGGATGAAAAACATGGCTTTGACAGCATATTATAGGCACATCTGTTCTAAAATCTTGGCCCTCCTTAGATTTTGTTCTCCAATTGCCTATATTTTTACTTAAATTATTATGACTTGGTCATTTTTTAGACTATTGTTTTCATGATTTTCCAAACAACATTTTATGTTACTTACTTTTTTTTTATTCATGTGATAGAAATTGATAAATATTTAAAATAGCCGCATTGGTTATATAATGGTACAAAGTATTGATCTTCTACTTCTATGTTAATGTTTTCACGATCAAATTCGTTAGATTCCTCTTGAAGTTTTTGAAAGTTTTTCCTAGATATGTATATAAGCTGTTTTTCCTCAGTCTAACAACTTTTATTTGTATGTTGCTTAGCAATGTTATGTGTATCATGAAATAAATCTGAATTGTTCATATAAAATCTTATGTTTTCTTTTGATTTGAAATCATCACAATATAAAGTAGCAAAGAGTATATTCATAAGTATAACAATACAACATAAAGTATATTCTAAAGTTACATCCCTGGTAGCATTAACTCATTAGACCTGTCATTGCAGCTGCCAGAATTCATTAACACTTTAAGCGACACATCAGTTACCGGTGACTGACACTGAACTTTCTGTTTAGAATGTGTCATTCACCAATGACTGATGGTCTAAAATTTGATATAAAACTAAATATATATATATTGTTTTAAGTAATTACTGATAATTTATTTAAAATTTACTTACCTTTTATTTATTACAGGATTATACTTTCTTAAAAATTACTTAAACTGTTGTAAATTTTTTCATCCTTTTTAGCTTTTGATCTGTTATTAATCAGTACCTTTCCAAAATTTTGCCAGAAATTCCATGGCAGAATTTATGGAAAGTCGTGAATTGATTACCTCCCAATAATGTCCCATTCCGAATAAGACATTTAAAGGAAATTTCCTATGAGATTTCATGTCTTTACAATGCATACCAATCAATTGCCAGTTATCTTGTAATTGGAAACTAATTTATGGTACAGTAAAGGCCAGTCAGTTTTTGCTACTAGAGTTATAACTGATTCACAGATGAATTTTTGTAAATTAGTTATATCTTGTTATAAAAAGAAATTATGCAGGATCTATTTAAAAATAGAAAATCTTGTAAAACTTTAAAGTAATGTGTTATAAAAGAATAACTGCAATTTTGAATTTTACTGGATACATCTTTTTGCAAAACATTTATTAAATTGGGTATTTATTAAATCCAGAATATCCAAAGTACAAAAAACTAATGTCATTTCACTAGTACAATGAACTTAATTTCTGCACAATTTTGTTAAAATACCACTTCTCTGTTTGAATAATTTTCTTCTGATAGATTTCTGTTGTCAATTTATTACATTTATTATTTTATTTAAAAAAAAAGAGAGAGAGGGAGAAGAAAAAGAAAGATAAAAACACATGCTTTAATTTTATGCTTTGATTATTTTTAAATATTTATTTTAAATTATTTATATTGAATATTATTATTAAATATTGATAATAAAAATTTATTCTAATGAAAATGTTTAGAAATTGCATAACTTTAAAATGCTAAATCAGTCCTAGGAGTACATATTTTGAATAATTTATACTTATGTTCACATTGTGTCATAAAGTAAAATTAATTAAAATTAATTTAAAATCTATATATGAAAGGATTCCCCTTGTATTTCTTTCCACTTCATGTAGGATGTAGTTGTGGCAGATTCTAAGGTTTATTTCCTGTCGCACCTTAGGTATATTAAATAATTGCACTTGGGTGAATACGGAATATTGGAACAATTTGACTCAGGACCTTGCTCTTTGAAATAAATTTCTTTTTATTTTGTCATTAGATGGTGCACAGCATAGCATTTGCGGAGCCTGCCAGATGTCTTGAGGTACCATACTTTTTCCTGAATCACATGCTTGACTATTAGAGCATGCTCAGATCTCCAAAAAAGTCTGCTCTCTTAGGCTGAGCACCTGAGTTTTGTTATGAAGTTTGGATATTTTCCAGTAGAGGGCGAAAGTGTCAACTTGGGAGGAAACTTTAATTTAATTGGCTCAATGTTCTTTAATAGGTGTGGTCTTGGTGATTGCACCACAGTTGGTAATTTCCACTTTTGACATTAATGATTATTGATGTTTGAATCAATGTCAGCTAGAAGAAAACTAATTGGGATTGATGGGTAAAATAATGTAATCTGATTTTGACACTGATTATCTTAAACATAATCATGAATCTAATAACTGTCAAATTTGAGGAACAGTAATTAGAATTTATAGCCTAAATATAATCAACTGTCATACTTGGAAAAGTAAATGAGTATTTATGGTTTTCAAGTATTTATTTAATGTTTATTTTAACTCCTAGTTTGATTTTATGAGCCCAATAACTGCCATAATGATAGTTGATTGTGATTTATGGTTTTAAGCAGACATTACCTCTCAATCAATGTCAAAGAAGTTAGAAATTTATAAAAAGTTTAAAAAAGAGTTTCATTTTTATCCTTTCATATATTTGTGATGAAAAATATATTTAACTTCTTTTTAAGTGTATAGCAATGCAGGTAGTTTTTTAACGATATCTCAAGAATTACTTGTTGGACTGCACTGTAATTTTGTATTTGCTTATTTGAAGCTTCTAGAAACCAATTTCTATTTTAAATTCCACATGTTAAAATTCTTAATTTTTTGGGGAAAAAAATATGAATTGTAACCTATAAGTTTTCACAGAAATAGATTTCTAGAAGCTGTAAATACGAAAATTCAAAATTACAGCTCGTTACTCAAAGTGTTTTTAAATTATGTTTAAAACACTATTCACATTCTAATCTTTCTTGCAGTGATTAAATTACAAATTAGGGATTCTAAACTTTAAAACTTTATAATTTGTATACTACTTGACTGGATGACTTTTTGTTTTGTATCTTAAGGTAAAACTGACCAAAAAACCAAATATGTCAAAACTAGGTGTTCATATTGAAAATTTCAGAGTTTGGTACAATTTCAGTATGAAAACCACCCCTCTATGCTAATTTTTTTAAACATAAATTAAAAAATATCCATTTGAATGGCTATTTCTGTTTTTTCTCCGACAATTTGAAAATTTAAATATATAAGGTGTTTTGTCATTTTTTAGGAGGGAAGAGGGGGTGGGGGCTGACTGTATCATTTATGTATCATTGCTTGCCCACACCCTCTCCAAATGAAAATCCTGTGTATGTCTTTAAAACTCTGATAGACACTTATGTTGTAGTACTGTTTTTTCTTTATATATTATATTTATTTTTAGTTCAGATAAGAATTAATTACTAAGTTTGCACTTATTTATTTATTTATTTATTTTTTTGTAAATGTTTTATCCTAAATAACATATTAAGCTACTCTTTTTATTTTCTCAAAGTGGTATTAAATTGTATGATTTTTCAAAGTGCAAGTTCATATTTCTTTTATGTTTTGTTTAGGAGATCCTGCTACGTGGAATGACCTTAACCAGAATTCAAGCATTAGATTCACCAGATATCACTGTACTTTGTGTTCTTATTCTACGCTTCTTAAATATGATTTCGCTAAGCATACTGTAGTTCATACAGGAGAGCGGCCCTTTGCATGTAAAATATGTGATCGGAGATTTCCCCGAAAAGACAGTATGAAACGCCACATTGATAAAGTTCATGGAAAGAAAATGTAGCTGCGGGGATTTTCGTTGATAAATAAATAAATTTACAGTCAGTTCTCAAAAGTCTATAATGGTAAAAGTCACAGACACCTAAAATCCCCGTATAATTTGCAATGTAATCAATGTTTTCTGTTAAGATTCGGTGAAAAAGAATCGAGATGGCTGTGTTTGATTGGTTGATTCAAAGCTGGATGACTAATGCCAATGTAGCACCAGTGACTGAGCATCTAACAGATAAAGATATTTTTAAGTGGTATAGTGCAATTTACAGAGCGCTCATCAGATACGAAAAATTTGCTTTTGAAATACAACTTGCTCATGTAAATAAATGCCGTATTTACTTGTCTATAATGCACACGTTTTTTTTTTTTTTCAAAAATGTTGACTTAAAAAGTGACATGCACATAATATGCAAAATATTTCTGACAGATGTATGAAACCCCCCATGCTTTCACTAAGTTTATTGCTGGACACAACAAATAGATATTGTGATATATGTCTACAAATATATAATAGTAAGTAAAGTAAGTGAAATAATTGCACTTTCTTGTGGTGTTGTTTGTGCATAATGAGCAAATATATGTCACAATTTTAGAACAAATTTCAAATGAAATAAATATACGCATTACAAAAACCTTAATTTTATGATATTTTAATAAGGAGGTGAATATATACGTGATGAATACAGTTATTTAGATTTAAGGGTTTGAATAAGGACTTCAACAGATTTTCTGTCATTAAAATTGCATGATTATATATGTAATATACTTTTTCTGTTTTTTCCTTAATCAGGATGTGAATCAAGAATTCGACTGTTTTTCTGCCATTAAAATCACGTGATTATGTATGAAATATACTTTTTCTGTTTTTTCCTTAATCAGAATGTGAATCAGAAATTCGACAGATTTTCTACCATTAAAATTTCATGATTATATATGAAATATACTTTTTTTGTTTTTTCCTTATCAAAAGCAAGATGTGCATTTTATATGAGTGAATACGATATTTTAATTTCAAATAAGACTTTTGTGACTGAACAAGAACTACTGACTGTTCTCATGTTACAAGAAAAGGTTATAAAACATAAAATGAATGTCCTTAATCAAACTATTATTGGTCAAATGTTTAGCAAGTGTAAGTTATAATTTGTAATTGTAATTTTTAATTTATTAAAATTATTCATTCAATAAATAAATATTTTGATGAATTATTTACATTTTCATTAGATATATTGATTTTTATTAGTATCAATTATTTAAAACATTTAATATCTCATGAAGATATGACTATTCTGATGGCAATTTAAAATATAAGCAAAGCAATCATTTAAAATTTGAAAAATCCCTAGTCACAAGATGTGTGGCATTTTTGAGAGTGTACTATCTGACATTTAGAATACAAAATAAATTTGAAGTTTTATGCTTTTGGGGAAAGTTTTATCGCGGCATTTTAGTTAGTCTTTTGATTTTCTCAAAATGTGATTTTATTTATTTATTTTAATTAAGCTATTAAGTTTAGTTTTTTTTTTTTTTATGTTCTATTTAGGAAATTCTGATGATACTTGGAGTGACTCTAACCAGAATTCAGGTGATAGCAATTCAAAATTTCGCTGTACAGTGTGCCCATATACTACTCATCATAAATACAGTATGATGCGACATGCCACAGTTCATACAGGAGAACGACCTTTTGTTTGTAATATGTGTTTCCAACGATTTCCTCGAAAAGACAATTTAAAGCGTCACATTTCTACAATTCATGGAAAGAAAATATGATTTATTCTGAAGCATGGATTGTGTTCTAGATTGCAGTCTCAAATCAGGAATATAAAATAATTTTTAAATTCTGTTTTTATTATGAAAGCTTTATGTGTGAGCTCGTGAGAGGGAGGGCAAATGCCGCTCCCTACATTTTCAAATTTAATGAATTAAATTTTCTTTTTCTCTAATGATTTTGAAAAAAAAATACAGAATTTATTTTTCTCAAATGTTTTAAAATAGTTAAACACTAAAGAACAAAGGAACTAAGGATTTTTCATCAGCCGAGCTCAGCCCACCGCCCCCCTAAATCCACCATGAAAGACAGTTTTTAATTCTGTCTGCCGCTTCATGAAATGTACTTTTTCAAATCTTCATTAAAGAAAAAGCTCGTAGATTTTTATTTCTTACATTTATGTGTCACTTTCTATGTTTATATATTTTTTAAAAAGTCTTGCACTTGAGCTCTAACAAAAAAATTATTTGTTTAGTTTATTTCATGTTTTTATTTGCCATTAAAAAAAATAAATAAGCAGACTAGAAGCACACATGTTCCAAAATCTTGCCGCTCCCTGTTTTTTTGTTCTACAGGTGCCCATGGTTTATGTCAACATTTTAAGTTAGTATTTTGATTTTTTTTTTTTTTTTTTTTTTTTTTTTTTTCTGTATGAGTAATTTCTTATTTCAAATTGTAAATTCAATTTTTTGTGTTCTGTTTAGGAAATCCTGCTTTTACATGGAGTGATTTTAACCGGATTTCAGTCTCTAGCTATTCCAAATATTGCTGTACTTTGTGCTCATATTCTACATCTCATAAGAATGATTTTGCTAAACATAAAGTGGTTCATACAGGAGAGCGACCATTTGTGTGTGATGTGTGTGACACAAGCTTTCCTCGAAAGGACAGTATGAAACGCCACCTTGCTAAAGTTCATGGGAAAAAAATGTGATCTCTCTGATTTAAAACAGCAGATTGTGTTAAACAAATTAACTCTTTGATTATTCTTAAATTTTGAATGTGAAATAATTTTAAAATTCTGTTTTTATTTTGTATGTATATGTTGAAATCAATTAAAATTGCTGAAAGTTTGAGATTGTTTCATTGTTAATTTCTCAGCTTTTCTTGCTGGATTGTATTTCAATAACAGAACTTTTGATTGGACAAATAATTTTCTTTAGATCTTCTTTCTGCAAATATACTGCAATATAAATCAATATAAAGATTGCTTCTGTAAATTTTAAATCTTTACAAACAAGTGTGAAATTCCATATTGTAATAGTTTGTTGCTACAGGATTGAAAAACTCAAGTCTTGGTGTTTTTCTGTTTTTATTTTATCTAAATTTCTTTTTGAAATTTCCACTCTCTCCCTTTTTGTTCTCTCTAGCACATATAAGTTTAAAATCTTTAATTTTCTTTGCTTTGTAATTTTATAGCTACACTAGATAAAAGAAAATCAATCATATAAACTCCCTCTTCATGAAATTTCTGCTTTCAACCTCTCTGCTCCTTTCCCAAAATTTCCATTCCTTTGTAGCCTCCCCCTTACACACACACATACGCACTCGCCATAAAAACTTCAAAATCTGTAAAACTCTAATTTTTTTCTTGTTTATTTGTTACTTTATAGCAGCAACCTATAATCTAAAAAAAGGAAGTCATCTAAATCTCTTCCCTATAGGGTAAAAACAATTCCTCCCCACTTTTTTTTTTTTCTTTTTCCCAGTTTGATTGTTCTTACCTCTGTTGCCAAAATCTTAAACTTAAAATATATAAAAGAATTTTAACATTCCTTTGACTAAGTTTTATTTTAAAATTTTAAGTTAGGCTTTTATTTTTTCTGAAAGTGCATATAAAATGTATGATTTTTTAATTATAGGTTCAATTTCTTTATGTTCTGTTTAGGAAATCCTCTTTCTATGTGGAGTGATTTTAGCCAGATTTCTGGCAGTAGCTGTTCCAGATATTGCTGTAGTATGTGTACATATTCTACTTCTAATACGTTTGATTTCGTTGAACATAAAGTAGTCCATACAGGAGAACGTCCTTATGTGTGTAATACATGTGACCGAAGATTTAACCGAAAGGACAGTATGAAATGCCACCTTGTTAGAGTTCATAGGAAGAAAATTTAACCTCTGTCGTTAACTTTGTTGAAGAAATTGAATTATAGATTAATCCATGGTCGCCAGTAGAACTAAGTCTAGATTATTGAACAGATGAGCCAATCAAGTATAATAAGTTGAAATCATTCACACTGGTTTGAACCATGTTGTATTAATATACTGTTAGAATCCGAATCCATTTATGGACTCTAAAAACCAGCTGTAACAATACGAATTTTATACCATTCTTTTAAGTTTTTACAGAAACAATCAATTTTAAATTAATTTATATTGCATTTAATTGATTTACCTAGGTCCTAAGCTTCAAACAACTGGGCTCATCTATTCCAAAATCTGTTTTCTTTTTGATTTTTTAGTGTAGAATATAACTATGTATTATACATATTTAATAATCAGACCATTTCCCTGTGCAAGACAATTTTTAAACTATACACATGTAAAAAAAGAAGTTTTTTTTTTTTTTTTTGTAATTAAAAACCAATCTTTTATTGTCTTTCTTTTTTTTACATTAAAAATTAAAGCAATTTGTTCTCCCTCCCGTTAAGAAGTGTGTGTTTCTCTGACCCCACCCCCACACCTTCTTAGTTCCTTTTTTCTTAGTGTTGAATTATTTTAAATCTCTTGGCAGGTATAAATTTTACCGTTTTCTAAAAAATCATCAGCGATAAAAGAAATACAGTATGCTCCCTTAAATACATGACTCTAAAATCTGCCTACCATTTCAGATGTAAACAGGGAAACTTATAGTTAAGTTGCAGGAACAAAATTCAAGATGGCACTGAAATCAGTTGCGATCACAACATTTTTTACATGCTCATTTGACTATTACAGCTGATTAATTACTAAATAAAATTATGTTACTTTTAATTTTGTTGTAAATTGGCATACCTATAGCAAAAATTCGCCTTATTGTAGGTCCTGCACAATACTTGCAAGTGTAAGCTTTAATTTCCAATAATTACCAAATTGTTTATTTTTCTTGCATTCGTTTTTCTGTGTTTCATTATTAATTTTTATTTTTTCAATATTACATACACATTTTAATATATAATTCTGGTTAATATGACCAAATTCAAGCTTTAAATGAAGAAAATATTAATTTATTTCACTAATATAAGTTGTGATTGCAATCTTTTTCCAAGACTTTTTAAAAATAATCTATCTTTTATATTTATTAAATATGCATAAACAGGACATAAATTTCGTTGTTTTACAATTATGGTGTAAATTATTTTCTTATCCAAGATGACTCGCAATTGTAACTGTTGAAGCCACATTGTTTATGTTTATTATTTTGCATTTGTTTCTTTGTTTTTAATCTGTTAGAATTTTTTTGTGTGTGTGTGTGTGATTTTGTATGTATTTCTGCTAATATGGCTGATTCCAATATATCTAATGAAAAAAATAAAAGAAGAACATATTTAGTTTGACAATAATTCAAAAAGTATAGATCAAAAATAGCTTGATCCCAATTAATTTATTCAATTTTCGGCACAACTATATGAAATAATCCCTAGAATGGTGTATGACATTAAAAAACAAAAACAAAAATTTTAATTTTCTACATGAACAATGTCAGCAATGCTGGTATTGCAGAGAAAAACAATTTATTTTTAATATTTTAATCTTTTTCTCATTTTTAACATAATTATTTTATGTAATTATTAAATTAATAAATTATTTTAATATTTTACTTTATTGTAAGCATTCATTATAATTTTCACTGCTTAACTGCATTGAAATTACTATTTAAAAAATGTAAACAAAACAATGACCAGAAATCGACAAAATTATAAAATCCTCAGTACCTCCGATTTCAAACTGTATGGATTGATAGAATCTACTGTAATTACTTAAATTTCAAAATCTAGGTGAGAGCAATGACTCTCTCAATCTTAAATTAAGATTATAATTTTTTTTGTTTTGTTTTGTTTCCTATCTATAGCTTGAAATCCATTTATAAAAATCCTTGTTGTTTTATTGTTGATTTATCGACTTCTCATGGTGAAATGCATTTCAATTACAAAACATTTGATTGAATGCGTACATTTCTTAGATCTGCCTTCCAAAACTTTACTACGAATATTCTTTTTAAACAAAATAAATTAAATGCTATGTAAATTAATGTAAAATTGATTGTGTTTCTCAAAAAAAAAAAAAATAAAAATAAAAAAATAAACGAATTATATGAAATTTCATATTGTAACAGTTCATTGCTAGTCTATAAATAGACTTTAAAAGTATAGCATGTTTCAGAAAAGTGTGAACAATTTCAATTTTTTATTCCTTATTTATAAATTGTCAAAATAAGATGTTACTTCTAACTCTCAAAATTTTCCCACAATTACATCAATCTACTCACCACATATGAGTAAACTTTCTTACAGGACAAATTAATATTTAGGCATTTTTAAAAACTGCTGCCTATAGAAAATATGCATACACGTTTGTATATTGAAATATTTTGGGGTTTTCCCTGATGTAAATGTGGCATTATAGTATTCCTTACTTTTAAACCAAAATTTAAAATAATGTTACGCAAAAATGCATTGTAATAATGAAGTATTTTTGCAGTCTCATAAATTTTGTCATAACAATTTCAATTGTGTGTTCTATCTTGCTGACTAATAAGAAAAATCCTTGGTCAGTAAATGTTTTTGTAAATCCCTCACCCCTAAAGATGTGCATGAGCTAATTGCAATATTGCATTGGTACTGTGGTATAAACAATTGATTTGAAAACTGCTGAAATAAAACTAGGTATGGAATTGATATAGGCAGAATAACAAATCATGAGCATTTGTAAGTTAATTTTGCAATAATCATTGCCATCTAAATTTGGATTGTTACATTAAAAATGTATGATATTATATCGTATTGTGACAGTTTATAAATGAAATATAATAAATCAAAATCATTTAAATGATTTTGAAATATTCTGTGTATAAAATATATAAAATAATTCTAAAGTTTGCTTTTGAGTAAAAGTTTTATTTTGAAATATACTGTACGATATAAAATATATAAAATAATTCTAAAGTTTGCTTTTCATTAAAAGTTTTATCTTAACATTTGAAGTTAGTCTTTTGACTTTTTCGCAAAGTGTATAAATGCTGTATATTTTTCAGATTTTGGGTTCAATGTGTTCTATTTTGGGAATCCTGATCATACACAGAGTAACTTTTACCAGAATTCAGACAATAGCAATTTCGACTGTATATTATGTTCATATTCTACTCCTGTTAAGAGCCATATGATTAGGCTTAATCTAGTTCATACAGTCAAGTAGCCTTTTGTTTATATTGTATGTGGCCGAAGATTCTCCCAATAGGATAGTGTGAAATGCCATAATGATATAGCTTATGCAGAAAAACGTGACTTTTATGATTTTGAATGACAAATTGACTTTATTTCATCTTTGAACTGATTTTGTTCCTTTTTTATTGATTTTTTTTTTTTTACGTGTGTGTAAAATCTTTCAGTCTTTTAGTTCTTGTACTAGCCTAAAAATACTTTAGTTTGATCGTATAATGTCCAGATTTGGTTTTTGTTGTATAAGTATATGGGTAAATAGTAAGATTGTATGCTTTTGTAAAACATTTAGTAATGAGGAGTCTTAAAATATTTTTTTATTCATCAAATAAAAGGAAAAACGTATAGTAATTTTTCTGTCTTCTAATAAAATTTGATGACTTTTAGTTTTTAATGCTTCCCTTATAATATGAATGTAAATAAAGAAAATGAGGAATTCTGCAGAAATTTTTATTGTTTCTTATTCACTTTGTCGCCCCCCCCCCCCCCCTCTTAAAGGAGACAAAGAAAATTAATCATTTTAAAAATCACATTATTTTTGTAAATCTCTCTGTAAAAAAATCTGAAAAAAAAAAAGTTTTTTCAACATTGAGAATTGTGTAAGTATTGTTACCAGTCATTGTTCATTTGTTTAATTTATGAGAAATGGTAAAACATATTCCCATTATGCCATTTGTCCTTTTTTTTATGTCTATAAAGTTGATTTGATATACCATAGTGTTTCCAGTGGTATATTTTTAATTTTAGAAGGTCGTTTAATTCTGCTGATTATTATTTATAATTATTAATAACTTATATGTAAGATAACAGGTATTATAGCAGCTTTTTAGTTGCTTATATATTTATAATGTTGCATACATAAGTATATCATGACAATTGTAAGATTTTTAAAATAAACATATCAGCAGCTATGATTTCTTTTTATTGCAATATAAAATGTGTGATAATTTAAACTGTAAGTTCAATTTTTTTTTTTTTTTTTTTTTTTTTTTTGTATTTTATTTAGGAAAAGTTGACCATACACAGATGGACTTTTACCAGAATTCAGGGAATAGCAATTTCAAATATTGTTGTACATTATGTCCATATTCTAATCGTGATAAGTATAAATTGATCAGACATAATGTAGTTCATACAAGAGAGCGGCCTTTTGTATGTGATGTATGTCTCCGAAGATTCACTCAAAAAGAACATTTAAAACGACACCTTGTTACAGTTCATGGAGAAAATGTGTGACTTCTGAGACTCATTTTGATTAAGAAATTGATTTCTTCATCTTTGCAGTAATTTTACTCTCTTTTTTTATGAAAGCTTTTTTAATTTATGTAACTGTTATATAAATCATAGGCGCTGGCAGGGAGGCAGTCATTGCCCCCTCTCTGGATTTTGAAATTTAATTACAAACTTTCTTTACCTCTGATGATAGTAAAAGAAATAATTATTCTTCACAAGTGACTTAAAATAAGTAAACTTTCAAAGAAAAAAGAACAAAGACTCTTTTCTCATGGTGATCCCCCCCCCCCCTCCCTCCTCCAAACCCATTGTAAAAGTAAAATTTTACTTATGTTTTTCTGTTTACGGAAATGTATTTAAAAGTTACCTTAACCCCTTGATTGCGTCCACGTATGATGCATACTTGCTAGAAACCATTAAAAGTAAAGTCGGTTTCGTTGACGACATAGTCAAGAGGTTAAAGAGGATGGGATTCAGAGGGGAGGGGGCAGAGACACACCCGTAATGCAAAAAGAATTCTCTGTTTTTTTTGTTGTTGTTTGTTTGTTTGTTTGTTTTTTAAATGCTGGTCGATAATTAGTTATGAATATTTAATATTTTTAAATGTTAAATTTCTGTAATCCTTTTTAAGTTTATATGCCTTGTATAGGGGATCTTGACAAAAAAAAAATCTTATCTTATTTTATTTTATATTCATATTCTCTACTTTAAAAAATGTGGCCCAGGCTGTAGGCTACAGATACGTCTGTCCCAAAATCTTGCCTCTCTGTGGTTTTCATTCTGTCGGCGCCCATGATATAACTGTATGATAGTTGAAAATGTAAATTATATACTTTTATATTCTGTTTAGGAAATTCTGCTCATACTTGGAGTGATCTTAACCAGAATTCAGGCACTAGATACCCCAGATATCATTGTACATTGTGTCCTTATTCGACTCCTCTTAAGTATGATTTGGTTAAACATAATGTAGTTCATACAGGTGAGCGGCCTTTTGTATGTAATGTATGTGGCCGAAGATTTCCTCGAAAGGACAATTTAAAACGCCACATTGATGGAGTTTATGGAAAGAAAATATTACTATTGTGATTCATTCATATTTCTTTGTTATTGTGCTTCATTCTTATTTCATTCTTATTGTGTTTTATTCTTATGCACAAATTAAGTTATCAATTGTTGTCTTAAATATTCATATGTATGTATATATGAATGTATGTTTTCTATATTCCATGAATCAAAATTTTTCAAACTAACAAGGGAAGATCCCAAGGTTGGGGTCATCGAATCTGGTGAATGTCTGTGTATCAATAGGTATAGTTAACCTATAAATATATGACTGCCATAAAACTCAACACCCAGGGTAGTGATGGGCGATTTCGATTTTTTTAATCGATTTAATCGATACTATGAATTTTTTAATCGATGTCTCTAGACAAAATAAGGTAATATCATTTTCATTTTCCTTCAAAAATTGAAGATAAAGTAGTTGGATGTGCCAATCCCAAAACTTTCATTTGCCTCATAAATGTTAAAACTTCAAAATTCGCTATCACGGTGTCACATTTAAATGATAACATATGCGCAACATGAGGATTCAAAAAGCATAGGTTCGTTGAAGTATGTGCCTTTTAAAAGAAAATACAAGCATTGCATTTTCCTAACAAGTCATTGAATTTCGGCTTACACCCTCTTAGGCTAATGTCAGACGAACGTCTTTTTTCACGCTTTTTTCGCTCTTACGCCATCCCTACACTTTCGCTAGCATGTGTAGGGACGGTGTAAGAGCGAAAAAAAAAAGCGTGCAAAAAGACGTTCGTCTAATATTAGCCTAGATGTCCGCAACGGAAAATCCCAATTCAAAGAGCATAAAAGTGACAACTGTTGGGCAGTATACACCCAAGCCTAATAAGGATCTATTTATCTGAAAGTATAACAGAATATGAAGTTTGATTAAATTCCGTGCATTAGTTTTGAGATATGGCTATCACGAATATCATGCAAAAAAACAGTATAGCACATAGCAGCGCAGCCTGTTACATGATTAACACGAAAAACTCAGGAACAACTTATGTCAATGACACATAATATTAAGTTTGATGAAATTTCGGTCATTACTTCTTGAGATATTATCGCTAACATCTTGTAAATTCTGAAAAACAGTGTTAAATTCAGGGGCTGGTACTGGTGGACAACTCCCCCCCCCCCCCCCCCCCCCCCCTACGGAACATTGAAATTTCCCTCATGAAGATTTCAGATTTTATGCTTAAGGGACAAAAGTCCAATTCCCCCCACCCCCCGAAACGCTAGAATGTCTCTCTCCAGAACCATAGAAATCCCTTCCGGAGAAGAATATCTGAATTCAACACTGCTAAAAAAAAGCAGCATGGCAGCACAACCTGTTATATCATTTACCCGAAAACCTAATCATGAACAACTTATGACAGAATATTAAGTTTGATGAAATTCCGTTCATTAGTTCTTGAGATATGATCCCTAAAATCGTTTAAATCAAGAAAAACGTGTTGAATTCCGGGGGTAGTCCGGAGGGACATGCGCCCCCCCCCCTGTGCAACATTCAAATGTCCCCCCAGAAGGTTTGAGATTTTATGCTTAATGTACAAAAGTCCAATCCCCTTCCCCTCTGAACTGTCCCTCTTTGGATCCACAGAAATCCCTCCCGGAGAAAATTGCCTGAATTCAACACTGCTAATAAAATCTGCATAACAACGCCCCCTGTTGGGCGATTTACACCGAAATTTAATATACAACAATTTATGCCAACGTCTAACTGAATGTGAAGTTTGATGAAAACCCGTGCATTAGTTCTTGAGATAGAGCTATTGCGAAAATTGGAAAAATGCAGCATAGCAGCGCCACCTGTCGGTAGATTTACATCAAAAAGTAATCAGCACCAATTTATATGGAAGTCTAATTGAATCTAAAGTTGCAACAGATTCCATGCATTAGTTCTTGAAATAGACAGCCCACAATTTTTTTGTCAGAGACAAACAAATAGACAGACTGACAGACAGACAATGTATAAAAATAGTCAAATCGTATTCCAGACAAGATCTTCTAAAACTATAAATCCTTCGAAAACCGGAAGTCGAAATTTTTCGTATTGTATGTATGTATGTACGTAACGCGATAACTCTTGATAGAAATATCCGATTTGCTTCAATTTTTTTTCTATGTTCATTCTGCTAAAGCGCTTACCTGATTAGTTTTGGGGGTTCATTGATTAAGTATAAAGGGGGGGCTAGTCCCCCCCTTAACTTGGATAAATGGGTTTTTCATGCAGAATTATCAAATTTTCTTCAAATTTTGGTATACCGGTTAATTTTGATAACGACTTTCTTTGATTATATTTGAAAGTTCATTGTTATAGTCTAAAGGGGGGAGAGGGGGAACGAGAGGATAATACTCTCCTTAATTTAGATAGATGGGTTTTGCTATCCGATTTACTTCAAATTTGGTATACCAGTTTATTCTGATAAGGCGCTTCCCTAATTAGATTTGGAAGCTCATTGGTTAAATACAAAAGGGAAAACGGGGGCTAATACCCCCTTAATTTAGATAAATGGGCTTTTGTATCCGATTTGCTTCAAATTTGGTATACCGATTTATTTCGATAAGGCGCTTCCCTGATGACATTTGGAGGGTCATTGGTTAAATATAAAGAGGGGAAACGGGGAGGGGCAATTCCCCCCTCCCCTTAGTTTATTTTTCGAGGGACATTATTCTTTGAAATAAGAGCATAATATACAGTTAGTGTGAATAGCCTGTGAGCTCAATGCCATCAGTTTAACTGGGCACTTTTCTTTTTAGCTCACAGGCTGAGGCTATCAAAGCCTGAGAGCTAATGTGCCCGCAGTTTCTGTATGTATGTATGTACGTACATACGTAACGCGATAACTCTCGATAGAAATATCCGATTTGCTTCAATTTTTTTTCTAGGTTCATTCTCATAAGGCGCTTTCCTGATTAGTTTTGGGGGTTCATTGGTTAAGCATAAAGGAGGGGGGTACGGGGGCTATTCCCCCCCACTTAGATAAATGGGTTTTCATGCAGAATTGTCACATTTGCTTCAATTTTGGTATACCGGTTAATTCTGATAAGACGCTTCCCTGATTAAATTTGGAGGTTCATTATTTAAGTATAAAGGGAGGAACAGGGGCTAATCCCCCTTAATTTAGATATATGGGTTTTTCTATCTGATTTGCTTCAAATTTGGTAACTAGTTTATTCTGATAACGCGCTTCCCTGATGAGATTTGGAGGCTTATTGTTTAAGTATAGAGATGTGACCGGGGGGTGGGGGGCGATTCCCCCTTAATTTATTTTTCGAAAGGCATTCTTTGAAGTAAGAGTATAAAATACAATTAGTATGAATAGACTGTGAGCTCAATGCCATCAGTTTAACTCGATACTTTTCTTTTTTATTTATTATTGTTTCAGTGAGTGCACTCTGCATGTCAGCGAATGAGTCAATAACTGTTTATGGTTTTTAGATTACTGCTGGGGAAAAAAAAGAAAAAAAAAAACGTATAATCACGGAATGTACTTTTATTTATTTGTTAACCAGAGAAAAGTATGTTATTTTATTCTTAATGGCTCTAGGATGAGAACTTTTTTTTCTTTTTTTCTTAACAGCTAAATATTTGGTAAACATTAAAAAGAAAGATATTTATAAACTGTAAATGAGATAAGGAGATATATATTTTAAAAAGGGAAAGAAATTTTAGTTAAATATATTATTAAAAGGAGAATTTTGATTATTAATTGGGGGATAGTTAGTATGTGATACTTGGTTAATTACATTCATCACAGCTATTTTAAAAGAAGATTTGCAATATTTGCATTTCCCCCACACTTATAGAAGACCCTAAAAAGACTAAAAAACCATTTCAGTTTTTAAATAAATTTAGAGCCTTCAAAATTTCGCTCATCTGCGCATTTTTAAGAATGACGTTTATAGGAAGAAAGTCCCCATCTGTTTGGTTGAAGGAAATAAGAGTTAGAGTAGAAAATACATCTTTTCCGGGTGAAAAAAAAAAAAATCATTTCTTTCTTTTTTTTTATCTGACCGAGATCTTTTTTTAAAGATAAATTTAAATATAATATAAATTATTATCAAAATTACATCTTAAAAATAATAATTTTAAAAGTTAAAAAACCTTATTTTTTGACTCAAAGGTCTGTAGTAGCGTACTTCTGGGCCGCTAACATTGTCTATGGCCCACATAAATGGAGGTGAGGGATAGTCGTTACGGACCTGTTGATTCGCTACGTTTTGGAATTACAGTAAATTCTGTCTAAGGCGGACTCTGTATAAGCCGGAAATCTGTCTACCGCGGAAATTTTTTCAAGTCCCGGCGAACCCATAGAAAATTACATTAATCCATGCTGCATAAGGCGGAGTCTGTCTGACGCGGAAACGGAAAGGATTTTAAGGTCCCACCGAAACCAAAATTTTGCATAAGGCGGAAAAAGGATAATTTAAAAATGAAAAGCGTTTTGTTTATTAAACTTTAAAACTGATAAGTTAAATAACTCAATGTCGAGCATGTTAGCTAAAATTCCGTAAGCTTTTAAAAAAGTTAATTCAAAAGAACAGAAACTTTAAATTTTAAGGAATTTATGCTTATGCCATTTTTTCATATGCAAAATTGCATCTAAAAGTTAATATTTCTAGTAAAATGAACATTTATGAAAATGATTACGTATTTTCGAAAGTACAATATATTATACTTTAAGATTGTACTCAAATTCAAAATTATAGCGTTCTTTCTCATTCTCGAAGTTTTTTTTTTTTTTGTGTGTGTGTGTGTATAAACTTCCAATATGAATGTATTACAGCAGTACTAAGAAATTGAATAAAGTTTCTCATTTATCTTTAAAAAGACAAAGGATCTTTCAGAACTTCAGTTTTCAACCGATTTTCTAGTCAGGAGAATCAATAAAAGATAGTCATCTTCCAGGGATTTTTTTTTTTTTTTTGGGGGGGGGGGGGCTTTTTTGCATAAGTCGGAACATTGTCTACCACGGAAATTTTTCTCAGTCCCGACCGATTCTGCCTTAGACAAGAGTTTACTGTACTATTTTTCAGCTTATCTGTATGAATCTGTGAACATCAAAATATCGATTCAAGTATCGATTCTAGAATTTGGGAATCGATTCTTATTGCGATCGATTCTGTTTTATACGATGTCGATTTTAATCGATTCTCAAATTTTCCCGAATCGCCCATCACTAACCCAGGGGGTCTTGAGAAAATAAGTCGCAAAGTTTACGCTACTGTTTATGATCGGATAGATTTCCTTCTTTGGCAGGCGGCTCAGTAGTTGGCAGCATGCTGGATTTGAGATTTTTCTTTGTGAGTTCGAATCCTGCTCAGACTTATTTTTCAAAACAAAAATTTTCATCAATTATTTTCGAGCCACAATTGAAAAAATATGTATAATAATTGAAATTCCATTCGGGGTCCGAGTGGGATCGAACTCAAAAGAAATATCTCAAATCCAGCATGCTACCAACCATGCTACTGAACAGCTTGCCAAAGAAGGAAATTTATCCAATTATAAACTGTAGCATAAGCTTTGCGACTTATTTTCTCAAGACCCTCTGGGTGTCACGCTTTATGGCTGTCATATATTTATATACAAACTATACTCTATCAATGCACAAATGTTCACCACATTTGGTGATCCCAACCTTGGGACCTTCCCTTGTAAGTGAAAGAGTGACCAGGCTAGGAGTCGAACAAGTGTTGGCCATAGTTGTCCAGGTAGCCCAGTTGGTAAATTGTTGGCAATTTAAATCAGAGGTCCTGTGTTCAACTCTTGACTTAGACACTCGTTTACTCAGTTGAAAATTTTCAACCTGTGGGATTTCTTTGCCAATCAGTATGATTGGGTAAAAGTAATAATGTTTCTGTATTGCTTAGTAATTAATTTGTTCATTGCTCACAATTTGTTCCAATTGTGAGCAGTATTGTAAAAGTCAGGTGGAAAAATTAGTGTAGAGAAGAACATAAATAATCAGGCAAACTAGCATACAGCTGTTTCAGAATTTCATGAAGGAACCCTTTCTTTACTACAATTAAAAAATGAATATGCGCAACAGACTCATTGTATATTTAGTTGGTTCTTCAATATGTATGTATTAGCGCTATTGCTTCTCCCTTTTAGGTAGCTTTCATTACAAAAAGTAAAAAGTTACCTATTGCAGCCGTCCGGTTGGAAGCACTTCCAGAAAATTTTGGTATATTTTCATCGATCATGACCCCCAGATCCCAAAATCACCCTCCATTCAAATGTGACATATATATATATATCTGATTTTTGTCATGCGATAACTCTCATATTTATACATCGATTTGGATGAAATTAATTGTATGCATAGTACATACCAATGTCTCGACTGAGTTCGTTGACCAGCTTCATCCGCCATCTTGTTTCAAAATAATGGCCATTTAAAAATATTTAAAATTTTAAAAAGCGGTGCAAATAAATAAAAAATTGAAAAATATTATTTTCTTAAGAGTTTGACCTTAATACAAGGATTCCGGAGCATATTTTGTTTTGTCTTTATCTTAAAAAATGGCTGAGATATAGCCATTTGAATTTCTATGGTGGTTAACATTTTGGCTTCATCCGCCATCTTGTTTGAAAATGGCAGCCATTGGCTATTGAACAGCATTTAATGCATCTCCATAAGGATGGTTACCATAGGGGAGACCCTGTTCTGTCACCAAATGCTGCCAAGTTTGTCGCCAACTTGGCGATATCTCTAATATTTTGCCAAATTCTCATAGACTTCCGTTGTAAACCAATAGGGTTTACTTTGCTTGCTTACAGAAAATCAACAAATTGAGATATTTTAATGCAACAAAAATTAATATTATCTTAAGGGATCATATTAATTATATTTAAGGGAGTCCAAGTAAATTAAATTATGAATAAAAGTAACATGATACAATGCTTAGCATGCTTTCCCAAACATAAATTTTAAGGGAGACCAAGCTGGCCGCCAAGGGTGGCTAGTTGCTTACTAATTTGGTGCAATTCTCATTCAAATTCAGTATTGATGAATATTCTCTTATCGAGTTTGTTGCATTTTAGCTTCTTAAAATTTGAGTAAATAGCTTCAAGTAAAACTTGCAAAGTTTTAAAACCAAGAAATATGAAAGCTACCTCTTCCTCCCGGTACTGGCCGAAAGGACTTTTTTATTTTGCTCTGGAATTTTGAAGCTTTCTTTTAACAGTTATATGGTAGCTTTTCTGGTTGTTTATGATCAGTGTGTGAGTTTTATACACAGTTTTATATTATAAAATGTTTTTGCATTTAATTCAAACAGTTTTTTTAAAAGTAATTTTAATGCTTTTTTGTGCTTTTAAATATAAGATTTTGCTTCTGTGCATTCCAAAATTATGTTATACCATTATAAGTTATACCATACAGCGAATACAAAACATAATTAAAAATATATTAAACAAAACGAAAATTATTTTGATTATTTGATACATCTATGTGCACGTTACATAAAATATTAAAGCTGATATGTATCATTGCATGTAGATCTGTCATTAAAATATATATCTGAAATATAATTTCATCATCCCTAGCCAATTGAGTAGCAAAATGTGTATTTAAAAACTAAATTTGTAGCTTCTGAAATAAATTTTAGGAGAGATTGAATTATTTCTGCAGTTATATCTAATGTTAGTTTTACAATTTTATGCCATTTAACTTTTTAAGATTATTCTTTTTTATTTTTGGTGTTCAAATATTTCAAAACATACTGTTTAAAAAATGAAGTTGTAATTTTTAATTTAATAATAAATAGTTTTCATTTTATTTTTGTTGTGTTTAATTTTTCTGCTTTGATACAAAAAAATCCATGATTTGTATGTGTGTATCTGTGTGTGTGTTTTGGGGCAGGGAGGGGACAATTACTAGCATGTTAATAATAAATATGAAAAGCTTGAAAGTAAAGTTAGCATGCTTTATTTTGCATAGTCTATGCAGATTAGTTGTGTAAGGTTTACAAGGGTATTGTTGCATAAAAACGAGAAGTCTGATTGTTTTCTCTCAAAAGTCCTCTCTGAAGACATTTTACCCAATGGTAATCTAAGTATTGTGAAACTCTTGCTTTAAAACATCATTTTTTGACTTTCATCATTGAAAGTTTGGAAAATATATCATTATATAAATTTCTTAGGCAATAAATTACTTAAGGGGACTGGGTGCTTTCCGACAATTCAAAAACATGAAAATGCCACTGTTGTTTATATCTATACAAGAAAGATAGCCCATCAAAAATGACGGAAAATGAGATATAAATATATGTACAAGACATATGCAAGAATATGAGTTTTTCTCACTTGTTCCGCAGTGATAGATGAAAACAACACATTTTAAAAACAAAACTCATTTATGAAAAGCTATGCATAGTAGAAGACTACTAATTTGCACAGCTTGGTTCCAAGTGATGTGCGGATTACAGGTCATGTCTATTCAGTCTTTATTTACATTTTTTTAAATTCATATTTTGGACAATTTAGATTGTTAATTCTTAAAAATAAATAAATTACACACTCAAACATATAAGTAAATTAAAAACTATTTTTAAAATAATATTTTAACATGGCATCAGTGGACATTTGATTTTTGTTGTTGAATATTATGTTGCAGTCTACAAATAGTCATAAGTGCTTGCTAAGTTACAAAACTTTGTTGCTTTAAATATTTCTGGCCTAATGCCAAACCTTCATCAAAACCTTTATTTCCTTCTTCGCCAATGCTGTTCTCTATTTCGCCAAGGCCCCTATACTGGAAAAATACCAAGAATTTAATTCTGTATCCGGTTATATAAAGCATGGTAGTTTTCCAGTACAGGGGCATATTATTTTTAAAGTTTGGCATAATTTGGGCTTCAGAAAGTGAGATTTGTTGCCAAATGATATAAACAGCTGTGAAAACAAAAATAATGTACTTTAAGTGTATTTATATATGAATTTAAATAATCTATAAACATTTTATTTATATATATTTTATTGTTGTATTTTTATGTACGATTTACTTCTGTTTGTATACAAAAATAGTTAAATGACTTCTTTATACTAAATAAATTGTATAAATATTGAAAAATTACTTGTGTATATAAAGAGTGAATAAGTTGCTAGAAAATGTGTTGCCAAATTTCATTTTCCCCCCATTTTCTCTATCTCGCCAAGGCCCCCTATACTGGAAAAGTACCTAAAGCACATTAAAATCAGGCAGTTAGGAGTTCAGATAGTACAGTACCATCTAGTGGCGGTTATGGTATTAGTAGCATCGGGATGAAGATGTAAAGACGTACATTTTCATATCTTACACTTTAAATTCTGACCCATAGATTTTGAAAAAAAACCTTAAATGTGCAAAGTTTAAATTAAATTGCGGTGAGCTCAATTATGGAAGATTAATGGGTTTAAATGGGAATTTTGCCGAATTAGCCAGCTATTGCCAAATTGGCTTCATATATCGTAACTTATTTTTGTTGCCAAACTTGGTGGAATTTTGTCAAATTTGGCGATATTTCGCTAAGTTGGTCAAATTTTAGCTGTATTGTGGTAACCCTGTCATTACTATTTTTCAACAATTACTCATTGTTGAAGAAATCAAACTGGCTGTGATCAATGAGGCGGTCCAACCGGAATTGTGAGAGACACACACAGACTTGGATTTTATATAAATAGATCGCACACTTACTAATAATTATATTATTATAATTGCTTTATCATAGTTAGCAAAGACCATAAAGATTATTTTGGCATCAATCAAAATTTAATCTAAAAAAAATACTTTGTAAAAGGTTATTTAAATGAGTGTTTTTGCGTGCAAAAAATACTTTCTAAAAGGTTATTTAAATGAGTGTTTTTGCATGCAAAAAAAAAAAAAAAATAAAACAAATAAATTTCACCTAAGCACCATTTTGGTGAAGTGTCAAGAAGGGTATAGAGACCTCCAGCATGCAAGCATCTGCCTGTTCCGTGAAGTAGGTGTGGTCTTTCCCTTCCACCTACCCCCCATCGCCGCTGTTGTGCAATAGTTTCTTATGCAGAATAATTGTGTTCATGTTCGCAATTAAAATTTAAGCATGAAAGAGTTCTTACAAAAGGTAGAATTCCACCTGTTTGAAACAATTTTTGACATTCTCTGAATTGATGCAAAACTGAAAAGAGAATATTTGAAGCATATAAGGGGTGGGAGGGGGACATCTGGGAAATTTAATATTCAAGCATTTTGTGTACTGCAAAGCCTTGGAGTTTGTTTCTGAACTGATGTGCAGAAGAGCTATCAAATTAAAAGTCAGCTTATCTTATGAACATCTGAAAATCATGTAAATGAACTTGTTTAAAAGTGTCCTTCCAGAGTTATTTATTTTTTTATTATTATTTTTTTTTTTTTTTTTTTTTACTTTAAGAGAGAAAGAAAGTTTGCTTAAGGTTCTTTTTGGGATAGAATATTTTATTCCGTTTATACAACCCTTTGGGTAATTTTAGTCATATATTTTTAGGCATTCATTTCTGGAACAAAGATCATTTTGGCACACACATATTTAGCATGGGGAATTTTTATTTTTTCCGTAAAGGAGGAGGGAAAATTTTAATTAGTCCAAACATCTAGGATAATTTTTATTTTGAAAATTTTTAATCACCATCCTTCACATAATTCACGAGATAGATTTTTGCCTACACCCTTATCAAACTGTCTTCCATTTTCTTTTTTGGCTCATTTACTGTTAGTTTAATTTTGTTTTGTTTTTTTAATATTTTGCAAGTTACTGAAAGAAAGTAACAATCGTATGTACAATTATATTTCATTTTATTGTATAAATATCTGTTAAAATATATCTAAATTATAAGAATTTGCCGACATTGTATATATGGAAAATTTTTCCGGCTTGTTTTTTATTTTCTTCTTTTATGTCTGATAATTATTGTAAAATTTTTGCAATTGTGAATTTTGTTAAATAATTATATTTTATTTATTTATACATTAGTATTAGTATATTATATTAGTATTATATATTAGTATTAGTATTATATATTAGTATTAGATATTATTTATTTTTTTAAACAAAATTTCCGCTAAATAATATTGTATTTCATTTGTATATGTTGAAATGATATATATTATGTAAGATAGCTGAATCAAGAAGGAAAATTTATCTTAAAAGGAGAGGAGTAGATAAGTACTGATTTTTGGCCTCCCCTGTAATGAATATAGTAAAAATGGATGTTGATATAGTAAAAAAAAAAAACTTTTTTTTTTAAGGTATTTTGATTGTAATAATACACTGGTGAAGTAATTAAAGGGACAAATATAAAAACTCATGTAACTTGAAGGATTTTGCAGCTAAAAGCATGGTATTTGCACTAGATTTTTATTTTGTCTTACCTGACAAAAGCAGAATGTCCTATTTCTGCAAAAATAAATTTAAATATGAATATAGGAAATGCGATACAAAATGGGGTAGGGGAAAGTTTGTGTTTAATTGAAATATTTTAAAATCTGCTAAATAAACCTGTTTTTGATCTTATATAATACATTTAAATAATTATAATCTTCAAACAAAAATCAGTCAGACAGGCAGTAAATATAGATCCTTAATTATATCAAAACAATCAACACATCTTAAACTTTTTTTTTACCCTAATGGTATAAGAAGAGGCATGCAAAAAACTGCTTATCTATCCATCTCCTTTTGACTAAATTGTTGAATATCTGTATGAATGAGATTTATTTATTTTACTTTAAAAGCTAGAATATAAATGTAATATCAGTATATTTAAAGCTAATCAAATAAATTATATATTAATTGGTAGATTAACTGCTTCAATTTGTATACAACTATTATAAAAATTTACAATTACGTGTATATATTTATGCTAATGGGAACATTTGAAATCAATAATGTTAATCATTCATAAGTCTTGTTATAATTAAAATGAAATCACATGTGTGATTTCACAAGATAATATAAAAATTAAACCTTTAAAATGAAATCACAACTGTAAAAATATATGGGAAAGATAATTCTAAAGATGAACACAAGAAATTAGAAGTGCAAAAATAAGAAACTATAAATAGCTTATGGATTCTTCAGAGTAGCTACATAAGCATAATTTATAGTAAAGATATGTTATTTTGTCGAATATCGTCAGCATTAGGTCTAAAAATGAGAATATTTAGTTCCTCATAACGTATCAAGAAATTCAAAGAAAAATGAAAATATTAAGATACCCAAACAATAAATTATGATCCATATAAAGACTTTAAAAGATAATTAACAAAACTCATCAGAGCAGAAAATTTGCAAAGTATTAAGAAAGATTTTTAAAAATGTGTTTGAGACGATGCCTACAGGAAATGTTTGAAACTTTGACAGACAAAGTAGAATAATAAGAAAAAATTATGTATATATGAAAAAATATTTATACTACTCTACTAAGACGTGTAATTTGTGCAAATTTAAATTCTACAGAATGTTTAAAAAAAAAAAAAAAAAAAAAGAACAGATTTCAAGAATTTATATCATGCAAACTGTATCAGATTAAAATACATTACACACATCACTGGTTACAGAAAAGTTACACATCTGGCCTATGGTCTGTTAGGTTTATTATCTCAACATGAGCAGTCTTGTATCATGGGAAACATCAAAACAGTATGTACAAATGTAAATCTTTTTCCTCCAGATGTGATTAATAACACAGGACTATAGTTTCGACAGCAATTAATTAGCAGCTCATATCAGGCAAGCAATAAGAGAGAGTAGTTTACCCAACAAGAGTGAAACACCTTCTGCAAAGAGATTTTTAATTCATTGATGTAAATGTTTAATCTGATAGGGAAGAAGGTGAATGTCTCGGGTAGGCAATAAAGATCAAGCGTTCTAGAAGGAAGCCGGAGGGGGGGGGGGGGGGGGCGGGAACCACCCACGCACACATTTGCAAAGAAAGATAAAAGAGGGAAGCAAAAACAAACTTATTCCTTGTTGCTGAATTTACAGCTTCTACTGTTCAGTTTCACAAATCTTGAAGATTCACAAGCATAGGTGAATCACATACTGTTTCTTTAATGTACCCCCTAGATAAAAAGTGCAGGAAGTAGGTCTGGAGACCTGAAAGATCGTAGACAACGGGTGCTTATGTTGAGTTAATTTAAAGCCTAACAGAAGACCAAAGACCAAACTTTGCATTTCCCTGTATCCAATGATGTCCATAAATAGTGAGTTTGTCTTTTTTCAATGAAATAAATTTTTAAAATCTGCTTTTTTAATACCATCAACTATTATTCAGTTTTAAAATTCGTCTTTGGATTTATTTTAAGAACTTAATATAAAAATATCTTTATCACAATTTTAAAGTAATTTTGTTAAGCAAGAAGATTTCTTTGCATTTTCAATAAAAAAGATTATATCGTACTTCTTATTTGGTTCAAATAACTAACAACAACAAAAAAAAAAAAAACAAGAAAAAGAAGAATCAGAAGATCATTTTTTTCTTCTATAACTCTTTTTCAGAGTGCATGTTTTTTAACAATTGGAACTATCTCAAAAATTCCGTAGACTCCTGTTATGTTAGTCTTCATATTTTACGTAAATAGTATTTGTGCATAAACCTATTTTGAATTTGGACATTCTGTGAAACTTTTGAAGAACTCTGTTAATAAATGACATATTGCCCCTTTTTCTTCCCCTCCTCTTTTCCAGTAAGATAAAATTTTACTTTCAAAATTTGTGGGAGTTCTATTATTTGCAGAAAAAGCTTTTTAGCTTGTGTACAATCTTGCCAATATTGGTTCAATATTAGCTAGAAATATTTTTCCATTTTATTGTCAATATATCTTAAAATATTGGTGTTTCATTGCAAATAATCTTCTGTGTAAAGCCAATGTTTCATAATAGTGACACTTCATTGTATATATTTTTAATGATCGTCAATATTCAATCGGCTTTAGTAATATTTAGCAAATATTTAATCAATTTTAGTAATATTTAACCAATGTTCATTCAGTATTGGCTTGCTATTAGTGATTTTTATATAGTGTATATCTCTATTTTGTTCCCTTTATTTTTCGATTAGGTTATCAGTTGTTATTTAATATTTTGTTCTCATATCCTTGATTTATAAAAAAGCATCCTTATTTTCGTCTATATGATTGTTTCAATTATACATTCATTTCTGTCCTATATTATATTTAGGGAACTCAGCATGCCATTGGAGCAGCTTTAATGAGAAATCTGTCAGTAGGCACTCCAGACATCAGTGTTCATTGTGTTCATATTCTACTCCTTCAAAACATGATTTGACTAAACATATAGCTGTTCATACAGGTGAACGGCCATTTGCATGTGATTTTTGTAGCAGAAGATTTCTTAGAAAAGACCATTTAAAGCGGCATGTTGATCGAATTCATGCAATGAAGATTGCTAATGTACTAAAATATGTATAATTTTACATTAATTATTGTAATGTAAAATAAATATTAAATTTCTTGATTGGTTACATTGATGTACCATTTAAAGATTTATTTGTTTAAAATTATTTGTATACTGCACGAGTGCAGCCAAGGGGAGGCAGGAGATGGCCATTGCCCCTCCCTGGGTTTGATTTGATACTGAAATTGAATTTTCTTGATATCTGATGATATATAAAAAAGTAGAAAAATATATTCTTCATGAGACTTGAAATAATTAAGTACTATAAATAAGAGGAACTAAGACATCTTCAACAGGGAGCTCTGCCACTTTAACAAACACCTACTTGATATTGTACAAGTAGGCATTGCTAGTAGCGGATAGGGACAGCTTAATGCAACAATGTTAAAACTTCCACTGTGTAAAGCTATGGGGGAAAAATCAAAAAATCCCTAGCCGGCTTCGGCAAGTTGTTTTGTTCGTGTTGATGTTCATTTGTACTTGGTACTTATCCATGTGTTTTATATTTTATTTTTCTCCCACTGTTATTATTATAAATTAAGATGTTAATACTTGAAGAGAATGCATTATAATTTTTAATATTCTAATGTTAAAAATATTTTGAGATGCTCTCATAATATTTTTTTATTATAAAATAAAGAAACATTTTAAATTAAGAATATAGAGAAAACAAATTGTTATAGCTTTTAAATCTTATATATATATATATATATAAAGCCACATTGATGTAGTATATATAATAATACGTTACATATACATAATTATACTTAAGGAACAAGTTTAAAATTATGTATATTTTAATTATAGACGTATATGTTTGTTAAATCATATTTATTGTTTTCTAAAGCCTTGGCTGACAGCGAAGTTAAAAGATTTAGCTTAAGATAAGAAATAATAATTTTATTACATCCCTTGGTGACTAATTTGCTATAGCCTTAAAGCTGTTAAAATGCCACATACATATCCCTGTAAATTGATTTATATGTAATGTGTTAAATATTAAATAACATTATTATGACATAAAAGATGAACTGCTTTTAAATTTTAACAATAAAAGTTGTAGATATTTGTTTACTTATTTATATACTTCTTACTTCAATGCTGGAAAAATTAATATCTAAAGATTTCTTTTTTAATGTTATTTTCAAATATTTTTGATATGTGGCGCCAGAAGTATTGCAAAAGCTTATTTTTTTCCTTTGCTTCAAACTAGGTTTAGAAAAATCCCTACGAGACTTCCTTCTCCCTTCTTCTATAACGCAGGCGCTTCTTTAACATTATTGCATTAAGCTGTCCCCATCCGCTACTGGCATTGCTTGAACCCCCTGTGGAAGTCAATGTTTAGTTTTGTTTTTCTTTATACATTCTTTCTTTTAAAAACCTTAAACTCCTTTTACCTTAAACGGAAGTTTCATAGGGCCCTCGATGAAAAAGAAAATTTTTTTCATTTCTCCTGTGTGAAAAATGCTAAGAGATATTTATTTTTTAATTGATTAATGTCTGTATTGCTTTTTATGTTTATATGCATAGGTGCAAGACCTTCAGTCTCAGGACTGAATTCAGTCTTGGACAGATTTTTGACTGATAGTAAATTCTACTTTATATACTTAAATTATGGCAATTTTACTATTAAGCATTTTCTTTTATTGCAAGAAATAAATTTTTAGCCATAATGAAAGACATAGAAATCCTCTAATCTATTTCATTTGGTTTTCCCTAATACTCAGAAAAGTTTTCAGTCTTGGCTTAGATAGACTTCTTGCACCTATGTTTATATGTTTTAAAAATTCTCTTGCATCAGAGTTCTGACTAAAAAACGAATAATTAGCTTATGTCATGTTTATATTATCCACTAAAAAGAAAAATGTGGTCAAGACTGCAGATCATCAAACCAGTTAAAGTCTTTCACTCACTGGATTTCATTCTACCGTGGCCCATGGTGTATAGTATTTTAGAAATTCATTGTTGCAATTACATGTTGCTCTAAAGCAGCAATTTCCAACCTCTGTCTTAAAGCACATCTGTGTGTTCTTGAAAATAAATTACCAAGTGCAATGAAACTCCAATTATCCAGGCTAATGTGTTATAGGTGCAATTCGGATACAGAAATCTAGATAATTATTAGAAAATGATTATGTTGTAGTTGTAAAATACGAATTTCTCTAAAATAACTTTCATTTAATTAAAAAGTAGCCTAATATATGATGAAAATATGGTCGCATTTTCTAAAAATAATTACTAGAAGATCTTTATGATGCAGTTCTCTATATAGTGCATAACTTCTCAGATAAACATTGAATTTTTCTGTTAAGAAGCGGTTGCATTCCACATTGTCGAAATATTGTTACCCTCTAGAGAATTAAGTTTCAGAAGTTGTTTTATCTTCTTAATTCAGAGCTTTTTAACGAAAAAAAATTACTGATAATATCGATTAGGTTATTTAGCAGTGTGAATAACTGGAGTTCGAATAATTGGGAGTTTTCTTGTATTAAAAAATAATACTAATACTTTAAAATGAAAATTAAGGGGATGAGGGCTTAAGAAGAAAAACTTATTTTGTTTTCAACATCATATTTGTGTGAAATAAGCTTTTCTGCAATTAATCAATCAAAAATAAAAGTCAATCGCTGCAAAAATTCTTAAAAAAGTTTTGAGAGTATGTTGATCCAAAATTCTACTGTAGGTTATCCCACAAGTCCGTTCACATTTCAAAAAGACATAATATATATGTATGTATATACAGGGTAGCCTCGAATTCACAGGCCAAACAGTAAGGGGATGTAAAGTACACGTAAAGAAGCAATTTTGATATAGCAATGTGGGGTCGGAAATGAAAAGTTTTGGCGATAAACAAGAAATGCGGAGGACATGAAAACAAGCCTTTTGTTGACAACAATTATAGTAAGTGCTAAAATGTGCCACTGGCAGCGTCTAGCAAGTGATTGGCATATCTTTTTGAGGATTCCAAGTGTTTCATGAACATTTGCAGCAACGACTGAAAGTCTTGCAATGAAGTCCTCATCAGAAACAACTGGTGTCTCATAGATGAGACATCTGCAACCTTCGGAAGGGTACACCAATCACTTGCTAGACGCTGCTAGGTATGTATCGATACTGATGGTGGCACATTTGAGCACTTACTGTAATTGTTTTGTCAATAAAACACTTGTTTACATTTCCGATACCACATGACTATACCAAAATTGCTTCTTTATGTGTACTTTACCTTCCCTTACAGTTTGGCACATGATTTCGGTGATACCCTGTATACATGCCTCTAGTATAGATTATGAAGCACTTTGCATTCAGACTACTGTAACAAAACTTCACTGTTTAATAATGTGAAACATGTCTAAGTAAACAATTCGGAAAACACATAACAATTTTGAAAACCCAATTTCAGCAATTACCATATATAGTAAAAAAAAAAAATCGAATTTTCGCACTCCTGTAGATTTGCATGTATACTTAATAGTATGCAAAAGTTTAGGCCAGATAGGAAATCCATACTGCAGTTGAAAATTCCCTTTCAACATTTTTTTGTCAATAAGCGGAAATGTACTGAAATTCTTTTCTCCATCTCTGTATATGATCTGTAGAATTTATACACACCAAGTAATATGCAAAAAAAAAAAAAAAAAAAAATTAGTTAAAATTAGAAATGCATACCACACCTGAAATCGCACTTCCAGAAATTACCGCTCATGGACACATACAGTACTGCAACAAAATTGCATAGTTTGTCCTTGTAAATGAATTAATAAATGCTATGCACATCGTATTCTATGGTAAGCAAGCAACTTGTAGTGCACCTCAGTGATGTATATCAATTTCAATATATTTGAAATAGTGCGATTCATTAAAATATACCGCAAACGATTTCCCCCCATCGCGTCCATAATGTAACGAAATTCTTTTTAGTGTCCCTGTAAAGGCTACACTCTTCCTTTTTTGTAACTATCGTGCATGGTAAACCTCAATAACATATATGAATTGTATGGCATTTAGAGTATATTTATGAAAGTTAGAGCACGGACAGACGGCAGACAGACAAACTTAATTCATAAACACTTTTCAACCTTGTTGGAAAGTGTTAAAAAAAGTAATAATTTTAGTAAATGGTCGTATCGGAGTGCGGTTTGCACCACAATTCTTGCCAAAAGATCGAAATTTTTGTAGCCAAAATAAATAAATAAATAAATAAGATAAAAAAGCAGTTCAAAGAAAATCACCTTTTTTTTTTTTTTTTTTTTTGCCTCAAAAAAATTCGGCATTTTTTCTAATTTTTTTATCCAAACTGCAAACCGCTCTCGGATATTTTTTCAGTGGATTTTTGGTTAACGGATTTATGAGACACCTTGTATATAAAAAATTTAAAATGTCAAACTTGCCTATCATGGCTGAGAGGTTCTGCTCTCGAAGCTGGTAGACGGGAGGTGCTGGGTTCGATCCCAATCGCGCCCGTCGGCCTAATCGTTCAGAGTTTTCGTGGTTTTCTTCGAGCCATGGATTTCCATGCGTAAATATGGGTTAGGTTCCCTTAGAAAGACCCCCACGAAGACGAAGGGCACTCCCCCCTCGGGCCTATATTCCTAGTATAGATAATCGGCCGTCAAAAAATCAATCAATCATTAAACGTACTATTATAATAAAAAGAAAACGCATCAAAATATTCTCCCCCGCTCAACAACTTCTGCCGAATTGATAAGCGTAAAATCATGACGCTTGCAGGTATGATTGTTGAAGTTACTTGTAATCGAGCAGTTTTTTAATTTTTCGTTAAAATAATTACATCTTGAGTTATAAGCAATTGTCTCGTGACAGTAATGTTTTCCTCTCCTACGCTGCCTCGGTTCAAAATGCCATCTTGGACAGCATTTTCTAAATGATCTCCTGTCTTTATCGAAAAATGAAAGAACTGGTTTGATTACATATCTTTTAAATAAGACCACCTGTCAATTTCATGCGTTCTCAAACAAAATTGAATTAAAAAAGTGTCATAAAATAGCCAAATTGGATTTAAGAACAGTTTCAAATTTCTGATTTGCGTTGCAATATTTTTGTTGTGTTTTTATTTCATTTGTATTTCCGTATAGGATATCTGAGGTTGATTTCTAACCAGTTTTTCGATTTTGGTTGCAATTTTTTCGTTTATGTCCCCAGAGAAAAAAAAAAAAAAAAAACGAAATTGTTTGTATTTCCGTATAGGATATCTGAGGTTGATTTCTAACCAGTTTTTCGATTTTGGTTGCAATTTTTTCGTTTATGTCCCCAGAAAAAAAAAAAAAAAAAATTACAAACGAAATTGAAAAAGTTCGAAGATACCCGATTCGACATCTACCTCAGGTACATTATAAAAAAAAAAAAATATTGATATGTAAATTTCTTGCTTGCATTTTAATGTGTTTAAAGGTTTATTATTACTATAGGATATCTGAAGTCGATGTCTAACTTTTTTAATGAGGTGGAGTGGGGTGCATTTTCCCTTTTGGAAATTCCGAAATTGAAAGTTGTCTAGTAGTACTAAAAAAAAAACTGCATCCAAAACGAAAAAGTACAAATGCACAGCGTTAAAACATCCTATGCCAAAAAAAAAGTACAAGCGAGAAATTTCAAAAGAATTCTCCCATAGGTTTAACATTAGCGTGCATGTATCTTCTCTTGACTAGGATGTTGGTCAGCAGAGATCTCAAATTCCCCTTGTTAATGTCAAGCCTATGGTCGTGTGATGCATTGATATTTTAAAAATATCTCCACCCAAATAAATATTTATTTTTTATATGTATTCTTCTTGAAGAATATCCTTCAGGAGAGACCATAAGGAGACATATGTCTCCTTAATTTTGAGTTGTCAAAATATTTCTAAAATATATATCAATTTTTATTTGAAGTGTTTAACTATTACTCAGTTTCGCTAAGATTTTAACACAGAAAAAAGAAGTTAAAAATAATTATTTCCTGGGGAAATAATGAATACATACGAATGCATTACACGCCCATATGCTTAACATTAGCGAGGGGAATTGGAGATCTGGCTGAACAGCCTCCTTAAGAGACTGAAGGATGGTGATGGTGTGGTTAAAAAAAAAAAGAGAGAACATGGTGTACACTCTAGGACGACGGTATGTACTAGGGAGTATACGATGTAGTTTTACTTGAGAAAGAGAAGGTATACGGAGTTGAAAATCCAGAAGATATACAGCGTATACCACCGTATACCCTTTACTACTGCACTTCTGAAGGATAAAATCGTATAAATGAGAGATCACCCTATTATATAAATTTCAATTCTTACCTGCATTAGTATTGTACCTTTTTTAAACAATAAATCACGATAAAAAATATATTAAACCTTAAATGAAAGTCGCAAAAATGTAGTTTTCAATAAAAATTAGAGGGAGGGGGATTTTGCCTTAACTAAGCCTGTTTTTATTTCCAAAATTTACCTCCCCCCCCCCCCCCACGAAAATATATAATATCGTAGCAGCAAATGTGGGTTTAAAGGTGTAAAATAAAAATAATAAATATAGTAATGAATGTAGTAATAATTTGTTTTTGTTTGGGAAGGGCATTCTACTAGTGATAATTCTTTTAAACTTCTTTTATCAGAAAAATTTAATTTATTACACACATTTTTGAAAATTGACTATATCGTGCACAAGCGGAGAAAGCTATTAAAAGAATGACAGTCTAAGTATTAAACTGTTATGTATCATAAATTTCGTATTGCACTATAACATTTCATTGTATATTGGCATTTTATAGTGCACCAATAAAATAATGAATATATTTCACTATATGATGACATTTTGTAGTAACAATAAATAAAAATTAAGTTTAAAACAAAAAAGAGACTGAACAGATTAGTTACCGTTTTAAACTAGCATTGTGTAAGTGAGAGAAAACGTCGCATATCTGAGAGAACTTTTACATCATCATTTCTCGTAAGGCGTTGTCTTCACCTGAAGATCTAGGCATATAATCGAGAGAGTAACACAAGTGAGAAGTCGCTGTAGGTATTAAAAAAAAATAAATGTTTTATTGCTATCGTCTTTATTACAAGTTACAATAAATTGTTTTGTATTTTAATTGAGGTAAATTAATTGCAATAAATTATTTTGTATTATAATTGAGAGAGTCTCATAATTGTGAAGTCGCTGTAGGTATAAAAAATTTTAAATGTTTTATTGCTATCTTCTTTATTACAAGTTACAGTAAATTGTTTTGCATTATAATTGAGGTAAATTAATTGCAATAAATTATTTTGTATTATGATTGAGAGAGTCTCATAATAAGACTGCACTGTAGGTATAAAATTTTTAAAAATTTTAAAAATATTTTACTGGTATCTTCTTTATTACAAGTTACAACAAATTGTTTTGCATTATAATTGGGGTAAATTAATTGCAATAAATTATTTTGTATTATAATTGAGAGAGTCTCATAAATGTGAAGTCGCTGTAGGTATAAAAATTTTTAAATGTTTTATTGCTATCTTCTTTATTACAAGTTACAGTAAATTGTTTTGCATTATAATTGAGGTAAATTAATTGCAATAAATTATTTTGTATTATGATTGAGAGAGTCTCATAAATAAGACTGCACTGTAGGTATAAAATTTTTAAAAAATTTTAAAATATTTTACTGGTATCTTCTTTATTACAAGTTACAACAAATTGTTTTGCATTATAATTGGGGTAAATTAATTGCAATAAATTATTTTGTCTTATAAATGAAGAGGCACTGTAGATATAAAAAATTTAAAATATTCTAAGTCTTTGCAAGTTTCAATAAATTGCTTTGCATTTTTTGTTGATTATGATGTACATCTTTTTTTTTTTTTTATCTATACAAATTATATCAAAAGGCGAACGGTTTTTTTTTTTCTTTCCAGGGGGTGAGGGCGTAAAACGTATATAAGTGGATTTCCTCTAGCTTATATCGTTAGGGGGGGGGGGGGTGCTCCTCCCGTGGCTACCTCTTTGAAAATATTTATTCCTTTTTTTCTACTCTCATCACAGTGTAAATGTGCTGTGGAAGTGTGCTAAACTTGCAAGTATGCCGTGATACAATAGAATATTAATAATAGATTGAAAAACACTGCTGTAAAGCAAAAATACTGTGATGTACACTGTGATGTTTTATAAGTGCATAGTTTTTGTATTGACTATGAATTCTTTGTAGAAAATGTTTAGAAAGTAAAATATAAATTTGAGATTATATTGAATAAAGTGTTTTAGATATTTTTGCTATTTTATATGTATATGTTCAATCAATGACACAACATTTCCCACTTAGGGAAGCCCTAAAATTCCACCTAAGATTAAAAAAAAAAAAAAAAAAAAGCTGTTTGTATTCTCTGTAAACTTTAAATTGTAAACGTAGTTACTAATAATTATACATAATACAGTGTGTATACGTCTATAAAATTCTACAACCAGTAAACTGTGGTAGATGTTGAAGCTATTTCTGCAGGAGGCTAATGTGTGTAGTCATGAATTTCTTTACTACGCTTTCTTGTTTTAGTTCCATGTGTCACTTGTAGATGGCCCTGCACTGTCTCGTTCTGTGATACTGCTTAAAATAACTATGCCATTTCAAAATTCAAACCATTTTTTGGTGTTTCAATAGTTTAAAAAAAAAAGGAAGGTTAAAAGCTGAATGAGTTTTGGTCATTTTTTATGCGTAAGCTTGAGGGTTCTAACAATTTGAGACAGTGCAACGTCATCTATCAGTGTTAGTTTGAAGTAAAGAAAGGAAGCATTGCAAAGAAATAGCCGATTTCATGGATTAATCCCCTGCTAGAATGACTTTAATAGCCACTGCTTACTTGTTGCTTAATTTTAAAAACATTGAGTTGAACACGCTGTATCATAATAGAACAGTTCCTTGGAACTTGAAACTTTGTTTTAAATTTTCACATACATCGAGGAAAAAATTGCAAATCTTGTTTAGTTCCCCCCATCCCCCTTAAATATTCTTTTGTAAAAGATAACTGTGTTGTATGATTAGTTTTTCTTTTATCAATGCTCTTTATGTCATATTTATTATTGTAAAAAGCTCATGCAAAATTTTTATTCATTTTAAAAGCAGAGGTCGCAGCGTTCTTTATTTTTTATATAGTTGCTACCACTATTTTCAAACTATTATCTTCGTGGTAGATTTCTATAACATGTGCAATAGAACGAAAGCTTCAAAGAGGATTAGATTTTTAAAATAGCGGTGACGAATATATAAAAAATATAGGACGTTGCGACCCCTGTAAATATATTTTCCATGTATATTATCACTTTTTTGTATTCTTCGCTGACTTATTATTTATGATTTTCTGTCTAGATTTGGAGATGGATTTAATGGACAAGAAGATAAGATTGAGAAGGTATGAAAAATATGACTTGCAATTTAAGTGCCAGCTATGCTCCTACTCTACAAAATACAAAGGCAATTTAAAGAAGCATTTGTTATGTCACACTGGGGCCAAACCTTTTATTTGTGCCGTGTGTAATAAATCTTTCACTCGTTTACCCAATTTGAAGCGCCACTTTGAAGAAACGCATAACAAATTATAATATAAATTTAAAATGGCATTTAGTTATCTTGCTATTGCGGATTTTATAGCTAGTTACTGTTAAGAAGGGGGTAGGGGGGGGGGAGAAGCCGGTGCAGTGCCGAAACTAGCTTTTTTTGCACCCGGGGCAAACATGCATTTTGGCGCCCTCCCCCTCTTCCGTAAAGTATATTTACAACGAGAATTTTACTAATTTTCTAATAGCCGACTTATTTTTAAATTTAAAATATGTCATCATAAAATATGTAACTACGTAATCTACAATGGCGGATCCAAGAGGGAAGTCACGGGGCTCATGATTCCCCTCTGAACACCAACAAAAATAGTCTAAAGATCATTTTTAAAATGAAATATACAGTAGAGTCCCGATTATCCGAGTCCAACTTAACTGAGTTTCCGCTTTAACCTGAGTTATTTTCTTCTGATGGACTGATTGCTTCCATTATTATGAAATAGCCATTATAGATAAGTGTTAGGTGAAGATGAAAGAGCAGCCGCAAAAAGTTAGAACTCTGATTTTCTGGTCAGAAACTCAGAATGGGGAAAA
This sequence comes from Maratus speciosus, assembly GCA_963932465.1. Lineage (NCBI taxonomy): Eukaryota > Metazoa > Arthropoda > Arachnida > Araneae > Salticidae > Maratus > Maratus speciosus. The sequence continues at coordinate 464,323,716 of OZ010791.1, forward strand.
AAATGTCCATATTTTTTTTTTTCATCTTCACCTAACACTTCATTTATAATGGCTGTTTCATAATAATGGAAAAAAAAAAAAGATTATAGCCATTTTTTTTCCCATTCTGACCAGAAAATCAGAGTTCTAACTTTTTACGACTGCTCTTTCATCTTCACCTAACACTTCATTTATAATGGCTGTTTCATAATAATGGAAGCCATCAGTCCATCAGAAGAAAATGGTCCATTCCAAAGGTATAATCCTTCATTTGTGTGCCGCGTCGTTCTTTTGCCCGGGGCACATGCCTCCTCTGACCCCCCCCCCCCCTAGTTTCGGGCCTGTGCCGGTGTAACGCTTGTTATGTCCGGACGGTGCTTTAAAATATCATTAAAATAACTTGTTGTAAAGTTGATTTAATACATCGATTAGTAGAAATACAGTTTAAAATGAATTACAGATACTTTACTTTATCTTGTTCCAAAAGCATTATTGGTTGCACAAAGCAAAAATAATTTTAAAAGGATGATTTCTTTTTCATTTGCATCTTTTCAGCTTTCTTGGCGTTGAAAGATTGTGGGGAAAAAGTTTCAGTTAGAAAATATTTCTATTGTAAGAGGTATAATATGTAATATTTCTATTGTATATTTGTACGTTTCCTAATTCTATAAAATGCTAAAAAAATATTTTAAGTAAAAGATTTTAGTGGGAGTTATAAATATTGCACAAAATCCCAATAAATTCAAATTTAATTAATTGATTTTAATTGGCAAAATCCTCCTAAAATTTATTAAACGATTGTGTAAATCTTGTAATGTACACTATATGGCCAAAGGTGACCGGTCACTTGCGATTTTAGACGTTTTGTTAAATATCTAAAAAAATACATAAGGAATTAACCTGAAAGTACAGGTGTGTAAACAGTATAGTGTAGGTCATATAGTTCGCGAAGAATTTTTCCCGAAACCCCATAGGGGACCATCAACAAATTGAAAAAGAACGAATATCTTTTGGATAACCCTGTAAAAACTAATGTAGCAAAAGCGTTCAAACTCTATAAGTGGCTTATTTTAATATACTGTGTTCATTTTTATTAGGATAGCATGCATATTCATAGAGAAATTAAGGTTTTTATAAAAACAGTTCAAATTTTTGCCAAGTTTTTTACTTATAATTTGCAGATTTCTTAATCTAAAAAAAGTTATTTTCAGAAAATATGACAAAAAAACATTGTACACAATACTCTGCAATCAGAATTAAAAAATAATAAAAATTGGATGAAAAATGAGCAGATTCACTAAAAAATCTTTCACTGCGCATGCGCGAATTCAATCAAAATATAATGTGTTAACTAAATGTATAGAGCAACTTTTGTAAAAGTCTCAAAAACATAGTTTGAAAAGTCTGATAATAATCGTTTATAGAATAAGCTCAAAATCCGTTATTCCTAAAAAGAAGCAAAAAGATGAGGGGCTATATCCAAATATCCAATTATCCTATAAGTGCAATATTGTGTATGCTATATTGGCACTAATCAATGTATATATGGATACAACCCCTCATCTTTCTGCTTCATTTTGGGAACAGCGGATTTTGAGCTTATTCTATAAACGATTATTATCAGACTTTTCAAACTAAGTTTTTGAGACTTTTGCAAAAGTTGTTCTATACATTTAGCTAACACATTATGTACATTATATTTTGATTGCATTCGCGCATGCGCAGTGAAATATTTTTTAGTAAACCTGCTCATTTTTAATCCAATTTTTATTATTTTTAAATTCTGATTGCAGAGAGTTGTACAGTGTTTTTCGTCATATTTTCTGAAAAGAACTTTTTTTTAATATTAAGAACTCTGCAAATTATAAGCAAAAAACTTGGCAAAATTTGGGACTGTTTTTATAAAAACCTTAATTTCTCTACGAGTATACATGCTATCCTCATATAAATGAACACAGCATATTACAATAAGTCACTTATTAATAATCTCGAGTTTGAACGCTTTTGCTAAATTAGTTTTTACAGGGTTATCCAAAAGATATTCGTTCTTTTTCAACATGTTGACGGTCCCCTATGGGGTTTCGGGAAAAGATATTCGCCGAAATATATGACTTATACTATACTGTTTACACACCTGCAGTTTCAGGTTAATTCCTCATGTATATGTTTCTAGATATTTGACAAAACGTCTAAAATTGCAAATGACCAGTCACCTTTGGCCATATAGTGTAGTTTCAAAAATTCACGAAAAATGCTTTAGAAAATGAAATTTTCATGAATTCATAATTTGGGATATAAAGGGTTAAATGAAGATAATTTTTGTAGGTTTTTCGTTCGAAGAGAAAATGATAACTGATTTTCAAACGGAAATCATCATTATTTTAGGCAAACTTTAAACAACAAATAAAATTTATCTAACCTTTTGTAGGCTCAAAACGAGTAAAGAATTCGTAATCTAGCTCCTGATTTGTGGTCATTGCTGCTTGGTAACAATGTTTCTGAAACAAACAAAAAAATGTTTAAAACTTTTAATGTGAATGTAAAAATTTAGCATACCATTTATTTTCACTAGAAATTATTATTTTCTTTTTTTGTAAGTAAAATTAAAGAAAATAATAATAAAGGTAAATAATTTTCTTAGAAGCCGCGTTTCTAAAAAGCATAGGAATTATGAATGCAAACTGTATGGATCATTAGATAAGTATATGATACATGTAACTTTATTCCATACTTAAAAACGATAGCTTAATTACTAACTTTCCCACTATGTCCAGAGAAACGCATTTAAAAAGTCCTGGAAGATGCATTGACGGTTTGGATAGATCCCACAAGCAAGTCTATAAGAAGTGCTTTTTTTAGGGTTTCGTTCACCTGACGAAACCCTATTCGTCTCGCTCCTCTGTCTGTCTGTCTGTCCGTCAGAGAGCCCGTTCTCAGAAACTATATATGTTAGAGACTTGAAATTTTGCATACTTATAGCTGAACACCTCAGATCAAACGACAAATCCTAAAATTTCGAAAAAATCTTATATTTAACCCTCTGGGCTCTAACTTGTGTATTTTAAGCTTTTTTTTTTTTCTAACTCAGCCCCTAATTAAGTTCAAGACTTGAAATTTTGCATAATTATAGCTAAACACTTGCGATCAAACGACAAATCATAAAATTTCGAAAAAATCTTATATTTAACCCTCTGTGTGCTAACTTGTGTATTTTAAGCAATTTTTTATCCTCCCCTTTTTTCCCCCGGGGGGCACTTTTTAAGCTTTTGCTGACACCCCTTTGATCACTCTTTCATATTATGCACCATAGACTTACATATTGTAGTTCCATTTTTTACTACCAGGGGGCGCCTACCTATCTCGGGTGCTATGGCCCCGATTCCCTCAGCTATTACATCTACGGATAGGTTGTAAAACGGAGTTTCGTTCGGATAAAGGTTTGTGTAGAATAGAGTGCGTCCCCTGGTCGCGAAATGTGGAACTAACAGATTTTGCAAAAGGATAAAGTGTTTTGAAAGGAATATTAAACGAAATCCTCTGTGCGATCTATGATCATACATACCCACTTGTTTTTTACACTTTCCAATACAGTTCAAAAGTATTAATGCAGCTAGTCGCTCTGTCGTTCGTCCATCCGTGCTCTAACCCTCTTAAATATACTCGCATTGCCGTGTAATTTCAAACATAATAAATTTTATATAAATTAGTGAGCTGTATTACACGATGCTTACTCTATAGATGTAACAGAGCTACACAAAATACTCCATAAGCATTACTGTGTTTGAGCGGGAAATGCTTAAGGGTATTTTTTAAACTGAATTATGCATTTTCCAGCTGAATTATATTTTGAGTACTGTTTGCAGAATATAAATAAACCCATTGCTGTACAAGGATGGTAATTTCTAAATGTGAGTTTTCAGTTGTGTTATGCGTTGTTTGCTGAATTAAGTTTTAGTTTAATAACTAGCGTGTATAAAAATCTGTAGATAATATACAGGAGTATAAAAAAATATTCGAGGACATTTCCATCTATTGATGGAAATCGTTGAAGGTCAATTTTCAACTGTATTATGCGTTTTTTAACTAAGCTAAATTTTTGCTCTCCATGTAGTGTATACACGAATCTATAGATCATGCAGAGAGATGGGCAAAAGAATCCGAGTACCTTTCCCGTAATTACTCAAATCTGATTTTCAATTTCTAAGGTTTTTTTCTTCGATAGCTTCTTTCTCTTTTTTAAACGGGGAGGTTCCGTCACAGAGCTCTGCAAGTGTTGGAAAGTGTTTCATATTCTGTTCTGGACGCGTGAGTTTTCTTTCTTGTTTTATTATTATTATTATTATTGAGAGCTGAGAAAAGCGGTGTTGGAAACGGAAAGAAAGAGAATTTTTCAGGCAAAAGAAAAAAAAAAACTTTTCTGCAGGTTTTACACTGTTTTCCCCTTTACAATACTTTCAAATGGGAACTGCAGTGTTTAATCCTGTGTTATGTTTTTGTACCGTTAATTGCCTAGTAAAAAAAAAAAAGAAAAAGCTGTTAAATACTTATCTCCTCCAATTTAATATCTAGCTATAATTGTATTTTTCTTCTAATTATATTATGCCGAAGTATATTATCTCCTTAGAATGTTTAGTGCAGTGTTTTTAATTTACAACCAAGAAATTACTAGAAATTGAGTAATTGCTTTTTTTTTTTTTTTTTTTTTTGTAGTAACATTTTTTTTTTTTTTTTTTTTTTTTTTACTTATCACTTTAATTGGATGCTTTGTTTACTTTTTTTTATCTTTCTTAAAAATGTTTTTTTATTTTAAAAATATTGTTAATTAGTGCTAAGTAATATAAACTTAGTGCTCCACAAGTAATATAAAAATTTTGTTTTTAAAGTCAATTCCTTCTTAGGTCATCAAAGAAAAATTTAATATAATCCCTTAAGCTAATATTAGTTTTTGTTGCATTAAAATATCTCAATTTGTTGATTTACTATAAGCAAGTAGGTTTACAGTGGAAGTCTTTGGGAATTTGGCGAAATATTAGAGATATCGCCAGGTTGGCGTCACTTTTGGCAACTCATTTTGGTCACCAAATTTGGCGACATATTGCCAAGTTGGCGACAAACTTGGCGGTATTTGGCGACAGAACAGGGTAACCCCATATGAAGATGCATTAAATGCTTCAATAACCAATGGCCGCCATTTTGTCTCCCATGTAAAACTAAAATTAATTAATTAAAATTTAATTAATGAATTAAATTTTGAAAAACTGTATTAACATCAATTGTCATCCAGTACAAGTTTAAAAAATTTATTTTAACTTGATAGGATGAATAATAAGTATTTTATTAACGATTGAAAATTTGAACAAGATATATAAATAAATAAATATAGGGAGAGTGTGAACTAATAGTAGGAATTGAAAAAGTATTTAAAAAATTACTTTTCTATTGCCAGATTTTATAAGAAATCAATATTTGATTTCATCAATCATCATTAAATAAAGAAAAGAAAGAAAGATTTTTTTTTTTTTTTTTTTTTGACAAGAACTCGTGTGTTATTGGATACCTATAATTTCAAATACAAAATTTTCAAAAATAAATAAATATATAAACAAATGAATTAATAAATAAAATAAAAGAGAGAAGGAAGTGATTTGTTCACAAGTTACTTGGACATTCCATAGTTATATTTTTGTTTATGATGCTTTAAACCTATTATATTATTACAGAAGTGATAATGATAATAATTACACATTCCTAAATATATATATTTTGGCTTTCTTTCTTTTCAATCAAATATTTGTATTATAATAGGATGTGTTTTCTGGTTTATTTTTTGTCATGTTTGCGAAAAATGTTCAACAGTGCTTAAATAGTGAAAAACATTTAATTGACTTATAAGTCATAATATTATAATGCTACTACAAAGAGGAACTCTGTGTAACGTGCTTTGCATAGACTTGCTAGAATATGTTTTTGTTCTGTAACTAAAATTTTATGCTGATAATTAAAAGTTTTTTGTTTCTTCTTTTATGTGTAGCAATATATTGTTCCGATATACCTTAAATAAGCTACAAATGAATTTGTCACGCAGCCGTATATTATGTGTCAAATTTTCAACTGGTATTTGTTAATTTTTTGCGGAGATTTCTTTGCATAGTTTTTGTATTCCCACCAGTTTCAAATAGCTTTGATTTTGATTTATCAGCAAATACTAAAATAAATATCTTTATTGGTTAAAGATTTTTAAATGTTGTCTTGTTGTTCTTTCACAAACGAATACACTTGGCCGCTGTTCTGTGATTATTATATATGGACAGATGAATATATAAACAAATATATTCATCTTTTTGCTTCTGATCCGTTAACTAAATAGAATCTCATGAATGTACCGTGCAATATGTGTATGTCTATAATTTTGGGAGCAATTCATAAATTTCTACCTTCATCAAGTAGAGCTCAGTGTGCATGCTTGCATAAACAAAGATAAAAGTAAGTCTGCGAGAAATTTAAATAAGAAGCAAGCAAGATTAGGCAAACTTAGCTAACTAACTTCTTGCTGTTTCTTTTCATTTTTTGTTACGATTTGCTCTATCTAATGTAGAGATACATTAGTTAATTACTCTTGAAAATATTGCCATGTTAACATGGTGCTTTTATAAAGTTCAGTGAAGCCATTTTTTACTTGATATAGGTTTGTTTTTTTTTAACCACCAAAGGAAGTACGTAAATAAATAAAACTAGTTGTTTCAATATAGTTTAGGATATCTATTTACTATGTAGATTGTTTTTTTTTTTTTTTTTTTTTTTTCCTTTTAAATCTTAATTAAATTACTTTTTCAAAAAAAAAAAAAAAAAAACAAATTTTGAAGAAAAAAAAATCGAATTTTCAGGTATTCAATTTTTATGAATAAGCTCATTCTAAAGAATAGAAAATCGTCTGCCGACAAATTGACGTTTAGAAATAATTATTACATCGCAGCTTTTTTACATTCAACCAAGGAGGTTAAACAATTTGGTACTTGCATTTAACTGTACAATCTGTTCCCTTATTCACAATAATTGAATTTAAGGAAAAAACTTTATTTTTAACTAAATGTTTGTGAAAGATGGCGCTTAAAGCTTTTCAGAAGGTAAGTGCAGTAGTTTAGAGGGTAAACACACTTTTCATAGCCTTTAATTTTTTTAACTAAATTATTTTTGTATAAGTTTATAAAAAAGACGTCATTCCTATGTGTAAAATATCAAATTGTAATGTCATTGTAAAAGAATGCCATTTTTTCCTCCTTAAAAGCTTTAATAAATCAGGATTCTTTCCTGGCTGCTCCTCACTGGGTTAGCTGGAAATAGATAGATCCTTCCTCCTGTGTTTTAGGGATATTTCCAGCTTTAAACCCACTGGGTTGGCGGTCTCCTGTGTTCTGTCATTCCGTTAGGTCCGAAATTAAAAACCAAAAGCTGTATGAACGAAATGATTTTTTAATTTTTAATAAATGACGTCATTGAAAATATGTATTTTCTAATCTACATTATAGATATAATTTTTTAATTCTAAATGTGATTTTCTTGACCTGATTATTTTACTTGAAATTTAGTATTTAATAAAAATTAATACTATAAATATTCTTTAAATGTGGAACAAAATTAGATTTGCTTTTTACCACAACACATGAGGTTGCTATACAGCTAGTTTTACATTAAAATAAGGATTATTTAGTAATTTGTTCATCATTAATGGCATTGAGATAGGAATTTTCTGATGAGCAGTGAGTTATTTCCTCTTTCGTGACTCGAATTTGGGTAATACCTATATCAAAAGTATTAGCTTAAAAACTATCGCCAATCTATAGTTAATTACAACAAAATGTGTCCTTTTTAATTATCTGTCCTTCAATACACATAAAAACAATTCTGCGGTGGAAAGAAAATCCGATATTTTTGCATTTGATGGTTAGAGCATAGTAGATATAAAGGAGAGGTGTTGTACACAAAATCTCAGATAGTCTGAATTATATCATGGCGCCTTCCTTCTCTTTAAGAGCTTTTTGAAGCTTCACTCACGCGAAAACACCCGCTCGCTAATGTTAATCGTATGGAAGAATATTTTTAAAAAAAATATCTTGTTTGCATTTCAATATTTTTAAATGATTTTTTGCTTTGAAGATCAGAGGTCAATCTCTACAGAGACCGTTTTTTACTTTTCCGATTTTTTTACAGTTTTTTTATTATTATTATTATTATTAGTAGTAGTAGTAGTAGTATACTTTCATCTTCAGAACCGATTTCGAAAGTAAAGGTAGCCTCCTCATAAAGAAAAAAGCCTGCAAACAAAATCTAAAAAGTAAAAAACAGCCTCTGTAAAGATCGACCTCAGCTATTCAAAGAAAAAAAAAATGAAATTAAAACGTACATATGTAATTTTTAAATTTCTCTCATGGGATTAACATTAGCAAGCGGATGTTTTCACGTGAGTGAGGTAGCCCCTTAAGGAGACCCAGGTGAAAGAAACTTTTTAGGCTTTAAGTTTTTTTTTAAAAAATCAATGAAAGGGGAAGAAAAGAAAGTATTTTAATATCAATAGAGGTCCTTATAAGCGTGAAAGATATATTTCGGCTATTATAATTTTTCCTCTGTTACGACCGTGGTTTAACGCATAATTAAATTCATTGTTGTTCTATATACAATTATAACCATAAAGAATATTTGGCGATTTTATCCCCTGTGTTGGGCTAACGGAAAAATACCTTAAAATTAATGTATTTATAATATAGTGAGTAAAAAACCGATTTCAAAATTCCATCTTTACATACAAAAACCAAGTTGATTTAAACAAAAGAGCGTAAAAATGGGGGAAAATGCACTTTTGAAAGCCTTTATATACGCGTGTTCTAGATGCACAAGTACTCGCCACGCCTGTCTAATATCCCGTTCTTGATTGTTCCTATACATTGCACATCCAAACATATTAGAGATAAGACAGCATATTCTTTCTCCTTTTTTCTTTTTTAATTGTTGACAATAATTTTGTAGCACTATATTTTCTTTTCTCTGAATTCTTTATTTTTTATTTAAATTTTCTACTTTTAAAATATTTCGTTGTTGCAGTTTCATATAGCCAGTTGGCATAGCCGTCGATTTCACCGTCTTGTCAAATAGATGTCTTTAGGATTATCTGGTTTTGGGTTGAGTGCTCGTATTGGTCAAAGAGAATCCATCCCTGGATTTATAGAAGGATGAAACAATTTTCCCAAAATTTGTTGATTTTTCAAATTTTCTATTTTCAAGGAGTGGGGAGGTCATGACTCCCGCGATTCTGTCCTTTGGACTCATGTTTTATAGTGATTTAAAATCTATTTTAAGGCTGTTTTCAAATCCAAAGGAGCAATTTTATGACAAAGTTTTAATTCCTTTTTGTTTGGAAACACATGAAATTGGCAGGTGTTGAAATTCAGAAACTTTGTAATCGAAAGATATTTCCATTTTGTGGTAAACGTAAAAGATCTTTCAGAAAATACTGTCAAATCTGGCGTTTTGAACCGAATTTCCGGACGAAAGGAGAAAAAACAGCCACAGAGTGCAGAAAAACCGGTTGTCACTTGACTCAACATAGCTTATAACGCGCCAATTTATTTATTTAAAAAAAAAAAAGAAAACTTCTTTCGATTAGAAATCGCTTCCATAGTCAGCCCTGCCAATATTGTGTCTTTACGTTTAAAAATGAGTTTAGTAAATGTGTCATAAAGTTTCACGCTTGTTGAGCAGTGCACTTGAGAACCACCTTTTTGATTAGCGTTCTTTTGGTAAAAGCACCATCTTAGGGCCTCGAAACTAAGGGTGTATCATTAAAACTGACAGCCTTGATTAAGCCTTTTAGTTTCAATGCAACAAAACTTACTTTTATATGGGAATTGCAATGCTTAATTTTGCTAGTCTTAGCTTTCTGAAGAATATTAGTCCAGGCATTTTGTGAATGAACATAGACACAATTGTAATAGAAGCTTTTTACAGAGCTTAATCAGGAACTACTGCTTAATAGCATACTAAAAATTAGACAAAATCTGAGCACGGGAACACCCCTATATACGGATTTCAAAATGGCGGAGGGGATGTTTTGGAACCAAGACAAAGAATATATATCGCTTTATTTTCACAACTTAACTTTGAAGTATAGTCAAAAACGTTAAACAGTACATAAAAGTCTGCTATTCCTAACAAATTATTGCTTAAGTTCATTTTTACAGAAATGTTCCAGTGGTAAAAAAAAACTCATCAATAATTTTCATCATATTCATTGTTAGAAGTTACATCCATTGAATTGGCCCCACAAGCTGGAGAACAGGACAATCCATTACGCTTGCATCCACATCGTAAAGTACCACAGTTTGTCTTGCAAGAACATAGAATCATATTAAATAGATAATCTGGAACTGGTGGTAAGTCGCAGAGTATTGTGTAGTATGAGTTATTTTTTACATACCAACCCCATTCTTCTGGTTTGGTTCTTCCTTTAATAGCTTTCCAGATATTTATTTGAAAGTAAGTGCGATAGCTATGATATTTTGTAGAAGAATCGGTCGGAGGAAAACGTTCAATTGTAACAAACGATTTTACTGTAATTAACTTCCCTACCAACATTAGGTGACGTAGTTAGTCTGTGGATTCCAGTGTCTTGCAGTCATGAAACAGAATTATTGCTTTTCTCCCAGCCTCAGCGATATCTGAATGTAGACACAAATTTGAACAAAATATTTTTGCAATAGAACGGAGCTCTGTCTTCTTCATCAGTTTGAGAAATGCTGAGGATGTTTCAATCGAAAAAATTATGGATGTTGTATCGCAGCCCGTGAAAGCACGCAGAAACAGAAGGTAGTTGCAATTTTCACATCTTAACAGAGACTGAATATCATAGACTGGTTTGGAACATGATCCCCGTCTTATGTCACTGCGATAGTATAGCTTGAAGCCGTTATTCTTTTCGTGGTAAAGGAAGAGAATCAGCAAGTCGGTATCTTCATCTATTTCAGTGGTATGTGCATGTTCTGAAGACGATACTGCAGCACGAACAATGTCTATATCGGCATCCCCGCCTGCTTTGTGAACAGTACAGCCTTGTTTTTTATGCAATTCGTCTATGAGGCAAATCATTGCTTGTTTGTTTTTTTCATTGGACAGGAATTCTTCCTTTTTGGCAAGAAATTTCATGCATAGTCTGAAATTAATATCACTACTGTTTCGTTTAGCGTCGTCTGTGAGCCACATCTTTGATCGTTGGATACCTAATGTAACTATCAAAAACAATGATAGGTTTTGCATACTATTTAAGAATGAAATCAGCGTAAGATATAGCAATGTTTTCATATATGTGTCATGCTTACACCAAAAAATGTGATGCAAGAGAGATCCTCCATCCAAAGTGTACCTCTGATTTCCTCCTCATACTTGGTTATTCAAATAATGCTGCAGGGTACGCACACAGTTCATAACGGATGATTCTCTGAGGTTCATTTCACCACAAGTGGCAACAGACATCATTCTTTGGAAGAGGAGCGCTGGATCTATTTGTATATCTAAGTCATTTAGACTAGTCTATCTAGTTATTACTAGGCGGCAGCAGATCCTATAGTTTTCACTTAATCTGACATTTTATCCGAATACCTAAATATATCCTTCCCTATCATTTTGGAGCTGATGTTCGTACCAAATAAGTGCAGCTCATCAACATTAATTTCTTTTTCAGCTGTTACGCCTGTAACAATGTGACGTAGAATAGAATCGGAATGAAATGGCGATATGTGTTCTGGTACATAGGCCATTTTTTTTTAATGCCATTGCTGTCCTTTTCTGTCTGCTGTCCCTTATAAGTAGTTTTCATAATTTTATAAAAGTTACACACTCCCAATGTTATTCCTATGGGAGTTTGAAGATAAAAGTTAGCATGGAACACAATTTTTAACAATTTTCAAAAAATCATTTAGCACACTTAAAATTGATATTTTGGTGGTGGAGCACAGTAGAAACTCTCAAGTTAATAAAAATCACTCTATGAAACAATTTATAGCATTTATTATGCATGTTAGAGCTTAATTAAAAAAGGTAAACATTGCAATAATCTCCATAGAGATGCATTATTAAATGGCCGCCAGTGGTAAAGCATGTAGTTTTCAGAGATTCGTTAAAATATTAAAAATTATAAAAATAATCTAAAACTCACTCACTAGTGTTGTATACGCTTCAAATTACAGAAATAGTGCAGTAATCCGCGGTTAAGTAATCATTTAACACCATAAATATAATCTTGAAAAACACTGACATGACGGACTACTCTAGTCAGATCACAATTACACCATGTATAAAAAAAAGCAAAATGGATGCTGAAATGTTCATAAATGCTTATAGCATCTATTAAAACTGTTCAGATGCCTGGGAAAATTATGTACAGATATTTATAAGCACTGGAATTGATTCAGAGCCAGCTGCAATGTGGACACATGAGATACGGGAACGAGATTAACATAAAGTAGAGAAATTTAAAAGAGCTATCTCACGAACCGCTGCACCAATTTTGATGCGGTACAGCTTAAAACGTTCAGGAAGAAATAATCTGAAGAAAACGACACGGTAAAGTGTTCCAGCTTATTCGGGGTCGGAGATCTATCACCTCATCGCCGAAGCTTGAAAAACTCGCTGTATACCGGATGACTGCTAGGAGATCTGTCTAGTAGTAGTACAGTTGATAATGAGTTATAGTTACTTTACTTTATCTTGTTCCAAAAGCATTATTGGTTGTCAATTGGTCGATAAAAAATGAATATTTGCAGCCCAAATTATTTAGTGCTGCCCGTCTCTACTAAAAACTATATAACAGCACAACGTAAAACGACATATGATTCGGTTCGCTTTGAAATCCGTTTTTAAAGGTGTTCCCGTGCTCGGATTTTGTCTGATTTTGGTAATATTTCTTAGTAATGGTTACTGATTAAAAATCAATTAACAGAGCTTCTATTACAATTTTGTTCGGGTTGAAGGTGTATTTATTTTAATTTGCCTGGACTATATTTTAATATTAGCGTTTATTGTCAACTGAAAAAGATTTCTTGGATTAATTAACAGTATTTTTATGACATTAATGCTAAATTTATAAATCTAGGGTTTTATTTTTTCATTACATCGTATTTCAATCGTTTGTGAGAAAGAACATTTAATTATTACGTACACCCTAAAAAAAAAATAGTTCGTCAAACCTAAAATACCAGTGGCTGGAAGAGATTTGTTTGTTATTTGAAGAAATTTCTGTCTTTTGACTGGAGAATTTCAGGAAATTTTCAGCTTCGGCAGGCAAACTTTTCATGTTTTTAGGGGAAAGGGACATACGTAAAAATTCCGTTTATAATACGAAAAAGTAACACGTAGCACAATTACCGGAACATCCTTGTCATTTGACGAAAATATAGTTTTTGAGGCTTTTGGAGGTTTCCGTGTAATTTTTACGTTGGATTTATGAATTTTCTACATTTTTAGGTAAGACGGACAAATAAAAGCAGTAACTTTCGTGTTTTAACGAAAAAAAACAAAAAAAGCGATGGAAAAAGCTTTTTCAATTCACGGTTGTTTTTTTTTTTTTTTTTATCTAACACAGACAGTGGGATTACCTTCTGAGCACAGAAATTACACTGTGAATTCAATTATGTTTCTTAACCTAAATAAATGTAAACAAACTGCTAACCTAGAGATAAGGACTCTTCTGTTCCCAGGTTAGCTCTAATTACAAAATTGTTTCACCTGGATAATGTGATCAAGAGGGTGACAAAAGAGAATCAATAATGCATATCATTCAACTCTTCTATTGTGTGCTGGAGGAGATCGGCTGTTGAAGCTAAAAAATGCTACCTGCGAACTCGGACATTTCTGACCGGAATGTAGCAGCACATCTCCGGGAAATGGGCAGCTATAGAATCTGAAAATCCATTTTGTTCCAAAGAGTCTGACCTAATAGTCACGCCGGAAGTTGCCAGGTTCAAAACTTTTATTCAAATGTAGTATTTTTTTTTTTTTTTTGTTATTATTATTTAGCTATTTTCCCTTCCTATTTTGAGCGATAGTTGCATGTGTAATCAGACAAAGGTGGACTTTTCATTTATAGCCAGCATTGCATTTTAGAGCTTCGTATCATTCAGGGTTGCTTGAAAAAAAATCTGCCTATTTCGAATATGAACTGCTACAGAATTATTGATTACATGGTTTTATTCAATTAGGATTTTATATGCAGGTAAGTGTTTATGAATCTCTGTCAGATCCCCCCCCCCCCCCCCTTAAAGATGTTCTCAAATCCAAACTGGCTACTGACATATTTTTGATTTAATTTTTGTTCGTTAACGTGTGAAATTGGCAGGCAGTAGTTACAACTTTTCAAAAATATTGGGTGGGCTCAAACATTTTGAGTAAAATAACACATATATTTCCCCTCCTCAGTATGTATGCGTGTAAAGAGAGAAAGGGGAGGAGCGAATGACTAAAGATGATAATTCGAAATTAAATTGTGTTTTTTCTAATCAATTTTTTAAATTATTATAATTTAATTATAATTTTTATAAATAATTTTATTAAATTATATTCTTATAAGTTCTTCCTTAAAAATGTATTTATTTTAAATAACATTAGAATTGCTAACTATTGAAGGTGCAAAAAACTAAATGTCAAGAAAATAATACATTTTAGTCACTTGAGTGCTTTATCAATTCAAAACATCAAAACAGATGGCAAAATGTGCAGGAAATTTGTTTTTGTGAAAAATTTAACTATACATCCGCTGAAGAGATTTTCTGTGCTCCTGTAAGTCTAACTGATGTCCTTACTATTTTTAAAACAAAGCTACTTTGAGAACGTTAATAAAAACAATTTTAATTTCAGCGATTAAATAATTTAAAAAATAAATTACGAATTAAATCAATTGAAATTAAGCCGGTGGAGAGATCAAATTGTTGGGTGGGCTCACGCTCCATGGGCCCATATAAGTTGGCGCCACTGTTGGCAGGTAATCTTATTAAGGAATTATGCTATCGAACTGGTTTTTCCGTTTTTCGGTAAAGGCAGATTTTTTTTTAGAAAATGCTGTTAAAGTTGGCGTTTTGAACTGAATTTCCGGACCCGACAACGCAGAAAAAAAAAAAAAACTGTCTTCCTCAGACCACAATAGCTTATAAGTAAAATTTTAATTCATTTATTGGAAAATGGAAAACACTTATCGAATTTAAATTAATTCAACATTCATGCTTACAAGTATCATGCTTCTATATTTAAAAATGAGTCAGAAAATATGTTAGAAAGTTTCGCGTTGTTGGGTGAGGAAAAATAATATTTTGAGAACCGCCTTAACCTCCGAAGGTAAAATAACACTGCAAATACACATTAATTGATTTTGCACAAACAAAAAGACACCATAGATGACAGAAGGAGCCCTTTTTCTAAAATTGATACTTTAGGGGGCTGGTAATTTAGGTTCACAAATACGGATCTAAAATTACTAACTCTGTTAAAATATCGATTTAATTATTGATAACCTAAATTACGCAGTAACAAATTGAAGGCCTTTAATTAATTGAATGATTTACAAATCCTCAAATTTTTTTCTTGTAAAGCGTTTAATTATAAAATTTTCTTACTTTCTTGGACACACTTCTGGAATACATTTTTCAAACTCAGATGGTAATAACATTTATTTTACGAGGAAATAAGCATGCTGCCATTTATTAATTTTGTTCCAAAGCCAACAAAAACATTTAGCTATATAGAAGTAAAGTAAAAATGTAAAAAAAAATCAAATATCCTTCTCGGTTCGGAAGTATCACATGTGATACTTCAGAACCGAGGAGGTTAAACATTAGACCTCATCTGTTGACTTTTAAAATTTTTGCTGACCGAATAGGCTCGTGAACATTAAGGATTAATACCGATGTCACAAATTCCATCTATTTAACAACTGTTTGGGAGAGTATATGGAAAAAATATGATTTGTAGTAGTAATTTCCTTATTATTTATTAATTCCTTATTATTTATAAGTATGTATAATATTTGTTTTTAAATTTAAATGTATATTTCTTTGATGAAATTATTATTATAACTATTTTATAAATTTTCTATCTCGAATTACCCTTGAACAAATCACAAAATTTAATGCAACTCATTATAAATTACAGTAAAAACGTCATAAATGAGTTTGTTGTTTTTAAGCGACAGAGTAGCTACTGCTTTCAATCATTGGAAACATGGCGTCAGATATTTATGAAAAAAAGAAAAAAAACTTCAATTATGGCAAGGGTCTGTGGATATATAACAGGGTCGGCGAACCTTTTTACATACGCGTGTCGAATTTTTTTCAAAAGAAGATTTTACGTGACCATGACGTGCCAAGCACCAAAAAAAATAATTTAGTGGATCAAAATTTCTGGATTTTTATTCATTGGGATTTAAAAATATGGGGCAATATACATCTAATAATTAGACTAACATATATTATAAAGTAATATAATGGTGAATGCGATGTCGGTTATGCCAAATATTAATATGGTGTTTAACCTACTTACTTTTAATAGGATGCAAGCTGATATCGAGTTATCTAACAAGTGGTTTGGGTTTCTAATATTTCAAGATTTTCGTTTCATTTCCGAAAATAATGACCGGCAGGAAGAGCGAACTGTGAAAACTACATATTTTATACAAAGTCGCTTTAGTTTCATCACTACGAGTTTTACTTATAATGCCTGGAATTTTCTATCTTTGATATTCTCTCAACCTTCTCTTAATTTGATAACTTATTGAGCCCACATTGAAATAATTTAGAAATTCAATTAGTTGCTTTCCAATAAAAAAAAAGAAAAGAACAGAAAGAAAAGACCAGTTTGTATAAGTTTGCGAGTTTTGTTTAACTTATTCTATTTGGTTTTAGGATTTCAATAAACGCCGTGCCGAAAATATTCTATCGCGTGCCAAGTTTGGCACGCGTGCCATAGGTTCGCCGTCCCTGATATATAACGTTATCACTTGGGGGGGGGGGAGGTGTCTGGCACATGATATCGTAAGATATCTTTATAGTCTAAGAGCGTTACGTCTAACAACGTTTTCGTCACCTGATTTTAACAAGGTTAATTTTTCTATATGTTCTTCCGTTTTATGGTGTAGTACGTTTGCGGATGGTCTGGCTGTCGGGACACATTGCGCTTACCTGCGGGAGAAGGGGTTATGCAGGTCAAAAAACTTCAAAATTACGTCATTTTATCAAGGCTCATTTCACTATATGTTCTTCCGTTCTATGGTGTAGTACGTTTGCGGACGGTCTGGCTGTCGGGACACACTGCGCTTACCTGTGGGAGAAGGGGTTATGCAGGTCAAATAACTTCAAAATTACGTCATTGTACCATGATTTTTGTTCATAATATCTGTTTCTACTAACTATTTGTGATATTAATACATTATTGCCAGACGTTGCCAATGTTGCTAAGACCCTGCCAGATCAACACCCACTTGACATAAAGCCTTTGGGCGATTTTGTGACGTCACTCTTAGACGACCTACGTTCTTTTTTCTCCGGTGGAACTCTGCCCTTTTTTTTGAGAGTTGAAAAATTATTAGCTGTTATTTAACTTGTAAATTTTTCCACTACATAGTCTTTTTAAATAGAATTAAATTAAAACCTTTTTTTTTTTTCATGTCCTTCCTACTTTGTAAACAAAGGTTAATTTTTAAATACATATATAACAATTTATTTAAAGATTCCCGTAATCAGTTATATTCCAATTTTACGAAATACACATTAGTAAATAAAAAATTAAATATTTGGCTAGAGATTTTTTTATTTACCCTAGGTAAATCAGATTAATTTTAAAAGAGAAAATTAATAAAACATTAATGCATTAATTTTATATTAAAAAAGTAATTATTGTGAAAAAATATAACTCAGATGTATCTCATAAAAAAATCACTTTCAAAAATCATCTTTTAGTGAAACTAATTTGTACTTTCAACTTTTTTTTTTTTTTTTTTTTTTTTTTTTTTTTGTTCTCAAGCGCTGTTTAACATTTTTATAGATAATGGTAAAATCAATTTATAATGAGGTAAGTGATTTTTATCTTGATAAATCTTTTATGCATTTACTTATTTATATGTTTTATCTGCTTTTGATGTATTGTTTACAAAGTATGTAAGTTATTTTGATAATGTTGAATATAAGGTAGCTTTAAATATAAAAAAGCATAAAGTAATATTGCTATGTTTATTACTCTTAATTCTATAGATAATAATAATGTTTAATAATATGTAATTTGTTGGACATTATATTTTTCTTTTAACAATCAAATCAAGCTTTAAAATACATTAAATACCGTAAAAAATTATGATATTATTTATCATTCATATTCGATAAATGTTAAAATATGTCCAGAACTGAAGCATAAGAATTAAAATACCAACAAATTAAGAATTAAGCGTTTAGTGAAATTAAAAAGTAATAAAGTAAACAGTAATGCTAAAATTATTCATTATTTATTGTAGTTTAATTTAATTGAAAAAATATCATGTTTTATTTACTTATATCGTTATTATTTATCCTAAAACTTAAAAAAAAAAAAATAGTATGCCAGATGAAATATTCCCTTAATTTTCAAACCATTATTAAATACATCTGATAAAACACATACGCGAAATCTATAAAGATTCATAAACATGTTCCATATACAAATTGGCAATAAAGTCAATATTATAGATGGGGATTTTTAGGGAAATTCAAGATAATTTTGTCAGTATATGGCAACTAATAAAAGTGAATATTTCATTATCTGAAAACGATATGCATTTTACATAAGCTGGAATATTAAATTTTTAGATTTGATAAATTTTGAAATATGTATGGTACCAAAAAATGTTAAATTAAAAGACAAAAATTAAATATCAAAAATTTTAATAATATTATGCATTATTCAAAATTGTTTAAAACTCACTTTGATTATTGAAATAATAATAATAAAATAACATTAGATTGACACATCTGACTTTTAAAAAAAAATTAACATCAATTTTACCTATCTGACTTAAAAACAAGTATTATTTATTCTATAATTTAAACAACTGAAATATATAAAGGTAAAATGTAGTATATAAATTGGCAATAAAATTATCATAGTTAATGGACTATAAATTTTATTAATATTTCATAAGTTTTAAAATGCACGGAATAATAAAATTCGGGAATTAAAATACCAATAATTTTAAAAATGGACGTTTAGAAAAATTAAAAACTAAGGGAAAAAAATAAATTGTAATAATGGAATTATTCGTTACTTTATATAGTTTCATTAGATTAAAAAAAATCATGTTATATATATATTTTTTAATCTGACTATCATATTTATCATAAAATTATATTAAAACAACAAAAACAATACGACATAAGAAATTCATTAAATATCTCATTAAATGAAATATTCCTAATCTTCAAAGTATTATTAAAAAAAAACCTAATTAAAAATATAATTAATATTTATAATAGCAATGTGTAATTTGTTGGACATTATTATTATTTTGACGATCAAACTAAACTTTAAACTACATTAAATATTTTAAAAATGTATTATTATTAATTATCCATATTTTATATACTTTTTACTGTATAATTTTTTACTATATCATTATATTTACATGTATGACTAAAATATTATTTTCTGTATTTTGCTATGATTTAATTAAAATTTCGAAAATAATATGTCAAAGTAAGTATTATTCAATTAATCTTTAAACCATTAAAATAATAATAATAATATAAGTAAAGCAATGCTTTCTTGGTAACTATGACTATATATTTCACCCGAATAAGACATGTTTTATACATAATAGATAATAAATATTTTAATTACATTAAGTTTAAAATATGTCGAGGTACATAAATTATTAACATAAAGACTAAAGCTAAATTATTAAAAATTTAATAATAATAATAGAACAGAATAAATAAATGACAGAAATAAATATTTAATATATGCATTATTTAACGTAGTTTAAAGTGTAAGAGCATTGATATCATATACACATAAATGTTTATAGTTAATACATGCAATTATTTTAACATAATAACAAAGTAGTGAAATTGCTTTTCTTTCCTTTCGTTTTAAAAATCAGTATCATGACCTAAACGATAAGATTTCAAGAATTCCGCACTTTAAAAGGTAGTCCAATAAATGAATTATTAATTAATTAATGAATTCAACCAATCTGATTTCTTAAAATAATATGTATAAGGCAGCTATTTTATATTAACAATTGTTATTATTACTACCACTAAATGAAAATACACTTATGCTTCAGTCATGTTTACGTATACAAATATAAGAATATTTGGAAAAAAAATGAGTCGGTAAAAAACAATATAGCATAATTGCATTCCGAAATAATGAAATATTACATATTAAACGCCTACCCCCCCCCCCCCCCCAAAAAAAAGAAAAAAACACTCACATTAAGTTTCAGAACACGTGGTGACTTGTATATCTTATATTCAACACATCAAAAGCAGGTAAAAAATACTAGAGGGTTCACATATAAATAAATAAATTTATGCAATATTTAAGATTAATCAAGATAAAAATCTTACCTTATTATCAAATGGTTTCCTATTATCCAACAATGCTTTAGAACAAAACATTCAATTTCAACATCGATGAAATACACGTTCAAGCAAGCAATGCTACTATGCTATTGCTATAAGAAGAAGGGAGAAGGAGGTGAGGTTGAAAACCAGTTTAGTGGGATAGATCGGACGGTCCACCGGTCCACTGTTAATGACGTTAGTGGAATCCCGGAGGAGCGCCAAATGGCTTTGTAAGAGTTCAAGTAGGTGTTGGCCAGATCCACATTTATAGGTAACATATTACTCTTTGGCTATCAGACAACCTATAATTAATTTGCAAGACACAAATTCGGTTGCAAAGTTAATGCCAGACTGCTTTAAATATGGCAACGAAAGTGCCTGTTTCAAGAGTGGTTTATAGGTTAAAAATTATAAGTAATCTTTTCGTCATTTTATCAAGCTTAAAAATAACAAGATATAACTCTTCGGCTATCAGAAAACCTATAATTAATTTGTCAGACACAAATTTGGTTGCAAAGTTAATGCCAGACGGCTTTAAATATAACATCGAAAGTGCCTGTTTCAAGAGTGTTTTATAGTTTAAAAATTATATGTCATCTTTACGTCATTTTATCAAGATATTACTCTTTGGTTATAAGACAGCCTATAATTAATTAGCCAGACACAAATTCTATTGCAAAGTTAATGCCAGACAGCTTTAAATCTGGCAACGAAAGTGCCTGTTTCAAGAGTGGTTTACAGTTTAAAAATTATAAGTCATCTTTACGTCATTTTATCAAGCTTAAAAATAGCGAGATATTACTCTTTAAATAACAGATAACCTATAATTAATTTGCCAGACACAAATTCGGTTTCAAAGTTAATGCCAGACGGCTTTAAATATGGCAACGAAAGTGCCGGTTTAAAAAAATGGCCCTTTTCTACTTTTTAAATGGCACTTTCGTTGCCATATTTAAAGCCGTCTGGCATTAACTTTGCAACCGAATTTGTGTCTTGCAAATTAATTATAGGTTGTCTGATAGCCAAAGAGTAATATTTTGCCTATAAATGTGGATCTGGTAGGGTCTTAGCGACATTGGCAGCGTCTAGCAATAATGGATTAATATCACAAATAGTTAGTAGAAACAGATGTTATAAACAAAAATCATGCTAAAATGACGTAATTTTGAAGTATTTTGACCTGCATAACCCCTTATCCTGCAGGTAAACGCAACGTCTCCCGCCAGCCAGACCGCCCACATACGTACTACACCATAAAACGGAAGAACATATAGAAAAAGAGCCTTGATAAAATGACGTAGTTTTGAAGTTTTTTGACTGGCATAACCCCTGCTCCCGCAAGTAAACGCAACGTTTCCCGATAGCCAGACCGGTCGCAAAGGTACTACACCATAAAACGGAAGAACATATAGAAAAATGAGCCTTGATAAAATGACGTGTTTTTTGACGTTGCTGGCTCTTAGACTATTATGGGAGGGGGATTTGTCTTTTGATATAGTTATCATTTTTCATCCAATCAATATTTTCTCTTTTTATTTGTAACTTGATCTTTATATCAAAAAAGGCTGCAATCTTTTTTAGTCTTTTTTTATTGTCTGTTGTCTATTTTTATGGAGATAAAAAGTTATTATTAAAATCATTGAATGATTATAAAATTATTTAATTTCAAAATGTGGAATACCCCAACATTTGTCATTCATATTCTTCTGTCATATGTATATGCATATTATCCTCTGTTCGAGAAACTATGTCCGAAGTATGTTTGAAATGATATTTGTTGTGTTTACTCTTAAAGAAAAGAGAAAGAATATTGTCCACCTGTTTTGTTGATAAGAAGTTCTGCCACCCCACCACCTTGTGCGGGGGCAAGTGCAAGAAGATATTATTACTGCTGAATGCATTTTGTAACAAAAAGCCATTATAAAATACTTTTAAATAGTAGCTATTTATTTTAAGTGTTATTTAATATAAAGTTATTTCATATAAAATGGTTATATTTTATTGACTTCTCTTCATTTGAAGCAATAAAGCATGCGATTAGTAAATGTATAACCATAAATGTATAGCGCTAGAAAGAAAAAAAAAATGCAAAATCAAAAAAAAAATTTAGACATTGATAACGATATTATTAGGGAGCTGGGAGGGGGTTTCGTGGATGATATCGTAAGGGGGTCCAAAATTACCAAAGAGTTGATAACGTTATATATGTACAGCTACAAAGGAATCACGCTCTTTCTCCACAGTGGCATCTTTATTATTTTAGCTGCTATTTTCATTAATTGAAAAGCATTGTTACCAAAATGTTATTTCCGAAAGATTATTGAACTTAAATATATATTTATTAGTTACGTTTTGGTTGAATTAATTTAGTTTGATTGTTTATAAAGTTATTTTAGTTGGATTCTTTAACATTCAGTCAAAACCAAAAGCAATGACTTAAACTTTTGAATAAAATTCGTCATATGTACTTTTTGTCTGTTGTCTTACGATGTAATTACGCGTAATTACATAGTCAGGATTTGTTTTTCCTTTTTTACATTTTAATTTTAAAAGATATGTTTTGCGTATCACTCCATTGGACGGAGAGAAACCCAGGACCGTAACCAGATGGGGCAAGGTGGGCTGAGCCCCCTCTAGTATTGTCTTAAGCCCCCTCTAGCTCTCATAATATTTAAATATAACAGTATATCTACTACGTTAAGATTTTAAAACTTTTATTGCAAACACTTGCGCACACATCGTTAAAATATATAAATACACAAAAGATTCTGAAAAGTGATAAAAAAGCTTTTTAGGTATAGGGTTTTATTATTATTCCTGATAAGGTATATTAAATTACAAGCAGCCAGAACTAGTGATATTTTCAACACTCAAAAGGTATTCAGTACTCAGGTAAAAACTAACCAGATTTTCTAATAAAAGATGAAATAATTCTGAATTATGTTATTTTAGGTACATGTTATTTGCTA
This sequence comes from Maratus speciosus, assembly GCA_963932465.1. NCBI lineage: Eukaryota > Metazoa > Arthropoda > Arachnida > Araneae > Salticidae > Maratus > Maratus speciosus. The sequence goes on from OZ010791.1 coordinate 464,347,288, forward strand.
CGATCTCCAAATTTTGAAGGCAGTTATTTTAAAAATGCAAATAGCACTGTTCCTGTAATAGCTTTTCAAATTTTGGTAAAAAGTTAATTATTTTCAATTTATAATTTTTACATCAAATCCCTCGATAGGCAGGAGTACTTGCACTTATCTAAATTTATTCTTTGTTAAAGTGGAAGAAAAAAGGCACGTGAATTAGCCCCACCGAAATTTTTTTAAAGCCCTCTCTGGCTTCGCACTTTACGGCTCTGGTGGAACCTCGATCATGAAAAAAAGAATACGCACTCCTTTTTACACTTATGGTAAGGAGACAAAGGCACAAATGCATTATTAATTGAAAACATTAAAAATCTCTCTCATATGCAGATTTTATTGATATACAATAGGAGTTAAAATATATCTTTTAAAACAAAAAGTTTTTTAAATATTTATTCATCTTCCCCAATATGCGACGTAAAGTAAAATCTGCTGGTAAAGCAGTTTTCTTTTATTCATCTTCTTCTTTTCTTCTTGTTTTATTTTCAATTTCTGAATTAACATGAAATTTTGTATTTGGTCGCCGATTAGCAACAGGATTTAAAAATCACTCAAAAAATAAATCGTTCGAGTTCAATCCAAACCTTTCATTTTTTATTCCAACTGTCAGTTTTACTGTCTAACGAGTAATTCGGTGTCTTGAAATAATTGGGATTCCTCCTATACTAAAGAGTACCATTTATACGTTTCTCATTAATATTTATTTATTTATTCATTTTTTCGTGTTTTATCATAAATGCACTCTTTTGTGTTCTGATAACAAATATTCGCTCTTACTGCACAAGTAAATAGAAGTCTGCAAGAGCCGGTTGTGGACTTCAATTCTTTCCAAACCGTGTCGAGCTGGCAGTTTTTGTTATTGATGATGATGTTTTTTGTACGTAATAACAGTTAAAACATGTGATATTATACATTTTTTTAACGGAGTCTGTATAAGTATAGTTTTATACAGCTAAATTGAAATTGATATTTATTTTATAAATTAAAGTGAAATATTTTTAAAAATTTATTTTTATCCGTATAGAGAATTTAGAATTTTGATTTTCTTTAATCATCAATTTTATTTTATTTTATTTCAACATATTAATTATTTTCAGTGAATCCTTTTTTATATATAATAGGCTAAGTCATCTTTTACATTCTCATCACATAACCCTTAGCTTGCAGATATAAAAAATTTAAAAAAAAAAAAGCAAAAATGTTGTGCTTTAAAAGGGTTTTTTTTTTTTTTTATAGTAATATACTTTAAAAAGTGTAAGCAATATACTTTAAAAAGAATTTATAATAATACATAGAAAAACTAGTCGGATGTGCCAATCCCAAAATTTTTTTCTATCTCGTACATATTAATAGTTCAATATTTGTTATCACAGTACCAAAATTAAATGACAATCTATGCTCATCATGAGGATTCTAAAGGTATAACTTCGTTCAATTGTATGCATTTTAAAAGGATGTATACGCATCGCATATTTCAAACAACTCATTGAATTGTGGCACCCATCCTCTTAGATACCTGCAACCAAAATTTCCAATCCAAAGCGCATAAAAGCGACACCTGTTGTGCAGTATGCACCCAAGTCTAATAAGGATCTATTTATGTGAAAGTGTAACAGAATACGAGTTTTGATGAAATTCCGTGCATTAGTTCTTAAGATAGAGCTTAGATATTGCTAAAATCGTATAAATCCTGAAAAACGCAGTACAGCAGAGCCACCTGTTGTGCCATATACAGCGAAACCTAATCAGCTACAACTTATGTCGACGTCTAACTGAAGCTGAAATTTGATGAAAATCCGAGCAATAGCTCTTGATATAGTGTTAGTGCGTAAATCGTAAAAAATGCAGCATAGCAGCGGCACCTCTTGGTCTATTTGCACCAAAGCCTAATCAGCAATAACTTATGTCAACATGTAACTGAATCTGAAGTTTGATGAAAATCCATATTTAGTTCTTGAGATAAAGCACCCACAAAATTTTTATCAGATACAGGCAGACAGACTCACAGACAGACATTTTCTAAAAACAGTCAAATCGTGTTCAGGACCTTCTATAACGTATAAATCCATCGAAAATTGGGAATCGAAATTTTTCACGAATCCAATACTTTCTTCTTGTAAATATAGAAGATAGCAAAAAGAAGACATCTGTTGCATGCCCGTGATAAATAATATCAAAGACTGTGGTGTAAAAGTCCATCGACTCAATATGCTAAAGAAAGTGGTCAAAATTTTGTGAGGTAGTTTTAATTTGTTACACAATCGTAAAATATTTTTAAAATAATAATAATAGTTATAATAATAATATCCTTAATGTTGCCATTATCAAAATTAGCCCTGAATTAACAATTGCCAAAAATGTGATGCCACAGTAGGGGAGGAGTAGGGGTGTCAGTAAATTGTATCAAGCCATGACAGAGAGGGAGGGAGTGGTAAAAAAATGACGAAATTTGCGTGACGTAATTAATGGATGATCCCCTTATAGCAAAGTGTAACAGTGTAATAACTGTAATAGCAAAGTAGTAACTGTAATAGCAAAGTGTAATGCTATCCCTCCTATTAGACAGATTTCATAAGAAATACTACCTATTGTAGTCGTTTCCATGGTGCGACTTTTGAAAAATTCCTTCATAACTTTTCATTATATGACCCCAGGAATCACAAACCACCCCCACCTAAAAAGTTTATATATATATAGTATATATATATGTGTGTGTGTGTGTGTGTGTGTTCCCCATTTAATGGGGAATATATAAGTCATCTCCGGTTCGCTGATGACATTTTAAGTTTCTGTAACAGCCCTGAAGAATTGGAAAATATGCTAAAAGATTTGGCTGAAGCTAGCATTAATGTGGGATTAAAAATAAATTTGGAAAAGACTAAGGTGATGTTCATTTCATTTGCATCAAAAAAGAAAATCGTCTACAACAACACTGAGATTAAAGAAGTGCAAAGTTATGCGTACCTTGGACAGGAAGTATCATCGGATAATAGTATCATGAATAAAATCAATAGAAGAATAAGGAATGGATGGAGTGCTTTTGGGAAAAACAACATTATTTTGAAGGAAAAAATGCCTATTTGTTTGAAAAGAAAGGTATTTAACCAATGTGTTTTGCCTGTCCTAACTTATGGAGCAGAAACATGGACGCTAACAAAACGGATGGTACAAAGATTACAAACAACACAGAGAAGTATGGAAAGATGTATGCTAGGTATAACTAGAAGAGACAGAAAAAGAATAACCTGGATAAGAAGTCAGACGAAAGTTTTTGACATCATTGAAAGAATTAAACAGCTAAAATGGAAATGGGCTGGGCACATCGCAAGAAGACAAGACAATAGATGGAGCGCAAACACCCTACAGTGGTATCCCAGAGATGTAAAACGGCCAAGAAGACGACCTCAAGTAAGATGGAGTGATGAAATCAGAAAAGTAGCCGGTATAAATTGGATGACTAAAGCACTAGACAGGAAACATTGGAAAAATCTGGGGGAGACCTACATCCAGCGGTGGATTGAAAACGGTTGATGATGATGATGATGATGATGATGATGATGATGATGATATATATATATATATATATATAAACTTTTTAGGTGGGGGTGGTTTTGGGTTCCGGGGGTTGAAAAGTTATGAAGAAATTTTTCAAAAGTCGCACCATAGTAACGATTGTGATAGGTAGTATTTCTTACGAAATCTAAAGTAAAACAGTTTAGGGTAATTTGGAACAGATATGGGTCATTTATTTGTCTGGAGATCGACTTTCTACTTAAAAACCAATCGTGATTTACCTAAAAGTTATTAATATTCGACCTAATAATAGAAGAAACTATTTCTATTCTCTGAACAATAGATGGCTTTGCATTAAATACACATTCTTTCACGCATTATTCATATTATTTTTATGAAAGATCTTGCAGTGTAGATCAGGAAAAGTCATTTTTAGACTAATAAAAATATGCACGTTAAAATAATAATTTTGAATTGAAAATATTCTGTTGTCTATTTCAATAGGAACTCGAATTTAATTTTCTGAATCCTTTTTGAAAAAGTTAGTCGGCGGATACACAAAGACAAAACCGCAAATTCATTCCATTATCATTTTGGAAGCGGCAGACTAAAATCTACGAATACTATTAGTAGGAGAAATTAATCGTATCCGCTGAACAATGGATGAATGAATAAAAAGCTTTAAATGCTCATTATTTGCTTTTTTTTTTTCATATTATTATACAAGTAGTATATCCCTCCCCCCCCCCCCCCCCTTCCTTAAAAATCAAGGAAAGTTGATCTGCGTTTCATTTTTATAAAACTCCATACAAACAAACGGCATGAAAATTTTATTATTGAAAAGTTTGTATTGTAGAAAAGTACATTTTAAAAATAACAAATGATTTCTACAAATATCTACAAAAGATGGGGATATATTTTTTTTTATACTCAATATTCAATTTCTGAAATAGTTCAACGATCAGTAAAAGTTCCGATTCTACTCTTTAGAATTAAGAAATGAAAAATCAGTGGAAAATTACGTTATGTTGACACAATAATATCAAATTTTCTTATTTATTGTCTGTTTTGTTAATGTAGAAATACATTTCAAGCTAAGCCTAACGTCAACTTTTCAAACATACTTTATATACGTACTTTTATGCTTAACCACAATATATTCAAATAAAATATATTTTCTATTTAATTGTAATGAAAAAAAAAAACTAATAAAGTCATAACGCATAAAGATAAAATAAAAACAATAGACTATATTCTCGTGATGTCGCAATAAATATGAATTTTTATTCGCTTATAAAAATAAAGTACACGTGTATATATTCTTTTCTCCGCCGAAGATAACTTGCAAATGAAAAAATACATAGAAAAAGCCACGTGTCTGAATATTTTTCATTATTTCTCTTTTATCTGAAAGAATGGAAATAATCCGATTGCCATCATTTTGAAGAAATTCCATAAAAAACTTTTATATTAAATTATAAAAATGGGAATATTTTCAAAAATAGCTAGTGGGTGCACATCTACAAATGAACAGCTTTCATTAAAAAAATAATTAGCAAAATCGGTTCAGTAGAAAGCTCAGAGCAGATGAATTAAAAACAGCCTTCCGTTTAAAATATATAGATATCACTGTTTGCCTCAGAATGGTTATCTACACTTTGGTTTTTATATAAGTAGATTTATTTAACTTAACTCGGTTTTTGTGAGTAAAGATGGAATTTTGTATTTGATTTTTTACTCACTTCTTCATAAGCTAGAATTATGAAAATTATGTACCCAGGAATGTTCACGATAACAATACAACATTTTAATATTTTTAGAACTTAATTATAAATTAATAAATTAATTTTAGTTCATTTAATCCTCTTATCTATTCGCAGGAGATAAATTTCCAAATATTCTTTAAGGATAAAACTGCTTATAAATTACAAAAATAATGGAGTTAATTATGCACCAAACCACTCTTGCTAAAATAGGCCAACTGACTGTGAACCGCAACAACGGAATATTTTGAACATTAAAAAGTAGAATATATATATTTGAAAAAAAAAAAAAACACTACGCTTTAATCATTTAATAGCTTCATATTTAATAAATTATGATTATACGTTATAAAATCAATTTAGAAATCTTAAAAAGTTAGTTTAATTAATGCTTTATTTATTTTTCTTGTTGCCATATCTTAAAAAAGAAATAGAGTAAAAAAGTATATATTTAAAAAAAAAAAATAAATTCGCCAGCTTATGACTGATGTGTGATGATGAAGTATTTGATTTAGAGGAATTCGAAATGTCAATTTAGAATAACATTTCTAGCCAGAATTTTTTATTTATAAATTATGAAAACTGTGACTCACGTTCCCGTTTCTGCCCTATACAGATTATATAATGATATTTTGACGGAAAAAAAAAAAACAGATTTGGATTATGATTCTGACACAAAACATAATAATATATAATGCTTTAGGAGCAAATGAAAATGCTATGTCACCGCCTACATCTAAGTAAAATGCAAAGAAATTATCAATAATTTTTCATTTTTAAAAAAGTATATTCAAAATCTTAAAACGAACTGCAAGTAAATACTAGTGGTAGGTGGTAGGTAAATTTATGAAAATTTAATTTCTCTAATGCACGCCTGTCCAACCTTTCAGTAAACAGGGGTGCCGCCTGCTCCATTATTCACAGTATTTTAAATGCAGAATTTCTGTCATAAATAGGGAGAAAATGTACTATTCGGTAGTACTGGCGGACATTTGCACCTGTTGTAATCAAGCCATGAGTAGTGATAGTTTTATACGTTGCACATGCATCTCATAGTGGTAACCATAAGGTCTTTACGATTCAGGAATTCTATGTAAAAATAATTTGGAGCGATAATACAAATTTTAATAAATTTAGAATAAAAAAAATTTTAAGAGCGAGCGAGGGGGAGGGGACGCGCTATGTAAAAGTTTTTTTTTTTTTTTTTTTTTTTTTTTTAAGAAAATGAGGGCAGAAACCTTAATTTCTTTAATAACAATTTAAAAAATAATGCAAATATTATTTATTTTGAAAAAAAAAACATTCTTTAAAATGGATTTTTATATTTACAAAAACTTAATAATACACGAAAGGGCGTCGAGAAAACCCCCAAAGAGCGTTATGGCGCCCGCGGGCTCCGCGTTGGACAGCTCTGCTCTAATATATTCTTGATATAACGATATAACTTCGATTTAACGATCATTTTGAAGGACCCTTTGCAATTATTGTTAAATCGAGGTTCGACTGTATATTCTGTCTGCGTAATATTTACGATAATTTTTATGTAAACAAAATAAATTTTATGCTCGCTTTGTGAAAAACTTGATTAAAATTCAATTTCTTGAGTCGATCGAGTTGCGATTAGAGCGCTTTGTATTGATTGTGATCAAAATAAATTATCCTAGAAAATTGTGATATTCTTATGGCCGTTACCAATGGAATATGTGTAAGGCCCGATTAACCTCTGAAACTATGGGAAACACATTCGGGGTCATTTCGGGGGCCCCTTCCTTTCGAGAAGAATTTTGTAAATTTCACAGACACGGGAACTCGCCAATGCTACAAATATTATTCCAAAGAGCAGCTCAGTTAAGTTCACATATATTTCTTTAAAAAACTTTTTTTTTTATGTTCCCTTATATATATATATATATATACACACAAAAATTGGATACAATCAAGAAAAATTTGGCCAAAGGATTTTGTATAGTATTAGCAAAAAAATGTTGGATAAAAAGGTTGAATTCAACATACATGTACAACCTAAAATATCAATATTTTGAAATACTTTTTTCAATTCTGGCAATAGTTTAAATTCTTAATATTTTATGTAGTGCATAAAAGTCAAATTCAATCTGTAAAATAAACATACATCTAAAATAATGGACAAACTGAAGAATCGTGATCATGTGGTTGAAACTAATCGATTACATGAAATATTATTTTGTCATTAAAGGTTATATATATATATATATCGAAAAATCCAAATTCATATAATTTAGTACATGAAAAAAACATCTAACAAACTGTAACTAAAACAATAATTAACAAAACCAAGAGTAACTAAGAAAAAACTAAATATGAAGACAAGTGGCCAAGGCTTATGACTTGCTCTGCGGGGTTAAACATGTTTTACGTGCACAACATTCCACCTCACTTGCCAAGACCAAACAAATAGAAATTGAAAAAATGAAAACCACAAACTAACCCAAAAGCCGTCAAATGAAGTCCGTGAATATCCTCACCGATAAGCTATTTTCGATAGGAATCACGTATCGATAAATCACCATCATCGAACAATTCCAATGTTTTATTTCGATAGCTTTTTTTCTTGATAAAATTGAGAGTTAAATCATTCAGAAAATGTATTGGGTAATTTTGTTTACTAGCGTTTATGTAAAGGTTAAAAATTTCACCAACCAATTTATCAACATGAACACAAATTTGCAATACGATTTAAACCATTTAAATATATATTTCTAAAAATTGAAACATGCACGTTACTATTAAAATTTAATATTTTTATTGTATCAAAATCAAAATACATTCTTTTATCATAAATACTATATACTAAAATTCCGTTTATAATCTCCAACTTAACATCCAAGTAGTTGACATTGCCTTGATTATCCGAAGCACTCTTTAAATTTAAAGTGTCTGGATAACATTTAAATTGATAAATTTCTTTATTGTTATTCAGCTCAACCACCAAAACATCATCTATATATCTGTATATCTTTAAGTCTTTTTCCAACAATAAACCGGCTTCATATGTAAACAGATAAATATCTGCAAGGATGGAGCTACAACTGTACCCCATTGGAATACCTCTCACTTGTTTATATATTTGTTTCCCTTCAAACAGATAATTTTCATAAACAACAAATTGAAATAAATCGGTGAATATTTCAATACTGATATCCTTCTGTTTAGATTTCTTGAAAAAATCCATAACTCTGTACTTCAAATCATCTAAATTTATGCTGTTATACAAATCCTCGAAATCATATGTATACAATCCTGTAATGTTTTTCAGCTTTTTTAAACTCTTTATAAGTTCATAGCTATTTTTTATTACTATCGAAGAATATTCATTTATAACATGATCGAAAATCTTTTGTAATATATTCAACAATTTTTTATTTACACATTCCAGGTAAGAACCAAACCCACAAGTTACGGTTTTAAAAGTAATTGGGTTTTTATGGAATTTTGGAATCATTACAAGATAAGGAAATTCCACATTATTTTGCTTTGATTTTAGTTTTTTATAAAACGTTATATATATATATATATATATAAATGAGTTACTAATTTGAAAAAAAAAATCAGATAGAATTTTGGAATGGAATTAATTGAATGTAAAATTTGGGGTCCCCTGGTATCTCAATTTTGGGGGCTTTCAAAATTTTTCTAAAGGAAACACGTGTTTCTCGTGCTATTCGGTAATCAGGGACTATAAATGTGCATGCGTGTACATACCTGATTAAGACTTAGCCATATTAAAGACCAACAAATTTAAGGGATTTTACGGTGATCGAAAGGGATAATTAAGATTTATAAATTATTATAATTACATTTTTAGCTCAAACATTTTAATTATAAACATGATTACTTACTTATAATATATTTTTAAAATATAGTTAATATTATAAAGATTTTTAAATGTAGAATATCATTAGATTAATCCCCCTCCCCTCCTGAAAAAAACTAAACTCGAAATGTGTTATTTAATAGAAACGTAACACAATATACTCAGCTACTATTAATATTTTTATATTTAATAATTTAAATAATCGGAATTTTCAAGATTTAATAGTTAAATGTTATTATATTTTTCTGATAGTGTTTAGTACCATCTGTTAGCATTTTAAGTATATGCTACCAAAAATAAAATAAATTAACACTAGAACGCCCGGAAGGAGTCGATTCGACTCCAACCCTGTGATTAAATGTCAATTAGAACCAGAAAAATTTTCATAAAATAAATTAAATTTAAACCACGCAGATATACGTTAAATAAATCAATTAAATAGTTTTAAATAAAAATTCTGGTGTCAAGTATTTTTATGAAACTTGAGCAAAATTTCCGGGTAATATAATCCAAGCTTAATCCAGCTTATGCTGTAATATTTATATGATTTCTTTAATAACCTTAAGAATACTTAGTTGAGAATCATTGAGGAAATTCATTTAAAGCAAGTTCAATACTCAAATTTGCCTCTTTAGCACTGCTAAAAATGCTCTAATTTTCCTGTCAAATGTATATTAGTGCATGTTAAAACTTCTTTAAAAGTAGATTTTATTTTTTATAAAAAGGTTTCTTTCTTCTTATGTTTTTCTTATTTAAGTAAATTTAAAAATTGCTCACAATTAAAACTGGAGAAATGATTATATCAATGTTAACATTTTGTTTTCTTTTTATATATTAAACCAACAAAATAAGGAAAAACTAAAGAACAACTTAAATATTACTAAATGCGGAAAAAAAAAAACCAAGATAAAAAAAAAACAGATTTTTTTTAAAAAAAGAGGAAGAAGAAACCTCTGAAAAGGTGCTTTTATGTAATAATTAAAATAAATTAATATACTTGCTATGTTAAATTTAGAGGATTCAATGCATAGAATTGTAATTAATAAAGATTTCTGGAAAATATTTAAGAAAAAGCTTAACCCCTTAACAGTGTGGCCCGAACTGGATTCGGGCAAGAACACTTTGCTTGCTTCGTTATTAAAAGCATTTTGATACCACTAATTTGTAACTGTAAATTTATTTTTATTGATTGTCAGATATTTTTCGATTAACTAAGGTAAATATTTTAGTATGGAAAAAGTGGTGTCCTGCCCCATTTTTACTTTCTTCTATCTTCAATAGAAGAAAGTATTGTAATCGAAATTTTTTTCGACTTCCGGTTTTCGACGGATTTACGCGTTTTAGGGGTCAGAGATCCCAAAAAACATGTTTATAGAAAATGTCTGTCTGTCTGTGTGTCCGTCCGTCTGTCCGTCTGTCCGTCTGTCTGTCGCCATTGTACCATCAAAAAGTGTATGAAGTTTTGCATAGAATTGAACCAAATTTTTATGTTAAGTTTTTGGCTATGGCAAGCAGATCTTCCCTGAATTTGGAAAAAATTCGCCGGTAGGGGGCGCTGATATAGCGATTTTTGTGCGATTTTGAATATTGTACCATCGAAAAGTATATGAAGTTATGCATAGAATTGAACCAAATTTTTATTTTAAGTTTTTGGATATGGCAGGTAGGTCCTCCTTGAATTTGGAAAAAATTCGCCGGTAGAGGGCGCTGTAACAGCGATTTTTGTGCGATTTTGAATATTGTACCATCGAAAAGTATATGAAGTTATGCATAGAATTGAACCAAATTTTTATTTTAAGTTTTTGGCTATGGCAGGTAGGTCCTCCCTGAATTTAGAAAAAATTCGCCGGTAGGAGGCGCTGTAACAGCGATTTTTGTGCGATTTTGAATATTGTACCATCAAAAAGTGTATGAAGTTATGCATAGAATTGAACCAAATTTTTATTTTATGTTTTTGGCTATGGCAGGTAGGTCTTCCCTGAATTTGGAAAAAATTCGCCGGTAGGGGGCGCTGTCACAGCGATTTTTGTGCGATTTTGAATATTGTACTATCCAAAAGTGTATGAAGTTATGCAAAGAATTGAACCAAATTTTTATTTTAAGTTTTTGGCCTTTGCAGGCAGATCCTCCCTGAATTTGGAAAACATTCGCCGGTAAGGGGCGCTGTAACAGAGATTTTGAATACTGTACCATCCAAAAGTGTATGAAGTTATGCATAGAATTGAACCAAATTTTTATTTTAAGTTTATGGCTATGACAAGCAGCACCTCCCTGAATTTGGAAAAAAATTGCCACTAGGGGGCGCTGTAATAGCGATTTTGCATATTGTACCATCGAAAAGTGTATGAAGTTATGCATAGAATTGAACCAAATTTTTATTTTAAGTTCTTGGCTATGGCAAGCAGGTCCTTCCTTAATTTGGAAAAAATTTGCGGGTAGAGGGCGCTGTAATAGCGATTTTCGTGCAATTTTGAATATTATACCATCGAAAAGTGTATGAAGTTATGCAGAGAATTGAGCCAAATTTTTTGTGTTTCTTTTTGTTCATGGCATGAAGGTCCTCCCTGAATTTGGAAAAATTCCGCTGGAAGGGTGCGCTATAATTACGATGTCTGTACCATTTTCTTTATTGTACAATCGAAAATTGTATAGAATATGCATACAATTGAACCAAATTTTTTGTGCATGTTTTTGGCTTTGGCCAACAGGTCCTCCTTGAATTTGGAAATATCGCGCGATAATGGGGCTCTGTGATGGCGATATTTATATATTTTCTTGATTTTTCGTAGTTCTATTGTCCATCGGCGGCTCGTGCAAAGGCGGGAACTCACTTCCTGCTAAGCCGGCTATTCACAAACATCTGATAACAACAGAATAAGGAAAAACTATTAATTTTAACAAATATCATGATATAGATTAACTCGTTTTTAGTTCATTTAATTGACTGAAGCAGAAATTTAAGATGAAAATCAAAGTTAGTATAGTAATGAACTAATAATATTGAAGTATTAACATGCGTAACTAGTTTTTGAAATATTAAGATGTATAAGATAGAAGAAAGTTTTGGGATTGGCACATCCAACTAGTTAATTTTTTTGTAAGAAAACAAATGTCGCAGTTAAGGGGTTAAACAATTTTTTGGCCTGAGTCGTTGATTCGGTAGGTGGAAGAGAGACTATTTGTGAGTAAATCTTAAAAGAAAATGTAATTTATTTTTGTTTTCATTTAGAATGAGTTAAAAGCTAAATTCTTCACAAAAATATAGATTTTCATCTAATGAGAAAATTAAAAATTAAACATTGATTTTTGATTTGCTTCTGATGTCTGAATTAAAACTTTATATCAAAATAGTGTCTATAATTTGATTAACAATTGATGAAATGAGAAACACATTGAAAGTTGCTAACAGAAATTTGTTCTGGACATATTGTTGATCAACATATTGTTGATAAAAAAATTCAAAATTGAATTTTGCACAATAACTTTGGTGTTTCATACCTTTATCTTGCAATTTCTTAACAATTAATTGTCTCAAAGTAAAACCTTTTACTATTTCTCTTCATTTCTTTTGTTTTGTTTTCCTTGTTTTATTCTTTTCTTTTACCGTTCTGTTATATGGGAAATATTCAACGTTAAAGAAAGTAAACATTTTCAAATAAAAAAATTCCAAAATCCTTTAGATCTTAATACCAATTCATTCCACACAGAAAGCTCTTTTATGTCCGTGTCTGAATCCTTGTAAATTGAAAATTGTCCTCAGATAAAGTGATCATGTTTTGCTGATTTTTATAATACGTTCCTGACACCATTTTGAACGGATGTGGCAGACATTTTACGGTGTACATTGTCAGAGAACTGAATTGTATTCTAAATAAAAAGGTGAAAAAAAATGTGTATCAAATAGGGAGATAATCTTTATTTTATTTTTTTTTAACATCTTATTTTGGAATGTTAGGTGGGATGTATTCGTTTTGACGTACTGTGCTGGAAATTATATCACTTTAGCGTGTGGGGTATTATGTAAATATTGTATTAGCATTTTTGGGGCGGAAAAAAAGATACATATTTAGAGTTGATGGCATAAATATTGTAGAATTGTCTTGTTTTCGTTCTTATGAACTTTTTCTTTTTTTGTGTGAAATAATTATACACATTGCCACTTTTTTATAAAGTAGATTGCTGTTTAATTGTATACGAATTTATGATTTAAAATTTAAAAATTGAATTATATTTTTAAAAAAAGATTGATTGGGTATTGTGACAAGTTAAGTTTTGGATTTATAAATGAAGGGCGGGGGGGGGGACTTAAACTAAAACTTAAATTAATTTTTTTTAAATTTTTATTTAATTTATTTATTTTATTAATTAATTAATTTATTTTTTAATTTTAATAAATTAAATTTTTATTGGAATTTGCAGATATTACATTGAACTGAAAAACATACAGCTTTCTGACAGCTTTTCTCGTATTACATATTGCATGTAAATTATATTGCTAAAATTTGAATCCAATATTATGACAGCTAGTATATGACATAATGATAATTTTATTTTGTTATGTATTGTACGGCATGGATCTGTAAATTCCATTTTCTTTCAAGCATTTTCCCTCTTTAAAAATACGGGTTTTCTTTTTTTTAAAAATGAATGCAAGTTATAATTTTAATTTCAAAGTCGCTAGATAAATCTATCTACCTGCTTATCTATCTATATCCATATTTATATCTATCTACCTATTTATCTATCTATCTACCTATCTATTTATATCTATATCCATATCTATATCTATCTATCTGTCTATGAATCAATCAATAAATCTATCTACCTATATAGATAGATATTTTTTACCTAACCATTTTAAACAAGCTGATGTTTAAATGTGTGATATATCTTATTTAATCGATCACGAAAATAGACGTCAGCTGTATCGACAGTGGTGAATGCGGCCTTGGCAACCTAAAAATCACTAAGTCAAAGGGAAATGAAGCAGTCCGATTACAGAAGATTGCCACTGGTCATAATACTATGATTCAATCTTCCGTAATCTGGTAAACTGAGCATGTAGTGTCTGGACGGGGGTTTACTAATGTAGCTCGTAGGAGGCAGATACCCTTTTATTACTGAAAATAACAGCATTGTCCATCGAAAGTACAGTAGCTTATTTTATGCAACTTGGATTATTATAATTTATGTAATACATTAACTATATGTTAAATAATACTAAAATAAAAATTCGTATTTTTTTTTCTTGCTCGTTTACACTCCGTGCCACTGAAACGTATAATTTTTCCATATCGACTCATTAAATTAATTGATGATTGCAATATGCAAGAAAATCGCCTTTTGAATTTTGTTCTTAGTTATTTAATGCATGGTAGCGACTGGATTGCATGGTTGGATTCTGTTAATCAGTGTTTCATATAAACAACTTGTGCTACAATGTTTTTAGGTAGATTTTGTAAGAAATACTATCTATTACATTCTCCCCTGGAATTTATAAAAAATTCTTGCAGATCTACACCGATTATGACCCATAGAACCCCAAACCATCTCAGTTCAAAAATTCATATCTATCTATCTACATCACTTTTTTAGGACACGATAACTTACATAATTCTGCACAAATCTCTTCCAAACTGATGCATAAAATCAAGGGGTAGAAAATCTCGGTCAAGTTCGTTAATGGACAAAATCGGACCAAGGGGATGGAAATACGGAAGGGTTTTGTGAAAACAGGAAAAAAATCCCATAGCTTCTTAATTATAATGCATATCAAATCAGCTTAAAGTTATTATTACTTCTAGGAAAAGGACCAAAAATTTATGTATGACAGAGTTTTGATATCGTTAAAAATGGGCTCAAGGGGCGAAAAAAATAGGGTTTTAAGAAGAAAAAAATGCATAACTTCGTCAATTCACAAAATATCAAATCCACTTAAATTTATGATAAATCTTCTTAATCTTATCTACAACTTTTATACTGAAACGTTTTTGATAGAATACACTCTTGCAGCAAAATAAATAAATAAATAAAAAGGTGATTGGGGGAGGGGGGGGGGGGTGTTCAGGAAAAAAAATCATAACTTTGTCAAGTCACAAGATATCAAATCCGCTGAAATTTATCACAAATCTTCTTAATATTATCTACAACTTTTATATTGACAAGTTTTTAATAGGACGAATTCTTACCAAAAAAAAAAAAAAATAATAAATAAAATAAGATAAATTAAATTAAATAAATAAATAAAAGAAAAAAAAGGGAGGTGAAAGGTTGAAGAAAAAATTATCGTATTAACATGATTCTCTTACAGAAAAATGAAATTAAAAACTCGTCAAAAGCGGCCAGATAAAATTGTTAAACTAGGTTTATCGCTAATCTTGATTTAGTTTTTGTTGGTGAAATTAGTACTTAACTTTGAAATCTACCTGTGCCTATAGGCCGAGCCGGCAGGGATTTTTTTTTAATCTTATGAAGTTTGGTAATGTTACAATGTTATATTAGTAGATATTGTTTGTGAATATTTAACCACCATCCTTATTCTAGCTGTAGAACCAATCAGAAACCTTAGAGATCAGTAGTTTTCCGAAATTTACGAACATATTCTAAAATAAAGTAGCCGTCCGTTTGGGAAATAGACATAGTAGATTTTAAATTGTTTAGTAACAATATAAGTTACATACTATGAAACATGCTATACGCATATAAAAATTGTAACTTTATGGATTTGTACTAAAATCCGTAAATGGCATCAATTTTAACAACCAAGATTATGTTCCTACTGAGAATCCCCTCACATTGATTTCTATCAATGGTATAGTCGTAAAATAACAGAGGGTATACGACATAAGCAGAAGGTATATACTAGAGAGTATATACGCTATTGCTACGGAGGGTATACGAAGTTATCCAAAAGGTATACAGCATATACCACCCAATACCCTCCACAAAATCCTCAATTTCTATTTCTTTAAAGTTGCTTTCCCAGCATTAAAAGTCTACGTCAGTTACTGGAAACACCCGCTCGCTAATGTTAATCCTATGGGAGATTTTTTTTTTTTTTTTTTTAATATCTCGTTTGCATTTCAATACTTTTAAATGATTTTTTTGCATTGGATATCTGAGGTCGATCTCTTCAAAGACCGGTTTTTACTTTTTCGATTTTGTTTACAGTTTTTTTTTTTTTTTTTTTTTTTTTTTTTTAATTAGATACCTTTATTTTCGGAACCAGTTTCGAAAATGAAAATATTCTCGTAAAAAAAAAAAAAAAAAAAAAAAAAAATTGCAATCAAAAGAGAAAACGTAAAAACGGCCTTTGTAGAGGTCGACCTCAGATATCCAGTTGAAAAAAAATCATTTAAAAATATTGAAGTACAAATAAGATAGTTATAAAAAATTTCCCATAGGATTAACATTAACGAACAAGAGTTTTCGCGGGAGTGAAGTAGCCCCTTAAGAGTAAATTTGCCGGTTGTCCGGATTTTCAGGTGTTCGAAGGCCCATCCCGTGGAACTAGTGCGCGGGACGCTAAAATTTCCGATTTTCTATGATGCATAAATTCTTTTAAATTTCTTTTAGTACCATGCTATACATTAGTCTACATCGTGTGAAAGTGAATGCATCAAAATCTGTGAAACATACCACCTGCCTATAACTGAAAACACATCGATTATGAATACCGTATAAAACTAGATGATGCGAAGATGGGAACCTGTCTAATCGTACAAAGACACTAACCTGTCTAAGACGGAATATTCCCGGTTCGTAACTGTTCTGTTTTTATTATACTTTGATTAGCAAAACTTGTGAAGACCTAATCCTGTCTTAAGCGTCAAAATTTCATAGTCCCTACGGAAGGAATACGAATACGATATAATTATAACTGATTTGTTAAAAACCTCTCCAAAGTGGAATGTTGTTTAGGTCCCTAGGTATTCCCATTTCACGTTAATGTATATTATTGTGAAACTTCCGTTTTAGAGAGGTTTCAGTCTTAACAGGTATAATTGCACGGTATACCTTACGTAGGGATCATAATTTTGTATATGTTTTAAACTATTCCGTTATAAACAGGTTCCTTTTTCATAGAATTTACTGTAATGTTCTAATTTAGAATCCACTGTCCCGCTTTTCTTCCCGTCTCCCTGTCCTGCTTTTTATAACAGTGGGACTGGCAATACCATATGAGCGAGGAGGCGGAAAAGTTGCCTCTGATATTTCGGTGTCGTGGTGTTATCGTACTTGGTTTTAGCGCGTGCTTCAAATAGCGTAGCTTTACAGTGCATGCATTCCCCCTAAGGCTACTACATACGAGGGGCGGTCAAAAAGGTTCTGGAATTTGGTTGTAAATCTTTATTACCACAATATATGTACACATTTACTTAAGGGGTCTCAGGACTCTTAAAGCTTCAAAATTTTCGAAATTTTAATTTTTATAGATGTTAAACTTCTATCTTTTCTGAATATTTTAATGTAATTGTTTCCTTGAAATTCTCATTAAAACAGAAGTTATGGCTTTTAGAATTATACCCTCTCAATAGCTGAAGAGGCGTTTCCGAAACTTTCAAGTCATTTTTCTCCAAACGACTTTTCTGGGCACAACGCGCACAATATCTCAAAAACTTCTGAATATTTTTTCATAAAATTTTCAAAACATACGTTTCATGTTGATCTGTATAAACTGAACCTAAAATTTCTTTTTTATTCTTCAAAAGAATATATTTTTTAGGCGGTTATGTTGTTGAATCTTTCAAAATTTTGTATTAGTTAAATACAACTTTCTATTAAAAAATATAAATGTGCTTTAAATGCAAATTTATGTAGGTTCAGATTAATTATTGCAATCTGAAGTATAAATATTCATCAAAATTTTCATTCTAGTTGCAATAGTTATTTTGTAACCGTGTGCGTAAGTTGTTATACCAATTTTCTGCTCGTCAAATATCTGACAGTTTGGAGCCCCTGTAAATGCTAATTCTGCATCTTACAATTTTTAAATACATAAAAGGAAAGAACGTACTTACATTTTTCATCTCAATAAAAATTATGTTTTAAAATCATATACATTTTAAGATAGTAAATGTTGAAAATGGTCATTTTTTCCTTTCTTTTTTTTCCAATTTTAAGAGTCCTGAGACCCCTTAATCGCCTTCAAAGTAGGTTCCGTAAGAACACACAGACTTCCTCCACCGCTTCTGCCATTGCTGGAAACAACAATGAAAGTCCTGCTTTGGTATCTTCTCATGTTCAGCCGTCGCGTTGGTTTTGATGTCTTCTACAGTGTCAAAACGATTATCTTTGAGGGCCATTTTGATCTTGAGGAAGATCCAGAAATCGTCATGCTTAGTGTATTCATTTGTCTTCAGTTTGTAAGGCTAACAAAGTCTCTGAAGCAGATTTCCACAATCTGCACAGGAACTTGACGTTCGCCTTTGCTCGAACTTCGACATTGCGCCGACTGATCACCACACACACTTACCTTCAGTTACACCGCCGTCACACTGCGTGTTATGAATTCTGGTAGTAAAAAAATATAGTAGTAGTACACAAATAAATTAATTACATTATGGTATTAAAAAGTTACAATGAAATTCCGTGAACTTTTTGACTGCCCCATGTATACTAGGGGACAAACCCGGGCTACAGAATGTAGATGAAAACCATCATATATATTATTTCTGATGTCAACTTCTTTTTTTTCTGCATATAGGCACAGAGATGAATGAGGTATTTTTCAAAAGGTTCTGGAAGAGGCTTTTGATGCAATATATTTATATATCTTTAAAACGCGTTGTTTGATTTTTAAAGAAATGCAGCTAATGAAAAAACGTATCAACAAATAATCTGAATGATTGCGGTGAGAAAGCCTCGCACGGATCTACTATTTCTTTATTGATAACTCCAATAGATTTTTTATATTTAATATATTTTTTAGAATGCCCACTAACAAAACTAAAAATCATATTTATATGAAAAGCAGCAATAATGCGTCCAAATAAAGTTTTGAAAGGCATTAAAAGCGATATTTTCCTATTGGTCTTGCGTCAGGAATTAACACTTGAAGAAATCGCTAAAGATCGCTTTTTACAATCAACCTTTTTGATTCGTTTCATTTCAGTGGTTTAAGCGCGAAATTCGATTACATGTCTTAAATTTGTGTTTTATTTATATATTATTGTTTTATTTATTAGTTATTGGATGCTTTAATTTTGGATAGGAAAGAGAGAACTTCTTAAAGTACCATATATATATATATATATATATATATATACATATATATATATATATATATATATATATATATATATATATATATATAATATAAATGCGGCAAAGCTTTTCGAAAGAACTAGTCTTTCTTCATCAGGCGCAGAGAACACGCCCTAATACTTTGAAAACAGCAGCAACACTTGACTTTGACTTTGAGCAAGACTTTGAGTCTTGCTGCTGTTTTCAAAGTATTAGGACTTTTTCTCTGCACCTGATGAAGAAAGACTAGTTATTTCGAAAAGCTTTGCGCATTTATTTAAAGGGGAAAAATAGTGTTTTAAGAAGTTTTCTCTTTCTATCATTGGACACCGGCTTATTTAATTATTTAATGTTTTAATTTTGTTATAGATTATAAGCTGGAAACATATTCTATTAATTTAAGTGTAAACGGATTTATCTTCCGCAATCGTCTGCACACGATACAGATAATTTTGAAAAAAATTCATTCTTAAAAATTATTTTAAAAACAATAAAAATTGAGTAAATGGCAATACAGTTTTCAAAAAATTACGATATAGTTTTCAAGTAAATTGCATTTGAAAGTACATTATTTTCTCTATTCGATGGTGTAAAAATTAAAAATGTGCGATGCTTAAGAAGTTTTAATTTTTTTTGTTAAATTGCAGTAAAAGCGAAATTTGATCGTTTGCTGTTGCCATTCGCAAAATGACGTCAGCGTTACCCACAGACATGTTTGTTATTTATAATATAGATAGGTAGTAACTCTAAGTTCCCTAGGGCCGTAACCAGATGGGCTAAGGTGGGCTGAGCTTCCTTTAGTCGCCTTAAGCCCCCTCTATCTCTCACAATATTTTAATACAATATTTTTATTACGTTAAATATTTAAAAATATATATTGCTTACACTTTAAAATTGTTAAAATATATAAATACATAAAAGATGCTGAAAAGTGATAAAGAAACTTTCTACGTATAGTGTTTTATTATTATTCATGATAAGGTATTTTAGATATCAAACAGTCAGAACTAGTGATATTTTCTACCTTCAAAAGGTATTTAGTATTCGTGTAAGAACTAACCAGATGCTCTCATAAAATATATAAAATTTCTAAATTATATTATTTTAGGCACATGTTACGAATGTGGGAGGAGATTTTTCCTACAATCCTTTTAATATTTTCCCTCTGATATTTATCCCTCTGTCAACACTTCTACAATATCGTTTTCAATTAATTCATTGACTTCGTCGTTTGCTATCCATTCTGTAGCACCGTTTCCAATCGCATTAAAACCAAACCGGCTTTTAAGGAAGGGGGTGAGATGCGGCTTTCGTACCTGCTTTCTTTTTGCACCCGTTTCCATACGCAAGCATAAAACCAAACCTCTTTAAAAATCTGAAAGCTGCGTAACGTGTTCTTTTGGACCGTGATTGGCTGCTAGTCCAGTTCCGATGTAAACAGAAGAAGCTATATGCAAAACTTTACTCGTAAAATTATGCATGGTGATTTCATTATAAATGGCCTAGTACATTATAACTTCAAAAATCCGGCATCATCGGGATTGAGACTATGCCGGATTTTTGAAGGAATGTCAAAAGTAGTAACTAGGAATATCAAATGTAAAACTACCTTCTAGGAATATTAAATGTCTGAAAATGATTATATTCTTAATGGTGCCTTTAGTCATAATTTAATTCATGATAAGTGAAAATTATGTAAGAAAAAGAGAATTAAATATAAAAAAAACTTACTTTAATATTTTCTATATTACAGAAAAAAAAAAAAAAAAATCTAATAAAGAGTGAAATTATTTCTTCGCTTATAATTTCGGTAACATGTCCACTTTGTTTACTTCAATTTTTTTGGTCGTTCCTTAACAAGTTTTTTTTTTTTTTTCATTTTATACAAATGAAAATTGTTGGTTTTAGAAATACAGTTTTATTTCTCTAAACCATATATTAATTCTCTAGTCAAATTTATGTATTTTTCTAGTGACACCTTTTCTTCGGTTGGTTGTTCATCCTCATCTTCTGAGTTGCTACTAGCACTATTAGCGGTTTTATTTAGCACAACGTCAGCGATCTATCTGTCCATTAAATTGTTCGTTCTTGATGCATTTTCTTCAATGCTTAACCAATCATCTATATCACTTTTTCGACACTTAATACATTTTAAAATTTTGCGTGTTCAATCAGCTCATAAATTGCGGTCTTTACACGGGTAATGTGAAAGTCTGAAATACTTCTTCAGCATTGATGTCGCCGTTGCCGAAAATTCGTATAGCCATATACTATTGTGCTATGCATTTGTCAAAGTTGTCCCAAATTTGCTGCCTTTGCTGAGCAACGGTGCAGCTCCCAGAAAGTGTGTTCAGAATATAATCGCCTCTGACAAATGAAAAAAAATAATATTAAGTCAGATATTCTTTTTTTTTTTTTTTTTTTTTGCATTTTTACTTTCGATCTTAAAGTTTTTAATTCAGAAAGAATTTCTATTTTTCTCATCCCATAACTTGAAAGTGTAAAAGAAAAAGGAAGGGAAAGATATTGCTTCATTAAATTAAAATATCAAGAGCTTCAACAATGCACTTTAAAGGATTTTCTTCAAGAAATCATTAAAAAAATCACTTCTGCAAATTCTGATGACATCCTTAGGGGGGGGGGGGGGGCAGAAACTAGAAAACAGGAATTCTGCTTTTTCAGAATTTAGTGTCGCTCCCGATGGAAAAAAAAAAATATACATGTATATAAATATAGATAGTTCAGTTTTAAGACTTCAAACGCAAGCTTTTATTTTATATAAAACGACGTCATTCGCATCCGATGAAGAATTCCTCATTTACGATCCAGTCTTAAACAACATCTACACTAAAGTAGGACGTCACTATCTCAGAATAATACACAAATCCAGCAAAAAGAAATTCGACAAAAAATATCGGCTATCTAATGATCTATTTGCTTTCATTTGTTTGTAATACTAATATATAGTTACTTAAAATTAAATGTAGTTTATAACAGCTCCATGTTTATCAGAAATCATTCATTTATGGTTTTTTTTTTTTTCAAAATAGCATGTATTTTAATTACTTTTTTTCTGTTTTATGGGAAACTGGAAACAAACAGATATAATTGCTATTTCCCAACTATTTTTCCTTTACTTTCTACAGAAATGGAGTACTTGAGTTGCCAAAATTAAACAAACGGCGCTAAAAAACTACAAAAATATTAATATCTGAAAAATAAATTGAGATGCAGTTTTCAAACAAATTGCATTTAAAACTACTTTTTTCCCTCCCCAAAACGACGGTATAAAAATTGAAAATGTGCGATTCTTAGAAGTTTAAAAAATTGCAGTAGAGATTATTCTGTAAAATGATACATCCTTTGTTTTACGGCTGGCTTATACAACGGAACGATATTTTTTGGAGATGACACTTTAATTGCTGGGAGAAAGAAATAGCATACCGGGGGTTAATAAATGAAATGTGAAAAAAAAAATACAGATTAATACTTTGTATTGTTGACATTACAATATTGCGAAAATATTAACTCAGATTTTCTCAAAAGACAAAAAATTTTACCATTACTAATTGATCGCCACCTTTTCATTTTTATTATGCTTCATATTTCAACTAATCACATTAAGTTCGAAATTTTTTTCTGTCGGAAGCTTCATTTCATTAGATGACCAACGAACTCTCTTTATTCGTGTTGAAGCCTTAACAAAAAATAATAATTTCCAAAAATTAAAAAAAGATTAAAAAATAATAACAAAACAATTAATAACATTTAAAATTAATCACTAAAATATCAACACGCCATTGAAATACATAAGCAATTCAGCAAGCGTTGCGCTGAAAGTTTATCCAAAAAGAATTCTCCGTAAAGCAGGCTTACTGACCTAGTAGATTGCAGGTCTGATTTCGGGGGAAAAATGACCTAGGCTAGTTTCACCCTCAAACCGGCTTGTTCATTGGAAACGGTGTAGGGGATAAAATGCCAGTTCCGAGGTGTCTTGAAAAATGCATTGGAAACGGTGCTCTTGAATGTCTTCTGCATTGACATCGTCAGAGCCCGGTATATTTTCAGCAATGGAATAAGCTTATCTTT
This sequence comes from Maratus speciosus, assembly GCA_963932465.1. Taxonomy (NCBI): domain Eukaryota; kingdom Metazoa; phylum Arthropoda; class Arachnida; order Araneae; family Salticidae; genus Maratus; species Maratus speciosus. The sequence continues at coordinate 464,370,784 of OZ010791.1, forward strand.
CTCATCTCCCATTGCAGTTTCCCACACGGGTTTATGTCTACATTTTTAGTGCAAAAGAATGTTCCAAGACCTTGCAGTTACTATGTTTGGAATTTTTTCCTATGCTTTTGACACCCACCTGCCTGGACGGGAACCTGCCTGCCTTATAGCCGCTTGCAACATTCTTCCATTTTTTTAATAGGCCAGATAGTACGGAGGGCCGGATAGTCGAGAGTCGGATAGTCGGAAGTTTACTGTATCAACATTATAAGCCATCAAATTCCGTTTCAAAGAATCTAAGTGCTAACTGCTTCTATGAATGTTGAATGCTTCATCTGTATTTCATCTTCTTCGTCCTATCCATTACTACAGCATGAATAACCTCGGTACTATAATGTACATTTTCGTATGTAGATACTTCTGCGTCATATGATACATATTCAGAAAATTGACAATCAGGAACACTAAAAATATTTTGTAAATATTAGAAAAATTCTTCAATTTTTCACTTTTTTTACGTAGAAAGTTATTCGTTAAATCTGGATTATAAATTCGTTAAATCGAAATACTTTTGTTCCATTTTCGCCGGGACCATAAAAAAATTATCTAAATTGAGAACTTCGTTAAATCGCGATTCATTTATAATTTTCCCATGAAATCTCTAAAGTAGTTATGCAAGAGTACTTGCCCTCTACCCAAATTTATTCTTTATTAAAGTGAAAGAAAAATGACTCGTGGATTAGCCCCACTAAAAAATTTTTAAACCCCCCTCTGGTTTAACATTCTGGTTATGGCTCTCAAGCCCCTTGTGTGGCTTTAGCATACATTATAGGGATATTATTTTTGAAGGAAAGAATTTTTTGAGCGAGTGCTGAGGTGGATAATGGATGCTGCACGCATATTCACAATACCTACTTGGTTCAGATTGGACACAGGTATTTCTGGTGTGAAATTTGAATGTTCTGAAATACTTTTAAAGGCTATCGCTATCTTATAAAAGCATGGAATTGGAATCTAACGCCCTGTTAAGAGAAAATGCCCTTTCATTTTATTTTGTCTTAAAAATTACCTTTGTTATAATCTTCCATGTAATAATAATAGTATCTAAATCCTATTACTAATATTATAAATATGAAAGTGTAAAAATTATTATTATGCTTGGCTGAAATCAGCGTCAAAACTGATGATTAAATTCCTTTGTATTCGTTATCACTAATTAAAAATTCTCAAAAGAAGTGCAAATCAGAAATGTACTCATTTTGAGAATTTTTAATTATTTATTCAGTTTGAAGTTCGCACTGAATTTTTAACTTTTATTCATTATCATTGTCCCTTATATTAATTTTTTCCCCATTGTGCAACATTTTCACTTTAGTTAATAAAATTTACATATTTTCTTTTTTTTTTTTTCTTCTAATACATAAAATAAAAGTAATAAACATGAAACCTACTTTCTGCCAAATGTTTCAAGTTACATTTTTCACATATTTACGCAATCTTTAAAAAATATATTTTGCAATTTCACTATTAATATATCCAACATAAAGTTTTTTTTTATCAATGTTGACGTTTTGTTGGAAATAATTACAAGCAATGTTTCTGCAGTATTGACATTTATTTATCAATATTTCCAATGTAAACCTAATATTTTATCAATATTGGTATTTCAGTTCAAATATCAGTTATTAGTGTTGTAAATTATGCGAACTTTTGTATTCAAAATATATATTTGAGTTTTTTAATAATAATTTTTGCTTTGTTTAATGGTAGACTTTCGTCGATTAAATATAATAAAAATTACAATTTCAAAAGTTGGGTCGATGTCTTGAATTCAGAATTCCGCTAAATTGGCAACACTGTTAGCGGTGAATGCAAATATTGGCGCAATATAACCATCAAAACTAATACTGGTTTTTAGAGTAATTACGTTTCTGGATTTCTAAAATCGCTATTCCAAATAGTAATCTTCACTTTATTTTTTCCTCACTTTTTTTTTTTTTTTTTTTTTTTAAGGCGAATACAACTATTTGGATGAAACATACATTTTCACACTTTTACATTAATAATATTATTAGGATTAGGATGCTATCATTACTACATGGTGATAATAACAAAACTGCTTGTTAAGACAAAATAATACGCAATGAAAACGCATATTCTTTAATAGGACGCTGCCCCCCCCTCCCTTTTCCCTCGATCGAATTAAATAATAAATGCATGATTCTATGATATAGGATCGGCTTCATAAGTATTTCAGAATATTCAAAATTTAATACCCGAAATATATACTAAGAAATACCTGCGTCTAATCTGAAACGAGTAGGTATTGTGAATATGTATGCCGCACGCAGCGTTGCCAGATTGGGGACTTTTTTTGTCCCCAGATTGTTGATTGTTACCGCTTTTTTGAAATGGAAATATTCGGCCTATTTAAAATAAATTAAAAATTCTGAAAAATAAGGCGAATTATACTATTTTAAAAAAGTGGTGACAGTCAAATAATCTGAATTAAAAAAGTCCCCAATCTGGCAACACTGGTCGCACGTCTAGTAGTTTAAAATGCAGATGTTTTTATTTTCTTTCCTTTTACATTTTGTCACTACAGAGACGCGTAAAATAAAAAGGACAAGACATGGAATTTTTTTCCTTCTTTTTATTGTGCCCGTTATTTATATCTTAATTAGCTCCCTTTTTAATTTAATATTACTCGAGGTGGAAGCTCATAGAGAAAAGGAGATCGAATTTTTTAAAAGTGAGAACAATAACCTAGTAACATAAGAATATTTACTTAAATTGCCCTTGGTGAGAAACAATACAATAACATTTTATTTATTGGAATAAAAAAAAAGAGAAAAGAAACCGATGAATTGTAGAACACATCTTTTAAAAATATCGATTTTTTTTTTTTTTTTTTTTTTTTTTTTTTTTTAATTTAGAATTCAAATATTATTTTCTTGAAACACAAAAAATATTGCTTTAATAAATTTTAAACTATTCCTATCCTTATTTAGATTTTGCAACCACTTTTATTCGGCTTTTATGCGACGTCCAATGATATCCCATTAATCAAAATATTTGCCAAAATGTAAAGTGTAGAGTATAATCTCATTAAGCATTATTATTTTCTTTTTTATCAAAATAGTCGGATTCATTTATTGTGAGCTTAGATATAACAAGAATCCCGTTTAACGAGCAAAAAAGAATGATTGTTCTGCTATAAAAACACATTGCAAAATTTCTGCTTAACAAGACATAATCAGATATAATAAGCAAAACTTTGCAGTGACATAGACTATTTTCGGATTTTTCTCTCTTTTTTTTCAACAACTAAAACACATCACTCCACTTTGTAGCATAGATTTTCTGTAATTAACTAAAAATTCGGAAATCCTCTCTGCAGTCTCCGTTTTTTTCTTTCATTTTTATCTGTCCATCCTTTTTATCTTTCTTTCTTTTTTTAAAAAAGTTCATTGGATTTAAAAATATATTAGGAAAAAAAATTGTATAAAGAAAAATAATTTCTGTTTAAAACATCTCTAAACTAATCAATAAATGGCAAGCAGAATTTCTTCTACTCCTTTTTTAACATTTCTCTTATTCGTCAATCCAAAATTTAAACTTTATCAAAATATTTTATTACTTGTAAATGGGTATTTAATTTAATATTAGTTAGTATTTTACGTTAGCAATTTAATTTCATATTGCTGATTTAGTAAAGTAGAACTGGTCACATAAGAATAATCATTAAGTAATTTGTAACGTTTATTTATTTTCATATTATTATTATAATACAAAGTCTTCAACTTGATTATTACAAGCACTTGGTTATTAAATTTTGTGTGCCCTTTATACTCATTGTAATCAAAATCAAAAATCAAGTATAATTATTATAATTTCAGTTTTCGGTAAAATATATATATTTTACCCTTGTCTAAAAATTTAAACATAAAATCAATAATTTAATGGAAAGTAAGAATAACAGTGAGTTGTTATTGTTTAAATCGTAGGGGAGAAAGGAAAAACAAGTGGGTAAGTGTGATCACAGATCGCACAGAGGATTTCGTTTAATATTCCTTTCAAAACACTTTATCCTTTTGCTAAATCTATTAGTTCCATTTCATCCATTTCATTTAGTTTCCGTTTATTCATAACCAGGGGGTGCACTCTATTCTAAACAAACCTCTATCTGAACGAAACTCATTTTTACAACCTATCCGTAGGTGTATGAGTCGAGGGGATCGAGCCCCTAGCACCCGAGATAGGTAGGCGCCCCCTGACGGTAAAAGTGGAACTAAAAGATGTAAGGATAGGGTGCATAATATGAAAGGATGGTCAAAGGGGTGTCGGCAAAAGTTATAAAGGTGCACTCCGGGTGAAAAGGGGGAGGATAAAAAACAAGTGGGTAAGTTTGATTACAGATCGCACAGAGGGTTTCGCTTAATATTCCTTTCAAAACACTTTATCCTTTTGAAAAATCTGTTAGTTCCATATTTCAAAACCAGGGGGCGCACTTGATTCTAAACAAACCTGTATCCGAACGAAAATCCATTTTACATACTATCCGTAGATATATTAGTCGAGGGGATTGGGCCCATAGCACCCGAGATAAGTAGGCGCACCTGGCGGGAAAAAATGGAACTAAAAAATGTAAGGCTATGGTGCATAATATGAAAGAATGGTCAAAGGGGTGTCGGCAAAAGTTGGAAAATTTCTCGCTGGGTTAAAAGGGCGCAGGTTAGAAAAATTGCTTAAAATACACAAGTTAGAGCCCAGAGGGGTAAATAATAAGAGACTTTTTGAAAATTTTATGATTTGTCGTGTGGTCTGAGGCATTCAGCTATACGTATGCAAAATTTCATGTCACCAACTTAATTAGGGGCTCTCTTAGAAAGATTTGCTTCAAATACATATGTGGTAGCTCAAAGGGTTAAACGTAAGACTTTTTCAAGATTTTATGATTTGTCGCCTGGCCTCAGGTGTTCTGCAATAAGTATGCAAAATTTCAAATCTCCAATTTAATTAGGGGCTCATTTAGAAAGAATGGCTTAAAATACACAAGCTGGAGTTGAAAGGGTTAAACATAAAACTTTTTCAAAATTTATTATTTGACGTGAGATCTGAGGTGTTGAGCTATAAGTATGCAATATTTCAACCTAAATAGGGGCTCACTTAGAAAGAAGTGTTTAAAATGTACATGTGGGAGCACAAAGGGTTAAATGTACGACTTTTTCAAAAATTTTATGATTTGTCGTTTGATGTGAGGGGTTCAGCTATAAGTATGCAAAATTTCACGTCTCCAAACTAATTAGGAAGCTCACTTAGAAAGAATTGTTTAAAATACACATGCGCGACTCCAAAGGGTTAAATGTACGACTTTTCCAAAATTTTATCATTTGTCGTATGATGTGAGGTGTTCAGCTATAAGTACCCAAAATTTCATGTCTCCAACATAATTAGGGGCTCACTTAGAAAGAATTGTTTAAAATACACGTGTGGGACCCCAAAGGGTTAAATGCACGACTTCTTCAAAATTTTATGATTTGTCGTTAGATGTGAGGTGTTCAGATATAAGTATGCAAAATTTCACACCTCCAACCTAATTAGGGGCTCACTTAGAAAGAATTGTTTAAAATACACATGTGGGAACCTAAAGGGTTAAACGTACGACATTTTCAAAATTTTATGATTTGCCGTTTGATGTGAGGTATTCAGCTATAAGTATGCAAAATTTCACGCCTCCAAACTAATTAGGAGCTCACTTAGAAAGAATTGTTTAAAATACACATGCGAAAGCCCAAAGGGTTAAATGTACGACTTTTTCAAAATTTTATCATTTGTCGTATGATGTGAGGTGTTCAGCTATAAGTACCCAAAATTTCATGTCTCCAACATAATTAGGAGCTCACTTAGAAAGAATTGTTTAAAATACACATGCGGGAGCCCAAAGGGTTAAATGTACGACTTTTTCAAAATTTTATGATTTGTCGTATGATGTGAGATGCTCAGCTATAAGTACCCAAAATTTCATGTCTCCAACATGTATAGTTTCTGAGAACGGGCTCTGTGACGGACAGACAGACAGACAGAGGAGCGAGACGAATAGGGTTTCATCAGATGAACGAAACCCTAAAAATAGTACTTCAAATATTGATGTAACTGTATTTTATATTATTATTCTTTTTATTATTATGTGTGTATGTATGTATCGTCTCAGAGTTATAGACACTTTGATAAACGAAGAATGTTAGGATTCAAAAGACTAATGGAATAGGGGAGAGTAGTCGAATTTGGACCAGTTCACTTAATTTCAAGTGTAAGTCACTTAATTTTTGGAATATCTGCAAAACATTACTACACGGGGTCAATCTATTCATCTACTAAACCTTTAGATCAATTTCCTTTTGAAAATCTTAAATTTTATTTTAATTTGAAAATTTTGTCAAAAGTGGTCCAAATTCAGCAACTGGTCGCCTAAGTTGGACCCACAGTCTCCTAAATTGGACCCAAACAATATCAGGTTGTTTTAATGAGTAGGGAATATAACTAATTTCATTAAAAGCAAAGTTTCCGATTAATGAAACAATCAAACAAAATAACAGCAATAAAATACAATGAAATAAAATATCTGAAAGTAAGAGTAATTGTTTTAAATCAAAATGTATTCAAAATATAAATCAAAGTTATCAGTAATTAAGAATAGAAATTATGGAACTAATTGCCATTTACTTGAGTATCATGTAAGGAGTGATGCAAAGTTTAAACATGAATTTCGTTTATTCATTTTTTATTCCACAGCATACAACATGAAACCGTATTTGGCAATCTGAACACTGATTCATTTCTGCTATTTTATTTTTCTTACAATTTAGGCAAAACCAATCATCACTGTCTAGATTTTTCTTTTCAGATTATGAATTATTAAACAATTTTTTTTTTCAGTAGAAGTTTTTTTTTTTTTTTTTTTTTTTTTTTTTTTACATTATGTTTCTAGTTCTTCCTTTCCATCATTTTCTTTCCAATTGCATTACGCCTATTTTGAACACTTGATGTTCCAATTGCTTTTGTGCTGCGAAAGCTTCGTTTTTGTCGTTTTTTTTTTCTTTTTTCCTTTGTTTTATTTCAAGGTTTACTTTATATGGCAAAGATGTTAACATAACTGTTTTTGGCTCCCTCTGCACTTTGATTTAACTGAATTTAGCAAGGGAGATAACATTTCTAATGATTTTTGGCTTTTTTTTATGGGGTGGAGGTGGGGGATTTGTACATGCAGCCTTCTTGCAGGTCAATTTTTCATAACTTACTCTCTTCTTTTCGTTTCCTATATATTTAACAGCCTTTGCTGTCACGGGTGTTTTTCTTCCAGGAAGTTCGTCTGTCTCGTTTTCAACATTATATTAAAAAAGCGTTTAAAAAATATGCTCTATTAAAAAAAATACTCTACGGTTAATGAAACACAAAACATTATATATTCAAACAGTGTTGAATTCGGGGTCCCCCCCCCCCCCCCGGAGCCTTGAAATAACCACTTCCGCCGACAGGTTTGAGATTTTATGCGTTTTAATGGCAAAAAAGTGTAATCCACCATCCAGGACTGTAAAAGGCCTGCCAGCCCCCCCCCCCCCCCCTCCTCACGGAACCTTAAATATCCTCCTGGAGAAAAATGTTTGAATTCAACTATGTAAATCACCATGCCGTAGGAATAAAGAATTCAAAGAAAATAAATACAAATACATACCAGACAAAATAAATTGAAAACAAAATTTATTGCATAAACATGTAAAAATATTTTTATGTTTATATAGGCCCAAACTATATACAGAAATTGATCCAAATACACACACACACAAAAAAAAAAAAAAAAAAAAAAAAAAAAAAAAAAAAATTGCATGGAGATAGTAATCTATTATCAAATAAAAACAATAGTGTACAATGCGTACCGCCCTCGAAATTCATTACTTACTTTTCAAATTTATGATCGTATATCTGGTCCAATTTAAGCAACTTAAATTGGCCCAATTAAGGCAACTGCGCCGTTTTTAAAACAGATAATCTCTTGAGACTAAGAACAAAAACGAAATCAAACAAATCCGCGTGTAAAATATGCGCAATAAACAGATGAATTTAGATATATATATATGAAAACATAACGATTTACCTCAGTTTTAAAGTATTAACTTACGTTTAGTAGGAAAAAATTAGATCAAAACAGCTAACTTTAGGTTTTTTAAAATTGCCTGAAAACAGCACGGGGGAGGCGGGTGCTTCTTCTAATCATAAATGACGTCATTCTAATGAGTAGGATTTCAACGGTAGATTACGTCTCTTTCTGTAGTTAACGGCAGAATGTAACGGTCCATTTAAAGCGGCGGTCCAAATATGGCTACTCTCCCCCTAACCATGACACATTTCTTTCAAAAATTCACAAAAGTAGCACTTATTTTATTGTATACAGATATATTTTTTATCTCTTTAAAACATTACCAAAATAAACATGCATAATCATTCAAGAGTGAACATTTAGTAATAGTAGAAATTAGGCTGGACGATACCAGAAATTTAATATCGCAATATGCTGGACGATACCAGAAATTTAATATCGCAATATATCAACGAGTTAATATTGGTATTGCTAATATATCGCGATAACTACCTTAACCCGTTCAGGACCGGCATCTTTTACACAATTTTTATTCGTTTGACACCACTTTTTGTTAATTATTAGAATTAACTTTATAAATCACGAAACTGTCGTAATGAAATAAAATCAATTTTACTTTTCTTTTTTACTGGTATCAAATTCAAGCGTTTTAAGTACTTTTTGAGGGTGCATATATGCACCCATGGTCCCGAACGGGTTAAATTGTGCAAAAATATTGGGTTGGCAACTAAGTTCCCGCAGTTTGTTTAAATACACTTTTTCTACCAGAATCTATATTCTGTTTTTTGATGGATTTAATTTATGTTAAAGTTCAGATAATTAAAATGTAATGTCAACTATAGAATTCAGAGTGGGTTGGTAAGTGCGTTCCCGCCGCTTTTCGACATACATTTTGCTACAGGATTCTATATTATGTTTTTTTGATCCGGTTAAATTTCATGTCATTAAAATGGAATGCCAACTATAGAAAGACAACTGGATTGGCAACTATGTTCCCGCCTTTTTAAAAATACATTTTTCCTGTCGTAATCTGTATTTTGTTTTTTGATCGAGTTAATTTATGCTAAATTTCAGATAATTAACTCTTTTCACTCGTATGTCCAGCCTGACTGGACATCATCTTTCTTTGCAAAATTTGACATTAGCACCAGTGATAAAGGAAATTAAAATTTGCCTTATTCAGTTAGACCATTTTTGAAATTGTGTACTTAAAGGAAACTTCTTTTTAAAAAGTGGTGTAAACCGAATAAAATTTGTATAAGACTCCCGAGTCGGAAAGATTAAAATGGAATGTCAACTATGGAATGCCAACTGGGTTGGTAACTAAGTTCTCGCCCTTTTTAAAATTTATAAAATTTTATTTTTCAATAAAATTTAACAACTAATTAATCAACAATGTGTTCTTCCTTGTTATTTGCAACTTCTTCCCAACGTTCAACAAGATTTTCAATACCTCGTTGGTAGAAATCCCCCAGTTTCGACTCGAAAAATTCATCCAACCAAGCTTTCAATTCTGCATTAGTATTGAACGAAACTCCGCTCATAGCATTTGCAAGAGATAGAAAAAGGTGGAAATCTGTTCGTGCCAAATCGGGATAGTACGACGGGTGAGGCAGCACTTCCCAGCTATGCGTTTGATTGGCTTCCTTGATCCTATTCGTGATATGAGGACGGGCATTGTCGTGCAGCAAAAGAACTCCATGTTGCGATTATGTCTTTTCACTTGAATAGCCGTGTTGAGTCGTTCCATCACAGAGTTCTACGTTAACCGTTTGTTTCGGTTCAAGAAATTCGTAATGGATAATCCCTTCCCAGTCCCACCATACACACAACATCGTTTTACGTGGATGAATATCTTGTTTCACGAGCGGTGTTGGTAATTTACCGGGGCTAAGCCATTCCTTGCGAAGCTTTATATTAATGTGCAGGCACTATTTTTCATCGCAAGTAACGATTCGGTAAAGAAATCGTTGCTTGTGTCCATGAGTTAAGCGGTGATGAGCAAGCAAACCAGCGGAGATTGTGGCTCGCTGATTTTTGTTGTTGTCACATAAAGCATGCGGAACCCATGCTCCACACTTCTGAACCTTTCCCATTGAGTGCAGATGCTTTTCTATAGCAGTGTGGGAGAATTTCATTTTCTCTGCGAGTTCCCTTGTCGTTTGATGCGAATTTTCGTGCAAAAGTTGGTTTAACCGCTCTTGATCGAACTCAACTGGACGGCCAGAACGAGGTGCGTTGTTGATGTCAAAATTTCCATTTTTGAACTTGCCATACCAATCATGAGCGGTTCTTTCATCTATGGCCATACACAGCACAAATGTTGCGAACAGCTTTTGCGGCCAACAACCTTGATTAAAAGCAAAGAGGAGGAGCGTCGAAAAAGCTCCCTTTTCCCAACTTGGCACTACATTTCGCGATCTGAATTATAACACAAATAACGCTATACAAAAAACAAATATAGATTCCGGTAGAAAACTTCTATTAAAAAAAACTGCGGGAACTTAGTTGCCAACCTAATAGAAATATTGCAAATTTCGAAACATAAATGGTATAATAGTAGCAATTTAAGTAAAAATAGATGTAGAAAGCAACGAATCAATATCTCCGATATGTTCACACAGCATCATTAAAATAAGTATATATATGTGGATGTGGCTTGCGGTTTCCAAAACAATCTAAACCACATCCTGACCGTAATAAGAGGTGCAGCTAAAATCCCATGAGAACTGACAGAGTGGACAAATTCTAAAAGACAAAACCTGATGAGTTAGTAATTCTGAACCGCAGACTGAGAGCTAAGATTCGATGTAATGTCAGAGTTGTTCTGCGGACTGACCTGGTAAGACGTACCCGGTCAGGCTTCCGGAATATATTGAATGCCGGTAAACTGCCGTAAGAAATTCCCCTCAAACATTCCTCTCATCATCGGAAGAGACATAATTTCCCAGGGAATACTCACTTGTGATCAGAACGGCATCTCACTCCAAAAACCACCTCCACCCGAAATATCTGTCAATTGTATCACTGTTTGTGAAGGTGTACACAACGTAGACGAAGACCACAAATAAGAGAATGTCGTGTTACAGAGCTTAGTTTCAAATATCCCAGAATTTTGCGAGGACGTGCCTTCTCAGATCTTACCATCTCCTAATTGCTCTCGTCACCACGCACCTGTGCAAAAGACGTTCGTTGCTCCAAATTCCCTTGTGTACGTACTATGCTTCTTACTCGTCATATTACATTCCGCAAGTGCATCGCGTACCTGTGTTTCTGATATGGGAACTTTCATCCATTTTCTCGAGGCATATTTTTCACTGTGTATGACGGAATATTTTTACAGCTCACTAGTGCCAGCTCTTCTTAATACTAGGAAGGTAAAAACACGTCACCGAAAGTGGAAACCAAACAAAATTCGTTCACGCACAATATAGCTACAAAAAAGACAGAGAAGAAAAGTGTTTTTTTTTTTAAGTGTGCTTCTTTTAGTGTTGTTTTCACCGTGCTCTACTATTGTTTCAAATAAGCATCCGCGCTGCGAAAAGTGTTTTTTTTTTTGTTTCGCCGTAGGAAGTGTTAATTTTTTTTGTGTGTGTGTGATGTCAAACAGCTAATTACTCCTCCTACATCAGTGTGCATTTTTTTTTTTTTTCACGAAAAGTCACTTATTTATCGACATGTTATCCAGACAACAGACTGTAAGTACTTTGAAATTTCGAAAATTTTTGTTAGTTTTTTTTTTTAGATAAATTTTAATTTGCCCTTTTCTTGCTGCGGTTGCTCTCACGTGTGCAGGGCGCACACCTGTCAAGATGCCCGAGTGTGGATGTGGCTTGCCGTTCCCAAAACAATCTAAACCACATCCTGACCGCAGTAAGAGGTGCAGCTAAAATCCCATGAGAACTGACAGAGTGGACAAATTCTAAAAGACAAAACCTGATGAGTTAGTAATTCTGAACCGCAGCCTGAGAGCTAAGATTCGATGTAACGTCAGAGTTGTTCTGCGGACTGACCTGGTAAGACGTACCCGGTCAGGCTTCCGAACTATATTGAATGCCGGTAAACTGCCGTAAGAAATTCTCCCTCATCCCCCTAAGCCCTGTATATAGTTAATGTGCTCTGTAAGTATAATCTATGCTTTAATCAAGACATTAAAACGTGATTATTTCTATACTACGAGTGTTCAATCAGAAGCCTTTATCACCAAAGTTTGGCCACAGTCAATCCCACCTATTTCACATATATATTTATAGAAAAAATATCTTAGTAAATAAAACAATGTTTGATATTTGCTTACACTTATACCATTTGTTTCATTGTAGGTGAAAATTAGCGGTCGCCACTCGCCACGTGGCGATTAAAGTTGTAAAAGTGGCGATTAAAAAATCGGCCTTCGATCGCCACTTTAGTCGCCACTCGCCAAGTGGCGATTAAAAAATCTGTTAACGATCGCCAACTGAAATACAGCATTTTTCATGGAAATATCCATCTCTACTTTGATTACACCTAAGTAGAAAACTGGTTAATTCTTTTTCCTGCTGGATGCAAGCAGATTTCAATGATTTAGCTGCATTTTCAATATTTCGACTTTTCGCCATGTGCTTGCTCCTCACTTATTTTTTATAAGAAATTTCTATTTATTTCAAGAATTCTGCAAAATATATTCATCAGCTTTGATTCCACATGCATTTCAAATAATTTATTCCTTTTTTTTTTTACTGGATGGAAGCAAATTTTAAGGACATTGCAGTATCTTCAATATTTCGACTCCTGCAACATCCTCACCAGTTAGATTATTTTTCTTCAAGAGATACTGTTTAATCCTGCGAAATACACTCACCAGCTTAGATTTCAACTGTATTTAATTTGTGTAGTATGTTAATAGCACATGTACTTATTAAATAAAACCCAAATAATATTTTATTGTGTTTTATTTGATTGTTTTTTTTTTTTTTTTTTTTTTTTTTTTAATTATTGTATATACACTTAGCTGTTGGAATTTTGATTTAGTTATTTTTTATATAAAGAAAGTAATAATAAATTGGTTGGTAATTGTATCTATAAACATATACAAATAATCCAAAAATATATTCTAAAAAATTAATACGATAACAGATTTTGTGGTTTTAAAGTAATTTTCTTGAATTTTGACTGCTTCCCTATTCTTATCATGAATAGTTGGCTGGTATAAAACTCTTATTTATAGAAAAATATGTATATATACAGCGATTATAGTTTATCTAGATGTCAAGAAAGTTTGAAACATTAGAGTGGCCACTAACTTTAAAAAGTGGCCACTAATGAAACGGAGTCTACCGGCCACTGGCTACTAACTCAATTTCCCAGTTTTCACCTATATGTTTCATAGTATTTTCCTTCAAAAATAGTATGTTTCCTATTCTTCCTACCCTATGCATTATTTATCAGTAGCATTTTAACTATTTAATTACATTGCGAATAACTGAGAAAATTATAAAATACAAACTAAAATAAAATATTCTCAAAATTAGGACGTTGACGATTTTATTTTAATTAGCACAGGAAAAGAGGAAGCTCGTGAAAAACTAAAATTAATTTATGCCACATGTCACGCTAATATACTTGTTATTAAATAGGTTTCAGTGGATGATAGACGCAACAGAAATGTTACTTTTTAATCTTTCTCTAAGGAATCAATTTGTTCTTAATAGAAAAAATCACTGTAGTTATATCTCCCTACCTATTTACTACAAGAAAAAACATTGAAACATTTTATAAAAATATAAATACTCAAATCACATTTGGGAATAGTTTTATATTAATTTAAATTTTGTTTTTTGATAAATATTCATAGCTAAAAAATATTAAGACAGGATATACTAAATTCACTCGAGAAAACTTTGCTCTAAAACGACAAAGAAGAAAGAACGAGATACAATATGAATAAGCATTACTGACTGGGAAGCTTTGCTTAAAAGCAACCAATCATCACAATGAATGACTGCTTTGACCTTGAGCTTTTCACCAACTTGTTTGTAACAAAACAACTTTCCCATTAGCGGACTCTGATTGGTTGCTCGCAAGGCGAGCATTTCAGCTACTCAGGTATAGACTCGATGAAAACCAGCTATCTTCAGTATCAAACGCCATAACGAATAACCAGTGCTCATGTAATATCCATAATGTATCAATATCTCGAGTTATTGCAATACGTGTAGACCAACGATAGAAGAACGGACGATAAGTGTTATTCAGTATTTTACGCAGACAGTCGAAATAAATCTAGGTTTACAGTGAAGCAAAGTATAGCAATGATTGGGATAATTTCTAACGGAGATAATCAACGGAAAGAAAGATTATAGAGGTAGATTTTTCGTTTTGGATGAAGCAGGAGGTTGAAGACATTAGAATAGAATTTTTTTTTTCGTGGCTCTGGCAGTGAGAGCAAAACATTATTATTTTATTGAGTTTTGAGATACTTGACGATATTTTTTTCGGGACTCGTGTTCGTAATTGCAGTGTTTTCTAAACATTGTTATTTTATTGGCATATATTAACAGAGTCAAAGTTAAGATATTGTTATTGCGATAGTTAAGAAATATCAATATCTGTCGATATATTGATAAATAATCCAGCACTTGTAGAAATCATAGACGACATAATTTTTATCGAAACTGATCAGTCTCACATGTCTTATTTTCCAGTAATTTATCTTATTAATTTAGAACAGACGGAAAAAGTTTTATATAATAATATCATTCCCTTTTTAGAACTATAACTGACATTTATGACAAACACAAAGATTTTTAATTCAAAGTTAATACTTTACCATTTTTAAGTCGTATCTTCATATCAGTTTACCGTAATATATCCTTTAATCATATGTTTAGAATAACGAGTTTATGTTCTTCTCATCTTATTAATAAAAACATTAAACAACTCATTTATGATGCATTACATCATGGATTTCCTAAAAAATATACATAATTTATTCTCTAATATAAATTTAGTACGTGCATGATCTCATCAACAGGATATTGTTAGGTGGGTAGAGGTTACGGTATGGGGGAGGCAGGTGTTGTACGACACACTTAAAACTTATTGCGTATTTTTTATTATAAAAATAAAATAAAAAATAAGTTTAAAAAATAAATAATACATAAAAAAGGGAGGTTGTCGATAAAGTACGGAGGAGGGCGGTGTTGCTTGGAAATTTAATGTTCAATGGTTAATCTAATACTTTAAAAAGGAGAGAGAGGACTATTGCATCATTATGAATCATTCATTGCTACTTTTAATTCTTTAGTTGATTCACTTCATTTCTGTTTAACATCAATAATATAATTTCATTTATTGCTGTTTTCAATTATTAATTTTTAATAAACTTCGTAGCATAGTGTGCGCAATGCCATCCTCTTACATTAATATTCATTAATGTATTTTGTCTTATTTAACTGTTTAACACTTGTCTTTACATAATCCTCCGTATTTATTAAATATTAATTTATTTATATGTATTTTTCTGCTCTATTATAGAAATTATATTTCTAAATGTTTTTAAAATTAATTCATAATTTAATTATTATCTTCTGCTACCCTTTTATTTATTTATTTATTTATTACTTTATTTATTTATTTATTTATTTATTACTTTATTTATTTATTTATTTATTTATTTATTTATTTATAATATTAACTTAAATTGAGGTAATTTTTTTTTTTACTCTGTTAATTTTGTCCACTTATATTATTAAATAGATAGTTCATTTTGAATACATTTCTGTTATTTCTATTTTATTGTAATTTCTGACTGTCAGCACTATAATTGATGTTATTCAATTATTTATGGCTTCATCGTGATATTTACGCTCTTTCTGGTAACTCGATGGTTGAATTCAATCTACTCGAGTCGTTCGTGGTAATTTTATACTTATCTTCAATAATAAAAATGTTTTGGCAACATGTGCAGTCTTGCTGATGCATGCCTGCATGGAATTATTCATGAGGCTATGGTTACTTCATTTACTCATTTTGTTGGTTATATTTCATTACACATTTGAGTGGTTTTTTTTCATGTACGATTGCCTAAATCTTATATTTTTTTTAGCTTCATCCAATTAACACGTTCACGCCGGCGCGGTGGGTCACACTCGACTGTCTCTGAGCTGGCAAGTCTCCGGCCTTTTGGATACCAGTATTTTAATACAGAAAATGTTGTTTTATTTAATTAGAGCAATTGGGCGATTTAAAGGAACAACATTTTCTCTAAAATAACAGTGGTGTGCAAAAAGCCGGAGACTTGACAACTCTGAGACAGTGGAGTGTGACCCACCGCGCCGACGTGAACGTGTTAAAAAACTTTTCTTGTAGATTTTTAGATAAGATTTATTCAAAATCGCATGTTTCTTACATTAAAAAAAGTTGCAAAGGCTATCAGTGCAAAACATTTTCAAATATTCTGGATTTTTTTAGAATGAAAATATTTGTATGTTATTTTCATAGAATAATCGCCAAATGTTCAATAGCCAAATTGATATAATAATAATAATAACTTGTATACAATTAAATGTAAGTTAATGCATTAAAATAATGTTTTTTAAGTATCCATTAACTTCTTTGCTAAACCCAACCAATCCCCTTTTATTATTATTTATAAGAGAGTTACATCAAATAAAAGAAAACGTCCTGTTCATTAACCCTAGGTGGCTGAGAGGTTCTGCTCTCGAAGCTGGTATACGGGAGGTGCTGGGTTCGAACCCAATCGCGCCCGTCGGCCTAATCGTTCGGAGTTTTCGTGGTTTTCTTCGAGCCATGGATTTCCATGCGTAAATACGGGTTAGGCTCCCTTAGAAAGACACACACGAAGGGCACTCCCCCCTCGGGCCTATATCCCCAGAGTAGATAATCGGCCGTCAAAAATCAACCAACCAACCATCATTAACCCTAGACTACTAACCTGCGTAAATTTTATTCACACACCCTTTTTTTTTACACATTAAGTATGCTTATTTTGCTGAATTATATTACAGGGATATGTTCAATGAATAATTTTCTGAATAAAATTTAAATGTATGAGTATATATATAAGGATTATTTTTTAAATATGCCTTAAATGTATTTTAAATATGGAGTGAGCAAATTTTACGCATGGTTAGTATTTAAGTACTAAATATAAAGGTTAGTATTCTAGGGTTAAGCATCATCTTTTGTCTCCTTCCCTCCTCTTTGTACGATAAAACTATGGCATACTTGCCAACCTTCAACTAAACTTCCGTAAAATGTGAGTTAAATTGACCCAGGTTATACGCGTTACTAACCGGAAAATTTATTTGATCACTATACATTTAAAATCACGTTTCTCTTTGAAATCTATTTGAATTAATTTCTTTAGTAAATTTCTGGTTCGAAACGTGTTTAACCTGGGTCAATTTAACTCACATTTTACGGAAGTTTAAGGGAAAGTTAGCAAGCATGCTATGGTGACCTTTTGGACTGAACTCTAAGGCCCTGGTACATTAAAGCCACGTAACCGAATTTTTACAACATTGCTAGTCTTACGATCACTCGATTGCAGGAAAGTATATGAGTAGATAAACGTCGATTATTCGCTCCCAGATAAAAAAGAAATTAATTTGGAAAAAGTTGTTTTTTCCAAAATGTTTAAAATGTAACCTGCCTCACTGACCGATGTTAATTTCAAGATAGTTTAAATGTACACAATGCAATTTTCAGGATTAGAAATACAGGTTTATTTAATGAATTTAATTATATCGATAAAAATCATAAATCGCTTATAACACCATAGTAGTTGTTAATTAATATGTGAAAGATAAAGTAAGGCATGTGGAAAAAAGAATCACAGTTAGATTGGCGCTACGCGCTATGTACAGTCGTGGAAAAAAAAAAGTAAACACCCCCCACTAACTTCTCAACAAATTATCGTAGAAGAAAATTACTTGTACCGAACGATTGGAAATAAAGTCTACTTTTAAATGGTATAGATAAAATTTGCTTAGGGGGTCATCTACATATTAAAACGAACCATAACTTTGTTTTTTTTTCAATAGCAGTGCACAATTCTGACATCATAAATGAACTCTACATCCTCCAATTAGCCTAAAAACAAATTTTTATGCAATTCGTACCATAAGTTTCTGAGAAATTAATTATTTTGAAACGAGCGTATTTTAAGGGCTGTATCCAAATTGAAGTTCGGAAATCGATTATTAACCGAGAGAGCCCCCATCTTGATCAAGGCACCTTAAGAAGTCAATGAAGCCTGCTAGATTACAAGGCAGCAGAAGAAATTTCAAAATATCTAGTCACTTCTATTATAGACGGCCCCTTAAACCATCATTTTGCCGTTTTTTAAGCATAATTTGAAAACTATTTGGAAGAAAAATGTGAAATTTTGGATTTACATAAAGCAAGACTTAATAAATCTAAATCCATCAAAAAAATTGTAGGTTGCAATTCATAATTTTTTCGAATATTAATTTCATAATTCATAATTCATATCATAAAATTATAAAAATTGCAAATTCAGCGTATTTATGTTTGGGTATATGAGTATTATTGCTACAAAAAAAATTAGCACATTAGGAGCATAATTTCGGGAGATATTAATAAAAATATGAAAATGTAATTTAACATTAGAAGCACTAAATTTTGAATGTTTATAATTCAAAAACTTATCATTCTAATGACTTGAAATTCGGTGTCTGGGCATAATGTGAACCGAAGATTTGAAATATCTTGTTAAAATTGGGTATTGTCATTGAAAAAAAATGAAGTTTGTATTCGTTTGAATATGTAGATGGCCCCCTAAGCAAATTTTATATACATCATTTAAAAGTAGACTTTATTTCCAATCGTTCGGTACCAGTAACTTTCTTCTACGATAATTTGTTGAGGAGTTAGTAGGGGGTGTTTACTTTTTTTTTTTTCCACGATTGTACTTCTACTTTCTCTTTAACTCCCAGTACATTTTCTTTTTGTTTTGAAACAGAAAGCAACGAAATGTTGCATTAGAATGGAACGATTTTGTCATGATAAAAAGATGTGACGTTTATCGTCAATTTTTAATTCTTGTAAATGTGTAAAATATGATGTAAATGGTTTTTCTTATAAAGCAATGTTAAAGATTATTCGACGCCAAGATTTTATGATTTCTGATTTCGATATAGTGAAAGGGATGTCTATTTTCTTATTCTTTATATTAAGATGTTTTTGATTCACGATTCGAATATTCGACATACGATAGGTTGATAATTATTTTTTTCTGGCATACACAGTAAAAAATAGACAGATATCGCGTAATCTAGGAAAATAAGATATAACCAAGAACGAAAACATACAATAACCTTTCTCTGAATTACTAACGATTAAGAAAAAGGGTGCCACCGATTTTCAGAAACGTGTTCGATTGCTTTTCATAGCGTATTAATCAGTTTTTGAACCCGGAATAGAGGATTTTCGGATGCTATCAATTCTCAGGTAAACATTTAACTGTTCAACAAATATGTTTTATAGACAGACATGAACAATTAACAGCATTGACATTAATATTATTTTGCTACTCTTGTATGTATAAACAGGGCCAAACTTAGACTATTTAGGGCTCCGGGTCATTCTGGGGGCCCCCTTTTCTCTGTCCATAGAAATTGTTGTTGAATTATTTTTAAGTGACCTAGTACTAAACTTAATGCCTATTGTATATAAATAAATTTTGTATCAGGTATTATTCACATCTACTCAGGGTATCACATGGAAGATGGTAACAACTTTAAGAAAAGTACTAGTAGGAAAACTAGTAGAAAAATGATGGATTGGTTGACGAGACTATTTGTTTGGGAACTTTCCCTTTGCTTATCTACATATGCAATAAGATGTCTAAAAGGGAAATGCTCCCAATTCGTCATCATAAATGGTTTTAAATAGTTTAAGTAAGAGGAAAACATAAATAATGAATTTCTTTTTAAAACAATGGACTACTAAGTTGTTAAAATAAAATTTTAATTATTTATTTTCTGTTGTTGTATAAAATTCTTTTTTTTGTGGGGGGCGGGGGTTGAGGGACCATGGGTTAAGGGAAGCAGAGAGGGGAAGGGGACGCACTACCTTCGTAATTCTTAGAAAATGTTCCTGGTCAAAAATAATTCTTGTCACTTTTCTCCAATTTTTATCATTTGGAACCCTCTTAATAAAAATCCCATGGGGCTTCCCCTGAACTGGGGGCCCGGGGCAGCTGACCCGCATACCCCCGCATAAGTCAGGCCCTGTATATAAATTTAATTACGCAGCTGAAAATGGTAAATTTAGAATTAATAGCATCCTAAAAACTGATATTTATGTTTGAGAAAACTGAAGATGCTTAATACATTATAAAAACTTCTCGAGAACATTTCCGAAAATCAGTGGCAGCAATAGAAACTTTTTTTTTTAATTGCTTCTTCAAATATTGAACATGTATTGGTTTCTTGGGTTTCTAATGATAAAGAATGCTTTTCGGAATCGTGGTAACTCAGAAGAAGTTATAGGTTATTGTATAATTTCATTCGTGGTTACATTATATTTTCATCGATTAAAAAACGTTTGTCTTTGTTTATAGTGTATGTGAAAACTATGATGGCGTTATAAGTACTTTACATCGAGAAAAAAAAAAAAAGTATACACAGGGTATCCCAAAAATGACGGACCTGTTTAGAAAACGAATTGTTAAAGAATGGTAAGCAATACAACTGCACTGTTTGTTACAGTAAATTTTTAGAAACAAAATTATATTTCAGTGATATGAATGTAATATAACAATAAACAAAATATAATTTTTCGAATAAGGCCGTCATTTTTTTGACACATAGTACATTAAAATTCGCTAAATACACAGACGTTTATAGTCTTGTATAACACATTTCAACAATATTCAAACAAAAATCAACCAGAGAAGCAATAAATATAAATCCTAAATGATATTAAAAAAGAGAAAAAAAGCTTTTTTAAATATATATATATATATATATATATATATATATTTTTTAACTCTACCAAGCACACAAAAAATCAATGGTTATCTATTTCATTTTTCGAACGAAAAATCTCATTGGATAAAAGCTACTGTTTTTTTCTCTCTAAAAAAATTATGGAGTTATTTATACGTTTTGTTACTTTTAAATAAATAAAAGTTTTTATGAAGTTTCTGAAATTTCAAGCATACACTTTTCTTAATAGACAAAATAGACAGACACTCTTCTGATAAACAGCTGTTATGTAAATAGTGGGAAAAGATAAAATAATAAACTTTTTTTAAAAAACCATTTTCAAAAATAAAATTTATATTAAAACTGAATTATTTAAAAAAAAAAAAAATCTTCCTAATTTATCATTTATTTTTTGTTAAATGTAACAATTACAACTTTTTAGTTTGTTAAATTCTATTTTTTTTTTTAAATTTTTTAAACTAAGAGCATCAAAAAAAGAAGGGGCACAGTGGATTTTGAAATTAGAAAAAATCGGTCAAAAATACGATTTTTTGTTTTTGTGTTATAACGTGTTACAATTTAAATCAATTCCTTCCGGCTTAGTGGGTAGGATAGGTTGGATACTTCATTATATTATACTTTAAGGTACATACATACATCAGATTTATCAGTAGGTTGGTTTATTATACTATACTTTAAGGTACATAGATACATAAGATTTATCAGAAATTGGTTCAAACTGGCCTCACTCCTTCTAAGTTTGCTATTTCGGAGAGATGGCGACCAACAGGGAAATTTCAAATTAGGCCTACCAAAAATAAATAAATAAATAATAAATGGAATGGATATTGGGAAATTACAGCAAAAATTTTAAAAACCTGTAAAAATCATAGTTTAAAAATCATTCGTTGACTGTAATATAACACAAACCATTCAACTGAGCCACCGAAAACTTTTGTGTGCTTTATAAGAGTAATAAACGAATAAGAGTAACCTATTTTATTAACGAATTCATCTAAGATTCTTTCAAGATCAACAAATACATTCTACCAATTAGGTTTGAATTAGTTCAGTATTATTCAGGACATTATTGTGATGACAAATGTTGCATCTTTTGCTTTTGTGTATCCCTGTAAATGTGAACTATAAGAGCTAAATATTTGAATAACTAACCCACACAAGTTACTTGCAAGAAGTGTTAGGAATATTTTATCCTTTTCATTTCTGTCATTACTGAGAAAAAGAGTTTTACAGGAATAGAAGTTGAAAAGAAATATTTATTTATTAAAAAATGTTTTTTAATTTAACAAAAACAAGATTTACATTTTTACCGCAATACTGTAATGAATTTTTTCCGCCTTATCTAGTCATAGAAAAATATTATAAATCCAGTCGTAGAAAAATATTATAAATCCTGAAATTAAACGAGGCGACTACAAACTATGTGCTTTAAATATTGAATAGCAACTTTCCAATTAGAAATGATGGCGCCAGACTCATTTCTAAAGGCGTGTGGCACACCTTGAAATAAAAGTTACTACTTCTTCTTCTTTTCTAAAACTATTAATTGAATATCTGGAACTTTTGATAGAAATGATTGGATATTTGTAAATTTTAATAATTTGATAACAAAGTCTTGTAATTTTCCAGAATTTCAGTATTTTCAATATATTTGTAAATTTTAATAATTTGATAACTAAGTCTTGTAATTTTTCAGAATTTCAATATTTTCAATATAATTGTAAATTTTAATAATTATTCATTTCGAAATGAAAATGAATCAAATATTTTGTAATTTAAAATAAATGCATTATTTTATTTAACTCATATCTTATATAAATACTTTCATTAATGGTTCATAAAAGTTTGAAGAATTTGATTGTTTGTATGCTATGTGAAAGTTGTTTGCTGTTTAATTTTTTTTTTTTTTTTTTTTTTTTTTTTTGAGCATTAGAGAATTTATTGTTTTTTTTTTTTTTTTTTTTTTTTCCTCCACAATATCCAAAGCTTTGATACAAAAAAAAAAAAAAAAAATATATATATATATATATATATATATAGAACACTTATTGTTACGGCAACACGTACGCTTTTTGAATAGATTTACATTGAGAATAGAAGCACGGTAATGTGTAATATCAAAATATGTATCACTAAAATGTGTAGAGAAATTATTTAACTTAAGTGCTTTTAGATATAAATTCAGTGTTTTTTAAAATACAGAAGATAAATTTTCTGTCATGCAGTAAGTTGTGTGTGAATTTGAACCCGGAATGCAAATATTTAAATCATTAACACTTTCCAACAGAGTTGAAAAGTGTTTATTACTTCTGTCTGCTCATGCTTTAGCTCACGTAAATACACTCAAATTGCTATGTAGTTGGTGTATGACATTGAGGTTTACTGTGACATGTTCTGTTTTGAAAATGAAGCGTGTAGCATTTATAGTTCTTTTAAGGAAACACACACTCAAAAGAATTCCATTACATTATGGTCTATGGGTAAAAATGTTTGCAATGTATTTTAATAATGTTACATTATTTCAAACATTTTGAAACTGTTATACAGTGCACTATAAGATGCTTAGTGGAATATGATGTGCTGCATTTATCTTTCATTTACAGCGACATACAAAAGAATTAGAAAACAATTAGAATATCCATAATTGTTTTTTAAATTCATATTTACTAAAATATGAATATTTTAGTTGATTATTAATACTTTTTTCCCCCTATATATTTGTTAATATTGGACCTCTGTTAATTAACCTTTACTACTTTGTTCACTGTGAACCATTTGGCACAACTTACAATTGAGGATGTGAGTTTCAAAACTCGCCTTATCTAAAATTTAGAAAATCCAGTTTTCTCTATCAATGTATTACATTGATAAACCTGCATCGAAAAAACACTACAGTCTACAAAAAACTAGTTTTATCGTGTATTTCTGACATTGTAAAATCTTGGTTTGCAATGAAAACCGATGGATGCAGTCAGAGGTTTTTCGCGATTTATTTTCTGGATAAGGCGAGTTTTGAAACTCACGTCTCCAACTGAATGAATGTACCACATTAAATGTTTTACCAAAAATAAACAATGCTTATCATCACCTTTGTCATTTTGAGAATTATTAGCAAGGGGATAAGATAGACATTGGGAAGAATTTTAAATTTGAGCACTGGAAAAAAGTAATGAGATAGGGAGCAGGATGACGATCTAAGGAGGTAGTTCCCTTACTGAAAATGCAGATAAAACAATTTCTTTTTTTTTTTTTTTTTTTTTTTTTTTATTCCTTTCCCACTCGCCTAAAAAATGCTAGAGCGATAATGTGGATTACTTTGGGTTTCCTCCTCTCTTATTGTTCCACGGATTGTTTTATGTGTAATGGATATCTATGTCATTTAGCATTTTTGTTATAACATATTATTTTAATTATTGTTAAAAAATATAATATTGCAGTGTCGCTTATTCTGAAATTCCGTTTAATGGTATAATTTATTTTGGCAAAATTGATATAGCAAACTCGACTGTATTATATTTAGAAATGAAGCTGTCAAATCTCATATCTATCTATCTATATTATAAAGGACAAACATATCTGTGCGTAACGCATACGTCATTTTGCGAATGGCATCACTTTGAAATTTGAAATGTAATTTCGGTTTTGCAATTTTTACTACTGCAAATTTTTAAACTTATAAACATCGCATACTTTAAATTTTTTCACCGTCGTATGAAGAAAAAAATGCTCTTTTAAATGCAATTTGTTTGAAAGCTGTATCTCAATTTGTTTTTGAGATATTAATTTTTTTGTAATTTTTAATACCATTTTTCTAATCGTGGCAACAAAAGTACCCCATTTCTATTAAAAGTAAAGGGAAAATAATCATTAAAAATAATTAAACCATAACTATATCCTTATTGATGCCATTTTCACATTACAAATAAAAGTAACTTTTTTCTAATTTTTGAACAGAAAATGACGTCAGCCATTAAAAAAACACTCATTCTTCTTCATAAATCAAAAGATTGAAGAAGATATTTCAATATTTTTACATTACTACGCTGATACTGGGTTTGAGACGTTAGGCAAAATGATTCAGTGAGTAAAAATTATGTCATATTTAAAACAAAACAATCATTTTATTTGATAAAACTAAATATTTGACCAATACTAAATGGCCAATACTATGGCAACTAAAGGCAAGTTTCTGAATGATAGATTTTCGCGGGTACTGAAATTAGAACTTACATTTTATGCGAAAGTTCACACGAAAAGTTTTATCAGACAAACGTGACTTTAAGTTTGGAAATACCTTCTTAATTAATAATGTATTGTGCGTTAAAATACTTTTAAATTGTGAATTTGAGTGAGGCGTATGTAAATTTTGAGAATGTGAAAATAACGTATAGTTTAGATTTTAAGGGGGGGAATTTTATGATGTGACAAAGCGAAATCCTTTTTACTGATTTTTCATCCCGTAAAAAAGAGCCTCAATCAATAACTTCAACATAATTACTTATCTTGATTACGTATTCTAATACAGTTTAATTTTTCAATAATTTAAGCAGTTGAAGTTTTTGGAAATAATATTTTGGTAATTTTAGGTTAAAAACATTATCTGTTTTAAGAGTTAGATAACCAATGCAAGATGAATTTTTTATTGTAATTATTTTTGTAGGTTTATAAATTCGATCTAACAGATCCATGCTGAACATTTTAATTCGTCGAATTTCGACGGGTTCCAACTCGTACTAATAAAAGAATAAATCGCTCTGTCTGTCTGGGGGCCTTTGTTGCAGTTTCTTTAAAATCTATCCTATTCTATTGTTATTTTCTTTAACATAGTTTTAGCGTCTTCCAGCTACTTTAAAACCACTACACAATTTTCTTATACCCAACTACATTGCAGTTAAGACCCTGGCCCCCAGGGCCCGGTCTTCCTTTACACCTCAGCTAGCACATTTTTCGAACATTGATCTCCTTTTTCAGTTACAACTTACGTGTACTCACTAGAGCCATAAATTAAAAATCGCGTTACTTTAGATAAGGGATTTCATCCATTTATTAACACGTTGAGTGCCATGTCAGTCAGCGTCTTCCAGCTACTTTAAAACCACTACAAAATTTTCTTATACCCAACTACATTCCAGTTAAGACCCTGGCCCCCAGGGCCCGGTCTTCCTTTATACCTCAGCTACCACCTTTTTCGAACATTAATCTCCTTTTTCAGTTACAACTTACGTGTACTCACTACAGCCGTAAATTAAAAATCGCGTTACTTTAAAGGTAACTTTAGATAAGGGATTTCATCCATTTATTAACATGTTGAGTGCCACGTCAGTCACCGGTGACTGACACTGGACTTTCCGTTTAGGCCGCGTAAATCATCGGTGACTGACACTTATAGATTGTGTAACAGGAATCTTATTTCATGGACCAAACGAAAAGACGTTAAATATCGTGTTAATGCTAACAGTAATTTATGAAATTTACAAGGGGAGGAGGCATCTTCCACCGCTTGGGGGCGCGTTATTTCCTAGGGCTTAAGGGCCCAATTTCAACAGGATTTGCTTCCTTCAACTTAGATTACAATTCATCTACTTTCTGTATTATGAAATTTTATCTTAGACTTTAGTTACCAACATTTTCTAACATTAATGGTCATTTTTTTTTTGTTTTTGATTCTGTGGGCTTGATTCCTACGAGGTTTGGCTTACTCAACTTGGTTTTCGATTGTCTTCGGCTCGTTCGGGCACTTCCGGTAAATGCTCCCATAGGTAGCGGCGATCCAGATTACAGGTTCGTTTGGAAAAAGTTTGATGAGAACACACCAGACGCTGCGGAAGGCAATGGGGCCTCCGAAATTAGGTTCATTTAAAAGAATTTCCAAAGATATAAAATCATACAAACTTACGTTTTGTTAAAGGTTATTATTTACAAACCCCGGGCGGATCTGCTAGTCTTTAACAAATTAGTTTTTACTTTGTTTGAAATGATAATAAACACAGGGCAGTTACCTTTTTCCAGCGAATACATGTCTATGCTTCATTTATTTTTTCTATCTTTGACAATCTAGTTTTAACTTAGCCAGCTTTCACAGTAATGATAGCAACGTCCTCACATGTTAAATATTCATTGCATTAAAAGAAATATAATAATAAATAAATTAAAAAGGCCGGAAGTTGCTCTTTTTTTCAATTTGTTACTGTTCCGGAAACAACTAGAATATATTGCCCTTCCCATTTGAAAGTGACTATCAGTTCTGCTTGGGTGCTTTTGTCATTTTGGAATACAAATATACTATGCAAGGTCCTTGCTTTTTCCATCCATAAATAAGGGGCGAGGCCCACCCAGGATATGAAATAAAAATTTACAATTGCAAAAACTACATAAAAGCTGAATGTAATATTTGCGTTCTTTAATAAGGATATTTTTTTATGCTTTGAATAGGTTACAGCTTTTAGTAAATGTCGTATTTAAAATAGTTTGGAAGTACTAATCTTTGAAAGAAATAAAGCTTTTTTTTTCTTTTCTTTGTTTTCTTCTTCCCGTGTTCTTAATCTTTAAGTTCATCAAAACACATATGGAGTTGCTTTAGTTTTTTTTTCTCCTTCCAATCCTCAGACTGAAAAATGTAAAGATATCATCATTCTGTTTATTTCGCAAAACAAATGACGAACGCATTTTGTATAAGCTACTTCAAGGGACCCTATACAGTTGAAATAATGTTAAAACTCCCTGTTAAATTTTCTTCCGTGAAGCTATCGTTTAGACACAGCAGCTCCAGAAACAATTAATTTTATTAACAAATTTGGAAAAATAATTGTTTTGGTGAGTAATTTAGTTGTTCCTAGAACTGCACTAAGAACTGTTTACCCAAGCAACAACTATTCGGAAGAAAATTCAATACAGATACTGTCACTATTTCAGCTATTTAGTATTCACTGAAGTAACTTCTACTCATTGCCTTCGTCTCTGGTTTTGGAAAGTGTAACTGAATGATGGAAACGCAGCATATAATCTGAGGCAAGATATTTTTAAAAAGATTCATATATTTTATAGCTATATTCCTTGATTTTTTATTCCACTTTCAGTTTTAATGGAATGCATCTTTCCTAGTAGCAAACCGACATTGGGCCAATATATAATATATCTTGGCGAAATATTGGAGCGAAATATTGACCTAATATTGGGTTTACATTTTATCAATTCTGGCGCCATACAGGTAATAAAATTTCATCAATATAAAGAAAATAATGGAGCAATATTGACGTTTTATTGGAAACCTTTCCATGTAACGCAAATATTTATAAAATATTGAATTTGTTGCCTTTACATTCCTAATATGGGAGCAATATTTCACGCCAATGAATGTAATATTCGCCTAATATACAACCAAAATTTGCTTTTTTACTAGTGTTATATAAGGACTTTTGCAACTTTTTTCGTAGGATGTTTTAGAACGTGGGCGACTGCGACATAAAGAAGTTTTAATTGCCATCTGAGGCCGGTAATTGTTCTAGCAATTTTTTTAAATGTGTTTTATAATACAGTGTGCCTCTTACATCGTTATACTGCGTCTCTTTGTGTTGCTTATTCGTATATATAGCCTTTTATTTTTCAAGTTTACCTATGAAGAAAATTTATTTCACTGCACTTTTAAGTGACTTTATATAATATTGGCT
Source organism: Maratus speciosus (assembly GCA_963932465.1). Lineage (NCBI taxonomy): Eukaryota > Metazoa > Arthropoda > Arachnida > Araneae > Salticidae > Maratus > Maratus speciosus. The sequence continues at coordinate 464,399,565 of OZ010791.1, forward strand.
ATTATATATTCTAGCTTTAATTTTATTTTAAAAAAAAAACTGTTATGAATACATAAAAAGACATTTTGAAGACAATCAGAAACCATTTACTTGCTTATTGTAACATTTCATAATCTTTTTATGCCCTGTGTTATATCTTATATCCCGCTTTCGGATATATTGCGCATTTTTCTTGTCTCCCGACGTTCGCAATTAACGGACTGTTGTACTTATGATGTTTTGGTGAAATCATTTTGTGTGAAAACCAATTATATTTATATGACTGAGTGTATGCCACAGCGTGGTTTCTATATTGAAAATATTTCGTGTAGCATTCATAGTTTTTATATATTAGGCCACACAGAAGAATTTGAATATATTATCATCTACGGCCGAAATGGATAGTGAAAATGTGGTCTAACAATGCTATATAGTTTTTCCGACCTCACGAAAAATTTAGAATGTTAATTCCATGCTACATATGACTTCAGTTTAGGAGTCTGTCTATCATTCGAATGTTTTCCAGAAAGGTCTGAGGTAAAAACTAAAGTGCATCCTGTTATATTGCCTATTATACAAGAAAAAATAGATGAAGGAAATCTAACACTGTGAGGCAGCTTACATTATATACAGCGATGGCTGCACAAAGATAACTCCAGGAGACGGAGATAGAAAATACAGAGATTTTGTAGACTTTTGTGTTTTCTCTTAAAGAAATCCTTGAAGATTTATGAGAAAATTCACCAATCTAACCTAAAAGGTACCTGATATCCTCCAATAGAAAGCTGCATTTTCGTCATACCACATGGGTGTTCCGGCAACTCTGTTACTTTCTCGTATTAGAAACGAAATTATTACGTATAACCTTTTTTCCTTAAAACACGAAAAATTCGAGAACCAAAGCTCAAAATTTCTTCAAATTCTCCGGTCAACAAACGGAAATTTTCTCAGATAACAGGAAACTCTTTTCCAATCACACGGGTATTCTGACAACATGCTGCTTGTACTTGTTACAGTTTTTCATCCCCCCCCCCCCTCCTTGAGTAGTTAAAAAATAAAAATCTCCATTTAGATTTTCAAAATGTATTTTAGTGATTTTACTAAATTTTCTCACACATCATTATTTTTTATTGCATACATCATACCTTCTAATGAATGCGAATTTAGAGTCGTTAGTTGTTACATAGTTAGATAACGCAGGAAATATGATTTAAAGTTTATTTCGAATCTATATGCAACTTAACATGCTTTGTATCAAGTTTTAAATAATTTTTTACATTTCAAATTTTTGTTTACAATCTCAAAACTCAGTTATGTAGAATGCCAGTAGTTCCCAATCTGTAATAGTTCCACGGCCTCCGCAAAAAAAATAAATAAAAATTAAAAGAAATTAAAGATTAAGAAACTAAAGTATAGATTTATACATTATTTTATAGCTTTTATTATTTCGCTTTCCAACAATGCCAAATCTAGTGTAACGCGAATGGTTTATTGAACTTTTGAGAAACTTTTATATTTCACATTAAATAATTAAATAAGCTGGTGTAGAATGAGAAGATAAAAAGAACTTCTTAAGAACACTATAAAAATGTTAATAACTGCGCAAGGCCTGTCGAAAGAACTAGTCTTTCTTCATCAGGCGCAGATAACACGTCCTACTACTTTGTTGGCAGTCTTGCTGTTGTTTTCAAAGTAGTATAGGATGTGTTCTTTGCACCTGATGAAGAAAGACTAGTTCTTTCGAAAGGCTTTGCACATTTATTAAAATTTTTATGGTGTTTTTAAGAAGTTCTTTTTGTCTTAACTTTTATATTGTCCAAGTTTTGACAGTATCATGAGGGTTGATGGCAGTAGAGAATAAATTGAGTATTGCAGTACATTTAAATGTTTTAAAAAGATGATTTCATTGTACAGACACTGTGGAACTATTTAGACTTCTCTTAACTTTACATCCCCTTACTATATCTACCCACTTTTCGTCTACTATTCAATATTACTTCTAAACACTGTAAACTTGGAATAGAAATTGATTCTGGGTCCGCAAATCGAAAAGGTTCGAAACAGCTGCAATATATACTTTAGACAGACAGTTTACTTTTATTACATAAAAAAAAAAAAAAACAGTAAAGCTGCTGGTGGATATACAGTGTGACTCATAAATATCGAAACAACGGCTATCTCCTTAAATATTGCTCCTAAGCACATACTTCCAATTGCAAAGTTTCATAAAAAAGGTGCAAAATTTGATGAGATAACTTGCAACTCCATGGGGGATCTATCTGAGAAAATACGAAAATTAAATTTTCATACGGCCCCCGTAGCATAAAATTTCTAATTAGATTTTTTTTTCTTATCCATTCCTGAATTAAACAACAACAACAAAAAAAATCCATCTTGATATCTGCAAAATTCACAGAGATTTTAAAATCCAAAATTCGTGATTTACATTACTTAAGCATACCTCTGAGTGACGCGATATCAGTTCATTTGAAATGCAAATTAGGAATAGACCATAAATTTACACATTATTAAAAGTCGATTTAAGACAATGCCTTAACTTTTAGATATAAAATAACAGCGTATAGATTTTTGCGTTAAACTTACTTGAGAAATATGCTAGAGGTCTGCATGTTCCCGAGCTTGGCGCCAGGCCAGTAATCGGCACGTTCCGGCCAGCGGGGACGTGTCTTTATTGTTCTTAGGACGTATCGGGCAGGCAATAAGTTTTGTAAAAATAGTGATAGCGATAATGAAACTTCTGTTAACGGAATCATTGGAAATATATTTTAATAAATTACACAAAAATATTTTCAAAAATCTACTTTTTGTTATACAGTTTCAAAAGTTATGATGTTTTTAAATCTATTTTTCATTTATTCCAAACGACATTGTTTTTTAAAAATAAATCTTTATTTGAATGTATTAGTCTAAGAGTATAAACAATCATGAACGTTGATATTGCGTATTTTTGTAATAGATGCCAAGCTCCCACTAATCCTCCGTTATAAGTGTGTTTATTTGACCCCGGTTTAATACGAATATAGTTCGAACCAGAAACTCTTTTAAGAAATTCAGTTGAATAAATTCGGCTTAAAACCTTTAAATTAAATAAGTCAAAGATTCATTAAATATTTTTTTTGGTTTTAAAGTGATCAACTGGTTCAAATTAATCTACATATTACGGAAGATTAGTGGCAGGTTTGGCAGCTATGTTTCTGTCATGCGAACACATAGTAATCTAAAATATACTGTAAAATTTTCTTATAAATATGTATGTAGTATTCTTTAAAATAATCTTAATTGTATCTTAAGAAAAATGGGAATTTTTTTTTTATAAATTTCGTCCTGGTGCACAGAAATCTAGAATATGCACAGACACCTGTCTAGATAATGAATTAAATAAAATGAAGTGCGTTGCCCATGAAAATTTTTTCGTTCGCATCATATCAATAAACCCATCTATGACCTGAATCATAAAGTACATAAAAGAAATTTATATCTCTAATAAACTTAAATTTTGTAACTTTGGCTGTATACCAGATTTGTATCAGAGACTAGGGTATGCGTAAACACACTTCTGCATCATAGGTTTTTTTCAGCATTTCTCATCTTTAAAGTGATATAAGTCAATAACCGTTAAAGGTGAATGGTTTAAACTTGGACTATATCTTTTTCAAACATTTTATTTAAATTTTAATTCGAATTGGAAATTCGAAAAAAATATTAACTTTTGAAAATATGATTTGTTTAAAATGAGTTGCATAAGTTTTTTAACAGCTATTTTAAAGATTTTTAAATTTTTTAAATTAATTTTTTTAAATGTTAAATAAAAATTAAAACTTATATATTTCTGTTTAATTAAAAGAAGAAAATTCGATTCGACAAATAATATTTCAAGTTATAACAATTTTAAATTACTCGGAATTTTTTGAGAAAAAAAATATTTTTTTAAACTTTTGTAAGAAGTCTTATGATGTGATTATGTTTACAAATTATATGGTTCACCGTGAGAAAAAAACTCAAAATTCTAACTCTATAAAAAAAAAAAAAAAAAAAAAAAAAAAAAAAAAAAAAAAAAAAAATGTTTCCAGGACACCTTACAATAACATTGTTTTTAGGTGCGTTCGTAATTATATAAATACGTAGCACCTATAGTCGTCGTTCAGTCCATCTGTCTGTCCGTCTGTCCGTCCGTCTGTCTGTCCGTCCGCATATAACAGAGCAAAAACTACCCGACCGAATGATCTGAAATTTTTAATATATAATTGCTGCAAAATTTTGTCGAGCCATTTCCAATCTTATGAAAATCGGATGTATAGTTTAATTACAGGGACAGTCAAAAGTTTTTCTTTACATTACGGCCAATGGGAAAAATTATTGCAAGTGAATTTTAATGATGTTACAGACTTCCGAATGGTCTGAAATTTGTAATATATAATTGCTGCAAAATTTTGTCGAGCCATTTCCAATTTTATGAAAATCGGATGTATAGTTTAATTACAGGGACACCCAAAAGTTTTCCGTTACATTACGGCCAATGGGAAAAAATTATAGCAAATGCATTTTAATGATTTTACAGCCTTCCGAATGGTCTGAAATTTTTAATATATAATTGCTGCAAAATTTTGTCGAGCCATTTCCAATTTTATGAAAATCGGATGTATAGTTTAATTACAGGGACAGTCAAAAGTTTTTCTTTACATTACGGCCAATGGGAAAAATTATTGCAAGTGAATTTTAATGATGTTACAGACTTCCGAATGGTCTGAAATTTTTAATATATAATTGCTGCAAAATTTTGTCGACCCATTTCCAATTTTACGAAAATCGGATGTATACTTTAATTACAGGGACACCCAAATGTTTTCCGTTACATTACGGCCAATGGGAAAAAATTATAGCAAATGCATTTTAATGATTTTACAGCCTTCCGAATGGTCTGAAATTTTTAATATATAATTGCTGCAAAATTTTGTTGAGCCATTTCCAATTTTATGAAAATCGGATGTATAGTTTAATTACAGGGACACCCAAAATTTTCCCGTTACATTATGGCCAATGGGAAAAAATTATTGTAAATGCATTTTAATGATTTTACAGCCTTCCGAATGGTCTGAAATTTTAAATATATAATTGCTGCAAAATTTTGTCGAGCCATTTCAAATTTTATGAAAATCGAATGTATAGTTTAATTACAGGGACAGTCAAAAGTTTTCCGTTACATTACGGGGAATGGGGAAAAAATTATTGTAAGTGCATTTTAATGATGTTGCAGACTATGCACTTATGAAGCGCAAAAAAATATACATTCAGTACAATATGGGGTGCAAAAAAAAATTATAAAACTAGTTATAGTACGAACGCACCTCATTTGCCACGTTTGACGAGCAATTTCCAACTTGTTTAAATTACACGCATTTCAGTTTGTGTCTGATCCCTTGAAACCTCGCGAATTATTAAAACGGACATATCTCTCTGAGTTTTGCAGATATCAAGATGGATTTTTTGTTGTTGTTGTTTAATTCAGGAACGGATAAGAAAAATTTTTCCAGTTGGAAATTTTATCTTACGGGGGGCCGTATAAAAATTTAATTTTGTCTTTTTCTCAAATACATCACCCATGGAGTTGCAACTTATCTCATCAAATTTGCACCTTTTTTTATGAAACTTTGCAGTTGGAAGTATGTGCCTAGAAGCAATATTTAAGTAGATAGCCTATTGTTTCGATATTTATGAATCACACTGTATAAAATTCGCGAGCGGCATAAAGTGAATATATAATTAGATGCCTTTTCTAGAACCATATCTGAAAAACAGAGAAAATCATTTTATTAACTTGTAATATGATTAAAAAATTTTTATTTATCTATATCTTTGTTTTTATTTTATTTATTTATTTATTTTGATTCATTTCAGTTCTACATGGATATTGTCTTGAAACTTCTCCTAGTTTTTACATTTTCATTCTTGAGAATTAGAAGCCAAGCTCAGCAAGAGGTTTACGGAGGAGGTAAGGAATACATTACTCCTACTGTAATTAGTTTTGCATTGCACCTTATAGTCCAGTCAAAATAGACATATAACATAGCCAAATCTGGCGGAGAGCTGAAAATTTGCAAAAACCTTTAAGATATGATTCTAAATGAAATTCCAAAAATCTTAATCGATCTGGCAGGAGCAAAAAATTTTATTCAAGGTCAAAGGTCAAAGATAAAAAAAAAATCGTTTTTTGCAGATATCTGGTAAACGGCAGGTTTTATCGTAAAAATAGCTATTATAAAAAATGAAAATCTTGGATTTTTCTACAAAAAAGATCTTTACATCGCCCCCTCCCCGTTTGTGAGATATTGCGATTTCAAAAATTGTAAAAATCTAAAATTTTCATATTTTGCATAATATCTACACTTTCTAAATGCAGTGCATGTTATTAGCTGTTGAATGGAATAAATATAAGTAGATATAATAAAACTAAATATAATAAGGTCAAAGGTCAAGGATTAAGGTAAAAATAGACATATAACATAGCCAAAACTGGAGGAGAGCTGAAAATTTGCAAAAACCTTTAAGATATCATTCTAAATGAAATTCCAAAAATCTTAATCGATCTGGCTGGAGCAAAAAAATTTATTCAAGGTCAAAGGTCAAAGATAAAAAAAAAATTCTTTTTTTGCGGATATCTGGTAAACGGCAGGTTTTATCGTAAAAATAGTTGTTATAAAAATTGAAAATCTTGAAATTTTCTACAAAAAATATCTTTACCCCCCCTTCCCCTCCGTTTGTGAGATATTGCGATTTAAAAAATTGTAAAAGTCTAAAATTTTCATATTTTGCATAATATCTACACTTTCTAAATGCAATGCATGTTATTAGCTGTTGAAGGGAATAAATATAAGTATATATAATAAAATTAAATATAATAAGGTCAAAGGTCAAAGATACAAAAAAATTTTTTTTTTTCAAATATCTGTTAAACGGTAAGCTTTATTGTAATCATGATTATTATAAAAATTAAAGTTTATTATAAAAATTGAAATTTTCTACATAAAAGGCCTTTACCCTTTCAATAATTTTAGCTTACTTGTTAATTAATCGTCTGCGAATTCTACTTCTTGAGTTGCATTTTCATCGTCTTCTTCCTCGGGCTGCTGAACTCCTGTACATTGCTCTAAGAGATCAGATGGATCTGGTATTTCTTCACTGATGTCAGAAGCATCATCATCTGCTGTATTTGTGGCAACATTAGAGCAAGACTGACCGTGACAGTTGCTACATATTGATGAGCAGAACAAACCAACTTTTTTGCAACCGCAATTGAAATTGCAACCCTTTGTACAATTACAGAAAATGGTATGGAGCAATATTTCTGGCGCAGGCGGGAGTAGGGTTTTAATTGGCTCCAAGTCGTTATTGTTCAATACCCATCCCCAGTTTTCGGGGTCAAGTGTATTATCTAGCCATATTTGGAATTGGTAGTAAACTCGGTACTAATGTTGGTGAGCAGCACTGGATGTTAGTGGAAGGCAGGATAACTGTACGACTTTATTGTGCCGTGTACTCTTCGCAAACACTTTATATCTATAGCTATCGATCGAATCAATGTTTTTTGGAGCTCCGTACATCGCAAGAAGAAAGCGAATTCCGTTAGCGACAATACTATCCGGAGAAGAGTCGATTTTCTTAAACACTTCAGCACAGCAAATTAAGTCCTTACTTTTTTCAAATAATTTAAATATTTGAGTTTTGCCTTTTCTGAAGAGAGCTGACGTCGTGTCGCAACCGGTTATTGTATGTAAAAATAATATATGATCTCTACACTTTGGATATAACTCCAAACTTTGTGATGAATACATTTTTGTTTCTATCTGAGCTTTTCCCGGTTTCAAGAAATAAACTGGTTTATCAATAGAAGTTTGTGCAGTTAATATGATTAACAAATCGACATCTTCACCAACAATAATGGTTGTACTTGTATTTGACTGTTCTATAGCTGTTTCAACTATAAGAACGTCAGCATCATTATCAGCTTGTTTAACAGAAATATCAGCCGCATTTAATTTTTCACATAACATTGAAATAAACCGAGTCTTGTTATGAGTATTAGCAAGGAATTGTTGTTGGTTCGTTGAAGCAGTCATAAATCCATCAAAAAGAACATCAGCAGAAGAAGATATTTTAGTAGTCCGGCGACGTTGTTCTGCAGCTTTTATATTTTTTTTATAATCAGCATAACCGTCAAATACTATAATAACGTTGTGACCATAATGCTTATGTACATAATGAATATATTTATCGAAAATAACATCGAATGTTTCTTCTCGATCCCACACAGCATGATGTAAAAGATAACCTCCATCGATGATAAAAGTCGCATCTGTTTTATCAAATTCAACATTTACACATTGAAAGCACTTGTAAACGGCCGATTTTTGTGTTTTACGCATTCCAATTTCATCAAAAAGTGATAATGGATAAGGAGCTAATTCACATTCGAAGAATTGCTCTAGTTGATTTTTAAAAGCTTTAGTAACGCTCATGCGTTGGAATAATAATAAAGGATCTATAGGTACTTTCTCATCATGAACTTTTACAGCACTACTAACCGTTAAAATGGAGAATACTTTATCAGCGCGCTTCAATTTGATATTATTAAAAGGTTTGCCAATGATATTAGTCATAGAAGCAATTCCAACTTCACGAGCATTATGACGATTGATTTTGTCATCACCAATGATTTCACTTGCGATTGACATTATTTTCTGAATCTCAGGAAAAGGATCATGTAATGAGAACCACTCGAAGATTTTTTTAACATCTGCAGTATCTCTTTTCATGCGTGAATCACTTGCATCTACATGCTGATCTGTAGTATCCATTTTAACACTAGCAAGATCTTCCAATCCTTCGCACACAGTATTCATTGCATGCATGCTATAAACCCATTTACTTATTACACTTTTTTGCGTACTTCTTCCTCGAGCAACACCCCCATTTGTTTTCATTGATTTCATCAAGATTGCTCAATTATCATATCCGTCGAAGTTCCACAATTTAATTTTTCAGAGAGTCTAATGGTGAAGAATCCTTGCGTAAACTTGCTGAAAACACTAGGATCAATCGAATTTTCTAATTGTAGCATATCCTGAAGGTACAAGTGAGCATATTTGGCGTAAGGAAAATGTCCTGATGCGTGGAAGTAAGGAAGCATTTTTTTAACGCTATTCAAATGTGCTTGCCAATCTCCCATACATTCAGCTCTTATAAACTCCTTCGCTATTGATACCATACGAAAATATTGTATCCAAAGTTTGGCTGTAGGGCCTCGGGCCTCGTCCTTCATATTCTTTCAGTTTTTCATTAAACTTATAAAGTAATGATTTAACATCTTCGTCACTATTTTCAATATCACCATATGAAATAGTATTATTTATTACATCTTTAACCATATTCTTAAGATTTTCATGCATATTATCATCAATGGCAAGTTTTTTAGATATTATTGTTGCTAAAGTGAGATGAACTAATGTATGAGCTCTGATTGCTCTGGCGTAAGCATGAGCATTGAGCATTTTTTCTAGTTAGTTTAGATGCATAAATTAAAGAAAGTGCCTCTATGATACCACTTCCTTGCATGATATAACCAATGGCCCCAAGATACAACATAATTAAATCAAATCCTCCAAGTCTTACTGCAATCTTTGATAATTCTGATCCTTGAGGTGCAGCATATACAATTTCTCGTGCTTTAGCATACAAAGGTTGATCAAAAGTAATAATACATACGCGATAACTTTTTAAATTTTCCTGGGCATATAGTAAAGTAGTATATATAGTGTTGAAGTTACAATTTTGATTTTACAATTTTTAAAATCGCAATATCTCACAAACGGGGGGGGGGGGTGAAGACCTTTTTTGTAGAAAAATCCAAGATTTTCAATTTTTATAACAACTATTTTTACGATAAAACCTGCCGTTTACCAGATATCTGCAAAAAAACAGATTTTTTTTTATCTTTGACCTTTGACCTTGAATAATTTTATTTGCTCCAGCCAGATCGATTAAGATTTTTGGAATTTCATTTAGAATGATATCTTAAAGGTTTTTGCAAATTTTCAGCTCTCCTCCAGTTTTGGCAATGTTATATGTCTATTTTGACCTTCATCTTTGGCCTTTGACCTTATTATATTTAATTTTATTATATCTACTTATATTTATTCCATTCAACAGCTAATAATATGCACTGCATTTAGAAAGTGTAGTTTTTATGCAAAGTATGAAAATTTTAGATTTTTACAATTTTTGAAATCGCAATATCTCACAAACGGGGGGGGGGGGGGGGCGGCGGTGTAAAGATCTTTTTTGTAGAAAATTCCAAGATTTTCAATTTGTATAACAACTATTTTTTCGATAAAACCTGCCGTCTACCAGATATCTGCAAAAAACGATTTTTTTTTTATCTTTGACCTTTGACCTTGAATAAAACTTTTTGCTCCAGCCAGATCGATTAAGATTTTTGGAATTTCATTTAGAATGATGTCTTAAAGGTTTTTCCAAATTTTCAGCTCTCCGCCAGTTTTGGCTAAGTTTCCCTTTTTTTTTCGTCTATTTTGACTGGATTATTATATCGAGAATTCAGAAGGGAGAATTATATCGAGAATTCGGTACTTTTAGCGGCGTTGCTTGTAGAGGCATGATCATAACCACCGTCAGTAATCATTAAGGGGGTCCGGGACACAAAAATCTTCAAATTTTGCAAAAACATTTTATTTCATAAAAAAATTCTCCGTTTTTTTCCTGCTTAAAATGACATTTAAATCATGTTTTTATCTGAATTAGAAAAAAAAATATTAATTTTTTCGTTTTCGTTTGTTTTCAAAATCTAGCTTTCAAGCAATGGCTGTCATGGAAACGACTTCTTGTAAAAATGCGTTTTTCTTCATGATAGGTTTTTTTTTCACTATTTCTCATATTTAAATCCTTATAACTCGAGAACCATTAACGATACAGCCTTCAAACTTGGAACATATCTTTTTCAACTGTTTTACTTTAATTTTGATTAAGCATATTTGAAAAAAATATTTACTTTTGAAAATATGATTTTTTTTTTTTTTTTTTTTTTTTTTTTTTTTTTTTTTTTTAGTTGCACCACTTTTTTTGAAATTTTTTCGTTAAATATTTTTAATTTTTTTATAAATTAATATTTTTAAAAATGCTGAATCAAAATTAAAACTTATATATTTCTGTTTATTTAAATGAAAAAAAAAATGAAATTCTATAAATAATATTTCGAGTTATAACGATTTTAAATTACCCCACTTTTTTAATAAATTTTAATTTTTTTTTTTTTTTAATTCTGAGAAGTTTTATCATGCGATTTTCTTTACAAATGATAAGGTTAACCATCACAAAAAAATTCAGAATTTTAACTCAATAAATAAAAATTATTTTAAAATGTGTCCCGGACACCCTTAATTAATCGAAACGTATCGTAAAATCATTCATTCTGATCATCACTAGTCAAATCATTGGAGAGAAAGAAAAAACACTTGATAGTTTTACAAAAAATCAACACACTACAATATCAAAGAGATAATATGAAATATTTAAAACATGATGTTCCAATGATGAAGAAATAAAAATAAAAGTGTTAAATGCAGGATGCGTATAGTTATATCAGAATTTTTAATAGATATGTCGCCTTATTTAATCGTAGAAAAATAGTACAAGTCCAGCTATTAAATAAGGTATAATTGCAAATTCTGCGATTTGAATATTAAGTAGAAATTTTTTTATCTTAAATAGTGGGGTCATAATCCTTGGTAATTTCAGCATTTTTGGAATATATCTAAACGATTTCTAATATTTCAATTGAATTATATTCATTCCAGAGCTGATCTCAACTTCGTATCCAAGACTATATTTAACATCCAAGATCGATATTTTGATTTTAGAAATGCCATAGTCGAGAACTATCAAGTCAACGTAAGGGTAATTTTGCTATTCCGAAATTCAATGTAGAAGGACTTTCACCATCAAAATAAACTTCCACATGTATTTAACCACAAAAGTTTGCCATTTCACGAGTTTCCTTCCTGTGAACACAAACCGTTTGTTCTCAAATCCATCTTGAAAGTATACTATTACTTTGTGTGGTAGAGTGTATCTTGTGGGGACGGGAGAAAGAATTGACATGTTTTTTGATGAAACATTTAAAAATAATTAATATATTTAATACACCGGAGTGAATAGTTACTCTATCGTAGAGTCAAAATGCCCAGCCTCTTTGTGACTATTCACTCTGAGCAAAAGTGAAATTTTTGATTCCCTGAAAGAGTGAATAGGGAAGTGGTCCTGGGGAAGTGAATATTCACTCTAAACAGGGCTGGATAATCACTCTTTCGGAGGAGTGACTATTCACTCTTGCTAAAAAAGTACGTCCTTTCACCCCTGGTAGGAATGAATAGTCACTCTTTCATAGGAGTTATGTTCATTTTTCATGGAGTCAATTCTTTTTTTATTTGGCTTTTATGAGCATTTTAAAAGAATCACATGTTTTACAGCATGCAATAAAAATAGATGCAAGCGTGGTAAAGATTGGAATAAAATACTTTATTAGCAATATTTATTTAATTCATAGTTTGTAACACCTATTGAACTTTTTAAGAAAAAATTCAGCTAAAGTTGCATATGAATTAAATTAGAATACCGACAGAAATAAATTAAAATGTTTTATTTCAATCTTATCCTTTGTGTTTGCTTTTATTGCATGCCCTATAAAGATATGATAGTTTTAAAATTCCCATAAGAGCAAGTAATTAAACAAAATATTAATCAGTTAATATTATTTCTTTCTTTTCAAGTTCCTATAAAGTTGTATTAAGTGCAGGGTTGGCAAAAAACCAGGTTTTTTCGAAAAAAAACCCCCAAAAAACCGGTTTATTCGGTTTAAATCAGGTTTTTTTGGTTTAAACCGGGATTTAAAAAAATCTTTTCTTATTACATAATACATGCATATTTATTGATAAAAATAGACATTGTTGGATATGTAAGTAGTATAACTTCATTTGAAAATAATTTAAATTAAATAATTACAGTCAATTTATGTAGAAAATTAAAAAAATTCATATTTTAATTTAAATAGTATATCAGTAAACAGTTAAGTTTAAAGAACAAACTGCTCTACACAGTGAAACATTGATACCCTGATAATTTTTATAAACAATCTTTTGATTACTAGTAATAAACATTTGATGTAGTTTGTTGAATATAATATTCTTTTTCACAGTTATTCAAAAAATAAATTTCAAATACTTTTTGAGGGACTACAATTTGAGGGACAATTCGGAATCAACATTTTTGGTCATAAGATTCAGCAGATAACAGAAAAAAAATATAATATATATATATATACAATAGATTGGTATTTTTAAAATGCTATAACTAGCACCAAATTTTTGAAAACTCACTTATTCCACTTCATATTTTGATTTTAATTCTTAAAGATAATTTCCCCAATCAAGAGAAATTTCTTTTACAGCTTGACCAAAACCTTAAAGATCATTGTGCTATGTGCAGTTATGTGGCTGCATATTCAAAATCACCATGCGTGTCATGACAGATTGCTTTAAATAATCTCCATTTTTTTAAAATGAAAATATTTTATACTACATATTGAATATTTTTAATCTATTTGAACTTTGAAAAATTCACATGTTTTAAATTTTTTTTCTTTAGAGCAATAGATATGTTCGTCAACACATACTGATTTTTATCCTACAGATGTAAACATGACCTAGACCCACTATATCTAATGCTTATTGCTGAAATAAAGTGTTAAAAGTAGAAATTTTATATATCCGATAATTTGAAACATTTATATCATAAAGAGAAAATGTCATTAGATTTCTTCTAAAAAAACCAATTGGTTTTTTTGAGAAAAAAACCAGTTTGTTTAAACCGTGGTTTAAACCATGGTTAAAACCAATTGGTTTAAACCGTGCCAACCCTGATTAAGTGTTTTAATAATTCCTGTAATGTACGTTAATTATGTTCTTATTTTTCTATGTATAATTCAAATTTTAGATCTTTAGATCTCAGTATTTATTGCTAATGAATTAAAAACTAATTAAATGTTATTGCTTACTGTATTTTAGTTACTTTTAAAGTTTTATTAATAACTTTTTAATAGGTGGATGTTGTATGTTTAAAAATGTTTGATTTCATTTTAATTTTTGTTTTAAATATAAATTTCCATCTTTTTATTGCACTTTTCCATGCTCAATTATAAAAATATTTAATAAAGCTTTTTATTCCCCCTTTACTAGATGTGGAAGACCTTCTTTCGGAGACAAAATTCAGATCTATGAAACTTCAGTGGCGTTATGACAGTCCAATAGAACCTGTTGGATTTTTTGTGACTCTGTGCGAAATGACACCGTGGCAGCGTTCTCAAGACGATTGCTTCGAGAGACACCTTCTGTTAGGCAAACGAAATGTGTTGGCTGGATATGACAGCATCATCACCGATGGAAAAGGACATTATCAAGCTGTTTTGTATGGTCTCCGAATGTTGACTAATTACACGGTATCAGTGCATGCCATGGATGACCAAAATAGGCTGAGGCCAGCTGATACTTCTTTAAGACGAGCCAAGCTACGCTTTTCGGATACAATACTGGTTGCGACAAAAGGATGTAAGTTAATATAAGAACATAATGTAGAGAAAAATAATTTTAAAAGTACAAAGTAAAAAAAAAAAAAAAAAAAAAAAAAAAAAAAAAAAAAAAAAAAAAAAAAATGCAATTTAACAAATTACAACAACCATTTGGAAAATGATTTTTTCGTATGCCATGAATTAAACATTAATAGTGTTATTACACGTAAAAATTGCAAGCGACAGAAATTGACTGCGACTCGTACGTATTATTATTATCCACTTGAAACTTACGTATTATCCAAGCATTTCAGTGGCTGTTCGGGAAAAGGCTTTTCCATCGTCAGGTTTCCAAGAAATCTGACGGCCAATTTTAAATGAAATTTATATCTTAAACTTCTAAACATCCCACAATATTACTTTTTATATCGTCGTATTAGAGAAAAGAATGTACTTTTAAAAGCAATTCGTTTGAAAGCTATATCTCAATTTGTTTCTGAGTTATTAATTTTTTTTGTAGTTTTTATTACTTTTTTGTCATAGTGGCAACACTCTGTTGTCCATCTCTGTTGAAAGTAAAGGGAAATACAGATTACTGTACAGACCAATCAGAAGACGAATAAAATGATGATTAAACCAATAAAAACCCTCAGATATGCTTTTGATTTCCTACCCTGACGAGGACAATAACCATTTTTCCAAATGGTTAATAAAGTAATTTCAGAATACTATTGAACCAAATCTTATATAAATTTCCCCCTCCTTTCACCTCTTTCTTTTGCCCTCCTCCCATTTATCACTAAGGAACAGACTTCCTTTATCGAAGCCCTCAAATACACGCAAGTGAGTTTCCTTGAAGAAAAATGGTATTAGTGATTCTTCCCCATTTTTTTCTGTACAACCTCGAACATCAGGCATTGTCCAGACCAAAACTAAACCGGATTTTTGAAAATCCCGAACTCCTGAAAGAATATCAAAAGTACTTCTGATATTCTTAGTGGGGCCTTTATTCGTAATTTAATTCATAGCCAAGTTATATTTTTTGTGAGAAAAAGAGAGAATTAAATATTTAGAAAAAACTCCCTTTAATTGGTATTTTCTGTGTTACAGAAAAAAAAAAAAAAAAAAAAAAAAAAAAAAAAAAAATCTAATAAACAGTGAAATCTTTTCTGCTCATGTAATTTCTTCTACATTGATGTCAATTTTATTTGCTTAAATTTTTTCGGCCGTTCTTAAACAAGTTTTTCTTGGATTTTATACGAGTGAAGAATATCGATTTCTGAAATAAAATCTTGTTTCTCTAAAGCAGATATTATTTTTTCCAGTCAAATTTATTCATTTTTTCAATGACATCTTTTCTTCTACTGTTCCTCGTCCTCACTCCTCTGAACTGCTACCAGCGATATCGGCGATTCTATTTAACACAGAGCTAGCGATCTCGCTGCCCGCTAATCCATCTCTTTCGACCTCAAAACTTTTAATTCGTAAATAATTGTTATTTTTCTTTCTCCGTAAGTTGGATGTGTAAAAAAAAAAAAATGTGTGTGTGTGTGGGGGGGGGGGGGGGAGGGATGACTTTGATGTCGGATTTTCAGGTATAATTTCGTCATTTAATTTATAATACTTCAGTGTTTCTTCCATCTAACTCTCATGCATATATCTGTTGCGCTAATAGCTTTATATTTTTTTTTGGGGGGGGGGGGTGAGGTGATTAACAATTACTAACATGATTTTGATTGTTGGCCACTTCATTATAGAGGCTGTCACTAGATTGGTAAAAAAAGTTCTGCTTCCACTCTTGTCGTAGGAAATGAATGTGTGGTTTAACCTGAAGAAAAATAATACATTTATTCACAACATGATAGCCTCTGAGGATTTCTTCAGATGCAGTGGTAGCTTTATGCGTTATTTAGCCAGAGAGGGCCTTTTGAAATATCGAAACGTGTTGTTATCTGTTTTATTTGATTTTAAATAATGTTTTTATGCTTTCATTTAGTTCTGTGCTTCTAGTTATACCATGTTCTCATTTATTATGATATGAAGTAATGTGCTTAAACCATAAATAGTGATGCTCGTATATTTCAGCAGTCGTCAGCTATGATTTAAACACAATATGTTAAAATATGAATTACATTATTCTTACATTGTTTCTATTAGATTTATTTTCATATTTTGTTGGGGTTTTTTTAAAGTTTTTTGCTTTATCTTTCGTCAGATTTATATATTCTACGATAATATAAAGGTAAACTAATGTATTAAAGCGTAATATATTATGAATATTATTTTATCTTTTAAAATAATATTTTATTTTTGTCTATTTTTGTCATTCTAGTTTCTGCTCACGCCACCAACTGTCATGCGAACTCATCCGATATCGTCGTTCATACTGGACCTTACTTTGGAGGCAAGATTATGGTGGAGGGATCCACTGATGAAAGATGCAGTGTCTATGGTAACCGCAGCAGTCATAAGGATACTTACACACTGAAGATCGATCACAAACTCTGTGGGAGCAAAACAGTGGTACGATAATATTGACATTTCTTATTATTCCGAGGTTCTTGAGTAGAATTTTTCACGTCTTTCATTCGCAAAATACTACTTATGTTATGTCGTGTGTTTGGTGTCTTTTGAAACAAAATAAATTTGACTTTCATATTTTTTGTGTTCGCGCATATAGTTTTTTAATGGAAATATTGAAATCTAATATTATTATTATTTGCTTGAAAGTGTACAATATGTAGGTTGTTTCAGGCGAATTTTGTTAGAACGTGTATAGAACTTGTTTATCCATTTCGCCATTTGCACCTCCCCCCCCCCCCGCCCCCTTGAATGAAGAGAAACGCAATAATCCAATAATATACTCAGGAATATTTCTACTGAAAATGACTTTTATAACCTGATTTTTCCCCCTTTTACAGAGCCAAATAAAAAAATTGAAGCCTATTAAATTTACGTCGCGTTTAACCTCAGAATTTATGCATATATTAAGTTATTATTATTTTTTTCTTGTTGTTTGTTTTCAAGAGTAAATTTTCCATATGATCCCATGTTTATTCTATTTCTTAGAATAGACAGTGGACTTTCGTAAACGAGTATCCACTTAAGACACATTTCTGGTTAATCAGTACAATTCCGTTTTTACTATCATTTCTAATTTTCATTTTACTGTTAAAGACATTGCTTAAAGCGTACTACTAATCGGAAAACATGAACATTTCTTTTACAAACTGGCCGAGTGTATCGCTGCAATTGCTTATATATATATATTTCTTTGAAAAGCAACTACTAGTGTAAATTTGGTTTTTAGGAGATCAAGAAATTGTAAGTGACAATAACAAAGAGGAAGAAAACTCTCTACCACCATAAAACGCAAGCGATTCAAATTACTTAAAATTCAAGAAAGTGACAATTTCCTAATACAAAAGAATAAATTACTAAAGACAAAAAAAAAAAATTAAAAAAAAAAAAAATTGTTGTAATTGCCTAATATATCTTTAACCTCTTGCGCTCTGTGACGTACGTCATACTATTGTGATCATTTCCGACAATGACGTATGCAGCGTAAGTCATGATATCTGGCTGATTTTTTAATTAGACATTCCCAATTCTCACCAGAAAGTTTTAACTCATATTTTTGCCCAACAAGATGATTGATTTTCCATAAGTAAAGTAAAAAAAAACTACCAATTAAATTTTTGTGGGGTGAATTCAAAATTTCTAAAAAAACCCCTCCAAATCTGGCAGATGCGGCAACACTGGTGGCTAGTGACATACATCCCCTAACAGCGACAGGGGTTAATTACAGTAATCCCACACTTTGCGCAAACGCTATTTTTACCACATCATTTTCTAGTTTTACGACACACTCGAAAATTTCATCTGCATTAACCACCTTAAATTTCAACTATGCTTTTCAACTGACAGACATTTTTTTTTTTTTTTTTTTTGGTGATACTTAAGGGGCATTTCATATACCCTTTAACACATTTCCTGGCTCGTTTTTAAACGCAAAGGCATAAAATTGACAGACCTGAATAGTGGAGCGATTTCAAATCCAAACGAGTTTTCCATTTTTTGATAAATTAATTACTTATCGATATTTAAGCCATTGAGGTCACGTGGCGACCGATTTTTCTCCTTTCTCATAGTGTCGCGTTTGGAAATTCGGTGTGAAACGGAACTATTTTACGGAGTATTTTACGAAAGACCGTTTGCATTTACCAAAAAATGCAAAAGGCCTTCCGATTGCGTAATTTCTGAATAACAACTGCCAAGTTCATGGGTTCCGGAACAAAAATGACTTTAAAAAAATGTCAGAAAGTAGTCCTTTGGATTTGAGAACAGCCTTTAAAAAAAAAAAGAAAAAGTTGGTCAATTGAAAAGTATTTTTCTTGAAGTTTATACATCTTCATCATGCTGATATATTGAAAAAACACAAATTGGGAAAAATGAATTTAATGATTGCAACTACCATCGAACCTTACGTAACTTCCATAAAATAAATTAGGATGGCTAATTACATTTTAACACGTTAAGCACCACGTCAGTCACCGATGACTGACGGTCTACAATATGATATAAAACTAAAAATATATATATCCCAACAAAAAGTTTTCGTTAAAAAAAAAAAAAAAGCGCCAAGTTCTCCTTAATGTCTCGGCCAAAAAAAGTAGTGATATCTGAAGTTCGCACAAGTTAGAAGCCAAACATCCCAAATCTTTCATTGAAAATGGCTTCCTGCGACTTGGCCGTTAATGCCTTCTACAGCATTTCAAAATTAATGATTGGAAATTACGCATTTATGAATTATTTAAATATTAAAAGTAATATTAGAATGCAAAGAGGCAAATTCAGATAAGGACATTATAAGTAAAAGATTTCTGATAACTACCATTCAGTTTCAACAACACATTAGTTTTGATTACAGATCATTTAGTCCACTTGTGGTTTAATTGCCATTTTGTACGGTCTAAAGCTAAAGTCATTAACGTAAAACCCAAGAAATAAAACAAAATTTACTTACTTCAAATCTCACAATTTAGTCCACTTGTGGTTTAATTGCCATTTTGTACGGTCTAAAGCTAAAGTCATTAACGTAAAACCCAAGAAATAAAACAAAATTTACTTACTTCAAATCTCACAATATGTTACATTATATTTTATTGTATAATATTGAAATCTTGTGTATTGACGAAAGAGATTTTTTTCGTTTGAACATTTATTATAGTTTGTTTGCATACATTAAGAGGTATTCGATTTATAAACTGTTAAAAGCTTATACTAATTATGTTTTAGAAATTAGGGATATTATCTTCTGAATACAAGTATTTTGTTATTTTTAACTTCTAAGCATTTAAATAGACCGAAGTTGTTTAAATGCTTTTTTCAAATGTGTATTTTATTTCTGTACTCTGTGCCACAAAATGCCTAAAATAATCAAAAAATGTAGTTGGCATGTAAGTCATTTGTACATATTTTAAAATTTGAAAAACTCTCTCGAAGGCATTAACGGCCAAGTCGCAGGAAGCCATTTTCAATGAAAGATTTGGGATGTTTGGCTTCTAACTTGTGCGAACTTCAGATATCACTACTTTTTTTGGCCGAGACATTAAGGAGAACTTGGCGCTTTTTTTTTTTTTTTTTTAACGAAAACTTTTTGTTGGGATATCACTACTTTTTGTATGTTTTTTCAAGTTTGTTATTCTAAACTATATTAATATCAAAAAACTTAAATTTCGGTACTTTTATGTTAGCCGGGAGCAAATCTCCTCATTAGCCTTTTGTTTTTTCGCCAATAGCAGTTTTCATTTTTCACATGTGTAAATTAGAAACAATGCTTTGGTTTTCAAATAAAATATTTTGGTTTATATTATTATTTCTTATTTATTTATTTATTTATTTCTATGTTAAATATTCTATTAAATAAAATGAGGGAAATACATCTATTTTAAAAGAGATGACTGAAAAGTATATATCTTTAAATGAAATGAATGCAATATGAACAATGGAGTTGGGAACAGTATTTGGCGATTTGCCACTTGCGCCCGGCTAACATAAAAATGCCTAAATTTATTTCACTGATCTTTACAAATTTATACTTTATTTCTTTTTATATTAAAGTACTAGCCGTCTCTAGCAAGCAGTATTTACCGTATTAATTCCATGTTAAACGTTGCATCATGTTACTGTTATTCATAATTTAATTTACTTGCCCATTCTTTCGCCAAGTCGGAAGCTTTTGATAGAGAAATCAAGAACTCTTTACGATCATGGAAGCACATCATATATTTTGTGTTGTTATGTATTTCATCATTCGTGACAAATATTTTTTAACTCACTTAGCAGTTACGATTCATTCTCTAATGCGGAAATTTTTAAACCTATTAAGTAATCTTTTCTAATTGGGCTCACTGCCAATTGTTGTATTTTAACTGATATGACTGGGTACAAGTGAAATGGTTCTTATGAAATCCTTTGACAATATCTGCATTTGCATTAAACCATATTGTGGTGTATTTGACTGTAACCGCGAGTAGCGCGAGAGAAAAAATAGAATGTTTTTGTGCTTAAGCGGCAATTGTATGCTATGCCGAATCTGTGTTTCCTGTGATCGTCTGCTGTAAAATGTGTTCGTTATTAAATACTTGTTTAAGCAAGATGTATATATTATTCTTGTAGATATATCTCTCCACACAATGATATTTAAGTCCATAAAAATATGCGACACATATTGATGCTAATATCTTTTTGTTTCACGTTAACCTTTTCAATAGACTCGATTACGGAAGAATAGAAGGTCTACCGGCTCACTGCCATGATCCTTTTGAAAATCTCTCATTCTTCTCATCTGATCGTGTTGAAGAATTAGTCAATGTGCCATGGTTTTAAGATTTTAGCTAATTTTATTCGAAACCTGAAAACTAAAATGCGAGGAACCGGGTTATAGAAGATTCATTCATTCTAACGTACATATCGATTAACAGGTTACATATTATAGAATTATAATAATCATATAAGGTGAACTGGCAGTTTCGATGCTTTAACAGTTTCCGTAAATTCCCTTTATATGATACAAAAGTTTTAGCGGTGTAAAGATTAACAACATAGTCACAGTAAGTATAATAACAGTACAATATAATAACAATGGCAGAGATTTTGGGCAGTGACGAAATTATTAGCACTTTGGAAATATTAGTACGTTATATCATTTAACGGAACAGATGTCATATTCGCCCCATATTGGCGCGATTTTTTTCTGTCGCCGATATCATCTAGGCAACAGGTACTTAACTGTTGATGTTTTCGACAAATTGGCAACCGAAGAAAATCGCGCCAATATGGGGCGAATATGACATCTGTACCCATTTAACTATTCAGATGATATGCGGATAAATAAAAATAGATGGCTCGCATTAATAATTAACTGATTGAAAAATAGCCTCTAGCGTCAAATATTCGCCAAGATTGGCCACATTTAGCAAAGTTCCGCCAAATTTGGTAATATATCATGTCAATTCTCAAATTTGGCGACAGAAAATGTTTTGTCGCCAAAATGTCGTCCCAGTTGGAAATTTACATTTAATATGAATTATTTACCAATTAGAATAACTGTGTTAAAATTAATCTAGTGTAATTACGCATCCAGCGATTTCTGGAGTTCCATTACCTGTGATTTATTCCGTTGAGCTGAACTAGGTTTCAGACCGGATGCTATAATCATTAAGGTTAGCTGGGTGAAAAGGTTCTGTGGTGAGTCGCTCGTATAATATAATCACTCACTTAAAAACACTTTACTACCTTTATTCGTAGAACATTGATAAACGTCGATTCTGACACTCTTCGTATTCGAACACACAAAAACGCAATGTAAACATTTTCGTCTGCGCTGCTATGACAACGGCTCTGGCCAGCTGCCATTCCGAACGAAGAATTTTCTCCCTTGCCTTTCTGCGGCTGCCACAGAGTATCCCCCCAGTGACGTAGGGTACCGAAGAAACGATATACAAGTGTATACTATTTTTTTTTTTTTTTTTTTTTTTTTTTTTTTTTTTTTTTTTTTTTTACTATCTGTGTCAGAATCCACGCTTGTGGAGAAAAATTACAAGGATATTTACATGAAATAAAATTGCAATATATAACAAAATATAGGCATAATGTGTAGTATGCAAAATGAACAATTTATCAACAATTTCAGTAAGTAATATAAGATGCCAGTTTTTTAGGAAAATGGACATGTCTGCCCGAACGTGTGACAGTTTTTGTTTGGTCAGGGTTACTGTCCGCTTTAAGAGAGAGTTTTAATTTAGAGTTCTCTGGAACAGTTTTCGTGGACAAGTCTGAAGTAGAAATCAAATGAGCTGGCTTCACTCGATCTATTGATACCGTAGACTTACGACCATTAAGCTCGATTGTTATAGTTTTCCCAGTTCTACTTAGGACTTTGTGAGGACCAGTATATGGTTGACACAATGGAGGTTGTACATGATCCACTCTTAGAAAGATGTGTGAACAAGATGTCAAGGAAGGGTGTATATAGAACTTCTCTTGGCAGTGAGATGATGTAGCAACTGGACTTAACTGCCGCATGGTGTTTCGTAGTTGCGTGACGAAGCTATCGTTGAAAGGTCGGATCTTGTATTCATCCAGCATATCACAGGGCAATCTCAACGTAGTGCCGTAGACAAGCTCAGCGCAAGAAGCTTGTATATCTTCCTTCACTGCTGTGCGAATGCCTAGTAAAACTATCGGTAATATTTCAGTCCACCTACTGGTTTCGTGAGCTTTGATGGATGACTTTAAATGTCGATGAAATCTTTCGATAATGCCATTCGATATCGGATGATATGCCGTTGTGCGGATCTTCTGTGTTCCCATCATTTTCGTAAATTCATCAAATATTGCTGATCGCATTTGTGGGCCTTGATCCGTGGTTATGAGCGAAGGGCAACCAAATCTTGATATCCAATGCTTTAATATGGCACTACAAATTGTTTTAGCTTGTGTATCAGATATAGGTACGGCTTCTGGCCATCTGCTAAATCGGTCAATCATCGTTAAAAGATAGCTGAAACCGTCAGATGGAGGCAAGGGACCTACGATATCTATATGTATTTGGGAAAAACGTGCATCAGGAAGAGAGAACGTGCCAAGAGGTGCTTTGGTGTGCCTCTGTATTTTTGATCTTTGACACTTCTCACAGCCACGAACCCAGTTTTTGATGTCTCGTTTCATATTTGGCCATACGTATCTGGAACAAATTAGTTTTGTGGTAGCTGCTATGCCTGGATGGGCTAGGTTGTGCAAATGTTCATATATCAGCCGACGAAAGAAACTAGGAACTAAGGGTCGAGGCGTACCTGTTGAAGTATCACATAGTAGGCTACAATCAGAAATGAGGCAAGGTTTCAATTCCAATTTGAGCAATGTACTATTATGCAGGTTCTGTAGCTCTGAATCATTTTCCTGAGCTTTTGCGAATTCCTCAAAATTTAAGATTGGAGATTTTGAAATAGAATCAATTTCAATTCTTGAGAGGCAATCTGCAACAATGTTTTCGGAACCTGGTACATGTCTAATGTCAGTGGAATATTGGGAAATGTAATCTAAATGGCGTGATTGCCGCGGCGAACATTTATGGGGATTTTGCTTAAATGCATAAATTAGCGGTTTTTGATCAGTATAAATTTGAAAAATTCTCCCCTCTAGCATGTGCCGAAATTTTTTTATTGCCGAATAAATAGAAAATAATTCCCGGTCATATGTTGACCAATTCCGCTGACTGTTGTTTAATTTCATGGAAAAAAATGCTAAAGGTTCATAACGTTCCTGATAAAACTGCATAAGGGTGCCGCCGATCGCGACATCTGAGGCGTCAACCCATATACTCAACTGAGCGCCTGGAATAGGGTGCCGTAAAAGAGCAGCCTGAGATATTGCATTTTTGGCAGCTACGAAAGCTTTTTCAGCATCTTCGTTCCAATTAAGGGGTTCTGTTTTAGGAACACGGGAACGAGATTTCTTTTTGTTTGTATGGCCTTCTAACAATTTCACTAAAGGCGCAAGTATGTGTGCAGCTTGATATATGAAAGACCTATAAAAATTAAACATACCCAAAAATCTTCGAAGTTGAGATAAGGTTGTGGGCTGCGGAAAATCGATTATGCATTTAACTTTATCTGGAAGTGGTTGAATACCATGTTCAGATATTCGAAATCCTAAGAAATCAATGGTAGGTTTACCAAATGTGCACTTGGATACATTTATGCACAAACCATATTCTGCTAATTTGGAAAATAGTGCTTTTAAATGATGATAATGCTCCTCGGCATTTTTAGAGGCTATGAGTATATCATAGACGAAAGCATAGACGCCTGGTAAATCACGTATTACCTCATCTATGAATCTCTGAAATGTTGCAGACGCATTGCATAAGCCAAATTGCATGCGTGTGCTTTCGAACAATCCAAAAGGTGTGCATATCGCTGTTTTGGGAATATCATCAGGATTGATTGGTATTTGATGATATGCTTTGATGAGGTCAAGTCGACTAAAAATTTTAGTGTCACGTAAATTAGCAGTAAAATCAGCTATACATGGTATCGGGTATCTGTCTTTTTTGGTTTGCGCATTCAAGGCACGATAATCACCTACAGGTCTCCATTCCAAAGTTCCCTTTCTTGGAACCATGTGCAAAGGTGATGCATAGTTGCTACGTGAAGGTCTTAAATGTCCGAGTTGTATCATATTTTGAAATTCGGTTTTAGCAATTTTCAGGCGATCCGAAGCCAACCTGCGGGGTTTTGCCACAACTGGAGGTCCTTTTGTTGAAATAAAATGCATTGTGTTGTGTTTGACAGGCTGATTGGGATCTGGTAATTTTGTAATAGATGGGAATTGTTTAAGAAGTTCATTATATATATTATCAATATTGATTGTTTTTACTGAATGAATTAATGCACATTTCATGTGACCTGTTGTTTCAAATTTTGTTTTTAAATCTCTTAGACATTTGTGGCGGAGATCTGGAACCAATTCGAAATTATGGAGAAAATCTGCTCCCAAAATTGGTGTACTAACATTTGCCACTAGAAAAGTCCAATTAAATTTTCGTCTTAACTTAAAATCTAGAGAAAGGGTTTGTTGACCATAAACATTTATAGGGGAAGAATTAGCAGCCAAAAGCGTTTGTACGGGTGGATTCCGTTTTTGTACATTGTTGGCAGGAAGGATTGACACGTCCGAACCGGTGTCGACCAGAAAAGAAACATTTGTAGTCCGGTCTCTAATGAACAGGCGACGTGACTGTTGAGGCAAAGAATAAGTCGCCTCTACTCTTTGCTGGTTTCGTTTCCCGCCCAAGAACACGGCTTTATGCATTTTTCTTCCCTACATTTTTTTCCAAATCGTCTATGATACCAACAGATACTTGAATCCCGATTATCACTATTACTTCGCCCTCGAGGTTTACTCCAGTTTCTGCGGTATGGGGACCGACCACGTGAAACAGCAAGCTGATCGATGCGCTTATTTAATTTTTCGATTTCTTTCAATAATTTACCCTCTATCGCCTGTTCATTCGAGCAGGACACGGCAATTGCAGAAGCTGGGGAAGGGGTAACTTCTGAAATACGATCTGAAATTTCCGCTGCTTTATCAAGGGTTAATTCAGAAACAGCCGCTAAAATTGTCTGAACAGAATTTGGTAATCGTTGCAAAAACAATTCTAACATTAAATTGTCTGGAACATTTAGGGATTCCGCGCGACGTTTCATACTACGTAATAAATCTGAAGGTTTCCGATTTCCTAGTTCTTCTCCAGACAAGAGCTGTCGTATCTCTTGCTGGGATGATTCACCTGAGCGCGCAATTAATTCCTTTTTTAAGACACCATAAGGGTCAGTATCATCTGGTTGCATTAAAATATCACGAATGATTGATGCAACATCGGGTGGAAGATGCGAAACTATATAATTATATTTTGTAACAGATTCTGATATTGCTTTGGGGGTAGCTAAAGCAAATGTGCTTTCGCACATCACAAACCATAGCGCAGGATCTGATCTGTTATATAATGGAA
Organism: Maratus speciosus; assembly: GCA_963932465.1. Classification (NCBI taxonomy): domain Eukaryota; kingdom Metazoa; phylum Arthropoda; class Arachnida; order Araneae; family Salticidae; genus Maratus; species Maratus speciosus. Next base: position 464,426,273 of record OZ010791.1, read on the forward strand.
TTTGAACAGCATCGACACTAGACATGATTTATGGTAATAAATATATAAAATAGTACAATCAAACCAAAATAAATTCGCGAGTTAAATTTTTCTAATAAAATAACAGAAAAAATATCAGGAAAATGACTCAGAAGAACTTATCTGCTTTCCATCGAGCCGCATTGTGGTGAGTCGCTGTAGAACGATGTATTCTTTGAAAGATGAAGATGATCGGATAACATTCCAACTCATCTAGGAAGGCTGATGCTCTATATAAGAACAGTCCATGGTCACCATTGTGGTTTTGCCATTGTGGTGAGTCGCTCGTATAATATAATCACTCACTTAAAAACACTTTACTACCTTTATTCGTAGAACGTTGATAAACGTCGATTCTGACACTCTTCGTATTCGAACACACAAAAACGCAATGTAAACATTTTCGTCTGCGCTGCTATGACAACGGCTCTGGCCAGCTGCCATTCCGAACGAAGAATTTTCTCCCTTGCCTTTCTGCGGCTGCCACAGTTCCACCAGATTCGTCAGGGATAGCTCAGATGGCAGAGCACTGGCGGCTTCAGCCAGGAGATCCCTGGTTCGAATCCTGGTCCGGATATTTTTCGCCCAGTTGGAAATTTACATTTAATATGAATTATTTACCAATTAGAATAATTGTGTTAAAATTAATCTAGTGTAATTACGCATCCAGCGATTTCTGGAGTTCCATTACCTGTGATTTATTCCGTTGAGCTGAACTAGGTTTCAGACTGGATGCTATAATCATTAAGGTTAGCTGGGTGAAAAGGTTCCACCAGATTCGTCCGGGATAGCTCAGATGGCAGAGCACTGGCGGCTTCAGCCAGGAGATCCCTGGTTCGAATCCTGATCCGGATATTTTTCGCCCAGTTGGAAATTTACATTTAATATAAAAAATGTTTTGTTTATTCTGACGTCATAATGATGCATATGTATTATGTATTACACACATACCTATAATATGTATGATGCAAATGTATTACGCATTATATGCATATGTATAATATGTATGATACATATGCATAAGTTCATTAACATCACTAAAACGCACTTAAAGGAATAGTGTTCCATAAATAGTAGGGATAATTGCCAGATTGACCAGAGTGCTATTGAGATTAGAATTCCGACATTTATGTGGGAGGTGCCTGCACACACCATCACCTCATCGAGTTTACAGCTGAAATTTCGGGATTAGTTAAAACTAGATTAGCATATTTAAATGCAACTGGTCTGTTAAGTCATATCTTGGTAGAAACCACCTGAAGACCTAATTTTAGTGGTTAACTGATAGGTTTACTATTGTATTTTCCTGCATCCAAAAGTTTGGAAACATGGAGGAATGGGTGCAGGAAAACGCAATGGAAAATCCACCAATTAACCCGTAAAATCGGGTCTGTAGGTGATTTCCACAAAGATATGACTTGGCAGACCAGTTACATTTCAATACGCTAATCGATATTTAACTAATCCTAAAATTTCAGCCGTCAACTCGATGAGGTGATGATCTGTGCAGACGCCTCCCGGGCACAGATGTCATATTCGCCCCACATTGGCGCGATTTTTTCCGACGCCGATTTCGCGAAAACATAAACAGCATAAACAAAAACATCCGGGTTACCATATCAAGCAAAATAACGACACTTTGGCGCAGGTTAAGCATACATTACGTATATGACATTGGCGTCAGAAAAAAATCGCGCCAATATGGGGCGAATATGACATCTGTGCCGCCTCCCGGTCTTTAATAAAATTTGTTTTAAGGGAGTGAAAGATAGAAAGATGGACAGACAAACTGAAATATTTGCCTTATTAAGATTTTTGTAAAAGCATATAAAAATTCATTCAGCTTGAAATCATGTAACACCTTTGTAACTCAGGCTAATTTTCTGTAATCGGGTTTTGGCGACCAACATATCTTATCTATAACTATAATCTTTCTTTTACAGATATAAAATTAACAATAAATTAACAGTAAGTAGGCTAATAATACAATATAATAACATTAGCAGCGGACTTCGGACGCCGCATTTGTGTCGCACATCGTTAAAGACAGTTTATTAGTTACACATTTCATTTAATTAAAAGGAGATTTTTAAACTTTCATATGGAATTAGGATATTTTTCCACTATAGAGACCTTGGCATTTTTTTTTTAAATCTTGGCGCAATTCGGACTTCAGAAACTGAGATATGTTGCCAAATGATATAAACAACTATGAAAACAAACCTGATGAACTCTTATGTTATTTATATATGTTTTTATATACATATAAACATTTTATTTATACATGTATAAAATATTATTTTTTATATACAAATTATTTATGTTGGTATATAAAAATAAATAAACGGGTTTCTTACATTAAATAAATTGTATACATATTGAAAAAATTGCTTGCGTATGTGACACAGTAAATAAGTTGCCAGAAAATACGTTATTATCAAATTTCTTTTCTCGTCAAGGCTATTTTCTGTATTTCGCTAAGGCTACTATATCGGAAACGTACCGAATTGCGGTTATATTTTGCTCAATGTTTTATTGTTTTAATATCGTAAATATATCATAACCTATACTGATTAAAATTTTTAGGTATATTCATTTTTTCTATTTAACAAACATCTTTGGAAAAGCATATATATAATATAATGTTATTTTTCTTGAAATCACGTGACTCCCTTCAAAACTCTCTAATCGAGTTTTGGCGACCAACATTGGCACAATTGAATGTGTTAAGGAACTGTTTACGGCCAAATGAACACCCCCTGTTTGAAGGGTTTAGAGGCAGAAATTCTGTGTTTTCAGATTTTTCTGGTTAATTGTGATACAAACCCGACTTACCTGTGAAATTTCATGGTTCTACGACTTTTAGAAGTACCTTAGTTATTTGATGATGCGAAGTGAGTCAGTGACAAAAAAGCGCTTTTTCGGAATTTAATATTTCGAAAACTACTAAATATAGAAACATGAAATCGTGGAATCTTAGTTCAGTTTGACCATACGAACATGTGCATAAAAGAAAAATTTCTATATCTCTCCCTAAAACGACGTTATGAGGGGGTGAAATGTATGCCGAAATGGTTCAGGAAAAGGTAGCTTACGGCTTGTGCGAACTTGGCGGACGCACTGCCGTGCTCCCAGATTGTTTTAAGTAATTACTGAAAATTTATTTAAAATTTACTTACCTTTTATTTGTTACAGGATTATACTTTCTTAAAAATTACTTAAAACATGGTAAATTTTTCAGCTTCAGTGTCAGTCACCGTAGCACTCAACGTATTAACTAATATTAGGTTGTAACGAAAGTTCCCCCCCCCCCCCACCGAATCTCCATTACATAATACTAATTATAATATGTATAATTAACTGTAATTTTATATATAACCACCGTTATGCCAAACCTCCACAGTGTCATATGATACAACTCTAGTATCTAAAGCTGTACATTTTATTTGGTGACATTCTGTAGCTGACATTTTGCAACATCAGAACTGGAAGTAAATGATGGTTCTGTTCTAATCTGGTAGCGTGATTGTTACATTTCAGGCACCTTGTACTTAATGATAACGATATTTTTTTTACAAATTTCACAACAGAGTGTTATAAAGTCTCTTTCTTTCAAATGCCAAAAATCGTTTGTCAAAATATGAGCAAACACGTCAATGCGAACTGTTTGCACAGGCCGTATTAACTGTGACGGGAAACTTTCGTTACAATCTGATATGCAGTCAAACCTCGTTAACATGAACATCAAGGGGAATTAAATTTTTGTTCATGTTATCCGTAGTTCATGCTACCAGTAACAAAAAATCCAGATTAAAAAAAAAAAAAATTGGAAAAAATACATATAGGGGAAACTGGGGCTAGTGGGATATGGGAGCTAACGGCACAGCAGGGTTTTCTCGTAAAATATAAAAGTCAAAATTTATCAGTAAATGTCATTTCCAGTATTACAGAAGAGCATGGATTGAACCACTTTTTTTTATTAGCTATTTGCAAAGCAAGAAACAAGATATATTTAAGCATCAAGAGGAGTCTTTTAAATATTTAATAAACATTTGTTTTGATCAACGATTAAATCAGTTTTTGATAATAATACCATTTATTATGAAGCTTTTATACAATGTTCATTTTTAATCATATTTCGTAGAAGATATAAACAGTTAATTTACAATAAGCTTAAATGCAGTGGTAAAGGATTCAGCGACAAATGTGGATCACACAGGGTCTAATGGGAGAAAACTTTATTTTAGAATTGAGACTTATTTCTATTTTAATAATAAAACTATTATATATATTTTTTTATTTATTAATAGAACGCATGCTACCTTTCATATGAAAGTTGCAATACTAGACTGCCAATTTTCCACGTGTGAAGAAAGAAACAATACATAAAAATACTCCCTTTAGGTAGCAACCTTCCCTAATACTGTTATATAGTTTGTGACACGCATTGTATTGTCCAAAAATGAGAAAGTTCTAATGGCAATCCATCGCTCTAAAGAATAATCCTTTTCAGTTCTAAAGTATAACCCATTGTTTCCAAGGGAAAAGGAAGCTTTCACACTTTTCTAGGAATTTTCGTTCAGGTTAAGTGTTAAAATCTCCCATGGGGACATCAAGAATTGTTCATATTAAGCGAAATTTCACGTTAAACGTACTCATCTTAAAAGGGGAAAAAACACTAGAATCCGTATTTATTTTGACGGGGACAGTGAAAACTGTTCATGTTAAAAGTACTCCACGTTAAGCGTGTTCACGTTAATGAGGTTCGACTGTAATTGGAAAATTTATGTTCCAAATAAAGTGCTTGCTATTTCTGTATCTCTGTTTCTCCTTCAGACAACGGTTAAAGCGTTGTTATTAAAAAAATATAGGAAGGCCACTCATTATTACGACATTATTCTAATTTTGTGATTGAAAATTTTGAATCGTGATTTATTTTTATTATTATTTTATTTATTGCCAAGTGAAAATTTTTAAAATTCTTGCTTTTGTTTAAAAGTATTTGCAGATTTTATTTACGCATCAGAATGCAAATGTAAATATATATATAATAATAATAATAATAATAATAATAAATGTAAAAGTATTTTATTAATATCGGTCACTCTGGCACGTTAATGTAATTTGACAATAAGTAGTCTTTTTTAAAAGTTTTATTATTATTTTTAATGCATGGAAGAGGAACGCAACACTTAAAAAAAGGAAAGGGAAATTACCCCTCAACAACATATTTCAAATATGGAGCCAATTTGTGCAATTTTTATGATATTAGAGTGCAAACGTGCAGCTATGAGATTAGAAACGTATTTTTGGAAGAAAATTCTTGAAATTTTAAATCATAATTATTAAAGCGACTAAGAGTTGAATAGCGTTTTTTAATTTCCCGTAAGTGAAATACATCTTGGATTATAAGCGATTGCTCCCTGATGATAACTTTTCACACGGATAGTCGCGTCTCGAAAACTGGCATAAAACTACATTTTAGTCAATATTTCTAAAAGATTATTTGCCTTTATAGAAGAAATACATATTATTGGTATCTAATAAAGATAGCTACAATTTATGCATTCATCAATGAAAATGTTAATTTACCAGTTTGGATTTGAAAACAATAGTGACGCGAACACACTCGAAAGCTAATGATAAAGCAATAGCTGTTCTTTTTAAAATTATCGGTTTGCATTTTAATATTCTTTAATTTTTTTGCGTAGGATACCTGAGGTCGACGTTTAAAGGGAATGCTTTCACTTTAGATTTTCGTTGCAATTTATTTATTTATTTGTTTATTTATTCTTTGATGCCACTTTTATTTTTGAAACTGATTTCGAGTATTTTCATTGCTATTTATTGTTTCAATACACAGAATTATTTATTCCGACTTATGTTAAATGATGCTTCATTGTAAAAAGTTTTTAAGCTTTTTAGCCCTTTCACGACTAAGGGAAACATTTTTCTCCATTTTAAAATTGGTGATTGTCGTATTTAATTATAACTATATCTGCATTTTTTATACAGAATGTCAAAATAAAACGTCTGCCGAACGCAATTACGTAAAATATGTGTAAATTGTGCTAGCCACATAGAAAATAGGACGCATAATATATGTATTATGTGCAATGTCCATATTTGCTTCTCAACCAAAAGAAATTTCTTCGCAGAATATCATAATTAGCACATCATTTTGTATAGTAATTTATTTCATATTTTTAGTTAACATTTCGTTATATAAAAAAAACTCCAATAAATAAAGACTATGCATAATAAGCCTAATTATAATTTGTGTTACCTTTATAGTTCATTGCGAAAAATATTTACCATAAAATTCAATAAAAACTACACATTGTTATGTATTTTTCTTATGATTTTTATTTATTTTACGTCTAAACAAACTAAAATAAACATTTACATACTAATATTTACTCTTAGCAACCTTATGTATGGTCCCGTAACGTAAGGGTTTTAACATATGGCAACTCTAGGATAGATAGCCAGTCTAAATATCTCCAAAACTTTATCATAGATTGCAATATAAACATTGGTCGTATGCAGGGCCGAAACTAGGGGGGGGGGGAGAGGGGGGATGTGCCCCGGGCGCAAGAGCCAAGGGGCGCCAAAATGAAAAATTATACCTTTGGAATCGATCATTTTCTTCTGATGGAAAAAAAATTATGGCCATTTTTTTCCCCATTCTGACCAGAAAATCACAGTTCAAACTTTTTACGGCTGCTCTTTCATCTTCACCTAGCACTTCATTTATAATGGCTGTTTCATAATAATGAAAGCCATCAGTCCGTCAGAAGAAAATAACTCGGTTAAAGCGGTACTCGGTTAAGCGGGACTCGGATAATCGGAACTCTACTGTATAAGCAAACACTGTAAATAGCCGGTAATACATTCGAATTCTTTTATGTGAACGAACTATAATTGCAACAAACGTCACATTCAATTTACGTTGTTCAGTATTACATATTTTGTGATTACATATTTTAAATTTAAAAAAAATAAGTCGGCCATTAGAAAATTAGTAAAATTCTCTTTGTAAATGTACTTTGAGGAAGAAAGGGGGGGGGGGGGGGCGCCAAAATTCATGTTTGCCCCGGGCGCAAAAAAGGCTAGTTTCGGCCCTGGTCGTATGAAATAGTTCAACGAGTTTATTTATTGTGACGTACAATTGTGTTTTTCGATTATAAAAAGTGAGTGTGATTTTAATGTAAATTAAATAGGTGGTTGAATATTTTTTAGGTAGATTTCGTATGAAATACTACCTATTACATTCTCCCCTATGTTAGAATTTCTGAAAATTTTTTGCAGATCTACACCGATCATGACCCCTAGAACCCAAAACCACCCTCAGTAAAAAACTTATATATGTATATATATATATATATATATACAGGGTGATTCATAAATATCGAAACAATAGGCTATTTCCTTAATGAATGACCCTAGGCGCATACTTCCAATTGCAAAGTTTCATAAAAAAAAAAGGTGGAAAATTTGATGAGATAAGTTACAACTCCATGGGAAGTCTATTTGAGAAAATATGAAAATTAAATTTTTATACGGCCCTCGTAGGGTAAAATTTCCAATTAGGAATTTTTTCCTTATCCATTCCTGAATTAAACACAAAAAGTTCCATCTTCATATCTGCAAAACTCATGGAGTTATGCCTGTTTAAATAATTCGTCCGGTTTTAAGGGATTAGACACAAATTGAAATGCGTGTTATTCAAGAAACAATGTTACTTTAAAAGTTCCAGGATACATGTAAAATAAATATTTATTAAGTTAGAATTAGATTTTTCTGTTTTCTTTTTATGATTAACCATATAATTTGCAAATAAAATCACATCCTAAAATTTCTCAGAATGTTTAAAATTTTTTAAATTATTTTTTTTTTCAATTGGGGTAATTTAAAATCGCTATAACTCAATATTTTATAGTCGAATTTCAAAGTTTTTTTCATTTAATTAAAGAGAAAAATAGAATTTTAATTTTGTTCCAAGATTTTTTTAAACATTAATATTAACAAGATTAAAAACACAAATTTAAAAAAAGTGACTAACTTATTTTTAAAAAAATCATATTTTGAAAAATAAATATATTTTCAAATTTGGCGAAACAAAATTAATGTAAAATAATCAAAAAGGTCATGTTCCGAGTTTGCACTCTTTTTTTTTTTAACAATTCTTCACTTAAAAATGTGAATTAATAATTTAAATTAAATTTATTTTAATTTTAATTATGCATTTAAATTAATAAATTTAAATTAATCATTTTTAACAATTTAAATTAATAATTTAAAACGCATTTAAAATTTTAAACAAAGACTGGCTCCTAATAAATGTTTAAATGCTTTTTAAAAAATTGCAGGTGAGTATGTAACTCTTTCCTGTAGCTTAAACTTCCGATTCAGTTTAACTTTTGCCCATTCCACCTTCTTTCTGTACTATTTAAAACAAGGTTTTTTCTAACATACCGATTAAGAGTGTTTTCATAATTTTAACCCTCTCAACTTCAGGTTTTATATTGTCCCAGCGAGCGGTTAAAAAAAGTCTGTATTCTGGAGCCGGACCAGTCTCGACCGGGCCTAGTGTATTTTTCATACCGAACCGGAACTGGCTTCCTTTCTTCCTAGGTCTGCACGGGGCGAAATTTTCAGTCCCGGTCTCGACTCAACCCGTATTAAAATCATTCTATCCGACTCACCTAATCCGTGCAAAAATCAGTTAAGTTTGGCTCAACCCAAAAAACTTACAAAAAATGCATATATTTTTTAAATCGCCTTAACAACTAAAACATATTACCATTTACAATTAAACTTTAAAAATCGTTTTTAAAGGATAGTAGATTTTAACGCAAAAAACAGTAAAACAAGTGAAAAAGAACCTGCTTATTACGGAATTCTGTGTAAAACGGAATAAATTTTTGATCCATGCAAAATGAATATAATAATACTTGAGAAAAGAATAGAATACATTTGCGCCTCCTAAGATGGGAAATTGTCTATAAGGCATTTTTTTCTTGTCTGTGTGATTCCGTCTTAGAAGGTTTTACTGCATATCATTTTTGAAAGTCTCCAATACATGGATTATGGATTAACGATATTAAATGGTAAGTGAAACATTTACACACAAATAGAGATTCATTAAAAAAATAAATATCACAGCCTTTGACGCTTCTTTAAAAATGAAGATTATAAACATACATAAAGAAAATCTATAAGCTATTATAAAGCTATAAAGCTATTCTTGGTCAGAACTCTTTCATACGAAACAGTTTTTAACCATATCGAAGTAAAAACTGTTTTCTAGAAATTCAATCAGGCCGGACCAGACTCGGGCTAAGATTTAAACATTTTTCCAGGCCGGGACGAACTTTTTTTTTCTATGGGTTGGCTCGAGACCGGGTCAGGATATTTCGATCCGTGCAGACCTCTAATAAAGGCCTCCAGCATAATTTGAAAGAAGATTTAACTTAATATCTATACGCTGCTATTTTATGTCCAAAGGAGAGACATTGTCTTAAATCGACTTTTAATAACGTACAACTTGTGGATGATCCCTATCTTGCATTCAAAAAGAGTCAATAGTTCGTCGCTCAGAGGCATGGGAAAATGGTGTAAGTATCGAATTTTGAATTTCAATAACTCTGCGAGTTTTGCAGTTACCGAGATGAAAATTTTTTTTGCTTAATTCAGGAAAAGATAAGAGAAAATTTCCTAATTGGAAAATTTACCCAACGGGGTCCGTATAAAAAATTAGTTTTTGTATTTTCTCAAATAGATCCCCCATGGAGTTACAACTAATGTCATTAAATTTGTCACCTTTTTTCATGAAACTTTGCAGTTGGGAGTATATGCCTAGGGGCAATATTTAAGACGATAGCCTATTGTTTCGATATTTATGAATCACCCTGTATATATATATATCACTTTCTTCTGGACACGAGTACTTCCACAATTCTGCACAAATCTCTGCCAAACTGATTCATAAAATCAAGGGCATAAAATCTCGGCCAAGTTCGTTAATGGGCAAAATCGGACCAAGGGGATGGAAATAGGGAGGGGTTTTGTGAAAAACGAAAAAATCCCATAACTTCTTAATTTTTGTACACATCAAATCAGTTTTTATTATTTCTAAAAATAGGGCCAAAAATTTGTGTATCACAGATTTTTGATAAAATTAAAAATGGGTTCAAGGGGCGCAAAAAATAGGTTTTTTGGGAGAAAAAAAAATGATAACTTCGTCAATTCTCAAGATATCAAATCCAATTAATTTTATTATAAATATCCTTAATATTATCTACAACTTTTATATTCACAAGTTTTTAATAGGACCAATTCGTACAAAAAAAAAAAAAAAAAAAAAAAAAAAAAATTAAAAACGAAAACAAAAAGTGGGGTTGAAGAAGAAAAAAGTCCATAACTCCATCAATTCACAAGATATAAAATCCCCATGAATTTATCATACATTTTCTTAATATTGTCTACAACATTTATATAGACAAGTTTTTGATAGGACCAATTCTTACAGCAAAAACAAATTAAAAATACCTAGCGGTTGAAGAAAAAAAAATCATCTTATTAAGGGTGTATTCAAATCCAAACTGCTTTTTTTCTTACTCATTTTTAAATTCATTTTTGCTCTCAAACGCATCCAATTGGTAGATTCTCTTATTCAGAAACTATATAATGTACCGTAATGATCGATTTTTTGATAGAGGCAGAATATATTTCAAAAAATGATGTCGAAGTGGGTATTTTGAACAGAATTTCCCGAAGCGATTGTATTAGAAACGAAAAATAATATTGCCCTACTGAGAAAATAATTGTTTATAAATCAAGTTTTAATCAATTGAACGAAAAATAAAGACACAGGTCGCTTATAAATCTCTTCAAAAATCACGTTAGCAAGTTTCATATTTTTTCTATTAAAAATTAATCTGAAAATGTGCCAGAAAATTTCGAGTTGTTGAGCATGGAAAAGTATTTTTTTAATACCGCCGTAACATGATTCTGATAAAACCTGCTATTACACAAAAATAAAATAAAAACTCGCCACAAGCGGCCAGATAAAATTGTTAAAGTGGGTTTATCTCTAATCATGATTTAGTTTTTTTGTTGAAATTAGTATACTTAACTTTGAAATCTACTTCCGCCTGTAGGCCAGGCCGGCAGGGATTCTTTTGACTTAGGTATCTAAATGTTTTGCAGTACGTACGTTATATATATGGACTTTTAAGGCACCTATATAATCTTATCTTTACTTCTAAGACTGCAAAGACGTACAGTCGTGGAAAAAAAAAAAGTAAACACCCCCTACTAACTCCTCAAAAAATTATCGTAGAAGAAAGTTACTGGTACCGAACGATTGGAAATAAAGTCTACTTTTAAATGATGTATATAAAATTTGCTTAGGGGGCCATCTACATATTAAAACGAACCATAACTTTGTTCTTTTCAAGAGCAGTACCCAATTCTGACTGCATAAATGAACTCTACACCCTTCAATTAGCTTAAAAACGAATTTTTATGCAATTCGTACCATAAGTTTCCGATAAATTAATTATTTTAAAACGAGCGTATTTTAAGAGCTGTATCCAAATTGAAGCTCCGTACTGGATTGTTAACCGAGAGAGCCACTCAAGGAGTCAATGAAGCGTGTCAGATTACAGTACGGCAGAATAAATTTCAAAATGTCTACTCACTTCCATCATAGACTACTTAAACCATCATTTTGCCGTTTTTTAAGCATAATTTGAAAATTACTTGGAAGAAAAATGTGAAATTTTTGAATTTCCATAAAGCAGGACTTAATAAATCTAAATCCATCAAAAAAATTGTAGGTTGCAATTCATAATTTTTTCGAATATTAATTTCATAATTCATATCATAAAATTATAAAAATTGCAAATTCAGCTTATTTATGTTTGGGTATATTAGTATTATTACTACAAAAAAAAAATTAGCACATTAGGAGCATAATTTCGGGAGATATAAATAAAAATATGAAAATGTAATTTAACATTAGAAGCACTAAATTTTGAATGTTTATAATTCAAAAACTTATCATTCAAATGACTTGAAATTTGGTGTCTTGGCATAGTTTGAACCGAAGATTTGAAATATCTTGTTAAAATTGGGTATTGCTATTGAAAAAAATGAAGTTTGGATTCGTTTTAATATGTAGATGACCCCCTAAGAAAATTTTATATACATCATTTAAAAGTAGACTTTATTTCCAATCGTTCGGTACCAGTAACTTTCTTCTATGATGGTTTGTTGAGGAGTTAGTAGGGGGTGTTTACTTTTTTTTTTTTTTTTCACGACTGTACAATGGCTATTGGTGCTTTAAATTGGGCGACTATCAGTCCTTCAATTTCAGGAGAGGTGGCCACATGAAATCGAGGAGAGACGGCCACCTTAAATCAGTATTTCAAAATTATACTTAGTGACGATTTTAACTAAGTATAATTAAATTTAAAATAAATATATAACGTTTACGTTTATAAATATATTGATATAATTATTTAAATTTTAACTAATATAAATATTTTAACAATAATAATATAATAAGACCTAACGATTTATTTGTTTCAGAAAATACTGAAAAAAGTCGAAAACTTTCATAACAGAAACTGATAAAGTTGATAAATAAACTAAATTAACGTAATAAACTTACAATTAACGTGAGAAAAAAAAAAAAAAAAAAAAAAAAAAAAAAAAAAAAAAACGACAATTCCAGTAGTGAAGAAAACGAAATACGTTTAAATTATCAGATTCTACAGATTCAGAGTAAAGAGAATTGGATTAGAATCACTGTGTTGGTTGTGCAAAACAATATAATATCACATCCAAAAAGAATGTCTGAATACAATGCATAAGGTACCTGAACTGGATCCATGAAACGTGTACAAATTATTAAGACCTTTGCCAAGCATGTGGTAAGATTTTATGGAAAGTTAAGTATTCAAATTATACTTCAAATTTTGTTTATCCGAGTTCTCTTCACTCATTGTCCATCATATAACTGCATCTTTACAAATTGCTATATGTTTTTCATGATTAACTACATGAAATGTGTTATTATTTTTTCTATTTAAATTAACTTTTTCTTTCTTGTATTGGATGGTCATCTCTCTTCGGCTTTAAAGAGAGATGGCCATCTGCCATTTAAAATTCAATTTTATGTAACACTTTTTGTTTTCAATATTTAATTATTTTTTGCATAAAATATTATGAGTATATATAGAAGAATTTTAAATATGCATCAATATTTCTTATATTTGCATTCTAAGAATTTTTATTTCAATCTTTAAAAACTATGGCCCTCAATCCTAGAGTTACTCTATATTTTTAACATTAACGTTTATAAAGTCGATGAACTTATTTCTATTATTTTTTAAACAATCCATTTAAAAATAGTAATTTTGATAATAGCACTCATACGATTTCTCTTTTTCTATAATTCTGTTTTTGATCTTTGAATTCACACTCTCAGAAGAGACAGAATTCGCAAAATCAAATAAACAATTGTCTTGCTAAAGGATAAATTTTTGGATAAACCTGTCTTAGGCCTTTCCAGATTTCTAAAGGATTCCTTTGTGATTTGTAGCTGCAGATATTCGTAAATTCAAAGGTATCACAAAATCCATATTTTCAGAAATGGTTTGGAACATAGCCACATAAAGTTATCAAACTTATTTTATTGTCCGATCATTTTGATGTTGAGGGCTGAATAGTATTTTGTGATAACGTACCAGATTTTTCCCTCCTTTAAATTGAGATTTATCGTTTTAAAATGCTCTTCTCCAGTTTTGTTAATTTTGGTAAATAAAATAACTTCATACATTATTTTTAGGAGCCATATTACATCTATAAATTCACTTGTTCAATGGTAATAAAAACCAGTATGTTGTGGCTATCACAAAACTTTCTTCTATATAAATCGCGTCAATTAAATCGTTTAAATAGTACAAGAAAGTACATCAGTTTAGCACCAATTGAGTTAAAGTATATCTGAATTTGAAGTTTGGTGAAATTTGTGCATTAGTTATTGAGATGGAGCTAAAGTGGAGATTCTAAAAAAATGCTGCACAGCAGCATCACCTGTTGAGCGATTTGCACCAAAACATAAACAGCACTAATTCATATCAAGGTATACCTGAATAGGAAGTTTGTTGAAAATTCAAGAGATTCTGAGAGAGTTCTGAGGTACCTCTATTGCGAAAATCTCAAAAAAATGCAGCATAGCAGCGCCACCTGTTGATCGATTTACACCAAAATGTATAAAACGTCAACTCATGTCAAAGACTAACTGAATCTGAAGTTTGATGAAAGTTCGTGCATTAGTTATAGGTAGAGCTATAGTGGAAATTCTAAAAAATGCTGCATAGCAGCGCCACCTGTTGAGCGATTTACACCAAAACATAAACAGCACTAATTCATATCCAGGTATACCTGAATCTGAAGTTTGTTGAAAATCCAGGCATTAGTTCTTGAGATAGAGCTATTGCGGAAATCGCAAAAAATGCAGCATAGCAGCGCCACCTTTTGAGCGATTTACACCAAAATCTATAAAACGTAAATTCGTGTGAAAGACTAAGTGAATCTGAAGTTTTATGAAAATCCGTATATTAGTTCTGGAGATTGAGCTATTGTGGAAATCGCAAAAAATGCTGCTTATCAGCGCTACCTGTTGAGCGATTTACACCAATAACTAATCAGCACCAATTTATATCAGGGACTAAGTGAATATAAATTTTTATTAAATCCCGTGCATTAGTTCTTGAGATAGAGCGACCACAAAATTTGTGTCACATACATACAGATAGAAGGACAGACAGACATTTTGTAAAAACATGTTTTTCGGAATCTCTGACCCGTAAAAAGTGTAAATCCGTCGAAAACCGAAAGTCGAAAATTTTCACGAATCCAATACTTTCTTCTTGTAAAGATAGAAGAAAGTAAAAATCATTATATAAACAAAACTACTACATTAACCACATTAATACATTCGGGAAAAACACAATAATCCACCTATCAGATATAATATTCACAAACAAATAAAGACAAAACACAAAACACACCAATTTTCGACATCTTGGAAAGCAGAAACGTCATTTGAGACAATTGGATAAAATAAAGGAGAATGCTTTTCCCTAGTTCCTTTTATGGCTAATGATGTTTAGTCAAAAATCATGTAAGATATGATGGGATGTTTTCTGATTGCATAAAACACAGTTTCATATTATCTAAAGTTCTAAGTCAAATTATACAACTAAACCCATAAAAAATTCCTTAATTACCTTTTTTTCTTTTTCTTAAATGCATACATATATAAAGTGATCTATGAAGAGCGCTGGTCACATATATTGAGGTATGTACATGACTATACTGTACATTATTACTCCTTGGTCCATCAGCATTTAAAAAACTTTTTTACAAACATGTGCAAATAATCTCTTATACTTCTTTTTATTGCTGCTTCATTCTTGGTTAGAAGGGCTTTCGATTGGGTAATGTGTTTTTTATTTCTCAGTCCTTTTTAATCATGTTTTATTTTAAACTTATTTGTTTTCCAATATTCTATTTCTCTTTTTATTGGGTGTGGTAGGCCCAAATTAGTATTTGTCGTAGTTTCCTCTTAGTCCGCACAACTTTGAAGAAATTCCGTGCTATTTATATGCTGCCACCACCGATATGATTACGTGATATCGGTCACGCACTGAGAGGATTGTTTAAATGAAAACCAACGCTTTCAATTAACTAAATTAACAGTTTATTTACACACTATTTACACAATACAAAACACTATTTACACTTAAAACTCAGATGTAGGTGATCCGGTTCAACATTAAATTAAATACAGTAAAGCTGGCTGTGTACTGTTAAAACTACGTTATATCACTCTCACTCTATACGCGTTAAATTAGCTTTTCCGGAGATCAATCTCAATCTCCCAACACATGGGCTCTAAGCCTAAACTCTGCGAGCCTCACTCAACCTTACGCTCTCTCTCTAAGAGCTATCCAAGGAACTCCCCTTGCGCTTCGCACCCCAGCCTTCAACTCACTGTCTCAGCAGAAGAACCTGCCCCTAGCAACCTTCTGCCTTTACTCAACGTAACCCCTCGGGGTTTTCTACCTGCCCTCATTCCAAGCTCTTTTCTTCGTTCATGGAATGCCTTTGTCTCCCCATCTTCAACAGACATCTCAAAAGGTCGGGCAAACCCCTCTCCAACCATCTTTTATTCCTTCACCCAATCTGCACATTTTCACCGGCTCAATCCAGTTTCAGATAAGGAAGGAATGTTACTTTCAAATTCGCAGTACACAGACCATACAATATATAATATATTAAGACAAAATAATATAGAACCCCAGTTCTAATAGCAGATGTTTCTCAGAACCCGACACCCCCCCCCCACACCTTAGCGGAAAATATGCCATTTAGGGGCTAATTTTCCCCGAAAATATAGTAATGTCACATAAGAGTTCAATAGTATCTTTGCAGGTTTCTTCATTATTATTATTACATATATATTTCAAGGTGTCTGAACATTATCTACTGACATCTCTAATGAACCGTGTACTAATATTATTATTACAGAAAAACTACACATGCTAATACACTATGATAAACACAAGATTCAAATACAATTACACATACACACAAAAAAAAAAAAAAAAATTAAACGTGAGGACACCCCGTTAAGGTTTGTATATTATTTAGTCACTGATGCCGATGGGCTAGCAACTGGCTGTTCTTCTCAGCTCTTCCTATGTAGCCTAGAAATTGCATCAGCATTCAAATGTTGAGCTCCTGGACGATGAGAAATACTCAGGTTCCAGCGTTGCAAGGCAAGAGCCCATCTAGTGAGTTTGGGGGACCTTGGGGTTGTTTCAGTGAGAAATTTTAATGGATTATGATCCGTTATGATCTCAATTTGAGATCCATATGTCCATTTTTCAAACTTTCGCAACCCGAAGAGAACACTCCAAGCCTCTTTCTCTATACTCGGCCAAGCACGCTGAGCCCCTGATATTTCTGACTGGCAAAAGCTATCGGTTTAAACTGACCCTTTTCATCTTTTTGAGTAAGACAACATTCTACTGCCAGTTCTGAAGCATCGGCGTGAAGCTGATATTCCCGGCCTACGGTAGGTGTAGCCAAACGCGTCACGTTACATAACTCATCTTTAAGAGTATTAAATCCTTCTTCTGCCCTTTCATCCCATGGTACAGTATTTTTAACCTTCCCTTTGGTTGATTCAGTTAAAGGTATAGCAAATTCTGCATAATTTGGAATATAAGATCGGTAAAATCCCATTAATCCCAAAACAGATCTAACTTCCTTTTTAGTTTTCGGTCTCTTTAAGTCCCTTATTGCTCCTATTTTCTCCTCATCAGGTGCATGCGTTCCACCCCCAATTACATGACCTAAAAACTTAGTCAATTTCTCTCCAAATTTACATTTATCCAGCCTAATCGTAAAATTTCTATTTTTGAGTTCTTCTATGACAGGCCTAACATGCTCACAATGCTCTTCCCAGGTGTCGGAGAAAATGATGACATCATCAATATATGCTTGTGCATACCTTCGATGACATTGAGAACCTCATTCATATCTTTTTGGAACGTAGCAGCCGCCCCTGATAAACCAAAAGGCATAGTACGCCACTGATAAGTCCCATTATGAATTGTAAACGCTGTCAAATGTTTACATTCCTCAGCCATTTTAATCTGCTAATAACCCCTCAATAAATCAATCGAAGATAAATATTTAGCTGCCCCCGCAGTATACATGATTTCTTGCGAATCTTTCATCGGAAATGTTGGGACCTGCGTTACTGAATTTAAAGCTCTATAATCTATGCAAAGCCTAACAATTGCGTCTTTTTTCGCCACGCAAACAATTGGATGACTAATTTCTGCATTTGATACCTCGATTAGATTTAATTCTAATAACTTCTGAATCTGTCTATCTACTTCCTCTTTATAAGCAACAGGTACACTATGTAACTTTGATTTTTTCCTTGTCACACCCGGTTTCAAATCAATACGGTGCTCCCCTACTTTCGCTGGTCGCACAGGACCCATAAGTACCTCTTTATTCTGCCTCAAAGTGGACTTTATATTCTTCACTTGACTATTAGATAACTCTTTTATTTCGAACTTTTCTATGTCCCGTTCTACCTCTTGTTCCCGGTTTAAAATAGGAATTTCCCCAACTTCTCCAAATTCCTCATCACCTTCAAAAACAATATTGACTATGTTACACCTGACCATAAATTCCCTTTTATTTTGATATACATACATTTTGCTACCATCCGTCACCTCAACTAAAACTCTATCACGCACTTTCACTTTTCTAGATAATTGACATTCTAGACAGGATTTACACAACTTTTTTGCTTCTTTAGCCATACCTTCCCAATAAAAAAATTGCCTAATTCTCTCTAAGGTTTTCTTTGCAGCGTGATGTTCTCCCTCATTAGAAACATGCGCTGACTGTAAGATTCCTTCTCTTTTGACTTTAGGCACTACCAATTGAGCTATAGCTTCTTCTACAAATTTATTTTTATGATGCAATGAGTCCTTTTCAATATAATACCCCCCTTTATCAATTTTAGCTAATTCCCTAGCTCTCTCTAACTCTTTACATTCCAATTGGGATTTCTTAAATATATCTGAATTACTAACGATAACTTTATTATTTTCCTCCACTTCCGATTTTTCTGCATTTTGACTTTGTAAATTTTCCGATCTCGCTTCTATTGCGTAAACATCACAATTATCGCTGCTCCTACCTTTCTTTTCACTCGAGTTATCTATACTATTTCCGAACTTTGTAATTCTTGGGTTTCTAGCAATGGCTCCTCGCGATTAACCCCTGATAGCTCATGAATCACCTCGGGATGTAAAATTACCTACTCATTAATATTATCGGTCACCGCGCAAAGTACTTCCTGATGAATTATATTAGTTTCCAAATTGCGGAATAGCTAATGGTAATTTAACCAACGGTGATTTAACTGCTTCACCAAATAATCCTTGTAAATAAATACTACCCTCTCCTTTTAATTTCTCTTCCGGTACCAAATCTTTATGAATAACACTAATTTCACATCCAGAATCAACCAATCCTTTTGCTTTTTGCCCATTTACACTAACTTCAATTTTCTCGAGTTTATTTAACTTCTCACCAATAACAGTAGTTCGCTGTTCGGCCTTTGCCGATATCCTCGCCACAATAGCTCCCTTAGGTAACTCTTTATTTCCTTTCACGACAATCTTATTTACACCCGCTTTCTGTTCACGCCCTTTACTACCATTATTATTTCCCTCATTACCCACTTCATTACAAAAACGTTGGTAATGACCTCTTAAAGCACATTTGAAGCATCTAGGAGCTGAATCATCACTAGGTTTCTTAAAATCAGTTTTCCTAACCGAAAAAGAATTAGTCTCATTACTTCCGTTTTGACTCCAATTACCACTAAATTTACCATCCTCCCTCGGTTTCACCTTTTCACTGTTTACATACCTATCTTTACCCTTAAAACTTTTATACGTAACGGCATAAGACTTATGTTTAGCGTCAAAATAATTGTCACATTCTTTAGCAATTTTAGAAGCTTCTAACCATTTACTCTGCTGAGTTAACCCAATATATGATGCGGTTTCCTCATCTAACGTATTAATAACTTATCAGTAATTATTAACTGGTTGACCTTTTCATAAGACTCCGCACCCCTAATCTTACAATAATTTTCCCATGTTGCTATTAAACACGATACAAATAATACATGAGTTTCATTCTGGTTTCTCCTAGCCTTCTTAAAATTTCCCAAACACGCCTTCGGTGTCGGCTCGTGTTCCCTTACAACTAACTCCTTTAATTCCTCATAGCTCTCAATTTGTTCCCTAGTGGTATAAATTAACAAATTATCCGCCTTATCTCCTAACATATTTAGTAGAATTACGGCCTGCTGGTTTTCCGGTACGTTTTTAGTTTTGAATGCCCTTTCTAAACTGTTGAAAAATAAATTCCATCCCTCAGTCCCTTCTGGTACTTTGATAGACAGAGTTTTAACACTTTTGATCAATTTTTCTATGTTACTTTCATTATTAGATTCCCTAGACCCATTTGAGTTATTTGTCGAACCTTGTACCCTTAGCCTATCCATTTCTAATTCATGTTCCATCCTTAATTGTTCAGCCCTCTCTTCTCTTTCTAACTTTTCGCGCTCTAATTTTTCTTGTTTTTCTTCGCGCTCTAATTTTTCCTGTTTTTCTAACTTTTCGCGCTCCAATCGTTCTGCAACAATAGTGTTAGATAATTCCATAACAGCCCCCTCGTCATAGTCATCGCTGTCCATTATCTTTTTCTTAAGCTGAAATCTGGTATCATCTTCCGTGAATTCAACCCTAAATTCTTCGGCTATCATCTGAAGATCCACCCTTTTTAGTTTCAATAAGAAAGCCATACCTTCACCGATTACTATTACCACTCTAGAATAATATTTAAACCTACCAAATTAATATTTCCTAAATTTCTACCTTAGTACAGTTACCTCCACTTATTATACTAATTAATACATTTCAGATAATCGATGTATTCTATTTCTAATTTACCCTACTGTATAATCTGATTTTCCTCAACCATTGATATCACCCAATTTACTTCCAATAAAACAAAAGGTAAAACAATAATTTCGATTTGATTACTATGCAATACAGATTCCAATTTATACATTAGATAATAACATACGATTTACATAATAATACTGATACGTTGCAAATTGAATAAAAGTATTGATGCCAATAGAAACATCCACATAAAGAAATATTGTATAACATACACATATAAATTTCTACAATTATCCTCAATAAAATATTTCCAAATTCAATACTGGTTCTCACACTTAAAACAAATACAATCAAAACCTTCACTTTTTTTTTTCCGCACTGTGAGCCCTTTTTTCCCCCCCGAAATTTACTTCTAGCCAATTAAAATTCTAAGCAAATGTTCATTACTCGTTTGTTATCAACTCTTCAAACTTAAAACAGTATTGCTCCATTTAAATATTACTTTAATAATAATTTAAATTTAAGTAAATTCAATTATTCCTTCCAACTATTATTAACGCAATGCATTAATTTTGTTCACTATCATTATTAGTAAAAAAAAAAAAAAAAAAAATAGAAAATCAATATTAGTATAAGTTATTATGACCTTTTCTTAAAACAATAGTAAATATGGCTCTTAATATCTCCTACCTATCTGAACTGAACACAATTACTTTATTGCACATAAATTATCTTAAATTACTATTAATTATATAACAACAAATACATTTGGTTCGAGAATGTCAGCAGACAGAAATGATCAAAACACCTTACCTTATACTTTATCTGCTGGGGTACTCCGCTGCTCACAGGTAGTTTCACGATGAATTCAATATTTCGCACTTTAAAGTCACTTTGATGATATTCAACACTCAGGCTGTAATACACTGTAATTTGATTCACTGTAGCGATGATAGGGCACAAACACTATTTCGGTTCGCTGTAACTATGATAGGACACAACACTTTAGCTCGGTTCGCTGTAACGATGATAGGGCACACACACTCTGTATTTCTGCTCGACGCTTGGTTTTTATCTCTCTAAAATTCCGCTCGACGATCCGGCATTTCCACGCAAGAGTTCCACTGGGTGCTCCGGCACTAACACACTGCAACACGGCTCGCTGGTCACTAGTGTGAGACGATTCTATCCCGTCGCTGCCATCAATTTGTCGTTTCCTCTTAGTCCGCACAACTTTGAAGAAATTCCGTGCTATTTATATGCTGCCATCACCGATATGATTACGTGATATCGGTCACGCACTGAGAGGATTGTTTAAATGAAAACCAACGCTTTCAATTAACTAAATTAACAGTTTATTTACACACTATTTACACAATACAAAACACTATTTACACTTAAAACTCAGATGTAGGTGATCCGGTTCAACATTAAATTAAATACAGTAAAGCTGGCTGTGTACTGTTAAAACTACGTTATATCACTCTCACTCTATACGCGTTAAATTAGCTTTTCCGGAGATCAATCTCAATCTCCCAACACATGGGCTCTAAGCCTAAGCTCTGCGAGCCTCACTCAACCTTACGCTCTCTCTCTCAGAGCTATCCAAGGAACTCCCCTTGCGCTTCGCACCCCAGCCTTCAACTCACTGCCTCAGCAGAAGAACCTGCCCCTAGCAACCTTCTGCCTTTACTCAACGTAACCCCTCGGGGTTTTCTACCTGCCCTCATTCCAAGCTCTTTTCTTCGTTCATGGAATGCCTTTGTCTCCCCATCTTCAACAGACATGTCAAAAGGTCGGGCAAACCCCTCTCCAACCATCTTTTATTCCTTCACCCAATCTGCACATTTTCACCGGCTCAATCCAGTTTCAGATAAGGAAGGAATGTTACTTTCAAATTCGCAGTACACAGACCATACAATATATAATATATTAAGACAAAATAATATAGAACCCCAGTTCTAATAGCAGATGTTTCTCAGAACCTGACAGTATTCTTTAGCTTTTTTATGACTAGTACGAAGATGAAACCACACACTTTATTTGTGGAACTCAAGGCATTTTGGGACCTGATGAATCTACCTTGGTTCTACAAATTTCCATAATGCGTTTTCTTCGTCTTTTTTTACTATGTTTTTAAAATCTATGTTGAATATGTTAAAAGGGAACAGTTTTATTGTCAAGGAATAAATTTTGTTTATTTATAATTTCACAATTTTTAATGGTTATATATATATATATATATATATATATATATATATATATATATAGTACATATATATATATAATACCATGAAAAACCATTACAAATGACCAACAAAATTGTGAAATTACAAATAAAAAAGAAATTTATTCAAATATAAATAAGTGCGAGTAGTAAGTCAAAATTACGTCCACTACTAATCATATCCAGGGGTCGATGCAGGTTTTTATTCTTGGGACCCATTTTGTGAAAAGTAGAAGTTATTTTTGTGAATTTTATTATATTTTTGTGAAAAATAACATTTTGTAACGAAAGTTGAAATCCAGTTACTCAAATTCGAACCAAGAATTTATGAACAAAAACATTCTTTAAATCCCCTTGCTAAAGTTTTTGTTTTTCGTGACCTGTTTTTATTTACAAATTATACATTTTAAAACAGTTTTTATGAAAAAGAATGTTACATAGGGGGCCTATTTTATTAAAAGGAATTTTGTGAAGGGGCCTGTTTTATTAAGCTCATTTTTGTGAAGGGGCCCATTTTATTATTTATTTTTGTGAAGGGGCCCATTTTTTTTAAATTTATTTTTGTGAAGGGGCCTATTTTTATAAATAGACTTTTGTGAAAGGGCCCTAAATAGGCCCCAAATTTTGCCTGGATCGACCCCTGATATCACAATATTAAAATATTTATTTGCTTAAAAGACGTTATAAAAACACATTAAAAGTAAATTAAAAATCTATATTTACATGTTTCAACTCATTTTCTGAGCCGTCATCAGAATGTATAAAATAAAATTACAATCATATAACGCGCCCTACATTTTTGCGATTGCTCATGCTCCCTCTATGTCGCGACGCCGTAAGTTGTCCAACCATTCAACCCATAAATTCGGGATACGAAAAGATAATGTATCGTTACAAACTCCTGAACCTCTTAAATAAATTTCAATGGACTCTCTTATGAATAATTGTAAATAAAAATTAAACCTGTAGATTATTTTACTATCGTTAAAAAGTGTGCTAATGTTCTCTATTTGATTTAGCCGGGATAAAGCAGTATTACCTCTATTATACTTTATGTCCGTTATATGTTCTTTACATCTGATATTGAATTTTCATTGGGTTATACCATATTATTACATGGGTTTTGGTGAAATTTATTCAGTGAAAATAAAGCAGTTCCTCTTAACCTCTTCGTCATGTATTTAAATATGTATATATATATATAATTGATTTAGCTAGATTTATTTATAAATATATGTGAAAAATACTTCAAGTTGATTTTAACATTTAAAATGATAATTTCTTAGAAATATAGACATATTGGATGTTAAAAAACGATATACAGATATATATTGAAAGTCTAATATAGATGTCAAAAATTGATATTTTTGGTCTAATGTATTTACTTTCCTTCCTACATATTACAGTTTATGAAACAAAAATTCTGCTATATAAAACTAAACATTCGTAGAGTTATATCTAATCTTTCTGTTTACTGGCTTTTCATTGAAATAACCCTAAAAAAAAGAAAAAAAAATTCTTTTCGTTTTATTTTTCTCTTTGGTGGCAGGAGAAACATATCAGAAATACTTAACTTGAGTGCTACTAGCGTAATATTGTTATTTTTTCGCTATATATTATATGAAAAAACATTTCAGAATCACTTTCAGCTGTAATGGTTTTTCTTCTTATTTTTTCTATTTTAAACTTTAGAGGTGCTAATTCTTTGTCTGCTTTAAGAGTATAATGGAAAGCAAGTATTTTATTTTAAAAATAGAGAGAAATAAGCCGTTCGCAAAGTCTTTTGGGACTTTATATATAATTGTACCAATAAAACTGAACTCGAAATAGATTTTATCTATAGGGTAAAAAATTTCAGAAAATTCTCCTAACATAACAGAACCATTTAGGAAAATTCGATGGAATCGTGTAGTTACCTAAAAATTTTTCCTTTATCTTCGGATACTATTTGGGGGGGGGGGGGGGGGGGAACCCAATCATAAATATATAAAAAAAAAAAGAAAAGGAAAGGAAATACGTTTCCGAGCCTTGCGAAAACGTTTCCGAAATTGAAGGATCTTTCGGATAAGATCTCTCGGTCACTTTTGAAAGTTTCGAGTTGATTCTTCTTCTGGTTCAAGTCCCATCAGGCGAAGACACTGGCGAGCTAGTGTTAAACCTATGGGAAGGTTCTTTTCAAGTATTTCGTTTTCGTTTCGACATTTTGAAATATTTTTTTTTCATTGGATAATTGAGGTCAATCTCTACATTCACCTCCTTTTACTTTTTCAATTTTGGTTGCAGTTTTTTTTATAAAGTTAGTTTCACTTTCGGAACTGGTTCCGAACGGCAAAGTGTCACCATAAAAAAAAAATAATTAAAATAAATAAATAAGTAAATAAATCCCTAATGGCTTGGCTTACAGGCGCAGGTAGATTTCGAAGTTAAAAGAGAAATTTTTATTTTAAATAACGAAAGAACAAATAAATTAGTATAACATTAATAAAAATACAAATAAGACGTCGAAATAAAATTTCATACGTCATTTGATGACGTAAACATGTGTAATTTGCTTAAAGTCAAGTGAATGTGACGTTTATGATCAACCATTATTGGCATTTAATCTTATAGTTTGACGATAGATTTTTGGTCAACTGGATAACCAAGTAGTACCAATATTAGTTTTTGTTGCATTAAAATAACTCAATTTGTTGATTTTCTGTAAGCAAGTAAACCCTGTTTGCTTACAATGGGAGTCTATGTGAATTTGGCGAAATATTACAGATATAGACAAGTTGGCGTCTTATTTTGGTCACCAAATTTGGCGATATATCGCCAAGTTGGCGACAGAACATGTTCCCCCTACGGTAACCCCATTTATATGTATGGAGATACGATGGTGTAATATATATAGATTTTTATTTTTCACGTGGAAATCTTGCAATAGAAAAGTAATTGTTGTGGTAAGAATTTTATTGTGGGTTTTTTTAGTTGTTAGCAACTGCTATAACTAAATTTTTTTTAATTTCCCTGCCATTTTTCTGTAAGAGCTGGTTTTATCAGAATCATGTTAAGGCAGTATTCAAAAATTTTAAACCTCCCCCATTTCTACTGCCTTGGGCCGATTTTTATCATTTGCAATCCCCGCCGAGATATTAGTCATCTCAATGTGTTTTGGCGAGTTTGAAGACGATCCGTGCATAATTGTGACTTTTATCGTGCGGGCAAAATTTAGTACTTGCATACATATATATATATATATATATATATAGATAGATATAAACTTTTTAGGTGGGGGTGATTTTAGGTTCCTGGGCTCACATAGTGAAAATTTATGAAGGAATTTTTCAAAAGTCGCACCATGGTAACGACTGCAATAGGTAGTATTTCTTACGAAATCTACATAAAAACGGCAACCAAAATCGAAAAAGTAAAAAAAGGGGCTAATGTAAGATCGACCTCAGCTATCCAATGAAAAAAAAAATATATCGAATAACAAATGAAATACTTGGAAATAACCTTCTCATAGATTTAACATTCACTCATGGATGACTTAGCTTGATGGTACGGGAAATGATTTCAGATTCGTTATTAACATCACGGTTGCACTGAAATATCATAAACTTTTCTTCTGTGTCAGTATCAAGTACCGTTTTTGCCATTTACTGTGGAAATTATTTTTTGCTCTGAAATGCTAATTTGAATTTTGGCCGACTCTTGCAAACTTACCCTATATACTCGTGCATAAGTCGAAGAATTTTAGATAAAAGTTCGTAGTTGAAAATGGGGGTTGACTATTACACCAGTTAGTAAAAAAAGAAAACATTCGCAAATAAGCGGCGAATGGGTAATCACATATTGAGTAATCACATATAGGCCTAAGTTGGAGGGAGAGATAAAAGCAGACAATGGTCATTTTTTGACAAGAAAAGCTGCACTCATTTTCTCTTGGATAGAATTCCCTTCAATGCAGGGGCATTCCTTTCAACATTTAAATCCCCTTCTTAAAAAGAGTTCAAGTTGAGAATGCCTCTAGACATCTCTCCTAAAAGTCAGACAATACAAAGGAGTACTGTATTTTAACAGTCTAGGAAGTTGTTTACCCTTCTAAATAAGGCTTGAAGAGTTTTTTGAAAGATTTTTTTTCTTTTTAAAAGTATTATTAAATTGATGTGAATAGGTTTCAAAATAGTTTAAGCTTCTTCGGTTTTACGTAATTATACAGTTCTAAAACGTCGATTTAAAAAAAAAAAAAAAGTCTGATTAGAAACATAAAAAAAAAGTTTAATTTAATGAAAATTTATTATTAATTTTTAAATTCTCGATTACAAATCGTTTTTCAACATACTACCAGAAATGTGATTCGACTTATACACGAAAATTCAATTTTTTTCAAATTTTTGCTTACGAACGGGGGGGGGGGGGGCGACTTATACACAAGTATATACGGTAACTAAAAAAAAAAAAAAAAAAAAAAATGCATTACTTTTATCATTTAAAGAAGGAGTTCGTTTAACTAGAATTTGATTAAGAATACATGAAAAAATTATGAAAGTATGAATGTGGAAATTATTTCACGGTCGTAGCTTTTATTTTCAAATAAATTTCAGTTTCTTTCGTTTATACTGCTTAGATGTAATAGGGGATGACGGGGTATAGTGGACTACCCTTTCAAATTATGTTTATGTTACATATGTTAACCAATTATGTCACATTGGTTAAACCTAATGTGTTATATTAGCATTCATAAATGGCATCTTAATAATGAATATTTTCAAAATTCTTAAATCTTATAGTTGGAGCAGAATTTCTTTTGCAAGAAGTTTCTTATTTTAGCAAAAGTAAAGTTTTGCTTCTTTAGAATTTTGGCTAATAAAATTTAGAAATATAGAAGAAAAAGCAAATGAACTCATTATACTGGTATTTATTGGTACATCTATACAAAATTTTCAGTTTTGTTTTGAAATAAAATATTCAGAACGTTTTCTTATTCCATGTCTGGATGAGGTAAAGATAGGCTTTTACACTGATTAAATAGAAAATATTCCAATAGAAAAACTTAAAGACTTACAACAATATATACCAAATTAGAACCTTGTAATAATATACTAATTTTAATTTCTAAAAGGTGAAAATTAAAGCTTTAAAAACAGCAAAAATGGGTTTATTCAACTGTTTGCATGTTTCGACTACACCCTAATCATTAAAAAAAAAAAAAAACACCTGTCAGTTTCATACGTTTCTGAACAAAAATGAATTGAGAAATAAGTTTTTTGCCTTTGAGAACACTTTAAACCATATTTAACTTCATATTAATTCTACATTCAACATAAAAAATGAAAATCTGTCTTTCGTTAGTGCCAATGTGTGGTATCTTATGATTCATCTTCTTTTTTTTTTATATATGATGTAATTATTATTAGCTTTTAACTACCAAGCGCCAACTGTGGCAACTCTACCACTAGTTGTTTTATATTAATGTTGCAAATAAATGTTCATTGTGGATATAGATTTTTTTTTAAATCGTGCTTGAAAATTTTTTAGACAGTCAGAGGCACTCACTAAATTGAACTACAGTTTTCAAATTTAGTTCATAAATTTAATTCCAAAGAATGTTTCTTTCTTGTTCGGAGAAAAAAAAAATTTAAATTATGCAACATTTAGAAAATATGCATGAGCGATAAAAACAGTAACCAGTGTTTTTTATTTATTTATTTATTTTATTTTATTTTTATTTTTTAACAGGCGTGGTTTACACATGTCTAACTGAGACAAAAATGTCCATACTGGAAGGAATATTACTTTGACGTTAATAAATCACTTAATAAAAGAAATAAAATACTTCATGAATTTGCTATACTTTTCAAAGTAATTCAGTTAATAGATTTTTATCCGCAAGATTTACTTGCACATGTGAAATATTTATAATCAAGCTCTTCTTTTCCTTTTTTAACTCTAAAAATTACTTTATAACTTTATGAATAGTTATTTTAGCCTGAATTTTTTTATTCAACCTAATTTATAAATTAGTCACGCTAATAAATGAATTTTATAAATAAAGTTTATTTATTTAAAAGTATAAATCAATTTAATTTACAAACTGCTTTAAAAAAAATTCTTTTTGAAATTCCTTATTGCATACATTGTTGTAACTAGCCCATATTTTTAGCTGAATTTTACGAAGGTTAAAATTTTAAATTTATCTAGGAAAATATTTTTTTTAATTAATAGTAACAGCTAATTTTTAAAACTATTATACTATCAATTTATAAGCAGACATGGTTAAATTATAATTATTATTCAAGGAAAATAAATAAATAAATAAAAGTTTTTCTCAATTTTTATTTTATCTATAATAATAAAAGAAAGTTTCGCTCTCTGTGTGTATGTGCCTGTCTATCTGCGATGGCTAGAAAAATATTCTAAACATGGAAGGCTAAAAGTTTGTGAGAGGTTAGTCTAAGACCTTTCCTGGTGCACCTGAGACTCAGAATTTTAAATTTCTAATAATTAGCTGAGTTATTAATTAAAAATTACAAAGAACTATCATTAAAAACTGCTCTCCATTCTTTTGAGAACGTAAGAGCGCTCGTACATGCGAAGTTACCCTATTTACCCATCAGGAGGAAATGAAGTTTAGAAAAAAGGAATTTTGGGGGTATTTTGTCATTACCGTATATACTCGTGTATAAGTAGAAAAATTTTAGACGCAATTTGGGAGTTGAAAATGGGGGGGGGGGGGGGGTCGACTTATACATGAGGTAGCAAAAAAAAAAAAAAAAAAAAATCGCAGATAATCGGCGAATGGGCTAGTCTTTTAAGTAATCACATGATAGATAAAAGCGGACAATGGTCATTTCCTTACGATTTACAAAAAAAAGCTGAACTAACAATAATGTCCCTGTGATTGTTCAACACCAATTTTCTCTTGGGACAGAATTCTTTTACAGTGTCATCCCTTTCAACCTTTTTAATTCCCTTTTTAAAAAGAATGCAACTTGAGAATGCTTCTCGATATCTCTCCTAAAAGCCCTACAATACAAAGAAGTACTATATTTTAGCTTTAGCAGTATGTAAAGTTGTTTACCCTTGTAAATAAGGCTTGAATTGATTTTTGAAAGAATTTTTCTTTTTTAGTATCAATGAATTAAAGTGAATAGGTTTCAAAGTAGTTTAAGCTTCTTCAGTTTTATATAATTGTACAGAATTTTAAAATAAGTCTTATTAAAAACGTAAAAAAGTTTACTAATTTAATGATTTTTTTTTTTTAATCCTGGATTACAAATCATTATTCGACATACTGCCAGAAATGTGGTTCGACTTATACACGAAAATTGATTTTTTTTTTTTTTTTTTTTTTTTTTAATTTTGTTTAAGAATTGAGGGGGTCGACTTATACACGAGTATATACGGTATTTATTGACTTCCATCGGCGAAACTGCTTAGTAAATTTAAAAACGGAAGACATATTCTAAAGGATGGTCTCTTACGTCTGGAATGCTGCAATCAATTCAAAAAAATATTGCAGATAACCCTTTGAAAAAAAAAATTAAAAAGGGTCGTCTTTCCGAAAAATGTTTTTCTCCCTTATAGCAACGTCCCTTTAGGGCGCATTTTTAGAGTTACCAACAAACCGAATAAGTATATTATACTTTCAATTCAATATATTTTCGCAATTTTTTTCTTTTAAGATATAAATTTAGACAAAATTAATTTAAAGAAATAAAATGATACAAATTTGAGGTACATTTAAAGTTAATATTATGGGACCGGGCGACGCCGGACGGTTCAGCTAGCTTTAATTAACATTTCCTTCTTTAATTTATTTTAGAACATAAACTTTATGTCTCAAATCTTTATTTTTATTTCATTAAAAATATTAAACGGTATAAGCTTATTGCTACAGGTGTGTGTGTGTGTGTGTGTGTGGGGGGGGGGTCACATCAACTTAATAAACTGGGGCAAAAAATAAAAATTATTATTTTTTTTTTTTTTTTTAGAAAATGGGAAAAATAAACTGAAAAAATAACAGGCTTTGAAAAACATCAGAGTATTAGTAAATAAAATTCTCCATAAAAATTTTAATGACTTTTCCAATCTCCCTTTGAATTCCGCTATTTCTATCTAAAATAAAAATTCTCGTAAATAGCTGAAACAATAAAGAATAATAAATTTTTGTAAAGGAGCTCAAAAATTAAAAAGATTTAAAGATTTTCTCCAATGCTTTATTTAAAAAGTTAATTTAATTTAATTATTGTGCTATAAAACTGGGTACTTTTTTAAAATGTTGAAAACAAAACTGATTTTGATAAACCGTAAAACTTTATAAATAAAAACTATCAAAAAAAATCTTTTCCTATTAAGTTTAGCAGCTTCGTTATGCAATTTCACATTATTATAAAAGGCTGAAATAATAGAACAATTACTCATTCCTTTAATAAACCATCAAGCCTTAGATAAAAATTTCTTTCTTTCTTCTTCTTTTTTTTAAATATTACAATTTAGTTAAACTCATTCTGAAACTTCCATTGTTATAAAAAGCTGAAACAGAAAAATAACTTTTCTCTTTATAAAGCATAGAGCTTTAGACTACAAAATATCTTAAAACAATCAAAGATCCTCCGCCACTTTGAATATTTTTTGATAAAATTGGCTGTGTCAAGCAATCTTGGGGATGGGGATTTTTGTTTTAAAAAAATATAAAATATGATTGAATATCTTTAAAAAAAATTTCTTTTTTGAGTTCAACTCTTTTCTTTTTATAAATTTGTAATTTTTGTAAAAATCTTAAACAATAAAAAATAGCGTAGAAAAAATAAGTAGTATATATAAAGCATGAAAGGTTTCAATCAAAAAATATCTTTAAAAATTTTTTCCCCTCTAACACTTCTCAGTAATACTTTCGTTGTCGAAAACCTCTGAAAAAAGAACCCCGATTTTTATAAACCGTAAGGCATTATATATGAAAAGAAATAATATATTTCTTCTACTTTAAGTATGAATATTTCGTTAATTACAGATAGTCCATGTCCCACAGTATTCAATCAGTGTTTCACAGAACTGTAGAATCTAAAATTACTTTTAAAATTCTTATTATTTTTCCTTTTTTTTCAAATATTTCTTAACAAAACTAGTATTGCTAAGACTGTAAAGAAAAACTGATTTTTATAATCTATGAAACTTTATATATAAAAAATTATCTTTGAATATATTTTCAATTTATTCGTCAAAATGTTATTATTAAATCAATAAAAACACCCGAAACAATAGAAAATTAACTTTTCTTTCGTATAAATAATTTAAGCTTTAAAAATATTCCTTTAAACTATTTATTTCATAAAATCGGTGCTGGTTTAAAAACTAAAACTTTTTAAAAGTATAAATCATGTAGCATTAAAAATAAAAAATTTCTCAAAAATTCCTTAAAGATTTTCTAGACATACCTTCAGACTAGATATTTCTGTTTGAAACTGGCATTGTCACATATCAATAAAGTTTGAAAACGAATCAATACAGGCTAAATATAATATGTAAAAATATATATTTATTAAAATTTCTGCACAAAGAAAAAGCAAAAATAAACTCATTTACAATAACAATGATCATAAATTATATGTCAGAATAAAATATAAATCCGTAATTCAGTATTCCAACATTCTCACAGTGGACCAAATAATGTATGAAATCAAACTGAAATTAATCACTCACCAGGGGTCGATCAGGTTTTTATTCTTGGGGTCCATTTTGTGAAAAGTAAAAGTTATTTTTGTGAATTTTATTATATTTTTGTAAAAAATAACATTTTGTAACAAAAGTTGAAATCCAGTTACTCAAATTTAAACCAAGAATTTATTAACAAAAACTTCTTTAAATCCCCTTGTTAAAGTTTTGTTTTTCGAGAACTGGTTTTAGTTACAAATTACACATTTTTAAACAGTTTTTATGAGAAAAAAAAAATTACGAAGGGCGCCTATTTTATTAAAAGGAATTTTGTGAAGGGGCCTGTTTATTAAGTTCATTTTTGTGAAGGGGCCCATTTTATGAAACTTATTTTTGTGAAGGGGCCCATTTTATTAAATTTACTTTTGTGAAAAAGTTCTAAATAGACCCCAAATTTTGCCTGGATCGACCCCTGATTACTATTAAACAATATCATGTTTGGGATTTATCTTATAAGTTACAATTACAAAAAAATAACACAATATCAAATTACAAAGCGAATCATAGTTACTCAAATAATATGGTGAAACAAATCAAAAATTCATCATAATAAAAATTCGTAATCAAAAATTCCTCATAAATCATATCGTAATATAAAATCATCATAGAAATTATAATTACAAAATAATAAAAGCAATAATTAAATGTTGATAAAACTGATATAAAATATTCATGAAATATTTCTTGATCACCATAGAATTTTTAAAATAATAATTTAAGGCTTGTTATCAGTTAAAGCGCAAATTCACATCTTTAATGCTAAACCTATGGGCTTGGAATGCAACCGTATTTTTCAAATTTCTACTCATAAAATTAAAATTTTTACCTTCTGTATTCTGTATGCTCTTCTTGAAGAAGGTTTTGTTCTTTCTTATTGGCCAAAATATTTCTAAAATATATATTTAATTTTATATTTTAAGGCTTTTCTCAAATCAAAAAGAGCAACTTTATGACATAAGTTTTAATTTATTTTTGTTCGGAAATGCCTGAAACTAGCAGGTGTTCAGAAACTTTTTTTTTTTTTTTTTTTTTTTTTTACCTTTTAAAAAATATTGTCAAAGTGGGCGTTTTGAACCGAGTTTCTGCGCGAAAGAAGAATAACCACTCATGGAAGGGTGAAAAATTTTTTGTCACGTGATCAAAATCGCTTATAACTCAGTGGGTAATTTATTTATCAAAAAATGGAAAACACAGTTCGATTCCAAATCGCTTCCATAGTCAGGCCTTTCAATTTTATATGTTTCCTTTAAAAAATAAATTTGTAAATGTGTCAAAACGTTTGGGCGCTTGTTGAGCAGAGCAGCTGAGTGCAGCCTTAAGTGCTAAAATCTAAGTGAAGCAGGCGAGTTGTAAAATTTTAGCACTTTAAACAATATTAACAATGCATTTAAAAAATACTTTGTCCAATATAAAAGAAAAAAACACATACTTCAAGAAGAGCATACAGAAAACAGAAGGGGGAAAAAAAAAAAAAAAAAAAAAAAAACCGAATTAAATTTTTTAGGAGAAATTTGAGGAAAAATTTAGGAGAAATATAAAAAATGCGGATGCATTCCAAGCCCATAGGTTTAGCATTAGAGAGGGGAATTTCCAGCCTGACTGATGAGAAGCCTTACATCAATTTGGTTTAATATTAACGACATTTTCTAAAAGCTTGGACAGTCACGTAATTACAAAGATATACGTAAGAATTAAATTCATGAAATAAAAATCCTCATAGATATCATACCAATAAAATTTTCACATTTTAAAATCCTCATAAATATCATAATTACAAAATATTAATATCAATAGTAAAATATCTTAAAATAATTACCGGATATTTACAAAAACTTTCACGACTATGCCTTAGAAATCATAATTTTTTTAAAACTGCTTTACGATTAAATTAATTTAGTTATTTTTTAATGATATATTTTAAAATTGCAGTCAATGTTCTTATATAATGCATGAGGCTAGTAAAATGCAGCTAAAATCAAGCGAGAACAATTGCCATAGACATTATTAAAAAAAAAAAAAAAAAAATCATAACAAGAAAGTAATGTTGTTAAAACGGTTACTGAATATTCAAACAGTTTTTCTCTAGATGAGTTTATAAGAATATTTTCTAAATTAAGTTTAACATTTTTTAATACTCATATGAACTATTACTGACATGGAATAAAATCATCATTAATACCATAATTACAATGAAATGATAGAAATGTTTTGGTATATAGTCACATTACAAGATGATCTTTACATATATATTTCAGTTGAATTTAAGAAAATAATGTATATTCTATCAGACTAATTTTTGTTGGGCGCTGTTACTATTTAATCAGTTACTAAAAAAATAATTTTTACTGATAATAATCAAAAATTTCAAAATATAAAAATAAATAACATAGCATTTTTATGACTTAAAATTCTGAAATATGAACTTGATGTTTGGCGATACAGTACAGTTTAGCAAATGAGATACACAAATTTTTAAATTTAATAAAATGGTAATTTTTGGCTATAAATTTAACAGATGAAATCAATGAAGTATGAATTGTAATAAACAGAATAGTTTTTATGACTTAAATCATAAAAAATAAACTATGATAAAAGATGTAATTTGACAAGAGAAATGAATAAATTCGTGAA
Source organism: Maratus speciosus (assembly GCA_963932465.1). Classification (NCBI taxonomy): domain Eukaryota; kingdom Metazoa; phylum Arthropoda; class Arachnida; order Araneae; family Salticidae; genus Maratus; species Maratus speciosus. Next base: position 464,461,442 of record OZ010791.1, read on the forward strand.
ATTTATGAAACTTAACGTAATGAAAAAATAATGTATAAAAAGCATTGAACTTACGATAACCGTGCGAATCAGCGGGTGCTGAACAAAAAATTACAGCTAGCTCACAGATCCTTTACTAAAACATAACCAACACAAGGCTGAAATTATCACATAAAATGAAATCATATTCATTTAATATCCAGACGAGCAATACCCTCGATACAGTCAGATAGTTTACGATTAATGAACTTTTGAATTGAAGCTGTGAGTTTGTAATCTTTCAGTTTTTTAGCTACAACCAAAACATTTTTTATGTCCAATGATTCCATATTTTCTTGTAAGATTTTAGAACATGTATATTTCAAAGGTAATACGTAAAATGTCTCAGCAGCTATATAAATGTCTAAAATTTCGTCAGTTTCACTTGTCAACAGTTTTCCACTGTAGATGTAATAAAGAACCGTCCGCAAAACATTACTTTTCATTTTGAGCCATGAAAGGTCTAAATATTTCACACTCCCAACAACTGTCGTTCTTTTAATTAACTGTCGAAAAACATGAGATCTTGCGCACAGAATATTCGTATGAACTGGAAATTTTTCATCATCGCAAATTATAGTAATATCACTGTAAATTCCAGTTTCAAACAAAGTTACAATTTCGTCAGACAACATTTTGTAATGCTTCTCGGAATCAATGCGTATGTCAGAACGCACCTTTTTTCTATCTATTGATAACATTCTTGAACCCATCATAGGAATGTAAAAATTGCATAAAAGATGAAGGTTTCCGTCGCAAGTATATGCAAAATCGTTTAATATGTTTCTAGGCAAAAAGTTTTCAAAGCTAATTGTCTCAGGTAAACACCTCCTTCTTTGTAAATGTTCAGAGTTTCCAGTTGAATTCATAACAGCAACTTCAACATACGAAATTTTTGGAAATTTTTCTATTACACCATCAATAAATACTGAAATATAACCACACATTCCACTTATGCGTGTTGCAGAAAATTCCTTAACAGAAACCCGTTCAGATGTATCGAAATCTTTTTTGATACTTGGAGAGCTGATTATAAGATCTGAATCTGCAATTAGTTCAACGGGAATAACATATTCAAATTTATATTCTTTCATTTTGAATTCCGAGCACAATTCAAATTTATCAAACTTATAATATTCCTCTAATTCTTTAATACCAAAATAGTCTATGCATTGTAGAATCGACAATGAAGGCTTTCGAAGAACGTGATCTAGATTACCAGTGTATAAATATCCAAAAACCTGTTTTACAGCCTTCATATCTAATTCAGGCAATTTTATCTCAGAATCATCTGTTTCAATTGCTCTTTTCAACCCCTTGTTTCTAGAATACAGAATCGCTTTGTGGGCTTTTGCTGGGAATCCACCAATACGTAATTCCAGGTCACATTTTTTGTCGACTCTGTACAACACTGTCAAATCTTGAGATAAAGATTTCAAACCCAAATCATTTGACCTTTGATATACTTGGCTATGTAAGAAACTCACAAATATTACGCTTCGAATGATAAGCGTATCCTCAGCACTATATTCCAAAAGTTTATCAAGTTCATCTGCATCACATATTTCTATTTCAAGAGAATTTTTCTTTTGGAAATCGGATTCTACTTCATCTTCAGATCTCCCGATGTCACACGGAAAAAACAACCTCCAAGTCACCCATATTGGTTCATGAAACGAATCACTCTCCACTTTTACTAAAGAAGCCCATACAGTGGGTTTCTCGTCAGTATTCTTTGGCTGTAGAAATAACCGCCATTTAGTTGAGTACTTTCCGTTTACAGTAAAGGATGGACTGCCAATCACCCAATTTCGCGTACAGGTCGCTGCAAAATAATTTTTCACTTTCCATATTATCCTAATAAAACCAAAATCCCTCATTTTGGTTAGTTCACCGTCTACCTTCATGGCTTGATCCGGCATAAAACTTCAGTACATCAAATTAGATACAATATATAAGTAAAACAAGCTGCGATGATCAGTCCATTCAAACTATTTTTTTCCAACAATCTCACTAATCCTCTGAACTCACGAGCAAGCAAGTAGGGACAACTGCACTGCTTCTGCTTCATAGAAACGAAATGTGTCAATAAAAGGATTGCACCTCAAGCTAAGACTGGTTCTTCGTGCTGCCAATAAAAAAGATCCCGACACTGGGTATTTATGGACATTGGTGAAATAGTTAACCCTGTTTTAAAAAACGTCCAGAATGTACCTTCACCACGTATATGTCATTGTTTGCAATGAATCGTAATATCAGAGCCACTCTTCTGACAATACTTACAACAGGTGTGTCTACTAGAGAAGTTCAAGGTGTGAAACTAAACTCCCCTCATGGGATTACCGTCCATCACTTCTTATCTTATCCATTTGTATTGTTATCTGGGTTAAACGTGGGAGATCTTTTAATGAAAACGAACATGTTTTTATCTGTTGTTTAACTCCAGTTTAAATTTAAGAAATGTTATTTTAAGCCCTTGAAATTAAATTTAAAATTTAAGAGTAAACAAATGAAAACTTAGTGACCAAAATTAAATATTTCTTAAGTATACACGGAAATTTCTGGTCAGAAAATATATCTTTACTTTGTATTTCCGTGTATGATGCATCTATTTTTCAAAGTTTCTGTTACCAACTGTAACTATTTAAACACAAAATAAAATTTTAGTTTAAAAAAGAAACGCAATTGCGCGATCATATTTATTAAACATTAGTAAATAATATTAGTTTTGGATTATAATGAGAAGTTAATGATCTGATTACTTTATATATTAAATTCATATTTATTTATGTGATATATCTATTTTTAAATGCTACTATATTATTTAACTGACCTAAGAAAAAAAAAATATTCTATAGCATCCATTACAGATGAGATTTTACATCATGAAAATAAGATAACAGCATCGCCATTTTACTTTAATAATAATTTTCAGAAACTAAGATAAATTAGATATGTAATAATTTTCAGAAACAAACATAATAGCTTTACGATTTCATTAATTACTTGACTGTTAATAATAGAACTGACTCGGCGTATAATTAGCTCTCCCGATTCTCTAAAAATATTATTATGTAGAAAAGTTATATAGAATTCATTAGAAAATTTATTTCAAGAAAATGCTTTTGAAGATTGTTGCAGTTCGGTGGTCCTAGGCTTGTTGGCCTATTTTTTTTTCAATATTTTTTATTTTATTAAAATTTTATTATTTTTTTTAGTTCGTGCAATCAGCAAATCTTAAAGCTTAACTGCGTATGAGAAAAATGTAACAATAATAATTGATACTAGTTTCTATATGAAGCTGAGAAGGATACCAAGTCACTGTCCAATCCACAGTGCCAAACTGTCCCATCAAATGGGGTAGGTCGACCCTCTAAATTAATTTGATTTTCGTAGAAACAATTTCTAACAGAAATAATAATAATAATAAACCCATTAAAAATATCAAATGTAATTTTAATTTGGTACATGAAAGATACAAAGGAAAGACATTTTGTTCACCTTAAGGGTGTATTCCGATCCAAACTGCTTATTTTCTGATTCATTTTAAAATTAATTTTTGCCCTCAAACGCATCAAACTGGGAAATTTTCTTATTTAGAAATTATATAATGTGCCGTGCTTCTTAATTTTTTGATAAATGCAGAAAATACTGTAAAAAATGCTGTCAAAGTGGGCGTATTGAACCGAATTTTCCGAAGCGGGCGATCTGGGAATGAAAAAAATGGTCATACTGAGAAAATAATTGTTTTAAAATCAAATTCTAATTAATTGAACTGAAAATGAAATCACACGGCATGTTAAACATGTCTCCAGAAATCACCCCAGCAAGTTTCATGTTTTTACTTTTAAAAATGAGTCTGAAAATGTCTCAGAAAATTTCGAGCTGTTGAGGGTGGAAAAATATTTTTTCGAATACACCCTTAACTACTGCCTTCATAGATGTCTTTGTCATCATCACATATGATTAGTATGCCGAACGTTTGCACCTGGTACATTGAATCCACTCTTATCTTATTTGTCTTGTAATTAATACCGCCCTGACCAGTAACACACATAAATCTCCAATTTTTTAGGCTTATGAAGCGGGTCAACATACCCCGGATTAATTGGGCCTACTTGCCCCATATCATCTTTTTTTTTTTTTTTTTTTTTTTTATCGTCGTATGTAATGTAATTAAGCTTTGAACAACGGTGTTTTAGATTGCTATACACCAAAGTGAACTTTAATTTAGATACAAATCAGAAAAGATTATTTGTAAGTGAAAAAAAAACAAACCTAACTGAGTGAAAAATTTTAAAATTTGACATGATGAAATGATTTTCGTCTGAATGCTTTTTTGCTGCTGGCTTTGTTATTGGTGAACGAAGATGTGATAAGACACATGTTGCTTTTGCTCTGCTAATAACGTCTACCGGATAGCTTGAAAAATATCTGGAATGGACCAACGTGCCCGTATGGTCAAGATGCCCCCCCCCCCCTCTAACCTATATCTTAATTTGAATTAACAATGCGAATATTTCGAAGTTTTAAAAGGCTTATAATTTAGATAGTGTTTTATAGCTGAATTTATTCATTAAAATTATTTTTATTTTATGTCTACAAATATGATAAACATAAAAATAGTACGTATACTCTGCATTTATAAAACTTGAAACATTTTTATTTAATCTTTGAAAGGGAAAAAATGTGGCATTTTAATCAAACATTTGAAATTTCAATTATGAATCACTTTGGCAAAAACTGTCATTTTACTTTTATTTCTATAGTTTAAATCCTGCTTTCAAAGGATTATTATTTAATTAATATGAATCCGTTTGTATTTTTTTCTCTGATAATTTAAAAATCAAAGCATGAGTAGTCACTGTGAAACATAAAAAGAAATCTTAAATGAATTTACTCGACTTTCTGAATACCGGTGCATGTGTGTGTGGGAGGTAAAGGGGGGGGGGGGGTTATTTAAATTTCTGACACAATTGAATCGAACATTGGACTTCCTGTTTTGAGACTAAAGAGGTTATATCTTTGCAACTACTGCATGATTATATCGCAGAAATATCTATCACATATACTTAATACCATTTTTTGGTGATTTTTCCCTAACAGAATTGGTCTCAAAATAGTTTGAAAAGGGTTAAACATGGATTAAGGAGATTTTCAAATCTAAATTGGATATTTTATGACACATTTTTAAATTAAATTTTGTTTGCAAATGTATAAAATTATCAGGTGGTCCTATTTAGAACTTATGTAATAGAAAAAATTTTGTATTATTTAATAAAGGCAGAATATCTTTCAGAAAATTCTGTCAAAGTTGGCCTTTCAAATCGAATTTCCGGACACGACAGCGCGGGAGAGGAAAAGACTATTGTCGCGAGACAACAATTGCTTATAACTCACGATTTAATTAATTTAACGAAAACTGAAAAAAAAAACTTTTCGATTACAAATCACTTCAATAAGTTACATTAATTTTGAGGAACTTCACAAAACGTCGATTTTTTTACATTTTTCTTAAAATAAATTTTGACATATACAGTATATTTTTACAAAATGTCGTATACAGATACAATAATTAAAACTATGCGAACATTGCTGTTTACGTCATCCATTCCCTTTAGAATGATTCAAAACTGCAGTCTTTAATTAATTTTTTTTTTATTAATGTTACTGTATTTTTAAGTATGTCATAATGCCATTTTATTTATTTTTTTCTGAAACCATCTCTATGAAAACCTGATCCTTACATAGAACCACGGCCAAACTCGATTACAGTGCTTCCTTCCGCTTTGGCCGTGATAGAACACATTTCTAAGGAAAATACCCAACAAAATCTATTTCAGAATGTCCAAAATTGCAGAAGTGTAGTTTAAAAAAATTTTTAATTAATTTAAAATAAAATTTCAACGTTTACTACAAATCTTGCATTACTTTATTAAATCCTTTCCTTTCGTAAAACCATTGAACAATGTTTCAATAAGATTTTGTAAATATTTAAATAAATTTAAAAAAAAAAAAAACCTGGAAGTGTTATGCTTTTGAGTTTATAAATGTGTCAGAAAGTTTCGCGTTGTTGAGCGGGGGAAAATATATTTTTCGAGAACCAACTTAAATACCTAATCCAATGACCGATTTTTATAAAAATCGATAAATTTCTTGCAACAGTGGTACACAACATACATTAACCAAATGAGAGCCCAATCGAAAATACTGTTTGAGAGTTATACCGTGTTGACTCTCGCACATACAAATCGTGATAGTATTTTGCTTACATTATGTTTTCAGAAAATATAACAAGTCGAAAATTGTACGTCAAACACGGCAAATAATAGTGGTGCGTTCGTACTATAACAAGTTTTATAAATATTAAGATCTTGGTGTAATAGCTATTGTGCACTGTTATGAAGAAATGCATAAATACAAAATTTATTACGACATGCATATTAAATTCAGTAATACACAAATAATATGACACCATCTTAAATAGGGCGTAATCAAAATAGCAATCTAGAATCATTACCTATCGTGGGATGTCACCGAATTAATTACGTATGATATAGGATTTAATAGAATGAAGAAAACTTTTATTAATATCTTTTTAAGTTTTGATTCAATTTTCCAAAAATTTGAAATGACGTGACAAAATTTTGCAACGATTATATATATTAAATTTCAAACCATTCGGTTGGGTAGTTTTTGCGCTGTTATGTACGGTCAGGTGGGCGGATCAGACGAGACGACTGTAGAGGTGCTACGTATTTATATAATTACGAATGCACCTAATAAAAATATCAGTAGAAATATATTTCCTTAAGGCTGTTCTCAAATTCAAAGGAGCTATTTTCTGACACATTTCTGAATTCATTTTTGTTTATAAACGCATGAAATTGAAGATGGTCTTATTCAGAAACGACGTTTTCCATTGTTTGGTAAAGGAAGAAGATTTTTCAGAACATACTGCCAAAATAGGCGTTTTGAACTGAACTTCTGACGCGGAAGAATAGGGGAAAACTTGTCGTCACATGACAAGAATCGCTTATAACTCGATAAGTAATCTATTTATCAAACAATGGAAAACACTATTCGATTCCAAATCGCTTCAATTGTCAGGTCTTTTATTTTTTTGCCTATATGTTTAAAAATGAGCCTGAAAGTTTCGTGTTAATGAGCTGGGAAATGGAAAATCGCCAACTTCTATAAATACATAATATGCACTATAAAATACACATTGGTACAGTCGTGGAAAAGAAAAAGTAAACATCCCCTACTAACCCTGTAACAAATTATTGTAGAAGAAAGTTACTGGTACCAAGCGATTGGAAATAAAGTGTTCTTTAAAATGATGTATATAAAATTTTCTTAGGGGCCCATCTACATATCAGAAAGAACCCAAACTTTTTTTTTTCAATAGCAATACCCCAAGTTTGACTCCCTAAATAAATTCTACGCCCTTTAATTAACCTAAAAACAAATTTTCATGAAATTCGCGCGATTAATTTCAGAGAAATTAACTATTTTAAAATAAACATATTTTAGGGGTTGTATCCAAATTGAAGTTCGGTACTCTGATGTTGAAATGCTACAAAATGACTATGGAACTTCTATTAATGTATTATTTCTTGCCAATAGGACTATTTCGCTCGCTTAATATGTTTCGACTATTGCTAGCCTAAATTTTTCAATAAATTGAGTAATACATTATATTTTAGAAATTATACTTTCATTTTGCCTTAAAGTTATTTTTAGTAGCAAGAAGAGAAATACACTTCCGTATAATTTCTTGTTTGGCTACTCAATTTTTTTTTAATAGTTTATTTGACAAATTCATTGTTACTCCTATTTATCCGCTCATAGTCAGTTTTCAAAAGAATTCTGAAGAGGACCAGAAAGATTTTGAAGTGATCACAAAATGTATCATTTGTTATGATTATTTTATAAAGTTTGAACCTTTAAAAATGTTGTACAGTTGTTCCGACAGGAAAATATCTATTATTACGGTCATAGGAACCGTAAACGTTGAGCCGGATCACCGATACTTGTGAAGGCAATAAAACTCTAACCCTGTGATGGTAAATCACTCTTATCTCTTATCTTATTCAATGGAGGGAGTCAAATTGACTCATTCTTCTATTCAGGGTTTTAAACTGAATGATCGCAAAACAGTTTTAAGCGTTTTTTCCTCAATAACTTTTGGACAACTTAACGGATTTACATGTTCCCGTTTTTTAAAGAGCTGAAATTCTACACAAACTATACTTAAAAAACAAATAACAAAATTTGTTTTTTCCGGTTATAACAAGAAATACATTTGTATGGATTTTGAAATTTTCATTATATGTTTTTAAATTTGTTTTAAAAATTTTTTTTTTCAGGTTATAATCGATATAGACAACGTAAAAAGCTCTATAAAAACAAGTAGGTAAGTGTGATCACAGATCGCACAGACGGTTTCGTTTAATATTCCTTTCAAAACACTTTCTCATTTTGCAAAATCTGTTAGTTCCACATTTCCCAACCAGGAAGCGCACTCTATTCTAAACAAACCTGTATCCGAACGAGACTCTGTTTCACAAACTATCCGTAGATCGTAGATATATTAGTCGAGGGGATCGAGCCCATAGCACCAGAGATAGATAGGCGTCCCCTGGCGGTAAAAATTGGAACTAAAATATGTACGGCTATGGTGCATAATATGAAAGAGTGGTCAAAGGAGTGTCGGCAAAAGTTAGAAAAGGGCACCCCGAGTGAAAAGGGTGCAGGTTAGAAAAATAGCTAAAAATACAGAAGTTAGAGCCCGGAGAGGTAAATAATATAAGACGTTTTGAAAATGCTATGATTTTTCGTGTGATCGCAAGTGTTCTGCTATATGCAAAATTTCACATCTTCAACTTAATTAGGGGCTGAGTTAGAAAAATTGCTTAAAATACATAAGCTAGAGCCCAGAGGGGTAAATAAAAGACTTTTTCAAAATTTTATGATTTGAGGTGTTCAGCTATAAGTATCCAAAATTCCAAGCCTTTAACTTAATTAGGGGCTCAGTTAGAAAAAAAAAAAGCTTAAAATACACAAGTTAGAGCCCAGAGGAGTAAATATGACTTTTTCAAAATTTTATGATTTGCCGTTTGATGTGAGGTGTTCAGCTATAAGAATCCAAAATTTCAAGTCTCCAACATATATAGTTTCTGAGAACGGTCTCTGTGACAGACTATACTTATACAGACTTATAGTATCTGTGACAGACAGACAGAGGAGTGAGATCTAATTAAATGACGACTCAAACATATAGAACCTGAACTTCAAAATCGTGGAAAAATTTGGTTTGCAAGATTAATTTTGTCGTACAGCATTAAAATTTTTGTTTTTTTCTATTATTTAAGACATTTTCTATAAAACATAGATTAAATTCAAAAAATAAATAATACTCTAAATTAATTACAGGCTTCTTAATCAAACTTCAGTCAATTTTTGTCACTTTAAACCTCCATGGTCCTCTTAGCGGTGTCACGAAACGCCAAAGAATCGGTGCTCCTTGCTGCCACATATGTAGTGGGAAAACTTGTTTTACAGGCAAAGTTTTGGTTTTTAAGTCTGTTTTCAATCTCAAATACAAACGGGCTACTTCCTGACACATTTTTTAAATTTATTTTTGTTCGGAAGCGGATGGAATTGGCAGGTGTTACTATTCAGAAACTATGTAATCGAAAGACTTTTTCATTTTTTTTGGTAAAAGCAAAAGGTCTTTTAGAAAAAGCGACTCAAAAATATAGAACCTGTACTTCAAAATCATGGAGAAATTAGTTTTGCAAGATTAATTTTGTCGTACAGCATTATTTTTTTTCTATTATTCAAGGCATTTTCTATAAAACATACATTCAAAAATAAATAATACTGTAAATTGATTACAGGCATCTTAATCAAACTTCAGTCAATTTTTGTCATTTTAAACCTCTCTGGTCCTCTTAGTGGTGTAACGAAATGCCAAATAATCGTTGCTCCTTGCTGCCCCATATGTAGTAGGAAAAACTTGTTTTACAGGCAAAGTTTTGGTTTTAAGTCTGTTCTCAATCTCAAATACAAAGGGGCTACTTCCTGACACATTTGTTAAATTTATTTTTGTTCGGAAACGCATGGAATTGGCAGGTGTTACTATTAACAAACTATGTAATCGAAAGACTTTTTCATTTTTTTTTATTAAAGCAAAATATCTTTTAGAAAATACTGTCAAAGTGAGCGTGTGGAACCGAATCTCCGCACACAGCAGCGCGGGTAATGGGAAAAACTTGTCGTCACATGACAAGAATCGCTTATAACTCGATAAGTAATTTATTTATCAAAAAATGGAAAACGCATTTCGATTCTAAATTGTTTCAATAGTACCATTTTTATGCCTTTATGGTTAAAAATGAGCCAGAGTGTTTCGTGTTGTTGAGCAGGGAACTTGACAACCGCCTTAAGTCTTGTTACAGGGTGAGTAGCAACATTTTAGTCTTAAAAATAAGCACCTGTAAGCACTTTATAAGCACATTTTTAGGGAAAAATAAGCACCCATTTATGTGCACAAACGCATCATTATCTATTCAATATTGAAGAAAAAGCTTAGCACAATCATTTTTTTTTTTTTTTTATTCGAGGTTATTCAGATCTGCCAACCTTTCAGTATGATAAACAGTAGCATACCAATTCTTTAAGGTGGATGTTTATTACTGGAGCCTTATCAAATCATTTGCTTTATTTAAATGGTAAGAACCATATTTTAAATTAAGTAATTTCCTGTGACCGATTGCAGAGATCAGTGATCTGCTGAATTTCCAAGCCTATTTGATCTAATATTATCTTTTTTTTTTTCAAGAAATTTAAAAAATGTAATTTTTTTAATGATCATTTGATGAAAATAGTTTCATTTTGCTCGATTGTTTGATAAATTTTGCATTTTTTTTTTTTTTTTTTTTTTTTTTGCCGCTATAGATTGCTGAAATTAGTGATTTTTTTTTTTAATTAATGAAATTCTGTAATTCCGCGTCATTTGACTAAATTCGCTATTTTTTACTGCAGTTAATAGATGATATTCGCTATTTTTTTACTGCAGTCAATAGACGAAATTCGCGATGTTCTTCACAATCATTTAGCGAAATTAGTGATTTTTTCCCATGATTGTTTAGTTTAACTAAATTCGTGACTTTTTTTAACAATCATTTGACGAATTTCGCTAATTGTTTTGATCGATCCACGGGTGATTCTGAATAGAAAAAAAATTCTGAAATTCACAACACATTTTCTGAAAGGTTACAGCAGAGGGGGGAGTGTGTGTGGAATCCACTCCTGGCACTAACTATGCATGTTTCCCGCGGGCCTTCGCGAAATTCGCGCTTTTTCGCGATCTTTTGATGAAATTTGAGTTTTTTTTTGTGATCTTTTGACGAAATTTGCGGATTTTTTAGCCATTCTTTGAAGAAATTTGCGTGCGTTTTGCAATTCTTTGAAAAAATTCGCGTTTTTTTCGCGATCTTTTGACGAAATTTTCGAGTTTGCAATCTTTTGACGAAATTTTCGGGGTTATTCGTGATCTTTTGACGAAATTTTCGGTGTTTTTCGCGATCTTTTGACGAAATTGCCGTTTTTTTCGCGATTCCTTGAAGAAATTTGCTCTTTTCCGCAATTATTTGACAAAGAATAATGCCTTTCGAAAAATAAATTAAGAGAGGGGATTAGCCCTCCCTTTTCACATCTTTATACTCGTGCCTTATCAGAATAAACCGTTATACCAAATTTGAAGCAAATTGGATAGAAAAACACATTAATCTAAATTATGAGGGTTATTAGCCCCCCGTTCCCCCCCCTTTATACTTAACCAATGAACCTCCAAATCTAATCAGGGAAGTGCCTTATCATAATAAACCGGTATAGCAAATTTGAAGCAAATCGGATAAGAAAACCCATTTATCTAAATTAAGAGGGTACTACCCCCCTTTATCCTTAAACAATGAACCTCCAAATCTAATCAGGGAAACACATTATCAGAATTAACTGGTATACCAAAATTGAAGCAAATTTGATAATTCTGCGTGAAAACCCATTTATCTAAGTTAACGGGGGGGGGGGGCTCAGCCCCCCGTACCCTTATACTTAACCAATGAACCCCAATCAGGGAAGCGCCATATGAGAATGAACCTAGAAAAAAAACTGAAGCAAATCGGATATTTCTATCCAGAGTTATCGCGTTACGTACGTACATACAGAACCTGCGGGCACATTAGCTCTCAGGCTATGATAGCCTGTGAGCCAAAAAACAAGAAGCCTTAATGGTGTCACGAAATGCTAAAGAACCGCTGCCCCAATTGTAGTGGAAAAACTTGTTTTACAGGCAAAGTTTGGTTTTTGCATATAAGGTACACAGACATTGACAGAAATACGACTCTGATGATAAATTCGGAAGATTTTGTGAATTGTTGAAAAATGGTTAAAGATTTTTTTACGGCTAATATAAGGAACAATTCAATCAACTATTCCTTTATAAAATCACCCCTGTTACCTATATTATAAAGGATAAATGTGTCCGTCCGTAACGCTGACGTTATTTTGACGGTGGCAACGCCAGACTTTCAAATTTAACTTTCACTGCAATTTTTTAGGGAATAAAATGTGCTTTCAATTTCAATTTGTTTGAAAACCGTATCAAAATTTGTTTGAAAACTGTATCGCAATTCACTCATTTTTTATTGTTTTTAAAATACGGGTAATTTTCAAGTATGCCTTTTTTAAAAAATCTATTTCTATCGCGGGCAGATGATTATGAAAGATAAATCCATTTGCTCTTATATTAATATAAATAGCTCAGCATTTGTTTCCAGTTTATATTCCATGACTAAATTAAAACATTCATCAATGAATAAATAAAACAATAAAATATAAATGAAACACAAATTTAAGATATGCAATCGAATTATACGATTAAACCACTGAAATGATCAAAATAAAAAAGGCTGATTGTAAATAGTGTAAATAGTACGCATAATTGTCATTTTTCATATAAGTATAATTTTTGTTATTTTTAGTGGGCGTTCTAAAAATATATTAATAAAATATCTATACTTTATACTTGGATTTATTTAAAAAAAAAAAAAAAAAGGTTTCACCTGTATTCTGTAACCCGTGAAGTCTGGGTTTATACTATTGTAAAAATAACAGCTGAAATAACAGATTTACCCTTATAAACCACAAAGCTTTAGAAAAAAAAAAAAAAAAAACCTAATCATTAATCAAATCTTGTAATTAATACTAGTAATTTTCGTAATATATAATCACATTATTTAGTACTTTGACTCATTTTTCCTATTTTGTTATTTTTCTTTTGTGTTTTTGTAATGTTGAATTCACACAGAATTTCCGAAAAAAAATTATTTGAGACTAAGAAAATGTAATTTTACAACTTTTTTCATTCAGTAATATTTTATTCAAAAATTCTGGTACAAATCTTGATTGTTATAAAATATATTCTACCGCCTTTCAAGTGGTCAAAGAAGAATTTCTCAAATGAACAAATATTAAGAATCTTTAGAAGTAATTTTATTTATTGTCACCGTTTTAAAAAATGATTACATGTATAATTAAAACTTGTTAAAACAAAAGATTTTATGAAGTAACTATTATATAGCATTATATACTATTATGCACTATTATACATGACATAGACTTAAGAGGCTACTTCAGTCAATTGAAAAGACCCATTCGTTAATGCTAATCCTATGGAAGAAATTTATAACGACATCTCGGTTGCATTTTAATATTTTCAAATTATTTTTTTTTTTTTGCATTGGATAACTGAGATCGATCTCTATGCAGGCCGTTTTTTACTTTTTCGATTTCGATTGCAGATTTTTTAATGAGGGTGCTTTCAGTTTCGAAACCGGTTCCCAAAATGAAAGTGTCATCATTAAAAATCACTGTAAATAAAATAGAAAGGTTAAAAAACGACCTTTGTACAGATCGATCTCAGCTATCCAATATAAAAAAAATCATTTGAAAATATTAAAATGCAACCGAGATATCGTTATAAATTTCTTCCATAGGATTAGCATTAGCGAACGTGTCTTTTCACTTGACTGAAATAGCCTCTTAATATGGTTTTGGAAGAAAATTCCTTTGTCTGTAATTAACATAAGAATATATGAAAGTATTAGTATGCATGTCATGCATAGACAAAAATTACTTTATAGTTGTGGTTTTGATTTTACTTATGCATAAAAGTCTAGGTTAATCTCTAATTACAATTTTTAACATATTTTTCTATTCTTTTCTTGGGAAGGGGAGTAACACAGGGCGAAAGTGAAAATTTAAGGTGACCAGATATCAGAGAAAACACTAGAAATTTTTACCCCCCCCCCCCACGTGCACACATCCACAAATAAATCTTTCTTTGCCCCCCCCCCCCCCCAAAGAAAAAACAAAAAGCAATGTATATATATATATAGATGGTTTTGTAATGCAGAAGCAATTTGAAATTGTTTTGTTGAATGTGTTTTCTCTAAATTTCCTGTTTATATATTCTTGAGATATAAAATTTTTATAAATGAAGTTCATTTATTCAGAAGTAATAAATCGAATTAATTTCTCCATTTTTGAGACACTGATTGCGTGCATCGTACCAAACAGATTGTCTTTGCCCACATTTTACTAAGTCAAAGTTTTAACCTATCTGGCAAAAAATGCTTTAAAGAGCTTATATATATATATTAATTACTCAACTATCCTCTTATAAAAACTATAATTCTAATACATAGCATTTAAATAGACATCACTACACCCTTATTTATATTAATATTAAAGCGAATTAAACGGTAAAAGAAAAAGAAAGTTTTTCACAAATGAGTATCTAGATTAAAATGTTTTGTTCAACAATTCTTTAACTTAGTAGTTTTTTTAATCATGAATTTCAAAAGAAAAAAAAAAATTCATCTCATTCGTTAACTTTTTCAAAAGCTATGAACTTATTCTCCTTATAAACCGGCAATTAACTAAATAAAGGGCGAAAGATTGGAATTAATTATATATGAAAAAGAATAAAAAACAAATAAACTGTAAAAACATATTTTTAAACGAACTTCAAATACAGAAATTTTCTCTAACTATCATACATATATATATTTATTTTAATGAAATTAGAAGGATATTATTTTCTATTATCTCTTTAAACTAGAAATTTATTTATTAATAAAAATTTACAATTTTAAAATTCTGTAGCATATTAAAAAAGCTTTTTTATATGCATATAAATTAAAAAAAATAAAAATTCTGGTCAAAGATCCTTAAATATTATTTTCTATATTTGTTTAAATTGAACTATTTTATCAGACATTCTTGTGAAACACTAGAACGGATTTATAGTGGGAAAAAACCCACGTTATAACAACGTCCATTTCAGCTAATTAATATAAGATAAATATCTTAAAATTGCCAATAGTTAAAAAGATTAATATCAGCTATTCAGAAATTTTAAAAGATTTTTATCTTATGTTAATTAAATGAAATGGATGTTGCTTCCCTTCTCTATATATACTACGATGATTTAAAAAAAATACTCCGCAAATATTGTTAAAGTAATAAAGTATTGCACAAGTAATTAATAGTGGAAAACTGGAAATATTTATGATTATATATAATCACAAATATTTCTGTTTTTTCAATATTTATATGATGTACAGAGTTTAACTGTATTTTCAATTCCTTGTCTAGCTTGATATTATAATATATTTTGGATATTTTTTTTTTTTTAATAAAGGATAAAACTTGATTTTTAATTTATATATTCACAATTGTAAATGAGCATCTGTGTTGGTTTATAATGGTTATATATAATACATATATAAAGAAAAGGAGAAACAACTAATAAATTATGAATCTTTAGAAATAAGTATTATTAAATATTTTTCAAATACTTTTCTTAAAATTCAATTGATTATTTTTTATGAAATTGCATTGTTATAAAAATGAAAGCTCTGGCAATAATGCATATATGCTAAAAGGGACTATAGTTTAAGGGGGAAAAAAATCTTTTTTATAAGCTAGTTTCATACACCCAAAAAGATCTGGAGGATGCCACCGTTTTTACGCATGAAACTAGTAGGTATTCTTATTTGAAGGGGTGTTTTTTAAGCCTTTTTGATTACTGCAGTCAATTTTAGCATGTATATTTTTATTTTAATAACAAGTTATTTTTTCTTATGTAATTATAAGAAAAATATTCTGATTTTTTTAAATATATGTATACACACACACACACATATATATATACCGTATTTTATGGAAGAAACGCCGCACCCGTCGTAAACGCCGCACTTCTCAAATTGACCTGAATAAACTTAAAAATATCGTAATCGCCGCATCCATCGGAACGCTACTTTTGTCGACAGCGTCACATTGACCTAACTTTAATCAAAGTTTTCCGAGCAGTGCACGATACCTCGTTTTTAATATCTTAAGATGTCTGGAGTTTTATTTAAAATATTTAAATCCGATTTTAAAATTTTTTATGAATTTTTAAATTAAGGAAACTTAGTTTGTATTTAAAAAAATCATAAACGCCGTACTTGGAAAAAAATTAACTTTTAAACTCGTAAACGCCGCGGCGTTTCTTCCATAAAATACGGTATATATATAGATATATATATATAAATCACGAGACTTTAGAAATAAAAAAATCGATTAAAAAACCTTAAGCAGTTTCCAAATATATTTTATAAACTTGGTATTGTTGTAAAAACATGAAACTTTATGTGAAATTATACAAGTAAAAATTCTCTAAAGATCTTCAAATATTTTGGTCCATATTCCTTAAAATCAACTTTTGTAAGAATGACATTAGTGAGTACATGAAACATTACAAAGTGTATCAATAAAGACTCAGTATAATACATAAAATAAAAACATAATTTCTTCACAAAGAAAAAATACAATATTCATTTAAAAATGAAAAAGCATTATTATACATTAACAATGATCGCAAACTATATATCACTATAAACTATCAGTGCTACAGGTTCCTCAAGTTTAGATATGTGATTTTTTAAATTATGCGTAAAAATAAATTAATGTTGATCGTAAATAAAAAATATCAAATTTTAAAATTTTCTTGTGTGTACAAATGAAACCCAAATAATACAATAGAAAATTACTCAAAAATATAAACAA
Organism: Maratus speciosus; assembly: GCA_963932465.1. Classification (NCBI taxonomy): domain Eukaryota; kingdom Metazoa; phylum Arthropoda; class Arachnida; order Araneae; family Salticidae; genus Maratus; species Maratus speciosus. The sequence goes on from OZ010791.1 coordinate 464,478,644, forward strand.
ACTAACCTCACTTAAAGTTAGCCCGTATCATAATATAAAAATATCACAGTTCAATAGTTGCAAAACATTCATTAAAAAAAAAAAAAAAAAAAAAAAAAAAAAAATTGTTAAAATTACTAACAAATACTTATTTTTAAAAAAGACGATGATTTACAATATATCATTTTATCATAACAGTACCATTTCTTGAAATCAGCTTAGTGAATTATTAATGACACTTTTCTAAAATCAGGGTGAATAATTTATTGCAACGAAGTATGTAAAAATAAAAAGTATAACCAAAAATTGTGAGATAAAAATAATTATAACTATCATAATTATAAATTATGCAATTTAATAATAAAGTGTCCGAAATATTGTAATCGACTGTTCATATAAATTTTCACGAAAATGACTACGAAATCATAAAAATTTTTAAACTTCCATACCCTTTAAATCAAATTAGTTATTTATTAATGATATTTTCTAAAATCACAGTAAAAATAAATTATTAGGTTATAAAATTATTAGGAAATCCTCAAAATGTTTTTTTATATTTTAGAAAATATTGCTTCTTTCATTAAATTCTTAAAAAAATATGTCACTGTAGAAATATTATATTTAAACTTATTATTCAAACCATGCAATTTCATTGGCAATAGCAAGAAGTTTCAAAGTGAAATGAATCAAAATAAACTGTGCATAATTTTTATGTTTAATATTTGGAAGAATTAACCTGGTGTTTAAAGACTTAAAATGTATAAAATGAGATTAACGAATTTTCAAAATTAATGATACACGAATTGAAATAAGAAACAGAGTTTTAATGACTTAAAATTTAAAAAATTTAAAAACTTGGCGGTTTCGGAAATACAATTTAATAAATTAAACTAAAGATATTTTAAATATTGTAAACAATGTAGATTTTTTTTAAATTTAAATTATGAAAAGAAAACTGGATGATATGAGGTGATATCATAACAAATGAAATTATGAAAATTCTAATGAACTTTCAAATTTTTATAATTTAAATTTTAAACTTATTATACCATTACATTGAAAAAGGGAAAATATTTGGACTTACAAAAATCAGGAGAATGGTAAGCAAAACATCATAGTTCATATTCTCGAAATGTTGAATTCATATTATCTAAATGTAGATATGATCAACACGGTGCATTCAGTCAAATGTTTTACGACCAACGATCATTTTAATTAAAGATATGAGTTTGTAGTCTTTCACTTTCTCCGCAACTTTCAAGGCTTTTTTTATGTCCACCGATTCCACGTTATCTTGTAAGATTCTAGAGCATGCATATTTCAGTGGCAATATGTAAAATATCTCAGCAGCTTTATAAATATCTAAAATATTGTCCCTTTCACATGTCAACAGTTTACCGCTGTAGATATAATAAAGTACTGAGCGTAAAATATTGCTTTTCAATTTCATCCAAGAAAGATCTAAACACTTCACATTGCCAATAATTGTATTGCTTTCAATTAACTTTCGAAAAACATGAGATCTAGCCTTCAGAATATTAGTATGAACTGGAAATTTTTCACCATTGCAAATTAGAGTAATATCACTGTAAATTCCAGATTCAAACAAAGTTGTAATTTGATCTGCAAATATTTTGTAATGCTTCTCGAAATCAATGCATACTTCAGAAGGTATCTGCTTTTTATCTGTTGATAACATTCTTGAACCCTGAATAGGAATGAAAAAGTTGCATAAAAGATGAAGGTTTCCATCAGAAGTAAATGCAGCGTCTTTTAATATGGTTCTAGATAAAAATCTTCCAAAAATAGTTCTCACGGGTAAACACCTCTTTCTTCGTAAGTGCTGGCGGTCGCCTTTCGAATCCATAACAGCAAGTTCAACGTAAGAAATATTGGAGAAACATTCTTCTACACCTTCAATAAATATCGTAATAAAGTTACGCATTCCACTGACGCGTGTTGGAGAAAATTCCAATCCAGGAACCCGTTCAGATGGATTGAAATCATTTCGGATATTTGGAGAGCTGATAATGACATTTGAATTTGCTATTTTTTCGATGGGAATAACACATTCAAATTTATATTCTGTCATTGGAAATTCTGAGCACAATTCAAGTTCATCAGGCTGATAATACTCCTCTATTTCCTTAATACCAAAATATTTTACACATTCTAAAATAGATGATGAAGGTTTCCGAAGGACATAATCTAGATTACCAGTATATAAATATCCAAAAACACTTTTTATAGCATCCATATCTAATCCAGGCAATTTTATCTCAACCTCATCCCTTTCAATTGCTCCTTTCAACACCTTATTTCGAGAATAAAGAATTGCTTTGTGGGCTTTCGCTGGGAATCCCCCAGAGCCACCAATTCGAAAATTTAAATCACATTTTGTGTCGAGTCTGTACAACACTGTAAAATCTTGAGACAAAGATTTCAAACCCACATCATTGGATCTTTGATATGCTTGGCTATATTTGCTACTCACAAATATTTCGCTTCGAATTGTTAATGTATCCTCAGCATTACACTTCATAATTTTCTCTAGTTCATCGAGATCACTTATTTCTATTAAAAGTGAATTTTTCTTTTGGAAATCGGATTTCATTTCATCCTCCTTTCTGCCGATTTCAAATGGAAAAAACAACTTCCAAGTCACCCATATGGGTTCTTGCGGCGAATTACTTTCTTCTTTTACTAAAGATGCACAGACAGTGGGTTTCTTGCCAATATAGTTTGGCTGTAAAAATAACCGCCACTTAGTTGGGTTCTGCCCATTAACAGTAAAAATTGGACTATCAATTACCCAACTTTGCGTACAAGTTGCAGCAAAATAGTTTTTCACTTTCCATTCAATCCTACTAAAACCAAACTTCCTCACGTTTGTTATTTCACCATCCATTTTTATAGACTTCGACGAGGTAAAAAGTCTATATATAAAACTGGAATCAAATGTAAATGCTTTCAGTTATCAGTTAACACAAAGTGATTTTTTCTAAAAACCTCACAAGTCTTATGAGCTCACATACAAGCAAGTAGCGAAAACTATAATTCATACACCTCTTAGTTTAACAAGATGTGAAAAAATGTGCCAACGCATACATTGTCTCTCAGTCATAGACTGGATCTACCGACAGGGAAGAACATGTTTCGCCCCGACATTTCTGGGTATTGATATATTTTGGTGAAATAGTTTAATCCTTTTTAAATATTTAGTTAGACCTCCCTCATGTCAATTTCATTCTTTGGAGGGAATTACAATCAGAATCTGTTTTCAGATATATTACAATAGGTTTGAAAGAAAGTCTTGCCCAAACGGGATTACCATTAGCCATTTATCCTGTTTTGCCTTATCTGTTCTTAACTATATCTTACCTATTGTTAACTCAGATTAAATATGACAGAGACCGTAGTGAAAGCGAATTATTTATATTTCTATTCCTTTGTAAAACTATGTAAGAAAAGTTTTAAATACCTGATATTATATTTTAAAAACCTGAAAATGCAAATCAAAGCTTATTCACCAATATTAAATATTTCTTACTCGGATACTATAATTTCTAGCCCCGAAATGTATCTTTACACATAGATTTTATACTTAGAAGTATGGTACATCTATTTCTGAAAGTAACCAGATTGATTGTGTTCTCTAAACAAATAATTATATTTTCAGCAATCAAAGGGTTTAACAAATTAAGCACAAATGAAATTTTAGTTTAAAAAACACAGTAGCAGATCATATTTATTTAACATTAGTAAATAATTTTAGATTTGCATTTTGTAGTTTTTGTAGACTTTTTTTTTTTTTTTTTTTTTTTTTTTTTTTTAACAATTTTTATGTACTACTTATTCATGCACAAAAATTTTCTTATGTAGCTTTTTTATTTAAAGATTTCTCGTTCAATCCTAAGAAAATTAAAGGCGGGGATTTTAGAAATTTTACTATTGAAAACCTTAACAAGTCTGAAATTGTACGTCAAACGTGAAAAATGAGGTGCGTTCGTACTATATAACTAGTTTTATAAATATTCAAATCTTGGTGCAATAGCTGTCGCATTCTTATGCAAAAATGCATGAATACAAAATTTATTATGATTATATATATTACATTCAGTAATATGGAAATAGTATGACTCCCTCTTAAATAGGACGTAATCACCATGTCAACCTAGAATCATTACCTATCATGGGACATCATTTGAATTAATTACGTATGATAGGATTTAATATAATAAAGAAAACTTTTATTACTATCTTTATTTTAATACCATTCTATTGGGTAGTTTTTGCGCTGTTCTATGCGGACAAACGAACGGACCAGGCGACGGCTATAGGTGCTACGTATTTACAGACGTGTGAAAATTATTAGAATAATTGTGAAATTTACAATAAAAACTTGTTATATTAAAGAAATATTTAGAAAATATTGACACATTTAATATTTAGAGTCCATCCCCATGTTTTTTTATGAAAGAAATGATAGCATACTTGTCTTGGCATAATTTGTATGAGTTTTTGGCAATTAATTTGTATTTCGTTGTCATGATGCCTAATTTGGATGAGTGTTTCTATCAGGCTAGTCTTGTTTGTGATGTTGTATTCCTTTAATTATTTCTTTACAATGGCCCAAAGATTCTCTATGAGGTTCATATCTGGACTGTTTCCAGGCCATGTAAATGTTTTCTTTAATTAAATTGAAGAAATGAAACATCACAAACAAGAATGTTCTGATAGAAAAACTCATCCAAATTTGGTATCATGACAACGAAATACAAATTAATTGCCAAAAACTCATACAAAATAAGCCAAGGCGTATCGAATCTTTAATAAAAAACAAGGGGATGTACACTAAATATTAAATGGGCCAATATTTTTAAATGTATTATTTCTTTAAGATAACAAGATTTTAATGTAAATTTCACAATTATTCTAATAATTTTCACACGTCTGTACATAATTACGAACGCACCTAAAAACTATGAATTAAAAAAAATAGCTTTGTATAATTAAAAAGTAGTTTTAAGAAGTTTTACGTCATTTCAATTAAAAGAAAAAAGAAATTTAAATAACTAAATGATAAAATAGCACTTTCCTGTAGATATTTATTTATTTATTTATTGTTAATGTTTTATAATGATAAATTTTTATCTGACCTAGAGTTAGTTAAAAAAAAAACTAAGACGGATTCATTACAAGTATAAAATGTTTTAATACCTGAAAATATTTTTAAAATAATGAAAAGAAAGAAAAAAAAATAAAGTGACAATTTTTAGACAAATGTTCCAAAGTTCGAATTTCCTTTATTAAAAATATTCACTTCTACATTTTGGTCGATTTTTTGAAAAAAAAAATTTGGGAAAAATATGTTTAAATTAGATGTTTTAATCGTGTTTCGAATGTGAATTTTTATTTGTTTTGCCGTTATTTCATGAGCATTTTCACAATGCTACAAAAAAAAAAAAAAAAAAAAAAAAAAAAAAAATGCAATTTAACAAATTACAACGATCATTTGGAAAATGATTTTTTCAAAGACTAAAATTTAAGACATAGAAAATCGCACGGGGTTGATCATACATTACGTACGCCATGGATTACATTTTTCGGTACTGTAAATTTTTAAACTTCTACGGAGCTGGTCATTCATTACGTACGCTATGGATTAAACATTAATATTCCTGGACCAATTTTAAATGAAATTTCATTCTTAAACTTCTAAACATCCCACAATATTACTTTTTACACCGTCGTACAGAGAAAAAAAATGTACTTTTAAATCCAATTTGTTTGAAAGCTGCATCTCAATTTGTTTCTGAGTTATTAATTTTTTTTGTAGTTTTTATTACTTTTTTGTCATAGTGGCAACAGAAGTATCCATCTCAGTTGAAAGTAAAGGGAAAATACAGATTACTGTATAGACCAATCAGAAAACGAATAAAATGCGGATTCAACCAATAAAACGCTTCAGATATGTTTTTGATTTCCTACCCTGACAGAGGACAATAACCATTTTCCCAAATGGCTAAAAAAATACAGTTTTAAATTTTCTCGGGGGAATTTTTGTCATCCCTTAATGAGTATGGGGGGGGGGGTGACCTGAAGGAGAAGAAAAAGAGCACGAAATGGGTGAAAAAAGCATCTTCAGTGCCCTTTTGTATGCCACTTGACGCTTTTTTTCTCACCTCTTTCGTGCTGTTTTTTTTTCTCCTCTAGGCCATTCCCCCCCCCCCCCCCACTATTTGTTAAATTTAATTATTTTCTAGCAATTTTCTGTGCATTATGGGATGACAAAAACTCCCTCAAGCAAATTTAATTTTTTTTTTTTTTTTTTTTTTTTTTTTTTTTTTAGCATTGTACATTGAGAATGCTCGTGAAAGAACGCAAAAAAAATAAAAATTAACATTGAAAACACGATTAAAACATGTAATTTAAACATATTTTTGCCCAAAAAATCAACCCAAATGTAGAAGTGGATATTTTTAATAAAGGAAATTCGACCTTTGGAACATTTGTCTAAAAATTGTCATTTAATTTTTCTTTCTTTCTTTTCATTATTTTAAAAATATTTTCAGGTATTAAATCATTTTATACTTGTAATGAATCCGTCTTAGTTTTTTTTTTTTTTTTTTTTTTTTTTTTAACTTACTTCAGGTCAGATAAAAATTTATCATTATAAAACATTACCAATAAATAAATAAATAAATATCTGCAGGAAAGTGCTATTTTATCATTTAGTTATTTAAAATTCTTTTTTATTTTACAGTCCTCCCCCCATTAATCGGGTTACAGATAAACGAATACCCCGCTTGTTCGAATAGAGTCCTTCGGAACCGAATTTGTTCTTTGTTATTCTCCCCCCCCCCCCCCCGCTTAAACCTTTTACAAACGTTCCAGCTTAATCGAATAACAACTGTGTGACCTATGTGTGAAAATAGTTGCGTTTCATCTGAAAATTCCTTCCATCTTTTGTCATTTTCGGTTCCTTTACGCTGAAAACAAATTTCCAGTTCTTCCTTCAATGATTTTGGCCGGCAGGTGTATAATGAACAGGTCTAATGATTTCCCTACCTTGATCTCCCCACCATCACTTCTTGCTGTTAACCAGGCTTTAATGGCAATGTGCCGTCACTTCGAGACTCGAGATGGTAGTTGTGATATTTTGCACTGATTCGAAAAATAACTCGATATTTACTACGTTAAAATTCCACTTAAACAAACCACTTTAAACGATTTTTTTAAGGCAGTATAAGTAACGTAAATTAGAAGTAGCAAAGTTTTGACCCAATTCAAACGAGCTGCATTAAGTGTGATATAAACCATAGAAATGTATGTACTGACATTAAATTAATACGTATTTGCTTTCTATTAGCATTTGTATTTATTTTAGTTTGTGCATTCTATTAACGATTTATTATGCTGTTAATTAAATATACAGTAGATGGTTATTTTGCCTTTTTATTAAGCATTAAATATTACAGTTATGATTCCTCGTCTAATCAAATACCCCGCTTAATCGAATGTTATTTCTTGAAATTTAATATACTAGGGGCTCTACCCCTTACGAGCTACGCTCGTCAACCCCCGTTCAGACACCGCAGACTCCAACAACACGCCAACAACAGGCTTTAAAAAGATTTCGGAAGATTAAATTAGAAGTTGAATGTGACGTAATTTTCACCAAACTTTTCTTTCTCTTTTTAATATTCACGTAAAAATACTTTTGTTAGAACTGAAATAATATGATCATCTTAAAATATCAAATAAATGTCTCGCGCAATTTTTTAATTTAAACTGTTTTGCAATATTATTTTTTGTTCATTTTACGTAATAAGTGTAATGTGACGTAAATTCTCCTATTTAAGACTTCTAACGCATGTTAATGAATTTATTAATTTACAATATTCTTTCTCTTTTAAAATTCACGCGTAAGTATAGTTTTTATGACGTAATTTTCAATGAGTTCCTGCTTTTTATATTTTCTGTTTATAATAGTCACGTGTAAAATAAATTTTTAATTTGAAGCAAGCATTATTGGTTGTGCTGTTTATACAGTTGGCAACAGTTTAAATTAATACAATTTTCTAAATTTTGTAAAAAATATCTCTCGAAATGCTGAAAATTTGAATTTAAAATAGAAATAAAACCTCAAAAAAAAAAATGAGTCAAATTAAAATACTAAAAGCAGTCTGCACACCGGGAAATTCTGACGCATAAAATGATCTAAAAATGATTAAATTCCTATGTACAGTTTTTGCTCCTATAAAACTTTTTTAATGGAACGATTTTGTCCAACTTTGGCATTAAACATCTCTTAAAATAATTCTTCGATTTGAAAACTGTCTGCATCAGCGTGTTTATCAAACATTTCTCTATAATACTACCGATTTTCATATTTTTGTATGCAACAGTTTTTTAATATTAAGGAAGAAAGGCCATGATTAAGCATTCAAATTGGGTGCCGATCTGCCGGGAATATCTACGCAGATTTTCATTGGTCCATTTCCAAATCAAAACTTTTTTTTATATATAGAAGGATAAGGTTAGTTGGGGCAACTGGGCCATGATTTTACAATGTGACTCTGGAGCTTCTGACAATTCAGCTTCAAAAAGCTAATGTTCATTTGAATTAAAGTCTGAGCTTCTGTAAATGTGTTCAGTTAGGTTCCCTCCTCTCCAGACAGAAATGCTCAAAATTACATTTTAATATTTAAAAATATAAAAATATGCATATTTCATATTTCTTTCCTCATGGGTCCAGTTGCCCCATAAAAATGGGGAAAGTGGACCAGGAGGGTCTATGTTCCACACGCGTTTATTATTATTTTTTTTTTTCATATGCGATATCAGGTCCTGTTTGAAAAAGTGTAAACAACTTAAAAAAATTTTTAATTGCTCGCGTAGGGTATGTCATACCCAGGGTGCGCACAGTTATTATATTTCTCACCACTAATTTTCGAAAAGTAACCTTCAAATTATTTTAGCCCAGAATTTGGGAGCAATGTCAACGATTAAATAAAATGACGATTTTTGTTTGAATTTATTGGCGGGAAAGTGTTAATCGTTCATATCCTGGATATGCGCGAGCATTCCCAGGTTAAAGCAGGCAGATCATGTAAATTATACGTCAATAAAGAGCGTTGTAAGGGAAACCTTTGCTGCCAATGTGTCTAAAAATAACACTAAAAGTGAAAATATTAGATTTATTTATACCAAAAACATAAAAATTAAGTAAGTACTTATGTACTTTAGTATAGGTAATAAGTATAAAAGTCACATGGGTATTTTAAGGAAAAAAATAGCAAGGTAAATCTATGAACAAACGGCTACAAAGTACTTAAGTACTTTATCTGTATCCAGGGGTCGCATTATATAGGGAAAATTTTATTGTTCGTACCAGAACCCTTAATCAGCTACCTTCATGATAATTTTATTTAACATATTCTAAAGAAAGGTGCGATGAAGATATTATTTTCAAAATAGTGGTAGGAACAATAAAAGTTTTCCTATACAATGCGACCTCTGTATCATGCAATTTCCAGGTTTGGCTATCTCGCTTTAAGGGGGGCAAGTTATTTGCATTCGTAAAATGTTGAAATAATTTAATGACACCAGTATTTAGAAGAGAATCTATTTGAAAACAAGTAAAAGTATATTTTCACATACTTAATAAAGGTGAAATTTTCATTATAAAATTTCGGTGCCAATGTGGTAATTAGGAATAAAAATTATGTGATGCCATAACGGCATCACCGCCTCTCAAGGGGTCAAGAAATTTGGTTTGGATCATTCAATATACTTTTTTTTTAAATTTTATTACATAATTTTAACAAGGTACTCTATAATTTTCTTTATTGTGAGCAAAAAAACAATGGAGAAGTTTACTTCCCGTTGTAAGAGAAACTCAAAAAAGTTATTTATAACTATTGGGGTAACTGGATCCAGCATGTCCCAGTTACCTCATTCTTGGAAAATTTATGGGCTAACTGGGACACCGGGTTTACATTTGAAACATGAAGTAAATATGTATAGAAACCTAATAATATTGACGTAGTTATATGCCTAAGCTTTAAAAAAAAAGATTGTTTAATAAAAGTACTTACAGTATTTTAATAAAAACCCGAGGAAGTTGAACCGAATTGACGTTGTTTTTAAATTTTCGACAACTTATCACAGCAAAGAGAGATGATTGAGTTGACACACGTTGTTTTAGGAAGTAGAGGTTAAGGGGCATTGTTCACAAAAGCTAAAACTTAGAATACATCAACGGTTTTTTTTTATAAAATAGTTTATGGCCCAGTTACCTCGTGGGTCCAGTTACCCCAACTAACCTTACAAGTTGGAAATTGCACATCATACGTGGCAAATAAGGTGCGTTCGTACTGTAACTAGCTTTATACATTTTTTTCTGCACCGCATATTGTACTGAATGTATACTTTAGTGCATTTCATAAGTTCATATCAATTTCATTCTGTTCGAAAGGCTGTAACATCATTAAAATGCACTTGAAATAATTTTTTTCCCATTAGCCGTAATGTAACGGAAAACTTTTGACTGTTCCTGTAATTAAACTATACATCTGATTTTCATAAAATTTTAAATGACAAGACAAAATATTGCAACAATTATATATTTAAAATTTCAGACCATTCGGTTGGGGGAAAATATGTTTAAATTAGATGTTTTAATGCTGTTTTGAATGTGCATTTTTATTTGTTTTGCGTTCTTTTATAAGCATTCTCAAAGTGCTAAAAAAAATAAATAAATAAATAAATAAATAATTTTTTTTAAATGCAGTTTTAGTACAGAAGTATTGATTGACGGTCTGCCACCCCCCACTCCTTCCGATTAATAATGTTCCTTATTCTTAGAAAATGTTATATGCAGCTAGGGGCTGTACATATAAAATGTTATCAACGTTTTGGCAACTTTCGACTCCCTCCTCCCGTTACGATATCATACGCTATCATTCCTCGCCCCCCCCCCCCCGGCCCGGAATGGTATCGTTATTATAGTCCATTTTTTTTAACCATTTTTTTTTCTTTTTACTTTCTTCTATCTTTACAAGAAGAAATTATTGGAATCGTAAAAAATTTCGAAATCCAGTTTTCGACGGATTTACACGTTTTAGGGGTCAGAGATCCCGAAAAATATGTTTTTACAAAATGTCTGTCTGTGAGTCTGTCTGTCTGTGTGTGACACAAATTTTGTGGGTGCTCTATCTCAAGAAGTAATGGACGGAATTTAATAAAACTATAGATTCAGTTAGTCTCTGATATAAATTGGTGCTGATTAGATTTTGGTGTAAATCGTCCAGCAGGTGGCGCTGCTATGCAGCATTATTTATGATTTCTACAATAGCTATATCTCAAGAACTAAAGCACGGATTTTCAGAAAGCGTCAGATTCAGTTAGTCCTTGATATAATTTAGTGCTGATAACTTTTTGGTGTAAATTGCCCAATAGGTGGCGCTGCTATGATGCATTATTCATGATTATCGCAATAGCTCTATCTCAAGAACTAATGCACGAATTTACACCAAACTTCAGATTCAGTTAGTCCCTGATATAAATTAGTGTTGTTTAGTTTTTGGTGTAAATTGCCCAACAGGTGGCGCAACTATGCTGCATTTTTTACGATTTCCGCAATATCTCAAGAACTAATGCATGGATTTTCATTAAACTTTAGATTCAGTTAGTCCTTGATATAAATTGATCCTGTTAAGTTTTTGGTGTAAATTGCCCAGCAGTTGCCACTGCTATGCATGCAGAACTTTTTACGATTTCCCCAATAGCTCTATCTCAAAGACTAATGGACGGGTGTTCATCAAACTTCAAATTCAATTAGAAGTTGACATAAGTTGTTGCTGATTAGATTTTGATGTAAATCACCTAACCGGTGCCGCATTTTTCAGGAAGTATTAACATGTATGAGATAGAAGAAAGTTTTGGGATTGCCATATCCGACTAGTTATACATTTGAAATGATATACAGATATGGTTATACATTTAAAATTCGCATACTTTACTGATTTAAATGGAGAGAAGAAGTTAATAAAATATCACTTTCATATATCAAGTAACTTTATGTCAAATAATATTTTAAAGAAATACTATGTAAAAGTATTTAGTAATAGCTTTTTGTTAAATAATGCATTCAACAGTAATATTTTCTTCTTGCACTTGCCCCCTGCACGGGGGTAAGAAGAATTGCTTATAAAGAAACAGGTAGACAACGTTCTTGTCCAACTTTTACTAGTAAAAATAACAAGTATCATTTCGAACCACTGGTTTCTCTAACAACGAATTATATGCGCATATGGCAGGCGAATAGGAATGGCGAACGTTGGGATATTCCATATTTTGAAAAGAAATGATTTTATAATCATTTAAGGGTTGAAATAATAACTCTGTATTTTCAGAAAAACTAGTGGATCGTACCCGCGCTTCCCGGGTTAAAGTATATAAGTGAAAACATTTTTTTTTTTAATTGAAAACTAACAATTTTTTTATATGCAATAATTTTTTTAGATTGACCACTTACATTGAAAAAGCATTTTTCATATGGAAAATACGAATTACACAATCAAATACATTTTTGAAATTTATCAAAAGCGATATTTTCTTATTAGCCGCATGCTAAGAGTTATTTGCCAAGATTTTACTACTTATGGCATCCTTTTATATTCTCATAATTTCAGAGCTTATACATGTCTGGTCAATTTGTGTTTTATTTATGTAATTTTATTTATTTATTCATAGGGAAGTTTTTTTTAATGGAAATTAGCCCTAAGAAAATGATGAACTCTTTATTTTGTTTTAAGGGCAAACGGATTAATCTTTCGTAATGGAGCTCCGCGCGATATAGATAAATTAAAAATTTCCATGCTTTAAAATTGTTTTTAAAACCATAGACAATCAGTAAACTAAGATGAACTTTGCAAACAAATTCCATTTGAAAAAGAAATCTTTTTTGGTGATCTAAAAATTTAAATTGTACGATTACAAATAAGTTAGATTTGTGTTTTTTCAATATTATTCTTTTATTTCTTTATAAAAGAAGTATTAATTTCGTTAATATGTCTTTCACAAATATGTTAGTTTGGTGGGGTTTTTTTATATTATTATTTTATTTGCTTATAAAGGAAGTATTAATTTCATTATGCAAAAATAGTCAGAAACAAATGCTGAAAAATGTTTGTTACTTTATGTGTAAAATGTTTATTATTTTATGTATTGAAACCGCCACGTGATAAGATAAACTTTAAAAAAAAATCATGCTTAAAAATTATTTTAGAAAATATAATACATCAGTCAATGAATACAGTTTTTAAACAAATTACATTTGAAAGTACATTTATATCCCTATGCGACAAAAATAGAAAATGTATGATGGTCAGAAGATTGAAAAAATGCAGTAGCGAAAATTTCAAGACCGAAATTTGATCTTGAAGTATTGCCATTCGCAAACTGACGTCAGCGTTACGCACAGATACGTTTGTTCTTTATAATATATATACATAATCAGTAAAATATAATAAAGATCAGTTATTAGGATGTGGTTATCAATTGAGTCTGTTATGCTTGGATTTCTGGAATGAAAACAGCAATTTTCACCTTTTCAAAATTTGCATACGCACTTCTCATATCCATATTCATCATTTTTGAAAAAATTGTATTTCTTTTTTATCATTTAAAAATCATTTTAACTCAAAACTTGAAATCAAGATTGCCAGCAACATCTTTTATGTGAACAGACGCACTCTTTATTTGAGATTCTAATCTCAATTTTGGAAAGTAAAAATTTCCGTAATTTATGGTTTTTAGACGCATTTTTGTTAAAAGGCTTAGTTCTATCTAACAAAATGATAGTTTTCTTTTAAATATGACTTCATTTTCACTTAAATAAGCATTTCGCCTAGTGTCTGAAACTTAGTATCAGTACACATGCAGAAGGAAAATCACTATAGAAAATGTATCAGGAAAAATGCGTGTTTTCAAAAGCAGTATGTCTATTTCCGTTATTATGCCCTAATATAATATTCTGCTCCTAATGGGATTTTGCGCCACTAAACCCTATAGAACAATTTTGAATTTTTATCAGAAAACAGCATGAATAAAGTTTAAAATACCTCATTATTTCTCTCTTGTCTGCAGCAATGAAAGCTATCTAATTTTCATCATTTTGAAAAAATTTCATAAAATGCTTTTAAAATTAAAATATAAAAGGTAGGGATATTTAAAAAAAAAACAGATAGTGCGACCATATCTACAAAGGAAGAGGTTTAAAAATATATGTATTTGTAAAATTGGTTCAGCAGAAAGATCAGGGCAGATGACTAAAAAACACATTTGTGTTTTAAATATATAGGTTATATAAAATTAGGAAAAATTAAATTAAGCAATTTATGTTATTTTGATAAAATTATAGTAGAATGTCCTAAAGAATAGCATTAAAATTTTATTATTCGAGAGAATTTTCGACAACCACGAATTATTTGCTTGCTTGTCTAACTCGGTGAAGCAAATCCATCCAGGCAAGAATCATCAATTTCTGTAATATAAATCGCTATTATTTGCATGTCACCTCTCTTTTATAAAGACACTCTACATTTTTGTAAAACATTGCGTTTATCAGTGTGTGCTTTCGATTACATTATTTTCAAAAGTGAAGCATTTTCACCTGTGAAGAATTTCAAAGCAGCTGGGCTGTGAAAATGACGCACTTCTAGAAAACATAATTCAGGTTTAAGAATTAAAATACACGCTTTTTTATAAAATGACGTCATTTGCATCCGCTAAAGCAATCTACTTTTACAACGCAGTCTTAAACTTCGTCTATAGAAAAGTGTGCATATGACGTCATTATCACGGAATAACAGACAATATTCTTGACATAGCCCATATTTTATTTTCAACTATTTTTTCAGGTTTTATGAGAAAATGGCAACAACATGATACAGTATCTCCTATTTTCAACTATTTTCCGTTTACTTTCAATGACTTTCAATAGAAATGAGGTACTTTTGTTGCCACGATAAGAAAAATGGTAATAAAAACCGCAAAAAAAATTAATATCTCAAAAATTATTTGAGATACAGCTTTCAAACAAATTGCATTTAAAAGAGCATTTTTTTCCTTATACGACGGTGTAAAAATTAAAAATGTGCTATGTTTAGAAGTTTAAAAATTTGCAGTAGAGAAAATTGCGAAACCAAAATTTCATTTCAAATTTCAAAGTGTTGCCATTCGCAAAATGACGTATGCGTTACGCACAGATATGTTTGTCCTTTATAATATAGATAGATAACAGCATAAAAAAAAAAGATACCAGACCAAAAAAAAGAAAACTTTCGTCGGATCAAAAATCATAACGATATCAAAAGACAAACCCTCCCTCCACCTAGAGATATTTTATGACATCAAATGCTAGACCTACCTACCCCCTAAAAGGATAACGTTATATGTGTACAGCCCCTTATCAATGTTTTTTAAATTACGGAATAAAAATATTTCTTCTCGAAAAGCACATTTATCAATTCGCACCTCATTTATATGTGCTATTTTGAAAAAAAAAAAGAATAAATTTAAAAGTATCAGATGATAACTTAAATTTCCAATAACGTGCTCTTGCCAGTAATGCCTCAACTCTAAAAAATATTTGCTTTGTTTTAATCTGTTATCAAAATCGTTCTAAAAATGTGTAAAAACCAGTGCTGCGGAGTCGGTGGGAAAATGGCCGACTCCAATTGCGACTCCGACTCCGAAAATTTTAATGACTTCGACTCTGACTCCGGGCTGGCTTATATACTGTGTTGCTGGTGGTTAAAATTAGGAAGGCACGCAAGAAAAATAAGGCGAAAAGTTCACTATTTCAGTATTAATTCAGTTCTTAGAGCTTCGAAAGAAAAAAGGAAAAAAAAAAATTTTTTTTTCCGTTTTACTAATTTTTCAATTTCACGTCCCACAAACCCGAAAAATCCAACTATCGAAATCTAAAGAAGAAAACAAAACAGAAAAACTATTTCGGATCCGTGGACTCGAAAAGGCGAAATCGTTACAATTTTGATGTTATTTCGTGTCCTCCAGAGCAGAAGAATTTCGATGGAAAGGGGAAAAATAATAATAAAGATGATAATTTTACTAGTTTGGAAATAATTCGGGATCTACTAGAGTTTTTAATTTAAAAAAACGGTTTTCATCTACTCTGTACGCCGGCTAATCTATTGGGCATCTTTAACTTGAGTGAGTAGCCTGATATAATCCAAAAATTACAATAATAATTCCTTTTATAGATTTAAAATTACATATAACTGGTTTAATTTCACTTTAAACTGTCTAACAGAAAAAAAAAAAAAAAAAGGACGGAGTCGGAGTCGGCTCTTTTTTTAGTGACTCCAACTCCGACTCTTTTGCTCAAAAATGGGCCTGACTCCGACTCCGCAGCTCTGGTGAAAATCTTCTGTAGTTAATTATTTACATAAAAGATAAAACTTCTATTAGAGATATGTGCCTTTAAAATAATTTTTTACAATTGCCTTAAAAATTTAATTAATTAATTATTATTATTATTATTATTTTGAGTTTCAGGTCGGATTCAGAATCAGTTCAAATTTGGAAGTGCCTTTAAAATATGTGCCTTTAAAATAATTTTTTACAATTGCCTTAAAATTTTAATTAATTAATTATTATTATTACTATTATTATTTTGAGTTTCAGGTCGGATTCAGAATCAGTTCAAATTCGGTTCGCTTTGCATGTCAACTATAATTATTTTGCTGGCTACGCTTTGTACTTCTTTTTGATGAAAATTACTTTTTCCGTTTTAAACCGAGTAAAATCTTAAACATACCGGGCTCTAATTATAGATAATTTTCTTCCATTATTACAACCGTAGTTCTTTGATAACATTCAATTGAACCGAGATGTCTCTTAAAGTTTGGAACAAAAAATTTTACCGCTTTCAGAATTTTACATATTTGAAACCATCTTTTAAATAATATTATAAGTTTAATCCATCACAAAGATATTTTTATAAAATATAAAGAAACCTATTTTAATCGAGAAAAGAAATCCTTCAACGAGTAGAATGGTAGTAGACTCTACATGGAAATAATTCCCTTTTTTTTTTATCGTCTTTTACAGAAACTTTTGCTCCATGTGTCTAAGTTTTTTCTATTCTTAATTCAACATAAAATGCATTGATAAACTGCCTTTATATTAATTATTTAATTAATACCAGATTTATCAAAGACTTATCAAAGTCTAATGGGTTTACAAAAGTATATATTGTCAGCCTTGGTAATTTGGGCATAAAAAATAATCATATCTTTAAAATATTATTTGTGCTACAAATGACAGAATTTCTTATTCCTGTTCTGTTGCATTTAAGCAATACGTTGTCCTAGATTGGAATTACATAATGGTTACATTTATTGCCCTTTAATATCACAGAATAAAAGAGTTAAACATATCTTAGATTCTTTAGGGAGGGTAGTGGAGGGAGGGGGTGTTATAGGTTTATAGCAGGACTGTCAAACCCATTTACTGCCGCGTGCCAAATTAAGTATTGTATACAAAGCCACGGGCCACATTAAAAAGAGTAAATAATATTATTACTGTTGCTTAGAATAAAATTTCTTCGTACAAAACACAACCATGTTAAAAAAATTTTAGCACAAAATTCGAAAGTTAATGTTATACATTATTTATTTTATGTTATTTTTTGAAAAAAAAAAATACGCAAAATTACTTTACAACAAAAATCTATAAAATTTAATAGAATTTTCTAAAATGCTTTTATTTTAAAATTTGATTGTGCACACTAATCTTGAGCTAGCATTGAGCTTCCGATCCTCCAAACACTGGAATGACCCTGCTGTTGCTAGGTCCACCAGAGTTTCGAAATTTATTTTTTCGGACCGTTCTTTTGTTTAAAAAATTCTTTTTATGTTACTTGTTCAATTTCGATGGGTGTTACGCGCTTAGCATTGGCTTGGCTTGTAATAATGCCTGGCATATTTAAAAGGAAATACATTTTGTTTTTTTAAATAATTTTGTATAAGTAATAAACTCTATTGGAAGATGTTAATACTACTATTAAATAATAAGATAGCATCAAGAAATTTATTCTGAAGTTGAAATTTACTCAGGTGCTTTTAATTTCAAATGAAAACTCCAAGCACTTTGTCTTTTGGTAGTCTTTTGAAAATACACATTCATAATTTGTCGATTTAAAATGAAAATTGCAACTTTTTATAATTGTTCAAAATATTCGAATACAAATCTTTCGGATTATTGCTATCTCTAAGACCGCGGTTGGTGCAAGTCTATTCGTGTAAAGTATATTTTCAGCACGCACGTTCTAACAAATACATTAAATACACGTAAAGTGACAAAGGCTTCGCGGGCCACAAATAAGTTGTCGGCGGGCCAGTTGTGGCCCGCGGGCCGTGTGTTTGACATGCCTGGTTTATAGATACAACATTTCTTTTTTAATAAAGGAATAGATCCTTTCCCACTTATTTCGGGAAAGAGAGTTCCCCCCTTCCCCTTCCCAGTTGAGCCTACAGGTTTATACCATTGCGTAATACTTTTGAAAATATTATTGATTTTTTTTTTTTTTTCAGAACTGTTTTTCACGGCCGAAGGTAAAATCTCAACTATTTTTCACTGCTTTTCTAACGAAAATCATGCATATGTCCATGTCGGGATAATTGCAAAGGTAAATGGGCGTAAATAATCCGGCCTCTTCTTTTGAAGCCAGAAGCCCAAGAAAATAGTGTCTAAAGCGTTTTCGAGTATTTTTTATTTAAATATGTACAAATTGAAGTGTTAAAAATGTCATAAGGAAGTGGAATGAATCTTTGTTCCGGGCAGTTTCACATTAATGCATGGCTCACGGGGCACTGCCCCACAGCCCTAATCTTAGGGGAATTCAAAATCTATGCACAAAGTAAAAAAAAAAAAAAAAAAAAAAAACTGCAGTTGAGTTTTATTATTTAGTTTTATGTTGTATTATAAAAATATTATCACTGACTCATGAAAATCATGTAACCCAATTATACTTACATTTAAATATTATATAAATTTTTTCTCTTTCCTATTGAGCAACACGAGTCTTTCTAACGCATTCAAAAAGACAATTGTTTTTAGTTTGTAAATGCAATAAGTGTGATACGTCTCGAGTGGTTATTGATACCTCCCCGAAGACTACCTTTTCCTCACTACCATGCTTTACAAATAGATGCAAAAGGCCGGATACCAGAAAAAAAAATCGAAGTATGCTGTACTTTATAAAAATGAGAAATTCTATTCCATTTCTTTCCAAATTTTGCATACTTACGAATAAAATTGAGTTCGTAATCTGGAAGCGAATTTGTAAACGAAGAAAGAAAGGAAGAAAAAAAAAGTGAATTTGAGCGCAATCATAAGAGATATGCGCATAAAAATTATTTCACCTAACAACATATCAAAAGGATATGGGGACAGGAAGGAGATATCACGTCTGTGCTCAGAGACCCTGAAGTCATAATCAGGGCCTGTCTCCAAGACCCAAATGGAATTAGTCAAACTCTATATAAGCTATGTGTTATTTTGTTAGTAAATGCAGGAATTGCATGTAAGATAATAAAGTTTTTCAGTTCCACTTTTTATACTCCCACTTTTTATACTCTCAGTTTTACCTGACTTTTTTTTCTTGATATTTAACCTCAATCTTCTTAACTTTGGAATGAAATTAACAGAGACAGACATGAAATATTATATAGTCAAACAAAAATATTTTTAAAATTAGTTTTTTTTTAAATCTCAAAAAGGGTGAAGCCCTCCTTATATAATGTAAATTGAAAATCATACTTCCAGAAATTTCAACTGCACTGGAAAATTCAGAATTTGTCATCATTCTTTTTCGAGTATTTGTCAATCACGTGCAAATGATTAAAAGGAATTCTAAGATGTCAACTGCATTGTTAACAATGGAGACTTCACCAACTTACTTTATCTAAACAAAGGAGTGGTGGGGAAGTGGTAAGTAAATGCCTCTTTTGTTAATAGACATAGGAATTGGATGATAACATTCCGTCAACCGGCTGCGTGTACTCCATCCTGCAAAAGATTGTCTAGAAAAAGCCATAAATTTTATCTTTGAAGAAAGCGGTAGCTCCCCACTCTTGAACTCTGCGGAATAACTTGCTAAAATTGGCGCTTAATCGCCAATGTAATGAAAAAGAGAGGAAAAATTTGCTTTTGTCGTTAGAAATAGGACATTTTCATTACCACAAGATAATTAAAATATAAAACTCACGCACACACATACAAAAAAAAAAAAAAAAAAAAAAAAAAAATCCTAAAGTGTAAGAATTAATAATTATTGAATATACTATTTCATAATAAAAATTTTAATAATAAATTTTCTTTTAAAAGAACCCATTTTTTTTTTTTTTTTTAAATTTATGCTCATAAAATCGTACTACTTAATCATTTATTAAAAATACTGATTAGGATTTGTTCTCAAATCAGAAGGGGCTATTTTTTGACAGATTTTAAAATTCATTTTTGTTCGGAAACGCATGAAATGGGCAAGTGTTGTGATTCAGAAACAATGCAATCGAAAGACGTTTTCCATTTTTTTGGTAAACACAGGAGATTTTTCTGAAAATACTGTCCGAGTTAGCCCGAATTTCCGGATGTGACAGGAAGAAAAGAAAAAAGAAAATGTTGTCGTCACGTGACCAGAATCGCTTTAAATGCTACACATAATTTATTTATTGAAAAAAGGAAAACGCTATTCGATTTCAAATCGCTTCCACTGCCAGTTTTTTACATTTTTTTTTTTTTTTTTTAATGTTGGATTGGGAAGGAACACAACCTAAACTATACCGAATTGACAAAAGAAGTGATAGTTTTTCTGTGCAATTATCTCTTTAAATAGCAGTCATAAAACTGTCAACGCAGTTGGTGTCCAGTTTCTGTCCAGAAACTTTCCCTCCTTGTCATGAAAAAGGCATTATACATAAGACGCATCGACTGGCGAGAACAAGAAGACCGACAACTGACCGCGACTAGAAGGATGGTCTGTGTGAACGGCGTCGTCAGTTTTATGATGCTAACATTTTCACAATTTTTTCACCTATATTTCACGTGTCATAGTTATCTTTAGATTTATTTGGTTAAAACAAATTCTTCAGAATTAATTCTTTACATGCTTATTAACGTGTTCCATTATTAGTTTTTATATCAATGAATAAAATCTTTGTTAAGAGGATCCGGAGGTCAAAATTATTTCAATAAAATGCATTTTTTGTTGGTTTTTTTTGCCAATAAAATACGAAGCAGTTAATTAAATTAAATAAAGCAAGCTGCGCGATCCTATGATTATTAAATCAGCAGATATAAAACTTTTTTGTGTCGTGCTTCAGTCTCTGCTCGCCCCTAACTTAAACTTTAAGTCCATTAAGAAAACTTTTCTGCACTCAAAAGTAATTAAATCGGACAAGTAGTTTATGAGTTGTATCAAAAAGTATTGTAAATTTTAAATTTTTTGAAAAAATGTTAAAGTTTAAAAAACTTTTTTGTTTATGCTATATTTATAGAAACACCCATTTTAGAAAAAAAAAATGCTTGTTAACAAAGAGACTGAAAATTTGACACCAGGAGTCCTTTAAAGAACTTAAACAGGGTTCCTAGCTAAACATGACTGGCAAATTCCCTGACCAAATCTCAAAAAATTCCCTGAGCAAACAGGCATACAACGAAATTTGCTACTTATTTTCTCAATCCTTTATCAAAATTAGAGATTTTTTTTCTGTGATCGTTCTCCAGTTTCTCGATTTTTTTTTATTGATTTTTTTTTATTTGCGATTATTTGATGAATTTCGTGATTTTTTCCCCCAAACTATTTGAAGAATTTCGCATCATTTTTAATTTTTTCTCCAACACTTTTCCATTTCTTTTTAGAAAATATTTGTAAATTCCCTGACTTTTCCTATATATTTTGAAATTTCACTGACTTTCCGTCAGTGACCCGGAGCCGAACAATTTTTGATGCTCCAGCTCCGCTCCTAGAGAAAATACCGTGGCTCCAGCTCCGGCTCCAACTCGGCTCCGACTTCGCGCTTTTAAGTTGCAGATTTTAATTTACACGTTTAATTTTTTGCTCACAAATACTTTCTATCTTCATTAAAGATCTGACAAAATGCATTTTTCTTCTCATCAAACTTGAAATGCTTGTTCAGAAAATATGACATCTTTTAGCTTTTGCTTTTAAAATAGAAAGTTTGGTAGAATTTTAAACACAAAAATCTTAAATTTCTTCTACACTTTTCGAATAGCCAAAATTGTACGACTACACATGTAAACAACAGGCGGCCATATTTGTTTTCAAATAGTGTTGTCACTTAGTTCAAGTAGAAAGTAGAAGTAAAGTAGTGTTGCCATTTTTGAGAAGTTTTCCTTCCCTAATAATAATAATAATAATAACCTAAAAAATGATATAATTAAAATACTGAATAATGATGTAATTAAAATATTTTAAGCCTAGAAATTTAAAAGACTGACAAAAAAAAAAAAAAAAAAAAAAAAAAAAAAAAAAAAAAAAAGATTTAAAAGAATATTAAAAACTAAAGGAGCCCTGGACCTGGGGAAAATTTAGAGCTCCAGCTCCGGCTCCAGATCCAGGAAAAACACAGCTCCGGAGCGCTCCGGCTCCGGGTCCCTGCTTTCCATGACTTCTTTGAAATTCCCTGACTTTCCATGACACTGGGAACCCTGTTAAAACATTTAACATGTATTTTAAAATGAAATTTTAATACAACTGTTGCACTTAGCCTACAACCACAAAAACAGACATCTTGGCCAAATTTTATTAGCTTATAAAGGATGTCCCAAAAAGCTTTATTTTTTCCCCTGTTGGAGATACACAAGTTTTTAAAAAGTTAAGATTTGTGCTTTAAGATTATGCTGATGAAATAATGCTGCCATTAATAATAAAAAAAATCTCGGGCGTAAGTCATCGTTTAAAATTATTAAAATATAAATTTCCGATGCCGGATTAATTTGGACTCATGTTTGCCTCTGGGTTGTGGTTCATGATGTTATTCCATCTTGTGCTGCGATTGCAGCCTTACCAACATTTAAGAGTGAAGGGTGTCAGGTTAGGTGTGTCGTTTTAGGTGGCTCAAATAGAAGGGCGTGGGTGCGCTGAACCAAAGACCCAGGTTCGATCTCTGGCCTGTATACTTTTTCACTCTGTTGGTTTTACGATTTGTTAGCATTGTGAATAAAAATTCACGTAATTTAAAAAAAAAAAAAAAATACACATTTTAAAATTTTATGTGATGTCTGGGTACTATATGTTATAGTTAAAAAAAACGTTTCTCCGCGCTCTTATAAGCACAGCAGTAAAAAACGTATTCTTCTAGGGCCAAAATTCCCGGGGTTATGATACTTTAAAGTTTAGGAGAAATCAAATGGTTACGTCGCTAAAAACAGACATACGATTATTTAGTTCCGAAAAGCTCCGAAATTTCAAAGTATATTAAATCGGAAATTTTGGTCGTAGAATAATGGAATCTTTACTGTTGTACTTTTCAGAGCAGAGACAAAAATTTTAAAAGTATCATTTATAGTACCCATGGACGGTATAAAAATTTAAAGTGTAAATTTTGGAAAACTGGTGTCATCAACATCACAATTCCTACCTCATTTTTGAGCATTTCCAAGGTACATATTCTATGTATCTCCGCCAGCTGAACAAGTAAAGCGCATTTCAATCTTTTAGGGCCCTGTATAAAACATTTTTTAGTACCAGAAAGTTATATGTTTAATTCATAATAAATACTACATTCTAATCACAACAAAAGGCATTTATATCGTTGCCAAATATGTAGATAGGCATTGTAGGTATAATAATTTTACATATAACTGTGCAAAATAAATAATCTGTCTGCAATTTAATTATTTTTACAATGAGTGTAAGTTGAAAAAAAAAACTTTTGAGAAAAACGTATGTAAAGCTAAAAATTAGTTAACATGCTGTTAAAGATCACTTTCACAGCAAATTTAGCCCTATATTAATTTAAATATTTTATGCGGTTTGTTTTCTTCGATAGAAAGTTGTAATTTTTTTTTTAAGTAAAAAAAAAAAAAAGGGGGTTTAAAATTGATGACTCCTCTTAAGCCGTCTACAGCCACTTAGGCAATTAAAGTTTTAAGCCCTCTTTTCCATCTCCAACGTTGAAACCCAGATTTCAATTTAATTTTTACTTATCAATGTCTTAAGTAACAAAGTAACTCATAATCGTATACAATAGCCTCCCCCCCCCCCCGCTTAAAGTGCGGTGATGTGTGTGTGTTTGGGGGGGGGGGGGTACTCAGTAATGTGGAATAAAAATGACAAGAAACAATCCTTATGAAATAAAAAATACTCAGAGTTAGAGAAAATATCATTAACCTTTTAGAAAATATCATTTAGAGGAAGAAATATACATGCACACACATCTATAATCTGAAATATTTTGAAGAAGTTTCTTGGACTTCATAGATTTTGATGTTTGATAAACGTAGTATTTCAGTTTTTTTTTTTTTTTTACTATAACAGTACTATTAGGATACTATTAGGTGTCTTTTCTTCTAACACATAACATCTTTGGGAAATCGGGTATGTTTGCATTTTTCAACTCACTGGGCTCCTATAGGTTATGGGTCCCATAGGTAGTTGACTGTTCTGTCTAGCAACCCGACACTGAATACAACATTTTTCAAGCTCCATCCCTAAAGTCATGAGCATAAGTTAATACTTTCATTTCTTTCAAGAAAGAAAATCTTTTAATATGGTGAAGGAGCTCGCTGGTGAAAAGACGTTTCTTATTAAAGGAAAAGAAAAATGCCAAAAATGAAAAACATAGTTAAAATATAAATAAATACTTTTTCTTTTCTTTTTCAGAGATTTCTGAAAACAATTTTACTTAAAAAAAAATCTGATGACAGTATGACAATTTTCAGGTATTTTCATGTTAGAGTTCGCTTGGGAGATTGAGAAGAAAGAAAAGTCTCAATTGAGAAGTCATTAAGGGAAGACAAGACTAGGTGCAATCCTAATAGGAACACGCGAGCTT
Organism: Maratus speciosus; assembly: GCA_963932465.1. Taxonomy (NCBI): domain Eukaryota; kingdom Metazoa; phylum Arthropoda; class Arachnida; order Araneae; family Salticidae; genus Maratus; species Maratus speciosus. The sequence goes on from OZ010791.1 coordinate 464,503,738, forward strand.
TAAGAACCGTTTCCTCGTAAACTACTCGACCGATTTTGATGAAATTTGGAATCCATATTTACTCGATTATACTCAAGATTTATGGCAGACAGTTTTTTCTGCGACTAAAACTTTTTATTTTAGAACTATGGCAATTTTTCAGGAATTTTCCATTTTTCAGATTTTCTTTTCTGAAATTAATTAATTTTTTTTTAAACTGTCTGCCACATATGATCTTATATTCATACTCTACCACCAAAAAAAATTTTTTTTATCAAAATCGCTCAAGTACTTTAGAAGTTAATGGAGTTTTTAACTGAAAAGTACAATTTTTTAGAGAGCTAAAAAACTTAGACATTTCTAACTTGTGCTAACCAAAACGTTCTTGAACAGTTTTATCAAACACGTGAATTACGAGGGGGGATTCAATAATTATTGTCCCTAGTGTATATAAAACATTTGTACTGCGATGGTTGTTGTGGAATATCGAAGCCGAATGTCTTAGATGCCTATATGCCAAATTTCGGAACCGTGGCTGCTATATTCACATAGTTTTGGAGGGAGGAGTGAAAGGGGGGGGGGAGGCTGATTTTTAGCTTACGGAGCTAGATTTGTGACAGTGGATGAGACGTAACTACTGTCATTTGGGCTCGGGATCATAGTGATGAGCCACATTTCATCCATTTGTCACAAATGCAGCCTCAGCATTTCACCCTCATCCCCTCCTTAAAAACTCCCCCCAAAATAGGTCTTTAAAACTTCACCCCTCCCTCCAAAACTATGTTAATATAGCAGCCACGGTTCTGAAATTGAGCATATAGACATGTAAGAGATTAGGCTTCGATATTCCACATCAACCATCGCAGTACAAATATTTTATTACATTAGGGACAATAATTATTGAACCACCCACGTAAATTATATGTAAACACTTGGATAAAATTTAGTTACATATAATAAATGAGTTTAAAAATGTAGAGTAAAATTAATGTGAGTGGGAGTGGCGTCCCAGGCTTGTCTTCCCTTAAGCATTTAAAAAAGGGGGAGAAATTTCCTTTATACAATAAGAAACATTTCATTTATGCAACAAGTAACATTTCCTTTATATAAAATTAATTATACTGTTATTAGCTTGAAAAGCATTTATGGGTGTAAAATATCTGTGAAAAATAAAATCCTTATTTTCCTTTCCTCTACTCTTTATTACGCCCCCCCCCCCCCCCACACACACACACACACCTTTTTCTTTTCCAAAACTTTAGATCAAGAAGAGCATTAAAACGTGCGGTATATTCATTCACAGCTCTGAGGAAATTGACAAAACCGTTGTTATAGGAATATTTGTTTTTAACTTTAATGTTATGTAATGCGGTACCAGTTTCATATTCAGAGAATGTCCTGAATCATTCGTTAATTAATAATCCGCGCCACAGATTGCTTCAACAAATGTTATTCATGTGTACGTAAAATGCTAAATATGCCCATGCATGTCCAAACAGGGAGCAAAATTCTGTTTTAAATACCAAAATTCAAGTATTTTAAGTAGAATGTTTCGAATTAAAAATATGCAATTTTTTTAGTTCGTAAATATAAATTAATTACTGCAGAATTTTAACCTTTATTTTCTTCACTAATAATCTCTTCTTTTTTCTTTATTTCTTTTATGATATTTCTAGTAAGTGATAAGCAATTTTCAATCAGGAAAATATGCTATTAAATATGCCAAAGTTTTCAGAATCTTTTACATACAAAATCATTTTAAAAAAATCAATATCGATTACTTTTTACTGAAACACATGATAAAAAAATGTTTGGAAAAGTTGAGTGATTTAAAAGTATTGAAAAGATTTGTTGAATGTGATACTGAATTTTTCGACTTATTAACCGAGTTTCTCTAAGTATATAGAGGTTGCAAAGTGTCTAAATATGACGCTGAAACTTTTAGTTTCTTGTCAGCTACAGTTTTTCATTTTTCAGTTCGAATTCAGATTAGAATGTTAAAATAGTTTAGAATGGAACAAGAAAGTTAAAATATTAATATCTCACTTTAACTATTAATCTCTTTTAGCATTTTAAAAACGCACAAAACTTACACTCCCTTTATACTTAGGATATTAGCAGCTTCAGAAATCTGTCTGAGTGAAGCACGAGCCGTTAATTCCCAAATTGGCTCACCCGATCTCAGCAATCTGATCCTTTGTTAATATTAATATTTTGGATTACTTTACTGTGATTTTGATCAAATTTAACAAAATAAATCAATTTAAGTCATTATAATTGCATTCTATTTTACATTACACTACTTCATAAGAAAATAAATATAATTTTCTACTATATAAATATCAGTTTTAGCCAATCAGATTGTTGGGCTCGGTTGAGCCAATTTGGGAATTAACGGCTCGTGAGTGAAGCATCCGCTGAAAATGAAAATATACTCCTTCCATCTCACTTTCCTATACTTTTTATGCTGCTTTTTCCCTCTTTCGAAAACAACAAATCTAGGAGACCGTGAAATCGTGGGGCATATTTATCCACATCTTTAGCAGTGTTGTAGTTGGAAAAAAATATTTGTGGGAACTCACCTTTTCATAGAGTAGATGTTGATGCTACCGGATTTTTGCTAAGCTAAAATCCAATTTAAAACATTTAGCCAAAAGCCAACTTTTTTCAATTACAAGAATAATTATTACAGTAGCCCCCCGATTATCCGAGTTAGTATAGACCAAGCTCAACTCGGATTAGCAAAAAACTTGGAAAAACCGGATTGACACAAATCGGCATCAACTACGGAGATGAAATATAAATTTTCATTTTATTCATTAATTTTTATGGTACTAGTAACATTTTTTTATGTACATTTCCAATACTTTTAAGAAAAACGGGGAATGAAATTGTTTATTTGAAAAAGCAATTGATAGTTTTTTGTTTGATGAATGTCAAATTTCGTGCTTTTTTTTTTTTTTTTTCTTTTTCTGCAGTATTATGTTACTAAATAGCTACCAATTTCTAAGTTTTTTCTTACCACTAAAACTTACCAGCAAATTTTGCCTAATTCAATCTCCGAAATCTAGCAATTGTCAACGATTAAATATGGCAAAAATTTGTATTAAATTTTAGAGGTAACAAAACCGTACAAATGGGCAGCTATGTGAATCTATTATAGTATCATGAAAATTGCAGGTGTAGCCTCTCTTTATGCTCAAAGTATTAAAATAATTTTTCAATCGAACTCATACCTTTGGAATGGATCATTTCCTTCTGATGGACTGATGGCTTCTATTATTATGAAATAGACATTATAAATGAAATGTTAGGTGAAGATGAAAGAGCAGTTGTAAAAAGTTAGAACTCTGATTTTCTGGTCAGAATGGGAAAAAAATGGCCATAATTAAAAAAAAAAAAAAAAAAAAAAATTGTGGCCGTTTTTTTCTCAGTTTTTGTTTTAGATTATTAATGAACTTTCAATTTAAAACAGTGATGTCAATAATTTAAATTACTTGGCTTGTTTTCATTTATATTGAATTTCTCAGATGAATTCGAAATGAAAAAAGAAATTAACCCGCGAGAATATGTCAATCTAAGAATCACAATTAAATATTTTTTGGCTCTGTCAATATGCATTCAAAAGACTATTTTAGTAAGCTATGAAAATTACTATTCCATTCCAATATCTTTTCAACAGTTGTGAATCACTTTTCTGTTAGATACTTTGTTTTCATGATACATTTGAATAAAAAGCAACCGATAAAAATCTGTTTTTCAAAGTGGATTTTATATTTTTAGAAATTTTTAACCCTTTATGTACTGAATTATGAATTCATGAAAATTTTATCTTCTAAAGCATTTTTCGTGAATTTTTGAAACTACATTAGAAGCTTTACATAAATTGAAGGATTTATAAGGATTTATTTATATTAATTAAATTTGAGTTTATAGGGATTTTGTGCAACATTTATAACCTCACTCAAATCTTTTATTTTAAATATTTTTCTTAGTATTTTATAGAATTAGGAAATGTACAAATATAATGTTCTTACAATAGAAATGTAGAAATATTTCAGAATTGAAAAATCTCTCCCCCCCCCCCCCCAACGCCAAGAATGCAAAGGCAAATAAAAAATCATCATTTAAAAAAATATTTTTGTTTTCTGTAACCTTTGTTTTGTGCATGCTTTTGGAAAAAGATAAGGTAATGCATCAATAACTCATTCTGAAGTGTATTACTACTAATCGAGGTAGTAAATGAATTTTCATAACAAGTTATTTTAATGGTTAATGGTACTTATATGTACCGTCAGTAGATAAAAGGTTAAAGAAACATAAAAAAATTTCTGATTTATTTATTTATTTATCAGTACAGTATAATACAAAAGAAAAGGAAAAAAATGATCAGCGTGGGGGGCAGCAAATACATCTACGCCAAGACTGAAAAATTTTCTCTGCTTTAGGTATAACCAAATGGAAATGAGCTAGAAGATTTCTATATATTGCATTATGGCTAAAAATTGATGTCTTGCAATAAATAAAGTTATTGATGGTAAAATTGCTATCCTGTAAGTACATAAAGTAGAATTTACTGTCAGTCAAAAATTTCTTCAAGACTGAAATCAGTTCCGAGACTAAAGGTCTTGCACCCATGATGAGCAGCCATTATTGCAGAAATGCATGAATGAAATTTTGCCTAAAAAATATGTTTAAATACTATAAAAAAGCATATTTATAATTTGAAACGCTTCATCTAAATAACGTATACATTTTCATTACAGAAAATAAAATTCTGCTCAGCGTTTATTAGTACGTTGATAAACTTGCCATATTTTTCAAGCACTTCACTTAACACTCTTAGAAAATCATCTAGCAAGTGATTGGCATATCTGTTCGAGGATTTCGTTTCATGAACATTTGCAGCAACGGCTGAAAGTCTTGCAATGAGGTCCTCATCAGAGTCAACTGGTGTCTCATAGACGAGACGTATGAAACCTTCGAAAGGGTAACCAATTGCTTGCTAGACGCTACCAAGTATGTATCGATGTTGGTAGTGACACATTTGAGCACTTACTGTAATTGGTATGTCAATAAAACGTTTGTTTTCATGTCCTCCGCATTTATTGTTTTTCGCCAAAACTTTTCATTTCCGACCCCACATTGCTGCATAAAAATTGCTTCTTTATGTGTACTTTACCTTCCCTTACAGTGTGGCCTATAAATTCGGGCATACCCTGTATACGTAAATATTAATTTGTTTCTGTTATTATTTAATTTCTAAATATTAAAAAGGTGGAGTTCAAATAACTACACCGATAAAACGACAAGCATTTTATTTAGAGTTTTTTAACAATTTGATAATTATATTTTTGGGGGATTACAATCAGGAATAATCGCACAAAGTTTTTTGTGCTATGCTTCATGACAAGTATATTATTTTTATAGATTAACGGAGAGAATCGATGCAAACTTTTACCTGAACAAACAAATGGAATATAGAATTTATCTGAACAAAAAAAAAAAAAAAAAAAAAAAAAAAAAAACTATTGATTTTAATTAAACGTATATATAATTTAAAAAGAAGTAAGCATGGAGGCGAGAGGGGGGAATCTATTTTCTGAAGTCTAAAAACTCCATCCATTTAAGGATAACATAAATTTTGCAAATAGTTAAAAACACGAAAACAAAATTGCTCTTGCACTGGGAAAGATTCACTTGCGAAAAACTTCAGTAAACAAACTTTTTAAGGAAGTAATACACAATCTAATGAAGAGTTCGTATACTTTTTAAATAATTTTAAATTTTCTGCAAATTTCAAAACGGACCAGTTATTCAATTCCATACTATTCACCTGTAGATGTCACTTTGAAATAGTAATATATTTTTTTAATTTATGAAACCAATTGGAAACCTTAAGTCAACTTAATTTATAAATTAATAAAGTTTCAATCAAGTAATTAATCAAGCCTATTCTGCAAAGTATTTTTTTAGACACTTATTGCATTTCTTGTTACAATTTTCATAGCTGAATTTGTTTCATTAAGTTAAAATTTTAATCTTATCCTGCAAAAAATTTGTTTACAAAATATTTTTTTTCTCTCTCAACAACGCGAAACTTTCTGACACATTTTTTGATTCATGTATAAATGCCAGACTCCAATTAGGATTGTCTGGGGCCCAAGGCCCAGGAGCTTTTCAGGGTCTCTCCTAACCAAAATACAGTAAAATAGTGGAGACCGCGGAATTAGTCCGCTATTTGGAGTTGTCCGCTTTTGAGATGTCAAAACATACAGATTTATAGATGTTGGGGATCGAAAAAGTGTCTGCCAAAAAGAGGTGTCCGCTATTCGGGAGCGTAAGTTATCGAGGTTTTATTGTAGTAGTTAACGATTTATTTATTTTTTTTGTGAGTATTTAGAAAATTTCCCGCTTTTTATAAAAATGTTCATGAGAAATCCAGGTTAACTTAAGTTCTCTTTTGCTGTTTGATTGTATAATACCTTAAATATTTCTTAAAATTAATTTTCATAAAAGTATTTTGTATACAGCATTCCTAAATTAAGTTTTTTTAGAGAACGAAAAAGCACTGGCAAAGTGTTAATAGAGGTATATGTTACTTAGATATCAGAGCTTGAAATAAAAAAATTCTAGGAGATTTAAGATTTTTTTTTTTTCTAAATCATTTTACTCGTTTTGGGCTGCTTGTCTGCAGTGGTCCCAAGGCCGCGGCCTATTTGGCCTGTGCGGTAACCAGACCCTGGTAAACGAAAAAAAGCATGGTTCTTGCGGGCAAGATTATTGAAGTGATTTGTGATCGAGCCGTTCTTTCATTTTCATCAAATTAATTATATATTGGATTATAAGCGATTATTGCATCGTGATAGACAGTATTTAATTTCTCTACCCAGATGTCTCTTCCGGAAATTCAGTTCAAAACGGAAATTTTGACAGCCTTTTCTGAAAGATCTTCTGCCTTTACCGAATAATACAAAAAATATTCTATTACATAGATTCCGAATAAGAGCATCTGTTCCTTTCATTTGTTTCCGAACAAAATTGAATTTAAAAAATATGTCATAAAATAGCCAATTCTGATTTCAGAACCGCGTTAATAATTTAATATTAGCAGTTTTCTTTTAATTTTATACTATTCACTTACAATTACTTCAAAGGTAATATAACTGCTACGCAGACATGATTTTATTATCATTATTATTACAAATCAAGCAATTTTTTTTTTTTTTTTTTTTTTTTTTTTTTTTTAAGAAAGAAAAGATAAAGAAAGAAGAGTATTTGAGAAATCGATAATAAAGTTAAAATTTTTTGTTAAACCATTTTTAATTACTATGTACTTTTTTTAATGATGAATTTCTAAAGAATTTTATACTTATCAACAATATGTATACTTTTATACTACCTCAAATACTTATTTCACCAAAATTATTAAGGGTTTATGTTTGCTTTGGTGGGGAAAAAAACCCAAAAGAAATAAACTGTAAAAAATACAGATTTTTTTAAAACAACAACTCTTTATAATAAAAATTCTCTCTGAATATATTTAAACATTTTAGAGATATAAATAAAATTATAAAGATATGTCATTTTTCAACTATCTTAAGCCAGCTATATAATTTTTTTCACAAGAAAATTTTCATTGCCAAAATGCTACAATAATATGAAAAAATTAACTTTTTTTTTTTTTTTTTTTTTTTTTTTTTTTTTTACTATTTTTTTTTTAAGAGTCTTCAAATTACCTTAATAATTTCCGTTTCTTTATAAGACTCATATTTATGGAAGTGTAAAAAAAAAAAAAACATAAAAAATAAAAAACGTTTATATTTACCGTGAATATTTTAAAAAAAGAAAATCTTATCGGCATTTTTCACATGTTTCCTTTGTATTCAACTAATTCTTTATAAAATTGTCATTGTCATAAAAGGGCTTAAAGAATAGGAGAATTACTGATAAAACATAAAATTTCAGAAATAAAAACTCTTTATGTACATATTCTTAAATATTTCCCTAATATTTTTCCTAAAATAAATTAACTTCTTTATAAAAATTTCCACTATTATGTAAAAAAAAAAAAGGTCTGAAAAATTGAAAAAGGTTGTTGAATTAAAAACCACGAAACATGCGAAATAAAAATTATCCTTCAAGATTTCCCAAATAGTTTTTTACAAAATTGTTGTAATAAATAAATAAATAAAATTAAATTAAACATAGTTCTATAAGTAAAAATTATGTTTAAGTATTTAAAAAAATTATCTATATTTCTTTATATTAATTTTTGTAAATTTTGCAAGTGAAAGACAACAACACGAAATCAGTAGAGACACAATATGTAACATAAAAATATTTATTGAAATTTCTTCAGAAAGGAAAATTGAAAACATTATTTGAAAATTAAAAATAATTGATGTGTATTAAACAAAGTATGTATCACTTTAAAACATAAATGCTATAATTTTCTCATATGTACTCAGATTATGCTTTAAAACAAATTGGTATGTATCATAAATAAATTACAGTAGAATCTCGTCACAACGAATATCAGTTTAACGAATTTTTCAGTTTAACAAATACAATTTGGATTGTTAAAACAAATCCTATTATCCTATTTCCCTATAAAAAAATATTAAGTTTACGAATTTTTCAATATACCGAATTGTTAAAACAAATTCTATTATCTGAAATTTCTTCAGAAAGGAAAATTGAAATCATTATTTGAAAAATAAAAAATAATTGATGTGTATTAAACAGAGTATGTATCACTTTAAAACATAAATGCTATAATTTTCTCATACGTACTCAGATTATGCTTTAAAACAAATTGGTATGTATAATAAATAAATTACAGTAGAATATCGTCACAACGAATGTCAGTTTAACGAATTTTTCAGTTTAACGAATACAATTTGGATTGTTAAAACAAATCCTATTATCCTATTTCCCTATAAAAAAATATTAAGTTTAACGAATTTTTCAATATACCGAATTGTTAAAACAAATTCTATTATCTGAAATTTCTTCAGAAAGGAAAATTGAAATCATTATTTGAAAATAAAAAATAATTGATGTGTATTAAACAAAGTATGTATCACTTTAAAACATAAATGCTATAATTTTCTCATACGTACTCAGATTATGCTTTAAAACAAATTGGTATGTATCATAAATAAATTACAGTAGAATCTCGTGACAACGAATGTCAGTTTAACGAATTTTTCAGTTTAACGAATACAATTTGGATTGTTAAAACAAATCCCATTATCCTATTTCGCTATAAAAAAATATTAAGTTTAACGAATTTTTCAATATACCGAATTGTTAAAACAAATTCTATTATCTGAAATTTCTTCAGAAAGGAAAATTGAAATCATTATTTGAAAATAAAAAATAATTGATGTGTATTAAACAAAGTATGTATCACTTTAAAACATAAATGCTATAATTTTCTCATACGTACTCAGATTATGCTTTAAAACAAATTGGTATGTATCATAAAGAAATTACAGTAGAATCTCGTCACAACGAATGTCAGTTTAACGAATTTTTCAATTTAACGAATACAATTTGGATTGTTAAAACAAATCCTATTATCCTATTTCCCTATAAAAAAATATTAAGTTTAACGAATTTTTCAATATACCGAATTTTTAAAACAAATTCTATTATCCTATTTCATTATAAAAATATCCACTTTAACGAATTTTTCAATATAGCGAATTATTAAAACAAATCATATTATCCTATTTCATTATAAAAAAAATATATATTCAATTTAACGATTTTTTCAATATAGCGAATTATTAAAACAAATCCTGTTATCCTATTTCATAAAAAAAAAAAAATATTCACTTTAACGATTTTTTCAATATAACGAATTATTAAAACAAATCTTATTATCCTATTTCATTATTAAAAAAATTCACTTTATTTTTCAATATAGCGAATCTAAACAGTCACCAGAGATTCGTAGTAACGAGATTTTACTGTACATCATTATTTAAAATCATCTTAAGTGTACAAACAAAAACTAAATAGCCCAAAATAGATTTACTGACATAATAAATGTTATTCAAACAATAATGCAAAACAAACTACTAAAATTCGACTTAATATATCATCATAGATGCCATAATTGTAAAATATTCACAACAGTAATACAATGCTCTTAAAAACTATTATTGAATGCTTATTTTTTTCAATGACGATAATTTATAATTGTTTTAAAAGTGCCATTTTTTGGAATAAATAATGAATTATTAATGACATTTTTAAAAATCAGAGGGAATTAGTATATACTATTGCAAAAAATTCCCGAAAAATGTAATTTAAAATTATGAGATAAAAATCACGATAGTATTATAAGTATATATTATTCATATCAATAATAAAGTGTCAGAAATAGTGTAACGGACAATTCATAACAATACCTTAAGAATAATAGTATTTTCTAAATTTCTATATTGTTAAATCTGCTAGTTACTTATTAATATTTAAAAAAAATAATAATAATAATGGCCTTTTTAAATCACAAAGATGGGCATAAAGAAATTAAATTTAGCTTAATAGAGAAATTTCTCAGCGTAGATATCATAATTAATTTTCAAATCATTAATAAAATGTTGTTAAAATCATTTTGGTGAAAAATCAGAAAGGTCTTTTCAACTTGGATTCTTTAATTAATATTATTATGCGTTACAATTGTGAATTATTTATGACATATTGTAAAATTACCATTTTTACGAGTATTATATAATAAACTTATCATAATAATGACTCAGTATAGAGTTAAAATTATAAGAAAATCCACAACGTTTTCAGTTGTATTTTAGAAAAAGGTTGTATTTCTGATTACAGTGCTTACAAAATTAAAGTCGGAATATTGTTTTCTAACGGATTATTAAATTACGTATGTTCGAAGACAATATTAAGAAATTCCAACATGTATGAATCAAAATCAACCGCATAAAATTTTCATTATTAACATTATGAATAATTATCTAGCTGGACGATGGTTGATGTCTTACAATTAAAAAAAAATTTTAATTAATAAATTTATGAAATCAACGATGCAGGAATTGAAAAAAGATCATAGAATTTGTAATGACATAAATCTTAAAAAAAAAAAGAAAAAAAAACTAGGTGAATGGTGTATTACAATTTAATAAATGAAATTAATGATATACGAAATGTAGTAAAAAAAATGAATGTTTTATAACTTGCATCATGAAATAAAAAGTTGGACAATATGAAGCGCAATTTTAAATATGAAAATATAAATATTCTTGTGAACATTTGAATTTATATAATGTAAGCAATAAAAAAAAATATTAATAAAAAGCTGGAATATGAGATGTAATTTGTCAAATAAAATGAATAAATTTACAAAATTAATGAAACTTAACATTGTACTATTACCTTAAAAAAGGTAGAAATGCTCAACTTATAAAAATCGGAAGAATCATAAAATGCTGAACAAAAATTCAGAAATTGGCAGGTCATTAAAACATAAAATTAATTCACTTAATGTCGATATGAGCAACACCCTGAGTATGGTCAGATTTTTTACCGTGAATGAATTTTTGAACTGAAGCTATGAGTTTGTAATCTTTCAATTTTTCAGCTACACTCAACACACTTTTTATGTCCAACGATTCGACGTTATCCTGTAAGATTTTAGAACAGGTATATTTCAAAGGCAATAGGTAAAATACTTCAGCAGCTGTATAAATATCAAAAATTTCGTCAGTTTCATATTTCAACAGTTTACCACTGTAGATGTAATAAAGAACCGCGCGCAAAACATTACTTTTCATTTTCATCCAAGAAAGGTCTAAATATTTGGCATATCCAACAACTGTCGCTTTTTTAAATAATTTTCGGAAAACATGAGATCTTGCACTCAGGATGTTGGTATGAACTGGAAATTTTTCATCATTGCAAATTAGAGTAATATCATTGTAGATCCCAGTTTCAAGCAAAGTAGCAATTTGATCGGACAACATTTTGTAATGCTTCTCGGAATCAATGCGTATATCAGAATGTATCTTCTTTCTATCTGTTGATAAAATTCTTGAACCCTGAATAGGAATGCAAAAGTTGCATAAAAGATGAAGGTTTCCATCAGAAGTAAATGCAACATCTTTTAAAATGTCTGTAGGTAAAAAGTCATCAAAACTAATTTCCTTTGTCAAACACCTCCTTCTTTGTCTATGTTCCACGTTGCCATTCGAATTTATAACAGCAAGTTCAACGTACGAAAATTTTCGAAAACTTTCTTCTACATCTTCAATAAATACAGATAAATAATCTCGTATTCCACTTATGTGTTTTGCAGAAAATTCTACCGTAGAAACCCGCTCAGATGGATTGAAATCTTCGGGGATATTTGGAGAACTAATTATGACATTCGAAACTGCAATTAATTCGACGGGAATAACACACTCGAACTTATATTCTTTCATTTTGAAATCTGAGCTCAATTCAAGTTCATCAGGCTCATAATATTCTTCTATTTCCTTAATACCAAAATATTTTACACATTCTAAAATAGATAACGAAGGTTTTCGAAGGACGTAATCCAGATTACCTGTGTATAAATATCCAAAAACCTTTTTTACAGCATCTATATCTAATTGAGGCAATTTTGTCTCCAAATGATGTCTGTAAATTGCCTTTTCCAACACCTTGTTTCTGGACCACAGAATTCCTCTGTGAGCTATCGCTGAGAATCCACCAATATTTAACCTTAAGTCACCATTTCTGTTCACTCTGTATAACACTGTCAAATCTTGAGATAAAGATTTTAAACCTAAATCATTAGATCTTTGATATACTTGGCTATCTTTGTTACTCACAATTATAATGCTCCGAATGATCAATGTATCCTCGGCGCTACGCTTCATAATTTTCTCAAGTTCACCGACATCACTTATTTCTATTTCAACAGAATTTTTCTTTTGGAAATCGGATTCTACCTCATCCTCTTTTCTGCCGATTTCAAACGGAAAAAACAACTTCCAAGTCACCCATATCGGTTTTTGTGATGAATCATTCTCCATTTTTATTAAAGAAGCACAGACTGCGGGATCCTTGTCACTATAGCTTGGCTGTAGAAATAACCGCCACTTAATAGAGTTCTTTCCATTTACAGTAAAAGTAGGACTGCCAATCACCCAATTTTGCATACAGGTAGCTGCAAAATAGTTTTTCACTTTCCATTCTATCCGACTAATACCAAAATTCCTCACGTTGTTCAGATCATCGTTTGCCTTCATAGTTTCAGACGAGGAAAAATTCCTGTATAATTAGTTAGATTCACTTGCGCCGATTACTTAATGCAGGCTAGTTTTTCCAAAGATTTGCAAAGTTGTCTGAGCTCACATGAATGTAAGTTCGAAAACTATAATGCGTTCGCCTCTTACTTTAACACATCTGAGAAAATGTATTAACGTATAACAAAGAAAGTAGAGAGTACTATTCAAGATCTTTGCGTATAAGTTGCCACCCAATTTAAGACTGAAATCGATAAGAAAAAATATGATTATTTGTCATTTATTCTTGGTATTGATGGACTTTTGTGAAATACTTTAATCCTACTTACACATTCATATAATGCCCTATTCATGTCAATTCATTGTGTACAACGAACTAAGACCAGAATCTGTTTTCCCACATATTACAATAGGTGTTGAAAGGAATGTGTATGTAACTGCTCTCATGGGATTACCATTACTCCCTTTTCCCCTTATCTATTCTAATTGTTAACTGTGATTTAAAACACATCAGAGCATCTAGTGAGAAGGAATTATCTGTTTCTATCCTTATGTACAATTTCAGTTAAATTTACTTAAATGTGAGAAATATTATTTTAATAGGGTGAAATTAAATTTAAAACTTACGAACAGAAAAATAAAAATATAGTGAAATAAATTAAAAGTTTTTTACACAAACATTGAAATATTTGGTTCCGACGTGTATGTTTGCATATGGAATTTATATTTTTCTATATTATTTATCCATTTTTTAAAGCTATTATATCAAAGTCTAAGTATTTAAGGTTTTCTCAAATCCAAAGTGTTTACTTTCTGACACAATTTTTCATTCATTTTTTCTTCGAAAACGTATAAATTTCGTAGGTACTCCTATTAAGAAACTGTGTAGTCGCACTGTTTTCTCTGCGTTTTGGTAAAAGCTGAAGATTTATGCAGAAAAATTGACGTTTTGAGCTGAATTTTCAGGCGCGACAGCACAGAAAAGGAATAAGCTGCCGTGCCGAGACAACAATCCCCTATAATCCATTCCAAGATATTCATTCATTCAAAGAAAGATTAAAAATAAGAAGGAAACTGGTATTATTACAATTTAATTACAACAAAAAATGCCGAGTTCAGGATTTCTGTATCAGAATCTTCCGATTTCGTGAAGGATTGAGCAAGTAAATTAAATTACGAATAAAAGTAACGTGATACCATGCTTAGCACACCATTTAAGGGAGACCAAACTGATCGCCAAGGGCTTCTAGTTAATTAAATAAGTAAATAATAATAATTTTTTTTTTTTAAACGAAACATGCACAAAACAATTAAAACAATCTCAGAATTGATTAACTCCTTACAAAATTACGAGATAGGGTGAAACCCCCAGTAACTGACACCTTAAGGATTCTTTCTCGTTCAAATCACTATTACAGTTTTAAAATAGCCAAAAATTAGAAAATGGATATATTCGCCATTTTCTGCCCGCTTAAGACTTTTTTTCTTAATCTGAATTAACGTTTTGACATAATTATGAAAATGTTTTTCAACCTAAAAGCAAACAAAATTTAGATATTTTCATTTAGGCTCAAAAGAAAGGAAAGAAAAAAAAAAAAAAAAAAAAAAAAAAAAGAATAGTTTTTTTTTTTTTTTTTTTTTTTTTGTCCATTAAAGTACAATACCTTCGAAATAAGAAGAGTAAAATTGATGGGTTAAACCAGTGTTTGTGACAGGAATTTCAGGAGTCAACAGTCACAGCATAAATCGATTAAAAGACATACCGTATAGCGTATACACTCGCGTATATGTCGACCTCAAAATTTCTTGAAAAAGAATATGGGATTCCGTTCGAATACCAGTAATCCCATATTAATATTCGCCTTCTTTTATCGCAGAAAAGTAATAAGAGCTCAACGATTAAATAAAGCTAACAAAATTATTCGAAATTACTGGCATAGAAACGGAAAGATATATTGTTTCTCTCAAATTTTCGTTACGACTTATACGCGAATATGTATCATATTATATTAATAGGAGAAAAACTGATACATTTTATTGAACCTAAATTGGAATATCTGAAAATTGCATGTACCTAGGGAATAAAATGCTTTCATATATATACACCGCCCCCCCCCCCCCAAAAAAAAAAATAAATAAATAAATAAATAAATAAATTAAATAAATAAAAATAAATAAAAATAAAAATAAACAAATAAATAAATAAAAATAAAATTAATAAATGCACTTTTGAATTCCCAGACATTTAATAATATCTACGAAAAATAGAAAACTATGTGAGGTATGGCAATAGATTATTTTTTCACAATTGCTTTAAAATATTAATTATTTTACTTTCATTTCATTTTTACGTTCAGTTATGTAAAAATTCTTTTGGGTTGTTAAGAAACACGAATTATTTTGTCGTGTACCGTTTGGGTTTCGAGTCCTCTGAAAAACTTGAACCGTACAGGGCTGTGATTCGGGATCAATATCTTATATAATTTACAAGTACAGTTCGCTAATAAATTTAAATTGAGCAGAGATTAAATTAATGTAGTGTACTTTCTTAAATAGCCGCTTTTCGGGATAGTATGTTACACGGACTTTTGATATTTGCATATTTTAATTTATCTTTTAATACATATGTAACTTTAATCATTAAAAAACATATTTCGATAAAATTATAATTAGCCTTATTTTTCATTGGATTTTCTTTTTAACATTTTTGAAAAATTCGTGCCTAGAATTAAATTTTTAAAAGTATTTTATATTTTTAAAATTTTAATCATTGTTAACATTACAACCTGAAAATGTAATCCCAGTTAAGGCAACACTTTACCGAAACATGTTTTTCTATTAGATATACCGAAATCCCACATTAAAATACAGGTGATTTAAACGTAGAATTATACATTAGACAATATATAATTATCAAAATTTAGTTTTCTCTATCGGAAAGTTGACACCCAACTTCGTTATATTGCGTTTTACATTTTTTTTTTTTTTGAAAGTTTTAAGAACTTTAAAAAAACAATAAACTTTAAATTTAATAATTTTTACTTGAGAAATTTTTATTTATTGTTTTCTTTAAAATACTTTAAATTAAAAGAGACAAATTTTAAAAATGCAATATGTCGACATCAGAAGCCTACTTTCTGTTGATGAAAACCAAATTTTGATAATTATTTTAAGTAATGAGTAATCATCTGTTCAAATTTCTCCATAGTTTAACATAAATTTTTATTTGTTGTTTTCTTTAAAATACTTAAAATTAAAAGAGACAAATTTTAAAAATGCAATATGTCGGCATCAGAAGCCTACTTTCTGTTGATGAAAACCAAATTTTGATAATTATTTTAAGTAATGAGTAATCATCTGTTCAAATTTCCCCATAGTTTAACATAAATTTTTATTTATTGTTTTCTTTAAAATACTTAAAATTAAAAGAGACAAATTTAAAAAATGCAATATAGCGGCATCAGAAGCCTACTTTCTGTTGATGAAAACCCCGACTTAGGTTATGGAGGACCCCTGGACAAGCATCATTCTAGGGGGTGGGGGGGGGGGGGGCTTCTATCTATCTATAGAATTTTTTTTATGAATAATGTGGAAGTGGCTAGAACTAAACTTCATACATATTGTATGTATGCATACATTTTGTACCCGCTACTGCTCACATTTGTGTACAAGATATCACAAAAAATATTAGTAGGATAATAGTAGAAAAAATGATAGATTGGTTGACACGAGTATTTCTTTGCAAACTTTTATTTTGCTTATCTACGTATGTTATAAGATGGCTAACAGAGAATGCCCCAAACTGGTCATAATTAATGGTTTTTACTTGCCACGTTACGAAGAAAATGTTAATAAAGAATTTATTCTGAAAACAATAGAGTACTAAGTTATTATAATAAAATTTTAATCATTAGTTTTCTAATGATATAGTTTATTTTTTCATGGGTGGAGGGGGTACTGGAAGCAGAGAGGGGAAGGGGGAATACACTCCCTTCCTAAACGTGTGAAATTACATGAATTTTGGTCACTTTCGGCTAATTTTAACCATTTGGGACCTTTTAATGAAAATCCTGATTACTCTCATGGGGGGGGGGGGGGGGCTAATGCCCCTGAATAAGCCCTGATTGTTCAATCTCCTTTTTTACCAGACTGAAAAGAAGGGTTATGTGTTTCATGCGTATCTGTGTATGTGGATTTCTTTATACCCTCGAAACATCTCAACGGCTGGATGGATTTTAATGAATGAGGTCTCTATCAATTCGTCTTAAAGGCCCGATGGTTATAGGCTAGGTTTTGTTTTTATAAATTCAAAATGGCGGTAGAGACGAAAAAAAAATTACGCACCCTATTGAGTGGCATATCATTGGATAGGTCTTTCAAAATGAAGACGATGTTTCATTGACTATTTTACAGTCAGAAGCTCCGTTAAAATATTATACAACCTGGAAGTTGTGTATGCATTGTGGATCTCTAGCTTTACTCTAACCATCATAGACGTCTATAGACCTCATCAAAACAGTGTTTATAGATAGGAAATAACAATTAAACACAACTTAAAAGTCATCAATACAAGTAAATAAAAAAAATAGGTAAGTAATATAAAAGAAATATTTTAAGTCAATTCCTACTTAGGTCAATAAGAGAATTTTTTTTCCCCATTCTTCTTTCATCTTGAGTAGCGCTTAAAATTTGAAAAAAAAACTGGATTAACATCAAGTGTCATCCACTATAAGTTTAAAAACATTTATTTGAGCTTGATTGGATGAATAATAAGCATTTTATTAACGATTGAAAATTTGAACAAGATATATATAAGCGAGAGTGTGAGCTAATAGTAGGAATTGGAAAAAAAAAAAAAAAAAAAAAAAAAAAAAAAAAAAAAAAAACAGTTTCGCATTGATGAGAAATAATTAATTAGTTCGCTTTTCACGCAGTCGGGTTTTTTGATTTTTTAAATTTATTTGTTTATATACTCACATATTTACCTAATATAGTTGTTTTCTTAATGACTGAACTCAATGTGTTAAACTTCAAAATAAAATTAACAGAGAAATACATGAAATATTATCTAGTATAACAAAGATACTTTAGAAAATAGTTTTTTGTTTTTTTAAAAAACATTCTAAATAGAATGAGACTCCTCTTAAATAATTTAACCCTTTATGCTCCGACGGTACTTTTAAGTACCATTAAAGAAAATGCAAAATAAAATTTACTTAATTCGTCTACTAATAAAAGTATAGGGTACTTTCCATGCAAAGTACTTTGCTGGGTCACATTCAGTAAGAACAATGAAACAGTCGAAGGTCAATACTTTTCAATGTGGTTATTTTCTCAACCATTTACATGGATTTAGCTTTTTTCCTATTAAAAAATGTTTTACGAAAAAATTGTAACTACAAAACACTTCTCAGTTACAGATAGATCACAATACTGTTCTTTATACTGTTCTTTTAAGAATTGTGAGGCTTCCACAACAGTATTTTTTGCTAATTAATCTAATTATTTTTGCAAATATTTTACAGAAAAAACTCTAACTACCGATTTATTAAATGAGTTTTATTTATCTAAAAATCAAATTGTTATTATATAATTTGTTTTGGTAATCTTCAGACATTAACGAAGATAATTATTGAAGTAGAGCACTTTTTTGATTCATAATTCGGGACATAAAGAGTTAAGGTAGAGTTAATCTTTTCCTGAAAGATTCAGAATTCTTCATCATTCATTTTTGAAGTATTAGTCAACGACAAATGAAGCTGTCAAATGCATTGTTAACAGTGGAAACTTCGCCTAAACAGAGAGATTAACTTGATGCTTCTTTTGTTAATCAATGCAGGAACTGAACATAAAATGTATTGATAACATTCTTCATACTTTATTTTTATATTCATGGGCATTTGCTGCTATTTGGCTTCTTTCAAGAAAAGTAATCTTTTAATGTATTAGAGAATGAAATATCTGCGGAATGGAGAACATACTGCATTTTTTGGCGTAAAAGTCGCCCCCCCTCGCTTAACAGACGTAACGTGATTTTTTAAAACCTAATTTGTGTGTGTGCGTGTGTGTGTGTGTGTGGGGGGGGGGGGCAGTTTCATGCAATAACCAATGGCCATATATGGTTAGTCAAATCCCATGTACTCATGTATCACATGCACATAATTTTTTAAGGTAAAAAAAAAAAAAACTAGAAAACAGGAATTTTGCTTTGCAGAATTTAGTGTCGCCTCCGATTAAATATGTATAGTACATATATGTGTATAACTATAGTTGTTACAAAACATATTTAAGTTTTAAGACTTAAAACACACGCTTTTATTTTATATAAAATGACGTTATTTGCATCCGCTGAAGAATTCCACATTTAAAGTATAAACAGTCTTAAACAACATCTACAGTAAAGTATACATATGCCATCACTATAGCTGAATAATGCACAAATCCAGCAAAACCGATGTCGTCATTCAAGAAACTCTACAAAAAAAAAAAAAAATTGCCTATCTCATGATTCATAGGCCTTCATTTGTTTGTAATATTAATATGGATACTGAAAATTGAATATAGTTTATAATAGCTCCATGTTTTATCAGAAATCAAGTCATTTATATTTTTTTCAAAAGAACACGTATTTTAATTATACTTTTCTTTTTAGTTGTTATGGGAAAATGGCAACAAAAAGATTTAATTACTATTTCCCAACTATTTTTCTTTTACTTTCTACAGAAATGGAGTACTTCTGTTGTCAAAATCAATGAAATGGCGTTAAAAACTACAAAAAAATTAATATCTCAAAAATAAATTGAGATGTAATTTTCAAACAAATTGCATTTAAAAGTAATCCCCCCCCCCCCCTATACGACGGTATAAAAATTGAAAATGTGCGATGCTTAGAAGTTTAAAAAATTGCAGTAGAGATTATTCCGTACAATGATACATCTGTTTTGTTTTACGGCTGGCTTATATAACGGAACGTTATTTTTTAGAGACGACACTTTAATTGCTGGTCGAAAGAAATAGCATATCGGGGGCTAATAAGAAAAAAAAAAAGAGGAAAGAAAAGAAAACGAAGGTCATAAACGAAATAAGACAATAATCTAGAGAAAATAAGTATAGATATTTTTATTTTTCGAATGTTTCTTTTTACTGAGAATTTTGAAGCAGCATACGAAATTAAAAAAAAAAATCATGTTTTATTTCCTTTGTAGAATTTATAAAGAAACCAAAAGTACAACTGAAGAGCTCATTAAGCATTTAAAACGCAAAAACGCGCACACTCCCTTTATGGAAATTATTTGGAGTATTATTCGTTTTAAAAGTCGTTTTTATGTGCAGGAGTTCTATGAAAATGACACCTTTCTTCTCCTTTTCTCCCCATTTTATATTCTTAGACACCCATCCCTCTTCCTATCTTTCCATAACTGACTAGTCGGATGTAGCAATCCCAAAACTTTATTCTATCTCTTACATGTTAATACTTCCTGAAAAATGCAGCGTACCGATTAGGTGATTTACACCAAAATCTAATCATCAACAATTTATGTCAACTTCTAACTAAATCTGAAGTTTGATAAAAATTCATCCATTAGTTCTTGAGATACAGCTATTGCAGAAATCGTGAAAAACGCAGCATACCAGCCCCACCTATTGGGCGTTTTACACTACAAACTAAACAGCACTAATTTATATCAGGGCCTAATTGAATCTGAAGTTTGATGAAATTGAAAAAAAAAATTGTATAAATTCTTGAGTCATAGCTAATGAGGAAATCGAGAACAATGCAACATAGAAGCGCCACCTGCAGGACGATTTACACCAAAACGTAATCAGCATCAAATCATTTCGAGGTATAACCGAATTCGAAGTTTGATAAAAATCCGTGCATTAGTTCTTGAGATAGAGTGATTGCAGATATCGGGAAAAATGCAGCGTAGCAGCGACACCTGTTGAGTGATTTACACCAAAAAGTAATAGCACCAATTTATATCATGGACTAACTGAATATAAATTTTTATTAAATTCCGTGCATTAGTTCTTGAGATAGAGCGCCCACAAAATTTGTGTCACGCAGACCGGCAGACTCACAGACATTTTGTAAAAGTATGTTTTTTGGAATCTCTGATCCCTAAAACGTGTAAAGCTGTCGATAACCGGAATTAGAAAATTTTCACGAATCCAATATTTTCTTCTTGTAAGATAGAAGAAAGTAAGAAGATTCAAAACTGTTTGGTGTGGGAATGGAAAACTAAACTTCCTAGTGTACTAAAATAGAGTCCCATAAGTGCATAATGCGTGGGCCTCAAAATATTTAATTGTGATGATTAAATTGTCTGGTTCCTATGGGTTAACTTCTTTTTTAACCTCAAATTCACCTTAGATATTTAATATAGTTTCAAACAAGTCAAGTAGTTCAAACTATCGACATCGCCGTTTTTTCCGCTGTTTCTATAATTTCAAACATGTACAAAAGTTATCCGTTTTTCTATCTGGGCTAGTATTAGCTCGAGAAAACTCTACGGGCGTAAGGGTCTCTAAAAATAAAATAATTTCTATCCTTTCATCTATTCTTTTTACTTTCTTTTTCTCTCCTTTTTCAAAACTAAACATCAAGTAGATCATTAACACTATTCATTCATAGCTTTGAAGGGAAATTGATACACGCCCTGTTATTAGAATATATATAAAAGAAATTATAATGAAAAATTAAAGGATATGAAACCCGGTCTCATTTTCATATTCTGTGAAGGTGACTATCTCATTCGTTAAGAGATAATTTTCTTCACAAATTGTTCTACATAAATTTTGTTCAGTGTTTTAAATGAAGTGTGTGCAAAAATATCAAGTTCGTCAGCGTACTTCTAAACTTATGGCAAAATTTAATCTTTCATATTAAAGTTTGTGCTAAAGTTGTGATTTATAAATTAACTAATAATGACCAATATTTTAACTGACCATTATTTTAACTAATAATAAATTACTAGTGTTTTATATAAACTGCCCACGCAGTGTAACAACTTAGTTTATTTATTTTAATATATTCGTTTTCATTATAAAATTTTCTTCTAACAAACGAATATAGTAATAAAAAGATTTGGTCTTTATACCAAAAAACATTTTTTTTATTTAATACTAAAAACATTGATCCATAGTAATATGAACCCCACCAGTGGCTGAGAGGTTCTGCTCTCGAAGCTGGTAGACGGAAGGTGCTGGGTTCGAACCCAATCGCGCTCATCGGCCTAACCGTTTCGGAGTTTTCGTGGTTTTCTTCGAAACCTTGGATTTTCCATGCGTAAATACGGGTTAGAGTCCCTTAGAAAGACCCCCACGGAGGGCACTCCCCCTAGGGCCTATATCCCTCGAGTAGATAATTGGCCGTCAAAAATCAACCCAACCCAACCCGTAGTAATATGTTAAGTTGCGAAATAAAAATTATAGTTAGTTTAAATTACATTACTATCTGTTAAAATAATTGTTGTGTAAAGAATTTGCAATACCCCCCCCCCTTTGTTATACCCCCCTGAATCGGTCAAGTTCACCAACTTTGATTTGTTCCATTCACCCACATACAACATTCAACCAACCTATAAAATCACGATGTGTTTTGCCAACAAATATTTGCTCCTCGCAGCGATATTTGCAGGGGAGAAACTTGTTTTACAGGAATAGTTTGTTGTTGAAGAAGATGTGGCGATTGACAGAAATCCGACTGATGGCAAATTCTGAAGATTTTTTGACAAATTGGCTCTCAAATTTGGTTGATTTGTTAAAAAATCAATGTTCAGTTGTGCACTAGAATTAAATGTAGTTTATACGTTTTGTTCGAATTTTAATAAGTGTCCCACCAATTGTAAACTTCTTATTCGCATATATAATCTCTCTGAAATTCAGTTTAATGCGGATGTTTTTTTTACGTTATATCTAAATAATAATAGTAATAATAATAAAATAATGCTACGTGTTCCTTTTATAAATGGCAAGCATAAACCTATTTATTCATTTTTGGGTCACTGTGGGTCAAGCAAAGTTTATCTAGAAAACGGCTCTAACGATTTTGACGAAATTTTGTATTTTACCATTTTCGAACACGAGAATACCATTGGGCCAGGTCACCTGTTCGAGAAAATTCGATTAGGGAGTCATTTTGGGTCATAATGGGTCAAGGTCAAGCTAATTATATCTAAAAAACGGCTCAATCGATTTTGACTAAATTTTATATACAACCGTTTTTAGGCACGAGAAAACTATTGGGACAGGTCCCATGTTCGAGAAATTTTGATTAGTGGGTCATTTTTGGGTCACTATGGGTCAAGCCAGTTTTATCTAAAAAACGGCTCTAACGATTTTGACTAAATTTTGTATTTTGTCGTTTTCGATTACGAGAAGACTAAAGGGATAAGTCACATGTTACAGAAAATTCGATTAGTGGATCATTTTTGGGTCACTGTGGATCAAGCAAAGTTTATCTAGCAAACAGCTCTAGCGATTTTGACGAAATTTTGTATTCTATCGTTTTCGGGCACGAGAATACCATTGGGCTTGATCGCGTGTCCAAGGAAATTCGATTAGTGGGTCATTTTGGGTCACAATGGGTCAGAGTCAAGCTATTTAGAATTAAAAAAAAGACCCAAAACATTTCGACAAAATTTTGTATTATACCGTTTCCGGGCATGAGATGACCATTGGACTAAGTCACATGTACGAGAAAAATTGATTAGTGGGTCATTTTGGGTCAAAGTCAAGCTAATTATATCTAAAAACCGGCTCAATCGATTTTGACTAAATTTTATATCCAACCGTTTTTCGGCACGAGAAGACTATTCGGCTAGGTCACATGTCCGAGAAACTCCGATTAGTGAGTCATTTTTGGGTCCCTATGGGTCAAATCAATTTTATCTAAAAAACGGTTCTAACGATTTGACTAAATTTTGTATTCTGTCGTTTTGGATTACGAGAAGACCAATGGGCTAAGTCACAAGAGAAAATTCTATTAGTGGGTCAGTTTTGGGTCACTGTGGGTCAAGCAAAGTTTATCTAGAAAACGACTCTAACGATTTTGACGAAATTTTGTATTTCATCATTTTCGGTCGCGAGAATACCATTGGACTTGGTCGCATGTTCAAGAAAATTTGATTAGTGGATCATTTTGGGTCACAATGGGTCAGGGTCAAGCTAATTGAATCTAAAAAAAAGCCCAAAACATTTTGACAAAATTCTGTAATATACCGTTTCCGGGCATGAGATGACCTTGACCATTCGGCTAAGTCACATGTTCGAGAAAAATCGATTAGTGGGTCATTTGTGGGTCACTGTGGGCCAAGCTATTTGTATCTAAAAAAACGATTTTGCAAAATTTTGTATTATAAAGTTTCTGGGCATGAGAAGACCATTGGGCTAAGTCACATGTTCGAGAAAATTAAATTAGTGGGTCATTTTTGGGTCACTGTGGGCCAAGCTAAGTGTATCTAAAATAACGGCTCAAAACATTATGGCAAAATTCTGTATTATATCGTTTCTGAGCATGAGAATATTATTGAGCTAAGCCACATGTTCGGAAAATTCAATTAGTGGGTTATTTTTGGGTCACTGTGGGTCAATTGTATTTTAAAAAAAAGTTCAAACGATTTTGACAAAATTTTGTATTATACTGTTTCCGGACACGAGAAGGTCATTGGGTTAGGTCACATGTTTGAGAAAATTCGATTAATGGGTCATTTTTGGGTCACTGTGGGTCAAGTTAATTTTATCTGGAAAAAAGCTTGAATGATTTCGATTAAATTTTGTTTTCTATTATTTTTGGTTTCGAGAAGACCATTGGTCTAGGTCGCATGCTCAAGAAAATTCGATTAACCAGTCATTTTAGGTCACTGTGGGTCAAGGTTTAGCTAATTTTATCTAAAAAATGGCTCAAACGATTTTGACAAAATGTTTTATTACACCGTTTTCTAGCACAAGAAGACCATTGGGATAGGTCACATGTTCGATAAATTTAGATTTGTAGGTCCTTTTTGGTTCACTGTGGGTCAAGCTAATTTCATCTATAAAATGACTTTAGCGATTTTGACTAAATTTTGTATTCTATCGTTTTCGTCTTCGAGAAGGGACTTGGTTATGTCGTGTGTTCGAAAAATTTCGGTTAGAGGGTTCCTATGGCTTAGGATCATGCCAGTTTTATCTAAACAGCAAGAATTATACAGTGAGAATGAAATATCGAATTGAGCACAAGGCTAATTTTGACCGAGCTTAGCTCGGTCATGCCCGCAAGTTATTATTATTGTCTTTAACTATAAAAAATCATCATTTGCATTTTGTTTTTTCCTATTGTGTGCGATAATATTTTGCGTTCGCCGTATTAATATATTTTTAAAATATACGTTCAGTAGTTTAAGTAGTGCGAAATGCCAAAAGTTATTAATTAATGATTAATCTTTTAATATAAATTTGATATGGAGTAGGAAATTTAATTTGAAAAAAAACTTATTTGTGACAGTTTTAAAAAAGTATTTTAATAGCTAAAAACAATAAAATTAACAATATTCTTCTTTGAATAAAAAACATAGCCTTAAATTCATTATTAGCATACATTTAAAAATTGCAGAATATTTTTTATTTTGTAAGATTAAAAAACTTTTCTTTAAAAAATGTTTTATATAAACTATCCACGCAGTTTAAGTACTTAATTTATTGATTTTAATATATTCGTTTTCATTGTAAATTATTCCCCAAACAAATAAATGTTGTGCTAAAAATATTTGGTTTTTATACCAAAAATCCTTTTTTTATTTAATACTAAAAACATTATTCGTAATAATATGTTAAGGTGTTAAATGAAAAATATAGTTAGTTTAAATTACATTATTATCCGTTAAAATAATTATCATCAGATCCTATTAATTGTTTAAGGCTCCTGTCCCTGCCGGCGATGGCACTCATGAGCTGATGCTAATCTTATGAGGAGAGATTTATCTAATATCTCGTTTGCATTTTGACATTTTTAATTTTTTTTTTTTGCATTGGATAGCTGAGGTACATCTCTACATCGCACTTTTTTTACTTTTTCGATTTTGGTTGATCATATTTTTTAGAATGACACTTTCATTTTCAGAACCGGTTTTGAAAGTGAAAGTAGCTTTATTAAAAATATATCTGCGACCAAAATCGAAAAAGTATAAAAGGCGCGATGTAGAGACGGTTCCTCGGCTATCCAATGCAAAAAAAAAAAAAAAAAAAAAAAAATTAAAAATGTCGAAATGCAAACGAGATATTAGATAAATCCCTCCCCATAGGATTAGCATTAGCTCGTGAGTGTCTTCGCCGGTAGGGCAGGAGCCTTAAGCGATCGCAGGACTCTTAAAATTGGGGGTGGGGGGTGGAAGAAGACCATTTTTGCAACATTTAATATCTTAAAATGTATATGATTTTAAAACACAATTTTTCAGAGATTAAAGACAAAAGTAATGTTCTTTCATTTCACATATTTGAAAATTTATAAGATGCAGGATTAATATTTACAGTGAGCAAAAAAAGTATTTGCACGCAGACGATTTTTTGCATAAGTAACCATAGAAAGCAAATTTGATACTATTCTCTTAATTATTCATTTATTTAAATAAGAAGAAAATAAAAATAACTACCCATTTTCCTTAAACAGTAATATTACACATTTTAAAAAATAAATTAATATTTTCTCATACCTAAAAAATATTTGTACAAGAAGCATTGACTGTTAAAAAAGGCATTAAATGTGAACATTATGCAAATGTTTAGCATATCAGTCCCGCAGTACATTAGCCCCGCACTTTAAAGACACGTAACATATTAACTGGAGCAGGGATTCTGGGAAGTTTTTGTTCTAATGGCGCCGAAAACGCGTGAACTGTCTGTTGCTACCCGTGAGAAGATTATATTTCTTCACAATTCTGGATTAAGTTACCAAAGAATAGATAAAAAATTAAATCTAAACTTTTCTAGTGTTCGTTATGTAATTAAGAAGAAAAAAGAAACTGGTTCGACAATAAATAAGCCGCGAACTGGGCGTCCAAGAAAGCTAAATACAGGCAAAGGAGAGCCATCATAAAAGAATTTTCAAAAAACCCTTTTCTAAGTGCTCGAGAATTGGCTGTTGATGTCGCTTCAACGTCGGAAACAATAGTTACACCACAATCAATTAGAAATATTCTTCATGATGCAAAATTCGAGGAACAGCCCCTATAAAAAAAACCATTTATTAGTGAAACAAATAGGGTGAAAAGACTTGAATTTGCAAAAGCTTACGTCAGCAAACCACTAGAGTTTTGGAAAACTGTTATTTTTTCCGATGAAAGCAAGTTCAATATTTTTGGCTCAGATGGTAAGAAAACTGTATGGCGAAAGCCAAATACTTCTCTTCAAATTAAAAACTTGAAACCAACTGTAAAACATGGCGGTGGTCATGTAATGATTTGGGGATGCATGTCTTTTAACAGAGTTGGCGAAATGACCTTTATTGAAGGCAATATGAATGTAAACAATATAGTAATATATTGCGGGATCATTTATCTAATAGTGCTCTGAAAAAAGGGAATTCCTAATTCATATTATTTCCAACAGGATAACGACAGGATAAACACACTGCATATATTACGAGGTTATGGTTGCTTTATAATGTAAAAAATCAATTGAAAACGCCACCACAATCACCAGACCTCAATCCGATTGAAAATTTATGGCATATTTTGGATGTGAAAATAAGGAAAAAGAAAAATTCTAACAAATCAGAACTTAAGCAAGCTCTTAGGGAAGAATGGCTACAAATCAGCAGTGAAACATGTCACAAATTAATAGAATCAATGCCCAGACGTTT
Organism: Maratus speciosus; assembly: GCA_963932465.1. Lineage (NCBI taxonomy): Eukaryota > Metazoa > Arthropoda > Arachnida > Araneae > Salticidae > Maratus > Maratus speciosus. Next base: position 464,531,824 of record OZ010791.1, read on the forward strand.
ACAAGCGGTAATTGAAACAAAGGGCATGCATACTAAATATTAGCAATGTTTTTAACTTATAAATAATTCCTCTAGTTCTATTTGTATTGCTATTGTGCAAATATTTTTTTGGCAGTACAAATGCTACTTTTTTATGTTTTCATATTTTAAATATAATTATTAAGTCAGATATTAAATACGTTTATTTGTTTTGTAAAAGTGTTGGTATTTTTAATTCTTAGTTGCTTTTTATTTATTTATACATATGCTACAACAAATTTACCTGGTGTGCAAATACTTTTTTTGCTCACTGTATAGGGGTTCAGACTGTCAGACATTTTCCGAACAAAAAAAAAGTTTGATAGCTTACGCGCAGGATTGCAAAATAAATTTTGCAACTAAAATGAAAATTTTGGTGCCTAATTATACTTCAGATAATGATAATTACCCTGAACCTAAATAAATGGACATTTAATGCATTTTTATATTTCTAACACAAAGTTGTATTTAGCTAATGTAAAATTTTGAAAATTTCAACAGTATAATCACCGCCAAAAAAAATATTTTTTTTTATCAATAAAATAGAAATTTTAGGTTCACTGTTTACAGACTAACATGAAACATGTATTTAAAAAGTTTCATGAAAAAATATTGAGAAGTTTTTAAGATATCGTGCGCGTTATACCGAAAAACGTCATTTTGAGAAAAATTACTTTAAAGTTTCGGAAACGCCGCTTGAGCTATTGAGCGGGTATAATTCTAAAAGCCATAAATTCTGTTCTAACGGGAATTTTAAGGAAACAATTATATCAAAATGTTCAGAAAAAATAGGAGTTTAAAACAAAATTAAAATTTCTAAAATTTTAAAGCTTTAAGAGTCCTGAGACCCCTTAAGTGGCAATGGTTTTGCTTCACAATAGTTTATTGCAGTAAGATTCATAATATTTATTATTTTGACGTTGTGTTTAGTACAGCGTTTTATTTTCTTTCACAAAGAAGAATTCTAATGGAAAATAACTTAACACTCTTTAAAAGTAATTATAAGTATTATCCTTATCATAACAGTTAAAATAATTGCATTTAAAAAATAAATTTAAGTATAACTAAAACTTGTTACGGCAAACAAATGTTGTGAGATGACTTTTATATGCGTAAACTCTAATTTGTTTTTGTGCTACATTTTTATACTATTACAAGATATTAAAAAACAACAACAACAGCAAAAAACCCTGTCCGAATTCAAATATTTACACCAATAAAAAGAACGACAGGCATTTTATTTAGAGTTCGTCACCAATTTTATAATTATTGCGTGCATTCCGTGTGTTGATTTCTGACACACACACACACACATATATATATAGATATATAAGCTCAAAAAAAGTTAAAAGTAAAAATAAAATATAAAAATAAAAATAAAATCCATGCGATAAGCGCTACAGCTGCAAATAACCACACAGATTATATATAGCACATTATGTATTAAATGCATTTGTCAGACACAGAATCCTGCACCATAAATAAACTAAGAATAACCATAAAACATCAAAGAAATTTAACCAGATATAACCTGAACAAGAAAATTAAGAAAAACAACAAAAGGCTGTGGCCTCTTCAGCGGTGGGCATTTTAAAAAGCACAGCAATGTTTCAGATTAATTATACAATTTACAACAAACTATTATTCAGTAGTGGCGGTGGGTTTCGGCCAGAGTGTCGCAAAGCATAAATCAAATGCATAAAAACAATTGAAAGCATATCGCGAACACTTCCCCACCTTACCCGACGCCACAATAAACAGTACATCTCGAAGATACAACTGCTTCAAAACGTATGTGTAATGTATACTGAAACAATAAAATTATTTTACCCAATCCGAGCCACACAGCCACAAAAAACAATAACCAATTTCCAGTGATCCATAATCTGTCCATGCACGTTCCATGTCTGTTGCCACACAATTGCACGAGCCGTTAATTCCCAAATTGGCTCATCCGATCTCAGCAATATGATCCTTTGTTAATATTAATATTTTGGATTACTTTACTGTGATTTTGATCAAATTTAACAAAATAAATCAATTTAAGTCATTATAATTGCATTCTATTTCACATTACACTACTTCATAAGAAAATAAATTTAATTATCTACTATATAAATATCAGTTTTAGCCAATCAGATTGCTGGGCTCGGTTGAGCCAATTTGGGAATTAACGGCTCGTCACAATTGCAGACATCCTTGTAAAACCGTCCAAAAAAGGCTTTAAGTTATACAAATCATTAACTGTCAATCGCATAGCAACTCCTCAAAAATGAAGACTGTCTGTAAAACTAGTATATTTATTAATGAAATTCAAAGGTATATTATTTTTATAATACAAAATGCTGGTTAAATTAAAAAGCTCTTCAAAAAATAATAAATAATTTTTTATTTGAACAGAGTTTATAGTAGCGGAAAATCTGACCCTTTTTTCTTGTTCAGGTTATATCTGGTTAAATTTCTTGGATGTTTTATGGTTATTCCTAGTTTATTTATGGTGCAGGATTCTGGGTCTGACAAATGCATTTAATACATAATGTGCTATATATATATATATATATATATAAAACCATAATATATAACAAATCGTCATCGATTTCCAATAATTGAAATTAAATTTATAATTTAGCAAATATTCATAACACAGACATTTTATAGAATAAAGAAGGAACATGTAACTAGTAATACAGAATTTTATTAAATGCAACTAATTCACTAGCATATTGCTGGCAATAAATCTATATGAAACATATGAAAAAAAAAACAATTTTTGATAAAGTCTGATTAAAGACAATAGATAATAAATCCAGTTAAATAATGTTGAACCAGAAAAAGCCGTAACATAAACATACAAAAGATAAAATGGATGAATGAAGCCGGAAGCTTATAAGGTATTTCACTTGATCACGGGTACATAAAATACATTTATAAGCAAAAAACATAGTCGATTTCTGTAACGGAATTCAGCAATAAGCAAATATTGAATTCCATTATGTACCCAATCGACTAATCACCAGAGAATATTAAACAACCATGTAAAGTATTAAAAAATGTGATATCCACAACTATGAAAAGAATTAAAAAATGAAACAAATTAAATCATAGACAAACCAGGCACGAGGACAGCCAAGACATATTAACATTGACACAAACAGATAACGTACTTTGGCTTAAAATCCTGCTTAAATACTGACACAGTTAAAAGCTAATGCCACGATTGCCGCAACAGACAGTCCATATAATAATTATTATTACAATCGATAATAATGATCCTGTATATATATATATATATATATACCGGGTGATCCAAAAGTCAGGACAAACTTTAAAAATGAATAATTCGAAAAGGAATCAACATAGAAAGATACGGTTTGCACCAAACAGATGGAAAAGAAACCGGGTTTTGTGTGGCATCGAAAAAAAAATAGTTCGGTTGGCGACCAACAGATGGCGCTGTCGAATTTCTGATGTAGGATTATGCAAAGCAGCAAACGATATAAAAGGAGCAACTGCAGGAGCTAAGGGTAGTCGAAGCTTGTATATGCATCGAAATGCTGTCCATAGTTGAGAAATCCCTATTAGTTAAACTGTATTATAAGAATTCGGAAAGTGCCACTGCGGCATTGCGCGCATATCGCTACATGAAGGGTATGCGAGATAGCAAAGGACCAATAACGGTTTCTGCTTTGAACAAAATGATGAAGAAATTTGAAGCTACAGGTTCTTTGTTGTCACGTCAAAGAAGTGGACGTCCCTCAACAGCCGCTGCTGTTGCCACGACAGTGGAGCAGACGGTGAAATCAATTTCGGCGGTTGCTGCACATGGGAAGTGCAGTGCTCGAGAAGTTTCGAGGCAGACAGGAGTGTCGTATGGAAGTGTCTGGAGAGCACTGCGAATAACTTTGCAACGGTATCCCTACAAGTTGCAACATAACCAAGAACTGAAACCTCCTGACTTCGATTCTCGTCGAGGTTTTGCGAATTTTGTATTGAGTAAGATGGAAGAGCAGCATGACTGGCTTCACACTGTGCTTTGGACAGATGAAGAGCATTTCACACTCTCTGGCGCTGTTAACACCCACAATTGTCGAATGTGGACCACAGAAAACCCACATGCATTTGTTGAGGTACCCTTGCAACAGCCTAAAGTGACAGTCTGGTGTGGCTTCACTGCTGATTTCATAATTGGTCCATTTTTTTTCAAGGAAGTCACACAGACAGGTTTCAAAACAGTTTCTGTCACTGGTCAGGGATATGTAGCACTGTTACAGAACAACATTATTCCTGAACTGCAAGCGCGACAGGCACTCCAAACAGTCACCTTCATGCAAGATGGGGCACCACCTCATATTGTTCTGCCTGTGCAACGCCTGCTACGCTCAACATTTGGGGATGATCGCATTATCAGTCGCAACTTTACGCATGGCCTCCAAGATCTCCCGATCTGACACCCTGTGACTTTTGACTGTGGGGATTCTTGAAATCAAAAAAGTACCGCGACCAACCGGCATCACTAGCAGCACTGAAAGATGCCATACGCCAAAATGTGTCTGCCATAACGCAAGAAATGCTACTAAATTCTGTGAATGGTGTGGTGACTCGTCTCACAGCTGTACTTCTGAATGATGGACAGCACATTGAACATTTACTGTAGCATTAATTAACTGTAATTAAGCTGACTTGTAAGTTGTCAACATTTTTTCATCTGTAAATCATCTTTTGTGCCGTGTGGTGACCGGCATTAAAGAATAGTCCCAATGTAACCCGTGCATGTCGTAAGAGGCGACTAAAAGGGGTTGGGCGAAAGGCTGACAACCTTTCCCTGGAAAAAAAACCTTGTTGCGAAACCCTTAAATACAGATGTTAGACGGACTGATCTCATGGTAAAACGGAGTGGAACTGGAAAACGGCTTATGAATTTTAGAATTGGAACTTGGAATGTTGTAAGTTTATACAGAGCTGGTGCAGTGAAGCAACTACAGAGTCAGATGGATAGTTATAGACTGGACATATTGGCCATACAGGAAGTAAGATGGAAGGAGAGTGGGATAAGAGATATTGGTAATTTTACAATTTTTAATAGTGCAAGCACAAGAAGAAACACGCATGGTACTGGATTTATGATCAGAAAATGCCTTAGAGAAAATATTATTGATTTTCACAATGTAAATGAAAGAATATGTATCTTGAGATTGAGAGCAAATTTTTTTAACATTTCAATAGTATGTGTCCATGCACCAACGGGAGATACCGAGGACGAACAAAAAGATACTTTTTATGAAGCACTACAGATTGAATTTGATAAGATACCAAGACATGATGTTAAAATGGTAATAGGTGATTTTAATGCTAAAATTGGAAAAGAATACACTTTTGTACCAACAATTGGAAAATCTAGTTTACATGATTTGAGTAATGAAAATGGAATAAGAGCTGTGGACTTCGCTGCTTCTAACAACTTAATCATAAGTAGCACATGTTTTGAGCATAAGAAGAAACTTGGATTTCCCCTGATGGAAAGACAAAAAACCAAATTGACCACATTATCATCGACAGAAGACATGCTAGTGATGTTATGGATGTACGAAGTTATAGAGGTGCGGATTTAGATACTGATCATTTCCTTGTTATTATGAAATACAGACAAAGAGTTACAAGATTTCGAGATGCAAAAGGAACTATGGAAGTAAAATTTAAAACAAAAGATTTACTAAACATGCAGAGAAGAAAGGTTTATCAAAGTAAATTAACAGAAAGAATTGCTAGTGAGTATGCTGAATTTAATGAGGAAGATATAATCAATAGTAAATGGGCTAAATGCAAAAATATCATATTAAAAACTGCTGAGGAAGTAGTCGGAAAGGAAGAAAGGAGGGAAATTAATGAATGGTTTGATGATGAGTGTTGGCAACTGATTAAGAAAAAGAATAAAGCAAGAGAAAAAATGCTGAAGCATAGAACAAGACAGAGTGAAAATCGCTTTAAAACAATTAGAAGAAATACCCAAAAGTTGTTACGTATGAATAAACGAGCTTTGGAGCAGAGTAAAATTCAAGAAATTGAAGACCTATCAGTATTAGGTGATATAAGACAAATGTATTCAAAGCTTAAAGGAATCAAAAAGGGCTATCAACCACGCACCCTTTTTTGTAAAGACAGAAATGATAAACTTATTGGAGGGCACGCAAATGTGACAGATAGATGGGCAGAATATTTTGAAGAATTGTTAAACAGACAGTCAAATGATGAAAGAGAAATACAATCTAATCATAATGATTATGACATGAATGGAGAAAACTGTGAACCACCAACTGTAGAAGAAGTAAGGGATGCTATTGCAAAATTAAGAAATGGAAGAGCACCTGGTGAAGATTTGATAAGTGCTGAGCTTTTGAAATATGGTGGAGAGAAGTTGGTACAAATGTTACATGATCTAATAGTAGAGATTTGGCAGAATGAATATATACCAAATGAATGGAATGGTGCTATTATTATCCCAATTCATAAAAAGGGAAATATCTTAAATTACCAGAATTATAGAGGCATAGCCTTATTAAATGTTACATATAAAGTGTTGGCAAAGATAATTGCAAAGCGATTAGAACCGTATGCTGAAGTGGTGATAGGTGATTATCAGTGTGGTTTTAGGAAAGCAAGATCAACGGTGGATCAAATCTTTAGTATCAGGAACATCCTTGAAAAATTCTATGAACAAAATATTAATTTGCACCAATTGTTTGTTGATTTTAAACAGGCCTATGACAGTATAAGCAGAAATAAGTTATTTGAAATATTAAAGGAATTTAAAATACCTGATAAAATGGTTAAGCTTATAAAATTAACACTGGAAAATACAAAAGCTAAAGTTAAGGTACAGGGAAGACTTTCAAGTGAATTTGCAGTGAATTCAGGTCTAAAGCAAGGTGATGTTCTCTCGACAATTCTTTTTAATTTATGCCTGGAGAAAATAATTAGAAGCATTTACAACAACAGGGGTGGTACTATTATGAATCGCTCCCTCCAAATCCTTGCATTTGCAGATGATGTTGATATAATTGCTAGGAATAAGAAAGTCTTGATTGAAACATACAATAAATTAGACACTGAAGGAAGAAAACTAGGCCTCGTGGTTAATAAAGAAAAAACAAAATACATGAAAATGGACCGAATGAAATCACAGGCAACAGCAACTTTAACAATAAATAATGAATTACAATTTGATGAAGTAACAGAATTTAAATATTTAGGATCTACGATCACCTGTGATAATATGGTGGAAGCAGAGATTAAAACCCGACTTGCAGCAGGAAATAGATGCTATTTTTCTCTTCGAAACATTCTGAAATCATCTCTAATATCTCGAACATCCAAACTTAAAATTTATAAAACTGTTATAAAACCAATAGTAATTTATGGTAGTGAGACCTGGACCACTACACAAAAAGATGAAAAGCTACTTATCACTTGGGAAAGGAAGATCTTAAGGCAAATTTTTGGACCTATTAAAGAAGACAATACATGGCGTATAAGGACAAATATGGAGTTAGAACTGTTATATAATGAAAAAGATATAATAAATACTATAAAAATAAGAAGATTGCAATGGTTAGGCCATCTAATCAGAATGAGGGATGAGCGAAGCACGAAGAAGATTTATAGTGGTAATTTAATTGGGAAAAGAAGTATTGGTAGACCCAGGAAGAGTTGGATAAAAGAGATAGAGAAAGATCTTGCAGAAAATCAAATTATAAATTATAAAGTAAAGGCCAGAGATCGGAAGGTCTGGAGAAGTATATCGAGGGAGGTCAAAATCCTACATGGATTGTAGCACCATTGTGTAAGTGTAAGTAAATCATCTTTTGGTGCAATAAAACACTACAGCGTTATCTGTTGGTCACCAACAGAACTATTTTTTTTTCGTTGCCATACGAAACCCGGTTTCTTTTCCATCTGTTTGGTGCAAACCGTATCTTTGTATCTTGATTCGCTTTCGAATTATTCATTTTTAAAGTTTGTCTTGACTTTTGGATCACCCGGTATATATATATAGTATATGTATATATTTATTTATAGATTAACAGGCAGAATCCATTTGTTTGAAATCTAGATAAGAATACATGAAGAACTTCATGAAGGTCATCTCTCTAATTAATTTATGCAACATACCAAGCATTTTACAAGAAACTAGCTCTGAGAAATGTCGGTAAAAAAAAAAAAAAAAAAAAAAAAAAAAGAATTTACAGGTCATATCTATATGTTTAAAAAATGAGATTGTTACAAGATGTACTATAAATGACCTGTTGATGACCTGAGATTGACGTATAGTGAAAATTAAAACCTACTTTTTCATATTGTAGGTTCTACTAAAATCTTTAATTGATGATTTTAAAGGTTACTTGATTGGGCTTCAGCTTTATTGAAATCGTACACTTGTTACTTTCTCTGTATAAGAATCATGATCTTTTTTATACCTACATGCATAAAAGTGCCAGATAACCTCATTAAAAGTCTAAAGAATCATTTTTTTTTCTTTTTCACATAGCATTAAAGCATTTTTCTAAAACTATTGTCGAAGTTCATGCTTTAAATTATTTGTGGTAGAAGAAATCTGCAAAAGGCGATTGATTACTACCAATTATGCAACATTTTTTATAGAAGTAGGATAGGAGTGATGAAATTATTGGAACGTAGATCAAAAAACAAAAAAATCTCCGAAAGGCTGTCGTCAAATAGTTATCGATTATAATCAAACATATAGGTAATTTTAAAAGAAGTGTATGCATGTGTGTGTCGGGAAAGGTGGGGGGGGGGGGGGGGGGGGACGATTCTCTGAACTCTAAAATCTTCACTCATTTAAGAATAAAATAAATTTTGCAAATGGATCAAAACCCAAAAAAGTGCTCTTGCATGGCAGAAAGTTCAAGACTTGAAAAAAATTCCATAAAATAAATTAAAAAAAAATGTAACAAATCATTTAATAAAGAGGTGATCATGTAGTTTGTAAATAAGTTGAAATTTCCTTCAAATTTCAAAACCATTCAATTTCGCAATCGAATCACGTTATTCACCTGTAGATATTGAATTCCAATACTTTGTTGTTATTACTTTGAAATACCATATTTTTTAACTTTATGAAATCAGTTGGAAATCTTTCAGTGAACTTAATCAAGTTTATAAATAAAATTAAATGTATTCAAAAGTTATAAATCAACTTAATATAAAATTTTTTTAGAGGCACCTATTGTATATCTTTCAACTATACACACGTAGGTGAATTTAACTAAGTTAAAATTTTAAACTGATCTTTTAAAAAAATTTAAGAGTTTAGTATTAGCAGCTTTCTTTTAATTATTATACAATCCACATATAAGCATTTCAAACTTAATAAATAAGCTAGACAAACATGATTTTATTATTAGTAATCAAATTAAAAAACTAAAGAAAAAGAAAGAGTGGATTTTTGAAAAATTAATAACAAAGTTAAATAAAAAAAAATAATTAATTTTCTTATTTATGACTTTCAACAAATTTTGCATCTCAAATACTTGGTTGATCAAAATTATTAAATGTTGTATATTATTTCTTTAAAAAGGTTTAAAATCAAATGAAGAATGTGAGAATAAATGTAGAATTTGCTTTTATTGGGGGATGGGGGATGAAAGAAAGACATAAGCTGTAAAAAGTGCAGATTTTTTAAAAACAACAAATCTTTAAAAATAAAAATTATCTCTTTCTAAATATATTTAAACATATTAAATAAAATTAGAATAGGATAATTTTTCAAATATATTAAGACAGATTTTTTTTCCTTAATAAATTTTTTCTTGCCGAAATGCTACAATAAGAAAAATAAAACTTATTTTAAAATAAAAATGTATTTGCTTAAAGTGATAACAGTACACATAAAGAATTATAAATACCTTTTAATAAATAGATCAACAAGTTTCGTACTCTCAATCAGGGGCGCCATTTGAGGGGGGGGAGCAATATCCCTCCCCCCCTCAAGTTTTTTGATTTTTCAGAAAATTTATCAAATATCAATTGATAGACTCAAAAAAAAAAAAAAAAAAAAAAAATAACAATAATAAATTGCTCAAACGCTAAAATAATTTATCAGATTTGATTGTAGTAAAAACATATGCATTAAATAAATGCTGTATGCATAGAAATTAATAATTATATTAGAAACAAAATCCCTGCCGGCCCGGCCTACAGGCGGATGTAGATTTCGAAGTTAAGTATACTAATTTCACCAACAAAAACTAAATCATGATTAGAGATTTATCCACTACAACAATTTTATCTGGTCGCTTTTGACGAGTTTTTACATCATTTTTATATAATAGCTGTTTTTATCAGAATCATGTTAAGGAGGTATTCAAAAAAGTACTTTTCCATGCTCAACAACTCGAAATTTTTTGCACATTTTCAGATTCATTTTTAATAGAAAAAAATATGAAACTTGCTCACGTGATTTTGAAGAGATTTATAAGCGACCTGTGTTTTTATTTTTCGTTCAATTAATTAAAACTTGATTTATGAACAATTATTTTCTCAGTGGGACAATATTTTTCGTTTCTAAACACAATCGTTACGGGAAATTCTGTTCAAAATGCCCACTTTGACATCATTTTTTGAAATATATTCTGCCTCTATCAAAAAATCGATCATTACTGTACATTATATAGTTTCTGAATAAGAGAATATACCAATTGGATGCGTTTGAGAGCAAAAATGAATTTAAAAATGAGTAAGAAAATAAGCAGTTTGGATTTGAATACACCCTAATAAGATGATTTTTTTCTTCAACCGCTATGTATTTTTAATTTGTTTTTGCTATAAGAATTGGTCCTATAAAAAACTTGTCTATATAAATGTTGTAGACAATATTAAGAAGATATATGATAAATTCATGGGGATTTTATATCTTGTGAATTGACGGAGTTATGGATTTTTTTCTTCTTCAACACCCCCTTTTTGTTTTCGTTTTTAATTTTTTGTTTTCGTTACGAATTGGTCCTATCAAAAACTTATGAATATAAAAGTTGTAGATAATATTAAGGAGATTTGTAATAAAATTAATTGGATTTGATATCTTGAGAATTGACGAAATTATGTTTTTTTTTTCTCCCAAAAACACTATTTTTTGCGCTCCTTGAGCCCATTTTTAAGTTGATCAAAAATCTGTGATACATAAATTTTTGGCCCTATTCTTAGAAGTAATAAATACTTTAAACTGATTTGATATGTACAAAAATTAAGAAGTTATGGGGTTTTTTTTTTTTTTGGTTTTCACAAAACCCCTCCCATTTCCATCCCCTTGGTCTGATTTACCCCATTAACGAACTTGACCGAGATTTTATGCCCCTTGATTTTATGTATCAGTTTGGAAGAGATTTGTGCAGAATTGTGGAAGTTATCGTGTCCAGAAGAAAGATATATATATATGTATATATATATATAGAGAGAGAGAGAGAGAGAGATAGATAGAGAGATAGATAAAGTGTTTTACTGAGGGTGGTTTTGGGTTCTAGAGGTCATGAACTGTGTAGATCTGCAAAAAATGTTCAGAAATTCCAACATAGGAAAGAATGTAATAGGTAGTATTTCATACGAAATCTGCCTAAAAAATTCCCATTCAAACTTTCTTAAAGTGAAACATATATGGTACTTTGTCTAATTTTAAAAATACATGAGAGATATTTTCTTTTATCAATTGCTTCTCAGCTGTGTACAACTGGATCCTAGAAAAACTAGTCCCCTCATGGCTGGAAATTCAGCGGTAGAGTTCTTTCAGATAGTTTTTTTTCGGCGGGGGGGGGGGGGGGGGGGAGGATGAAGGGGCGAGTATAATTCAAGTTCTTATTTATCTGACTTTTTTACTTTTTTGGATTATGAGTGTCACGTTATTCACGTTATATTTATTGCAATCATTGCAACGTTATCAAATTATTTAATTGTTTTCGTTATTAAATCTTATTATATATGGTACGCTCAAAATTCTTCAACGCCTAGGAATGGAGTCTGCGCGCACCCAACAAAACAATTTCTTCAACGCAAAAACCGACAGACTTCCACCAAATCCCAAAGTAAAAGGTATTTGCTCCATATTTTATCACGTTTATAATAAAGTAATCTATTATTTTATCCCTTATGTACAGAAATGAACACATGGGTTATTACTATGGGCCACGATTAATAGTCAAATCTATAGTTTTTCATTTGAAAAATATTCAGGGCTTCCTTGTTAAAACTCAAGTCATCCCGACTCCGACTGAAGGAGATAAAGCACAATACGAAAAACTTAAAGTGTACCTCACTCGGAACGAAGAAAATACGTCAACATATCCTACCGCAGGACTGTAATTTCAAGTAAATACGTAATCCGCTAAAAAGATTTATACATTGAAAGGCAACCCGACCCGAAATGAATGAAAATAAACCCATATTTTAATACAATTATTGTAAAAGAAGTCTACAATTATGTCTTTAATATAAACTTTACCTTTTATGTAGAAAAATGAAGATATATATATAGTATTCATTAATGTTCAAATATATGAATTTTTTATCTAAAAACTATTCAAGATTTCTTTGAAAAATAGTATTAACACGAACTCACCTCATAATAGTGAAAACGCAATCCGGAACAATTAACGCTTTACCTTACCTTTACTTGCAGAAAATCACTAATGAAAATTTTCTTATTGCCATAGATCACAAAAGTTGAAAATTTCGTGACCTATTCATGATGTTCGAGGGCTGATTATTTCATGACTGGTTGAATTTCATGATTCTTTTTTCACGATCATCTGAGGAAATTTGCGATTTTTTTCCGCGATCATTTCACGGAATTCACGATTTTTTTTTCTGCAAGCGTTATCGAAATTGGTTTTTTTCCCTCGTGACCATTTGTCAAAATATTTTTCCGCGACCAACTGACGAAATTCCATATTTGCTTTTGCGATCTTTTGACAAAATTGGTGATTTTTTTTTCACGATCATTTGTTGAAATTCGTGATTATTTTTTTCTACCACCAACTAATAATAATTGTAAGTTTTTGCGCGATAGCTACACGAAATTTCGTATCTTATTTCACGATCGTTTGACGAAATTTTCCTCGATTGTTTGGCTAAATTTTCGTGATATTTTTTGCAATCTTTTGACAAAGTTTGCGATTTTTTTCGCAATCCTTTTACAAAATTCGATATTTTATTTTGATTCGATTTTATTTTATACAACCCTTTGACGAAATCTGCATTTCTTTTCGCGATCTCTGATGAAAGTAGCAATATTTTACGTGGTCGTTTGGATAAATTAGCGATTTTTTCAAAATTTGCAAAATTCAGTGACCCATTGACGAATTGATTTTTCAGAATTCGAAAGAAAAAAAAAGCGTGGACTTTCATGAAAAAAAAAAAAAAATCGCAGAATAATCACAGGTCCATGAAAGAATTTAAGGAGACAAAATCACGCAGAGCTTTTTTATTGTGCGGGATTTCCCCATTTTCTATCAGATTTGTGCAGTTGCCCGTTGGGCAATTCTGAAAGTTTCCTGTTCCTCAATGAAAATGTTTCCTTCTCCTTCCAGGACTGGTTCTCCGCCATTCCAGAAAACCCTTGAAATGGCGCCCCTGTAGTAAAATCTGAAAAAAAGAAGTCGAAAGGGACTAGAAAAAAGTTCCATTTAGATAGAGGACCTCTGTCTTAACAAGTATAATTGTAGGCAGGCTTCGTTTTCACAAGTTTTACATCTTTTTCCAGACCTATACTATAGAGTGGATGGTTTAACAGTCTTTGAGGATACCTGTAAAAATGGAATCTATAATAGAATCCTGTCTAAAAAGAAAATTTTTCATATTCAATATATTGAAATTTTGCCGGATAAGACGGAAACCTGTTTAAAAAGAAATATTGCATTGATTCTAGAATTTCCGTATTCAATGTTTTTACTGTTTTCGTAAGCATGATTCAGTTTACGTTTCTCGTTCTTGGGGCGGGGGTGGATAGACGCTTGGATCCTAACCCTTAGCTATGTCACTTCCCTCAAAAAGCCTTTGCCCCTCCCCCAAGAAAGTTCTGAAATGGTGCCCCTGCTCTCAATCGGCGTCCTTTTCAAGATAAAAAATTATAAATAAACAATCTTCATAAAAATCTTTGAAAATGAACATATTAAACAAAAATCACGAGACCACATGTACATTGAAAGTTACATGTACATTAAAATGGTCAATTGTAAAACGTGAAAATTATTTTATCTTATTTCTTTCTTAATATATAAAGCATCTCGCGCAAAATTTTAGGTAACACAAAAGAAACCTACTCTCAAAATGGGGCATTCTCAAAATAATAGCAATGAGCAAATACATTTCCACTTTCTTCATACAGTAGAGTCCCGATTATCCGAATCCCGCTTAACCGAGTTTTTTTCTTCTGATGGACTGATGGCTTCCATTATTATGAAACAGCCATTATAAATGAAGTGTTAAGTGAAGATGAAAGAGCAGCCGTAAATAGTTGGAACTCTGATTTTTCTGGGAAAAATGGCCATAATTTTTTCCCATTCTGACCAGAAAATCAGAGTTTCAACTTTTACTGCCGCTCTTTAATCTTCACATAACACTTCATTTATAATGGCTGTTTCATAATAATGGAAGCCATCAGTCCATAAGAAGAAAATAACTCGGTTAAAGAAGACTGCTCTCTCACCTTCAACTAACACTTCATAATGGCTGTTTCATAACAATGGAAGCCACCAGTCCATGAGAAGAAAATGATCAATTTCAAAGATATAATAGATCGATTGAAAAAAAAAAAAAAACTATTTAATATTTTGAGCAGAAAGAAAAGGCTACACCTGCAATTTTCATGACACTAATAGAATCACATAGCTGCCAATTTTTGTACGGTTTTGTTACCTCTAAAATTTAATACTAATTTTTACCATATATAATCGTTGACAATTGTTAGATTTTGGCGATTGAATTAGGCAAAATTTACTGGTAAGAAAAAAATCTTAGAAATTGGTAGCTATGTAGTAGCATAATAGTTAAAATAATAATAAAAAAAAAAAAAAAAAAAAAATAAGGCTGGAAAATGGACATTCAACAAACAAAAAACTATCAAGGGTTTTTTTCAAATATACAATTTCATTCCCTGTTTTTCTTTAAAGTAACGGAATTGTACATCAAAGACATGTCACTAGTACCCTAAAAATGAATGAATTAAGTGAAAATTTATATTTCATCCCCTTATTTGGTAACGATTTGTGTAAATCCGGTTTATCCGATGTGAGCTTGGTCCATGTTAACTCGGATAATCGGGACTCGACTGTAATAAACGATTTTCTTATATAATTATGAAACTTTTTTTAAAAAATTAAATTACACAAACAAAAGTTCTCGTTTAATATACCGTATATACTCGTATATAAGTCGACCCGCCAAATTCATAAGCGAAATTTTGAAAAAAAAAATGAACTTCCGTGTATTAGTCGTACTACATTTCTGGTAGTATGTTGAAAAATGCTTTGTAATCGAGATAAATAAAATTAATAAATTTTCATTAAATTAGTAAACCTTCGTTTCTTTCCCATATGTGATTACTTAAAAGACTTGCCCATTCGCCGATTATTTGTATTTTTTTTTTTTTTTTTTTTTTTTTTTTTTTTTTTTTTTTTTTTACTCGTGTATAAGTCGACCCCCTATTTTTAGCTCCCAAATTTTGTCTAAAATTCTTCGACTTATAACACGAGTATATACGGTAAATCATTTCTTTAAATTCATCTATTTCTTTATAAAACTCATATTAATGGAAAAAGTTGAAAAAATAACTCATTTATATTTACCATGAATATTTACAAAAAGAAATTCTTTAAATATCATTGACATTTTTCCAATGTTTTCCCTTTAAGTTTAACGAATTCTATATAAAATTGTCATTGTTATTAAAAAAAAAAAACACCTTAAACAATAGGGACACTAATAAATCATGGATCTTTAGAAATAAAAGTTCTTTTTACATATTTTTAAAGAATTTCCTAATATTTTTTTCTGAATTCAATTAACTATTTTTTTATGAAATTTCCACTGCTATAAAAAATAAAAGCTGAAACAAAAAAGATTTTTTTATTAAAAACTATGAGACATTAAGAATAAAAATTATCCTAAAATTTTTTTCAAATCTTTTTTTACAAAATTGGAATTGTTATTAAAAAATATCGAAGAAGTTCTGTATTAAAAATTCTCTTAAAAGATCTTGAAAAAAATAATAACAAATAAATAAAACTCCACATTTCTTTACACTGTTTTTTTTTATATATATATAAATTTTGCCACGTTATATGTGTATGTGAAAGAATTACAACACGAAATCAATAAAGACTCAAAATAACATTTAAAACAAATATTTATTGAAATTTATTAAGAAAGGAAAAATGAAAACATCATTTAAAAATGGAAAGGAATTGATGACACAAACTAGGTATATATGTAATACCATAATATATAAACACCATAATTTTCTCAGTTACTCATATTATGCTTGAAAACAAATTGCTATTTATCATAAAAAAATTACATCATTATTTATTTTCAACTTAAATGCGTGAACCAAATCTAAATAGCACAATATAAAGTTACTCAAAATTATCAATGTTATTCAAGCAATATTGTAAAACAAATTAAAATTCATCAATTCTGCGCATAATATAAAATCCCCATAGACGTCATAATCGGAAAATATTCGTAACCATAATTGATTGTTTTTAAAACAATTACTGTGTGCTTATATATTTTTAATGACAATAATTTATAATTTTAATTGTATTGAAAACGCCATTTCTTTAAATCAACAGGAATTATTAATGACATTTTTAAAAATCCTGGTAAATTATATATTGCAATAAATGCATGAAAAATGTATTAAAAAGTATGATAATATCATAAGTATAAATTGTAAATATCACTACTAAAGCATCAGTAATAGTATAGCCGAATATTCATAAAAGTTTCATGACAATAGCTCAAGAATTATAACAATTTTTAACTTGCTATATCGTTAAATTTACTTAGTTATTTATTAAACATACTTAAAATAATAATAATAATAAAGATAGCTGATGGAAATCACATAGATTTTCATAGGGAAATAAAATTTAGTTTAAATTAATGTAGAATATTGCCAGTATTGAAATAATAATTACATAATTTCCGTAGCAATAATAAAATGTTATTAAAACAATTTTGATGAAAATTCAGAAAGGTCTTTTTAGCATGATTTCTTTTATTATTATTTTGTACGAGCCGTTAATTCCCAAATTGGCTCAACCGAGCCCAGCAATCTGATTGACTAAAACTGATATTTATATAGTAGATAATTATATTTATTTTCTTATGAAGTAGTGTAATGTAAAATAGAAAGCAATTATAATGACTTAAATTGATTTATTTTGTTAAATTTGATCAAAATCACAGTAAAGTAATCCAAAATATTAATACTAACAAAGGATCAGATTGCTGAGATCGGATGAGCCAATTTGGGAATTAACGGCTCGTTTATTTTGTATCAAAGTATTTAACCGTTGTGAATTATTTATGACATTATATAACATTGTCGTTAATACAATTATTATAAAATAAACATATCATAATAATAATTCAGCATTGAGATAAATTTCTAAGATAATCAGCAAAATTTTCAGTTGTAGTTTAGAAAAGATTGCATTTTTGATTACAGTATTTAAAACATTGAAGTTGGAATATTATTTTTTAACTAATTATTAAACTATGTACTTTCACAGGCAGTACTAAGAAATTCAAGGCGTATGAAAACTGTATAAAACTGCCATGATTCATATTTTGAAGAATTAGCATAGTGGTTGATGTCTTACAATATAAAAAATGAAATAAAATTAATGAACCAATGAAATTAATGATGCATGAATTGAAAGAAACATAGTTTTTAACAAGGGCGGTGCCAGAGGGGGGACCGGGGGGCATATGCCCCCCCGTCGGGCACACCTGGCCCCCCCGTCGGGGTCAAATTTAACCGTCGTCGGGGAAAATTTTTTGACTTGAGTGTTGAGTCCTGCATCGGGTCGGGTAATCCGATTTTTCCTGCACACGACCCGAGTCGTGTCGAGTCGGGTGTAGTTTAATTTAAAAAAAAAGATCTTAGGTTAGTTTATAGAAAATACGACCCACGGAATAGCAGGGCACTGATTTTTTTTCTTCGGAAGCCGGATTGGCTTGACCACATGTCGGTTAAAGGCTGCCGTATTTATACAGCGGCCGGATGTTACCGAAAACTTGTCTAGAGCTCATTCATGTGCTCTCCTGTTGGGTGTTTATTCGATTGACCGCAAACTTATGCGCCTATGAGAAATACGATTTCAAGAGGAGACAGGACGTTTAAATTCATCTGCTCGCTTCGGTCTTCTCATTAAAAAGCGTAGGATAAGTATTTTTTTTTTTTTTTAATAAATGAATGAGTAAATAAAAAGAGAGTTTTGTATAATTATTCAAGCAAACTTAGTATCGAATTAAAAATTCATTCTTTGTTCATTAATTTCAATATACAGTGAGTAGAGTCTCATTTTATAGATATTAATCTCTATTTCATATATAGAAGAGAAATGGAAGGCATAAATAAGAAAATAATTATATAAATACATAACTTCATTGTAAACTACGGGAAGACGTATATATAGCAACTTCTAAACTCTTCATCGTTTCAGTTAACCCGATTCTACCCGATCGTGTTGGCCATCGGCTCTAAATTTTTTTTGCTGTGGATCGGGTTGACTAGTGTTTCCATTTTCGGATTATCTCAGATTAGAATTTTTGTTTCTTGGGAGTCGATTCGAGTACGCCAAATTTTTCCAAAGAAAAGTCCGTCCCACCAGTGGCCGAGAGGTTCTGTGCTCTCGAAGCTGGTCGACGGGAGGTGCTGGGTTCGAAACCATCGGCGCCCGTCGGCCCAATCGTTCAGAATTTTCGTGGTTTTCTTCGAACCTTGGATTTCCATGTGTAAATACGGATTAGGTTCTCTTAGAAAGCCCCCTCCCCCTTATGGAAGGCACCTTGGGCCTATATCCCTCGAGTAGATAATCGGCCGTCAAAAATCAACCCAACCCAAAGAAAAGTCCAGATTTTTGTTTCAAATGATAAAAAATACTTGTATATGAATAAGTAAATGTATGCATTCATTTTTTGAAATATAAATATGATTTTAGAGATATGATTGCAAACTATTTTTCAGAATTGTTTTACATTTAGGATTGACTTTTTTTTTTTTTTTTTTTTTTTTTTTTTTTTTTTTTCATGCTTAGGATCAAGTTGCAGGTTCAAAAAAAATATTTTGTCGATTTCGGGTCGGGCATAACTCGAACAGTGCAGGGATGTAATTAATAATTCTTGTTTAGGGTCGTAAGTTCGTATTTAGAAATTTAAAAAAAAATCGTGTAAAACAGAATATTAACTTACTTGATAGTTTAAACTTGATTGTATTGTTAGACTGAACAATTTTAATTAATAACTTAGTTATACTTTGTAGAGTTCTGTATGGGCCGAAATTTCCAGGTTCGGGCTCAGCCCGACTCGTAGAAAGAAAAGTTCGGCCCGGTATAAAAATTAAAACTTCGGCCCAGCCTGGTTCGTACAAAAAGCAATAATGAACCGACCCGGTATAAAAATTGAAAGCTCGGTCCGAGCTCGGCCCGGAAAAAAGTTAAAATCTCAGCCCAAGTCCGACGGAATTTTACGTCGATTTTGTTAAAAGGAGTTCTGACCCAAAATAATTATTTTAGCTCTTTTTTCATGTTTATAATTTTCATTTTTAAAGAAGATTGCGATATACATTTCTTTAATGAATCTATATTTGTATTTTAATGTTTCAGCTATAATTAATATCGTTAATCAAAAAATTATGTATTGGAGACTTAAAAATCTGAAAAATGCTATACAATAAAATCTTCTGAGACATCGCATAGGAAAGAAAAAAAATGCGTTATAAGCAAGTTCTCTTCTTAAAAGGTGTGAATGTATTATATTCTTTTCTCACGTATTATTATATTCATTTTGCATGGATCAATAAATTTTTCCATATAAGACAGGATTCCGCCATAGCTGGTTCTTTTTCACACGTTTTACTGTATTTTAATATTATTGCCTAGAAATCTACTATTCTTTAAAACGAATAAAGTTTAATGCTTAATTGTAGAATAATGTCGATTTAAAAATATATACACTTTTTGCAAAAATTTTTGGCCTGGGCCAAATTTTACTGATTTTTGCACGGACTAGGCCATGCCGAGACAATTATTTCATACAGGCTGGATCGAGACGGGACTGAAAATATCGGCTTATGAAGACCTAGGAAGAATGAAACCTGCCTTATCTCGGTACGAAAAAAAGAAGTTAGGCCCGAGTGCCATGAATGAAAATAGGCCCGAGCCCGGCCCGTGCAGACCTCTAAACTTTGGATGTTTCAAAATAAGCATGAATTTAAAGATTTTTTTAGCATCAACAAGACTTTGTTTTATGATTGAGCTGATAGTAATGAACTTTTACATTCTAAGTTATTTTACAAGTTTTCCTTTAACTTACATTTTTCATCGGAATTTCGTATTTCAGTTTTAATCTCAGATTTAAATTCTGTATCTTATCAGAAGTTAGAGGATCATACTGTCTGATTTCGAGGAATATACATAAAAAAAAAAAAAATTAAAAAAAAATACGTGAGTTGAAGATGTTTCTTCAATTGCTTTTATTATTATTGAAACACGAAAATTCCTGTTTTGATTTGCCCATTTGCCGCCCCCCCCCCCCCCCGCCAAAATACAGAAAATTCATTATTTTAAGGCTGTTCTTAAATCCACAAGGGCAACTTTTTGACATAAGTTTTAATTTATTTTTGTTCGGAAATGCATGAAACTAGCAGGTGTTGATGTTCAGAAACTATGTCATCGAGCTGTTTTATCCGTTTTTTTGCAAACGCAATAGATCTTTCAGAAAAGAGTGTCAAAGTGAGCGTTTTGAACCGAATTTTCGCGCGAAACGAGAAAAACCAGTCAAGAAAGGATGGAAAACGTGTTTGTCACGTGATCCGAATCGCTTCTAACTCAATAGGTAATTGATGGATCCAAAAATGGAAAACACAGTTCGATTCCAAATCGCTTCCCTGATCAGGCTTTTCCATTTTAATATCTTTTCGTTAGAAAACGAATTTGTAAATGTGTCAAAACGTTTTGCGCTTGTTGAGCAAAACAGCTCAAAACAGCCTTAACGTAAAACTTATCTGAAGTTGCATTTTCGTCAAATCACAGGGGTGTTCCCGTAACTGTGCTGCATGTTACTTTTTTGTACCAGAAACTGATTTTTTACGTATGTCTCTTTTCCTCCAAAACACGAAAAATTCGCGAACTGAAACTCTTTTTTTTTTTTTTTTTTTTTTTTTTTTTTTTTTTTTTTTTTAATTTTCCGGTCAAAACACGGAATCTTCTTTAAATAATAAAAAAATCTGTTCCAACCACAGGCGCGTTCCGGCAACTTGCTGCCTGTGCTTTTTACGTTTGACGAAATGTTTTCTTGAGAATGAAAGTAATAATTGCGCTTTTTCTTAAACGGCTGAAAGGCAAAATAATGAAAAAAATAATAAAACGCGGTATTTGTAAAGTGAGCATTATTGTCATAAAATTACTGTTAATTATTTAGAAAGCTCTAGTTCGACTAATTAATTTCACACCATTCCTTTATGGATAAAGTATAATTCACTTATATTCAATACGATGAAAGGAAGCTATTTAATACAGCAACCTGTTAAGACAGAACGACAAAGAATTGGAAGAACTTTCCCATTTAGACAATTTTAGCCTGTTTTAGCCGATATTGCTAAAATTTTCAGGTTAAAGCGTTATTCCACCACACTGGTTCCGTTTTAACAGGTTTTACTGTAGTGCTTAAAATTTCTCAATTTTCAAGCGTCTGTCCGGCTTTTTTTACCAGGCTTCCAAGAAGGGTTATGTGTTTCACGCGTATCTATGTGGATTTCTTTATACCCTCGAAACATCCCAACGGCTGGAGGGATTTTAATGAATGAGGTCTCTATCGATTCGTCTTAACTATCCGATGGTTATAGGCTAGATTTAATTTTATAAATTCAAAATGGCGATACACACGAAATTTTTTTTACGCACCCTATTGAGTGGCATATCATTGGATATGTCTTTCAAAATGAAGACGATGTTTCATTGACTATTTTACAGTCAGAAGCTCCGTTTAAATATTACACAACCTGGACGTTGTGTAGGTAGGATCTCTATCTTTACTGCAACTCTAACCATCATAGACATCTATAAGCCTCATCAAAACAATGTATATAGATAGGAACTAACAATCAAACACAACTTGAAAGTCACCAATACAAGTAAATAAAAAAAAAAAAATAGGTAAGTAATATAAAAAAAATAGTTTAATATTGATGAGAAATAATTAATTAGTTCGCTCCCAGTGGTTAGGGAGTTGAATTCGGAAATAATTAGGGGAAAGCTGGAAATTGTTTTAACCCCTTTAGTTTAGGTCTAGAATGAATATGCTACGTTTTCCCCTCGTACTAGGTGAGCGTTAGGAATTATACATTGATTTATAGTAAAAACACGTTTTTTTTTTAAATACCATAACACTATCTCGAAATCTCTAACTTTTTCACAAACATTGTCAGTACAAAAGTTGTAGAGCTTAAAATTCTGAGTAAAATGAGTACCTACACTTAATACTTTAGTTGAATATTAAGGTCACAATTCTACTTTAAAGTTTTAGCACCGTGGTCAGAGGGTTGAACTCCGAATTAATTAGGGAAAATGTTTTCCCCCTCGTACCAAGTGAGCGTTAGGAAATATGTACTTATTTACATTCGAAAAACATGTTTTTCCTTAATATTTTAAACAATATCTCAAAATAGTTAATTCAATCAAAAACTTTGTCAATACAAATGTTGTAGAGCTTAAAATTCTGAATAAAATGAGCACCCACATTAGTATTTTTGTTAAAAATTAAGGTTGCAATTCTAATTTCAAAATTTTGCTTTAATCGCTAATCAAGAGCTTGAAGTCCGGAGAGACCAAGTTACCTGAGAATATCTCAAAACAGCTAAGTCTATCAAAAGTATTGTCAATACAAATGTTGTATAGCATAAAATTTTGAATAAAATGAATACCCACATTAATATTTTTGTTCAAAATTAAGGTCACTATTCTATTCTATGGTATTCTATTTCAAAATTTTGCCTTAATCACTAATCAAGAGCTTCAAGATAGGAGAGATCAAATTACCTTAACAATATCTCAAAACAGCTAACTATATCGAAAAATTGCCAATATAGATGTTTTAGAGCTTAAAATTTTGAATAAAATGAATACTCATAGTAATATTTTTGTTCAAAATTAAGGTCGCAATTTAAGATATTGTTAAAAATATTAAAGAAAAACGTGTTTTTCGAATGTAAATGTGTACATATTTCCTAACGCTCACTTAGTACGAAGGGGAAAACATAGAATATTCATTTTAGGCCTAATCTGAAGGGATTAAAACGATTTCCAGGTTTCCCCTAATTAATTCTGAGTTCAACCCTCTGACCACGGGGCTAAAACTTTAAAGTAGAATTGTGACCTTAATACTCAACAAAAGTATTAACTGTAGGTACTCATTTTACTCAGAATTTTAAGCTCTACAACATTTGTATTGACAATGTTTTTTGAAAAAGTTAGTGATTTCGAGATAGTGTTGTGGTATTTAAAAAAAAGGTGTTCTTTGACTATAAATCAATATATAATTCCTAACGCTCGCCTAGTACGAGGGAGGAAACGTAGCATATTCATTGTAGACATAAACTGAAGGGATTAAAAAATTTCCAGCTTTCCCCTAATTATTTCCGAATTGGGCTTTTTTTTTTGCTCCTTACCACTGGGATATTTACGCAGTCGGGTTTTTTTGATTTTTTAAATTTAATTCTCTCTCTGTCCCGTTGTTTGACCTGACAACACTAACTTACGAGCCAAGCTGGATTTAGCTCAATTTTACAAAAAGAATGTCTAAGTTATTGTTTGACATGAAAAATTATATATTTAAATTTGAATGAGTCGCTTTACGTGTTTATTTTCTACATAAAAGATAGAATTGATATTACGGATATGATTGTGGACTATTTTTTCATAACTGTATTCAATTATAGATCTTTTTGTGTCGAGTTGTGTTCGGGTTGAAGCGAAGTAGGTTTAGGGCCAATAGAAAAATTGTTGTCGGGTTTTGCGTCAGCAGAAATTTTTTGTTAGGTTTCGGATTGACTATAAGTTGAACATTTGGGTTGGGTATAACCCAACACCGCAGGAATCTATTTCAGATGATAAACTACGTATTTGAATATGAATGACTCCTTGCATGTTTATTTTTCCACATAAAAGATAATATTAATATTAGAGATATGATTGCAGACTATATATATATATATTTTATAATTACATTATATTGTGGATCAATTTTCTCTGATTCCGGGTTTCAGGTTGGGATTGGAATTAAGTATTTCGGGTTCGATCGGGTTGCGGGTAGACAGAATATTTTTGGTTGGGTTCGGTTCGGGTTGCAGCTTTGTTTTAAATAAAATTTGCAGGGCTTCAAATTTTATTTATTACTCCGGAAGGACCCTAGTTAGGTTAGGTGTAACGTTTAACTGCTAGTCTTCACGATGACACTGTCACTGACAAATTTAAATAATTTTATTTTTAAATAATTTTTGGTCACTTTATGCGTTTTTAATAGGGATTTGTCAACTGATTATTTTCAGTTACCTCCGGCATTAAAATACATGGTCAACCCGGCCGGAACATGAACCGCGTTTCGAAAAAAATTGGTTACCTACCTTATCTGATGCGCGACTCTTTGGTTCGGCTCATAAGCGGAGAACTGCTGCATACTTTGTCTTTCACACACTGCTGCGTACATGCCATATATGTGCCCGTAAAATCTATAGTATTGAATGACCGCTTATTGGGAGTTTTGTGTATGGAAGAAGAGTACAAAGCAGAGTTTTTCCTTTTGGGTAATGCTCAAAAATGTGAAAACTCTTTCTGTTGTGGATTCATTCGCCTATAAAGATTAGGTGACTAGTGAGGTGTTTCAAAAATAACCTTAACCTTAAGAGATTTTTTTTCACTTTATTTAGCTACAATATTCTTTGACAAGCTTCGAAATACATGTTTCGAGTAAAAATCGTTTGGCCCTCTGCAATTTGTCTCTAATTTAAATAGCAGTGTGAGTGCTAGAGATCTGCGCGTTTCGGGTTATGCCAAATCCGGACGCGAAAATTTCATGTTTTTCACGTGATTGATCAACATATTCCACCTGTTATTTAAAAAAGGGGGGAAAAAGAAACAAAGAAATGTTTTATTGTTCATTTGCTCCAAAAAAATTCTGAAGTATAAATACAGTCCCGGTCCGGCCCGAATCTACAGAAAAAATGCAAGACCCGGACGTGTCCCGGGGATAATGAAGTTCAGGGCTATACCAACATTTCAAAAGCTAAAATTTAGTCCGAGCACGTACAGAGTTTTCAGATAAAATTAAGCCAATCCCGAGTTTAATGAAAGAAACTTTTACCGAGTTCGGGCTTCGGAACAGGGCAGGGCTCGTGGAAACCTCTAATATATATTTTGAATTCGGCCCCCCTGTCGGGGATACTGTGCCCCCCCGTCGGGCAAGTTCTGGCGCCGCCCCTGGTTTTTAATGATGTAAATTTTAAGAAGTAAAATTGGTTTTTGGTAAAATGCAACTTAATAAATGAAAGTAATGTTTTATTTTTAAATTAATTACTAAATTCTGTATTTCCACAAACTGTATAAAAATGTTTCAAGGTGCATGAATCAAAATAAAATGTATAAAATTTTCATGATTAACATTTTGATTGATTAACTTAATCAACGATGGTTGATGCCTTACAATTTGAAAGCAGTAAATTAATATATTTATGAAATTAACTGTGTATGAATTGAAATAAAGAGCATAGATTTTTCAATGACTTAAATTTTGAAAAGAAACTTGATGGTTGGTGAAATACAATTTAATAAATGAAATTAATAATACATGAAATGTAGTAAAAAACATAAAAGTTTTGTAACTTTCATTATGAAAGAAAAAGTTGGACAATATGAAGTGTAGTTTTACAAATGGAAATAGAAATATTCAAGAACTTTTGCTTTTTCATAATGTAAGCTATGGAAAAAAAAAAAAAAAAAAAAAAAAAAAAGCTGGAATGTAAGGGGCAATCTGACAAAAATAAAATTAATAAATTTAATTAAACTTAACATCACTACACATAAAAGAAAATTGTAAAAATATTTACTTACGAAAATCGGAAGAATCGTAGAATAATAAACAAAAATGCACAGTTCAGAAATTGACAAGTACTCTAAAGCATAAAAAACACTAACTGGAATAATATAAAATGAAATAATATTCATTTAATGTCGATATGAGCAACACCCTGTATACAGTCAGATGTTTTAAGGCGAATGAACTTTTGAATTGAATCAATGAGTTTGTAATCTTTCAGTTTTTTAGCTACTTTCAAAACTTTTTTAAGGTCCAGCGATTCCACATTATCTTGTAAGATTCTAGAACATGTATATTTCAAAGACAATACGTAAAATACATCAGCAGCTCTATATATATCAAAAATTTCGTCAAGTTCACATTTTAAAAGTTTACCACTGTAGATGTAATAAAGTACTGCGCGTACAATATTATTTTTCAATTTCATAAAAGAAAGGACTAAAGAATTCCCACATCCAATAAATCTCTTCTTTCCAAATACTTTTCGAAAAACATGAGATCGTGCACTCAGAATATTGGTATGAACTGGAAATTTTTCACCATTGCAAACTAGAGTAATATCCCTGTAAATTCCAGTTTCAAACAAAGTTACAATTTGGTCAGACAACATTTTATAATGCTTCTCGGAATCAATGCGTATGTCAGAAAGCACCTTCTTTCTATCTATTGATAACATTCGTGAATCTTGAATAGGAATGCAAAAGTTGCATAAAAGATGAAGGTTTCCATCAGAAGTAAAATCAACGTCCTTTAATATGGCTATAGGTAAAAAGTCGTCAAAACAAATTTTGTTTCGTAAAAACCTCCTTCTTTGTATATATACTAAGTCGCCGTTCGAATTTATAACAGCAAGTTCAACATACGAATTTTTTGAGAAACTTTCTTCTACATCTTCAATAAATATAGATAAATAATCTCGCATTTCATTTATAAGTTTTGGAGAAAATTCTACCGTAGAAAGCTGTTCAGATGGATTGAAATCTTCTGGGATATTTGGAGAACTAATTATGACATTCGAATCTGCAATTCTTTTGACGGGAATAACACACTCGAATTTATATTCTTTCATTTTGAAATCTGAGCACAATTCCAGTTCGTCAGGCTCCTAATATTCTTCTATTTCCTTAATATCAAAATATTTTACACATTCTAAAATAGATAATGAAGGTTTCCGGAGGACATAATCCAGATTACCTGTGTATAAATATCCAAAAACATTTTTTACACCATCCATATCTAATACAGGCAATTTTGTCTCCAAATGATGTCTTTCGATTGCATTTTTTAACACCTTGTTTCTGGAATACAGAATTCCTCTGTGGGCTTTCCCTGTGATTCTACCAATTTTTAACTTTAAGTCACAATTTCTGTCGACTCTGTACAACACTGTCAAATCTTGAGATAAAGATTTCAAACCCAAATCATTAGATCTTTTATATACTTGACTCTCTTTGTTACTCACAATTACAATGCTTCGAATGATCACTGTATCCTCAGCACTACGCTTCATAATTTTCTCAAGTTCATGGGCATCACTTATTTCTATTTCAATAGAATTTTTCTTTTGGAAATCGGATTCTACCTCATCTTCTTTTCTGCCGACTTCAAACGGAAAAAACAACTTCCATGTCACCCACATGGGTTCTTGTGATGAATCACTCTCCATTTTTACTAAAGAAGCAGAGACAGTGGGATCCTTGCCAGTATAGTTTGGCTGAAGAAATAACCGCCACTTAGTTGGGTTCTTTCCATTTACAGCAAACGTAGGACTGCCAATCACTCAATTTTGCATACAGGTAGCTGAAAAATAGTTTTTCACTTTCCATTCTATCCTACTGGCACCAAAATTCCTCACGTTGTTTAATTCACCGTCTGTTTTCATAGTTTTAGACGAGGTAAAATTCCTGTATAATTAGTTAGATTCACTTGCGACGATCACTTAATGCAGGATAATTATTTCAAAGATTCGCAAAATCGTCTGAGCTCACGTGAATGCAAGTTCGAAAACTATAATGTGAACATATCTGAGGAAGTGTGGTCTGTGGTAACGTATAAGTTGCCACCCAATTTAAGACTGAATCTACCAATAGGAAGAAACGGGATTATTTGTCATTTGCTCTGAGTATTGATGGATTTTAGTGAAATAATTTAATCCTTTTTAAAGATTCATATAGTGCTATAGTCCTGTCAATTTCTTTGTTTGCAACGGACTACACCAGGATGTGTTTGTTCTCAAACATATTACAGAAAGTGTTCTTACGGGATTATCATTAAACCCTTTTTACCTTATCTACTGTAATTGTGAACTCTGAATAAAAACATATGAGAGCTTGAGTGAGAACGAATCATTCGTTTTTGTACTTTTATACAACTCCGTTTAAATTTAATTAAATGTAAAAAATGTTATACAAGCACATGAAATTTAATTTAAAACTTACGAATAAACAAATAAAATCTTTATGACCGAAAGCTAATATTTTTTACACATATGCAAAAATTTTGTTCCCGAAATATATGATTACATATGAAACTTATACCTGCTACTTCATTTATCTTTTTTTAACTGTAGCGTGCAAGTACTTAAGTCTTTTCTTAAATCAAAAAGGGCTACTTTCTGACAAAATTTTTAAATTCATTTTTGTTCGCAAGCGTATGAAATTAGCCGGTATTCTTATTAAGAAATTGTATTAATCGAACTTCTTTTTGTTCAGTAAAGGTAGAAGATTTTTGCTGACAATTATGTGAAAGTTGGCATTTTGAACCGAATTTCCTCACGCGAAAAGGCAGAAAAAGAAAAAATTGTGATGCTTAGACAACAATCGTTTATAACTCAAGATTTAATTTATTTAACGGAAAAGGAAAAAAACAAGCCTGTTTGATTACGATTCACTTCAATAGATATGTCTGCAAGTATCAGGTTTTTATGTTTTAAAATGAGTCTGAAAATGCATCAGATATTTTCACGTTGTTGAGCGGAAAAAAATATTTCATTTAGAACCGCCTTCAGCACAAATGAAATTTTAGTTTCATTAAACAATACTCATTAATTGAAACATTTGAAATATTAAAAATAATTAAAATAAATAAAATAAAGTGACAATGTTTGAGAAAATGACTAAAATTAAATTTACAATTTCTTCTACAAAAAACATACTTTTTGATTTGAATTAAGAAAAGAAACAAAATTAATTAATTAAGTAAATAATAATAATAATAATAATAATAATAATAATAATAATAATAATAATAATAACCTTTAAGAACTAAATATGTACAAGTCAACTGAAATATGTAAAATATTTTTGAGAAAAATATATTGGAATTAGATTTCATTGTTATATTTTAAATGTAAATTACTTACTTATTTACTTAAAATTACTTATGTGATATTAAATGAATTACTTATTTACTCTTATTTACTTAATTATTGTTTTCAACTTTTCAGGAACATTCTCAATAGAAATACTCTCAATAACATTTATTATTATTATTATTATTATTATTATTATTATTATTATTTAAGGAATGATATCTTAATGTATTGAAAGTTTTTAAAAAAAAGTATTTAAATTTAAGAAATGTGTGGTTCGCGTTTGAAATTTTTAAAATAAATGTTTGCTTTTGCTGAAACCTATGTACAGAACATAGGTAAAAATACTTTTTAAATGTTTTAGATTGCCACTAAAATCACAAAAAAGCATTTTTATATGATAAATATTAATAGAGTATTTAAATAAAGTTTTGAAATTTATTAAAAGCGATACTTTCGTATTGAACCCATGCTAGGGAGGTAGCAGCCGAAGAAATCGTTATAGATTTCATTATTTACAGCAGCCTTTTTTATTCTGATTACTTCAGTGTTTAAACGCGTAGTTCGACATATTTGTTAAATTTGTGTTTTAATTATTTATTGATAAAGTTTTAATTTCCTTATGGACTATTATCCGGAAACAAATGTTGAGCTATTTATATTCTCTGAGGATGGTATGCTACCGAAACTGGTATGCTTAAAATTTAAAATTATTGGTGCTTTTAACGTTGATATTTTTTACATTTTTATTACATTGCACCAAGCTCCATCTTAATAAATATTAATAATTATTTATAGTCCTTTAAGTTGAAATGGATTAATCTTCCGTAATCGAGTTGCATGCAATAGAGATAAATTTAAAAAAAATATACTTGAAAATTGTTTTTAAAAACCATAAAAAATCTGTAAACTGAGATACCGTTTTCAATTAAATAACTTTTGATGGTACATTTTTGTGTCTGTTCGACTGTATATAAATCGAAATTGTGTAATATTTAGAATTTAAATCGAAAAAAAAAAATCTGTAAAATTGAAATTTATTGCTCAGGTCGTTACCACCGTCCTTATGACATCAACTTAAAGGAATATAAATAATTATTAATATTTATTAAGATGGAGCTTGGTGCAATATAATAAAAATTACTCACGTCTTATAATATAGATAACGTCCCGCAGGCCCTTATTATCGCATGGGCAAATCGGGACTTTGCCCAGAGGTCCCGGACCTCAAAAGGCCCTCAAACCCATATATTATTTTATAAAATGTTTCTTTCTTTCTTTCTTTCTTTCTTTTTTTTTTTTCAATTCCAACTCTGAAAATTTTCAAATACAAATTTAGTCTTTAAAAGATTCTACTACACATTCTGAAAAACAAATTTCATTTTGATCTCGCAGACCTCAATGCTTTTGCAAAGCTAACCTCAAAAGCTATTAAATAAGAAATAATATTTTGATTTTAATAGATTATATTAGCAATGAACTTAAATCATATCTAAACTTTAGTGGTTGAAAATAATCAGTTCTAATTATCATGAGATAAATTTTCTTCCGTATTCAAAGTTATTTCTTTTAACTTTGAGTGAAATATTAAAAACAAAGCCATCTTTTTAGATTTATTGAAAAAACACTTGCTACTTGTGAAGTAGAATGTATTTTATTTAACATTATGTTATGTGTAGTACAACTTAAAAATATGTAAAGGAAAGTAGCAAGTGATTCACTCATATTTATATGTTAGAGTATTTGACACTCTTCCATAAATAGAAGTTATTAAATTTATCTTAAACTAATATAACAAGTTGCTAAACTATATAAAAGTGTTTTGTTATGTACTAATACTAAGGAAAAAAAAGCAATTTCATTAATTAAGGTAGTACTTAATTATTTAGAATTGACAGAGCTAAAAATTTTCTTCTATTTAAAATCCAAGGTCCGAAAATATTGTTTATACATCACACATGACTAACCTTCAGTTCTATTTGAAAAATGTTGCAACAATTCAAATGGGCCCTCTAAATTATCTTTGCCCAGGGCTCCAATTCGTCATGATCGGGGCCTGACGTCCCGAGCTTAAAAATAACGCGGAATCAATTCGTGAATTTTTCTAAAGGATACTTCGTACACTTTGAACTATTTATTATTATTATTATTTTAGTATTTTATAATACTTTTTCGAAAGAAATGTTATGTAATGAAGAAAACTGCAATTCTTATGATAAACTTAATAATAATAATAAATTTAATTACCCTCCCTTCCCACTCAATTTTGAACTTTTTACAACAATATTTTTGTATAACTTTCTTACAATAAATGTGCTCTAGAACTGCATGAATCAAATTTCGAAAACGTCAATTAATTTAATAATATTTAATAATAAATAAGTAAAATGCTATGACACATGTAAAAACGCAGTAAAAATGACACTTAACATAAAAAGAAAACTTTTATTGAAAATCCAAGTCTTAATTTTATTAAATGCACTACAAGAATCGTCCATTAACAAAACCGAGTCAATTTTAAACTAATTTCACACGGCTATAATTTTAGTAATATGAAATTTTAATTATTGCATAAAAATTCAGCATTTAAAATTTGAAATTACTATATGTTGAAATTTTAGTATTTTGATATATATTGAAAAAAAAAAAAACCCACAAATTGAGAAAAATTATTTTAAAGATTGCAGCTCTGAATCTTTAGAGAGAAGTGGATGCAGTATAAACCGTTTTTCGCATATTTTCAATTTTCGGATCTTTACGAAACTTAGAGACAATGTATTACGAATGTCTAATTTAGTTGCAAAATTCATATTTTCGTTATTTCCTGTCCGCTTAAGACTTTGGTTGTTCCAAATCTGAATTTGTATTTTGAAATAACAATGAAATTCATTTTCATATTAAAAGCGTACAAAACTTGGATATCTTCATTTGGGCTAAAAAATAAAATAATAATAACAATAATGGAATCGTTTTTTTATACCTCATCTAATTTTTTCATTGTCATAAAAGTACAATATCTTTTAAAGAACACCGGTAAAATTAGAAGAGTTAAATTAGTTTTCGGGATATGAATTTCATGAATAAATCACCATAAATCAATTTGTATTAGACATATCGTATATACTCGCGTATATGCCCAACCAAAAATTTTAGAAAAAGAAGATATGATTCCGTTTGAATTCCAGTAATTACATATAGCCTTCTTATAGCCCATATAGCTTCGCCTTCTTTAATCGCTTAAGAAATATTAGAAATTCAACAATTAAATAATGCCTACGAAATAATTCAAAGTTACTAGTACACAAGCGAAAATGTTTATTAATTATATCAAATTTTAGTGCCTACTTATACGCGTGTATATACCGTATTACATTTATTGGAGGAAACCTGTTAAATTTTATTGAAACTAAATTGGAATGTCTGAAAATTTCATACACGTAGGGTATTAAATGGTAAAAAAAAAAAAAAAAAAAAAGTATATTGTGTGTACGGTTTCGGGTTCGGGAAAGCCCGAACCTCACAGGATTAGGATCAATATCTTGCATAATTACGAGTAGAATTCGTTAATAAGCTTGAATTGAGCGGTGATAAAATTAATATAGAAGAGTATGCTATCTCAAATCTTCAAAGTTTGGGACAAAATATTATACGGATTTTAGAATTTTGCATATTTTAATTCATCTTTAAATATCAATATGATTTTAATCCATTATTTTATTTTAATATTTCTATGCTATATATAAAGAAACTTATTTTGTATTGAATCTTAGTTTTGATATTACTAAAAAATTCGTACCTAAGGATTAAACTTTTAAAAGTATTTTGCATTTAACAAATTTTAATCATTGTTTAAAAAAATAATAATACTTAAAAAAAAAGTTGAAGAAGTGATCTTTGTCAAGGCGACACTTTAGCGAAACATGGTTTCCCATCACATATTTCGAAACGCCATGTTAAACTATGGACACATTTAAACATAGAATTATACATTAGATGAAATGTAACTGTCAAAATTTAGTTTTCTCCATCAGAAAGTTGACGTCCGATTTCTTTATACAGCGTTTATTTATTTTATTTATTTTTTTACAAGAAAGTATTCGATTCCTGGAAATTTTCGAATTCCGGTTTTTGACGGATTTACACGTTTTAGGCGTCAGATGGAAAAAAAAAAACCGTGCTCTTACAAAATGTCTGTCTGTGACTCCTACATCTTTTAGTATGCGACATGAATTTTGTGGGCGCTCTATCTCAAAAACTAATGCACGGAATTTAATCAAAATTTATATTCAGGTAGTCTGTGATGATGCTGATTAGTTTTTGGTATAAATCGCTCGACAGGTGGCGCTGCTACGCTGCACTTTTTTACGATTTCCGCAACAGCTCTATCTCAAAAACTAATTCACGGATTTCCATCAAACTTCAGTTCAGATTCGGTTAGTCCTTGACATGAATGGATATTGTTTACATTTTGGTGTAAATTGCTCGACAGATGGCACTGCAATGCTGCATTTTTAACGATTTCCGCAATAGCTCTACCTCAAGAATTAATCCACGGACTTTCATCAAACTTCAGATTCAGTTAATCTTTAATATGAATTGGTTCTGTTTACGTTTAGGTGGCACTGCTATGCTGAATTTTTACCGCTTACCGCAGTAGTTCTATCTCAAGAACTAATAATTTTCATCAAACTTGAGATTCAGGTATGCCTTGATAAATATTATTGCTGATTATGTGTAAATCGCCCAATACGTGGCGCTTTTATGCTGCAATTTTCTGATATCCACAATAGTCCTATTTCAAGAACTAATGCATGAAATTTCATACCTTTAGAATTATCACGATGAGCATAGATTACCATTTAATTTTGGCACGGTGATAGCGAATTTTGAAGTATTAACATGTATGAGATAGAAGAAAGATTTGGGATTGCCACATCCGACTAGTTAAATTTTAAAAAACAAGTCCAAAATGCATTTCTGAAAAACGACTGAACGAAATCTGATGGACTAACATCCTTAAATGTTAATTTTCCATAAACTGTTTCAAATAATTGTTTGTTTTTTTTCTGCTGTTACATTAGTTTGCTTTCTAGAGTGTCTTTAGAAACAGATTTTTTGGCAAATTATTAGAGATTTCATTAAGAGATAAGTTTTTATCCAAAACATTGTTTCTTTATTTTTATGTTTTATTTTGAATTAAACTGCTGTTGATATACTTTATTACATTGTAAATGAGTTTTTGAATAAGTCAAAAACTTAAAAATTCCTGCATCAGAAATTTAATATGTCCTCACATTGGAACATAGAAGAAGGTAACATTTTTTCCGAAGAATATATTTTGAAACTTTTAATGTTTATTCTGATACATGGAGGTTAGGACTAGGCTAATATATATATATATATATATATATATATATATATATAGAATTCATTAACACTTTAATAATAATTAGATAAATGTCCTTAAGGGGTCCACTACTGAAGCGTTTACCTTATATTAAGTAAGGAATAATCTCCTCTTTTAATTTCCCCGTAGTTTAACATGGAGTTTTGCGATTAGCAAAAATAGCGGAAGGTTCCCTATAAGGCGGTACTGTAATTCCCTACTCAATAAACGCGAAACTTTATGAAACATTTTTAAATGTAAAGGCATAAAATTGTCAGACCTGGCTATTAAAGCAACTTGGAATCGAATGGCGTTTTCTATTATTTGATAAAGAAATTACTTATCAATAATTACTTATTCTATAGGCTACTTTTGCCACGTGATGACAGGATTTTCTCCTTCCAGCGCTGTCAGTCCAGAAATTCGGTTCAAAATTCCAATTTTGATAGTATTTTCTGAAAGATATTTTGCCTTTACGAAAAAAGACAAAATTCCGTTAGATCAGATAGTTTGTGAATAAGAACACCTACCGATTTCTTGAGTTTCCGAACAAAAATTAATTCAGAAATATGTTAGAAAATAACTCGAATGCGGTTCTCAAATCCCCTGCTTAACAGCGCGAAATTTTCTGACTCATTTTTAAACGTAAAGGCATAAAATT
Organism: Maratus speciosus; assembly: GCA_963932465.1. NCBI lineage: Eukaryota > Metazoa > Arthropoda > Arachnida > Araneae > Salticidae > Maratus > Maratus speciosus. Next base: position 464,567,581 of record OZ010791.1, read on the forward strand.
GATCCGTCTGACTATTGAAGCGATTTTATAATCGAAATGAGTTTTCCATTTTTTGATAAATAAATTACTTATCGAGATATTAGAAATAGTGGTCGTGTAACGACCGGTTTTTCTCCTTCCGTCCGGTGTCGCGTCGGAAATTCGGTTTAAAACGCCAACTTTGACAGTATTTTCTGAAAAATCTTTTGCTTTTACCAAAAAACGGAAAACCTTTAATGTAAGATTCCGTAAATAATAATTAAAAAACCCTTCTTTTTAAATTGTGGAGTATAAGATTTTGTTTTAATTTTTCCCATAGATTTTCTTTTTTAATAACTATCTATAATAACCTCAATCTTATAAATTTACAAGCAAAATTAAAAAAAAAAAAAAAAACATACATGAAATGTGCAAAAATTATACAGTCGAATAACGTTCTTTCTTTAAAAAATTGGGTTTTTATGCTGCCCTTTCAAGGCCAAATGGGCCAGCCCCTAATTCAGAGGAGCTATCAAAGCCCAGGAAATCATTAATGCATCAGATGTTTACAGGTAATTTTCCTTTAAATATGCACAGACTGAAGTTCGTGATTGTCATCATAGGGGATTCAAAATGTATCTTTGCTGCTAGGTCTCGAGTGGAATTAGTGACACCATACCTATCTACGCCCTCTTTTGTTAAAAAATATGTGAACTGCACTGTAAAACAATAACATGGTTCTATCTCATTTTATACTCACATATTTACTGAATACAGTTATTTTCTTAGTGACTGATCACAATCAACCTAACTTCGAAACGAAATTGGCAGAGAAATAGATGAAATATTAAGTAGTATAAAAATATATTTTAGAAAAATCGATTTTTTTTCTCCTCTCTCTCTCTCTTTTTTTTTTTTAGTCCAAAAAACCTCATCTAGAATAATTTAAGGAAAATTCATCTTTCCTGAAATTTTTACTTAGCTGGAAGATTCAGAATACGTCATAATCATAAGGTTTTAGACAATGTGAACCATACATTAATGTTAAGAAAGAGGTGAGAAGGTAAGAAGGTTAAGCAGGTGTCACTGCATTCTTAACAATGAAGATTTACTAACTAACTTCCCCTAAACAACAGAGAGATTAAGTTGATGCCTCTTTTGTTAATCAATACAAGAAATAAACGTGAGTTGTACTGATAACATTCTTCAAACTTTATTTGTATACTCATGTGCATAAGCTGATACTTGGCTTGCACTCAAGAAAGGTTCTTAATTTTAGAATGGAAGAATCCATTTTCCTACATACACTTTTACACATACTAAAGGGTCAAAATGACTCATTCTTCTATTCCAGGATTATGAGGCTTTCTAAATATTTTTCCTTGGTTCACTGACGCAAAACCTTCTAATTTTTAAAAATAAAAGTATGGCATTTGCAGGTATGACTATTGAAGTGATTTGTAATCGAACAGTTTTCTTTTTCTTTCTTATACATGAATTACATATTGAGTTATAAGCAATTATTGTCTCAGACATGCGTACTATGATTTTTTAAAACATAATTTGGAAGAGGGAGGGGAGGTGAGATGTAATAATAATAGATGAAAAATATCTAAAACAAATTTTATTCTAATAGAATACAATTAACAGTTAGTGCTAAGGTTTGACAGCGTTCATTATGTATTGCTCAATGGTTCGCAAATGTAGACACAAAATTATCGATCAACAATTTTATGCTGAAACCAATAGTCATATATACAAAGACCAATCAATTCCAAGTACTCATGTATCACCTGCAACTAAATTTTTAAAGTACATTTTGAAAAAATAAAAAGAGTAGAGAAAAAATACGGTATTAAATAAAGTAAATAAATAGACATTTTTCTTTTTCTAAAAACTAACTATTCACAGAAGAATTTTAAAGCAGCATGCGAAATTTCAGAAATTTTCATATTTATTTCGCTTGTGGAAATAATAAAAAAATAATAATAAATTAACAAAAAGTTTAATATAAGAGCTCATTAAGCGCATTTAGAAACAAAAGCACATACTTCATTTATGAAACTTATTTGGACCATTTTTAGCTTATAAAACGTTCATAGCTGCTGGAATTCTATGAAAATAAAATCATTCTTCTCTTTTTTTCTCACTCTTACCCCCCCCCCTCCCCCCCCTCCTCCCTTCCATCTTTCCATAACTAAAAATCAAGAAAAGTATTAAAACGCAGCGTATATTTAATCATAGCTTTAGGAGAAAATCAACCAGCCTACTTGTTATTTAATTATTTTTTTAATCCGTAACGATGTGAAACCAAGTACCAATTTAATATTCAAGAAATGTAACGACATCATTTGTTACGAAATAATTTGTTCCACAAACTGCTCTGCATAAAATTTGCTTTAGGTGTTAAATAAAGTGTATGTTGCAAAAAAATGATAAGATTGTCAACATACTTTCAAATTTACAGATTTTTTTTTTTTCCTCAGTGCCAAAACTCAAGTAAATTAGGTGGAATGTTTCAAAATATAAATATGCAAATCTTGTAACTCTTAAATAAAAAATCTCGTCGACTTTTATAAGTGCGTTTTCTGAAATAAATATTCTTGATTTTTTTGTTTCTCAGTTTATTAAGGTTCTGCTAACTAATCAACAATCCAATCACGAAATATGTATTGCATATTCTAATATAGTATATAAGTTTATATATATATATATATATACACACACACACACATATATATATATATATATATATATATAAACATTAAATAAACATTACCGACCATCATCAAAAGCCGCATTATTGTGAATGAATTGACAATAAAAATGGATGCCATATATATATATATATATATATATATATATATATATATATATGTATGTATCCCAATGTTATAATAAGTGTATAAATTTATGAGAAGGATATATGGGGAAAGCAAATAGCTATTGAAAAGAGCACTACTGTGAAGGGGAAAATTTAAGAAAAAATGAGTTAAAAAAAGATTGACATCATCTAGTACATGAAAATCAAATAGAAGAAAATAATAAACTATTCTTGAAATAGACTTTATCGACCGATACTGAATAAAAAATAAAATAATACTGGGTGCAATTAACTAGTTTTATATGAATTTAAAAAAAATATATATTTAATTTAAATGAGAGAATAGTTCGATATTTCAAGGATCACTATAACATGATTCTGCTGCGATTATCAAATACGACATATACTCGTGTATAAGTCGACCCCCTCCCCCCAATTCTTAAGTAAAATTTTGAAAAAAAAAATTGAATAATGGATGCAATTAATTAGTTTTATGTGAATTTGAAAAATTAGTTCGATATTGCAGGGATCACTATATATGACCTCCGCTGCGATTATTAAATACCATATATACTCGTGTATAAGTCGACCCCCCCCCCCCCCAATTCTTAAGAAAAATTTTGAAAAAAAAAATTGCATTTTCATGTATAAATCTAACCACATTTCTGATAGTATGTTGAAAAATTATTTGCAATCAACGAAAAAAAAATTAATAACTTTTCATTAAATTAGCAAACTTTTTACGTTTCTAATCAGACTTTATTTTTTAAATTCAACGTTTTAAAACTGTATAATTATGTAAAACCGAAGAACCTTAAACAATTTTGAAATCTATTCAAATCAATTCAATAATACTTAAAAAGAAAAAATCTTTCAAAAATCTATTCAAGCCTGTTTACAAGGATAAACAACTTCTTAGACTGCTAAAATATAGTACTTCTTTGTACTGTAGGACTTTTAGGAGGGATATCTAGAAGGCATTTCAAGTTGAACTCTTTTTTAAAAGGGGATTAAAATGTTGAAAAGAATGCCTCTGTATTGAAGGGAATTATGTACTCTGTATTGACATTATTGTTGAGCTATTTTTATCAATCACAGGGAAATGACCATTGTCGGCTTTTATCTCTTATGTGATTACTTAAAAGACTTGCCCATTCGCCAATGGTCTACAATTTTTTTTTCTTTTTAACTACCTCGTGTATAAGTCTACCACCCATTTTCAACTCCGAAATTTTGTCTAAAATTCTTCGACTTATACACGAGTATATACGGTATATATAAAAGAAAACATACCCCCAATAAATATGTTCGCCTTTGAATGTAAACTTCGGGATGCAATCTGTGCGCTTAGGTACCATTTCCACGGCTATAATTAACTCGGTTCGGCAGTTATTTCAGACAAAACAGAATTAAAAAAGTCATCCTTTATATACACAATTAAACTTGTTGAAATGGAATTTCTAGATACCTGAAGAAAAAGTTTTAGATAGGTTTCCCTCTTAGCAGACATGGTTATATAGTATTCCTTCCGTGGGCATCTTGTTTAGAAAGACCCCCACAGAGGGCACCCCCCCCCCCTTACAGGACCATATTCCAAATGGAGATAATTGGCCGTCATAAAATAACACCAGCGGGCATCTTAAAAGTTTTTCATTTAAGGGGGTCCGGGACACAAAAATCTCCAAATTTTCTAAAAAAATTCCATTGCACTAAAAATGTCTCTGTGTTTTTCTGCTTAAAATAAATCATGTTTCTTTCTTAATTAGAACAGGAAATATTAAATTTTTCGTTTTAGTTTGTTTTCAAAATCTACTGGGTGTCCTAAAAAGGACTGACTGATTTTAAAATTCAATAACTTGCAAACGGTGACAGATATTTAAAAAATTCTTGCAGGAGGGTTATGCATGAGGTCAAAATTTTTTTTACAGGGATTTTCAATTTTAGTTCGAATTGCAAACAATAGATGGCGCTGTAAGCAATAGGCGCTAAATACAAGCTCAATTTTTTTACCTCTCTCTTCTTTCACGCAGAAAAAGGAGATTAAAATGTATTGAGTGGATTCTGAGGTGCCAAAAATCGAGCCTCAATTTAGCGTCTATTGATCGCAGCGCCATCTATTGTTTGCAATCCGAACTAAAATCGAAAATCACGGTAGAAAAAACTTTTGACCTCATGCATAACCCTCCTGCAACAATGTTTTAAGTATCTGTCACCGTTTGCAAGTTATTGAATTTTAAAATCAGTCAGTCCTTTTTAGGACACCCGGTAGCTTTCAAGCAATGGTTGTCATGAAAACGATTTCTTGTGAAAATGCGTTTTTCTTCATGATGGCTTTGTTCAACATTTCTTTTATTTAAATCGTTATAAGTCAAGAACCGTTAAAGATAAATGGTTCAAACTTGGAACATGTCTTTTTCAATTGTTTTACTTTAATTTTGATTTAGCAAATTAGAAAAAAATATTTACTTTTGAAAACATTACTTTTTTTTTTTTTTTTTAAAGTAACATCATTTTTTTTTTTAATTTTTACTTTAAATATTTTTATTTTTTTTTAATTAATATTTTTTAAAAGGCTGAATCTAAATTTAAATTTATATATTTCTGTTTATTTAAATGATAAAAAATTGAAATTCTACAAATAATATTTCGAGTTAAACAATTTTAAATTACCCCACTTTTTTAATGAATTTTAAATTTTAAAAATTTTAAAAATATATATGAGAAGTTTTATCATGTGATTTTGTTTACAGATAGCATGGTTAACCTTTACAGAGAAAATTCAAAATTTTAACTCAATAAATAAAAATTATTTTGAATTGTGTCTCGGATCCCCTTAAGACAGGATTCCGCTATAAACAAATTGCGTTTTCCATTTTATTAGGCTGTATATACATATATATATTAGTTGGAGTTACTATTTATTGTTTAATTATTTATTATTTAACTAGCAGACCCGTCCGGAGTCCGTTATAATAATCTTAAATAAAACTCAAGTTTGTATGATTTTATATCTTTGGAAGTTGTGAGGAAAATGTTGGTAACGAAGTCAAAGATAAGCTTTCATTATACAGAAAGTACCTGAATTGTAATCTAAGTTGAATGAGCCGTATCCCGTTGAAATTAAGCTCTTAGAACCCGAGGAAAGAATGCCCCCCCCCCCCCCCCCAAACGGTGGAAGGTTCCCCCTCCCAATGAAAATTTCAGGAATTACTTTTAGCATTACCACGGTATTTAATAAAGGGATGAAATTCCTTTATCTAAAATAACCTTTAAAGTAACGCGATTTTTAATTTACGGCTGTAGTGAGTAAACATAAATTCATGCTGAAAAAGGGGATTAATGTTCGAAAGAGGTGGTAGCTGAGATATAAAGAAAGACCGGGCCCTGGAGTCTAGGATCTTAACTAGAATGTAGTTGTGTGTAAGAAATTTTTTTAGTAGTTTTAAACTAGCTGGAGGACGCTAAATCTATGTCAAAGAAAATTGTAATAGAATCGGATCGTTTTTGAAGGAGCTGCAATAAAAGCCCCAAGAAGTAGATTAATATTAAAAATTGATGGTAGCTAAAGTCTGATAATTTTTTTTTTGTTTTGTTTCTTTTTTGTCGTTCATGCAGTAGCAGGAGGACTTAAGAAGTTGTTACAAAAAAAAAAAAAAAAAAAAAAAAAAAAAAAAAAAAAGCTCGTGAATCGGACAATTTTTAAGGTAGTTATAACAAAGGGCCCAAAGAGAGCCAACCAATAGTTAAGAGCAGGTTCAACCGAGTCACTACTAAATTTCACCCCAGTAAGAAATCTATTCTTTCTGCTCTCTTCAGATCTTAATTGTGAACTCGGCAATTAGTCCTTGGTTAAAGAAATTGGCAATTTTTTCTTGGAAAAAAATCGGGAGGAAAGGTCAGTTCGGTCGTTGTATTGGAAAATAAGCTGCTGGCCGATAGTTATATTGGATGTAAAAATAACAAAGCTTAAAGGGGATATATTTCGGGGCATTTTGAATAGGTCGCTATAATGGGCGGTCGTTATAATGAGCGTAGACTGTATTCAAAATTGGTGATAGCTGAAAATTTTTTTGGTCGTTCGCTGGAGAGCCTAAGAAGTTGTAAGAAAAAAAAAAAAGTTAGTGAATCGGACCATTTTTAAGGCAACAATAATAGGTGGCCCAAAAGGGGCCAGCTGATAGTTCAGAGCAGGGCCTTAACATGAAAACATGTTAAAATGTTTTAGTACTTAGCGTTTTAGATCTCCAATTAATCAAAATTAAGCATAGAGTATGAATTGATCATTAGAATAATATTTTTAAGAAATGGATCAAAAATCGGGTAAATGCTAAAAAAAAGGGCCCTAGGGCGCCAATAAAAATATGTGGGTGTTGGTCTGGGGAGAAGAGTCCAAGACTCGACTTTAAAATTATGCATTGAGAAGGTGAGAAAATTACGGGGTGAAAAACGCATGGGACACAAAACCTTCAAGGGGGCCCTGGACCGGTCCCAACTGGAAGGGTCTTAACTGGAATGTAGAAGCGGGAGCATAACTAAAGGAAAAAAAAGTATCCCAAAAATGAAGATCGGATTAAAAGGAAGCAATTTATTAACAATTTAGTGCGCAAAAACTTCAAGGGGCTCTTTTCCAGGCCCCAGGGGTGCCATGGTCTTAACGGAAATGTAGAAAGGAGGTAGAAACTGAAGGGAGAATTCGCCCCCAAAACGAAGAAGATAGGGTAGAAAGGACGCATGTTGTTGACAATTTAGTGCATAAAAACTTAAAGGGGCCAAGGGCCTCGCCCTTTAAAAAATTAAAAATCTGATCCTCAGGTGTATCAGGAGCCGTCTTGGACTATCATCATACAAATTTTCAGATTTCTACGTGCAGTAGTTTTCGCTAACCATCGCGCACACACAGAGCGAAACTGTCTTTTATTAGTATAGATAGATTTATAACCCTCGTGCTTACTCTGGTTAAACCATGGAAAAATTCCTTATGTTGTCAAGAATTGCCAAAGAATCGCTGCTCCTCGCTGCTACATTGGTGGTGGGAAAACTTGTTTTAAAGGGATATAGATGAAGAGTGAAGGTGTGGCAGAAATGCTGTTCTTTCGTTCAAAGATTTTCAATTTATTTTAAAATTTTATGTTGAAATATTAAGAAATTTTTCCTGCAACTATACATTGCAAAATTATTACTCATAAATATAATTTATCATTATTTTAGATAAATGTGGGGGGAAAATATTGATAATATCTAAACAAAAACAAAATATAAAGAAAATAAATAAAAAGTAGATGCTACATGATTAATTTACAAACATAGTGTAAATTCCTATTTATCTAGTTGAGTCCCCAAAAAATCTATTTATCTATTTGTGACCTTTAGAAAAACCGATAATCTTGTATTTAATAATAAATAAATCTATTTATCTCATTTGAACTATAAAAGATATGTTATTTCTAGGTTTTATTGCACATTTCATTTCCCAATGCATATGATAATACTTTGGTTTCACAATATTGATTTGATTTTGACGTAATTTTTCAAAGTTACTATTAGTAGTTTTTTGTAGTTTCAGCTTTATATCATTATGAAATTTCAAAATTTATTATTTACTTTTTTAGTACAAATATTAATATAGAGCAAAAGATTTAATTAAAAAAATTTCAAAATACGTTATTGATTTTTTTTTCTAATATTTTAATACAGAAAGAAGAGAAAAATTGACTGTATTGCTCCTAAAAGTTAAATATTGCATTATATTTGCTGATAACAGTAAACGCACATGCACAATACACGTTTAAAATGTCATTATAAATTTTTTTTTTTATAAGAATAACTAAAAAAAAAGTTTTCTAAAGGGAAAAAATGGACATCTCAGAAAAGGTAACGGCTTAGCTTGTTAGTTTTGTTAAATCCATTTCCAGTGAAAATTGTATTTCGTACAAAGACCGCCGATATTTGGGTATATTGAAAAATAAAATAAAATGCTTATCGAAAATCAAACACATGTCATATTATAAACAGGGCCTGATTATGGCGTAGGCTCTTGGAAGATTTTGAGACTCCCAGAAAAATTTAAGAGTTATAATTTTTAAAGTTCAGTTTTTAAGTATATACAAGATATAATAATTAAAAATGTTTTATCAAGATTTCAAATACAGTCATTTATTCAGGCATTCCTTTACATTAACTACGAAAAGAGGGGGGGGGGATTTTTTATTAGGGGAAAGTAGAGTAATGACGCTCACTTAATGGATAAATTGAATAGCTAGTCAAATTTACACAAAAAATCAATATTTTAATAACAAAATATATCTCCAAAGCATAAGGAACAGTTTGCAATCAACTAATTTGCATAAAAGGTTTAGGAACTTTTGCTTATCGTTTATTTAACACGTTGAATGCCACATCAGTCACCGGTGACTGACATTGATATTTCCGTTGTCAGTCATCGGTGACTGACAATTACAGATTCTGTAGCGGGAGTCTTATTTCATAGCCTAAACGGAAAGACAGACAAAATAGACTTGGCATTCAACGTGTTAATTATACCAAAGATTGAGCGGTAATGCCCGACATGGTAGGGTAATTGCGCTCAAAATTTGGAAGCAATATTTAAGTACGATAAAAGACCCATATGTAGTTGTATGGTTTGTTAACACCACTGCAAATTAACAACCGCAAGAGCAAAAATATTATTATTATTCGATTGACAGTGGTGTTTTAAGTTTTAGGACTTGAGTCTCCAATATTAGTTTATAGTATATTTTAAATATGTTTCCTGGTTTATTCACATAAAGATACTTAAATAGTTTATTGAAATATTTTAGAATTACTGATAGTATGTTAGATTTTATAATATTTATTTTTTTATCATTATTAATGTATTGTAATTAAATATTACCAGATATTAATATTATAGCTGTATCAATACAAATAAAAAAGAGATACTATTTATAATAAATATTATCTATTTTAGATAAATAAATTTATAATATTACAAGATATGTTATAGAAAGATATTTTATAATACATACTATAAATTATTAAAATACTATTTTAATTATATAATTATAATTTTTTTATTAACTATTATTATTTTTATAATCTTAATTTTAAAATATTTTGTAAAAAAAAAAAAAAAAAAAAAAAAAGCTGTTATGTAGTATTTAAATCTCTCTCTCTCTCTCTCTCTCTATATATATATATATATTTTAATCATTAAATGGTTTACTGAAATATTTGATCATTATTGATATTTTTATAATGTTATAGTATTTATACTTATTATCAACATTAAATATTTTCATTATAAGTAAAATAGGTGTAATCCATAATAAAAATTATCTTCTTTATTGTCTAAAGAAGATATTTTATAAATAAATATCGTACATTATCATTAATTTTCAATGAAATATTGATATGTAAAATTTCATTTATTGAAATATATGGATAGTATTACATTACTAATATAATAATAATAATATTTTGATAATAATCTAAGTATTAATATTATTGTATCATTATATTTTTAATAATTTGTTATTATCAAATCAATTACCTATAAATAACAGTGACAATTTTAATTTAATAATATAATAAGAACAATAATTAGATAATTATAAATTACAAAATATAATAATTTATCTTTATCAAATGTTCTATATTCAATATTCTATTACTTCATATTCAAATATGCTATAATTATTTATAAATTGCATAAAAATTACATAATAATATACTATCAATAAATAATTTGAAAACAAAATATTAAATCTAATTAGCTATTTGGAATATCTAAACTTTGTTTTTATTTATTAATTATAAATAGTTAATTATCTAATTAATGTGAATCATAACTTAATTTGATAATAGTATAACTAAAATGAACTCTATTTTAAATTTAAAAAAACTCTTAATAATAATTTATATCTTTGCAAAGTAATTTTTATTTTTTGATAAATGTATGATGTTACATAATATTAAGGTACAATTTGTACATGGAGTGAAATAAAAGAGAGAGAGATAACCAATATAAGATAAGACTATTTATTTGAATGTATCCCTAAAAACAGTTTCATATAAATTCTTTATTAATTTTTATGCACCATAATTATAATGTGACAAAAACATCATATCATGTTAATCATTAACTGAAAAAAATCTAAAGAAGTATAAATGATATTGATGTTGGATCAAATAATATCTCCCCCCCTCCCCCCACTCCACACAAAAAGCGGAAAAAAAATTATTGTGCTCCATCTATGTCCAGTGATTTAAACGAAATTGGTTATTAAAAGAATTTTATAATTATCTGAATAGATAGCTTTTAATTGCTTATAACTGAATTTAAAAAAAACAGTTACAATAAGTTGTATTTAAAAAGGAAGGCCATAGTAATAATATTCAATAAAAAATGTATTTAATATTTAGTAAAATTACATAAAGTAGAATAGAATTGTAAAAAAAATAATGCATTATTAAATTTGTAAAAATCATAAACTATTACATTTAAATTTATATGTACTGCTTAAAATAAATTAATAATGTTTCTTTAAAAATATACTCTTTTGGCAGCAGAACATACAAGATTTAATAGAATATATTTTTAACTTTATGTTAAAAAAATAAATATATAAAGTAAAAAAAAAAATTAATCATTCTTATTATTAAGTGTGGAAAGAATAATATATATTTGCAGCTACATTTTTATTAGTAATCCGTTTAAATTACTCATTGATAAGCTCATTTGCAAAATTTTACTCTTTATTTGTTGAGTAATAAATAATTTCCTAATTGCGTTAGTATTAAATATTTTAAGAAAATCACATGAAGCTATTTCTAAAGCAGTGTTGTTTGTCAATAAAAATAAAATAATAATGTAATTGACATAGGAAGTCACAAAACAAATGAAAAAAGAATATTAAATAAAGTTGTGTATTTAATAAATGAATTATATTAAATAATATGTGGTTCCTTCTGTTGAAATTAATAAAACTTTACATGGACTTTCACCAAATTATCTTCAATTATTTAAAAATATATTTTGCAGGTGATTTAAAATAACTAAACAATAAGAGTAAAAATATATAATTGATAGTAGAGGCATTTTTATTTATTATAAGCCATTGGCTTGCTACAACATTTACAGAAAGTTTTGTTGATCAACTGAAAAAAATGTTGATGGGATAAAAATGTCACGCCTGATATGATAAAAGCGCCAACCTGGTAACCTCGTACATATTTGTTTTCTAGTAAGAGAATTTCAATCTATGCGCTGTTTCTCATTTTTGCTATAACGGTTGGGATCGGCGAAAATGCGTCTGAGCTTCTGTCATATAACTTCCTTTTTGAAACCTTGCGTTTCGTTAGTTTGACGCTTGATTTCTTCGAAGCATTTTTTTTTTTTTAATTTGATTTCTCAGATTTGCACTTGAGCACCATTACCCTTCATCAGCATGTTGGATTTTAATACGTTATGGTTGGCATAACAACGCACTACAAAAATAAATAAAAGTATGATCGTACAGCTAAATGTATATATTTTATAGACATAACTAGTAAATTAGTATTTAATAAGAGTGTACACTTGCTTTCAAGATAGATCATAGATGTTGTAGAATTTTATAATAAAACAACTGCAAACTAAAAACGTGAGGACAGGAAAACACTTTTTTCTGACGGTCACAAATATGCTTATTGGGAACTTGCAATGACTTTCGCTAAGTGCCGGTACCGATCGCGCGTTTTCAATTCTATTCTGTTTAGAGATATTTGAGTGAGCGGGATTGCCTGATGAGCGACAATATCCTACTTTCACCTAACACAACCCCCTTGTTTTGTTTGAATTTTTATCCGAGATTTAGTCAATGTAAGTAGAGTCCTGCATCGTGTTGGGTAGGGTTCACTTTAAATGTTTCGTGTTCAACTTGAGGTTTGATTCTTTCGAGTATGGGCTGATTCAACTTTCCAAAACAAAGTACTGCATATATTTTTTATGGAAATATATATATTTAAATATTAATGAGTGCATAAGTGTTCACTTTTATAATAATAAAAAAATATATAAAATTCATATTAGGAATAAAATTGTAAGTTAATTTTCCATTAACCCGGGAGAACTCGCTAGTGAGAATGCCCAGTTGCTTTTCTTTTACTTTACATTCATATAATATCAACTTTTTTTGGTTGGCTTAGTACTTTTATTCACAAAATAGGTAAAGTAATTGAAAAACATTTTGAAATTTTAATTAAAATGAAAAATCGTTTAAATAAGAGTCTTAAAAAAGTACGACTGTGAGAGAAAATCTCATGCAGCGAGTTCTCCCGGATTAATGTATTGAAATGTGGATTAAATTTCTTTTACTTCGGGTTCAGGTTTGACTATTTCAGGTTCGGGTCTGGATGTATCCGACCCGTGTGGGACTCTAAATCCAAGCAATAAATTTCCTGAAAAATCTCGTTAATTATGCTTAATGTATTAAAAGAAATAAGCAATAGGGAGGGGAGGAGAATTAAAAATTCGCTTGATATATATATTTTTTTACAACAGCCATCCAACTAAGAAAATCACGAAGAGTATTTAAGGGGGAGGATGGGTTCAGGACAAGGAATTATTAAATTTTTAAAATGCTTATTTCAGTTTGCGTTAAAGTTACTGCTATAATAGCTAAAAAAGAAAATGATCCTCCATATAATTTCTTATTTAGGTATTCTATCTATATTTTAAAGCAAAAATGTGTCTGTGCCTAACACTTACGATATTTTGACGGTGGCAAATAGCAGACGATTATATTTAACATTTATTAATTCTTATTGCAATTTTTAGGGTTCCGTACTTAAAAAGTAAAAACGGAACTATTATAAGATAACTCCTATGTCTGTCTGTCACAGCCATTTTACTCGTAAATTCTGGAACGTGGAAAGGTCAAACAGGCTGAAGTAATAAAGGCTACTGACCCACATATTTATACATTTTTAAACATTCGCAAATATATGTAGGGAAAAATTAGAAGAGATAATTAAGTTACTTGATTAAATCTTTTCTTTGTGTATCGTGTGCAAGCTTTCGTATAACTCCAAATTCAAAAATACATTTCTTTTAATTTTAGGTAGGGGAGATCAGGGGAATGGCGACACCTTAAGGGAATTTAAATTTTTTCACCGCAAAAAAAATGTTTATTTTTTAATAGTAAAAATTCTAAAGCTGAATCATGATCTTTAGTATCTGTATAAATTTAACCGTAATCATAACTGTAAAGTAAGCACACATAAAAAAATTTCTTTGAACCTCTCTACAGTGGCGGGACAACTTAGGATACTGGGGTAATGACGCCACTCTTTAATGACCTATTAAATACATAAAATGGATATTAGGAAACACATAATTATTGAAACTATTTAGAAAACAATGTAATTTAGCAGAATAATGAATAATTACATTATTTCTTAAGCTAGATTTATTAATTTGCTAATCTTATAATTTAACTCAAATTGAAAAAGTCACCCTTTGCCATGGTGGCGGCATTACCCCGAGAGGACACTATAGCGGAAATCTCCCAGCAAAGTCGAAAGAAGAACTGAATTTTTTCAACAAATTGCATCCAAATGTCGGCGAATGCATGTAGAATACGGGTTATGTTATCTTAAGTATCTAATTTTATAATAAAAAGTGTTTACCTCTACTCATTTGAAGCTCCAAAATAAGAAGCAACTAGATGAAACCTAAATTTTTCACTAGAACAAACGAACGACGTACAACAAAATCACTCTCATTCTAGACACTGTTACTGTTACTATTGTTGGCCGCTATAGTGCAGCCGCATTCACTGTCTCAAATTGCAGTTAGTTTTTAAACTAGGCGGGATGGCGGCATAACCCCGAGTGGCGCCATTCGCCCGGTCTCCCCTATTATATTTTCAGAGATATCGTCGAAAAAGTGGTAGAAAAATACGTCCCCCTTCCTCTCTATTTCCGAATCCACTGAAACTAAAATTATGAAAAAAAATGGATGTAGTAGATATCAATTTATACCTTGCAGAAAAACTATAACGATTACCCTAGGTCACATAGTTTTTGAGAAAAGCGCATTTTTTTCGTTACACACAAATTTCGATTTGCAGGCATTCAGCAAAGGTGTTGAGGAGCGCTGGAGGTACCAACCATCGCAGAAGTATAAAGTGATTGTTGGTAATGATTTTCGAAAAAAATTGTCGGTAATTAGCTGAGATATTAATCCTTCAAGACACGGACGGTTTGGACATACATAAAGATACGGGAGGCGTACGCTATGTGCATTGGCTTTTAAAGCCTATATAACGACTTTTAATGATATATTGCGTAATGCAATGCCCAGTAGTAGTATAAAAGGGATAAACGTCAAACTGTTAAAAACAGACTAATTTAATTAGAATTGCGAGTAGTACTCACACTTGTGTCTTTAAAGGCTAATTAAAAACCTATCTGGAAAAACCCAGCACGGACCAATGTGGCGTTGCAGCTTTTCTAAGTGCGCTTAGCACAATGACAAGTTTAAACTTTGAACAATGTTTTTGTTTTCGGTACACTGTAAAAAGAAAAAATATTGCTACGTTGAATTTGGGTTTATGAAATGCCAAATGAAGTTTAAATGTGCACTACTTTTATTGTCAGAACCAAATTAAGTTTATCATAAACGGATTAGGATAAGATTAAAAAAAGAGCTATACAGAATAGCAATATTTGATACGATTTAGGATTCCTATCTCTCTAAATTTTCATGGTATATCCATTTATACTTTTCTAGTATGTGCAGCTATACCCAACCCTGTGTTATATAGTTTTTTACAGAGTCTTATTATTCTTTTAGAAACAATTTTTTTTGATAATACAGTTGCTAATTAATATATTTATTGTACGGAACCCTCTGTAGGCGAGTAATACCCGCACTTGAACGTTTATTTTAACTTCTAAATACCGCTCATTTTCAATTTTTACACCATCGAAAAGGGAATGAAATGTACTTTCAAATGCAATTTGTTTGAAAACTGTATCGCAATTTATTGGAAAACTGTATCCCAATTTATTCATTTTTTATTGATTTTAAATTAATTTTCAAGCCTGATATTTTTTCAAATCTATCTCTATCGCGGCCAGAATATTACGAAATATGTATCCGTTTTCATTTAAATTAATAAAAATAACTCATCATTTGATTCCAGATTATATTCCATAACGAATTTAAAACAGTCGTTAATCTTTAAATAAAATAATAAAATATAAAAGCATAATTTTAAGACATGTAATCGAATTTCGCACTTTATACACTACAATGAACACAATCAAAAAGGCAATCTTTGGAGATATCTCCGGCTGTCAATTCCTGATGCGAGGTCAATATAAAAATATCGCTTTTAATACGTTTCAAAACTTTATTTTAACGCATTATTGCTATTTTTCATATAAATATGATTTTTTGTATTGTTAGTGGGCATTCTAAAACATACATTAAATGTAAAATTAGAGTTATATATATACATATATACAAAAACCAAACCAAAAATTCAAAACCACAGAACTGCGATCCAAAGATAAAAATAAACTAAACCAAATGACAGCAACTAAATCAACTTAAAAACTACTAACTTTGAAAAACAACAAGCCCCAAACAATATGCAATAAGTAAAACCAGAAGAAATTAAACCAATGGAGACAGGCGGCATGACTTGCGACATGCACAATATATATCCAGCTTTATTATGTATAATATGAGTGTAATGTATTGATACTCAATTTATTAATTTTTATTTTTTTAAAAAGATGATGAATTGTAATATTATATAATGGTTATATATATATATATATATATATATATATATATAAAGACCGGTGCGAGGCTTTTTTACTACAATCGTTGCGATTTTTTGTTACGTTTTTTCATTAATTTTTTATTAATTGCAAATCTTTTTATCTAACACCGTGTTTTAGCGATTATGTCAAACATCGCTTTCAGAAAAAAGGTGTTAACATCAGAACTAATATATTATGATGGTTTTCACCTATATTCTGTGACCTGGGAAGCCCGGGTTTATCCCCTCGTTTTTTTAATGGTTAATTTGAAAATTCCTTTTTACTCAGATTCATTCCCAAATCTGATTTCTGAAGATAATTTTTAAGGTGAGTAGAAGGGTTTGAAATGACGAATAAATCATAAATCATATCAATTAATATTATTATTATTATTATTATTATTATTATTATTAATGTTTAAAGCTTTAAGAATGTTGCACATTGTGTAAGAAAATTTCTAAAATTAAGGTCTGACCCGTAAACATTGAGCCGCGCAAGCGCACACCGGAGATACCTGCGACGGCAAAAGTAACTGGACCACTATTTCTACGTTATCCCCTTTACGCACTTTTCACCCGATCTCAATTTTCATCATCCCATTCCAAACCTTTGTTGGTGCCGCGAAATGCCAAAGAATCACTGCCCCTTGCTGCTACAATTGCAGTGGGAAAACTTGTTTTACAGGCAAAATTTGATTTTTTTTTTTTTTTTTTTTTTTTTTTTTTTTTTTTAATATGAATGTATCGACCAGTGTTTCTCAACCTTTTTTACTTCACGGTGCACTTAACCTGTAACTGGAGACATGAATTTCCTTACGCGATCAGAGACATAGAGTCAAAAAGTCTCCAATGTTATTTTTCTTGTTTGTCCTTTGTAAACAGTTGGCCTATACCCCTCGTGCAGATAATTGGCCGTCAAAAATCAACCAACTATCAACCAACCTTTGTAAACAGCATTGGAATTTATTTTGGAAACGCAATATATTCTGAAAATCATGTAATGATAAAAGAGCTACTTGACGGTACTCAGGAGATGATTTTATTCAAGGAGAAAAACCACGTGATGATCAGAGCCAAAGAACAACGAGGAGTCATTTTGACTCCCGTCTCCAGTTACGGGTTAAACCTAGAATTAAATTTGTGCGGCACACTAAAATTATGATTTCAAAAAAGGAAGGATTATCTATCATTACATAAAAAATGATTACATATAATTTTTAAAGTATTATCACAAACAAAATAGGCTCCGAACCGAAAAAAGAAAAAAAAATAGTTTAAATAAAATTCTTATAAACTTTTTTCATATACTTCTCTTTAATATGCATTAACATTTGTAAGCAGATGAAACACCGTTTTAAGCACTTTTTTAAGACTAGTTTTGGTATCATTCAGCATATCGTCATCAGTGCAAATAAACGTGGAATTTTCCCATATATATGGAGGAGAAGCGGATTCGAGGTATAGGTTTATCGATCAATAGTAGTGAAGGAAATTGCGGGCAGCAGCCAATATTAAATTGTATAGGAAAAGGAACTGATAATATGGAAAATGTAGAGAAGTACCTTAATTTGTCATTAATTTGTCACATTAGCATTTAAAGAGATATCCGAGTTTGATTATTTTTAAAAATTAGAATACTTTCTGCGTAAGACAAAACCTTCGAATAGGCATACTCTTAAATCCCTTTTCAGCGATCTTTTCTACTGCCTTTTAAATTGTAATTTTTTTCCTTCAGGAGACATGATTTTTTTTTTTTTTCTGAAAGAATTTATCTCAAGAGATGTAAGACCATTTTTAGGATTTCCCTGTGTACTCTTCTAATGAGTAACAGCAGAAAAATCTCCCAAATCAAGCAAATTTGTGACACTAAATCTTATTTCAAAGTAAATCGTATAATGTGAAATATCGGACATTACAGATTGCAATTTTCAAAAACTCAATCTAACTTGGCTTAAAAGTTTCGCGGCACATCTGAGATCTTTTCGCGGCACACAGGGGGAGAACCACTGGTGTAGACCATGGGTTCCTATCCTTTTCTAGACCACCGCCCCCTTTACAAGAAAAAAAAAAAATAAATTCCAAAATCCCCTCTTCCATAATACTAGTTAACTATATCAAATATTAAAATATTGTTGCATATTACCTATACCTATTTTATCTGTCTATCTATCTGTTAAGAATCACAAAGTAGATACCAATTAAAATGTACATCAAATATAGTAATAAATTGTTTATTAAAAATTTAAAAATAAGCACAAAATCAATAAGAAATAAAACAACTAATGCGATGGTTGTGGCTGTTGAAGTTTTATAATTTTTTAATGTCGCGTTCCAATTTCGTTTACATCAACTCGCAAATTACATCGTTTAGTGATGCGCAGTCTATTCCTTTTTCTTAAATAGCATATTAGCTGTTGCACTGAACCCAAGCTTAGCCAAATCCGATGAAGATAATTAAATTAAAAAAATCAAAAAACCCGACTGATCGAACTAATTAATTATTTCTCATCAATGTGAAACTATTTTTTTTTTCAATTCCTACTATTGGCTCACACTCTCGCTATACAGGGTGTCCGGTCTCAACGGTGTCCAAATGCTAATTCCTAAACCGTTAATCATAGACATATAGTTCCAATTACAAAAGTGTTTTAAATCAGTTAAAGAAATATTTTAAAAGCGATTTGAATCAATAAAAACATTTCTTAAAAAATTACGAAATTTAAATTTTTATACGGTCCCCCGGTCCGATAAGTTATATTTAGTAAAATTTTCCTTTTACACTGACAAGTAATACAAAAAAAGTCCCGTTGTTCTACGATTAAAATTGACCGAGTAATACCAGTTTAAAGTTGGAGCATATATTTTGCTGCAAATTGGGGGTCATTCACAAATTTAGTCGAAATATAATTTCGTCAGATATATTAAAAAAGGGTTGAGAGTAAAATTAACATTGCAATATAAATTTGAAATCTTTAGTCATTCTGACATATTAATGCAAAATATACAATTTGTAATAAACATTTAAGAAGAAAGGAAAAAACAGAATTTTCGTTAAATAAAATGATGCTAAATTAACAGCCTCAATTCCTTACAAAATGATACTTATTTTTAAATATTATTTGATTACACTAGCCTGCAAAAGTTGGGTTATTTCATGTTTTTTAGCTTTTGATAATTGATTCTTATGTATTCTGTACCGCTGAATCCAGAATTAACCTTTATTTTTAGCCATCACATCAGGATTCTTCGCAAATTGTAAATTTCAAAGTTAAAAAGTTCAAAGTTAAAATTTAATCTCCTCCCCCATCTCATCATATCACCCAGCTGTAAGAATCCCAAGACAAGCAAAAACATCGAATAAATTATTGAATAAAATAAAATAAAAAAAGTTTTACATAAGTTTTATAGTATGAGATTTTCGCTATATTTTAACTTACACATTTGCATAAAAATTCTAACGTGATGGTTAAAAATGAAAGTCATTTTCATATTTAGTGCTAAAAAGTACGTAAAAATCAATTATCAAAAGTTAAAAAATACAACCATATCCTCTATTTATAGTATCCGATTTTTGTTATTCTTTAAATTTTACAATTTATGTTTTTCGAAATATCCTGTCATGATGGTTAAAAATTAAGGCAATTTTCGGATTCAGAGCTAAAAAATTCATAAAAGTTAAAAAACCCAACAATCTCCGTCTTCTATTATCTAATCTAAAACTTTTTCTTAAACTTCTTGGCGGTAATCTATCCGAAATTTTTTGTGTTATCCTGTAAAATAAGTATAAATGGTAACCACCGAAAATCATAGTAATATTAGATTGTTATCGGATTTGCGCCAGTATGTAAAATGTAATCTCGATCGGATATTTGAAAGTGGGTTAAAGTTCGAATACAAATTTTGAACTGGAAAAACATACATAAGATCGTTGAAATAACATAAAACTTATAAAAATAACATAATTTTATTAAAAGAAATCATAAAAGAAACAGTCCCAAATCCTGACAAAATAAAACATATGTTATTTCAGTCAATCTGAAACTTAATAAACGTTAACTTAATCGTAATACTTGTACGATTTCTTTCAAAGCGCAGATACACATGAAATGAGATCTTCGAATACTTTAAGCACTTGGAAAGTGACCCCTCAAAGCCAAGCCGAACTCATTTGTTTTCAGAGCAGAAAACTGGCATAAGTCATGCATTTTTAAAGTTTCATAACTCGCACAATTTTAGTGTTATACGAATGGGACTTTTTTCGTCTTACTTGTCAGTGTAATAGGAAAATTTTACTAAATATAACTTATAGGACCGGGGGACCGTATAAAAATTTTAATTTCGTTATTTTTGAAGAAATGTTTTTATTGACCCAAATCGCTTTTAAAATATTTCTTTACCTGATTTAAAGCATTTTTCTAATTGGAACTATATGTCTATGACTAACGGTTTAGGAATTAGCCATTGGACACCGTTGAGACCGGACACCCTGTATATATCTTGTTCAAATTTTCAATCGTTAATAAAATACTTATTATTCATCCAATCAAGCTCAAATAAATTTTTTTAAACAAGTAGTGGATGACACTTGATGTTAATCCAGATTTTTTCAAATATTAATTCATTAATTAAATTAAATTAATTAATTTTCAATAATCGAGAGAGCCCTTTTCTTGATCAAGATATTTTAAGACCGAGAGAGCCCTCTTTTTGATCAAGGCATTTTAAGCGCCACTCGAGAAGAATTAAGAATGGGAGAAAAAAATTCTCTAAGTAGGAATTGACTTAAAATATTTTTTTGGTATTACTTGTTTATATTACTTACCTATTTTTTCATTTACTTGTATTGATGACTTTTAAGTTGTGTTTAATTGTTAGTTCTTATCTATAAACACTGTTTTGATTAGATCTATAGATGTCTATGATGGTTAGAGTTGCAGTAAAGCTAGAGATCCTACCTACACAACTACCAAGTTGTATAATATTTTAACGGAGCTGCTGACTGTAAAATAGTCAATGAAACATCGTCTTCATTTTGAAAGACCTATCCAATGATATGTCACTCAATAGGGTGCGTAATTTTTTTTTCGTCTCTACCGCCTTTTTTGTATTTTACGGCCGCCATTTTGAATTTATAAACACAAAACCTAGCCTATAACCATCGGGCCATTAAGACAAATTGATAGAGACCTCATTCATTAAAATCCATCCAGCCGTTGGGATGTTTTGAGGGTATAAAGAAATCCACATACACAGATACGCGTGAAACACATAACCTTTCTTTTCAGTCGGGTAAAAAAGCAATTAGAAATTTCTGTACTCTTGCCCACAGTCCAGGGTAAAGAGCTAGTATAGATTTTGAAGCCAGAATTGTTAGTATCCATTTCTGAATTTTACTTTTAGTTCTTCTGAGTGCCTAATAGCTAATTTTGCTCTCAGCAATTTTTCAATTTATAGCTATTTTTAATATTAATTATAGCGATTTTTGACATTCATGTAAAAATTGTGGCTACAGTGTTTCAGCACGCAACAATAAAAGAAAAAAAATTCGGCGAGTTTTAGCGTTTGTCCGTGTTCCATGGCGATTTTTTTTTTTGCGTAAAAGGAATTTAATTTGGAATCCCCAGCTTTAAATTCGTTTGAATAGATTTTCATTTAACACGTTGAATGCCAAGTCTATTTTGTCTGTCTTTCCATTTGGGCCACGAAATAAGATCCCCGTTACACAATCTATAAGTGTCAGTCACCGATGACCGACGCGGTCTAAACGAAAGGTGTAGTGTCGGTCACCGGTGACTGACGTGACACTCAACGTATTAATATAGGTATATTTAAGGTTTTTATCTCGAATCCGCGCAACGCCAGATGGAGGGGGGGGGAGGAACAGCTAGTTTTATTATATTAATTTTCTAAATAGGTAGGTAAGCCACAATTGGTAAGCCAGTATTGTTTTTAGATTTTACTTAAGCCTAAGAATCTAAGCTCGTCTCTAATTAGTTCGTTGAACCTGTTTTTCTATATACTTATTGGGGTGTGTGGGGAGACCAGATTTCAGGGAATAAAATCTAAAAATGTTGTCTCCTCTTCCTCTGGCCACAGCGACAGTTATAGAAATGGTTTTCTTGCCCCCCCCCCCCCCCCCCCACACACACACACACTAGTTTTGGAATGCAGAAGAAAATTTGAAATTTACATTAGTTTTCCAAAAAAGTTTCCTCTAAATTGATTTTCTGTTCATTCATTCTTAAGATATATTCATTCTAAAAACAAAGATTTCGTTGTAACTTTTACCCTTTTCTTTGTATTTTATTTTACTAATGTCAACCTCCCCCCCCCCCCCCCCCCCAACATAGAGTTTTTTAACAGTTTTCAATAGAGAAGTGGAATTTTGTTTCCTTTTGCAATTCTTTTTTAGGTCATTTTAACACTTTCCAATAGAGAAGTGGAATTTTGTTTCCTTTTGCAATTCTTTTTAGGTCATTTTTAACACTTTCCAATAGAGAAGTGGAATTTTGTTTCCTTTTGCAATTCTTTTTTAGGTCATTTTTAACACTTTCCAATAGAGAAGTGGAATTTTGTTTCCTTTTGCAATTCTTTTTTAGGTCATTTTTAACACTTTCCAACATAGTTGAATAGTGTCTATGAATTCGTTTTGTCGGTTCGTCTGTCCGTGCTCTAGCTCGCGTAAATAGAGTCCGATTCTCATGAAATAGGTATATGTTATTGGGTATCACTGTGGCATGTTCGGTATTGAAAATTAAGTGTGCAGCATTTTCGGTTCATTTACAGGGCCATTCAAAATAATTCCGTAACATTACGGTCTATAGGGGAAAATTGTTTGCCGCGTATTTTAATGATATTACTGTATTTTAAGCATATTGCAAATGATATACATCGCTGACGTGTACTAGAAGGTTCTTCTATAGAATAGGGTGGGCATAGAATTTATCGTTTGTTTACAGGGACAGATAAAATAATTTGGCTATAGAAGAAAATGAGCAATAATTGAACTATTGAAGCCTACGGACAATAATTGCTGGAAGTGCGTTTTCAGTTGTGGTATACGTTTTTAAATTTAACTATTTCTTTAAATATTACTTGGTGTGTATAAGTTCTGAAGTTCATATACAGGCGTTTAACTGAACTAACTTTTAAGCATATTATGTAATATGCATACACAGGGGCGGGGAAATGCATCATTTTACTCGCCACTGGCGAGTGAATTTTTAGATAATCTTTGAAAACTGCAAACTATAGAGATATGCGAAAACTTAACCAACTATTTTTAAATTTTCAACTGTACATTGCATTTTACTGGCTGGTGAAATAAATTCTTGGCCGGTAAGATTGTCTAGAAATTCCCCCATCCCTGTGCATACATATCTGTAAATCATTATACAAAGCTGAGGAAAGAAAAAATAACGAAAGAACAAAAAGCAATTTAACAAATTACAACGACCATTTGGAAAATGATTTTTTCAAAGACTAAAATTTAAGACATAAAAAATCGCACGGAGTTGATCATACATTACGTACGCCATGAATTAAACATTAATAGTGTTATTACACGTAAAAATTGCAAGCGACAAAAATCGCCTGCGACTCGTCAGATGTCCTGAAACTTACGTATTATCCACCTGAAACTTACGTATTACCCAAGCATTTCATTGGCTGTTTGGGAAAAGGCTTTTCCATGGTAAAAATCTGACGACCCATTTTAAATGAAATTTCATTTTAAAACTTCTAAACATCCCACAATGTTACTTTTTACACCGTCGTATAGAGAAAAAAATGTACTTTTAAATGCAATTTGTTTGAAAGCTGTATCTCAATTTGTTTCTGAGATATTAATTTTTTTTTTGTAATTTTTATTACTTTTTTGTCATAGTGGCAACAGAAGTATCCATCTCTGTTGAAAGTAAAGGGAAATACAGATTACTGTATAGACCAATCAGAAAACGAATAAAATGCGGATTAAACCAATAAAAAACTCCAGATATGCTTTTGATTTTTTACCCTGACGAGGACAATAACCATTTTTTCCAAATGGTTAAAAAGAAAAAAAAAACATATGTTTTAACGTTTATTTATGGAAATAGAAGAAATCGGGTTTTCCAAATTGTTCATTTAGACATTATATTTCACCTTAGTAAACTGTGAAGTTTCGTTATATTATTCTGAATGTCTTGGAAAGTGTTTAATAATCTATGATGCCGTACGCATGATTTTCGTTCTCTTTTTTTTTTTTTTTTTTTTTTTTTTTTTAATTTGTGGAAACAGAAATAAATTGTAGGGTTTCTTTAAAAACCGTGAAATTAAAAAAAAATCGCATCAGGCGTTAAGTCTAAAATCGGGACTTTTAACCTCTTCGGGACCGGCGCCTTTTACACAAATTTTATCCGGTTGGCACCACTTTTTTTTAAAAAGTTAACTTTACTTAAATAATCACGAAAATGATCTAATTAAAGAAAGCCAATTTAGCCAAAATAAGAAAAGTAATAACTTTTCTTTTTTACAGGTGCAAAAAACATGGTCTGTATCCTCTTTTTGAGGGTGCATATATGCACCCATAGTCCCGAATGAGTTAAGGGTAAAACAGGGACGTTTATTCCCCATATGAATACCTAGTTTTTTGCATTGTAGCTACTACTACAATATTTAATCATTGGGATTAAAGATAACAACAAAATTGGAATTTAGCTTTACTTACACTCGCTACTTTCTATTTAAGGGTGTTCTCAAATCCAAAAGGACAACTTTCTGACATAAGTTTTAATTTATTTTTGTTCGAAAATGCATGAAACTAGCTGGTGTTGTTGTTCAGAAACTATGTAATTGAGCTGTTTTGTTTTGTTTTTCTTTTCTTTTCTTTTTTTTTTTTTTTTTTTTTTTTTTTTGCAAACGCGATAGATCTTTCAGAAAATAATGTCAAAGTGGGCGTTTTGAACCGAATTTCCGAAGTAAGAAAGATCACTCAAGAGCGGGCAAAAAACATGTTTGTCACGTGATCAAAATTGCTTATAACTCAATAGGTAATTGATTGATCAAAAAATGGAAAGAAACAGTTCAATTCCAAATCGCTTCAATGGCTATGCTTTCCAATTTTATACCTTTCCGTTAAAAAATGAATTTGTAAATGTGTCAAAACGTTTTGCGTTTATTGAGCAGAGCAGTTAAGAACAGCCTTAACACAATCATGGAGGACTTTCCACACCTATATGCATAGAATTCGAAATAAGCTCCTTAAATTCAATATATCAATCTTTTTTCTCCTTTTCACATAACATTAAAATATCTCTCTCTATATGTATATTAAATACATAAAGTATTTAATATATGAATTACTTTTACCTATACTATATTAAATACTACTATTTATATATACAAAATAATACATGTATTTATTATTCTTTCAATTAAAAATTGTTAAAGTTCCTGTGTTATTTCTAGAGAAATAAAAAATCTCCAAAAAATGGTCACGAGTTAGCTGATGATTACTATAAAAAATGTAGAAATTGTATTGGGGGAGAATGGGGGAGGAGGCTGTGCTCTCAGAAATAAGAAAGCTTGTTTAAGAATAAAACTAATGTTCTAAGAGTCGAAAAAAAAGAAAGCTAAACTTTGTGGAATGTGGAAATATTCACGATAAAAAAAAATAAATAAATAAAAAATAAACTGAAGAATCAGTAAAAAATGTAGAAATTTTATTGGAAGAGAATGGGGAAGGGGTCTGTGCTCTCAGAAATAAGAAAGCTTATTTAAGAATAAAACTAATGTTCTAAGTTAAAAAGCAGTAAACCAACGTTTAAAATGCACAAATAATGCGTGAAAAGCAGCAAACAGCTGTTTGCTGCTTTTCACGCATTATTTGTGCATTTTAAACGTTGGTTTACTGCTTTTTAATATTCCTGCACAAAGGCTTTAATTACTATTTTAATGTTCTAAGTGTCGAAAAGAAAGAAAGCTAAACTTTGTGGAATGGGGAAATATTCACGGAAAAAAAAAACTGAAGAATCAATAAAAAAATGTAGAAATTTTATTGGGGGAGAATGGGGGAGGGGCCTGTGCTCTCAGAAATAAGAAAGCTTGTTTAAGAATAAAACTAATGTTCTAAGTGTTGAAAAGAAAGAAAGCTAAACTTTGTGGAATGGGGAAATATTCGCGGGAAAAAAAAAAAAAAAAAATGAAAAATATAGTAATAGATTATTTGATAAAGAGGTCATGCACTTTATGACTAAGTTAAATTTTCTAAAATTTCAAAATATTTCAATTGGCTTTATATAATCATGTTAATTACTTGTAAGCATACAATTTCAATAGCATTTTTTATTATTATAAGTTTGAAATAATTTTTTCATAACTTTATGAAATTAATTATTGTTCAAACATTTTATTCACTTCATTTATAAATTAACCAAGTTTATAACTAAATTTCAAATAATCTGAAACTAGAAATTAAGTTGTTAATTTACATTTTTGGGCCACTTATTGCGTACATTGAGACAAACAGATTTTGTTAACTGAATTTCACTTAGTCAAAACTGTAAACTTAGCTTGTCAAAAAATATGTTTGAGAGCCTATGTTATTTTTTTTTTTTTTAATCATCATACTATGCACTTATAAGAATTATAATTGTAATGCATAGTATTTTAAAAGATATGACTATATATCCTTATTATTATTAATGTTAAAGCAAATTAAAAGACCAAAGAAAAAAAAAGAAAGTATATGTTTTCGAGAAATTAATATATAACTTAAAATTTCTTGTTCAACCTTGTTTTACTTAGCTTTTTTTTTTTTAAATCATGAATTTGTAACAAATTTTACATCTCAAACATTTGTTTAGTTAACTTTTTCAAACGGTAAAAACCCACTCCTTAAAAATTCGCAATCAGCTAAATAAAGGACGAAAAATTTATTTTTATGGAAAAAAAGGTCAAAAGCATATGAATTATAAAAACATATTTAAAAAAAAACTACGCTTCAAATAATAAAAAAATTCTCTAAATATCTTCAAAAATTGAATATTAAATACGCGAATTTTCACATTTCTAACTAAGCGTATATCCAACAGAGGGGAAAATGTCCAATCTGGGCTGCTGACAATTAATATATATATATCTTCAAAAGTTTTCAATGAAATAAGAGATTTTCATTATCTCTTTAAACTAAAAATTTAGTTCTTAAGGGTGTTTTCTCAAATCCAAAAGGGCAACTTTCAGACATAGGTTTTAGTTTATTTTTGTTCGAAAATGCATGAAAGTAGCTGGTGTTGATGTTCAGAAACTATGTAATCCAGCTGTTTTTTCCATTTTTTTTTTCAAACGCAATAGATCTTTCAGAAAATAGTGTCAAAGTGGACGTTTTGAACCGAATTTCTATGCGAAAGTAGAATAACCACTCAAGAGCGGGCTAAAAACGTGTTTGTCACGTGATCAAAATCGCTTATAATTCAATGGGTAATTTATTGATCAAAAAATGGAAAACACAGTTCAATTCCAAATCGCTTCCATAGCTAGGCTTTCCAATTTTATATCTTTCCGTTAAAAAATGAATTTGTAAATGTGTCGAAACGTTTTGCGCTTGTTTAACAGAGCAGTTAAGAGCAGCCTTAATGAAAATTTAAACTATTAAAATACCGTAACTTACAAATGTATTTTTTTTTTATATAAATTAATTTTCAAAAACAAAAATTTTATTCAAAGATTCTTAATGATTGTTTTCAACATCTGTTGAATTCAACTATTATTTTATGAGTTATTCTTGTAAAACGTTGGCAAAGCAACTGATTTATAGAGAAATGCTGATTTTTTTTTAAAGGCAACGCGTACGAACAACGCACATTTCATATTAATTAACATCATATAAAAATCTTTTCAAAATCTTCAATAATTAAAGTGTTTAATATCAACTACTGACGAATTTTAAAAGATTTTTGGCTGATGTTAATTAGATAAAATTAACTTTATTCCCATGTGCCAGTTTCCCCCTTTCATACCGCGAAGTTTTGTACAAAGATTTTCCCCGTAAATAATGTTAAAAAAATTTCTAATATATTTTAATTGAAACATTTCTTCATAAAATGGTCATCAATACACACACACCCACACGCATATACATAACAACGAATGTGTGTAAGTGAAGAGCAACAGATAAATCAAGAATCTTTAGAAATAAATATTATTAAAGATTTTCCTTAAATCCAATTCATTATTTCTTTATAAAACTGCTTATTATAGAAATGTAAGTGTAGACAAAACAAAAAAATAAATAAAAGTGTGTATGCTAAAATGATTATAGTAAACAAACAAAAAAAAAAAAAAAAAAAAAAAAAAAAAAATAAGGCTTACTCCCCCGACCCCCCTTTTATTTTAATAAGCAAACCTACTATTTTTATACATACAGACGGATCTGTAGAATGTCACCGTTTTGTATATGAAATTAATAGGTTTGCTTATTAAAAGTTTTTTTTTTCTTTTAAGATCTTTTGTATACTGCAGCCACTGTTAGCAGATACCTTTTATATTTTAATGATAATAAGTTATTTTTAATCTTATAATTATACGGAAAAAAATCCTGCTTATTATTAATATTGTTTTTAATATATGCATATATATATAAATCATAAGGCTTTAGAAATAAAAAAGCTACTCAAAGAACCTTAAGAACTTTCCATACATTTTTTTACGATACGCACTTGGAATTGTTGTAAAAGCTGAAACTTTCTTGAAAATGAATGGCATTAAATTAGTAAAAATTCCCTTTAAAGATCTTTAAATATTTTATTAATATTCCTTTAAAACAATTTTCGTAAAATTGGCATCGCTGTGTACATAAAACGTTACTGCATGAATCAATAAAGACTCAGTATAATACATAAAAAATATTATTTATTGAAATTTCTTTGCAAAGGAAAAAGATAACAATCATCTAAAAATGAAAAATAATTTATATTCCTCATACAGAAATTCCTGTACACATTCAAACTATATATCTCGAAAAAATAATAATGCTCTAAATTCCTCATAGTTACACTGATTATGCGTGAAAATAAACTAATATTGATGATAGTAAATTATATCACAATTTAATTTTCATGTGTACAAATGATAACAACATAATATGACAACATAAATAAGACAAAATAAAGTTAATTAAAAAAATATGGGAAAACAAACTAAAATTCTCAAAAACAACCTCTGTCACAATATTAAAATATCATAGATCATAGATGCAAAATATTAATCTGAAAAAATTGTTGACTATTAAAAAATTACTTATTTTTAAAAAGACGATGATTTACAATACATAATTTTCCTAAAAGTACCATTTCTTGAACTCAACTTAGTAAATTATTAATGACACTTTTTAAAGTAATGGTTAATAATTTATTGCAAAGAAATATATTAAAATAAAAAGTATAATTAGAAATTGTAGTATAAAAAGAATTAGAATTATCATAATTATAAAACATTCATATTAATGATAAATTGCTCAAAATATTATAATCAAATATTCATAAACTGTTTCACGAAAATTGTTTAGAAAGTACCCTTTTTAATTTCTACATCACTAAATCAATTTAGTTATTTATTAAGTATATTTTTTAAAATCACAGTCAATTAAGTAATTACAAAGATAGGATTAAAGAAATAAAATTTCGCCATCGAAGATATAATTAGATAATTTCACTAAAAATAATACAATATTATTTATGTTTGGATAAAAATTCAGAGAGGCATTTACGACTTGGATGTTTTAAATTACAATTCTTTATGAATTATTTTTCTCATAGTATATAATCACTATTACTACGACAGTTAAATACAAATCATAATAATTATTGACTGCATATATAAAATCATTAGAAAATCCTCAAAATGCTTGGTTATAGTTTAGAAAATATTGAATCTTTTATTAAATTCTTAAAGAAAATAAAGGTGACTGTCGAAATATTATATTTGTACTGAATATTAAACTATGCAATTTCGTTGACAATAGCCAGAAGTTTCAAGATGAAATGAATAAAAATAAACTGTACATAATTTTATGATTAACCCTTTATCTACTGACGGAGACGGTACTTATAAGTATCATTAAAATAATTTGTTATAAAATTCATTTAATACATCGATTAGTTGTAATACAGTTTAGAGTGAGTTATAGATAGATACATTACTTTATCTTGTTCCAAAAGCATTATGGGTTACACAAAACAAAAATATTTTTAAAAGGATGTTTCTTTTGCCTTTGAATCTTTTCAACTTTCTTGATGTTGGGGGAAGGGGGGGGGGGGGGGTGATTTTTCAATTCGGAAATATTTCTATTGTAAGAACATTAAATTTATACATTTCCTAACACTACAAAATACTAAAAAAAATATTTGAAATAAAAGATTTGAGTGGTGTTATAAATATTGCACAAAATCCCTATAAATTAAAATTTAATGAATCCTTCTAAATCCTCCAATCCTTCTAAAATTTATTAAATGATTATGTAAATCTTCTAATGCAGTTTAAACAATTCACGAAAAATGCTTTAGAATATCAAATTTTCATGGATTCATAATTCAGTACATAAAGGGTTAATATTTGGAAGAACTACCTGTTGGTTAAGATATTAAAATGTACAAAATGAGGTTAATGAATTAACTAAATTAATGATACATGGATTGAAATAAACAGCATAGAGTATTGATGACTTAAGTTTTAAAAAATAAACTTGATGGTGAGTGAAAGTGATGATAAATTATAATTGATGATATAAATGAAATTTAATGATATATGAAATATTGTTAACAACATAGACTTATTTTTAAATTTAAATTATGAAAAGAAAACTGGATAATATGAAGTGATGCCTAAAATTGAAATTACGAAACTTCTAATTATCTTTCGAATTTTCATAATACTAATTACGAGAAAAAAAAAACCCTTGTTGATGTGAGATGCAAGTAAACAAATAAAAATAAATAAATAAACTTATTATTACCATTAAATAAAAAAGGATGAAAATATTTGGATTTAATACAATCAGGAGAATGGTGATAAAAAAATCACAGTTCGGAGTTTTCAAAAAGTTTTAAATTATAAGAAACACAAACTGAATTCATATTCTAAATGTAGATATGATCAACACGTTGCATTCAGTCAAATGTTTTATGGTGAATGATCATTTTAATTAAAGATATGAGTTTGTAGTCTTTTAATTTCTCAGCTAATCTCAAAGCTTTTTTTGTGTCCAGCGATTTCACGTTATTTTGTAAGATTCTGGAACATGCATTTTTCAAAGGCAATATGTAAAATATCTCAGCAGCTTTATAAATATCTAAAATATTGTCACTTTCACATGTCAACAATTTACCGCTGTAGATGTAATGAAGCACTGCGCGTAAAACATTGCTTTTTAGTTTCATCCAAGAAAGATCTAAATACTTCACATTTCCAATAAATCTATTGCTTTCAATTAACTTTCGAAAAACATGAGATCTAGCCTTCAGAATATTAGTATGAACTGGAAATTTTTCACCATTGCAAATTAGAGTAATATCACTGTAAATTCCAGATTCAAACAAAGTTGTAATTTGATCTGCAAATATTTTGTAATGCTTCTCGAAATCAATGCATACTTCAGAAGGTATCTGATTTTTATCTGTTGATAACATTCTTGAACCCTGAATAGGAATGAAAAAGTTGCATAAAAGATGAAGGTTTCCATCAGAAGTAAATGCAGCGTCTTTTAATATGGTTCTAAATAAAAATCTTCCAAAAATAATTCTCACAGGTAAGCATCTCCTTCTTCGTAAGTGCTGTCGGTTGCCTTTCGAATCCTTAACAGAAAGTTCAACATAAGAAATATTGGAGAAACATTCTTTTACACCTTCAATAAATATTGAAATAAAAGCAGGCATTCCACTTAAGCGTGTTGGAGAAAATTCCAACTCAGAAACCCGTTCAGATGGATTGAAATCCTTTCGGATATTTGGAGAGCTGATAATGACATTTGAATATGCAATTTTGTCGACGGGTATAACACATTCAAATTTATATTCTTTCATTGCAAATTCTGAGCACAATTCAAGTTCATCAGGCTGATAATACTCCTCTATTTCTTTAATACCAAAATATTTTACACATTCTAAAATAGATGACGAAGGTTTCCTAAGGACGTAATCTAGATTACCAGTATATAAATATCCAAAAACACTTCTTATAGCATCCATATCTAATCCTGGCAATTTTATCTCAACTTCATCGCTTTCAATTGCTCTTTTCACTACCTTATTTCGAGAATAAAGAATTGCTTTGTGGGCTTTCGCTGGGAATCCACCAGAGCCACCAATTCGAAAATTTAAGTCGCATTTTTTGTCGAGCCTGTACAACACTGTGAGATCTTGAGACAAAGATTTCAAACACACATCATTGGATCTTTCATATACTTGGCTATATTTGCTACTCACAAATATATCGCTGCGAATGATTAATGTATCCTCAGTATTGCACTTCATAACTTTCTCCAGTTCATCGGCATCACTTATTTCTATTAAAATAGAATTTTTATTTTGGAAATCGGATTCTACCTCATCTTCTTTTCTTCCGATTTCAAACGGAAAAAACAACTTCCAAGTCACCCATATGGGTTCTTGTGACGAATTACTTTCTTCTTTTACTAAAGAAGCACAGACAGAGGGTTTTTTGCCAATATAGTTTGGCTTTAGAAGTAACCGCCACTTAGTTAGGTTCTTTCCATTTACAGTAAAAATTGGACTGTCAATTACCCAATTTTGCGTACAAGTTGCAGAAAAATAATTTTTAACTTTCCATTCAATCCTACTAAAACCAAACTTCCTCACATTGGTTGCTACACCATCCATTTTTATGGATTTAGACGAGGTAAAATTTCTATATGTCAAACAAGACTCAAATGTAAACGTTTTCGATTATTAGTTAATATAAACTGTTTTTTTTTCTTTTAAATAAACCTCATAAATCTTATGAGCTCACACGCAAGCAAGTAGCGAAAACTGTGATTCATACACCTCTAACTTTAACAAGATCTGAGAAAACGTACCAAGCATACATTGCCTCTCAATTTTAGACTGCATCTACCGATATGATAGAACATGATTTGTTCTGAGTTTTCTCGGTATTGATGTACTTTGGGGAAATAGTTTAATCCTTTTTAAACAGTGCCTTAGTCTTGACAATTCCATTGTTTGAACTAAAATTTGAATCCATTTTCGACAACAGGTGTGTATGTAACAGAGACTGGTTAATTGTGCTCAAGATAATCCCTTCTTTGTTAAGAAGTGTACTATCTGCGCTCGGCATCCACTGATATCATCGCTACCCCTATCTCTTTACTTAAAGAAGTTAATCTCTTTTCTTTCTGGGATAGAATTAGAACAGTTTGGCCAGCCTGCTTACCCACTTGGGCGTAATTTGTTTGCTTAAATTGTGCTTGAAGGATATGTTTGGCTATCAAAAATAATGTTTTGTCTTAAAAGTGCTAAATAATTTTAAACCGCATACCAACTTTTGTGGCAATATTATAAAGCTATCATTTAACAAAACACCAAGTTCCTAAAACCAAATTTGATGTGTAGGGAGCATTTAAAATTAGAGTGCATAATTAGCATATTTTAATTAACAACTTAATTAATTGCGCGCATTTTTGAATAAAATGGATTAATTTACTTGGAAAATGTATGAATTATTATGTGTGCAAAATTTCCGTATAATTGAGTGAAACATTAAAAAAAAAATGGTTTTGAGCGTCCACTGTCCCCCGTAAGTGCAATGATTTTGCTTCGAAATATGTTATTACGCAAAACACATTCACACATTATTTTCACGTATTTTTAAAGTCCCCTCCCTTTTTTTTTACTGTCTAGTAGAAGAATTTTTAAATAAAAAAATAATAATTACAATTATTAAAACTAATTACATGTTTCACCTTTATCATTAATATTAAAAATAATTTATTCAAAAGATAATTAGATCCAGTAATGAATATCTTCATATAGTAAACAAAGGGTGTAAAATAACTACTACATGGATAAATTACATATTTATTTGCTAACCGCTTGCACAAATAGATTTTTTTTTGTTCACATTTGTTCAAGCTTAAACATTTACACTGATTTTGTAATTTCATTCACACCTTTTCAGTTATACTAAATTTGTAATTTTACTATCACAACATAAAATTTAAATTCGGTTATTGAAAGTTGAGTTTTGTAGATCAGTTACTTTTTCTAGATAAGTCCTGTTTATTATCTAACAAAAAGTACATTTTTCTATCTGTTGACAGATTTCATAGATTAATCTGATACTCTTTTTTTTTTTTTTTTTTTTTTTTTTTTTGTAACAGAAAATCATCTATAAAATGACTGTTTTATGTACAGAAGATTCTCGATTATCCGACACTAAAAAAATCGAATGTATGTCGGAAAATCGAAATCGTCGGGTACTAGGAAAAACATGAATGTTGCAATTTCACAAAAGTGAAATTATAATTAAAACTCTAAAAAATTAAATAAATAGATCTATCGTAAAGTAAAATAAATAACTGATATGATAAAATAACTATTATAAATAAAAATGAGGCAATATTAAGGAGAAACTTCTGTAAATTTCTTTTTACATAAAAAAAGAATATATCTTTCTTTTCATATAAAAAATTAAATAAATAGATCTATCGTAAAGTAAAATAAATAACTGATATGATAAAAGAACTATTATAAATAAAAATAAGGCAATATTAAGAAGAAACTTCTGTAAATGTCTTTTTATTTAACTTACATTTTGTAGTACATTAACCATTTATTTTATTTTATTTAAAAGCTTTGTACAGTTGTTAATAAGTTTAAAAATGATACATGTTTATCCAAAATTGTGAAATACAAACCACAAACATACATTTCTTTAATGAAATGAGTGGTGCCGTTTAAAATAGCGTGTCATATTACAGAGCGTCGGATAATTGAGGGTTTAACTGTATTTTTAACGACAATGAAAAATAAGCAACTTTGTAGTTTTAAAAAATCCATTTATGGATATAACATTTGGATAGCTGAGACATGACATTACATACCTCGAATATTTATATTGAAATTCAGCCATTGTTTAAAATTGGATATAAAAAAGTAAATTTAAATTTTTTTATATATATTTAGAAATGGGTAATCAATAATGATCATTAACTAATGTTGCTGGAAAAAAATCAATGAGGAAGTGAATGGCGAATTTAAACTTTTATTTACTCGGAACAAATACAATGTTTCCCATTCATCACCTACCCATTTTTCTTTTGGAATTAAATCGTCATTCTCTTTTAAAAATAAAGGATTGCTCATGTTGCAAGTTTTTTAATTATTATTTTGCATTTATTATTCCATAAACTAAGACATAGCATAAAAATAGCATTTTAATTTGTGTACCGTGTTTTAAAATAAAGCATAGTAACTTTATATTTGAAAAGATCGAGTTTCAAAATTTGGAGAATGTCTATAATTTTTCTGTAAAAATTACAGCAGATCCTAAAAGAGCGATTTGGAGATATTTGGAACTATAAAATTTAAATCTGCATAATTTCTAAACTTCTTGACGCGATGATTTCCCAATTAGTAACCGGAAGAACCCAAATATAATGTCTAAATTAAGTGTTAGTAATTAAAATTTTAAAGTTTGGTGTAATCTCTATATGTATGTGATCGCTCCAGAAAATATCACTGTAGCAGTTTGTTCCGCTAAATATTTTTTGAGTTATTCTTAAATAACTTCCTGCATTACAATCTGTTTTTCCTCGATTAAAGACGAATTTAATATTTGGAGTTATAAAACTTAAATCTGCATGATTTCTAAACTTCTTCCCCCAGTGACTTTCCAAGTACAGTCGAACCTCTATCCCGACACTCTAATGACCAGAAAAAAGTATCGTCATAAGCGGAGTGTCGCGGTAACCGGAGTTGAAGAAAAATATATTATAAAAAGCCGTATTTTTAATTAAGTTATGACAGTTTTAAATTCATAACTGTTCTTGCAGTTTTAAGTAATTAAAACATTATTATTAAACAAAATAAACACAAAAACAAAATTAAAAAGAATAAAAATCAGATTTATGATGACTTGTTTTTTAATTGTTACATGAAATGTTGAAGAATTAAAGTTTGCTTAGCCTTAAATGTGCTTCCTATAATTCTTTTTTCAATATTATACAATGAATTGTAACCAATATTCGTTGTTTCAGAAATGGATGTTAATTTCTGATCGTTTCAATGGAATGCAATGCTTCGGTTTTAGTTGGATGAAAAACGCCGTGTAACCACAAGAAAGCGCCGCCCTACCAGAACAAAAAGACCGAGAATAGACTGATACGTCCATCTGGAGCTTAAGTGATCATTCATAGTGTGTGTGGGTTTACTTATTCCAATAAAGGATTGAAGTAAAATATCTCATTTATCTCAATGGCTATTTTAGACACTTTTGTGAAAAGTTTGGCTAAGACATTTCTTACCGCTTAATTTCCTTGCTTATAAGAAGGATTATGAAAAATGGACAATTTTCCTAAAACGTCGGGATATCCGGAGATAAAAATTATTCAACGACGTAAAATCCGGAGTTTATTTACATTAAAAGCATATACAGAAAATCGGGACTTTGAAAAACTGGCGTGATAAGCAGAGTGACGTGAAAACCGGGTGTCGGGATAACGAGATTCGACTGTAGTATCCAAAGAATCCAAATATAATGCCTAAATTAAGCTTTAGTGTTGAAAATTTTAAAGTTTGATATAATCTCAATATGTAGGCGATCTCTCCAGAAAATTTCTTTATAATACTATTTTAGAAACTAATAAATAAAGAGCTTTGGTACGAACAGATTTATTCTGCAACTTTTAGAATTAGAATAATAACCATAGTTCGGATTTTTTTTTTTTTTTTTTTTTTCTGAGTATACACAGTGCTTAACTTGGGCTCCGGTACTTCCTCATTTTTAGGAAATGTTTAGCATGAGCCCACCGGAGCTTATAAATTCAGCGCACCGAAGCCAATAGGTTTGATTACAAAAAAAAAAAAAAAAAAAAAAAAAAAAATCCTTGGTGAGTAAGATTTTCTAAAGCACCCCATACCTGATTACAAATGTTTTTGTTTGCTGATCGTTCATTAGATTTTATTATGTACAAATTCATACATGTTATATTTAAAATATGTAATAAAAAAATTCTGATGTTAAAATTGCTTTAAATTTTGAAAAATATATATGGCTGAATAGGACGGGGGAGAGAAGAAACATACTATGGTTGTTAATGATGCCGAATTATTAGGGCTCCTGTACTTTTTTTTAGGTAGATTTCGTATGAAATACTACCTATTGGGATCGTTCCTATGTTGGAATTTCTGAAAAATTTTTGCAGATCTACACCGATCATGACCCCTAGAACCCAAAACCACCCTCAGTAAAAAACTTTATATATATATATATATATCTATCTATCTATCTATCTATCTATCTATCTATATATATCACTTTCTTCTGGACACGATAACTTTCGTAATTCTGCACCAATCTCTTTCAAACTGATACATAAAATCAATGGGCATAAAATCTCGGTCAAGTTCGTTAATGGGCAAAATCGGACCAAGGGGAGGGAAATAGGGAGGGGTTTTGTGAAAACAGAAAACCCCCCATAACTTCTTAATTTTTGTACATGTCAAATCAGTTTAAAGTTTTTATTACTTCTAAAAATAGGGCCAAAAATGTATCTATCACAGATTTTTGATAAAGTTAAAAATGGGCTCAAGGGGCGCAAAAAATAGGGTTTTTGGGAGAAAAAAAATCATAACTTCGTCAATTCTCAAGATATCAAATTTAATTAATTTTATTATAAATCTCCTTAACATTATCTAAAACTTTTATATTCACAAGTTTTTGATAGGAGCAATTCGTACCGCAAAAAAAAATTAAAAACGAAAACAAAAAGGGCGTTTGAAGAAGAAAAAAATCCATAACTTCGTCAATTCTCAAGATATCAAATCCAATTAATTTTATCATGAATCTCCTTAACATTATCTACAACTTTTATATTCACAAGTTTTTGATAGGACCAATTCGTACCGCAAAAAAAATTAAAAACGAAAACAAAAAAGGGGTTTGAAGAAGAAAAAAATCCATAACTCCGTCAATTCAAAAGATATAAAATCCCCATGAATTTATCATATATCTTCTTAATATTGTCTACAACATCTATATAGACAAGTTTTGGATAGGACCAATTCTTAGAGCAAAAACAAATTAAAAATACATACCGGTTGAAGTAAAAAATGATCTTAGTAAGGGTGTATTCAAATCCAAACTGCTTATTTTCTTACTCATTTTACAATTCATTTTTGCTCTCAAAGGCTTCCAATTGGTACGTTTACTTACTCAGAAACTATATAATGTACCGTAATGGTCGATTTTCTGATAGGGGCAGAATATATTTTTTTAAATGCTGTTAAAAAGGGCATTTTGAACCGAATTTACCGAAGCGGATTGTGTTGGAAAAAGCATTGTATTAAGGATGCGCTTAAATCCAAACTACTTATTTTCTGACTGGTTTTTAAATTCATTTTTGCTCTCAAACGCATTTAATTGGTAGATTTGCTTATTCAGAAACTATATAATGTACCGTAATAATCGATTTTTAGATAGAAGCAGAATATATTTTAAAAAATGATGTCAAAGTGGGCATTTTGAACAGAATTTCCCGAAGCGATTGTGTTAGAAACGAAAAATATTGTCCTTCTGAGAAAATAATTGTTTATATATCAAGTTTTAATTAATTGAACAAAAAATAAAAACACAGGTCGCTTATAAATCTCTTCAAAAATCACGTCAGCAAGTTTCATATTTTCTTTTAATTAAAAATGAATCTGGAATTATGCCAGAAAATTTCGAGTTGTTGAGCATGGAAAAGTATTTTTTTGAATACCGCCCTAACATGATTCTGATAAAACCAGCTATTATATGAAAATGAAATAAAAACTCGTCAAGAGCGGCCAGATAAAATTGTTAAAGTGGATTTATCTATAAACATGATTTAGTTTTTGTTTGTGAAATTAGTATATTTGACTTCGAAATCTACCTCTGCCTGTAGGCCGGGCCGGCAGGGATTTTTTAAATTGGAAATTAAGCCCTGACTGTACATTTACTTAAATTTCTAAGTGCAAAGCGTAACAAAGCTTCCTTTCAACTACCAATGGTGCAAGGAATGATGAGGTTTAGGGTAAGCCAGTGAGTGTTTTAACAATCAATTGCCGACCATATCATAAGAAAAAATTGCACTGATAGAAAACAGAAAATCTTTCGCTTCTTTCAATGAAAGCAATAGCGGCTATCAATGAATAAAGAATATGCATAAGCACAGAGTTGAAACTCTGAAATATGCACAATAGTTATGCTATAAACATGTATAATGGGACAAAATATGTATAAAAAGTATTTCAAACCTTTAAAAAGATGTTAAAACTTTCAGGAATTTCAAAATTAGAACATCCTATTCTTATCTTGAAATTCCTTGAGGATAGGCAAGTTGTTTGGCTGAAACTGCCGGCAAGAAAGATTTAAAATCATTTTAACATCACTTTGAAAGTTTTAAACGTCTTATTATACATCCCCCTCCCCCATTATATACTGTTCTAGCATAGCTATCGTACTGCTCTAGAGGTTTCTATACAGGGTGTCCACTCTCAACGGTGTCCAATGACTAATTCCTAAAATGTTAGTCATAGACATATAGTTCCAATTGCAAAAATGTTTTAAAATAGATAAAGAAATATTTTAAAAGCAATTCGGGTCAATAAAATCATTTCTTAAAAAATTATGAAACATAAATTTTTATATAGTCCCCCGATCCTATAAGTTATATTTAGAAATTTTTCTGTTACACTGACAAGTAAGACAAAAAAAAGTCCCGTTGTTCTACGATTAAAATTGACCGAGTAATAACTGTTTTAATTTGGAGCATATTTTTTGCTGCAAATTAGGGGTCATTCACAAATTTAGTTGAAATATAATTTCGTCAGATCTATTAAAAAAATTGTTGAGAGTAAAATTAACATTGCAATATAAATTTGAAATCTTTAATCATTCTGACATATTAATGCAAAATATACAATTTGTAATAAACATATAAGAAGGGGGAAAACACAAAATTTTTGTTAAAATGGTGAAAATTAACAGTTTTAGCTTTTGATAATTGATTCTTATGTGTTATGTACCGCTTAATCCGAAATTGAACCTTCATTTTTTTACCATCACGTAATGGTTATTTCCTAATCGTAAATTTTAAATTTAAAAAAAGAAAAAAAATTGCGAAAATTTGATACTATAAAATAGATGACATTGTTGTGTTTTTTACTTTTGATAATGGATTTTTATGTATTCTTTACCGCTGTATCTGTAAATGAACTTCATTTTTAACCATCACGTCACACTGTAAAAAAAAATACTGCCAGTTTTCCGGTAGGAATCGGAAAAACCGGAATAATTTCCGACCCAGCTCGGAATAAAATACGTAAAAATAAGGGTCAGTAAAACGGTATTTTACGGATTTTATTCCGAGCTGTGTTGGAAATTATTCCGGTACGATAAGGGCAACTATTTTTCCGATTCCTACCGGAAAACTGGCATTATTTTTTTTTACAGTGCAGTATTTTTCGCAAATCGTAAATTTTAAAGTTAAAAAATTCAAAGTTAAAATTGAATCTCCTCCCCCACCTCATCGGACCCCTCGGCTGTTTAGCTGTAAGAATCCCAGTATAAGCCAAAAAAATTGAATAAATTATTGAATTAAATAAAATTTAAAAAGTTTTACATCTGTTTTATTGAATCAGATTTTCGCTATATTTTAACTTTGACATTTACGATTTGCAAAAAAATTCTAACGTGGTGGTTAAAAATGAAGGTCATTTTCAGATTCAGGGTTAAAAACTGCATAAAAATCAATTATCAAAAGTTAAAAAATACAGTCACTTCATCTATTTTATAGTATCCGATTTTTGTTAGTAACTTTGACAAGTTATGATTTGCGAAAAATCCTGACATGATGGTTGAAAATTAAGGTAATTTTCGGATTCAGTGCTAAAAAATACATAAAAGTTAAAAAACACAACCTTCGCAGTCTTGTGTTATCTAATCTAAAACTTTTTCTTAAACTTCTTGGCGGTAATCTATCCGACATTTTTTATATTATTCTGTAAAATAAGTATATATGGTAACCACCGAAAATCATAATATTAGATTATCATCGGATTTACGTCAGTATGTAAAATTTAATCTCGATCGAATATTTGAAACTGAGTTACAGTTCGGGTACAAATTTTGAACTGGAAAAACATACGTACGAGCGTTGAAGTAAATAAAAGCTTATAAAAATAACATAATTTTTGTTAAAATAAATCGTTAAAAGAAACAGTGTCAAATCCTTTCAAAATAAAACATATGTTAAAATACAATTATTTTAGCCAATCTAAAATTCAATAAAAGTTAACTGAATCGTAATGCTTGTACGATTTTTTTTTTCAACGCGCAGATACACATGAAATAAGTTCTTCGAATACTTTAAGCACTTGTTATATGACCCCTCAAAGCATGGCGGAACTCATCTGTGTTCAGAGGCTTAAAAGTGGTATAAGTCATTCATTTTAAAGTTTCATAACTCGGTCAATTTTAGTGTTATATGGACGGGGCTTTTTTTGTCTTACTTGTTGGCGTAATAGGAAAATTTTACTAGGGACCGCATATAAAATTTTAAATTTTGTAATTTTTTAAGAATTGTTTCTATTGACCCAAATCGCTTTTAAAATATTTATTTACCTCATTTAAAACATTTTTGTAACTGGAACTATATGTCTATGATTAACGGTTTAGGAATTAGCCATTGGACACCGTTAAAAGTGGACATCCTGTATAGGCAAGTCTTGCTTTCTAATAACATTACACCCCGTTCTGTTTTCAGCTCACATCTGGTTACTGATCTGAAGGAAAGGGAAAGGGGCAGTTTTGAACTTAAAAAAATGATTATGTATAAAAAATTTACTAAAATAAACCAAACTTGTAAGATTTGCCAAATGGAAAGATAAACTGATCTAAAACATACACCCTGATGCATATTATATTCTATTGAAACCCCCCTAATTCCCATAGGTAGGCTTGAGGAATTATCGACTCTTTTCTTAATGGACTGTATTCATAAGGAATTTGATCGTGATTGACACGACATCTCTAAAATATAAATGTGACATGGTAAGAGCGTATTCCTGAAATTATGTATGACAAAAAAAAAAAAAAAAAAAAAAAAAAAATAATAATAATAATAATAAAATTGCAATTTGCACGTCTCTTGCGGTTGAAAATTTAAAACTGTATCGTCTAAAATGTAATAAATGATATTTTACAAATTATAATAAGTAATCACATTCATATATTATAAACAATCAAGAAATTATAATATTTAAATTGAATTTTAGTTAATTACAAAACTATATTTTACGAATGACATATCTCAATAAGAGCTTTAAGATTATTATTTATGTTTATTTTTCAAAAAATAAAAATAAATAAATAAAATTTTATGTGAAATAAAAGAATTGTTAAATTACGAAGTTTTCTTTTTAAACAAACAGCAATAATATTTTATAAATGTCTGTGCACTTTCAAGAAACATGAATAATAAATAAATATGAACTGCATAAAATATTGTAACTTGTGTAAACTGGTGTTTGTACAGCTCCATTTCCCCCCACCCCCCCTTTTTTTTTTCTCTCTAACAGTTTTAAACAGGTGCTTCATCACATCTTACAACCGTGTAAATTCATGAAATTCCATCGTTTATTCTATGTCGAAGAGCTCCAACTGAACAAAATGTCATCTTATAAGGTTGGTTAACTTTGAAGGTTTCACTGGAATATTGCTTAGCAACCCAGACAATCGGGATGCCATATTGTTCAGTATTTTGGAGATGCAAGCGAAGTGACTACATAAATCATTCATTTTGCCTTTTTCTATTTTAAATTAGATAATAAATTAAAGAGAATAATTCCCATAAAGAACTAAGTTTAGAGAATATTCTTTTTTATCGGCAAAGGAAGAGGGGGGAAAATGAAGGTAAACGGAAAAAAGGTGACAGGAAAAAACGGGACCGGAAAAAACGTGACAGAAAAAACAAGAGCGGAAAAAACGGGACAAGGAAAAAACGGGACCGGAAAAAACGTGACAAGGAAAAAAGGTGTCCGGAAAAAACGTGACAAGGAAGTGTTAAATATTGAACTTGTCGATAAATAAATGCTAAAAACTAAAGTAAAGTTTTCCACTGTCAGTTTCTAACAGCGTAGGGGGTTGGGGGGGAGCAGAATTAATGGGTGAGTTAGACAATTCTAAGATTTGGTCCAAGAAAACAAAATTTTAACATTTCATTAAGAGAAGTTTAACATGACTTCTACAAGGGACAAGCTGGTGCTTTCTACGGGGGGGGGGGGGGGGATTAAGGAAATACAATTTATAGATTCT
Source organism: Maratus speciosus (assembly GCA_963932465.1). Lineage (NCBI taxonomy): Eukaryota > Metazoa > Arthropoda > Arachnida > Araneae > Salticidae > Maratus > Maratus speciosus. The sequence goes on from OZ010791.1 coordinate 464,611,726, forward strand.
TTCAACTTCACATTCGCGAACGCCAATACAAATATTTTTTGTCGATTTCTACGAATGCTAATATTGAAAAAAATTGAAAATTCGCTTACGATAATTCTAATTAACATCACTACTTGATATTTGATGTTCGCGAACGGTAATACCAATATTTTCCGTTGATGTATGAGTTAATGGGTGAGTTAGACAATTCTAAGATTTGGTCCAAGAAAACACAATTTTAACAGTTCATTAAGGGAAGTTTAACATGGCTTCTACAAGGGACAAGCTGGTGCTTTCTACGGAGGGGGGGGGGGGGATTAAGGAAATACAATTTATAGATTCTTTCAACTTCACATTCGCGAACGCCAATACAAATATTTTTTGTCGATTCCTACGAATGCTAATATTGAAAATATTTGAAAATTCGCTTACGATAATTCTAATTAACATCACTACTTGATATTTGATGTTCGCGAACGGTAATACCAATATTTTCCGTTGATGTTTAAGAATGCTATTATAAAAAAAAATTCCTGAATATTCGCATATGGAAATTCACATTTACACTACTACTTAATTTGGACATTATGTGAATAAGAATGCTTTCCGTTGATAATTATAATGCAAATATTGAAAAATGTTGTGAATGTTCGCATACGAGTATGCTCATTTACATAACAACTGGTTTTTCGACTTACGCATGTATAATATCATATAAACTTTTTTTTTTTTTTTTTTTTTTTTTTTTTTAAAGAAGTTAGTTATAATAGATTCGATTGGAAAGTTTTATTTTTATTATTTTTATTTTATTTAACGCTTTTTGAATTTTTTGTTTATTAACATAAAATTATATTAATAATAATAATATAACATTTTTTAGACTTTCTAAATCACTTATCAATTTATAATTTTTTATGTCCTGATCAGTGGCATTAGTATTTTCAGATATTAACAGAACAAATAAAGAAAAAATAATAATAAATAAATATCTTTGTTAAGGTATGCCTAAAATTAGATATTAGCATAGTTTGTAACTTTTCTTTTATTTTATTTTATTTTTATTATTATTTTTTTTTTTCTTGTTATATTAAGCAATTGATTGAAGTCAAATTTTTTGCAATTTTTGGTTTCATCATGGAATTTCCAGATATATTATTCTAAACATTTAAACTAAACAAAATAAATTAAAATAAACATTTCTATAAGATACTGGAATCACGGAAAAAAGGCGCACATAGGAAAAAACAAATCGGATAAAAGACCACGGAAAAGTATTCTGTTTATTATGTTGTATACATAACAGAGAATATATTATGAAGTTTGTTTTTTAAGGAATTTAATATATATTTTAAAAACATAGTAAACCTTATATATTTTTTAACGACATGAAGGCCATATTTAAATAAACAATTAAAACTAAAGTGCAGTTTTTCCACTGTCAGCTTTTTACAGCGTAGGGGATGGGGGGGGGGGGGAGGGAGGTACTGAGTTAATGGGTGAGTTAGACAATTCTAAGATTTGGTCCAAGAAAACACAATTTTAACATTTCATTAAGAAGTTTAGTATGACTTCTACAACGGACAAGCTAGTGCTTTCTACGGAGAAGGGGGGGGGGGGTGTATTAGGGGAATACAATTTATTGATTCTTTCAATTCGCTATTGATAGCTTAGATATAAGCAAAGATGTTTTATATATTTATAAAACCTTAATCAATAATGATTTTTGGGTACAGTGGAGGGCGGAGGGGGAGGGAAAAATTACGTACACAGCTTGTAAAGGGAATGAAATAAAGACGAAGAGAGGAGGCATTTTCTTTAGAGGAATTTTTTCATTATACTGCTTTTTAGCTCGCAGGCTATCAAAGCCCAAGGGCTAATGTGCACGCAGGTTCTGTATGTATGTATGTATGCACTTACGTCTGTATGTACGTAACGCGATAACTCTTGACAGAAACATCCGATTTGCTTTATTTTTTTTCCAGGTTCATTCTGATAAGGCGCTTCCCTAATTAGTTTTGGGGGTTATTGGTTAACAGTAAAGGGGGCTACTCCCCCCACCTTAATTTAGATAAATGGGTTTTTCACGCAGAATTATTCGATTTGCTCCAAATTTGGTATACCGATTTATTATGTTAAGGAGCTTCCATGATTAGTTTTGGAGGTTCATTAGTTAAATATAAAGGGGGGGAGCTAGCCACCCCCTTGATTTAGATAAATGGGTTTTTCATGCAGAATTATTAGATTTGCTCCAAATTTGGTATGCCGGTTTAATATGTTAAGAAGCTGCCTTGATTAGGTTTGGAGGTTCATTAGTTAAGTATACACGGGGGGGTTAAGTATATAGTATCATTAGTTAAGTATATAAGGGGGGGGTGCTAGACCCCCCCCCCCTTAATTTAGATAAATGTGTGTTTCATGCAGAGTTATTCGATTTGCACCAAATTTAGTATACCGGTTTATTATGCTAAGGAGCTGCCTTGATTAAATTTGGAGGTTAATTGGTTAAGTATGGAGAGGGGGGCTGGGGCTAGTCCCCCCTTAATTTAAATAAATGGGTTTTTCAAGCAGAATTTTTCGATTTGCTTCAAATTGATCTATCGGTTTATTCCGATATGGCACTTCCTTCATTAGGTTTGGAGACTCGTTGGTTAAATATAAAAGGAGGAAAGGGGGGCAAGTCCCCTCTTCCTAATTTAGATAAATGGATTTTCATGCGGAATTATCCAATTTATTTTATTTTTTTCTATGTTCATTCTGATAAAGAGCTTTCCTGATTAGATTTGGAGGTTCATTAGTTAAGTATAAAGCTTAATTTACCGACATGGTTTTTTCATGCAGAATTATCTGATTTGCTTCAATTTGGTATACCGGTTTATTATGTTAAGGAGCTTCCCTGATTAGATTTGGAGGTTCATTGGTTAAGTATAAGGGGGGGCGGAGGCCAACCCCCCTTCATTTATTTTTGAGGTGCATTATTCTTTGAAAGTTATATTTTACAAGATTATATTATACTGTTATATTTTACAAGAAAACCCTATTGTTCCGTTTGCTCCTATGTCCCATTAGCCCCCAGTCTCCCCTATATGTATTTTTTCTCAATATTTGTTATCTGGATTTTTTTGTTATACTGATAGCATGAACTTCGGGTGACATGAACAAAAATTTAATTCCCCTTGAGTTTCATGTTAACGAAGTTTGACTGTATTCACTTATCTTTATGTACCTAAACTTAATTTGGTAGGCAGAAAAAAAACCGCATGGGAAAATTAAGATTTATATTTCTGATCAATTCTGTGGAAACTAATCGAGAAAAAATTCTGCAAATGTTCATACATATAGGAATAAAAAATCTTTCGTAATCGTATAAGCGAACGTGGAAATGGAAAATATGAAACTTAGCAATTAAATAATACATAAACATTGGCCCTTTATGTGACATCAGTTCTTTAAAATACCATTAAAATAACTGTTTATAAAATTCATTTAATACATCGATTAGTAGTAATACAGTTTAGAATGAGTTACAGACGCTTTACTCTATCATGTTGGAAAGCATTATTGGTTGCACAAAACAAAAGTATTTTTAAAATGATGATTTCTTTGCCTTTGCATCTTTTCAGCTTTCTTGATGTTGAAAGATGGGGGGGGGGGGGGATTCTGTTGTAAGAACATGACATTTGTACATTTCCTAAATCTACAACAAGGTTAAAACAATGCGAGTTCTTAAATTATTGCCCCTCCAGTGGCCGAGAGGTTCTGCTCTCGAAGCTGGTAGACGGGAGATGCTGGGTTCGAACCCAATCGCACCCGTCGGCCTAATCGTTCGGAGTTTTCGTTGTTTGCTTCGAACCATGGATTTCCATGCGTAAATACGGGTTAGGTTCCATTAGAAAGACCCCCAAGGAGGGCACCCCTACCTTTTGGGGCCATATCCCTAGTGTTGATAATTGGCCGTCATAAACACAACCAACCAATCTCTTAAATTATTATACATCAATCTGCAGTAGTTAAGCAAAAAATAATTCAGTCTTTAAACTTGTGAGGTCTCTAGAAATGTAGCATTTGGCACTTCAGGGAATATTTAAAAAGGAAAAATGCAGCCGAGTATTTGTTCCAATAATCTGGTTCAAAGTTATTCATTATACGCTATCTCAAATTGTGTGAAATATCTAAAATCAACACCATTACCTATTATTTACATGAAAATATCTCATAAAACACAATGGGTGGCACGTAAAAATTTCACAGAAGAAACAACTCTTTTATTATACATTATTCGTCTGTCAGATTAATATCATTCAACAAAAACCATTCTGGAAAACTAAGGTTTATCTTCTATCACTTTCAAATATGTATATTGAAGTGAGTTGCAAAATTCCAATGTACTTTTCGTCAACATAATACCTGTCTATCATTCTTTTAAAACTACAATCTGCAGAACGCCCGTTACAATCAAATAGAAAGCAAAATATTTTGAATGATTGTCAATCAATAATAAGAGGAACCACTCTGTTTGTTGAAGGATTAACAATTTAACCTGGGGGGGTCTCATGCTTCGGAAGCATGATTTTTCGTCAAAGTTCAAAATTTGGGTACATTTTTTCTTAATAGCCATATTTATTTAGTTTGAAATATTTTAATTTTATTCAATTATATATTTTTAGTAAGCTATAGAATTTTTTTTTTTTTTTTTTTTTTTAGCCAGGCCTTTACGTTTAAAAATGAATCGGAAAATTTGTCAAAGTTTCGCGTTGTTGAGTAGAGAATTTGAGAACCGCCTAAATGTATATATCTTTATTTTCGGTTGTCCGATTCCATGACATTTTTAACTTAATTTCGTTATTTGTTTTTTGAACCGGAAGACGAACCAAATTTAATGCCTCCCCCTTCTACCCGGGAGCCCAGGTTATACGCCCCCTAGCTTCCCCCTAGTTTAAACCCTGAGGTCATGTAAAGTTGGTTAAACAGTATTACCAAATCTAATCGTATGTAATATATTGCCCTCTCTTTAAAACAATCTAATTGTTTGATAGGAAACAAAATATTAATAAAATTAAATAAATTATAAAAAAACTATTATTTATATTATTAAAACCTATGGAATTATATTTAGACTTTTTTAAAATGATAATTGCTTCTGAATTAATTATTCAAATTATTAATTTAAAGACTCACTAAACAAAAACATACTCAAAATCTCAATTTTTCGTTTTTTATATATAGTAAAACCTCCCTGATGCGACCACGTTCCGTTCCAATGAAAATGGGTCGTTCCGAGAGGTGGTCTCTTAATGGAGGTCATGTCTAAATCTAGATTTTCATCGTAGAAAAAGGTAACAATTAATTTTACAAAAATTTATTTTTCACATTAGGAAAAAACATGAAAATTTAAATATCAAAACAAAAGTTAATTACATAAGTTAATTACTGCAGAGTTTAAAAAATGAATACATTGACGTTTTGCTTTGATTTTACGGCTTTATTAGCCTGCGAGCAAAAAACAGGATAATGAAAAAATTCCTCTAAAGAAAATGCCTCCTCTCTTCGTCTTTATTTTATTCCCTTTACAAGCTATGTACGTAATTTATTCCCTCCCCATCCGCCTTATAAAATATCTTTGCTCATATATAAACTATCAATAGCGAATTGAAAGAATCAATAAACTGTATTTCCTTAATACCCCCCCCCCCCCCCACCCACCCTCCGTAGAAAGCACTAACTTGTCCGTTGTAGAAGTCATACTAAACTTTTCTTAATGAAATGTTAAAATTGTATTTTCTTGGACCAAATCTTAGAATTGTCTAACTCACCCATTAACTCTGACCCCCCCCCCCCCCCCTACGCTGTAAGAAGCTGACAGCGGAAAAACTTTACTTTAGTTTTTAGCAATTATTTATCGACAAGTTCTATATTTAACACTTCCTTGTCACGTTTTTTCCGGTCACCTTTTTTCCTTGTCACGTTTTTTCCGGTCCCGTTTTTTCCTTGTTCCGTTTTTTCCGCTCTTGTTTTTTCTGTCACGTTTCTTCCGGTCCCGTTTTTTCCGGTCACCTTTTTTCCTAGATTCGAAAATGAATGTTCTAGAAATACTGTATTTTCTTTCTCTGTATGCCACGCGCATAGTCATTTTAACCCTTTATGCCTCGACGATACTTTAAAGTACCATTAAAAGAACCTGTTATAAAATTCATTTAATAAACTATTAGTAGTAATACAGTTTAGAATGAATTATAGATACTTTAATTTATCTTGTTCAAAAAGCATTATTGGTTGCAGAAAACAAAAAATATTTTTAAAAGGATGATTTCCTTTGCCTTTGCACCTTTTCAGATTTCTTGACGTTGAAAGATGGGGGGGGGGGGGGGGGGGGGGCAGTTTCAGTTCGGAATTTCCATAATTCTATTGTAAGAACATTATATTTGTACATTTCCTAATTCTACAAAATGCTAAAAAAAATGATTTTAAATAAAAGGTTTAAGTGGAGTTATAAATATTGCACAAAATCCCTATAAATTCAAATTTCATTATTTCATTTTTAATTTGCAAAATCCTTTTAAAATTTATTAAATGATTGTGTAAACTTTTAATGTAGTTTCAAAAAATTCACGAAAAATGCTTTAGAAGATGAAATTTTCATGAATTCATAATTTGGGACATAGGGTTAAGCACTATATGAGGAGAAATTTTTCGATTAAAAAATAAGCGACAATGTTACAATAAGAATTTATTCTATTAAAATATAACAGGTAGTCATAAATTTACACTGTTTAGCAATGCCCAAATAACTCTACATGGGTCACCGATGGCAAAGATACACTTGGGGATACACATAATATTTTTTATGCGCAATTTATAGTCACTTTAAGGGAATATACCTAATTATTAGATTTGAGTGCCCGGGCAACTGTCCCGTTTGCAGGCCTTCATTACGGAATAGGCGCGAGAAGCACGTGCTTCCCTTAGAAAGTTTTGAAGGGGTCAGAAATTGAGAGAACAGGGGCCTCAAATTTTATATTAAATTAATTCCATTCTCCCCCTTTATTTTTTCTTTTATTTATTTTTTTTTTTTAAATTATTATCTCATTTACATACATGTATAGTTTAAAAGTGTTTCATAAAAATACCTTTCATAACAAATTAATTTTTCATACAATAGATCAGTTTCAACTACATGATCACAATTCCTCAGTTTTTCCAACCACCAAAATCGTCAGTTTATCAGGCAGTATTATCGTCCAAGCAATCAAAACCGAAAAAACCCAATAATATAATTTTTGTAGCAATTTGATAATATTTGTAGCATTGGTGAGTTTCCTAGTATTTCAATATATTTAGGAAACTCTTCTCAAATGAAGAAGGGCTCCTAAATGACACTGTGAATCTTATAGCTACAAAGGTTAATCGGGCCCTGCGCCGATTGCCCTTTCGATATTCAGGCCCTATAGAATACAAAAAGTTTTTTTTTTTGTGGTTTCGTAAATTTAAATGAAAATGGCCCCTCAACAATTTCATGCAGCGGCTGGCGATTACAAATAAAGAGAATAGTTCTGACGTAACGGTGTGGGGAAGTCAATAAATGTACATGAAATTTGATGTTACCTACTATTTAAAAAAAAAAAAAAAAAAAAAAAAAAAAAACGTGAAGAAGCTTCCAATGCAAAGAAAATTATGAAAAAATATCACGTATTTACATTTGAATGCAGTGGCGGGTAGTTAAATTTCAAATTCTTGTGTATGACGCGCAACTCGATAATTAAAATAAATTTTGAGGTAGGGGAGGGGGGGGGGGCAGCATACTCGAAAAAATAAGATGCAACTATTTCAAACGATTATTGGTGTATTTTTAAAATAGGATTTTACTCTTAATCAAAAACGTTTCAAAAAATTGAATTTGTGGTTAATCCAAGTATTATTATATGTTGTTGCATTGAACTTTTGCATGTTTTTTACAAGTTTTTAACTGTTTTGTTCCCGTTAAATTCGATAATTATTTAACTCTTTATCCAATGTGCATTGTCATAATGCACGTGATTAGTGATGTACATATACAGTATTACACGTTAAAAGGTTAAATTATCATTTTAATCAAAGGGTTGTCAAAGGATGTCAAAGGGTTAAATTATCATTTTGGAATATATTTTTATTTATTTGTTTTTTAAGTTTTTAATTTATTTTTAAATAATATTTAAGTTTCTCAAATAACACTTCCTTGTTTGAGAAAAAGGATTTTTCATTTAAAAATGTGAAAAAAAATCTTTGTGGAACAAAAGAATTCCTCTTGGTAGCTAAAATTCATTGTAGAGTAATTAACAAAAGTACATAATAATATGGATGTAAAATTTCGAAAATAAACTACTCGCGAAGAAATATCATGTAGCATAATTTATAAAGAATGAATTTATTAGCCCCCGGTATGCTATTTCTTTCTCCCACCTATTAATATGTCGTCTCCAAAAAATAACAGTACGGTGTATAAGCCAGCCGTAAAACAAAGTAGATGTATCACTGTACAGAATAATTTCTACTGCACTTTTTAAAACTTCTAAGCATCGTACATTTTCAATTTTTATACCGTCGTATTGGGAGGAAAAAAAAAGTACTTTTAAATTCAATTTGTTTGAAAACTGTATCTCCATTTATTTTTGTGATATTAATTTTTTTGTAGTTTTTAGCACCATTTGTTTAATTTTGGCAACTCAAGTACTCCATTTCTGTAGAAAGTAAAAGAAAAATAGTTGGAAAATACTAGTTATATCTTTTTGTTGACATTTTCCCATAAAAACTGAAAAAAGAAGTGTAATTAAAATACGTGATATTTTGAAAGAATATAAATGAATGATTTCTGATAAAACATGGAGCTATTATAAACTAAGTTTAATTTTAAGTATCAATATTAATATTGCAAACAAATAAAGGCATATGAATCAGGAAATAGCCGAATTTTTGTCCAGTTTCTTGAATGACGAAATCTCTTTTTTTTTTATTCGTGTGTTATTCAGCGATAGTGACGTCCTATGCATAGTTTTCTGTAGATGTTGTTTAAGACTGGATCGTAAATGAAGAAGATGGAAGCGGATGACGTCATTTTATTTAAAATGAAAGCGCGTGTTTTAAGTCTTAAAACTGAACTATCTATATTTATGTACATATATACATATATATATTTTTTTTTTCATCGGTGGCGACACTAAATTCTGAAAAAGCAGAATTCCTGTTTTCTAGTCAATTTTCTTTCTTTCTCTCTATTTTTTTTTTTTTTTTTTATCATTGGAAATGCGAAAAATTTATCCAGAACAGAGACGTTGCACATTTTGGAAGAGAAAAAAATCAACTGGTCAAAAGAAGAAGAAGAAAAAAACAGATTTTATTTATGCATTAATAAAATCTTTATCAACTATAATGAATTTTTAATTTATCTTTGTGAATTTCACAGCAACACTGTAATTGATATTTTTTATCTGTTCACTACGAATCTTTGCCAACATCAATGATTTTCCTATTTTTGTGAATTTCAGAACGATACTAGGATCGACACCATTGTCATTGTGCATGAAAGCAGCAGTGTAGTGACTCATAACTCCAGAAAGTTCTTGGTGCAATGCAACTTTTTGCCGGAGACGTTTACAATAAAGGCAGCGTAAGTATTTTTTTTTTTCTTTTTCTTTTTTTTTTTTTTTTTTACATATAAAATATGTGGATCTAAAGTATTATGGGAATTTTTCTACTTCCCTTCTTTTACATTTTTCTGAATTGTCTGAGGTTTAATAGATGTTCACTCGAAGCTGTTTTTTAAAAAATAAACATATATAAAAGATACAGAAACTCTTTTTGTACATTGTACGAGCGAGTGACTTATTGCAAAACTTTAAACGTGATTTTCTCGAAAAATATTTTTTAAATTGGTACTAGAAATATTTCGGTAACGGATGAACCGATTTCTTTACTCTCCCTCTCTTAGAGTCCTGTACGGGTCGGGTCCTGAAAAGTCTGCTTAAAGTCAACTCAAAAGCCAGCCTCTAACACGACAAAATAAATTTTGTCAACCCGAACTCGAAGTGAAAGAAAATAATTCATTTTTTAATACAATTATGAAAAAAGAGTCTACAATAATAACTCTAACACTAATTTTATCTTTTTTGTATAAAAATGAATATATATACACTCATTAATATTCAAACATATAGTTTTTTTATTTAAAAAATATTCAAGAATTTCTTTTGAAAAATTGGGTCAAAACGATCCCAACCAAGAAGAATCAAAATTCAACCTGAATTCGACACGTTCCTGAAACATTTAAAGCCAACCCGATTGGAACCCAACCCGCGATGAAAAATATTAGCATTAACCCGGCTCGAATCGAACCATGGATCAACTCGGGCCCGGGTAAAATTAAGTTACTGATCCGATGCAGGACTCTACCCTCTCTCTCTTTTTCAAATGAAATTCCGCAGTTTTTGCTTTGAAAAAAATTAATCCGTTTATTTCTTTTACATATAAAACAGTATCAGATATTTTGTTGAAAACTGATAAATTAAGTTTGATAGCGATTTCGCTGAAAATGCTTCATTTAAAAAAACCGTTTTCAAGGACTAGAGTGTATTTTAACGTGCTCTTTATTTCATTGGATTCAGATGAAACCATTGACAGAAATCTTTGGCACTACTGAACGTATACACGCCATATAACCTCGAAGATAAGCTAGCCAAAAAGACTATATTTTTCAATAAAGATTAATACAAACTTGGCTTTTGGCAGCTCGAAATATGTTTTTTTTAATGCAAAAAGCCGCATATTTTTACCTCGCTCCTAGAGACGTCAATACAACTTCACAAAATATTCCTGTTTCCAAGACGAAAAACTCCCATAAACCTTCAGGTCGGTTCTCGAAAAAATATTTTTCTTGCGCTCAACAACATAAAACTTTTTGATATTTTCCTGACACATTTTTAAATTAAAGAGCATAACTCTTGCAGCCATGATTATTAAAGTGATTTGTAATCGAACCGTTTTTTCATTTTTTAATAAATGAATTACATTTTGAGATAAGCGATTTGAATATTTTTGAATGATTTTTTTGCATATAGGATATAGTCAAGGACGATCTATAACCCGGCTTATCATATGCAAAAAAAATCATTCAAAAATATTAAAATCAAAGCAAGAAATTTGAAAAGAACTTTCCAATAGACATAATATTAGCGTTTTCCTATCTTCTCGTGACTGAAGTAGTCTGGTTCTCTAATTCAATAGAGCTATAAAAGTTGGCGTTTTCCACTGGAAAGCCGAAAACATAAACAGTTTCACTCATGTAGTTTTTATAGCCTTTTTTTTTTTAAATATTGTTTACTGACTTTTCAATTATTGTTTTCCAATATCCCTTTTTTCACTCATGTAGTCTATTCGGTTTTACCGCAAGAGAATGGGGGTCGGAAAGCATGTCATGAAATTGCACCTATAAATACTAGCAACAGTTTCATTGTGGAAAATAAATCCTTATTAAATATGCTACACGCAATAATAAAAAAAGTTTCAGTTGCTTTAAATGCGTTCGCATTTAAGAATTTTCAAAATTAGCAACTACTAAAAGAAAAACATAATGAATAAAACTTTCCGACACAGAAACGATACAAATGACAGTGTTAAGATATCGTAATGACCACTTCTTCTTCTTCTTCTTCTAGCTTAGTGTTCAGTATGTTAGTCATTAATTACCCTTCAGAAGATGGTCAAATAGAGTCAAAACTGAGATATCCGGTTTCGCCCGACGATAGGGTTTTACCCAACTTTCCCTTATTTCAAATATGAAATTTCTTGCAGTGAATGCAGATTTCGTCAATGATTTTGCTTCTGAAGTAGTAAGTAAAATCGGAAAGAGGCGAGTACTTTCTGATGATAAAACCAGATGTTCTTCAGCAGCTGGAATAATAATAACTAGAGAACAGGAATTCTGCTTTTTCAGAATTTAGTGTCGCCTCGGCATTTCCATTACTTCATTTTCTTCTGATGGACTGATGGCTTCTATTATTATGAAACAGCCATTATAAATGAAGCGTTAGGTGAAGTTGAAAGAGCAGTCGTAAAAAGTTAGAACTCTGATTTTCTGGTCAGAATAGAAAAAAAAAATGGCCATAAATTTAAAAAAAAAAAAAAAAAAAAAAAAAAAAATATGGCCTTTTTTTTTCATTCTGACCAGAAAATCAGAGTTCTAACTTTTTTACGGCTGCTCTTTCATCTTCACCTAACGCTTCATTTATAATAGCTGTTTCCTAATAATAGAAGCCACCAGTCCATCAGAAGAAAATAACTCGGTTAAGCGGAACTCGTATAATCGGGACTCTACTGCAAAACATATTTCAATTTTAAGACTTAAAGCACACGCTTTTATTTTATGTAAAATGACGTCATTTGCATTAATATAGATACTTAAAATTAAATATAGTTTATAATAGCTTCATGTTTTATCATAAATCCTTCATTTATATTTTTCTCAAAATAGCACGTATTTTAATTATTTTTTTTTTTCAATTTTTATGAGAAAATGGCAACAAAAAGATATAATTGCTATTTTTCAACAATTTTTTCTTTACTTTCTACAAAAATGGAGTACTTGAGTTGCCAAAATTAAACAAATGTCGCTAAAAACTACAAAAAAATTAATATTTCAAAAACAAATGGAGATGCAGTTTTCAAACAAATTGCATTAAAAAGTACTTTTTTTTTCCAATACGACTGTATAAACATTGAAAGTGTGCGATGCTTAGAAGTTTTAAAAAATGCTGTAATTTAATCGCACAATGAAACATCGGCTTTTGTTTTACGGCTGACGTATACAAGTAAACGTTATTTATTGGAGACAAAATAAGCTGGGAGAAAGAAATAGCATACCGGGGGCTAATATTATTATTATTATTATTATTATTATTAATAACAATATCCAACAGCAATTGCTTCTATTGAAGAGTTTTTCAAACCTTTCATCAATTTACTAAGAAACTTGACATTTTTGTTCGATATTAAATAATGTGGAAAAAATTGAGAACAAAGCACTAATATTTAAATCGATTGAAAAAAAACACCCTAAATTCTGTGGGAGGAAAAAAGGTAATGAATAACAACAATACAAAAACTTGAAATATAAATTGCTATTAAAAAAAATAATAATGACCTTGGTACGGCACAGACAGTCACCTATCCTTCTGAAGTAGATTAGTATTATAATTTTAAAAAGCATTTTCCAAACTGTCTGGTAGCTTTGAAAACCATTCTTACATTATATTTTCCATTTACTAAAGGGAAATAATAAAAGAATAACTGTTGATTCTGTATGAAAAGTGTAATATTTGAGGAAAGAAAAACCGGTTTAGTGATGTGCTTCTGAAATTGAATAGTGGCATATATTTTTAACTCTTCAAGCTAAATCATAATCTAACATTGAATATTAGAAACTGTCTAATAATTAATAATATGAATATTACAAATTTATATAAGGATATGTAAGAGATAGCTCCTCTAACAATTTTTTAACAATGTAAATATGAGATTTTGGTGTATTTTAAAGGTAGATGTGAAATCTATGTAATGGGCTCAAAACAAAACATTGGCAATTAATTAATAATTGAAAAGTTTAGTAGAAGAACGTGTTATGATAAATTTTCTCAAAAACTTTTTTATTTTATGAATGAAAGCGTTATGAGGTATTATATCATATAATAAAACTAAAACAATAAAATTCTACTTAGTATTGAAGATATGAGACGGTATCTTTTAATATTTAATATTTTTATATTTAATCATTTAAATGGTGAAAATATTTTCTGATATAATAATTAATAATTAAATATTAATATTCTTTTCTAGGAGAGTTTAGTGTCACTTATTAACATTTAAACATATTCTACTAAGAAATAATTAAATAAGTAACTAAATTACAAAACAAAACTTTCACTTCAACTTTCTCGAATTCTAATTTTTGTTAGATAACATCTTCTTCCACTCAAGTCTTCAATTCACACGCAACGCAAGAATTTTTTCTCACTTTTTGCCTATAAAAAGGTGCTAAACATTTTTTAGATATAGAAAAACCAAACAAACGATACAAAAAATCCACGCGCAGGATTTGTTTAGCATGTCATTCACACACACACACACATTAACACAGGACCACATACATGTTTCTAAGAGATGATTCCTTCTTTAGATAAAGCATATATCAAACAACCATTGTCAGAAGTACGAATTTCTGTTTTAAAAATAGTAACTCAACGTATTTTATAGCTTGAAGAAAAAAATTCATTCCTTCGAAACTGGTAGTTTTCTTCGTTTACATAATTTTTTTTTAACTTCCTGTTTTAACAAGTGTGTTTCAAGTATTTTTAGATAATATTTTGCTGTAAATAGTTTTTAATGTATTTTGTTTTTATGAATATGTGCATGAGCATCCTCAAAAGAAAAAAGAAAAAGAAGACTGAGTCTCTAAACTGTATGACATAGCAAAATCAATTTATTTTTAAACTAAGTAGTTTTTTATTTAAAAAAAAAAAAAAAAAGGCTTATCTAAAAGTTCACTTTTACTTCAAGTAATTCGACTTTTGAAGTTACAAAAAAAAAAAAAAAAAAAAAAAAAAAACCTTGAACAACAATAAAACATTCGTTCTGACTAGGAGAAAACAAATAATCTGGCTGCAGTGGGATGCCAGGTCACTTGTTTCCTTAGCAACTCGACTAGGGGTGGTGGAAGGAAACGGAACCGAATTAGTTCGAAGGTAATAAGACGAGAATGTTTCTCACAAATTGCTCTTTTCAGCTGCATTTTATTTTTGACAACTAAGCTTTCATCAAGGGAAGAAAGTTGAATGCTTGGTAAAGTACTAAACTCAAACATTTAACCAGTTTATAAAGGATAAACTCGGAATAGTTTATCAAAACACTAACGAAATTTTAATACTAACGGGGATTAAATCGTTTGGCAATTTTGGGATGTTTCATTAAAAATTTTCTTTTATGCAGTACTAATATAATTATCAAAAATCAATTTTATAGTATAAATATTTCTTTCTGATATTATTTTCTTGTGGCTGACTTAGCTGTTTAAAAACTTATTGGTATTGGTGTATCTTTAAAATAAATGAATTCATTTACATAATAAGGAAACATTAAAAGGAAACATAGCTTACGGTCAGAAAGCGGTCTTTTTTAACGTTTTAATTTCGACTAGAATGTTGCACGGCTCAGATTATACTCAACCCGACTCCGACAAAATAATTTTCGAGATTCAAAATATACCCCAACCCATCAAAGTAATTTTCGCCGGCCCACAATCTGACCCGAATCCATGTCACTTCAGTCTAACCAATAATTTCAATAGTGTTTGTGCGTAGAGCTTGCAACTTTCTAAAGAAATTCCGGTTTGTCATCCAACGAGCCACGTATTCTAATTAACCTTTAAACTACTGACAGAAGTATTTTCTTTTTATTTTATTTTTTCATTTAGCTGGGATGTTATTGTATCATATGCAGCGTTTTTCTCTAATTGCTTTATATTATTGCTTTTCTTCATAACCAATTCATAATTTGGAGGGCCCGATTAACCCCTGAAGCTAATAGAAGCAAAGAATCAATTCCGGGACCCCCTTCCATTCGGGAAAAATTTTGTAAATTCTACATACATTGGAAACACATTAATGGTACAAATGTTATTCCTGGTGCAGATTAACCCAATTAACTTATATTTCATTAAAAAACTTTTTTTATGTTCTCTGTGCATACACAGCGAAAAAAGACAATGTTTCTTAACCAAGTAAAATGTAATGTAATCAGGGTTCGGTGATATATATCAACGGATATATATCTTGATATATATCATGATATATATCCGATATTTATTTTCAAAATATCATGAAGATATTTTCGATATTGTCATATATTTAACACTAATTTTCAAAATATTGCGTACGATATTTTTGATATTTTCAGTCAAAACAAGTGTAAATGAATTTTTTTAACTTGTTTGTGTCATTCTGTTGATAAGAACTTTTCCCTTGGCAGACCGTTTTTAGCTTCTCGACCCTCCCCTCCTCTCCCTGCTATAAAAAAATCATTTCTAAACTGTACATTTGAAGCTGAATTTTAAAATGTAGAAAGTAGAACCAATAATGATGTGGGACAATATTTACTTAAAACAGCTATTAAAAGATAAACTATCTAATTTAGAGAAATTATTTCCAGCTTCGTTAATCTTTTCTGATTCTAGTTTTCTTTAGTTTAAACTATACAACAGGTTAGAGAATGAAAAAGTACACAAGCTTACATTTACGTTAAAATTTGTCAATAAAAACAAATTATTTTGTATAGTATAAAATACAAAATTTTCTGCAAACTTGATAATTAATCCGATAGTTTTTTTTTTTTTTTTTATGAGGGTAAAAAACAAATTGTGTCTGTTTTCAATTAGTTGTAGCAATTCAATTTTTGTAGCATAAGTGAAAAAAAAACATTTAGAATATTGTTTTATTAAGTTTCCTTGCTAAATGCAATATATTTTAGTTTCTAATTCATGTTAGGTCTGAAAATATTTATAATTATCAGTAAGTTGACTATTTTGAAAATATCGGATATATATCGAAAATATCGGATATATATCAAAATATCGGATATATAATAAAATATCGGATATTTTTGATATTTTCGAAAATATCATGATATTTACGAATCCTGGATGCAATAGAACTATAAAACCACGAACGAAAATATACATTAACCTTGTCAAAGCTACTAACGATTCGGAAAAGTGTTCCTTATGTTTAGAAATCTCAGAAACAAATATATTTTCGATATTTAAAAAAACATTTATAAAGTAAAGTGTCTTTTGATTCCGCTGAATTTCGAAAACGTTTCCGAGTACTTATTATAATGGATTAATTAGTTTTCTCAAACTGGAATATCGGTGTTTAGGATGTTATCAATTTTCAAGTAAACATTTCCATATTCAACAACTTTCGACAATTTTATGAACAAGTTTAGATTAATAACATCAGAGATTATCATAAGATGAGTCGTGAGATAAAATGATATTCAATCTTTCAATATTTAACTGATAATAATTGAGTGCATACTACAAATTTATTGTACTCATAATCGCATCCCAAGAATCTCTATGTGACAGTAATGAGCATTTTAATTGGGACATTGAGAGGAGATGGATGAACTTTCGATTTTAAACATTTTTTCGAATTTCTTAAGAAGTATTAAGACGAATTGAGGGGCTCACAATCATAGTAGACCAAGTCCATTTTGAAAAATAAAATGAATTAGTCGATTGAAAGGTGCATAAAATCTGTTTTATCTACTCTCACAGTAAACCACGTCTGAAGACAGATTACATATGGTGCATTCTCACAATCTTTTGACTTTTATGTCCCTGAATATCAATTTTTATTTTAATACATTTTTTTGTTTTTTTTAGTTCACATACTGGGGAACATCCCACTGCATGATTGCATAACTATATTAACGAGATAAATAAGTTTTGGACGATGTTGGAGGTCCAAATACCAGGAAAACTCCTATACAGTCCCGTGTCCCTGATGCTGATTTTTAAGTTTGGAGCTGTCTGTATAAAATTGTTTCAATAAAAGTAATTCGATGTAATTTTTTTCCGAAACTGGGACAATTGTTTTATATAAATATGTAGCAAAAAATTAACCAGCATACATTTTTACGATTAATATTATTTTTTGAACTCTGTCCCTGGGTTTTTCATCCTTACCGTTCCTCTTGCTAAACTTATACAGAAAATCTTTTCACATGCAGCCACATAATTTCTTTCAAGTTTTTTCTTATACAGAAGTATGCTAGAGGAAGAATATCTAAAATTCTTTGGCAGGAAATTTACTTCAGAATTTAAATCAGCATTTAAATATCAATTTCAAGATCGTGGCTTTATTGGTAGTCTTACCGTCACCAAGGTAAGACTACCTGCACTTTTCGAGGTAAATTAAAAAAAAAAAAATTAATTTAATCCAATGTTAACAATTGTTTCTAAAAAATCTAAATTGTTAATAAAAATCAATGAACATTGTGGCTGTCACTTAGTCTTAACATGATTTTAAAAAATATAGGTGGTAATTTTCCTTCCCGTTCCATCCTTACCGTCCCTTTTTTCCTATACCGTCCCCTTTTTTAACCTTACCGTCCCTTCTTTAACACCCCTTTAAGACAATGTTATACAAAAATTCTGTATTAAAAGTACTACATTGTTATTATTTCTTATTTGAATGTCCTGTGGGTGCTATGCAAATTCATTATAAGTAAAAATTTAGAAGAAAATAAAAAGTTATAGTGGTAAAATGGTAAGAAAAATTAAACTCGCAAGTTTAATTTAAATCTCAGTTAAATAAAAAAAAAATTCGCTGCTGACCATTTTTTCTTTATTTTGAATCATTAAGGCATTCGTCTATCAGATTAAAATGTTATTTTAGCAAGTTTAATTTCAACAGATTTTTATTCCCGAAAGTCAAAAGATTGTGAGAATGTATGAGAAAGTATGTGAAAACAGACTTGGTTCTCTGTGGTAGTGGATAAAACAGGTTTTATGCATTTTCCAAATTGTCTATCTCTTTTTTTTTTTTTTTTTTTTTTTTTTTTTTTCAAAATGGACTTGGTCTACTATGTTTGTGAACCCCTCAATTGCTCTTAATCTTCGTTTATATAAAGAACCTGCTTGAATTCGCGTTTTCCACTGACAATTCAGCCTCGAGTACATTTAGGGTTCTAAAAACAAATTCAATAAGAAGTATTTTAGAAAGTAACTCATATTCTGCTCATTATATCGACAAAAACTTTCTGAATTTAACTAGACTTTTTATATAAATTTCTCGATACTGTTGTCTCCTAAGTTGTGAAAGAAAAAACAAATTTTCTTTTGAGCAAATATATTTTCATATAAATACTCAGATATCATCTAATATTCAATGCATTTATTGAAATGGAATTTTCGTAGCATAATGTTTCTCTTGTAAGTTGTTTTTTTAAAGGTTCATGAAATTTGGTTGAAAATTCTCAATAATAAAAACGTTTGATTTTTTTTTTTTTTTTTTTTGTAACTTTTTTGCTATACCTACAATTCTTACGTAAATGCATACAAACATTATACATAGCAAGAAAAAGTATTTGTAAAAGTTACAGATAACTTAAATTTTTTATGATACATCTTGATCACAAATATATTTTTCCTTATTAAATTTGTTTTTGGTTCATTGGATTTCACTGGAAAGAATGAATTTAAGAACTCTCTTTGCATGCCCAAATATGAAGAAAAATTCGTCTAATGCTTAAAAGAAAAAAAGAAAAAATCCCTGCCGGCTCGGCCTACAGGCGGGGGTAGATTTCGAAGTTAAGTACTAATTTCACCAACAAAAACTAAATCAGGATTAGAGATAGTCTGGTTGCTTTGACGAGTTTTTAATTTCCGTTTTCTGTAAGCTGTTTTTATCATAATCATGTTAATAAGATATTTGTTTCTTCAACCCCATTTTTGTTTAAGTTGTTTTTGCTGCAAGAGTTGGTTCTATCAAAAACTTGTCAATATAAAAGTTGTAGATAATAATAAGAAGATTTATAATAAATTCAAGCGGATTTGATATCTTGTAAATTGACGAAGTTATGATTTTTTTCTTCTTTACCCCCCCCCCCCCTCTTCTTTCTTTTTTCGTTTTTTATTTTTATTTTATTTATTTATTTATTTTTGCGGTAAGAGTTGGTTCTATCAAAAACTTGTCAATATAAAAGTTGTAGATAGTATTAAGAAGATTTATAATAATTTTAAGTGAACGTGATATCTTAAGAATTGAAGTTATGAATTTTTATCGCCCTAAAACCGTATTTTTTTCGACCCTTGAGCCCATTTTTAATTTTATCAAAAATCTGTGATGCATAAATTTTTGGCCCTTTTCCTAGAAGTAATAAAAACTTTAAACTGATTTTATATATGTTATAATTAAGAAGTTATAGGTCTTTTTCGGTTTTTACAAAACCCCTCCCTATTTCCACTTCATAGGTCCGATTTTGCCCATTAACGAACTTGACCGAGATTTTCTGCTGCTTGATTTTATGTATCAGTTTGGAAGAGATTTGTGCAGAATTATGGAAGTTATCATGCCCATAAAAAAACAGATTTACATATATATATATATCGATATAGATAGATAGTAGATATAAAGTTGTGAACTGGTGGTGGATTTGGTTTCTAAGGGTCATGATCGGCGTAGATCTCCAAAAATTTCTCAGAAATTCCAACATAAGGGAGAATGTAATACAAAATCTACCTTAAAAAAAAAAAAAAAAAAAAAAAAAAAAGTTTGAAATTGAAAGTTTCTTTACCTTGTCAGAGTTTAATTTCTAAATTTCTAAAAAAAAAAGTACCGGAGCACTAATTTTCTGCAGTAAAAAAAGCCTTAGTATCAACCCCCCCCCCCCCCCCCCCCCCCCGTCAGCTCCATTCGCATCTTTATATTTCCTACATTATTTACGAAATTCAAAGCAATATCTTTTCTGTAGCAATTTTTTTAAATATATTTCGATTACATCTATATCTATTTATATGTAATGAAATCAAATAAATGAACACAGCAGAAAAGATTAAGATAAGGAGTGGGGATTTTTCAGAAAATCCTATTCGCCAAGGATTTTTTTTGTATCAGCTAGCAAAAGAAGACACAGGATTTCGGTGAGCAGTATTTATAAACTCTGGTGGATTCCGACTAATATTTAAATATTCACTAAAAATAAAGAAGTACTGAAGCTGCATTCCTGTGAGCTTCAATGCAAATTAAGCACCGTGTGGAGCTAATAAGTTGATCAGTAAGTAGGAATGTAGTGGAGGGTATACAGAGGTTTACGCCGTATACCTTCCGGATTTTTTTTAAGGTGCTACATATACCCTCTGTTTCTTAAGCAGATATACTACATAGCTATAGCATATACACCAGTCACTAACAATCATGACTCTATAGCGTTAAATCCCTCTAGTTTATTTATGACTACAACTCTGCCAGTAAGAAATTTCTACAAAACTAACAAAAAGTAGGGAGTAAAAATAACACGTCCACGAGCAAAAATGACAGACACGGTTGCGGTTAATTCTGGCATTCCCTATCGCCGTTTGAAAACCATTGAAAAAGAAAAACATTGAGTCTACATTTTCGAGCGCTATATAGAAGTATGCTCCTTTGAATGCGATACGCTACGTCACATGTATAAGCACTTTGGTTGGAATGAACGCAAAGGATTGGAGATTGGAGGATCAGGAAAAAATAATTTAGGTTTCAGTACTCCGGAAACACTGTTCCGCAGGGTTCCGGGCGCTGTATTTATGAGCTCCGAGGGTCCGAGGAATTCCGAACAATATTTAAATAATCATTAAAAGCAAAGAAGTACCGGAGCTGAGCTCCAGTGAAAATTAAGCACTGTACTTTGTCCTAGTTAACTTATACACTAATCTAATTGTAGTGTAGTGTGTATAAGCCGTGCGGTAGATAACTCAATCCAACTGAATATCTATACATTGTAAAGCAAAAACATGTTGATAAAAAACGCTGGCGTCATATTGTCGCTGGCAAAGATCTAAGAAATCCATTTCTTTTTCTTTTTTTTTCCGCAAATTTAATAACTTTTAAACATAGCATTAATTTTTACCTAGTCGAATAGGGAGAAAAAATATTTTCAAATTCAATTTGTTTGAAAACTATACTTAGATTTACTAATTTGTTTATGGTTTTTAAAATAATTTTTATGCATGAGTTTTTAAAAAATATATCTCTATCGCGTGTAGTTCGATTACCGAAGATTAATCCGTTTGCACTTAAACTGTATACATAATTCAGCGTTTATTTTCGGCTAATATACCATTACTAAATTAATCATTTCATCAATAAATAAATTAATTAAATGTTGTAAATAAAGCATAAATTTAACAGATATGTAATTGAACTACGTACTTAAACAGTGTAGTAATCATAATAAAAAAGGCTGCTAAAAGTAACAAAATCTTTGGCGATTTCTTCGGCTATTTCGTCTGACATACAGCTAATGCGAAAGTAATCCTTATACATTTCAATACTTCATTATTATTATTATTATTATTATTATTATTATTATACCGTAGACCAGGCCGGGAAATATGCGTAGCTTAACGAGTTTTGTCATTGCCACCTAGAGTACACTAGGTGGGTACCTAGGTGTACTCTAGGTGGCAATGGTTTTGTACCTGGCCGCGAGGCGAAAATCACCTGATCACCTCATGCGGAGATCTGCCTGATAGATAGAACCTTGGCTTTCGTGACCGTATCGCTATTTATTTTATCACTTTTGTTACTGTGTTGGCCGGTTATGCTCTTTGGATTTGTTCGTACGTTGTCGAAAATGGAAAGAGGGAAAACAATACGGGAGAGGGAGGGGGGTTGCTCACTCTTTTACAGAACTCATATGAGCCGCATAAGGGCGGGAATCGCTACTCGAGTTTAATTTTGTAATTTAGAACCTTGATCAGGTGATCAGATCTTCACCTGACTAGGCACCTCCAAAGGTATAATTCAAAGGGAACTTGAAGGACTTTGCACCCACGACGGATTTTACATGCACCAGGTGCCATTAGCGTACATAGCTTCAAAATTTCATTTGAAAACACAGTTGAAATTTTTCATATAAAAATGCTTTTGTTGTTGTTGTTGTTGTTGTTGTTGTTGTTGTTGGGCAATCTAAATAAATAATAATAAATGTAAAATATTTATAAGAGTTTTCAAATGAAAAATAAAATGACTTTCATCCATGTTCCGTACATCGGGCAATACGAGTATATTATATAACCCAGGAAGCCCAGTTTTCATCTTCTGATAAAAATTATTGCCGAATACACCCCCCCCCCCCCCCCTCAAAGAAAAAAAACTCAAACAAGGAGGAAGCAGAAATTCTGCTTTTCAGAATTTAGTATCACTCCAATGAGAAAAAAAATTATTTTTATTATTATTATGAGGTGGAACTCGACGAATTTTGACGAAAGAAAATGTTTAAGAAGGAACTGTTTTTTTCGGTCTGTGATTTCAATGGCGTTATTTTCAAAAGTGAAGCATTTCCACCTGTGAAGAATTTCAATTTCAATGCCGCTGGAGTGAAAATGATGCACCTCTATAAAACATATTTCAGTTTTAAGACTTAAAATACACGATTTTATTTTATATAAAATGACGTCATTTGCATCCAGTGAAAAATTCCACATTTACGATCTCGTAATAATAACTATTTTAATTACTTTTTTTTTTTTTTTTTTTCAGTTGTTATGGGAAAATGGCACAAAAAGATATAATAATCTACTAGTTTTCAACTATTTCCCCTTTACTTTCTACAGAAATGGAGTACTTCAGTTGCCACCATTACAGAAATGGCATTAAAAACTACAAAAAAATTAACATCTCAAAAATTAAATTGAGATGCAGTTTTCAAAAATATGGAATTAAAAGTTCTTTTTCCCCCCCTGTACGAAAGTGTAAAATTTGAAAATGTGTGATGTTTAGAAGTAAAAAAAAATTGCAGAATAGATTATCAGTATTTAACCGTACAATCAGAAATCTACTTCGTTTTACGGCTGACTTATGTAACTTAACGCTATTTTTTAGGGATGACACTTTAATTGTTTCCTGAAAGAAATAGCATATCGGGGCTAATAAAATAAAAAATATATATAAAGACGAAAATGCTTTTTTTTTTTTTTTTTTTTTTTTTTTTTTTAACACACGTATTCTCCAACTCAGTGATGGATTCAGGTAGCCAAATGGGGAAGGAGACCTCTGCTTCGACATTTCAAATATTCCCCTTACCGTAAAATTTTCTATTTTCTGCTTAGTAGTGACCCAAAAAGAAAAACATATTCCCCCTCCGGGATTTCCAATATCCCTCTGGAAGAATAGAAATTCCTCCTCAGTGAAAAAAAAAGTCTGAAATCAATACTGCTTCAATTTTACATGAACAAATGTGCAGAATATAAAATAAAACCACGTTTTCACATTTCATTAGGTTTTAGAAAATAAAACCTCATTTAACGCTTCTTCGGAAATGGGAAAAATAGGACATTAAACAGAAGGAAAACGTTAATTGTAGGAATATGCATGTGAAAAAATTAACTGCAAACTTACTTTGGCATAAACTGGCATAAACGACAAAATTTAGGAACATAAAAACGAAGTTTCACGGCTTATAGTATTTATTATTTTTTTCAAGATACTGAATGAGTTTTCAGTTATTCATATATAAATTTCATATAAACACATATGAGGACGTGAGATTCAAAACTCGCCTTATCCAAAAAATCAAATTTTGGGAAAACGCAAAAAACTTCTGACTGCGTCCATTGATTTTCATTGTGAACCAAGATTTTACGATGCCAGAAATACACGATAAAACTAGTTTTTTTTTTTTTTTTTTTGTAAGATTGTAGTGTTTTTTTCGATGGTGGTACACCAATAGAACATATTGATATAGAAAACTTGACTTTTAAAATGTTGGATAAGGCGAGTTTTAAAATTCACGTCCTCATACGTAGAATGTATAAAATTAATCAAATTAAGCACAATTAATTCCTAAAATTAACCACAATTAATTCATAAAATTAATCATGAATAATTCATAAAATTAATATAACGAAATAAAAATAATAAAATTAGTTATTAAATTATTAATATTATTCATAATTACTCATATACTCATACACACGCACGTACGTACTCACAGGTACTCATATCATTAGAACCTAATTTATAGGTTTTTACTAGAACCAAAGAAAATTAACGTAATTTGGCAGAAAATGTAAATGTGGAAAAAATTATTGCACAGAGAGTTGACCATAGGGGAGATTTGACCCACCCTTCAATTTTCATATTTAAAAGAATTTCAGAGTTTTGCCAATATGTGGCAACCAAAGCTACTGAAATGCTCAGATAATAACCTTTGTTTTGTGAAGATAATTGAAACAGGTGTGGAAAAATCAAATGTGAAGAGTTTTCAGCTTAAAAAGTGTATTTTTAAGGAAACACTTGTAAGATTTTCTCAGATTAAATATATCATAGAAATTTGTAAGTAGGTTTTAAGTGATGTAGAAATATTGAGCTTCCATTCCAGGCATAAAGATTGTACAGTAAATTAAGCTAAACATAACTATGTGTTAAAAAGCAGCATAATAAGCATAATAAGCAGCATAAGCAGCATAAAGCAGCATAATAAGCAGCATGCATAACTATGTGCTATACTTTAAAATATGGCTGTGCGGGGAGGCTTGACCCAATCAATCTGGGGAGGGTTGGCCAGATGGCCAAAGCTCCTCAATTAAGTGTTTTGGAAACCTTTTTATTACACATTGTACATAATGAAGGTTAAGGTGGTTATAGTTCTTAAATAATATAAATTTATTCTGTAAAGCTTCAGTAAAACGAAAGTGATAGAAAGGAAAATGTTTAAAACTGATTAAATGAAGAGGAGAAAAATTGCTATAGGAAGCAAGAAAAAGTTTAAATTGAAATATAAATTGGAAAATTGATAAGAACTTTTATTTCATTTAACTAGTACCCATAGTAGGTAAACAGGAAGAATGGAAAGGAATAAAATGCAGAAAGCAGCAGCCTTAAGAAATGTTAGGTATTCATTCTTCTGCAAAATAGCATAACATTGATTAAAACACTTTAGGAAGGTATGTAGACAAATTTCACCAAGATTAACACAATGAGATGAAGCCCAACTATGTGGCAACTAGTGTTGCCAGGTGGAGTGTAAAAAAAGTGGGTGTTTTAAACGGAAATTTCTCCTGTGCCTTGAATTCTATCTAACCAGGTTTGTTTAGGCATCACATTTTCTCAAATATTTTAAATGATAATTAAAACTTGTAGCATAAATTTATTCTGCCTTTTTTAAAACTTATTTTATTTCCCTTAACAAATATTTCAATACAAAATAAAGTGCGTCAAGCCCCCCATAGGCCTTGACCCATTATTTTCTCATGTTTAGAATCAATCATTTTTCAAGAGTCTTATATAGTACACTGATTTCTCAATTTTCTTTTGATAACTGATTGTATAACGACTAAAATGATGTATGAAACTTTGTTCTAGATTCAATATTTAAAAATAAAAAATAATTTTGTAAAAAATGAGTCAACCCTCACCAGTCTCCCCTGTCCATATTTTGTTGTAAATTTTAAAAATTGTAGATTTTTTTTCTCTTTTTTTCATTCTTTATTTATTTGTACATAAATAAATGGAAAGGAAAAAGTAAAGTTTGGCGTTATTTATAATTGCGCCTCAATTTATAAAAACTTAGAAACTCTTGTTCTATTTCAATCGATAAACATCAGATGCAAACATAGCAGTGTTTATCCAAGTACAATATCTGAAACAATAGGACGAATTTTTAAAAATTACAAAAACAAAACGTTCAAAACCTAACAATACCACAAGTTTCGGAGCGAACATAAACAACAATACTCTCAATGAGTAGTCAGCATTTCACTGTGAGCGAAAAGTCAGCAAGAATTCAAAAAATCAATAACACTCGTCGTAATTAGCGTTCGCAACTTGCTTTAGATGCATCTCACAGCGAGAAATATGTGCTAGAACGCGCCGGATAACATGAGAGAGAAAGATGAAAAGAAATGTCAAATTGGTGGAGCATCAGTAATTTACAATCGATATTTTTGGCATATTAACGAGCAGACAGTGCCACAGACTCTGAATTTTGCAGCAAAAGAGGCCTTTCAGCGCAAGTTGTTTCATTTTTATTTTTAGTCCCGAAAGCTTTTATGACAAGAACGACCAGAAGCTTCAAAATAGTTCCATTTCTTTTAAACTGGTGCAGTTTTTTTTTTTTTTTTTTTCAGAATATGTAATGAGTTGTTTATTTTTTGTTATTTTGATGTGGGTTGTTTTTCTTTATAATTTGGGGTAGTTTCAAAGACTTTATTTTTTTTTAAATCATTTGTTCTTCGTGAAAAAAAAGTTGGCATAGGCGGCAATTAGTTTTAATCGCTGAATTCAACACAGAAATTAGCTTTTTTAATTTAATTTTTGAATAAAGGATTTACATTTTAAGCAAAGGAGTATTCTTAAGCTATTAAAAAAATTACCATTTCAAAATCTTGACAGCGTTTCTTCAAGTAAACTCAAAAAAAAAAAAAAAAAAAAAAAAAAAAAATCTTTTTCAGATTTAAAATTAAAATGTTTAATTAAAATAGCATCAATTATCCAGAAGTAGATAATAAGGTAACAGGTATTTAAAAAATAAGAAAAAGAATTAGGAATAAAAAAAATCAAGAAATACCTTATAGAGATGTTATGACCATAGAAGAGAAATTAGCGGCAAAGATAATAAGGAAAAGAAGTAAATAAATAATTAAATAAAGTGAAATAGAGAACTGCCCTAGTGACGGATATTAATTATACGCTATGGTCGGCTAATATATAATTTTTAGTCTCTTACCTTTTTTTTTTTTTTTTTTTTTTTTTTTTACCTCGTGTTGATCTATAAATAAAATCTGCAGACGAAGCAGATTTTTAATATTTTCATTTGACAGTCTCTTTCTACTGTCGCTTCGTCCATTTTCCATAAACATGATGCATGTCTCTTTTTCCATAATAAAAGATATTCTATTTGCTCAACGGAGCACGTAAAATTTGCAACTTGTTTTAAATCACAAAGAGAAATGTGTGCTCGAACGAGCCAGATAACATGAGCAAGAAAATTGAAGAGAAATACTAAATTGGTGGAGAACCAGTAACTTACAACTGATATTTTTGCCACATTAACGAGCAGACTCTGAATATTACTGCAAAAGAGGGCTTTCAGTGCAAGTTGCTTCATTTTTATTTTTAGGTTCAAAAGTTTTTATGTCACGAATAAATCAAAATCATCCTTGCAACTCAGAATATAGTTTTATTTCTTTTGAAAACGTGCAGTCTTGGTTTTTTAAAATCTGTAATGAGTTGCATATTTTAATTGACTTCAGAAAAAAGGAAGAGGTTCTTAATTCGACGCGTATATATGTATACACACACCCACACCCACACACACACACCCACCCACACACACACACACACACACACACACATATATATATATATATATATATATATATATATATATATATATTATGTAGGCTTACCGATTACTCCGAAACTACTCAGACTAACTAAACATTGTCAGGTCGCTGACGTAATGAGTGCAGGGGCGCCATTTCAGAATTTTCTTGGGGGGGGGGGGCAAAGCTGTCTTTGAGGACAGTAGCATAGCCAAGGGTGGGGGAGTTTGGCGGAGGGGGGGGGCTGTACTCTCTCCCATCAAAACGAAAACCTATGAAAAATTCCGTTTTAAGCAGGTTTTTTTTTATCTTAGCAGGTATAATTTTAAGATAGTGACTAGCATTTTTTCCGTTTAAGACAGTTTCCCTTTTTACAAGTATTCTTAAAGGCACTTAAAACATCCTTTCTATAGTATACCTCTGTAGAGTATAGGTATATTACATTTATTGTAAAACTTGCGAATACGAAACCTGTCAAAAAAAGAATTGTTTCGCAAACGGAAAAAAAATTAAGTTTCTATGAAGAAAGCACTATATAATTATACTTGCTAAGAAGGGTACCTGTCTAAAACGGAGATTTTTTTTTTTACTTTGCAGGCTTTACGGACAGGACAGGGAGCCATTTAATAAGTTTCTTAGAGTGGGGAAAGGAGGCAAGATTTTGTTTGAGGGGAAGGGTTTGAAATAGCATGCCATTCTTAACATTTTCATAAGCATGGGATTCTTCAAGAAATATTTTTAACACTTTCCAACGCAGTTGAAAAGTGAATTGGGTTTGTCTGCCCGTCTGGTCATGCTCTAACTAACGTAAATATACTGAGATTGACGCGTAATTGATATATGTTATTAATGTTTACAATGGAATGTTCGGTATTCAAAATGAAGTGTGTATCATTCATAGTTCATTTACAGAAGGACTCAAAAGTATTCCGTTAGATTATGGTCTATCGGGTAAAATCATTTGCGGTATATTTTAATATTGTTGTATTACAGTATTTAAACATAATAACATTTATATACATTATTGGGGCGTACTAAAAGATTACTACTACATGTAATGTTGTGTTTAGCACTTACAGTTCACGTCCAGGAGAACTCACAAGTATTCCGTTATATTATCTCTCTATTCTAAAAAAAAGTAACTACCGCTGTCACCGCCGCCGCCGCCGCCGCCGCCGGTTTTGAATTTTTTGTGACTGGAGGTCTTTCTTCGTTAATATTGAGAAAAATAATGCATACAAAAATATGAAAATCAGTGGTTTTATACAGAAATGTTTGATAAACACGCTGATGCAGACAGTTTTCAAATCGAAGAATTATTTTAAGAGATATTTAATGCTAAAGTTGGACAAAATCGTTCCACTAAAAAAGTTTTATAGCAGCAAAATCTATACATGACAGTGTAATCATTTTTAGATCATTTTATGCGTTAGAATTTGCCGGAGTGCAGATTGCATTAATTTTTTCATTTTGACTCATTTTTTCAGGTTTTATTTCTATTTTAAATTCAAATTTTCAGCATTTCTAGAGATATTTTTTACAGATTTCAGAAAATTGTACTAATTTAAACTGTTGCCAACTGTATAAAAAGCGCAAGCAATAATGTTTGCTTCAAATTAAAAATTTATTTACACGTGACTATTATAAACAGGAAAAAAAACTTTCAAATTAGAATTAAATAATTATGTATAAAAAGCAGGAACTTATTAAAAATTACGTCATAAAAAGTATACACGTGAATTTTAAAAGAGAAAGGATATTGTAAAATAATAAATTCATTAACATGCGTTAGAAGTCTTAAGAGAAATTATGTCATATTTACGTCACATTATAGTTATTACATAAAATGAACACCAAATAATATTGCAAAAAAGTTTAAATTTAGAAATTGCGCTAGACATTTATTTAATATTTTGAGAGGATATTTTCAACTATTTTTGCTAGGAAAGCGCAAATAATATTTCATTGCTAACAAAAGTACTTTCACGCGATTATTTAAAAGAGAAAGAATAGCTTGGTAAAAATTACGTCAGATTAAAAACGATTAATTTAAAATGTCTCATTTAAAAGAACTTTCTTTTCGCTTTCTTAAAAAATACCAGGAGACAAAGACTCTGTTTACTTAATTCCTTTTATATTAGCTTATTTTGAAATGTTGTTACACGTGTCTACGTCATCAAGTTATTTTTATTTCGACGTTTTATTTGTATTATTATTAATGTTATACGAATTTATTTGTTCTTTCGTTATTTAAAATATAAATTATGTCAATTTGTATAATTTGGCGAGTGGTTTGGCGATTTATATAATTTGGCGAAATTGGTCGGCGGGATAATCAAGTAGTACCGCAGCGGATTTGGCGTTAAAATTCCCCAATCAAAGAGAAATGAATAGAAATTCGTTTATAGGGAGATCGCCACTGTTTTTTAAATTATAATTCAATCTTTCGAAATCTTTTTAAAGCCGATCAAATTAGCGTGCATTTAGAGCCTGCGGTGTCTGGACGGGGGTTGGCGAGCGTAGCTCGTAGGGGGCCGAGCCCCCTAGTAGTCTATGAAGAAAGAATATTTGTGACGTATTTTAATAATGTTACTCCGTTACAAACATAATGAAATTGATAAAAATTTCTGAGATGTGCTAATTAGAGATGAGTTCGAGCTCATTTTTTAGAGCCCGGGGCCTACAATTTTAAATCCGAATCCGAAAAAGTTTGTGCCATCAGAGCCGATTCCGATACCGGAAGTATGCACGGAAAAAAAAAAGGTTTAACAAAAATACATATTTAAAAGCTGTTCTAAATATAATAGATCTCATTTTTTAACAACTGTTAATCTCTAGCACATAATTAGTTTTATGAAATTTACATTAAATCTTATCAAAAGAGACGTTTAGTGTCAAATAGAAATATACTTCCCTAAAAAGATTTTTTAATTTTTCTCCCGCAACAATTAGGTATCTCTGATGGACGCAATAACGAAGAGCATTTTATGTATAAATTAATGAAATTTGCAGAAATTATGATTTATATGACGAAGAATCGAACAGCGTTTTCTGTTTCCTATAGAAGGTGTACATCTTTCGCATTTATCATGGCTTTTAAAATCAGTTTAAATTATAAATTTGACACCGTTACCGAAAAGATCCGATGCTTTTATAGAAAAAGAGGAAACGCTGCTTGATTGCTTTCAATCAGGAATAACAACGCATGCCAATTTTATCTACTTACGTATGAAAGTGATTGTATGAATATGAAGAACAGAGCCACAGAATGAGCAGACTTCAAGAAGAAACATGAATAAAATCACCAACATTATTTTCATATAAAGAGCGATTACAATCGCAGACAATAGGCGACTAAAAATTTGCAAATCTTAGGCTAATGCTGATTGGCGTAAAAGAAAATATTTATTTCGTGTTAGATCTTTTAAAAAAGTAATAATAAATAAACATTCCAATTAAACATTATCCTAATGGCGCCATATTCTGATTGCCACCAACATCAACAGGTCGTTACTCGCATTAAACTACAGACATAAATCATCAAATATCACAAGTTTTCTTTCAAAATAATGTTCGACAAATACTAAAGAAAAAAAAATCTATTTCTCTTTCCTCCTGATCAAAATAGCATTAAAAAGACTTGCAATGGGATAATTAATTTTTAAGGGGTAAAAAAGTTATTTTTTGTTTCTATACGAGTACGAGAATAAATAAATTTGCCAATTTGAGAAAGAATGGGCCCGAGCCCGAAGGCTGGTATAAAAATCAAACCCGTGTCAGGTCCGGGTTGAGTCCGTCTCATCTCTGGTGCTAATACATACTTTCTGTAGAATATGGGGTGCGAAGCATTCTTCACTCATTTACAAGGTTATGCAAAAGAGTTCGATTATATGATGGTCTACGGGTAAAAACTGTTCGCAGCGTATTTCAATTATGTTGCACTATTTCAAACATGATGAAACTGATATACATTACTGAAGCTAACAACAACATGCTTGCAGTAAAATAGGATGGGGATTGCATTTATCATTCATTTACAGGGACACATAAAAGATTTCGGGAACAAATCTGTATGCGAAGTTTGGCTATTAGGAATGATTGCTGCAAGTCCGTTTTCACTTATGGTATGGTTTGTTAGTTTAACTAAATTTTTGAATACTACATAGTATGCATAAATTCAATACAACATATACAGAGCAATTTTTTAATTTGTAAGACACACAGAAAAATTCGTAAGCATTATTGAGAAAGAGCAGGAATTGCTTAAAGATATTATTTTTAATTTGAGTTATGCAGCTTCAAGTTGTCTTTCAAGCTCAACTATATACTAAGGTAAGTTTGCAGCATATAAATAAAATCATATACAGGACTATGCAAAGAACTGGATATATAATCGCCTATGGATATTAACTCATGGAAGCGTAATTTAAGTAGCTTAAGCATTGCTTGAATTAAATTTCAGCATTAATATGCGGCGTGTATTAAAATCTGTATGTCATATACAGGGCTGTACAGAAGAATTTAAGTACGTTTCCCCCTATCGGTAATATTTGATGTTCAGGTTCTTAGTGATTGCCTTTTGTTGGTGGTTAGGTGAAACACCGTGCCTTTCGAAGGCATGGGATGGATTAATACTCGGTCGTTTTCGTCAAACAGTCCTTTCAACTGCTCTAACTCTGGCTTGGAGATTTTTTTTTTTTTTTTTTTTTTTTGCCTTCCTACCCGATCCCAGTTCTTTTTTGGCCGAGACATGTAACTAGTAACATGTCCTAGTAACAGTCTAGAACATCGTATGTAGTTCGTTTGGTGATATTTTCGGAAAATAAATAGTTCACGATGGACTTGCTCCTTGATGAATATTGCTTTCGTAAAACTTGTACACAATAATACATAGACACTCCTCTTGTGGCTCTATTCTTGGAAAACACAGATTACTTAATGATCTCTTGGCTAATGGCCATGCTCTTATATACCATAGCACAACACTTCATGCGCAAGTTTTACCTGATTCGATTTCCTTTGCTATTTTACATAATTGCAAAGTTTGTGCGGATTTCTAGGAAAAAGTCCTTATGTTTTCTAAAATGTTTAATTAGATACATTATTTACCTTATTGAAAGGCTAAGTTTTGCTAAAGCATTCTTGATGTGTTGGAAAGTGTTTCATAATCTATGCTTGACGCATGATTTTTCTCTCTTGTTTAATTTTCAAGGGAAGACCATGCTATTTTATTTATTTATTTGCTTATTTTTTTTTTTTGCAGAGCAACGCAAAATCTATTCGTCAATTGACCGCAGAAAAAAATTGCGAAATTTGCAAATTAGACTTGAAAAAAATAGATAAATTGGCAAATTAGAATTTTTTTTTTTATAATTATTAGTTTATGTACCTAAAGTGTTTACTTATACGTGTTTTTATTGTAATAAAATTTGACAAGCTATTTTAGGTTTTGAGTAATTTTTTTAAATTCTTTTGAGTCTGACCTGCGATGACAGATAAATTTTCTAAAATATCAAATTCCTTGGGGGGGGGGGGGCATGGCCCCCAAGCCCCCTCAAATGGCACCCCTGAATGAGTGTGTGCCTAATGAAGATTACTGTTAATTAATTTTATTTTCTTTATTTATTGTATTTATATGTATGTATATTTCTGCGTATTTGGGTTAGGGAAATATATTTTTTTTATCATTGGGATTGGAATGAGTGCTATTATATTTCCTATTCCTACTGTTTGCAAACTCTATTGTATAAATGGAAATACCAGAACAAGGAACACGGTCATTTTTATATCAGTGGGGGAATAACAATAGCGAGTAGATAAAGGGTAGAAAGAAAGAGAAGCAAACAGAATCTTTGGTAGAGGGCTGCACGGGCTCGGGCTTGACCCGAGTCCCGTACCCGGCCAGCCCGCGGTCCGGGCCGGCGAAATGAGGGCGTATTTCCAAACGGGCCGTACCGGCAGCATTAGGACAATTTTTTGAATGGGCCGGGTCGATAAAAAAAATTAAGCGGTCCTACTGGCCCGATATAAAAATTTAAACGAAACCGATAAAATATGAGCCATTTTTAATGAATATGACTTTCGCGAGAAGAAGTATAAATGTGCGTCACGAACCGATGCAAGTTTGACAACATCGATAAAGAAATGTAACATGTCCATTGTAGACATCGGCATCGGACAATTACATGGTGTCAGAAGCCAGGTTTAATTTTTTCAGCAGACTCCTGCCGGACCGAGATCAGACTTGCATTTTTTTTCTACTTAGTCGTGTCGAGACGGAACTTGTCTTAATCGCTCTCAGAATGTGTAGGGCAAGCATCATGTTTTGTAAAAATCTTAATAGCGATAATGAACTTCTGTTACCAGTATCTTTAGAAATATACCTTAAGGGGCTGGTCACTCAGCTTCGGAATTCTCCTTCGTAATGTTAAGTCTATGGACTTTTGATGCATTCGCATATTTAAAATATCTTCTCGGGAAATTCACATTTTTAACATCTTTTTTCTATGTACTCTTCTTAAAGGATGGCTCCTTTTTTTCTTAGTTTTCAAAATTTTTTAAAAAATCTATGCTGAATTTAATACTTTATTTGTTAAAAGCGGCGAACTGTGAGTAAGATTTTAATACTTCCTATGAAATTAAGTCTAGACTTTAGAAACATTTTGAGAACTAAGAAAAAAGAGACATCTTTCAGGATGTGTACACAAAAAAATAGAAGTTAAAAATATTAATTTTCCGAGGAGATATTTTAAATATACGAATGTATCAAATGCCCATCGGCTTTACATTAGTGAGGGGAAATTGGAAGCTGAGTGACCAGACCTCTTAAGGCGCATCCCACACTTTAAGGTGACATGTCGCTTGAATTCGCTGGAAAAACTGGTTTAAAACAGGCTTGAAACAACTTCGTTCTTTGTTTCGACCGGTTTTTGCGCTACATGTTGCGGCTACATGTCGCTTGTCGTCTCAGTGTGGAATGCGCCTAAGGCGACGCGTAAGACATGTCGCTTGAATTCGCTGGAAAAACTGGTTTAAAACAGGTTTGAAACAACTACGCTCTTTGTTTTGACCGGTTTTTGCGCTACATGTCTCTTGTCGTCTCAGTGTGGGATGCGCCTAAGGTGCACTGTAAAAAAAATACTGCCAGTTTTCCGGTAGGAATCGGAAAAATAGTTGCCCTTATCGTACCGGAATAATTTCTGACTCAGCTCGGAATAAAATCCGTAAAAATAAGGAAATAGTCAGTAAAACGGTATTTCACGGATTTTATTCCGATTTTACGGATTTTTTTGCGAGCTGGATTGGAAATTATTCCTGTACGATAATGGCGACTATTTTTCCGATTCCTACCGGAAAACTGGCATCATTTTTTTAACAGTGTGGTTCTCAAATTCACAGCTACACAATGCGAAACTTTCCAACACATTTTCTGACTCATTTTTAACTGTATAGGCATAAAATTGTAAGGCCTGACTATTGACGTGATTTGGAATCGAATAGCGTTTTCCATTTTTGATAAATTACTTACACAGATATAAGGGATTCTTGTCACCTCTGACTGTAGATTTTTCTTCATTCCCCTGCTATTGCTTCCGGAAATTAGATTAAAAACGCTAACTTTGGCTAACATGTCCATTGTAGTGATCGGCATCGGCAATATATCTTTGAAAAAATAAGATACAGTGAAATTTCTTTTAAAGGCCACCCCTGTTCAAGGGCCAATATTTTTAGGAACGAAAATTTTTCTCATAGACATAATGTTAAATTTACTCCCATTAGGGACCGCACCTACCCCTCATAAAGACCATTTCTTTCACATAGTCCTTAAATCTTAAACAGGTGTATTGAATTCCTGAATCAAAAGATAAGAGTTCAGTAAACAACTGCACTTGGAATAAAGAAGGCTGATGGGGATTATTTAGGAACACAATGAAGGACCACAAACTTTTCCACAAGTGAGGCAAACACGTGCTTCTCACGCCTTGTTTGACCTTTCAACCTGTAGGAGTTGAGTTGGCGGGGAAACTTAGTCCTTTGCTATGGGCACACAAATAATAACAGGTTATCTAGAAAAACTGATTTCACACTTACTAAAACTGTGAATGCGTATTAAAGCACAATTTTTGCACTAGAAATGCTCACCCTTATGTAAAATTTAAAATTATGGCACCTAAATCAAGCCAAAGAGTACATTTGGATTTGAATGACAAAATCAAAGTTCTTAATTGTCATGATCAGGGAACATCAGCAAGAAAATTGGTTTCACAGTTTAATTGTGGCAAGAATCAAATAAAAAATATTGTTAAAAACAAAGAGAACTTACTGAAAGAATATGCAGATTTTAAAAATCGCGGAATAAAAAGAAAGAGAAATGAAAGATTTGGTCACCCCTCCTATTCAAGGGCAAATTTTGAATGGAACGGCAGGTGACCGTTACAGAGAGGTTTCACTGTATATTGCTTTTATGGGGGAAAAAAAAAAAGGAAAAGCCTTAAAAAATGACAGAGAAATATTTTCACAAATCTACTCTTTGTTATACAGTTTCAAAAGTTATCATGTTTCTGACTCTTTATTCTAAATTACATTAATTTTTTAATGAATCCTTATTTGAATTTTGAAATATGTAAGTAATCATTAATGTTACTGTTGTGTGTTTTCTGTTTTGTGAACACATAGTAATCTAAAATATACTGTGAAATGTTCCCATAAATATGTATGTGTATTCATTAAAAGAATCTTAATCGTATGTCAAAAAAAGCGAAATTTTTTGTAGACATTGAGTCGGGCCGGGCCTATTTTCGCTGATTTGTACGGGCCGGGCCGAGAATTGTGAAAATGTATAGCTTTTGTTCGGGTCGGGCCCAGACCTGGAAATTCCGGCCCATGCAGACTTCTAATCTCTGGTGAGTGAGCAAGCGGGAAAAGAAGTGCAGTTGGATTGTCTTGATTTTAGAAAGGAGGACCCCGTGTTTTTTTGGCAGAAGCCGAAGTGAGAGTAGTTTGTCTTGTTAAGTTTAGACGTGCGTTGAAGGTGAAAGGTTTTTTTTTTATTTATTAATTCCTGTGTCCAGTAGCGTAGACAAGAGTACACTGTAAATTTGCCAGAACAAACTCGATCACAGTGAATGTGCTGTATCTTTCTTTGGTTTCCTGACTATATTAACATGGAAAATACAGTAGTTGCGTAAAATTAACAGCACAATGTGCTGGCAATTTGGACGCATTTTTTTACAGCACAAACTGCTGGCGTCCAAATTGATGCTCTAAAACTTTCTAATTGGAAAATTTGCTCTACCTCTTTTCGTTTTCGATTTGCAATGGAATCCAAATTTAGCCACTAGGGATGCTGCTGTCGTTTGCATTAGATCGGGCGTAGTCGCTTTACTGTACCGTTATCTCACTTGTATAGCTGTAGCTCTCTCCGTTCGCAAATATTTTCAGGTTAAAGGGACTTTCCTTTGCGCCCTGTATACTATACAGCTATACCCAACCCTACTTTGTAACTTTGTATAGTTTTTACAAAGTCTTAGTATTCTTTTAACAATGGTTTTCTTTTAATAATACACTTACTAATTCATATATTATTGTACGGAACCCTCTGTACGCGAGTAATACTCGCACTTGACCAGGGCCGAAACTAGGGGGAGGGGGGGCAGAGGGGGCACGTGCCCCGGGCGCCGCTTTAACAGAAGGTGAAGGGGGCGCCAAAATGAAGATTTTGTTTTACGTTTGATACAAGAATGTATATCTATACGAAATTTGTATAAAAATGTCTCGGAGCCGGAAAATTTAAAAGGAAAACTGTACCAAATGTATTAAACTTTACAAATACTAGATAAAAAGATTCATCTACAGTACAAAACTGCAAATGAATAATAAAAAAAAAGAACTGTTCTCTTAGGCTTTTTTCATTCTCCCATTCCAAAAGTATCATGTCTATGCTTTTGCCTACTATCTTTTACATCACTTCCTGTGTAGGAGACCGTTTTTCAAGGTCAGTCTCTATTGTGGGACGCTGTCCACTATTGGTAACTACCCAGCGCGAAGCGACCCCTCAGTCTGACTTTTGTATTAGATAAAAAAATTCCATGAAAGCTGTTTGTTTGTTTCCTGTTTTCCGCTGAGTATCAGCTTCAGTTTCCTTTTTTTTTTTCCTTTTCTGTCTTGCCATGGGCAATGACTGCCCGCGACAATAAAACAAGCGGGAGGGGGAATGCACAAAGTAAAATTCTTAGTAAAACCTTTTTTTTTTTAGATATCGACCTCATTTAGACTATACCAAAAAAAAAGTTTCAAATGATTAAAATGCAATTTAGTTCCTTTTGATTCCGTTTTCAAGGTTTTAATGAATCAATGTTTGACAAAGCTTACTTACGTAGTTCAGTTTTATGTATTTTAAATTTAAAAAATAAGTTGTCTATTAGATACTTAGTAAAATTCTTTTTGTAAATTTACTTTGTAGTGGAAATAAGTTGTCTATAAGATACTTAGTAAAATTCTTTTTGTAAATTTATTTTGTGGTGGAGAGGGAGGGGGAGGGAGCGCCAAAATCCATGTTTGCCCCGGTCTCCAAAAAGGCTGGTTTCGGCCCTGCACTTGACCATTTATTATTTGTTCATTTGACAATATCTTTCAAGTGTCGCCTCATCCTCTTTCTATACTCGTGATGCATTTTTCCATACTCAGGAATCGCATTCGTTTTATGAAGTGGCACGCAATTTACTGTAGATGCACTACATCTGACACAGAGAAATATGTGCCAGAATGCGCCGGATTACATGAAAAAAAAAAAGGAAGTTAAATTTTTGGAGCATCCGTAATTTACAATCGATATTTCTGGCATATTAACGAGCAGACAGTGCCACAAATTCTGAATTTTCCTGCAGCGCAAGTTGTTTCCTTTTTATTTTTAGGCTTAAAAGCCTATCCCTCATAGCATGCATGGTCACGGTGACGTCGCTGTGACGTCACTGCAAGTCACTGTGGTCACGTCACATCTGTGACCGAAATGCCACCACTCAGTGATGTCACATTGTGACTGAAATGTGAACTTCTTAGAAAACTTTAAAAACTTACGAAAATTCTTCAAAACATGTTACTTTTTGTAAAATTATATTTTTCTGGCAATTAAAAAAAATTGTGATGTCTCTGTTATGTCACTGCTATGTAACGTACGCCACGTCACATATGTGACAAAAAAAAACCCAGCATATTGTAAGTCACAGTGTGACAAAAAATATGAACTTCAAAAATCTTTGAAAATGAAGAGAAATATTTTAAACAGCCACGAGTTACAGCGGCATAAGGAATGAAAATATATTAGTGGATAGCAAATGGTAAATTCCGTCACTAAAGGGGAGGGGGGGGGGGGCATAATAAATAAAGTGCACGATACAAGCATTAATAAACTAAATTTTTAGGCTATATTTTATCAATTTGATATCTAAGACAGTGAATGTGTACTTTTTCATGATTTCAATTTTATCTAGCATTTGGATAATATATTTACAATTACGAATATTAAATTTATACACTTTACATATTTAGTTTGCTGGGAGGAAATTTCACTCTTTCTTTCTTTTTTTACCGACCAGAATTATTCGAAACACTTCTGTGGTTTCAAACTAAAAATTTTCTATTACAGTTAAATCTGCACCTTTTAATGAGCATGTAGAAAGAGTCTTCAGAGTTTAGTCAT
Source organism: Maratus speciosus (assembly GCA_963932465.1). Classification (NCBI taxonomy): domain Eukaryota; kingdom Metazoa; phylum Arthropoda; class Arachnida; order Araneae; family Salticidae; genus Maratus; species Maratus speciosus. The sequence goes on from OZ010791.1 coordinate 464,651,511, forward strand.
CTATGCATTTCTTGCTTTAGAATATTTTTATAATTTGTATTCAAGTCATAAATTCTACTTCTTTCAGACTTTTAAAATAAAATTAGCATTTTCCGAAAATAAAGGAACGATACAAAATTTGTGCAAAACAAACTTTACTTTAAAAAAATAGAAAAAAAAAAGGGGGGGGGGTTGTCGTTAAAACATTAAATTTATTTTTACACCTTTTAAAAATTTAAACAATGTTTTATCTAATAAACTCTAATTATGAATATTATTATTATAATTATTTAGAAAAAAGGAACTTTACAATACATTTTAACTTGAATTATTTGGTACGGATAAAAAGAAAAGATTAAATACATTGGACATTTCTTCAAATACAAAAGTTTAATGAATGATACTTTCAGAAAATTTCTGCGCGTTCAAATTCCATATTTCTTGTATACAAAAACAAACAATCTGTAACAAACCATCTGCTCGAAAATCGTCTGCCCACTGAAAAATAAATATGAGAATACGCGGGAAATAGTTCACTTGTTTTAGAACAACACGTCTACAACACTTTAAGATAAGGAAATGACCATTTTAGGATACACGGATATTAATGGAACGTGCATGTAAGTTTTATTTAATTTAAATATTTTATTCCTGGTTGTATATTATGAGTTAAATAGTTATATTTGTAAGAGACTGATCTTTAACTGTCAGAAGCGATATTTTCCAATTTGATAACTGTGAAGAAAAATATTTTAATCTGCCATCGCTTGAAAGAAAGAAAAAAAAACTGCGCAGAGACATTCATGCCTACATTCATACTGGAATTAATATAAACATTAATTTACTCTTACTTGAGATTGAAAATGTATGGAACGACAATGATTTGGAATTATTTTATCGGCTTCTTGCTATTTTTTGATTACTAACATTTATAGTTATTATTATTTTGGGGTTAAATATGATGTTCGATTATCATGAGATTACGAAACTGTTTCAGATTAGAAATTAACATTATACTGGGAAAATGTATTTTTAACATATTACAGTAGTGAAACATTTGAAAGAATTTTCTTTTAGTGCTAATAATATTTTAAATTATCTTTTAAAATCCTAAATCTTCAAACCAATGTTTTCAGATTTAACATTTGCCAAAATTATAAAATAATAGGAATTCCTTATACCATATGGAAATATTTTTGAGATATTGTTAAATCTAATAATGCATTTAATTTATCTATTGTAGTTTGCTGTTGTTTAACAGTACAATTATAAATACTAATTATTATTTTTAGTGTTTTTCAAATTGGTATATTTATTTTTTTTAATTGTATGTAAGCATTTTTTCTGTTTGTGATTTTAATCAAACATTTAATTATAGACATTCTGAATCGGTTATTAAATTTTCTTCTATTATAAATTAATTTTCTACGTGTATGATTCGGGTAATTATTAACACTAAAAAGTAAAATATGATATTTAAGCATTGAAATAAAGTATTTTTCATGCCTGATAGGAAGTTATAGATTAAACTGCTTTAGTATATATATTTTTAAAGTTCATATAATACAGGATACATAATGTAGAACACAAGTTGAAAAGTGCTTATGACTTCGGTTTGTCTCTCCGTCTGTTCGTCTAGCAGTCTGTGCGCACTCTAACTCTCAAAAATATACTCGGATTGCCCTGAAATTTTTGGATGGTATTGACGTTTACCATCGCACGGTACCTATTTGTAATGAAGTTTGTAGCATGCTTTGTTCATTTACAGGGACAGCCAAAAGTTTTCCGTTATATTACGGCCTATGGGAAAAAGTCGTTTCAAATGATTTTTTATGATTTTACGCACGCTTTCAAACAGAATAAAATTTATATGCATTTATAAAGTGCACTAAAATATGCATTCTGTTGACTATGCGATGCAAAGAATAGTTATTGTTCATTTACAGGACTAAAAAAGGAATTCAAATACATAATGATATAGAGGTGGAGGGACGTGTTTGCGGCATACTTTAATTATGTTAATCTATTTCATATATAATGAAATTGATGTATGTCGCTAAGGTTTACATACTATAAATTATTTCATGTATAATACGAATAATACGTATATAGCATTTACAGGGACACACAAAATCTTTCAGGTACCATATTGTATCCGAAGTACTGTTCATTAGCTATGATTGCTGGAAATATATTTTTAATTATGATATGCACTTTTATGATTCACTATATTTATGCATAGTGTATGGTGTATATAAATGCTATAATTCCTATACAAGGCTACACAAAAGTATTCGTAAGGATTACTGGGTATGGGCGCAAATTGCTTAAAGATGTTTTTTTAAATGAGTTATGCTTTTATCGCTGAACTGCATTTAATTTACCAAGAAATATTTGTAGAATATAGATAAAATGTTATACAGGGTCACGTAAAGAATTGGATACATGGCCGTCTATATATTATAATTTCTGGAAATGTGATTTCAGCAGTTTTAATAGTGTCTTAGTTTGAATTAAATTTTAACTAAACAGTGGCGTGTAATAAAGATTTTAGGTAAACTACAGGGTTGTACAAAAGTATTCAAGTATGTTTCCATACATTAGTATAAATTGCTGAAAATGAATTTCAACCTGTTAGGCGTTTTCTTGCTAAACTAAATTTTCCCATTATATAGTATATATACACTTTAAAAAATGGGTACTCACAATTGAGTAAAAAGTACTCAATTTTAAATGCGTCACATGCACAAAATAGTACCGATCCAAATGTACTCAAAGTTGAGAAACACATGTACTCATTTTTTATTCCATGGCTGTGATCAAATATGAATCGTTATGTACTGCCCCCCCCCCAAACCCCCCCCCCCTAAAATGTAAAGAAAAAATGTACTGACATTTATTTCCCGTCCAAAGTTCTTAACAAGAAATGTTTAATTGATTATTTATTAAGAAAAATAGCAAAATTCTTAACAAGATACTCAAATCGAATATTTTTATGACAAGAACATTATTTCCAAGCAATTATTTTTAAAATACTGTGCATAATTTAATATTTACATTAATAAACATCATTTATGCCGCCATAAATGAAATGAACCATTACAGGGTACAAAACTATTTGTTTGTTTGGGTTTGATAACATGTGATGCTTCAAAATAGAGAAAGCATAGGTTCATTTTTGATCAAAAAATATTCAATTCAATATGAGTACGTCGGTTTGCTCATTTTTGAGTACTTCATTTTTTTCAGTGTATCAACCTACAGATCAAATAAGGGCAGTTCAAAAGAACAGGAAAACATATTTGGCTATGGACGGTAACTGCTGAAATTAGTGTTTCAAATGTTTTATGAATTTTCTAAAATGTTTACTTAGTTATCTTATTTACGTCATTTCCCTAAATTACGATGTCTTGTTAAAGTATTCAGAAAGTGTTGGAAAGTATATTTTAATCTATGCTTAACGCATGATTTTTCTTACTCTTTTTTTTTTTTTTTTTCTATTTCCCAGATCAGTCTTTTCCTATAAAACATACCAAATCTATTTAGCTCATATTCACAAAGTACAATATACACGGGAATAAAAAATTTAAATAAATATCGCTTATCATGCCGCTCTATAAATAATAGTTGTATTAATATCCGTTAGTTTCCATGTTCGTATTTAATAAAGCAATGACAAATCACAACAAATTAAAATACTTACACATTCTAAATATCAAGCATACAACTTAATAAAAAAATAAGTCAGTTGATAAGCATTGTTTTTTAAGTGGAAAAATGTAAAATGTTTTAGAAGAATAGGACTCCAAAGTAGCGATATTTTGCTAAAAAGTACGGTAAAAAGATAAGATTTTATATTTACAGCAAAATTTTATTTTAAAATTCATCGCTGTATTAATACTTAGAAATTTTTCCAGGGAGAATCATTCGCCTTATATACAATATTTCAAATGAAAATCAAATATCAAATTAATTGCTTAAAAGGCGCAAAGGCCAACATTGTGAAAAAGATTCCATGCCGGGACTCGAACCCGGGCGACCAATTTGTGACCAATTTGTGAAATATGTGTCATTTGTGACGAACTTGTCATAAACACTGTGATTTCAAATGAAAATCAAATTTCAAATTAATTGCTTAAAAGACGCAAATAGTGAAAAAGATTCCATGCTGGGACTCGGACACGGGCCATCAGTGTAGCACACTGACATTCTACCGACTAAACCACATGGAACGACGCCCAGCCCGTAAAATTTTTCACTATTACATGTTCGCAAGGCTACAAACGCAGCATAAGATGGAATATTTATCGTGAGCCACCGACATGGTGTAAACACGAAACTTAATTAAATCCAGCATCGATTGAAACTATATTAATAACTGGAAATTTTTCCAGGGAGAAACATTCGCCCTGCATACAACATTTCAAATTAAAATTGCCTTTTAAGCAATTAATTTGAAATTTGACTTGCATTTGAAATATTGTATGCAAGGCGAATGGTTCTCTCTGGAAAAATTTCCAAGTATTAATATAATTTCAATCAATGCTGGATTTAATTAAGTTTCGTGTTTGCATCATGTGGGTGGTTCACGCTAAATATTCCATCTTTTGCTGCGTTTGTAGCCTTGCCAACATGTAATAGTGAGAAATTTTCCAGCCTGGGTATCGTTCCATGTGATTTAGTCGGTAGAATGTCAGTGTGCTGTACTGATGGCCCGGGTTCGAGTCCCAGCATGGAATCTTTTTCACTATTTGCGTCTTTTAAGCAATTAATTTGAAATTTGATTTTCATTTGAAATCACAGTGTTTATGACAAGTTCGTCACAAATGACACATATTTCACAAATTGGTCACAATGTGACTTCAAAGCATTGTCACTTTCGTCACAGGTTCGTCACAAAATTAATGCCAAAATAGTCACAAATGACACACTTTTCACAAATTTGTCACATCGTGACTTCACAGAGTGGTCACAATGTGACGTCACAAACGTCCTCTAAAACGGCCATAACGACCTCGCATTCTAGTCACTGTGACGTCACATCGACGGTCACAAAATCACAGTGTGACTTCACAACGACGTCGCCGTGACGTCACCATGCCTTACGGGATACGTCAATGTTGCGCCAATTGTAACTGTCTTTTTATGTCAAGAACGATCAAAAACTTTAGTGCAATTCAAAATAGTCTTATTTCTTTTAAACTGGTGTAGTCAAGATTTTCAGAATATGTAATGAGTTGCATTTTTTGTTATTTTGATGTGAGTTATTTTTATTTATAATCTAAGAAGATACTTGCAAAAGCTTCTGTCTTTCTCTCCCTTTTTTTACATTATTTGATTTTCATGTAAAAAGCATAACCTATATAGCATAATTATTCTTAATCATAAAATTCAACAGAGAAAAGAAAATATATTTTGAAAAACTTATTTCGATTTTGAATAATTTATCTCCTAGCTATTAATAGAATAACCATTTTTAAAACGTTGAAAGTATTCATTCAAGTTATCTCTAAAAGAAACTCACAGACTTTTTAAAATATAAATTAAAACAGAAATTTATTTAATTTTCAAACTTTTAATTTAATTTCACTTTTTAAATTAAAATATAATTAAAATACAATAAAGTATTAATTAAACTACTTTACGACATCATTCATTAATTTATTAATTTTTAATTTAAATTTTTTTATAATAAAGCATCATTACTTTAATATTTTAAAAATTATGTTGGTTTTGAATATCTTATTGTTTGGCTATTAAAATAACTCATATTTCAAGATCTTACACAAGAAAAAAATAATAATAAAATGGAGAAGCGAAATTCAGATGGTGAAATGAATGTGATGGAATGAATTGTTAATGAAATTTAGGACTGTCAGGGTTCTCGCTGTCGCTCATCATTGCGCCAAATCACGACAAAATGTTTCATTTGGCGAGTGAACGCATGATTAGACTCGCCAAATTACGAGTGACAATTTTTGCTCATCTTTTTACTTTGTGTGTGTATCAGTACAGGCGACACTCTTATTTACATTACTGAGCGATTGATGCCACTTATCATGTTCAATCGTATCGTACAATTTACAAAATTTTATAAGATAACTAACCCAACACCAATTCAATTTAGCTTCAGCCAAAGCCACAGTAAGCAAAAATGTCAATTGAGTATTTTTTTAATGTGCCCAATGGGCAACAGTACTCTTTTGAAATAGCCTTTGAAGTATGGTATAGTATATTTTCAATGAAAAGTCGAAGAATTCTAAAAAAATAAAGTTTTTGACACATTTTGTTGTTTACATTTTGAATTTTTCAGAATTCATTGAATGTTATATATTGAAATCCTGAGTTAACTGGGATTGGAAGTCTTATTTCATAACATTTTATTGAGTTAAATCAGATTAAATTTTTTTCCTGGAGTGCTGCGCAACCCATTTAGAATACAGTTATTTTTTCTAGTATCTGTAGCGGATAATTAAATTTAGATGAATAACTGATTTATAAACAGTTTCAAAAACTTAAGTTATTTTAAAACATATCGAAAAAAAAAAGCAATTTAACAAATTACAACGACCATTTGGAAAATGATTTTTTCAAAGACTAAAATTTAAGACAAAGAATCGCACGGAGTTGATCATACATTACGTACGCCATGAATTAAAAATTAACATTCCTGGACCCATCATTTTAAAAGAAATTTCAGTTTTACAATTTTCGGTACTGTAAATTTTTAAACTTCAACGGAGCTGGTCATACATTACGTACGCCATGGATTAAACATTAATATTCGTGGACCAATTTTAAATGAAATTTCATTTTTAATCTTCTAAACATCCCACAATATTACTTTTTACACCTTCGTATGGAGAAAAAAAATGTACTTTTAAATGCAATTTGTTTGAAAGCTGTATCTCAATTTGTTTCTGAGCTATAATTTTTTTTTTTTTTTAGTTTTTATTACTTTTTTGTCATTTTGGCAACAGAAGTATCCATCTCTGTTGAAAGTAAAGGGAAAATACAGATTACTGTATACACCAATCAGAAAACGAATAAAATGCGGGATTCAACTAATAAAACGCTTGAGATATGTTTTTGATTTTCTACCCAGACCAAGGACAATAACCATTTTTCCAAATGGTTAGGGAAAAAAAATCCCTTTAAGTAAACCCCTTTAAGTCCCTTTGGCCACTTTTTATTCAAAAATTTCAGTTGAAATAAAGTAAAGCATCAATTATTTGGAAATCTAGATAGTTAGATGTACAAAAAATTCCGAATTATAAGTTAAAGAATCACGAAGAAAGCTATAGAATTCTCGTGCATATACAAAAGATAGCGAAATAAGAAAAATAAATAAAAGTACTGCCTAATTGCCAAATTTCATTTGGATACCAGAGTGATATAACAGTAACAAATACTTTTTGGTTTTAAAAGATACATTATGCCTCTTGTTAGTGCATAAATACTATCTGCAAATGAGACAAAATTTTGTGTTTTCCAATTGGCAATTTTCTTTGTCCCATTTTCGTAATCGAGGTGCTGTCTCTTCCATAATCAAATTTCCTGTCTGCCCTATAAGGTAGCATAAAAAATTCACACAAAATATTTTTTTCACGAAAATAAAAAAAAACGACGTTATTAAAGCAATATAGAGAAAAGTATATTATATCTCAAATGAAATCATGTATTTTATTCCATCTGATTATATCTTGATAATTTTAAATACCATGACACATTTCTCAGAATCTTTCACAATTACCAGATTATTAAAATGCCACAACAGAAATCGATTCTGGCAAAAAATAGTGCATTTTTGCGGCCGTTTCACAAAATTCCATTTATTAAAAAAACATTCTTTCATAAAATTTCTTTTAACGAAAGAGGTCCTTTCACAAAATCGGTCCCTTCGCAAAATTTATTTAAATATTCCTCTTCTCAGCTTTTAAAAAATTTGTTAGAATTTTAAATGTGTAATTTGCACAGAAAACAAGCTCACTAGAAAAGAAAACTTCACCAAGAAGACTTATAACAGTTTGAATATTTTAAATGCTTAGTTTGAATTTGAGTAACTGGGTTTCATCTTTCGTTACAAACATTTTATTTTCACGAAAATATAATAAATTTCACGAAAAAACCATTTTTTTCACAAATTGAAAACAATAAAAAAATATCTTGGATCGAAAACCCTCTGCACTATGTGTATCAAAATCATTTTCTAAATAAAGAAAGAAATAAAAAGTGAGATAAAGTCAGACAAATTCTATTTAATCCTTATAGTCCAGGCAATAGAGACCGTATAGAGGCTCTACTTAGCAAAATTCATGGTAGTTCTGGAAAAAGGCTTACTATATGTTTTTTGGGTCGCTGAATCCGAATTTTTAACTTCCCACCAAAATTTCCACCGGCAATCCCTCCAAATTTTGGTAAAATGCCCCCAAAAAGGTTTTTATTCAAAAAATCTCATAATCTCAAATATAATATATCATAAATCTCAAATATATCAAAAATTTTTATTGCTTTAGGGGAAAAGTATCTAGAAATTCAGAAAGTAGACAAAATTTGCATCAAATTAGATATACGACATTATGACTTAGGATGAAGGGGAAGGGGGATCTGCCTCGGAACATGCGCCGCGGTGCTGCGTGGACTAAGTTGCGCATTTCCGCTTATAGTCCAGAGGAACTGTACATTTTGCTTTGCAAAAGGTCGGGTAAAAGATTTTTTTTTCTAAATTGTTTATAATGACAGCAACATGAAAAAACCAAGTTTTCTAACAAAATTTCTTAAGGCTAAATTTTCAGTGGCCGAAAAACAACAAAATTTTGGGACATTTTTTGATTTTTTGGAAATATCTCGAGACTCGTTGCCGTAGCATATTATTTGTCCATTATAATATTAAAGAAGATAAAATTCTCTACAACTTTCATATTTACAACTTTTTTATACACTCAATAGCAAGCGCAGTATGCTATTTCAAAAATAGGACAATTATTTCAATTTTCTTAAAAACCGTGAAAAACATAGTTTTGCCAAGATTATTCAAATGTTCCTCGCGGATTAAATTGTGTATATCGACTTCTAAAAATTTGTAGCAGTAAATTATCGATTATTTGTACACTCACGTCTTTATTTTCATCTCAACAGACATTTTATATTCAATAAATTTATATAATTTTAAAAGTAGGGCAGAGTATAAGATGAATGAGACAATTTTCATTAGACAGTAACTTTAAGTATATACAATGTTAACTTCAAAGCATTTTGTTTAAAAGAATTTTTCATTATATAGTAACTTATTGGCACGATAGTTTCTGTTAAAAAAGATTTCTTGCTTAATTTTAATAAATTTTATAATTTTTATAATGCATACATATTTTTCCAGGTATCAATGAAATAGGTGGGTCATTTTCAAAATCGTTCCATGTTTTGGAATAACAAAATCAAATTTTTAGAAATAATCAGAAAGTTTTAATTGTTTGTAAATAATTACCTTACCTCATAAACATTAATATACAAGCATCAGTAGAGACCAAATTACTAATTTAATATTTGAAAACTAATTTTTAAATTTTAATGCACTTGGTATAATCACATAAGTGAACACGGTAATGACAAATTAAGTAAAATATTTTTACTTTTCCCCATGCATAAATGGCAGCCATTATATCTCCTGGCCCGTACAATGATTTTCTATTTCTCATATAATGAAAGCAGATTAAGAAATAAAAATCCATTTAATTATCAATTAGGGTACGGTAATGACTTAAAAAAGAATACTCATCAAAACATTCAAAGTCTTTGCTTGTTTTATTGAAACTATAAAACTACTTACTCTATTCACCTAAACCTGGTAACAAGTTGATTTTAAGGAGTACATTTGCCTTAATAAAAAGTCATGTGCTGTCCTCTAAAAAACTCCGGAGGAACTTTTTGTCAGAAGCATGGCAATGACACTCTTTCTTGGGACACGGTTTAAAAAAATTATTAAGAATTATAGATAAGTTTAATTAATGAAAATAAATATTTTTTTAATTAGTAGCATCTTAATAAATAAAAAAATTATAACCGTCTGTTTTAAATAGACCTTTGTCAAATCTTTACCTAATAAATTGCTTGTTGGGACAACCTACGGTAATGATATTTTGACTACAAAAGAATATATTTCTTATTTTTAAATTTTTTATAAATAATAATATATCTGTAAATTATCATTAAAAAATATGATAGTTAAAATTCAATAATTAAAATTATGATATTTAACTATTTTTCTGTGTAAATGTGAAAAAACAGTAAAACATGAGACTTTTTTTGAAAATCACCCAGGTATGAAAATTTGCGAAAAACATATTTTATTCCCCACTACAATGGTATATTTTATTTACCAATTATTGATAACATATGTTTTAATGTTTTGCTGTTTTAAAGATAGCAAACATTGAATTGTCGTTCCATATAAAAGGGGGGAGGGGACTCAAAAGATAAATATATTTTATGAAAGAAATACTTTTACCTTATAAAATAGCTACAATAAAAATGACACCAGATTATTTCACTAACTAATGTTATGCGTTTATATCTTGTAAAATTTATAAATTCTGTTAATAAAATATTTGAGATCGTTAGTTTTATCAAAAATATTTAAAATATTAGTTTTAAAATATATTGTCGATTTTTTTCCACTTATATCAATAAATATAACAAGAGATTATATCATTTTAGCATGCAAAAATATGTAAAACTTTAAGATTATCTATTAATTGCTTTAAAGCTCAAACATGATACTTTAAATTTCAGAACGGGTTCCAAACAGTTTTCCAAAAATGAAAGTGTCCGAATATATTAAAATAAAAAAAAAAGCAACCAAACCCGAAAAAGTACAAAAACACAACATTAGATATTGATCTCAGGTATCCCATGAAAAAAAAAAAAAAAAAAAAAAATATTTAAAAGTAACAAAATGCGAGCGAGATATTTGTCAAGAACGCTCCCATAGGTTTAATGTTACCTTGCGAATGTCTTCGTGTGACTAATTTAGTCCTATAATTCATATAACTGTGACTTTAAACGCCTCAATACGACAACTACCGTAAAATCTTTATATACGGAATTCGGTCTTTAAAGAAAAGTATATATTTTTTCAAGAGAAAGAATATGAACAATTATACCTGCTAAGATGGAAACCGGTTTAAAGCATAATATATTTCGGTTCCTTTCGGTACGGTTTTCAAGGTTTTAAAGAATCAATATTTGGCAAAGCTGATTACGTAGTTCAGCATTACGTATTTAATGCTTACACACTTAAAATTTTCAAGATCCGTCTATTAGAGATTTATTAAAATTCCCCTGGTAAATTTTCTTTTTAAAAGGGGGAGGGGGCGCCAAAATCCATGTTTGCACGGGTGCAAAAAAGGCTAGTTTTAGTCCTGAAACACATAATTTTCTGCTACTAATGACTAATTCTGCTACTACTTGACATACACGATTAAATCCGTGGGACACATTTTTATAATCGGGACAGAACTGCGTTTTTCACGGTTTTTAAGAAAATTGAAAAAAATTGTCCTATTTTTGAAATGGCGTACTGCGCTTGCTATTGAGTGTATAAAAAAGTTGTAAATATGAAAGTTGTAGAGAATTTTATCTTCTTTAATATTGTAGTTGACAAATAACATGCTACGGCAACGGGTCTCGAGATATTAAAAAAAAAAAAAAAAAGTTCCAAAATTTTCTTGTTTTTTGGCCACAGAAAATTTAGCCTTAAGAAATTTTGTTAGAAAACTTGGTTTTTCCATGTTGGCATTATTATAAACAATTCAGAAAAAAAAATCTTTTACCCGACCTTTTGCAAGGTAACCCACTTTTTTTGGTACATTTCCCCTGCACTATTAACCACTCACACGTTTACATTCGCCCTCCCATCTCCCCTCCGAACTTTCTCTATAAGGTTTACTTTAAGTTTTTTGGGTCGCTGAATCGGAATTTTTAACTTACCCCCAAAATTACCCCCCCCCCAAACCCCTCCAAAATAGTTGTTTTTAAATTAAATTGTGTATTGTTTTAGGGGAAAACTATGTAGAAATTCAGAAAGCAGACAAAATTTGCAACAAATAGGATATATGACATTACGACGTAGGATGAACGGGGAGGGAGAGGGCTGCCTCTGAACATACACTGCGGAGCTATGTGCACTAAGTTATGCAAGTCCAGGTAATAGGGATTTTGCCTGGCAAAATTAATGCTAGTTCTGAATTTCGGCTCACTTTATGTTTTTTGAGTCGCTGAATCCAAATTTGTAACTTCTCAACAAAATTTCCCCCTGCAAACCTCCAAAAAATTGATTTTTTGAAAAAATTTGGTTTTTGAGAACAGCGCGCGGGGAATGTTCCGAGGCAGTTGCAAATTTTGTCTACTTTCTGAATTTCTACATAGTTTTCCCCTAAAACAATAAAAAATTTAATCTAAAAACAACTATTTTGCGGTGATTTCGGGGAGGGGAAATTTTGGGGGTAAGTTAAAAATTCGGATTCAGCGACCCAAAAAACTTAAAGTAAACCTTATAGAGAAAGTTTGGAGGGGAGATGGGAGGGCGAATGTAAACGTGTGAGTGGTTAAGTGGAATTGCACAACTTAGTCCACGCAGCACCGCGGCGCATGTTCCGAGGCATATCCCCCCTTCCCCTTCATCCTAAGTCATAATGTCATATATCTAATTTGTTGCAAATTTTGTCTACTTTCTAAATTTACATCTTTCTACATAGTTTTCCCCTAAAATAATAAAAAATTGATTTTTTTAATAAAAACCTTTTTGGGGGGGCATTTTACCAAACATTTGGTGGGTTGTCGGGGAAAATTTTGGTGGGAAGTTACAAATTCGGATTCAGCGACCCAAAAAACATAAAGTAAGCCAATTTCCAGAACTATCATTAATTTTGCCAGGTAAAATCCCCTATTGCCTGGACTATTATACGAGCGCAATTAATCTCAGAGACTGAGAGAGAGTCGAGGGATATTTTTTATTTCGTTCATCAGTTTTTCCTAAGTATTTATCATTCGTAATATATTTCGCATCAGTAAACAAGCTCTGTTAGTTTGAATGAAATTAACGTTTCAAAATTATATATCTGTTATGAAAACTACCAGCATTGCATCTTTAAGCTAGTAAATTAGCACGACATCCGCGCTTATATATATATATATATATATATATATATATATATATATATATATATATATATAAAAGAGTATAAATTGAAATTATGTAAATGAGCAGCCCATGCTTATTAAAAAACAAAAAAAAAAAAAAAAAAAAAAAAAAAAACAAAAAAAAAAAAAAAAAAACAGACGGAATTTAAAATAATGTAGTATTTAATTTCTTGTAATGATAAAACGGAAACATTAAAACTGATGCTGGATTTCATTCAACACAGTGCATTCTGAATTTATTCAAGAACACGATTTGGTATTTGATAGGAAATTAAGTAGCGTTACTAAAGTTTTTTATACTTTCTTTTTGGTAGAATGTGTAAGTTCGATAGCTAGTTGATAAAAAAAAATATATATAATAATAAAATATTTTATCTGTATGTAAAAGTTATAAATATGAGGTATGATTTCATTATATGATTTAAAAAAATGAAAATAATTTCAATTATAAAGAAAAAGAAAAAAAGTCATTCTAAAATTAGCGCTGAAAAAGTATGATTATCTCTGCAGAAAAAGTGAGGAAGGAAAAAAATTATCTCCTGAAATTTGGAGTAAAACGCTTCTTTGAGTTCAAATCAAATAAAGAAAAGAAGTGTTGCTACGCAAAATGGAGAAAGAAGAAAGAAGAAACGGCAATGGAAGAATTGAAAATTCTTTTGAAATCGAAACAAAAACATCAAAGATATATCTGTATTCAGATTTTTTTTCTGATTTTTGCAAAGTCACATAGCTTTTTGATGTTCTAACAAAAAAATGCTGAAATTTAAAAATTGTAAAAGATATTCAAACTTTTGTGCAACTTACTTTCTGCCTTAAAAAATATGTTTTAGGGGGTTTTTTTCTTACTTTTTTCTTTTTTAATTTTATCCCGTACAAGTATCTATAATAATAATGGAAATACCAAGAATACAAAGAAATCCTTTATTAATTTATAATTTTCGTATAAACAACTTTTTCTACTAACTCATTGATTGGCTTACTAACCTTCCATCGTAGAACCCTTGTTTTAACGGTCATCATTATTACAGTCATTATTATAACCGTTACTGCCACATAAATTATGAAAAGAATTTCAGTCAAGTAAAAAAAAACTCATGCCAGACGATTATGAAAATTTTTTAAGACTTTTCAAATAAAAGGGTTTAAAAAGTAATAATTAGGAATTTTATGAGAAGTTTTTAATTTAGTTTACCGGAACAATGTAATGGTGTTAAGAAAGAATGAACAGCATTAAATATCACAAATGTGCGTATACAAATGGTGCATACAGCTGTTTCAAAGCTTCTGAAACTCCATCATCAGTGCGAAAACTAAAGATTAAAATATGCTCAACGCTTTTTCGACGCTCACCGTTGACGACGAACTGTAAGGTGCGTCTCTCTGACTCGCTATTTTTCAATCTTTAATTTTCGCTCTGATGATGGAGCTTCAGAAGCTTCGAAACAGCTGTATGCACCTTTTGTATACATATATTTCTGGTATTTAACGTTGTTCATTCTTTCTTAATGTATTGGCACAAAGTACAACCTTCCCCTCTTTACGCAATGGTATTTCCTTACGAAATTGAAATGTATGTTCATTCATGTAAAAATAGAAGCAGACACTGGTTCTTCTTCTTTGCCGAGGATTTGCTCAATTCCAAGATTTATGTGCGTGCTGGACATGTGGTCATGAAGTATTATAATGTTAATAATAAAAGTAGAAATATGATATTATTATTCTAATATTAATTAGTAACTAATAGTACATTGCCATAGCGATGAAAGATTAGTTAAAAATCCTTCTCAAACGAATTTCCAATTAGATAGGATAAGTACAAAACCCCTTGTGCTACAATGAATATAATATGTGTAAAGAACAACGAAAAGAAAAATACCGGTTAGTATTCTAGAAGTTAATTTTATTTCAAAGATGTATAGAAAAGGAGTCCCTTTAGATCAAAATAGAAAAAAAGAGAGAGATAGAAAGAGGGTGAAAAACAGCAGCTGCAAATATATTTTGCTGCGCTGATTCTCAAGGCTCATTTCATTTTACCCTAAAAGAAAGAGGCTCTTTATGAAGCCCTCAAACAGCTTCAAGATCATTATCTAGCTGCAAGCTTAATTCAGCTGATTTATTGTTTTGCTTTACATTGGTTATTAATATCGCGTATATTTTTAACAAAAGAATAAATATAAATTGAAAATCCATGCACATATAAGACAATGAAATTTTTCATTCATAATTTTTCAAAAACCCTTCCTAAATTAAAAAAAAAAAAAAAAACTCATGGACGCCCACAGAACAAAATACAGAAAGAACCAGGATTTTGGAATAGATGTGCTTGTTGTCCGTTGCCAAGACCACCTTTTATAATGGAGAATATTAACATGAAGTACTATAAAATATGAATATTTTGCCAGAACTCTACGTGAAATACAATTTTAAAACATATAACATAAATATTAATACAAATAGTTAATTAATAATAAAATTTAAAAATAAATTTCTAACGTCTTTAAAAGAAATGAAGGTTGAAATTTTATTATCATTTTTATCTGCCGTGTGGTATCCTTTGTAACCCCCTTTCCCCTATTCTATGCTTAAACGTAAATTAAAAACAGAAAATTAATTGTATTTCATGGGGGAGGGGATTCACGGGAGACAGACCCCTCCATTCTTCCCTCCTGAAGAAATATCCGTTAGTTTTTTTTCCTTGGTATTATTTAGAGTGCAGTTTAGTATGTAGTTTAGTGCGTAGTTTAGTACTTGTATGTTCTCTTAGTTAGTGTGTATAGTATGTAGTTTGTGCGTAGTTTAGTATGTTCTCTTAGTGTGTATAGTAATGTAGTTTAGTGCGTAGTTTAGTATGTTCTCTTAGTGTGTATAGTAATGCAGTTTAGTGCGTAGTTTAGTATGTTCTCATAGTGTGTAGTCTATAGTATAGCTCAATTATTTAAAATCCTTTAGGAAGAATAAATTTTCTTATTTTATTTTTCAAAATCATGACAGAAAAAGAAAATTTAGTTAAATAAATCTTAAAATCCAGCGACGGGCAACTGCTTTCCTTGCGGGCGCCCGTGGCAAAAATTCTGACTGTGCCATTTACTAACACTATAATATTAATAATATAGACATATGTATTTCCCAATGTACTATTTTTGTGTGATAACATTGACCAAAGAATTTTTCAACACTTTTTGCTAAGAAGCATTGCTTTTTCTTATTTATTTAGATTTAATATTCCTCAAGATACGGAAGAGAAAAAAAATTTCAACTACAGGCAGCTGGAAGAAGCTTTGAAGAATTTTGATTCCAATGATATTTACACTTACGATCACTTCAAAGAAAATCATGTCAAAGACTCCAGAATGTCTTCGGAACAAGCACACTCCGTTCTGCAAGGCGGATTTCCGGGATATGGTATGTTGGTGTCAGTATATTATTATGGTGTTGTAATTCAGTTTATTATATTTCTTTTTCATTTCTTCTTTTTCTTTTTCACGGTAGAAGCACCATTTGTGAAAAATGTAGCTGAAGGATGCTTAGGACTTTTCATGCAAAAGGAAAATCTCTGTAAAATAATCTTATATTTAAAACATTAGTACTTTTTAGTTTCTTAACTCCATTACTCCTTTAAGTTTTATTTCACGTTTTTTTCCATGCATAATATATTAGTATATAAATACATAAATACAGACAATTTAGTTAAAAATTTTAAAAGCACATAAATTAAAAAAAAAAAGTTAACATTAAACGTTTTGGTCCTGTTTAAAGGCCCTCGTCAGTAATGTAAAAAACACGAATTCGCGATTTTTTTTTTTTTTTTTTTTTTTTTTTTTTTTTTTTTTAGACCATCAAAAAGTATATTCAGTAGAATTAAGTATGGATTTTGTAATAAAATGAAAACAAAATTTTTAAAGAACATAGATATGAAGAATTTCGTAATTTTAGCACGATTTTCGTATAGATATTAGCTTTTTTTTTTTTTTGCTTTTTTTTTTTTTTTTTGCTTTTTTTTTTTTTTTTTTTTTTTTTTTTTCAACAAGTTCAACAAGTTTATTAAAAAATAAATTCCTAAAGTTATGAAATATACCTCCTGTGAAAAAAAAAAAGAAAAACTATGTAAAAATATTAAAAATTGAAAAAGGAGATTTTTTTAAATTTCTTAATTAAAAAAAAAATAATAACGTTAAACGTTTCGGACATGTTTAAAGTCCCTAATCAGTAATGTAAATAAACACGAATTCGCGTTTTTTTATTTTATTTTATTTTATTTTATTACACAATTAAAAAGTATATTCAGTAGAATTAAGTATGGATTTTGAAATAAAATTAAAACAAAATTTTCAAAGAACATAAATATGAAGAATTTCGTATTTTTCGCTCACTTTTCGCATAGATATTAGTATTTTATTTTTTTCCCTTATAAACTAATAAATTCAAAAAGTGTATTAAAAAATAAATTCCTAAAGTTATTGAATATACCTCCCGTGAAAACAAACAAAAAAAAAACTATGTAAAAATATTAAAAATTTAAAAGGGAAATTCTTTTTTTTTATTTCTTAATTGAAAAGAAAAAAAAAATGTTAATTTTTTTTCAAAATCTAGCCATGGTATTATATTTTTGTTTCGAAAATTCTTTTGTTTAACGATTTCATTTTATGATATCTAAAGAAAGTACAGAAAAAAATAGCATAAGTAAAAAAAGAAGAAAAATTTCAATGGCTGCCGAGACCCTATATAACATTATAAATACTTTTACGCTAATTACCTTGATTAATTTCTATCATATTTTGAACGAAAATTGTTTAAGGTTATTGTTTGTTCTCATTTATTTATTTTCTAATGCAATTTAAAGTATTTTGTTATAAGTAAAATGTATGAAAATGGAAATTACATTGACAAATGATATGCATTTTATTAGTTTCATTTTAAAAAAGAGAGATATTTGGACACAAATGACATTCTGGAAGTATTTGCATTCATAAAATCGAAAAAAAAAAATGTATAATTAATTATAAATCATGTTTATCCTACGCCTCCTGTATTTTATCCTTGAAATTTAATGAAACATTGAAGCCTCGCGTGGTCTTCTCTGGAGGTGTATATTTATAAATAAACTTTCTTCTGAGTATTTTTCGACCGAAAATAGCTTTTCATCTCTGTGGAAGTGCTATTATTTTCTAACCCTTTCCTTATTTTCATATTCATTGAAATGGTGTTTTCTTAACTACTAGCTGACCCGCCCAGCGTTGCCCGGGCCCGTAATAATATTATTAAATGAATCTGAAATTTTTATCGCAGATCCGTACAGAGGGGGCGGGTGGAGACGGTGCAAATTACCAGGGCCCGACTCTTGTTCAGTTCCAAAGTTGTGTAAAGTCAAAAGTTAAGATTTCTAATTTTTATATGTCTCTTACTTTAAATTTTTTTATTCTAAATTAACTGATGAATTTAATTAAAATGTAATTATATTTTCAAAAATTTAATTTTTTATTTAAAATCTTTATATGAAAAAGCAATTACAAAAACAACATAAAGTGTAATGCTGAAAAAGAAATAATAAAATTGTAAGCAAATATTACTATATAGATTTTTAAGAAAAGTACCATCCAGCAAATTTATTTTATAATAGAGTAAAGCCTGTTTATAACGGAATCCTGCAATAAACGAAAAAAAAATTCCAGTTCTCCCCCCCCCCAAAAAAAAAAAATAAAATGCTATTATGCGTTGTTCAATTTAATAACCTGCATAAAACGGAATTTATCACTGGTCGTTTTCGTTTCCGTCTAAGCAAGTTTTATTGTATCTTACTCTTGGGAGGGCCCGAACCTGAAATTCGTATTGCAGGTCCGTACAAAATTACTTTTTACATCATGACAACATTTTGTAAACTTCTTGCTGCTGTTTAATTCGCATTTTCAATACAGTGCTTTGCATAAATTACACGTTTCACCCACAGTTATGCATGCCCCGGAACGTTTAAATCAGTAATTTGGATTTCAGTAGCAACTCGTGCATGCTACAGTTATTAAGCCTATTTTGCCGATCGCTTAACGGCATTCTCGACAATTCTATTTGGATTTCGAATCTATTTCGATTCGACTCGAATTTGGCTTCTTCTTCACTTTCAAGCATTCACCGAGATTTTTTACGGGCATTTCAAATGATATTTCGAAGCTAGATAATTGCAGCGAAAGATATTGCACCGAAAACGCGAAACGTAAACAATAACAAACCCGATCGCCCTAAATCCTGCCAAGGACTCTTACACAATAACCAATCAGATGCGTCTCTCGGGCGTTGCCATTAAACAATAACAAATAATCGCGATTTCTGTGCCACGTACGTTAGCGTAATATATATATAGATTTTTGAACTGACACCCTTTTTCCACAAGTACAGTCGTGGAAAAAAAAAAGTAAACACCCCTTACTAACTTCTCAACAAATTATCGTAGAAGAAAGTTACTGGTACCGAACGATTGGAAATAAAGTCTACTTTTAAATGATCTATATAAAATTTGTTTAAGGGGCCATCTACATATTAAAACGAACCATAACTTTGCTTTTTTTCACTAGCAGTACACAATTCTGGCAGCATAAATGAACTCTACACCTTTCAATTAGCCTATAAACAATTTTTTATGTAATTCGTGCCATAAGTTTCCGAGAAATTAATTATTTTAAGACAAGCATATTTTAAGGGCTGTATCCAAATTGAAATTCCGAACTCGAATGTTAACCGAGAGAGCCGCCTTCTTGATCAAGGCACGTTTAAGCGTCAATAAAACCTGTTTGATTACAGGATAGCAGAATAAATTTCAAAAATTTACTCACTTCTATCATAGACGGCCCCTTAAACCATCATTTTGCCGTTTTTTAAGCATAATTTGAAAACTACTTGGAAGAAAAATGTGAAATTTTGGATTTCCATAAAGCAGGACTTAATAAATCTAAATCCATCAAAAAAATTGCTTGTTGCAATTCATAATTTTTTCGAATATTAATTTCATAATTCATAATTCATATCATAAAATTATAAAAATTGCAAATTCAACGTATTTAAGTTTGGGTATATTAGTATTATTGCTACACAAAAAATTAGCTCATTAGGAGAATAATTTCAGGAGATATAAATAAAAATATGAAAATGTAATTTAACATTAGAAGTACTGAATTTTGAATGTCTATAATTCAAAAACTTATCATTCGAATGACTTGAAATTTGGTTTCTAGGCATATTTTGAACCGAAGATTTGAAATATCTCGTTAAATTTGGGTACTGCCATTGAAAAAAAATGAAGTTTGGATTCGTTTTAATATGTATATGGCCCCCTAAGCAAATTTTATACACACCATTTAAAAGTAGACTTTATTTCCAATCGTCCGGTACCAGTCACTTTCGTCTACGATAATTTGTTGAGGAGTTAGTAGGGGGTGTTTACTTTTTTTTCCCACGACTGTACATCATGATAGATTTTTTCTGTTTGAAGATTATGACTGTGACTTTGCATATGTAGTAAAGTGTTCAAGAGTGTTTCGTCATCCAATAATAGGGTTTAGTAAATTGTGAATTATGGGGCATATAAATTATTTATTTATTTATTACTTTCTTCTATCTTTAGAAGAAGAAAGTACAGTAGAACCTCGATTATCCGAAGTAATTGGGACCGACCATCTTTCGGAAAATCGAAATTTTCGGATAATCGAGAATGTGTCACTTTTAAGATTAAGGAGAAATATATGCAATATTTCTTATTATGGTAACAAGTGCTTAATAAAAATAAAGCAATAGAGAAACTGAAACAAGAATAAATTACCTGAATTTTAATTTTGAAATTAAGTTACCTTTTACATATAACACAAGGGTTTGAAAAAATGTTTTGTTTGTCGCAGTTACGATTGCCTTTGCTTTGAAGCTCTATCACGGAGTTTTTTAATATTATTAGTTTACCAATATTACAGTCTTTCTGCTTCTCCAGCCATGCCAAACCTTTTCCAAAACATTCAAAAGCTTCAGAATTGCTAATTTGTTCGTTTTCTTCGTTCCACTCCGCAGCTTACAAGAGCTCAAGTTAAATTCAAAGGAACTCTCAGAAAAAGGGTAGAAAATATTTATATGTACTCGTAGTTCGGAAAGGACCGCTTGCACACAAGGAATATGATAGCCAAAAAAAAAAAAGCCTTGCAAAATCGATTTTGAATACAAGGAATGTGATAATAAAATTAAAAAAAAAAAAGCTTTAAGAAGGGATACAGGTTAACAGAGAGTTTCGGTTAAAAGAGTTTTGGATAAAAGAGGTTCTACTGTATTTCATTCGTGAAAGTTTAGACTTCCGGTTTTTGATGGATTTATACGTTTTAGAAGGTCTTAAATACGACTTGACTATTTTTTAGAAAATGTCTGACTGCGTGTGTCACTCTGCGTGCCTGTTTGGTTGTATATATGTGACACAAATCTGCTCCAGCTCAAGAACAAATGCACGGAATTTAATCAAACTTCAGAATCAGTTAGATCTTGACATAAATTAGTCCTGATTAAGTTTGGGTGTAAATCGCCCAACAAGTAGCTCTGCTATGCTATCTTTTTCACGATTCCATGATAGCTATATCTCAAGAACAAATGCACAGAATTTCATCAAACTTCATGTTCTGTTAGACATTGATATACATAGAAGATGATTAGGTTTATTTGTAAATCGCCCAACTAGTGATGCTCCTATGCTGCATTTTTCATGATTTTCACATCTTAAGAACTAATACACGGAATTTAATTAAGCTTCAGGTTTCGTTAGACTTTGATATAAATAGATGCTGATTAAGTTTGGTGTAAATCCATCAACAGATGCTCCTGCTATACTCTTGTTTTTCGCAATAGCTATATCTCAAGAACGATTAGATTGTCCTTTGATTTTGGTTGCAGACGATTGGATTATGTAGAAGAAAGTTTTGTGAAGGCCACAGCATACTGTTTACTTTCTTCTATCTTTACAAGAAGAAAGTATTGGATGCGTGAAAATTTTCGACTTTCAGTTTTCGACGGATTTATACCTTTAGAAGGTCCTGAACACAATTTGACTGTTTTTAGAAACTGTCTGTCTGCGACTCTGTCTGTCTGTCTGTGGCCAAAATTTTTGGACGCTCTATCTCAAGAGCTAATGCATGGATTTTCTTCTAACTTCAGATTGAGTTAGACGTTCACACAAGTTGTTGCTCTTTAGGATTCGGTGTAAATCGCCCAACATGTAACACTGCTATGCTGCATTTTCCCCGATTTCTGCAATACTTCTGTCTCAAGAACTAATGCACGGATTTCCATCAAACTTCAGATTCAGTTAGACGTTGACATAAGTTGTTGCTGATTATGTTTTGGTTTAAATCGCCCAATAGGTGGCGCAGCTATGCTGCATTTTTCATGATTTACACCATTTTAGCGATAGTCATATGTCAAGAACTAATGCACATAATTTCATCAAACTGCACATTCTGTTAGACCTTGACATAAGTTGGTGCTGATTAGGTTTTCGTGTAAATCATACAACAGGTGGCGCTGCTATGCTGCCTTTTTTACAATTTTCGGTATAGCTATGCCTCTATCTCAAAAACTAATACACGGAATTGAATCAAACGTCAGATTCTGTTACACTTTCACACAAATAGATACTTATTAGGCCTAGGTGTACACTGCACAACATGTGTTGCTTTTATGGTCTTTGGGTTGGGACTTTTTGTTGCAGACATCTGAGAGGGTGGGTGTCGAAATTCAATGATTTATTTGAAAAACGCTATGCTTATACCTTCTTTTTAAATGCACACAATTCAACGAAGCTGTACCTTTGGAATCCTCATTTACGCGGGACACCTGGCAACATTAAATTCAGTTGAAGCTTGTCAGCTTTAGACGAATTTAAAGTATATTTTTATTTAATTTTACAGTTTATAAAGATTTCATTGCAACGATCAAAATGCTAGTTATTTTTCTCTCTTTCAAAGAGTATGTTATGCATGTTAAAATAATTAAACTTCGCCCGTTCTCATTCTGCACAATGATTTCTAGGAACGGTGTGTTAGGTGTTATTTATGATGGCCGATTATCTTCACGAGGGATATAGGACCAATAGGGAATGCCTTTTGTGGGGGTCTTTCTAAGCGAACTCAGCCCGTATTTAGGCAAGGTTTCGTAAGGTTCGAAGAAAACCGCGAAAACTCCGAACGGTTAGACCGACGGGGCGATTGGGGTTGAGCCCAGCGCCTCCCGTCTACCAGCTTTGAGAGCAGAACCTCTCAGCCACAGGTGGCACAATTCCTGGGAACGAATTAGTAGCATTAGTAGAAGGAGACTCCTGTATTGTGAATTTCCGAGTTGGAGATCTTTCCTTCATGTATACACTGACGCAAAATAGATTAATACACTTAAGCAAGTTTATAAATCTTTAAACCGTTTTTAAATAGCGTCTTTATTCAACATTTAAAATACACTCAGGTGCGTGCAATTATACAAAAAAAATTTTCGCTTTATTTAACTGCGGACAAAAATTACAAATTCTGTGGATATAAGCGAGGTGATATTGAATTCTGTGATTTAAAAAACTAAATAGATTATTTTCCTTGTCGTTACTAGTGGCGCAAAACTCCCTGGAAATTACGATGAGACTTGCACTAGATATATTAATGATTATCTTTTCTGAATAAATAAATCAATAATAAATGTTTAATGGTATAGATTTTTTAAAGTTGTAGTATAGTTAAAATTTGATGTAGAAAAATTATTGAAACACTTTTTCTTTATTTACATAATATTGAATTTCATAATAAGATTGTGATTTGTGAAGAAATGATAAAATACAGATTTAATTATCAAGGAAATAATGGGTTATTGATGTTACCAAAGAAGTCGCTACCAATCCCCACATAGAGTGAAACCCCCAGTTATTGACGCCTAACCAGTAACTGACACTTCAGCAGAAATCTAACTCTAATAGTAAGCATTTTCTTGTAAAATTTTGCAAAGTAATGTCATCAAATGGCAACTCAGACGCATATTTTTTTTTATTTTGACGTCAATTTATCAAGAATGTATTCAGTGAGGAAAGAACTTTTGAGAAAAAAAAAATGCCATTTTGAAGCAACCATCTTAATTCTAAAATTAAGATAGTGTTTTTTAAACTATATTTTTAATGCAACCATCCTAAACTTTTTCTTACACTTATACTTGTAGAAATTAGTTAAAAGATGCTTATAATACATTAAAGCTATGATTTAGAGTTTATAACTATTTAATTTAGTTTAATGAGGGGATGCCAGATATTGGTTCCTTGAATTTCATTTCACTAGTCACCAACAGAGGTATTAATTAATGGTAATATTAAAGAAAGTTGAAATCTGTTATTTGAACTGTTTAAAAAACACAATAATAAATTAAATTTATCTTGTAGTCAGCTCCTTTAAATTTAATTTGTTCTACCAGTGGCTTGATAGCACTTGTCAGTTACTGTTTCATAAATGTCAGTTATTGGATAATGATA
Source organism: Maratus speciosus (assembly GCA_963932465.1). Taxonomy (NCBI): domain Eukaryota; kingdom Metazoa; phylum Arthropoda; class Arachnida; order Araneae; family Salticidae; genus Maratus; species Maratus speciosus. The sequence goes on from OZ010791.1 coordinate 464,676,196, forward strand.
ATTTAAAACATGAAAAAAGGGACAGATGCATCTGTAGTATGACATTATATACAAATAAGATTTAAGTAGTTTGTTTTTATAATAAATACTGAAGTATTTTTAAAGCATAAATTCTTTGAAATATAAAATAACTTTTCTTTTTTAAATCTTTGCAAATAAAGTGTCAGGCACTGGTTCACTTTGAGTCAGTTATTGGGTTGTTGAAATAACGTTGGTGTCAGTTACTGGAGTTATTCACCCTATTTATGGAAAAAAAAATTTTTTTCAATAATACAATGTATAATTTTTAAGGATTTTGTCAACAGTATTTTTTTAATGTATCACTAATAAACTTTCAACAAGGAAAAATCCTTAAGGTGTCAGTTACTGAAGGTTTCCACCTGTTATCTTTTTTTTTTTTTTTTTTTTTTTGTTATTTACAGAATTAATTATAGTTTTTAAAAATAACTATGTATTTAAATTACATAGTAAGCCCCGAAAAGTCTTTTAAAAACTTTAAAACATGGTAGAACCACAATAAACGATTTTCATGTTAAAAAACATCAGGGTCTTAGCTTTTCATTTATTTAGTCAAAAAACACAGGGTGTCTCACTTCAATCTAAACCCCGACTTTTGTTTACAAGGAAATAAAATGAGAATAGTTAAGGAAATTTTCTACAGATTTATCTTACATTGTGAGGAAAGTGATGATAATAATTAAAGTAAAAGAGGTGGAAACAGCTACCATTCGCATCGATGTAGAGGTGAACTAAACTCTCCATATTTTTTAATGTCGTTGACATGGGCATAGTGAAAGTGACAAAACTTAAGGCTGTTCTCACATCCAAAAGGGCAACTTCCTGACATAAGTTTTAATTTATTTTTGTTCGAAAATGCATGAAACTAGCTGGTGTTGTTGTTCAGAAACTATGTCATCGAGCTGTTTTTTCCATTTTTTTGCAAACGCAATAGATCTTTGAGAAAATAATGTCAAAGTGGACCTTTTGAACCGAATTTCCGCGCGAAAGTAGAAAAATCACTCAAGAGTGGGCGAAAAACGAGTTTGTCACGTGATCGATATCGCTTATAACTCAATGGTAATGGATTGATCAAAAAAGGGAAAAAAACAGTTCCATTCCAAATCGCTTCCATGGTCAGGCTTTCCAATTTTATATCTTTCTGTTAAAAAATGAATTTGTAAATGTGTCAGAACGTTTTGCGCTTGTTTAGCGGAGCAGTTAAGAACAGCCTTAAGTGCGCTTCGAGAATTTTCTGCGATACCCTCACGTTTCCTAAAAAGCAAAAGTTATACGTTTGAAAATTTTGTGAAAATGAAAATCAGGTTTCCGATTGCAATGAAACAATCTGAAATTTTGATTTAATAAGTGAATTGTGATGATTTTATAAAATTTATGGAATTCATTTTACCAATAACGACGCAGAATTGCTCAAATGATAAATAAAATTTTGCCACGCAAATTGAACTCGGTATCGCCGTATGTTGAGAATTTTATGAACAATTTATATTAGCTGCTGAGTTGTAAGATAGCAGCAATAAATAAAATCGTCTTTTAAATACCAGTCTATGAGTAACATTGACTTTTAGTTATATCTGAAATTTCATATACGGAAATTGTTTGCTGTAGTGTGTTAAGTTTGTACACGACTTTTCAGGGCGCTATATAATTCAGTTTCAATTATCAGTAGCTGAAAACATTTTTTAAGCCATTTAAAAATTTCCCTTTGTTTATTCTATATACAGTCGAACCTCGTTATCCAGAGACTCTAATGACCAGAAAAAAGTTTCGTCATAAGCTGAGTGTTGCGGTAACCGGAGTTGGAGAAAAATATGTTTATAATAAGCTGTATTTTTAATTAAATAATGACAATTTTAAATTCATAACTGTTCTTGCAGTTTTAAACGATAAAACATTATTATTAAACAAAATGAACGCAAAAGCAAAATGGAAAATAATAAAAATCAGATTTATGATGACATTTTTTATTGTTACATGGAATATTGATGAATTAAGGTTTGCTCGTCCCTAGATGTACTTCCTATAATTCTTTTTTCAATATTATACAATTAATTGTAATCAAAATTCGTTGTTTCAGAAATGGATGTTAGATAATTTCAGATCATTTCAATGCAATGCAATGCTTCGGTTTTAGTCGGATGAAAAACGCCGTTTAACCACAAGAAAGAGCCGCTTGACCAAAACAAAAAGACCGCGAGTAGACTGAAATATCTATCTGGAGCTTAAGTGGGTCATTCATAATGTGCGGGTTTATTTATTCAATTCAGGTAAAGGATTGAAGTGAAATTTCTTATTTATCTCAATGGGCATTTTAGACACTTGTGTGAAAAGTTTGACTAAGACATTTCTTACCGCTTAATTTCCGTGATTATAAGATGGATTACGTAAAATGGCCAATTTTCCTAAACTGTCGGGATATCCGGAGTTGAAAATTATTCAACGACGTAAAATCCGGAGTTTACTTACATTTCAATCATATACAGAAAATCGGGACTTTGAAAAACTGATGTGATAAGCGGAGTGACGTGAAAATCGGGTTTCGGGATAACGAGGTCTGACTGTATTTACAATTAAAATTATATTGTTGGTGAAATTTTCATTATTTTTGTTTAATGTCTTCATGTAATTTTTCAATGAATATAATGGAAAAAAATATCTCGCTTTATTTATTTTTTCTTATCGTTCAGGGCTGAAAAGAGTATAGATAAATAGATAAATAAATGGAATGATTTCAATAGGCCGATTTCTAAAGAAATCAGCCTAATAAAATAAAAGTCTAATTAAAAAATCCAAAAACTGCCTTCGAGTTTCGAGATATTCAATTTCAGGCAAACAAGTGCATTCCTGCCAATCGTTTAGTTTTGCGTCTGTTACTCCAAGTTACTAACATATTTTTGTTTATTTATTCTGTATAATGGATGCTATGTACATTTTTTAAATTAACTTTCGACGGAAATTTTGGTACAGGAAGAAAGGTTCTTTTTTTTTTTTTTTTATTTATTTATTTATTTATTTATTTATTTATTTATTTACAAAAACAAGCAAGTTCATCGTCAAACATAATTCTGAAAAGTTGAAATATTCTAAAACACTTTTACTTCTATCGAAAAATTTTACTTCTAATCAGAAAGACTTTTCTCGTTAATATTGATTTAAAAAAAAAACTCCTCTCTGCTTTACCAGTCGTCTAATACATTCTTTCTTTTTTTAATCTTTCCCAACTTTTACAAAATAAAACTAGTTTCTTTTTCGAACACACGTAGAAAACACTTTTATTTATGTATTTGTCTATTTTTTTAAATGTGCTTGCTATAAGCTAACTGTTAGATTTTTCCATTCTACCCTTTTTACGTGATGATTTGCAATGTTCCGATAAAAATACAGAACTTTGTTGTGCAGAATTTGCGAATGACAACTTGTAAGATAAGAAATAAAATAAACAAAAATTTTGTTTTAAAAGAAGCTGCTTTATTGGCCGATTTTATTTTACGCGCCATAGTGGTAAAAATTTATAAATGCTTATTTTTTTTAATTACTTTCATTCTAAATTATCCGTACTTACACACTGTAAAAAAAAAAGACAAAAGCATCTTAATTTACGAAAATATAATATAATCACGTATGGAAATATATACTGATATCCAAAATTAAGGACCAGTGACAAAATGCTAATTTTTAAGTAAGCAAATACTCAAAAGGAAATAATATAATTAAAATAATTACTATCCCTACAGCACAGCTAGTCCATATAGCATCTCATTCATGTCACACATGGTCACAAGTGTCACATTCGCTACGATGAAACAAAAAATAGAAAATTCCACACGTCTCATTATGAGTTTCAAATGATTACTATATGTGACTCCACTGAGACGTCAATGCGACTGCTGCTTTGTGACGAGTCACCATGTGAGTTTACAATGTAGTTACGCTGTGACTCTTATGTGACTGCCATTTTTGGACTCAATTTCAAAGTCATCATGAACGTTGCATTATGATAAGTCACCAAATAATATCACATTACAGTCACATGGTGACTTTTCACAAAAGAGCATAATGGTGACTTAACAGTACTCTCTCTGTCACCTGGAATTCATCATGTGACTTTAATGTGACATTATTTGGTAACTTATCACAATGCAGCGTTCACGATGACTTTGAAATTGAGTCTGCGGATGACAATCACATGAGAGTCACAATGTAACTACATTGTAAAGTCACATGGTGACTCGTCACAAAGCAGCAGTCACAGTGATGTCTCAGTGGAGTCGCATCATTTGAGACTCATAATGAGATGTATGGAATTTCCTATTTTTTGCTTCACCGTAGTGGCTGTGACACTTGTGACCGTGTATGACATGAATGAGACGTTATATGGACTAGCTGCTCTGTAGAGCTAGTAATTATTCGAATTATATTATTTCCTTTTGAGTATTCGCGTACGTGAAAATTAGCATTTTGTAGTTGGTCCTTAATTTTGGACGCTAGTGTACAATAACCTCTTCTCAGTTGCCACCCATTCCAAAAAGCATTCTTTATCTTTAGAAACCAATAAAACCAATATATTTTCGATATTTAAAGAATCATATGAGGGACTCACGGGTCACAGCCATAGTAGACCAAGTCCATTTTGAAAAAAAAAAAAAAAAAAAAAAAAAAAAAAGAGATTGTCCATTTAGAAGGTGCATAAGATCTGTTTTATACATTCCCACAGTAAACCAAGTCTGTAAACAGATGACAATATGAGAAAGTCTGTGAAAACAGATTTGGTTCATTGTGGGAGTGGATAAAACATATTTTATGCACATTCTAAATGGACTATCTCATTTTTCTTTTTTTCAAAATGGACTTGGTCTACTATGGCTGTGAAGCCTCTCATATATAAAAATAAAGTTTCTTATGCTGTACCGATAATCAAAAGTTTCCGAGTAGTTTTTAGAGGGTATAATTCAATTTTCTTTAGCCAAAATATCTTTGTTTAGGATGCTATGAATTCTTAATTAAACATATCTAGCTCCGTACCTGAATTTATGTAGGCAAGTGAAACAAAATAATATTAATTTAATGTTAATGCTAAAGCTGTTAATTTATCATGCTTTTCTGTAAAACATGTTTGTTGGACATGAAAATCTTTAGCACCTTAAAATCCGGTATGAATTGATACCATCCTAAAAATCGATATTCCGGTTTAAGAAAACTTATTAAAGCGCTATAAAAATTCATCAGAATTCTTTTCGAAATTCAGTGGCAGCAAAATAAACTTTTTTTTTTAAATAAATATTTCTTTAAATATCGAACATTGATTTATAAGGTTTCCAAAAATAAAAGACGTTTTTCGGAATCATGGGTAAGTCGGAATAGATTGTCGTATATATTTTTTCGTGGTTATATTATATTTTCGTAGATTAAGAAATATTTTTTTTTTTAAAGCTGCTAGTCACTCAGCTTCCAAATTCCCCTCGGTAATTTTAAGTCTATGGGCATTTGATGTATTCTTATATTTAAAATATCCCCTCGGGAAATCAATATTTTTAACTTCTTTCTTCTATGTTCTCTTCTGAAAGGATATCTCTTTTTTTTTCTTAGTTTTCAAAATATTTCTAAAATCAACGCTTAATTTTATATGAAGTTTTAAAATTTTATTCCTAGTTCGTGAGTTTTTAAAACATTAAATATTAAATTAAGCATAGATTTTAGAAATATCTTTTTAGAAATATTTTTTAGAATTATTTTTTTTATATTAGAATTTTGAGAACTAAGAAAAAAAGTGACATCCTTTAAGAAAAGAAAACTGGAAGAAGAAATTAAAAATATAAATTTTCTGAGGAGATATTTTGAATATAAAAATGCATCAAACGCCCATACACTTAACATTACCGAGGGGAATTCGGAAGCTGGGTGACTAGCAGCCTTAACGTGTACTTACATACAACAAATTTCGACGCATGCAATAGGTATAATATTGGTTAATGAGAATTTTTTTGACAATCCTGATTCAATTAAAACTTTATAAACCTATTAGGTTGGTCCAAAAGTGGATCGTGTTTCATTTTACTTGAGATAGCGAACAGAAATGAATCAATAATACATTCTCCTACACAATGCAAAAATGGCTTGTTTCATACTCGGGATGTTTGTATTACAAATACACAACTTTTTTCTAGCGATTGAAGCCAATAAAAAACTCTATCGCTTAAAAAAAAAATCGCTTTTAATCATTATTCTCAAAATTTGAAATACTCGGAAATACTTTTGCTCCTACTGAATTTATTTTAAATGAGGAAGATTATTTTTCCTTTCAGGATTATTATTTTTATTTTCCTATCTTTCCTAAATTTTTCAAAACAAAAGTAGTTTCTTTTTGCTACATAAGAAGAATATACTTTCATTTTTTAATCGTGTGATTTGCTATACACTGAATGTTAGATTTTTGCAATTCAACCAATTTTTTAAGTGATGGTATATAGTGTTCTGATTGAAATACAGAACTTGACATTCGTAGTACAGTTCTATTTGTGAACGAAATATTGTGAGACAACAACAGTAATAATAATAAAAAGCCCTGAAATTCATATTTATAATTATTCCCTTAGATTTATATTTTCCTTTTCATATCTATCTATATTATAAAGGACAAGCGTGTCCGTCCATAACGCTGACGTCATTTTGAGGTTGCCAATAGCAGACGATTAAATTTCGCTTTTACTGCAATGTTTTAAACTTCTAAACATCGCACATTTTCAATTTTAACATCATAGGATAGAGAAAAAAATGCACTTTTAAATGCAATTTCTTTGAAAACTGTATCGCAATTTGATCACTTTTTTTGTTTTTAAAATAATTTTCAAGCATGATTTTTTTTTTTTTTGTCTTTATCGCTTGCAGACGATTACAAAAGATAAATCTGTGTGCACTTAAATTAAGAGGCTACTTCAGTCAAGTTAAAAGACCCGTTCGCAAATGCTAATCCTATGGAAGAAATTTATAAAGTTATCTCGGTTGCATTTCAATATTTTTAAATGATTTTTTTTTTTTTTTTTTTTTTTTTTTTTTTGTATTAGACAGCTGAGATCGATCTGTACAAAGGTTGTTTTTTACTTTTTCGATTTTGTTTAGATATATTTTTTATGGGGACACTTTCATTTTCGGAACCGGTTTCGAAAGTGAAAACACCCTCATAAAAAAAATCTGCAATGAAAATCGAAAAAGTGAAAAACGGCCTGCATACAGATCGATCTCAGCTATCCAATGCAAAAAAAAATCATTTAAAAATATTGAAATGCAGCCGAGATATCTTTATAAATTTCTTCCATAGGATTAGCATTAGCGAACGGGTCTTTTCGCCTGACTGAAGTAGCCTCTTAATATGAATAGTTCCGCATTTGTTTCCGGCTTATATTCCACAGCGAAATTAAAACTTCACTAATCCTTCTATATATATAAAAAAGTAACGATTTGAAAATGGGCCAAAAGATTTGGAAATGGACCAATGAAAATCTGCTTAGATACCGTGAAATGCATCTTATTGGTCATAGCTTTTTGTCTGTTCTTAGCGGTAATTGTGCTTGGTGAAAACCGTGAAAGTAGATTTTAGATACGATGGGCAGGGAAAGGAAATAATCTTCTAAATTTCGATAGACTTCTGTTTTTTTTTTGGAAACGCGAAACGATTACGCGGGGGTTTGGTAGCGTAGCGAGCAGGAGGGCAGAGCGCCCCTAGTAAATAAAATAATAATAAAATACAAATGCAAGACATGTAACTGAACTACGCGCTTAAAAAATATCTGAATAAAAATAACTGCAGTAAATCTAAATACTGATCTTTGGCTGTTAATTCGTGGCACAAAGCCAATACCAAAGTATCGCTTTTAATAAATTTTAAATTTTTATTTAAATTCATAATTGCTAATTTTCATATAAATATGATTTTTGGCATTGTTAATGGGCTATCGAAAACAAATATATTAAATGTAAAATAGCTATTAGAGTTTTTAATTTAAAAAAAATGGTTTTCACCCATATTCTGTAACGGGATAAGTTCCCTAGTTTTACTAAAGCTAGAACATAAAAAAATCCCTGCCGGCCCGGCCTACAGGCGGAGGTAGATTTCGAAGTTAAGTATACTAATTTCACAAACAAAAACCAAATCATGATTAGAGATAAGCCCACTTTAACAATTTTATCTGGCCGCTTTTGACGAGTTTTTATTCCATTTTTATATAATAACTGGTTTTATCACAATCATGTTAGGGCGATATTCAAAAAAATACTTTTCCATGCTCAACAACTCTAAATTTTCTGGCATAACTCCAGATTCATTTTTAATAGGAAAAACATGAAACTTGTTGACGTGATTTTTGAAGAGATTTATAAGCGACCTGTGTTTTTAATTTTCGTTCAATTAATTAAAACTTGATATATAAACAATTATTTTCTCAGTAAGACAATATTTTTTGTTCCTAACACAATCGCTTCGGGAAATTCCGTTCAAAATGCCCACTTTGACATCATTTTTTGAAATATATTCTGCCTCTGTCAAAAAATCGATCATTACGGTACATTATACAGTTTCTGAATAAGCGAATCTACCAATTGGATGCGTTTGAGAGCAAAAATGAATTTAAAAATGAGCCAGAAAATAAGCAGTTTGGATTTGAATACTCCCTTAGTACGATGATTTTTCCAACACAATCCGCTTCGGGAAATTCGGTTCAAAAGGCCCACTTTGACAGCATGTTTTAAAATATATTCTGCCTCTATCAAAAAATTGACTATTACAGTACATTATATAGTTTCTGAGTAAGAAAAGGTACCAATTGAAAGCCTTTGAGAGTAAAAATGGATTGTAAAATGAGTCAGAAAATAAGCAGTTTGGATTTGAATACACCCTCACGATGATTTTTTTCTTCAACCGCTATGTATTTTTAATTTGTTTTTGCTGTAAGAATTGGTCCTATCCAAAACTTGTCTATATAGATGTTGTAGATAATATTAAGAAGATATATGATAAATTCATGGGGATTTTATACCTTTTGAATTGACGGAGTTATGGATTTTTTTCTTCTTCAAACACCCTTTTGTTTTCGTTTTTAATTTTCTTTTTCGATACGAATTGGTCCTATCATAAACTTGTGAATATAAAAGTTGTAGATAATGTTAAGGAGATTCATGATAAAATTAATTGGATTTGATATCTTGAGAATTGACGAAGCTATGAATTTTTTTCTTCTTCAAACGCCCTTTTTGTTTTCGTTTTTAATTTTTTTGCGGTACGAATTGGTCTTATCAAAAACTTGTGAATATAAAAGTTGTAGATAATGTTAAGGAGATTCATGATAAAATTAATTGGATTTGATATCTTGAGAATTGACGAAGTTGTGATTTTTTTTCTTCTTCAAACGCCCTTTTTGTTTTTGTTTTCGCTTTTAATTTTTTTGCGGTACGAATTGGTCCTATCAAAAACTTGTGAATATAAAAGTTCTAGATAATGTTAAGGAGATTCATGATAAAATTAATTGGATTTGATATCTTGAGAATTGACGAAGTTATGAATTTTTTTTCCCAAAAAACCCTATTTTTTGCGACCCTTGAGCCCATTTTTAGCTTTATGAAAAATCTGTGATACATAAATTTTTGGACCTATTTTTAGAAGTAATAAAAACTTTAAACTGATTCGACATGTACAAAAATTAAGACGTTATGGGGGGGTTTTCGGTTTTCACAAAACCTCTCCCTATTTCCATCCCCTTGGTCCGATGTTGCCCATTAACGAACTTGACCGAGATTTTATGCCCCTTGATTTTATGAATCAGTTTGGAAGAGATTGGTGCAGAATTGTGGAAGTTATCGTGTCCAGAAGAAAGTGATAATATATAGATAGATACATACATACATACATAGATAGATAGATAGATAGATAGATAGATAAAGTTTTTTACTGAGGGTGGTTTTGGGCTCTAGGGGTCATGATCGGTGTAGATCTGCTAAAAATTTTTCAGAAATTCCAACATAGGAACGACGCCAATATAGGTAGTATTTCATACGAAATCTACCTAAAATGTTAGTTTTATCAGATTTTTCCTGTTGAATGACGACAATAATGGCAACAAGACGTAATTTTCTATTAAAGAAAAAAATCTGAATTGCCCATTGATTTTTTCGATCATTGGTGCCGGTGTCCAATAAGGTTATTTTTCAAAAAGGAATTTTTATACAATGGAATCAGCTGGATTAGAGTTTTTTATGTCACATTTTGAAACTGGGGAACACATTCTGAAACCTTTGCGTTACTAATTCTTGATTACATCGCCGCAATATATACAGCTCATATTCAAAATATTAGAATAATTACTTTTTTTACAAACTGATAATATCGTTTGGCAAATTTAATGTCTTTTTATGCAAATATGCAAACGATATTTTTATTAAGAACTTATTGTTGATTAAGTTTATCTATTATCTCTAAATTAATATCATTTTTGAAAAGATTAATTGAAAAAAAAATTATTTTGAAAAGTCAAAATATTAGAATATTTATTCAAGTGGTTCAAAATATTAGAATATTTCACATTAATTCTCCTTTAATTGTCACCAGTTCATAACTGGTGGCATCATGGATTAAATTAAGACGATTTTATTTAAAATCAATATTCTCTTTGCAGTTTGTTTCCTTTTTCGTCTTAAAATGGGTCGTGTGAGAGATATTCCTAAATCTATTAAACTTAGGATGGCTGTTTTGTGTTGGCACGGTAAAAATCAATGTTATATAGCGAATTTTTTACACTGTTCGCAATCAAGCGTTAATAAAATACTAACACAATATTTAAAAAATGTAAAATTTCAAAATAATCGCCGAAATGGCGGCCGAAAAGTAAAAACATCTGCTAGAGATGACAGGAAACTGAAGCGTATAGTTGAGAAAAACCGTTTTAAAAGTGTGCGATTCTTGCACCGAAAATGGAAAGAAGAAGGAGTTGAAGTTTCTACATCGACAACATTAAGGCGTCTCCATAAATTTAAATTTGAATCTCGTGTACCGAAAACAAAACCTCTCATGACTGCAAAACAAAAGCATATAAGATTGAATTGGTGGAAATCAAGACGTTTATGGAGCGAAGAAGATTGGAAAAACACATTAGTTAGTTATCAAATTATATTGTATAGATACAAAACATGCTTTCATCACTAAATAATATATTTTTCCAATCTTCTTCGCTGCAAAAACATCTTGATTTACACCAATTGAATCTTATACGTTTTTGTTTTGAAGTCATGAGAGATTTTGTTTTCGGTATACGAGATTCAAACTTAAATTTATGGAGACGTCTTAATGTTCTCGATGTAGAAACTTCAACTCCTTCTTCTTTCCATTTTCGGTGCAAGAATTGCACACTTTTAAAACGGTTTTTCTTAACTGTACGCTTCAGTTTCCTGTCAGCTCTAGCAGATGCGTTTGGTTTTCGACCGCCATTTCGGCGAATATTCTGAAATTTTCCATTTTTAGGTGCGTTCGTAATTATATAAATACGTAGCACCTATAGTCGTCGTTCAGTCCGTCCGTCCGTCCGTCTGTCCGTCCGTCTGTCCGTCCGTCTGTCCGCATGTAACAGAGCAAAAACTACCCAACCGAATGGTCTGAAATTTCAAATATATGATTGTTGCAAAATTTTGTCGAGCCATTTCAAATTTTATGAAAATCGGATGTATAGTTTAATTACAGGGACAGTCAAAAGTTTTTCTTTACATTACGGCCAATGGGAAAAATTATTGCAAGTGGATTTTAATGATGTTACAGCCTTCCGAATAGTCTGAAATTTTAAATATATAATTGTTTCAAAATTTTGTCGAGCCATTTCAAATTTTATGAAAATCGGATGTATAGTTTAATTACAGGGACAGTCAAAAGTTTTTCTTTACATTACGGCCAATGGGAAAAATTATTGCAAGTGCATTTTAATGATATTACAGCCTTCCGAATGGTCTGAAATTTTAAAGATATAATTGTTGCAAAGTTTTGTTGAGCTATTTCAAATTTTAGGAAAATCGGATGTATAGTTTAATTACAGGGACAGTCAAAAGTGTTCCGTTACATTACGGGGAATGGGGAAAAATTATTGGAAGTGCATTTTAATGATGTATCAGACTATGCGCTTTATGAAGTGCAAAAAAGTATACATTCAGTACAATATGGGGTGCAAAAAATAATTATAAAACTAGTTATAGTACGAACGCACCTCATTTGCCACGTTTGACGAGCAATTTCCAACTTGTTTTAATATTGTGTTAGTATTTTACTAACGCTTATTTGCGAACAATGTAAATAATTCCCTATATAACATTGATTTTTACCGTGCCGATACAATTCAACCATACGAAATTTAATAGATTCAGGAATATCACCCACACGACCCATTTTTGGACGAAAAAGCAAACAAACTGTAAAAAGAACACCGATTTTAAATAAAATCGGCTGAATTTAATCAATGATGCTACCAGTTATAAATTGGTGATAATTAAAGGAGAATTAATGCGAAATATTCTAATATTTTGAACCACTTGAATAAATATTCTAATATTTTGACTTTTCAAAATAATTTTTTTTTAATTAATCTTTTCAGAAATGATGTTAATTTTAAGATAATAAATAAGTTTAATCAACAATAAGTTTTTAATAAAAATATTGTTTGCATATTTGCATTAAAAGATGTTAACTTACCAAACGATATTTCCAGTTTGTGAAAAGAAAAGTAATTATACTAATATTTTTAATATGAGCTGTATATATCTTATACTAGGTCACATTTCCTCGGTGATTTTCTCTGTGGATTTGTCGCAAAATAGTTTAAAAATGGTTCCAATAACCTAATCCGTCGGACTATTTATACGCAAATCTTGCGACTAACATATTCGCAAAATGGGAGCTGAATAAAGAGAACCGCTTGGGAGTTATCACGTTCACTCACTCTCACACACCTATACACACACAAACGCACACATACACACAAACGCACACACACACACAAACGCGCGCGCACATGGCACATGCACAGAGAGAAATTTCAAGATATTGCTTTTACCTTATTTAATGCCTGTCGGCGAATTTTAGTGACAGTGATTTGGAACAACAAGGTGTTTTTGTAGCAATACTTTATTGTTATTCATATTCAGTTTAAATCTTATTGTGCACATATCTTACATTTTGACGCAGAGTAAACGATCCTGTTTTACAGTTTTTGACTTGTAAAAAAAAACAAACTATGCTCTATACAACGACTATTTTAAAACATAAAGCAGAAACTCTGTACTTCAACAACCTTATTCAAATTTCGTGGCGATTGGACATTTTTTTTTCGAAAGTTACAGTTTATAAAGTAAAAAAAAAAAAAAAAAAAAAAAAAAGAGATAGACGAAAAGAGGCAAAACATATATTTTTTTGGGTTTAATGAAATTGAAACGGGACCATCACCAAAACAATGTGTAAAAAAAAAGAAAGAAAATCTAAGCATTCATTCACAAGTTATGATACATATATGACACAGTTTTCGTACACACACACAAAAACAGAAAAAAAAACATACAAACGAATTGTACAAACTTTTTTGTGGGAAGCTGGTTTTAAAAAAAACACGAATGAAGAACACCCTACTTTATGAGTGAATCTTATTCACGCACCAGAGTGTTTAAGGCAAATAAATACTTTTTAATTTTTAAGTTATCTTTTATTTTAAGTAATCTTTGCAATAGTTTTTTTTTCTTTTTTTTTTGTGTGTGTGTGTGTACCTACATTATAAATAGTGAAGTCTTGGGGGGAAAAGTGATCGACCCTGCTAGCTTTACCGCAAATCATGGTATAGAAATGGTACCGGAGTCGTCTACATATAGTAATTATAACAAACATTATAATTTTCAATAATAACACCTAATTTTTTAATTTGGATTCTTCGGTAAATGTTGCTTTTAGATACCAAGCGGAAAGCCTTTCTGTCAAGTACTTTAGGAATAATGCAGAATTTTAATTTGGAATATAAATCTATACTAATATTATAAAGAAATAACGTTTGTTTGTTTGTAAGGGGTAATCTCTGGAACTACCGAACTGATTTCAAAAGTAATAGAGGCAAACTGATGGTGGCAGTCCCTGCTCCAACATATGTTATATTTTATGTCGATGTCACTACCCCTATGGGGGGGGGGGACGAAAACCGTTCTAAAATTGCGATTTTTGTATACTGGATATAGGACAGAAACTTTGAATTTGACATGGTACTTATAAGATGTAAATGCTCTCTAAAGATAGTTTCTAAAAAATTCGAAATTTAAAAGCGTAAAATGAACAAAAGATTCTAAATTACGATTTCTATGGAATTATTAGGGATAGAAACTTGAAATTCGACATGGCTGTTACTTTTTAGACGCAAAAGCACGCACAGTACATTTATTTAAAAAATCGAATTTTAAAATTGTGCAGGGAGAAAAAACGTTCTAAATTACAATTTTTGTGGTATTGAAAGGACTAGAAATTTGAAATTTGACTTGGCGGTTACTTTTAAGATACAAATGCTCGTTAAGAATCGTTTCTTAAAAAAAAAAAAAATTCTGTCGGCACGGCCTACAGGCGCAGGTAGATTTCCAAGTTAAGTACTAATTTCAACAACAAAAACTAAATCAAGATTAGAGATAAACCCAGTTTAACAATTTTATCTGGCCGAGTTTTTTGGGCGAGTTTTTTTTCTCCCCAAAACCCCCCCTTTTTTTTTCTCCCCTTGAGCTTATTTTTTATTTTATCAAAATTCTGTCATACATAAATGTTTGGCCCTTTTTTTTAAAAGTAATAATAACTTTAAATTGATTCGATATGTATTATAATTAAGAAGTTATGGGTTTTTTTTTTCTGTTTTCAGAAAACCCCTTCCTATTTCCATCCCCATGGTCTCATTTTGCCCATTAACGAACTTGATCGAGATTTTATAATTAATTATTGAAGAATTATGGAAGTTATCGTGTCCATAAAAAAGTGATATAGATAGATAGATAGATAGATAGATAGATAGATATAAATTTTTTTACTGAGGGTGGTTTTGGGTTCTACGGCCGGGTCATGATCGGTGTAGCTTTGCAAAAAAATTTCAGAAATTCCAACATAGGGGAGATTGCAATAGGTAATATTTCATACGAAATCTACCTAATAGCATTTCATACGAAATCTACCTAAAATCGAAATTTAAAAGTGTGAAATAGGCGGAAAACGTTCTGAAAATTTTCTTAATTACGATTTCTATGAAATTGTTAGAGACAGAAACTTAAAATCTGACATTGCTCTTACTTTTAAGACGTAAATGGTCACACAGAACAAGTTTTAAAAAAAATAAAAGGGTGAATAGCGCGAAAAGCGTTCTAAAAGCGCTTTAAATTGCTTTTCCTATGGAACAGTTAAAGGATAGAAAGTTGAAATTTGACATGGCTACTACTTTTAAGAGGCACGCTAATTTAAATGCAACTATTTAAAATAAAATAAAATCAAAATTTAAAAGGGTGCAGGGAAAAAATAAATTTTAAATTTGCGATTTTTGCGATTCTGAAGGGGCTAAAAACTTGAAATTTCACATGGCGGTAACTTTTAACATACAAATGCTCACTAAAAATGGTTTTATTAAAAAATTCTAAATTTAAAAGCGTGACGAGAAAAGCTTTCTAAATTGTAATTTCTATGGAATTGTTAAGGATAAGAACTTGAAATTGAACGCTTTTGCTTACTTAACTTTATGCACTTTTCGATGGTACAATATTAAAAATTGCACAAAAATCGCTATTACAGCACCCCCTGCCGGCGATAGCTACTACAGCGCCCCCTTCTGACAGAATTTTTCCAAATTCAAGGAGGACGTTCTTGCCATGACCAAAAACATACACAAAAAAATTTGTTTCAATTCTATGCATAACTTCATACACTTTTTGATGGTACAATATTCAAAATTGCACAAAAATTGCTATTACGAGCCAATCCAGCGGATTTTTTCCAAATTAAGGAAGGACCTGCTTGCCATAGCCAAAAATTAAAAAAAATTGGTTCAATTCTATGCATAACTTCATACACATTTTAATGGTACAATGGCGACACACGGACAGACAGACATTTTCTATAAACATGTTTTTTGGAATCTCTGACCCCTAAAACGTGTAAATCCGTCGAAAACCGGAAGTCGAAAAAATTTATGCTATCTTCAACAGAAGAAGGTAAAAATCGAAATTTAAAAAGGTTGAAAGCGTTCTAAAAACGTTTTAAATTGCAATTTCTATAGGATTGTTAAGGAAAGAAACTTGAAATTTTACATGGCTGCTACTATTAAGACGAAAATTCACCCACCGAACAGTTTTTTTAAACTCGAAATTTAAAAGGGTGCAGGGAAAAAAAAATTCTAAATTTACGATTTTGTGATTACTGAAGGGACTAAAAACTTGAAATTTGGCATGACAGTTACTTTTGAAATACAAATGTTCGCTAAGAATAGTTAAAAAAAAAAAAAAAATCTAAGTTTAAAAGATTGAAATGAGCAGAAAACGTTCTAAAAATGTTCTAAATTACTATTCCTATAGAATTTTACCGAATATTTGTTAATTTTACATCCATTTCTAATTTAGCAGACACATTTGCATTTCTGACCACAAATCACTAGCAGTTCATCTATGTGTTATTCCAATATTAACATCTTCACTATGGAAAACTTAGTTCATTTATTAAACTCTAGCTGAATTAAATATCTTTAAAAGTAATTAAAAAACACTTAAATATGTGCAGTTTTTAATTAAAATGCTTAACTGTAGAACAGCCAATTTTGGACAAAAACCGCTGGTTAAAACCGATAAAAGCCACCGGCACAACTTTTTATTTTTAATTTTAACCAGCTTTTTTGAAACCCTGCAAAGTAACAAATTTTGTCCTCTGTTATTTATTATATTTTTTGTGAGTATTTATTTGGAGTTTTGATTCCAGGCCCAAACAACGTCGGCCGTGTCAGATAATAAAAAATAAAGAGTGTAATAATATATATATATTTTTTTTTTTAAGTACTCTTTTAACATGTACTAGTTTAATATTAATAAATTTATGATTATATGTTAAGAGAAGTTGGAAATTTTGCGTCAAACGTGGCAAATGAGGTGCGTTCGTACTATAACTAGTTTTATAAATATTTTTTGAACCGCATATTGTACTGAATGTATATTTTAGTGCACTTCATAAGTGTATATCAAGTTCATTCTGTTCGAAAGGCTGTAACATCATTAAAATGCACTTTAAATATTTTTTTCCCCATTGGCCGTAATGTAACGGAAAACTTTTGACTGGCCCTGTAATTAAATTATACATCCGATTTTCATAAAATTTGAAATGACTCGACAAAATTTTGGCAACAATTATATATTTAAAATTTCAGACCATTCGGTTGGGTAGTTTTTGCTCTTTTATATGTGGACGGACGGACGGACAGACAGGGATGACCGCCCCGGGAACCCAGATTTCGCTTTAGAGTATTGGTGCAATCCCGGGGGGAAGACTCAAATCCACTGCATATGGTAAGATACATTAACAATGACTAGTCTTTACAATATTTTAAAACAGTTAATAACAAACAGAAAAATTAATTCAGCTTGGTATTTTTGACTCTAAAACTCATAAGAAGTGTCATCAGTACATACATTGATAGGAATTGTACTATGTTCTATGCATGCATAAGCAATTACAAGACATATTTTTTTAATATTAGAGCTGGAAAATATTAAGTGAAATGCATATGATGATAAATATAATGAAAATACTAAATTACTAAATAAAACAAATCAAAGGAAATTAAATTTAAAAAATAAAAAAAACCCGACTGCGTAAAAAGCGAACTAATAAATTATTTCTCATCAATGTGAAACTATTTTTTTTTCTATTCCTACTATTAGCTCACACTCTCGCTATATATAACTTGTTCAAATTTTCAATCGTTAATAAAATACTCATTATTCATCCAATCAAGCTCAAATAAATTTTTTTAAACTTGTAGTGGATAACACTTGATGTTAATCCAGTTATTTTTCAAATATTAATTCATTAATTAAATTTAATTAATTTTCAATAATCGAGAGAGCCCTCTTCTTGATCAAGGTATTTTAAGACCGAGAGAGCCCTCTTCTTGATCAAGGTATTTTAAGACCGAGAGAGCCCTCTTCTTGATCAAGGCATTTTAAGCGCCACTCAAGAGGAAAGAAGAATGGGAGAAAAAAATTCTCTTATTGACTAAGTAGGAATTGACTTAATTTTTTTTTTTTTTTTATATTACGTGTTTATATTATTTACCTATTTTTTTTATTTACTTGTATTGATGACTTTTAAGTTGTGTTTAATTGTTATTTCCTATCTATAAACACTGTTTTGATGAGGTCTCTAGACGTCTATGATGGTTAGAGTAAAGCTAGAGATCCACAATGCATACACAACTTCCAGGTTGTATAATATTTTAACGGAGCATCTGACTGTAAAATAGTCAATGAAGCATCGTCTTCATTTTGAAAGATCTATCCAATGATATGCCACTCAGTAGCGTGCGTAATTGTTTTTTCGTCTCTACCGCCATTTTGTATTTTACGACCACCATTTTGAATTTATAAAAACAAAACCTAGCCCATAACCATCGGGCCGTTAAGACGAATTGATAGAGACCTCATTCATTAAAATCCATACAGCCGTTGGGATGTTTCGAGGGTATAAAGAAATCCACATACACAGGTACGCGTGAAACACATAACTCTTCTTTTCAGTCGGATAATAAGACAAAGATTTACATTATGTACAATACAGGAACTCCTGTCTGAAATGGGAGCAGAGAACAATGAGTTGACTTAACTAGCTTAGAAAGGGAGGAGATTGGTAAATCCAAATTCGTTGTCTTCTAAAAATTTCATACTATCTGCGATACATTGCAGGAGAACTGGACGGTCAAGCAGGTAACTTAGCCAGTAAAGTAGTATCACCTGTTGTGGCTTTTTAATGTGATAGTAGGACGTTTGTGTGCAATGTAAAATATAGTGTAATTAGTGTAAATGCCCGTCCTAGGACGGTGTCTAAAAATTGTGTTTTTCACATTAACAAAAATAAAAAGATGAAAATAATTGACAATGTGGAAGCGCTTAGATGAGCAAATTTAGGCTAGCTTATGTTCTAATAAACATATTATTAGCATTTACGATACTTCTGGGTAAACCAGGCTTTCTGTCTAATATAACATAAGAAAATTAAGAATTCTTAGGACAAAAGTTTAAGAAACATGCAATAAAACTCCATAATTAACAAAGTCTATGTTCCCGAGGTGTTCATCGCTGCAACTATTAAATTTTTTTGACGATTTGTTTGGTATTAAATCTTGGTAAGTGTTTTTTTTTTTTTAAAGGCCAAAAAAAAAAAAAAAAAAAAAAAAGTTCTAGCTAAAAGTTGGCTAAAAGCCTAGCTAAAAGCCCGTTTGGCTTGTTTATGTTTTAATAAACACATCATTAGTATTAACATTACTTGTGCGTAAAACAGGGTTTCCGTTTAATATATCATAAAAAAACTAAGACTCCTTAATAAAAGAAATATGGAATTAAACTGCATAACGAAAAATAAAGAAGATTTATCGAAACTTTTAACAGTAGAATCAGCATGTGCACAAATGTGTAAGTTTAAAGTTATAGAATACACATAAATATTAAAAGTACACAGCAACTGGGATGAAACAACCTTGAAATTTCTTGAGTATGTAATTGCACGAAAAAGCGATGCAAAAGGCATCCACCAAAGAAAGAGTTCAGATGAGCAAAGTTCGGCTTGTTTATGTTTTAATAAACACATCATTAGCATTAACATTACTTGTGGGTAAAACAGGGTTTTCATTTAATATATCATAGCAAAATTAAGACTCCTTAAAAAAAGAAATATTGAATTAAACTGCATAATGTAAACAGTCCGCTGCAACTATTAAAAATTTTTGCCAAGTTTTTTGGTGTAATAAATCTTGGAAAGTGACTAATACCAAAGTATTTTTTGTAAAAAGAAAAATAAAGAAGATTTATCCAAACTTTTAACAGTAGAATCAGCATGTGCGCAAATTTGTGAGTTTAAAATTATAGAACAAACATAAATATTAAAAATACACAGCAAATGGGATGAAACAACCTTGAAATTTCTTGAGTATATTATAGCACGAAACAGCGATGCCAAAAGCATCCACCAAGAAAGCGTTCAAATGAGCCAAGTTCGACTTGTTTATGTTTTTATAAACACATCATTAGCATTAACACTCCTTTGGGTAAAACAGGGTTTTCTCTTAATATATCATAACAAAATTAAGACTCCTTAATAAGAGAAATATGCAGTTAAACTGCATAATGTAAACAGTCCGCTGCATCTATTAAAAATTTTTGGCAAGTTTTTTGGTATAATAAATCTTGGCAAGTGACTAATTAACCTGCATAAAAATATAGTGTAATGATGTTGATAAGGATCCACAGATCAGATGCAAAGAGGTGAGTCTTGTTTATTTATGGTATATAAGTGTTGTTGGAAGGGTCCATGATCAGTGAGAAAGAGATACAGGTATCTGTTACTTATGAAAATGTTTTGTGAGACCTCAGGTAAGAAGTCACGCGTGTATTGACCCACCAGACGGACCAAACGACGACTATAGATGCTAGGTATTTATATAATTACAACGAACGCACCTAAAAACAATTTAGAAATAGATAGCTTAAGGCTGTTCTTAACTGCTCTGCTCAACAAGCGCAAAACGTTTTGACACATTTACAAATTCATTTTTTAACGGAAAGGTATAAAATTGGAAAGCCTGGCCATGGAAGCGATTGGAATTGAACTGTTTTTTTTTTTCATTTTTTGATCAATCAATTACCTATTGAGTTATAAGGAATTTTGATCACGTGACAAACACGTTTTTCGCCTGCTTTTGAGTCTCTTTCTTCCTTCGCGCGGAAATTCGGTTCAAAACGCCCACTTTAACATTATTTTCTGAAAGATCTATTGCATTTGCAAAAAAAAAAAAAAAAAAATGGAAATAAAACAGCTCAATTACATAGTTTCTGAACAACAACACCAGCTAGTTTCATGCATTTTCGAACAAAAATAAATTAAAACTTATGTCAGAAACAGGGCCGAAAAAAAAAAAATTATGCCATTTTTCCCCCCATTCTGACCAGAAAATCAGAGTTCTAACTTTTTACGGCTGCTCTTTCATCTTCACCTAACACTTCATTTATAATGGCTGGTACATAATAATGGAAGACATCAGTCCATTAAAAGAAAATAACTTGGTTAAAGCAGAAACTCGGTTAAGCGGAACTCGGATAATCGGGACTCTACTTTATATTTCATTTTAAAAATGATCTTTAGAATATTTTTGTTGGTGTTCAGGGGGGGGGGGGTCATGATCCCCGTGACCTCCCCCTTGGATCCGCCATTGTAGATTACGTAGTTCACTATTATACATATTTTATGATTACATATTTTAAATTTTAAAATAAGTCGGCTATTAGAAAATTAGTAAAATTCTCTTTGTGAGTATACTTTGCGAAAGAGGAGGAGGGGGGGGGGGCGCCAAAATCCATCTTTGCCTCGGGTGCAAAAAAGGCTAGTTTCGGCCCTGGTCAGAAAGTTGCCATTTTGAATTTAAGAACACCCTTAAACAAGGCTCCGTTTTTCTTTCCTGTTGCCATATCTTAAAAAAGAAACAAAGAAAAAAATATATATTTTAGCTAGTTCGCGCTTTCTATCAAACGCAAATTAATGCTATGGGTTTTTAATAATCGGGGTCCATGCCAAATTAACGTATTATAACGGAAATGTTTTGGAACTACGTGAATTACACATGAAATTAAGCGTGATTTTTCAGGTAAACATTGAATGCTTGTGTTTTTTAGAAAATTATTTTTACTTTTATTAAACACTATTCTTAACAGATGAAATATTACGAACCACTTTCCTTAGTCTTGACACTTTCCTTTCTAATCAGAAAGACCTTTTTCTCTTTAATATTCACTTTCAATAAACTGTCCTCTAATTTAACAACCTCCTAACATAGTGTCTTTTTTTTTATACCTTCCACAACCTCTTCAAAATATAAAGTTAACTTTTTTTCAAATTCAGGTTAACACTAATTTTCAGTCGCTTGTTTCTCACTGGCATTTTAAATATTATAAACAGTTGAAACTTTATGAAACATTTTACTCTGTCTTAAAAATTTCACTTTAAATCAGAAGGACATTTTCTCATTAATATCGATTTTCCAAAAAATCCTATCTATTCTGACAACTTTGGAACATATTTTAAATATCTTACCCAACCTTTTCAAAAAAAAATTTTTTTTAAACACATGTTTATTAATATTTTTTTAATAATAGTTTTTTTTCACCTTCACTTTTTAACCTTTTTATGAACATTTGAAACATTGTAAAGTATTTTGCTCCGTACTAAAATTTTCATTTTTAATGAGGACTTTTTCTCATTAATATCTAATTTCAAAAAACTCCTGTCTAGTTTAAGAACCTTCTAACATACATTCTTTTTTTCCTTTAATTTTGTCTAATCTAACAAAAAAAAAAAAAGGTTTTTTTCCAGACGTAAGTGTAACTCCTTTTTCCAATAATAGACTCTTACATACCAAATGTTAATTTTTTTATATTTTCTTTCTATTTTATGAGATGTTTTGTAAAGTTTTAAAGTGAAATATAGAATTTTTTGTTCCAAAAGATGTGTTTTGTATGTGGATTGTCAGATAAAAAGATGAAAGAAATTTGTATAATATTTCTTAAATTTGTTTTTTATATTTTCTTTACCTTTTTTGTCTTTCGCTGGAATAAGAATATGCAAATATAATTTTCATCTATCTCATGCCCTGTCTACTATTGTTATAATAATGCAAATGGATAAAAAAAAATACATTCAATATAAAATGCTGAATTATTTTTTAAATTACTTTTTAGAAAATGTTGTTTTTATACGTGTTACATTACTATTTTGTTGTCCCCCCCTCCTCTCTCTCTGTTTCTGACTGTCTTTCTATCTCTCTCAGTCTCTTCTTCTTCTTCTTTTTTTTAAATACAAAGAATACGATATAAAAATATAGTTTAAATGCTGCTAAATTTATTAAAATGCAGTTTAATAAATAACATTTGTTTTAAAACATTATTTTGAATATTTGAACTATCATGATACCGTTTGCTTTAGCCCTAAAACTTTCATTTTAAATGAAAAAGCCTTTTTAACACTTTCCAACAAAATTAAAAAGTGTTTATGCATTCGGTTTGTCTGTCCGTCTGTCCATGCTCTAACTCCAGTAAATATACTCGGACTATCACGCAATTGATAAACTTTATTTAGGGTCACCAAAGTATGTTTGATATCGTATATGAAGTATGTAGGAATAATAGTTCAATTACAGGGTCACTCAAAAGAATTCCATTACATTAAAATCGTTTGCAGGGTATTTTAATGAGATTACGTTATTCCAAATATATTCAAACTGTTAAAAATCACGGAATTTCACTAAAAGATGATTACGATGATTTTATATGATAATACGATGATCATTCATACCACTTGTCGTTCATTTACAGGAACACACAAAAGAAGTGGGTTACAGTACTCTCTTTGAGTAATAATTGCTAGTAATGCGTTTAAAATTTAAATATTTTTTTGCGTGTTACTCGTTGCATATAAATTCTATACCTCATATACAGGGC
Source organism: Maratus speciosus (assembly GCA_963932465.1). Classification (NCBI taxonomy): domain Eukaryota; kingdom Metazoa; phylum Arthropoda; class Arachnida; order Araneae; family Salticidae; genus Maratus; species Maratus speciosus. The sequence continues at coordinate 464,699,980 of OZ010791.1, forward strand.
TGCACAAACGAATTCACGTACCATTCTCTTTATTAGCGGAAAGGGAATTTTTAACTGAGGTGTATGTATTTCTAAAATGAACTAAATTTTTGCATTCATGTAGTTAGTAGATAAAAATCTCTATATCATATACAGGGCTGTTCAAAGAATTCAGATACTTTTCCGATTGTAAATGGGGACAGCTAAAATAAGGTATTCAAATGTGTTATGCGTTTCCATATGGTTGAATTAAACATAATATTTTAACTTATTAAACGCTGCAGTTTTATCACATTATTTTGAATGTGTTGGAAAGTGTTTCATAATCTATGCTTGACGCATAATTTTTTCTTTCTCGTTTTTTTTTTTGTTAGTATTGATTTTCAAATAACTATTGTACATTAACCTTCTAACGTATCTTTCTTAATATCTTCCACCAACTTTTTCAATAAAAAATTAAACTTTTTTTTAAATGCAAATGTAACACTACTTTTTCTTTTAATAATAGCTCGCTTCACACTGGTTTTAAAAATTATTTTGAACAATTGCAACATTACGAAGCATTTTTGCTTGGTCCTAACATCTCCATTTTAATCCAAAAAGACCTTTCCTCGTTAATATTGATTTCCGAAAACTTTTCCTTCTAGCATATCTTTTTGATATCTTGTCTTTCCTTTTTTTTTTTTTTTTTTTTTTTTTTTTTTTTTTAATAAAAGTAGTTTTCTTTGATTCTTTTTTTACTCAGACTCACGTATAACACTTTTTTCTTTTTAAATTTTGTTACATATTGAATGTTAGAATTTTCCCAGTTCCTCTCTCTTTTATCAGATGACTTCAGTAATTCCCAAAAATTCAAAGTGAAATTCAGAAGTTTTCTTACAGAGAAGTGTATTATTTGCGAATATAACTTTTAAGATAAAAAGGGGGAAAAAATCTGAAATTTCAGATTGTGATTTTGAAATTTGTTTTCTTTGATTTCTGTTTTTTCTTTATCTTTCAACCTTTGACTGTTACCAGAACATCCAAAAGTCAGTTTATCTCAAATTTTAATAGTAACTATAAATATTAGTCTAATAATATCTATATACCGGGTGTCCTAAAAAGGACTGACTGATTTTAAAATTCAATAACTTGCAAACGGTGACAAATATTTAAAAAATTCTTGCAGGAGGGGCATAAGGTGAAAGGTTTTTTTACAGTGATTTTCGATTTTAGTTCGAATTATAAACAATAGATGGCGCTGCGATCAATAGACGCTCAATTCAGGCTCACTTTTTGGTACTTCGAGACCCACTCAATACATTTTAACCTCCTTTTTCCGCATGGAAGAAGAGAAAAGTTACAAAATCGAGCCTGTATTTAGCGTCTATTGCTTACAGTGCCATCCATTGTTTGAAATTCGAACTAAAATAAAAAATCACTGTAAAAAAAACTTTTGACCTTATGCATAATCCTTCTGCAAGAATTTTTTAAATATCTGTCACCGTTTGCAAGTTATTGAATTTTAAAATCAGTCAGTCCTTTATAGAACACCCGGTATATTATAAAAGACAAACGTGTCCGTCCGTAACGCTGACGTCATTTTGATACTGGCAACAGCAAACGATTAAATTTTGCCCTTTTTTTTTTCCTTTTTTCAATTTCTTAAACTTTTAAGCATCGCACATTTTCTATTTTTACGCCGTCGAATAGAAAAAAATATTTCAAATACAATTTGTTTCAAAACTGTATTACAATTTGTTTAAAAACTGTATCACAATTTATGCATTTTTTATATTTTTAATAATTTTCAAGCATGATATATTTTTTTTTTATCTATGGTTATCGCGTGCAGGCGATTATGAAAGATAAATCCGTTTCCCCTTAAGTTAATATAAAGGGTTCAACATTAATTTTAGGCTTATATTCCATAACGAAGTTAAAATAACTTCATCACTAAAACAAAATAATAAAATATAAATAAAACAGAAATTTAAGAGACGCGTAATCGAACTACGCGCTTAAACAGCTGAAATGGTGAAAATAAAAAAAGACTGCTGCAAGCGACGAAATCTTTGGCGAATTTTTCGGCTATTAACTTATACTAAAGTATCTCTTTTATTAAATTTCAAAACTTTATTTGAATGCAAAATTGATACTTTTCAAACAAAAAATGCTTTTTGGTGGTGTCAGTAGCCAATCTAAAAAATATATATTAATATAAAAAATGGTTTTCCCTTGTATTCTGTAACCCGGGAGGTCCGGGTTAGATCCCCTAGTTATATTAAAATCTGCCAGTCTGTTTGTATTTCTCCGTTACTCTTTTTACAATAGGGATAGCAATGCAATGAAGTTAAGACTAGTTATCCTCATGCATCAGGAGATACCATATAAGCTCCCGGAATTTAAAAATTGGAATTAGTTTCCAAGATATAAATTTTTTGGTAACTTTTTGGCAACAGCTATAGTCATAAACGAGGTCTCTGTAGATGTAGTACTCCGTAATGTGGTAATGCCGAGGGTAATGCCCTATGCCGTAAAGTTCTCTACACTGTAAAAAAAAAAAAAAAAAAAAAAAAAAAAAAAAGGACTAAAAAACGGAAATACTACTGGCAATCTAGACGCCAGTACTATTTCCGTTTTTTTACGGGAATTTTTATCCAAAAATTACAAAAAAATTTCCGTTTTTCTGATTAAAAACGGAAATTTTTCTGTAATTTATGGGTAAAAAATCCCGTAAAAACGGAAATAGTACTCGCGTCTAGATTGCCAGAAGTATTTCCGTTTTTTAGTCCTTTTTTTTTTTTTTTTTTTTTACAATTGTACGGTGAGTCCGCTTACAATGCCTGTAGTTCCTGCACCACCAGAGGTCCGCGGAAAACTTTCTGTGGCCCGCAAAAAATTTGTTCATTATTCTTTTTTTTTATGTTTTGTTAACAATAAAACAAAAATTATTCTAAAAAAACTTATATTTATGATTTTTCTATGTTTAGTTTTGAAAATTAAATTTATATTAGCCATTGATAATTAATTGTATTAATAAATGCTATATATTTTTTAATTTCCAAAATATGTAATTATATCATTTTTTTATTACCATAATTTGTCATTTATGCATTATATCTGGACAGAAAAGTTGCTTCAGCAAAACTGCACGCTAAAAGGATTGATAGTGAAATAAAATTCCATTATTTTGTGATAATTAAATTAATTTTCTAATTATAAATAACTACTGATAAATAACTACTTATGATTTTCTTTTAATTAAATGAATCTTTATATATATATATATATATATTTTAATCGTAAATAGATCATTTCATATTAATAAAGTGTAAGTTCTCCGATCGTTATTGTGCAAGTGTATTTATATAGTTTAAAAAAATCATAATAATGGTCCGCTGAATTTAAAATTATGAATTTAGTGATCCCTTTGGTTCAAAAGGGTGGCAACCGCTGCTTTAAGGCTAAAAAAATATAAAAAAAATTAACAAGTTGGAAATTGCTCGTCAAACGTGGCAAATGAGGTGCGTTCGTACTATAACTAGTTTTAAAATTATTTTTTGCACCCCATATTGTACTGAATGTATAATTTTTTGCACTTCATAACGTGCATAGTCTGATACATCATTAAAATGTACTTCCAATAATTTTTTCGGAACACTTTTGACTGTCCCTGTAATTAAACTATACATCCGATTTTCCTAAAATTTGAAATAGCTCAACAAAATTTTGCAACAATTATATCTTTAAAATTTCAGACCATTCGGAAGGCTGTAATATCATTAAAATGCACTTGCAATAATTTTTCCCATTGGCCGTAATGTAAAGAAAAACTTTTGGCTGTCCCTGTAATTAAACTATACATCCGATTTTCCTAAAATTTGAAATGGTTCGACAAAATTTTGCAACAATTATATCTTTAAAATTTCAGATCATTCGGAAGGCTCTAATACCATTAAAATCCACTTGCAATAATTTTTCCCATTGGCCGTAATGTAAAGAAAAACTTTTGACTGTCCCTGTAATTAAACTATACGTCCGATTTTCCTAAAATTTGAAATGGCTCGACAAAATTTTGCAACAATTATATCTTTAAAATTTCAGATCATTCGGAAGGCTCTAATATCATTAAAATCCACTTGCAATAATTTTTCCCATTGGCCGTAATGTAAAGAAAAACTTTTGACTGTCCCTGTAATTAAACTATAGATCCGATTTTCATAAAATTTGAAATGGCTCGACAAAATTTTGAACCAATCACATATTTGAAATTTCAGACTATTCGGTTGGGTAGTTTTTGCTCTGTTCCATGCGGACAGACGGACGGACAGACGGACGGACGGACTGAACGACGACTATAGGTGCTACGTATTTATATAATTACGAACGCACCTAAAAAAATAATCTCCCACTCAACAACGTAAAACTTTCTAACAGATTTTTTTGCACCTTTTTAAACGCAAAAATATTTCACTTGCAGGTATGATTATTGAAGTAATTTGTAATCAAACAGGTTTTTTTTTTTTCATTTTTCGATAAATGAATCACATCATTAGTTATAAGTGATTATTGTGTCACGACATCAGTTTCTTTCCCTTTCCTATGCCGTCGCGGCGAAAATTCTGTTTAAAACTTTAACAACATTTTCTGAAAGATCTTGCACCTTTACAAAAAAAAAAAAAAAAAAAAAAAAAAAAAAAAAAAAAAATGGAAAACTGCGTTCGATTACAAAGTTTTTAAATACGCGCATCTGCCAATTTCATGCGTTTGCGAACAAAAATGAATTAAAAAATGTGTCAGAAAGCAACCAGTTTGGATATGAGCAACAAAAGAAGTTTTGAAAGTTTTGAAACAATCAAAGTGGACTGATTGTTAGATTACAATAAATAAATAAACAAATAAACAAACAAAATTTTATAAAAAATGCATTATAGGTGAGTGAATTTAAATTGCTTTTGAAACTCTAGTAGGGAAAAGATTTTTTCTATTTTCCGTATTAAATTTTTCATATGGAAGGTGGAAAAAGTTATCTATTTCCGTCTCGATTTTAATTACTTGGGGGGGGGGGGGGGATAGAAATGCGTTTATACATTGCAAAAAGTTTATGCAGCGTTACTCCATAAAATTGGAGGCAACCTTGCTGCCTCCATTTTATTAATTTAACCGATACAACTAGTTTTACGTTACACTAATTTGTAATATTGCACCAATTATATCAGTTTAAATTACACTTATATAAGTTAAATTACTCTGCATTGGTGGCAACATCTTGCTACCAATTTTATGGAGTAACGTTACATAAATTGTTTACAGTGTAGTTGTGTTTTATAACAGAGCTTTTTGAGTTTGTTATTATTTTTTTATTTTCAGAATCCCATATGCTGAGCTTGCTGGTTGTCATAATCGTTTTGATAATCGTCATTGTCGTTGTCATTGGGTTCAGCCTTTGGTGCTATATCCATGCAAATCGTAGGAGGAGCAACAGTGCCGACATTGAGACCATGTCGACTTCTGGATCCTCTTTCATGGCTTATCACGTAGGCGGCGACAACGACGCTCTGGTACGGCCAGCATCTACAGAAAATGCCTTAGCAACACCGTTTCATGACGGAATTTGCAGCCAGACTTTTCCAAGAGCTGTTAATCCTTTTTATGGAAATCAAGTAGCTCTTGTTTCTTTGAAGCCTGTTAAAGAGTTGTATTAAGATTATTTGAAAGCGAAAGAAATTTAATTCTGGGTGGTTTAAAATAGTATTAGATTTGTTATTTTTTGTATTCGTGTAAGAAAATGGTGGTTTCCAAACCGTGCTGTAAATGTAAAAGAATAAATAAAATTATGTCACTTTTCAAACCTGCTTTTTTACTAAAAATAATTGTATCTGTTGTAAATTATTTACTTTCATTCAATTTAAATACAGTTAAATAAGACAGAAGCGACTACCTGGATCCTTTAACCCTTTCAAGGACGGTGGTTTAATTTTGGACCACCTAATTTTAATCCCTAAATGTCACACTGATACCAGAATTTTGTATTGAAACTTTTCCTTTTATTAAGTACGTGATGAAAAACTTTCTTTTTTTTAAATAAATTTGCAAATTCCGCTGTCATTCGATCATTTCAGTTTTTTACGAATAGAAGTACTTTGCCCCTGTAAAGGTTAAGGACAGGGCCGCAGAGTGAGTCTGCGGGCCCCAGTAGGGATTTGAACGCGAGCCCTTAAGGGTGTCGGTTAATCAAGTCTCAAATTCCCACTCTCTAATGTTAAACCTATGGTAGTGGAATGCATTCTTATTTTTAAAATGTCTCAACAGGAAATTAATATTTTTAACTTCTTTTTTCTGTGTATTCTTAAAAAACACATTTCTTTTTTAGTTGTAAAAATATTTCTAAAATATATACTTAACTTTATTTGAAGTTTTACATTCTTAATCACAGCTCGTCAGATTTCAATACATAAAATATTAAATTAAACATACATTTTAAAAATATTTTGTAAATTAAAAGCGAAAAAGGAATACTTCCAGAAGAGTACGCAGGGAAAATAAGTTAAAAATATTAATTTCCTGGTGAAATATTTCAAAAATACGTATGCATACACGCCCATAAATTTAACATTTGAGATGACAGATTTGAGACTGACGAACACCCTTAAATATAGTACTAGAAAATACTATAGTTTAATAATGAAAATTACATACATTTGCTTAAAATTTAAACACCATTACATTAACAAATGTATATATTAGGGTGAGTCGAAAAAACTTTTTTTCGATTTTCGATGATCGGTAGTGCGGAAAAAAAAGTACTAAGTTCACACAAAAAATTTGAGATTTTTTGGACAATTCCTTTATTTGCCTCAAATGGCTTGAAGTTTTGGTCAAATGCTGATTTTTGAACTTTTTTAACAAAAATTTTAAAAATGTATTTATTTTAGCTGAATTTGCTTGAAATGTTATGATTAGTGTACTAAATGTTTAAATAAGTTCCGATTATGTATTATTTAACAGTTATGTGTATTTTGAATAAGGAAATTTTTATAGCCTTTTCGCGTATAAGTGAACAAATATTGTAAGTGTTGTTTGGTTCGCTCGTTGGTTTCACTTTTCTGTCTTGATTATAGCCCTCGGTCTTCTTTTTGTTTTTCAATGCGTTCAGAGTCACATATTTGTATGTCGAAACAAGGCATGTCTTGACAGAAATTCTGGAAGGAGAGGAGAGTGAGGAGCAGAAACCAAAGAAAACGCAATCAGTCATCATGAGAATGAGGAAAGAAATAGGAGGTGGAAGAAACTGCGAGATGGGATGTTAATTATTTTTCTGCTCTAAAATACGGATATTCTCAGAAGATTCAAATTCTGGGAACTTTGAAGCAGGCAATTTGTCTGAATCGGAATTTGAACCAGGGCCTACAAAAGCAAACACTCCCAAACGCATGTCCCTTTCTCACATAGCGGTCGCCGCATTTAGAACTGGTATATCATATAGTAAATTGCAGATTATTAAGAGATTCATCTGTGCTTCAGGATGCAGGAATTGTTATAGCAGAGAATAAGGATCTCGTCATCGATAAAGGCAAGGTCCGGAAAGAAAATACAGCAGGAGGAAGATTTTGGAGAAGAAAAAACACAAGAATATTTTTTTATAGTAGAAAAAATAAAATGATCACCATGTCGCTGAACGTAGTTCGGAATATTTCGGTCACTTGACACTCCTTCTGGTCACTGCGGTGAAATAGCAAAATCATTATGTATTTTTTTAAGCCAGAATAAAGCCTGCTTTGGAAAAATTTAAGAAGAGAACTGCAACATTTGCTGTGTATTCTTCATACGAACGAGCTTCCACTCCGACACACACATCAACTGACTAAACTAGTTGATAGAACACTTGAACTAAGATTTTTATCAACCCAATTGGAGCTAGATTAACAGAATACTCAAATCTTCAGCCTTTTGCATTTCTCATATCTATGAAACAGGAATAGGCTCATAGAAAGAGACACGTACATTTGTGACATGCGTGTGTGTGTGTTGTGTGTGCATGCCATTTGTGACATCTGCTTCATCTTTCCCTCGACGGTGCCACTTGTCCCTTTTTTTCTATGAAGATCGTTTTATCTTTTCTACCATCAAATAATATGCTTGTAATTTTTCTTCCTCCAAGATCTTCCTCCTCTTGTATCTTCTTTCCAAGTTTCTTTTTCTGCCTCCTGATCTTGTCTTTATCGATGATGAGATCCTTATTCCCTGTTGTCACAATTCCTGCATCCTGAAGCACAGATTAAGCTTGAAACGCAAGTTACCTATATGGTACACCAGTTCTAATATCTGTGAACGCTGCGTGAGAAAGGATATGCGTTTGGGAGTGTCTGCTTTTGAAGGCCCTAGTTAAAATTCTGATTCAGACGAACTGCCTGTTCAAAGTTTCCACTATTTCAATGTTCTGGTAATATATGTATTTTAGAGCAGAAAAATAATTAACATCCCATCTTGCAGTTTCTCCCATATCCTATTTCTTCCCTCATCCTCATGATGACTGATTACGTTTTCATTGGTTTCTGCTCCACATTCACCTCTCTCCCAGAATTACCATCAAGACATGCTGCAGTCCGTCATTCAAATATGTGATTCTGAACGCAACAAAAACAGAAGGAAGAGCGATGAACATAATCAAAACAAAAGAGGAAAACCGATGAACGAACCAAACAATACTTAGAATTTTTGCTCACTTTTACGCGAAAATGCTATAAAAATCGCCTAATTCAAAATACACACAACTGTTAAATAACACATAATCGGAGCTTATTTAAACATTTCGTACATTAATCATAACATTTCAAGTAAATTCAGCTAAAATAAATTGAATTTAACATTTTTAAAATTTTTGCTAAAAAAGTTCAAAAATCAGCGTTTGAGCAAAACTTCAAGCCATTTGCGGCAAATTAAGGAATTGTCCAAAAAATCTTAAATTTTTTGTGCGAACTTAGAGCCACCAATGGCAACTTTTCCGCACCACCCATCATCGAAAATCGAAAAAAAGTTTTTTTTTCGGCCCATCCTAATATATACAGTGTGTCCGCTCTCAACGGTGTCCAATGGCTAATTCCTAAACCATTAGTCATAGACATATAGTTCCAATTACAAAAATGTTTTAAATCAGGCAAAAAATATTTTAAAAGCGATTTGGGTCAATAAAAACATTTCTTAAAAAATTTCGAAATTTAAATTTTTATACGGTCCCCGGTCCTATAAGTTGTATTTAGTAAAATTTTCCTATTACACTGACAAGTAAGACAAAAAAAGTCCCATGCATATAACCCTAAAATTGAGCGAGTTATGAAACTTTAAAAATGCCTGACTTATGCCACTTTTCTGCTCTGAAAACAAATGAGTTCGGCTTGACTTTGAGGGGTCACATACCAAGTGGTTAAAATATTCGAAGATCTTATTTCATGTGTATCTGCGCTTTGAAAAAAATCGTACAAGTATTACGATTAAGTTAACATTTATTAAGTTTCAGATTGGCTAAAATAACATATGTTTTATTTTGTCAGGAAATGAGACTGTTTCTTTTATGATTTCTTTTAACAAAAATTATGTTATTTTTATAAGTTTTTATGTTACTTCAACGATCGTATGTAGGTTTTTCCAGTTCAAAATTTGTACTCGAACTTTAACTCACATTGAAATATCCGATCGAGATTACATTTTACGTACTGGCGCAAATCCGATAACAATCTAAATTTATTATGATTTTCGGTTGTTACCATTTATACTTATTTTACAGGATAACACAAAAATTTTCCGATAAATTACCGCCAAGAAGTTTAAGAAAAAGTTTCAGATTAGATAATACAAGACTGCGATTGTTGGGTTTTTAATTTTTATGTATTTTCTAGCACTGAATCCGAAAATTACCTTAATTTTTAACCATCATGTTGGGATATATTTCGCAAATCATAAATTGTCGAAGTTAAAGAATAACAAAAGTCGGATACTATAAAGTAGAGGAGTTGGCTGTGTTTTTTAACCTTTGATAATTGATTTTTACGTACCTTTTAACACTGAATCTGAAAATGACCTTCATTTTTAACCATCACGTTAGAATTTTTTTGCAAATCGTAAATGTGTAAGTAAAATATAGCGAAAATCTCATACTATAAAACGTATGTAAAACTTTTGAGATGGGAGGAGGAGGTTCAATTTTAACTTTGAACTTTGAAATTTGCAATTTGCGAAAAATCCTGTTGTGATGGTTAAAAATGAAAATAATTTTCGGATTCAGCGGTAAAAAATACATAAAAATGAATCATTAAAAGTTAAAAACAGAACAATCATATCTATTTTATACATCAAATTTTCCCAATTTTTCTTTTTTTAACTTTAAAATTTATGCCAAAATCTTTATATGATGGTAAAAAATGAAGGTCAATTTCGGATTCAGTGATACAGAATACATAAGAATCAATTATCAAAAGCTAAAAAACATGACATAACCCAACTTTTGCAGGCTAGTGTAATCTAATAATATTTTAAAATACGTATCATTTTGTAAAGAATTAAAGCTGTTAATTTAGCATCATTTTGCTTAACAAAAATTCTGTTTTTTCTTTCTTCTTAAATGTTTATTACAAAATGTGTATTTTGCATTAATATGTCAGAATGATTAAAGATTTCAAATTTATATTGCAATGTTAATTTTACTCTCAACCATTTTTTAAATATATCTGATGAAATTACATTTCGACTAAATTTGTGAATGACCGCCAATTTGCGGTAAAAAAATGTGCTCCAACTTTAAACAGCTATTACTCGGTCAATTTTAATCGTAGAATAACGGGACTTTTTTTGTATTACTTGTCAGTGTAAAAAGAAAATTTTACTCAATATAACTCATAGGACCGGGGGACCGTATAAAAATTTTAATTTCGTAATTTTTTAAGAAATGTTTTTATTGACACAAATTGCTTTTAAAATATTTCTTTACCTCATTTAAAACATTTTTGTAATTGGAACTATATATATATGACTAACGGTTTAGGAATTAGCCTTTGGACACCGTTGAGAGTATATATATGTATGTACATGGTCACATATATTGAGGTATGTAACATGACTATATACTGTACATTATTACTCCTTGGTTCATCATCATTTAAAAAACTTTTTTGACAGCATGTGAAAATAATCTCTTATACTTGTTTTTATTGCTGCCTGTTCAAAGTTAATTTGATAGAAATGCTTTCAAACTGGTAATGTGTTTTTCATTTTTCAATCTTTTTTAATCATGTTTTATTTGAAACTTATTTGTTTTTCCAATATTTTATTTTTCTATTTATTGAGTGTGGTAGTACCAAATACGTATTCTTTAGCTTTTTTTATGGCTAATACGAAGATGAAACCACACACTTTATTTTCGGAACTCAAGGCGGGACCTAATGAATCTGTCTTGGTTCTACAAATTTCCATTATTCATTTCTCCCCCCCCCCCTTTTTTTTTTTTATCATGTTTTCAAAATCTATGTTGAATATGTTAAGGGGAATAGTTTTATTGTCAATGAATAAATTTCTTTTCATGTAATTAGTTAAAAGCCTCACGGACATTATGCCAGTTTTGAGCTACCAATTAGCCCTGTGAATTTGGAGGCACTTAAATTTTGCACAAGTGCTCACTCTATAATTACACTATTGCTGATGATTTATCAGTAATAGAAATGTTTTATTTTAATTGATTTTTCTTTGGATTGTAAGAATACTGACACGTATACGCAATTTATGCAATTCAAATTTTGACGTTTTAGTCTTTTTTTCCTTGTTAGTTACTTTTACTTTAAAATTTTACCTTAAAAAGTTGTTCGATTTTTTTTCTCTCTTTCTCTCTCTCTCTTTTTTTTCTTTCTTTTAAGAACTAAAAGCGGGTTACTTGAGACAGCCGGATCGTGGTAATTTTACCGGCTTCATCCACCTCTCTTCGGGTCAGAATCGGTTTCAAAATCGAAACTATTCTCATATCAAAAACTGTAACCAAAACCAAAAAAGTACAGAACGCACAATATAAAATATCGACCTCAGATCTCATATGAAAACAAAAAAAGGCATTTAAAAATATTAAAATACAATCTTCTTTGTTCGCGGTGAAGAAACTCGAACACTAATGTTAAACCTATGGGAGAAGTATTTACAGATTTCTCGCTTTCGTTTTAATATTTTTCAATTTTTTAAATTAATTAATTAATTAATTAATTAATTAATTAATTTTTTTTTTGCATAGACTACTTGAGATCTATTTCTAATGTTGTGCGTTTGTACTTTTTCGATTTTTTTTACTTTAGGAATCGGAAATAGAGATGAGATGGGCTCAGCCCGGGCCCGAGAGCTCATTTTTCGGGCTTATTTTTTTCTTTTTTTTAACCTGAAAATTTTATTTATTCCCGTATGAAATTTTTTTAAAATATAAGAAGTAATATAATAATATATAATCATCAAAATTTCTTGCATTCCCTATATTATTCTGTTAATGCTTTTTAAGGTGTATATCTAAAATTTATTTACATTTCTAAAATAAATTCAGTATTCCTTATTTTTATCTCTCTTTAAAAGCTTTTATTCTTGTAAAAGAAATTTAATTACCCCTTTCATAATAATCACTAATCTTTCGATTCCCTGTGGTTTCAATAAATAAATGAGGCATCTGTCTGTTATCACCTACTTCTCTTCCTTACGACGACGCCTGGGTTGAAAATTACATTTTCCATAAGAAATCATTTTGATGTTATTTTCATCAGAAAGATGAAAGCGACGTATCAGTAACTGAGGTTATTGCACAAAAGAAAAGCAAATGATCAAAAAAATATTTTCATTTATTCGTGAATGGAAACAGAAGAATTTAATTTTACTATTTGTTAATAAGGGTGAGAAGGTTTTTTTTTTTGTTAACAGTTGATAACATTAAAAGGAGTATGTATTAGCTGTATAAACGTGTAATGAGAATGTTTTTAAAAGGGAAGGAAGTTTCAGTTAAATATATTTGTAAAGGGAGAATTTTGGTTTTAAATTGGGTATAATTAATTATATGTGATGATTGATTAATGTTTATACATCACAGCTATTTAAAAAAAAATTTGCAATATTTGCAGATTTATTTCATTCATGCTAAGGTGCCGACAAATAAATAGTAGGATATTTTAAAATTGGATCGTTTATTTTATTTTATTATTTGACAGTCTAGGCGAAAAAGTAATCTCTTCTGTTATTAGTCAATAAGCGTTACAATCGATCGATGTTTTCTCTTTTCTCATAAAAAACATCGGAACTTTCAGATAATCTTGTTGAACTTTTTATTTAAGCTAATTTTCAAGAACACGAGAATTACAAAAGATGTATATCTTTTATAGGAAATAGAAAACGTTGTTCAATTCTTCATCATATAAATCGTAATTTCTGCAAATTTCATTCATCCATTTATTTCTAAAACGCATTTCGTTAATGTTTCCGTCAGATTTGCTTGTTGCGAGAGTAAAAAATTTGAGAATCTTTTTAGTGACTTATCTTTTGATGAGATTAAATGTAAATGTCATAAAATTAATTATGTGCTAGGGATTAACAGTTATTGTGATACACGAAGTTGTTAAAAAAATGAGATATTACATTTAGAACAACTTTTAAGCAATTTTTATTAAACCATTTTTCGGTTTACATTTTTGGTATCGGACTCGGGCTCTAATGACAAAAAAATGTTTCGAGCTCGGGAGAGCTCGGATTTAAAATCATCGTGCTCGGGGGGGGGGGGGGGGGGGGCGGGTTTCGAAAAGTGAGCCCGAACTCATATCTAATCGGAAACGATTCTAAAAATGAAACTATTCGCATATACAAAATCTGTAGCCAAAATCGAAAAAGTAAAACGCACAACATTAGATATCGATCTCAGGTATCCTATGCAAATCAAAAATTCTTCAAAAATATTAAAATACAAGCCAGAAATCTGTAAATATTTCTCCCATAGGTTAAACATTAGCGTTCTTGTTTCTTCACGTGGCTAGTGTAGGCTCGCTAGTCTTGCGAAGACCCTTTCAAGCTAATGTTAAGCCAATGGTGGCGTTCTTTTCAAATTTCTAGCTTACAATTCAATATTTATAGAGAATTATTTATTTATTTATTTATTTTATTTTATTTTATTTTATTTTATTTTATTTTATTTTATTTTATTTTATTTTATTTTATTTTATTTTATTTTATTTTATTTTTTATTTTATTTTATTTTATTTTATTTTATTTTTTGCACAGATATTTGAGGTCAATGTCTAACATTGTACATTTTTCGATTTTAATTGCAGTTATTTATTTATTTATTTATTTATTTTCTGAGAAACACCTTTAATTTCGTAATCGGTTACGAAAGTGGAAGTATCCTCATAGGGGCAAACTGTAACCTTCAAATGTGGAGATGCTTTCATCATGTGTACTAAAGTACTATTTTCACGTAACCTTATATTTAAAAGCAGAAATCGTTAATAACTGAACTTTGTTGAATTAATATGAGCTCAGTTGCATCATCTCGGGTGCCTAAATTCCGAGCAGAAAGAGGAAATTGAAGAGAGAAACAATACTGCAACTCGAGGAAGAGAGGAAAAAAAAAGGGTTATTGATAGCAAAGAGAAAACAACGAATGAACGACGAAAATGTTAAGAGGAAGAAACCTAAACAATTATTATTTAGAAGTGCCTTTAATTTACGCAATAATAATTTTCATTTGAGGAGAACAGCCATTCACTCATTTATGTAATAAAATGGTAATTGAAGAGTTTAATGATGATATTAAGGTTGACAGCTACATTGACTATGATGATGAAATTTTTCCAAATATAGTTACTAGTAATATGATAAAGAACTGGAAGTAAGTACAGTGGTAATGAGAAGTCCCAAAAGTTGAAAGTGCCCAGAACGGTGTTATAAAATATTATAGGAAGAAGATAAAATTAAAGAAAGTATCATTTTACTGCAATTGTTAAATTCCAGAAACAACTACAGCGTTTCAGTAATTGATAAGTATCAAAATTTTATTTATAAAACAATTGTGTAAAGTGTTGCATTATAAATATTCCGTTGGAAAAATTAGTTTTCTTATTCATTAGTTACTTCTTGTTTGTTAATTGATCTAACTGTTTCATATGAAAGAGAAATGATTTAATTTAATCAGGGATGTAGTGGAGGGTATACGGTGTTATACGTCGTATACTCTCTGGATTTTTTTAAGGAACACCGTATACCATCTGTTTCTCAAGAAAGCTATACTATCTATATACTATAGGTATACTATATGTATACCCTCTGCCTTGAGCGTATACCTTCTGCTTAGAACGTATACCGTCTACTTTTTTTACGACCACACCACTGAATTTATTTATAATACAGCATTAAGTATATAATATTTAAATAACAATTAATTTAACTTTTAACTGATATGACAAAAATTGTCACATAACTAATGTAAAGCGGCCTGTGAGACCGCTCTATCGAAAGATGAATAAAAGGCGCGGATAACTCACAGGATGGTGCTTTTGTACAGGACTTTTTGTACAGGACTGTTATAATTAAATTCACCTATTCAAAAGTCTCTGGTGATAGTACTAAAGTTCCTAACGAAACAAAATTTCGGTAGTGTTTGTATAGTTAAACTGAAAGTTTCAAGTTAAACTATAAAAATTGTAAAAAAGCAGTGGTCTGTGAGACCGGTAACATCAGTTAAAGGTTAATAAAAGTAAGATGAACTGACATGCAAAAAAAATGTATCGCCCCATTTAGTACTTTGAACATCTCATATGGGTTTTAAATATGTATTATAAATGCAACAAACATGTCCTAAATGGGATGCGGCCATATGTTTGTTTCTATCACAAATAATAATTCAGTTCCTGAAAAATAAGTCGGTTTAGAATTAAAAGCATAACTTTCGATGCTTTTCTGTTTAAATTTGGCATTTTAAATTTAATAAAATACTGAATGCGGTAAACTTACTAGAAATCGCATTACATTTAGACACATTGGTCTCAAACCATCAAATTTTGCAAGTATACTTTATAAGGTAATTTACTTTTATAGCAAAAGTGTTTAATACAAAAGAAAAAAAAAAGTATTCCATTTTCTGGAGCCTAACTTAAGACATCCGAATTTTGTTTGTTTTGAGGATGAAAATTGTTTTCATTGTTGTGTTAGCATAGTTAGTGATAGGCGATAACGAAATGTTTTTATCGATTGTCTCGATTGTATGGACATCTCGATTTTTTTCGATTGTGTTAAATGTTTCTCAATGACTTCAGTTAGAGAATTGCTTTTATACGATAGCCGACCCCGAGAGGACGCCTGTAAATTTAACGAATTAACTTTATTATGAACGCGATATTTAATTTACAAATGAAATTCCCCACATCTAACGTTAACCATTTATCTTTACTAGTAACGCGATTTCAATTTACGGTAATAGTGAGTAAACGTTTAGTTCATGCCGAAAAAAAAAAAAAAATATTTCTAAAAGGTGGTAGCTGCGGTATCAGAAATTTTTGTACTAGTTTATAATGTAGTCGGAGGACCCTAGAACTATATTAATGAAAAGTTGCAAAAGAATCTGATAATTTTTCAAGAAGCTGTGCCAAGGGCAACAATAAGGCTATTAATATTAAGCTCGCTTTGCCCACTAGCGGGCCTCTAATTACATCGGGGCCTATAATAATATGAAATCTCGAATAGAACGAACCTCGAAACGAATGAATCTAGAATCGAACGAACCTCGAAGATGGTCATCGTAGCCCATTGCAGTTGGTTCTCGGTGATTTTAACGCTCACAGTCAGCTTTGGGGCTATAGGAGTGAAGACACCAGGGGAAAAGTCCTTATCGATAGAGTCATAGCGTATCAACGAGTTATTCTAAACTCTTCACCCAGTCCACCAACGTATGAGTCGGGGAAGAACCTGGGGAGGCCGGATCTGTCCATCTGCACGCAGGCTATGTTTTCACACATAAAAAACTGGGAAGTAATTCCTTCCCTTTTTGGAGACCACTACCCAATAGAAACAGAGCTAAATTTCACAATACCCAAACTACCAAGAAGAAGATTCAAAACAAAGGGAATCCCTTTGACACAATTTTCCGAACAACTAACTCGAAAATGCTCACAGATTAACTTTAACGACATAGAAACTATAGACCAGTTTAACAAAGAATACGAAACTTTTAAACAAGAAATATTATTACAAGCCAATAAATCCGTTAAAAAGAAAGCCCCTTTCAAGAAATTTAAAATTTCCTGGTGGTCTCTACAATTGAGGGCCCAAAGAAATAAAGTAGCAGCTCTTTTAAAAAGAGCAAAAAATTTAAACTACGAGTCAAATATAAACCAGCATTACAAAAGGGAAAGGGCAATTTACCAAAAACAGATTTTATCAGAGAAGGAAAAAGCTTGGACAAACCTGTGTCGCAGAGAGACGGATCCTTTTGGTTTAACGAAAAAGTTAGCCTTCCAGCCATTCCAGGACTCACATATCAGTTACCAATTTGATTCGTTGTCACCTACTTCCAGGTCATCAACCCTTTTAAAACTAACGAGGGACATTTTTGGCGATGAAACTCCAAAGCAACTACCACAGCGACTAAACTCGCAGGACCAGACAAAATTCACGAAAAGAGAGTTGCGAAATGTTATTTTCTCATTCAATATTAACAAGGCGCCAGGACCTGATCAAATAGATCACAGGATGGTCAGGTGCATCTTTTCAAAAATTCCTAACATTCTGTTGGATATGTACAACAGTCTTTTAAAGTTAAACTATTTTCCTGATGACTGGAAATTGGGAGAGCTCGTGTATTTTAGAAAGGAGGGAAAACCCTTGAATGAGAGCTCTTCATATCGCCCCATCACTCTATTACCAATATTCGGAAAAATCTTAGAGAAATTAATTCTAAGACGAATACATCACGCATTAGACAAAACGAATTTCTTTTCGAGTAAGCAACACGGCTACACGCAAAATAAATCTACGGAAACGGCTTTGGAGCAAGTGATTTCATTAGTAGAACAACACAAACAAAATAAACAATACACATCACTGGTGTCACTGGATTTCAGGGGAGCATTTGACAACCTCGCTTGGGACCAGGCGATCCTAGCATTGCAAAGACTAGGTATCTCTAAACAACTCATTAATCCTGTCGTTTCCTTCCTTTCGGGCAGGCGAGCTCAGGTGGACTGGATGGCACCATTTTTGTTGTACTTCTTTAGTAAGGGTTGCCCGCAGGGATCGTGTCTGGGTCCTTTTCTTTGGTTGGTTCTGTTGGAGACTCTGTTGGGGACCTTTGATGTACAGGACTGTGAACTGGTGGCATATGCGGATGACGTGATATTACTGATCTGGGCACAGTCGAGACAGCAACTTGAACAAAAAGGTCAGAAAGCTTTAAACATTATTCAGAATTGGGCAGAAACCAACAAAATAGAAATTTCACATGAAAAATCCTCATCATTAACTTTTAACAAACCCATACACCTTAAGCGGGGCCCCACATTTAAACTTCAAGATAAATCAATAAAATCAGAAACAACACTAAAATACCTGGGGGTAATATTAGATAAACAATTATCATTTCTCCCACATGTGGCACAAAATAGAGTAGAAATCGGAAAAATAACTCAAAATCTTTATAAATTTTCATCAATCTTAGGTCGACTCCCTCCGGAATTTTTTAAGATTTGGTACTCGGCGATCTTACAAAGGAAACTGGTCTACGCGTGTGCTGTCTGGTTTCCGCGTATGGCGCAATATCACGGTCGTCGACATTTGCTCTCGGCACAAAGGAAAGCTTTGTTGCTGATAACGAGAGCATATCGCAATACGTCAACAAATGCCCTGCAGGTCCTCACAGGTCTCCCCCCACTGGATTTGCAGTTGGAGGCGGAGGCGGAGTATTCGGGGACGATTTGTCTCGGCAAGTCAACAGAAAAGGCTTTTGCTCCACTATACTATCCAAAATGCTCAAAAAACAAGACATCACCACTAACAAGTGAAATACAAATTTGTGAAATAAACGACTATTTAGGCAAAATTACAATATACACGGACGGTTACAAAATGTCCGAAGGCACAGCCTCGGCATTTTGTGTGTACGAAATAAACGAGCAAATCTATACTTGGAGAGCGAAACTTTCCCAGGATAACTCCGTCTTCCAGTCAGAACTCTTCGCGATCTCTTCAGCATTAGAGTGGATAGAGTCGGACAAACATTCTCAATACTTAATCATAACGGATAGCCTATCAAGTTTAAAAGCATTAAACAATTTTGACAATACAAACTATTTAATACTAAAAATTCTTCAGCAATTACAAACAACAGTAAAAGACATATACTTCAATTGGACAAAAGGACATTCAGGTGTTGAGGGCAATGAGGCAGCTGACCAACTGGCAAAATCGGCAGTAACGGATGAAACACTAATACATACATTTTTACTATATCCAGCTTCTTCACTAAAATCACAGACAAAACAGAATCTGTTAAAAAATTGGCAAAAACGGTGGACGGATTCAGACACAGGCCGATATACGAAGGAATTCTTGCCATTGGTTGACCACAAGTATTTCATAAATAACATATACTTACACATATTTTTAACAAATCACGGCCCCTTTCAGGAACACTTATACAAAATTAACAAAAGAGACTCCCCACTATGCATTTGTGGCTTGCCGTCAACATCGTTACACTATGTATTATACTGTACATTAACATCGCATTATCATCTCAAAAAATACACACGTATGAATTTAGCAAGTTGGTGGCGGAATATAAAAGAGAAACCACAACTACTCAACAAGATCATACAATGCATGAGGTTTATAGAAACAAACGAGTACATCTTTTCAAATCCAGAGCCATTCTAGTCCGACTCCATCACTAGGGTGTAGCATGGAGGGAGAAACGGGTTATTAGTGGGTGCCAGAAACTTCTATCACTTTTGAATTTTTATCTTGTGCATCTCTCCAAACTCTAGTATGTGCAAATTGTAAATAGTAGGTGTGTTGTAACGTGTTTCTAATTGTGATGTTCAATATTGTGTATTTAATGTACTGTGACGTATATAAATCCATGAAAAATGTAAATAATTATGCAACCACATTAAAATGATCCTCATGTAATCACTACATACAGTCATGTAAGTAGTAGGTGTTTGATATTGTGTTGTAATGTGTTTCTAATTGTCATGTTAAATATTGTGTGTTAAATGTACTGTGACGTATATATATCCAAGAAAATTGTAAACAATTATGCAATCACATTAGGTGAAATGATCCTCATGTAATCACTACATACAGTCATTTATCTCGATGTGAAATCTTCGGTTCGCCCAGAAAAAATTGGGTAACCAATTGTGATTGTAATTGTAAATCTCACTGTAACCGAAATAAATCTCAGCAGCTTGATCAGGGACCCGACGCTCCCTCTCAGACTCTGGTTGAGAGTCGGGAGGAGTGAATGTGGTCTACCCCTCGGGATTGCACTAACACTCTAAAGCGAAAGCTGAGTTCCCGAGGTGGTCATCGCTGTCATCGCTGCTTACGGCACAATATACTAGTCGTGCTGCGCCTGCGTCGGAATGTGCCTCTGATTTATACGAATTTGTCGAATTCATATGAAATATTTCAAAAGACGAACCTCAAACCGGGTGCCCGTTGTCTACGGCATTGTGTAACAGGCGTGTTGAGCACGCTCTTCAAAATCTGTTAGTTCCAATTTCCACCGCCATGTGGCGCACTCTGTGCTACACAAATCTATATCCGAACGAAACCATTTCCGTAGATATAATACTCAATAGGGGTGGCGAATTCAAAATTTGTTAGTTCCAAAGGGCCCCTATAGGAGGTAAAATGACAAGGGAAAGGGGCAAAAAGGGAGGGAAATAGTACGAAAGAAAGATTGCCTCAAGAGCTAAAGAAGGATACCGTAGAAAGATATGAAGGAAACAAAAGAGGAAAAAAAGTTTCTATAGGGATCAAAAGGGGGTGGCGAAAGAAGGAGGACAATGTAGATTTTTAAGGAAGCCAAGAGCTTTACAAAGATGTATTACAAGATAGAATCGAATAAAAAGTAAAAAAAGTTGAACAATTTAACCTCTCCACGTGGTGGAGGTGATGGGGAATCCCTAATTAAAACAGAGAAAAATAGACCAAAGAATATGAAGGAGAAAGTTGAAAGCCCTTCGCTTAAGTCTTAAAACATAAATTTGTACATGTATCGTTAAATCATAAATTGAAATCATGAAAAATGCAACCAACTTATTGAAATTAGTAATTGAAATAATGAGCAGCCCGGCGCTAAAATACATTGTGGCAATTTATGTGCACTAACGTAAATATTGAATAGCCTGTAATAAAATATCAGGCCTAGAATAACGATAAGTAGTGTAGAAACACTAACAGAATTTAAATACTGTGCCGTAGTAAAGCGTCAGTTTTGCCCCCTTAGCCTGGGCGGAGAGAAGTGGGGAGAGGTGGGACGGGAGGGAGGTACATAATATCAAAGAGTAATCGCAGGTCTTTCAAATGATATATGACACATAGGGGTTCAGAAAAAGTTAAAAAGTAGGCACCCTGGTGAATTATCGTGTTATTATCCTAATGAATTATCGAACCTCGGTTATAAAACACCCACCCCCCCCCTCTATGAAACAATTTTTAAACCATATCGGCGTAAAAATTCACGTTTGTTCAAATTCGGTCGGGTCAGCCGAGATTTTAACATTTTCCCGGTCTGGCCGAACTTTTAGCTTTTATATCGGGCCAGGATAAGTCAATCATTTTTTTGTTGGGGCCGGGATAAGAAAATATTTTTTTTTTTTTTTTTGGGCTGGGCTCGGGCCGAATTGTCAACTTTTACCTGGGCTGGGCCAACCCATCATTTTATTTATGTATTTTTTATGGGCTAGACCGATCTTTATACCGGACCGGCCAATTATTTTTTTCTATGGGCCATGGTGCCAGGTCTGGTTTCAGAAGTTTGTGCTCGTGCAGACCTCTAACATACACCACACCGCGAAACTTTCTTTTATTAGTATAAAAATGCCATTAAAATAGGCTCTCTCTGTGTCATGAAATGCTGAAATCCTTTCCTACAGTGTTGAATTCAGGGGGTGGCCCGGGAAGGGGACATTCCCCCCAGAAGATTTGAGATTTTGTGTTTTCAATGGTCAAAAAGTGCAATCCCCCGCCCCTCCCGGAAATCTATAATGTCACCCCCGGAGCCACAGAAATCCCTCCCGGAGAAAAGTGTCTGAATTCAACACTGCTTTCCTATTCTCTCCATCTCATATCAAATCTCGATGGAAAACACACGATGAAAAACACCGAGAAGCTATAAAATCTCGTTTCTCGAGGAGTAAATCTCGATGAAAAACACCGAGAAGCGATAATCTCGTTTCTGGAGGTGTTTTTAATCGAGAGTCATTTGATCGATAAGTAAGATTATTGCTTCTCGGTGTGTTTTTAATCGAGAGGCTTTTCATCGAGATGCCAGATTAATCGCTTCTCGCATCTCGGCTTCTATCGAGAAAAAATAGGAATGAGCTATAACGGAGCATATTCCATCTACGTCATGATCACGCGGTCTGGTCAAGACCAAGAACTTCTAGCGTAAAGAAGGGAAGACACTGTATAGATGTTAGAAGTTCTTTGGGTATTTATTTAGCTTTCAGAGTCAGATTGACACTGCGTTTCTGGTTTAAGTCATAATTTCTCAAAGAAGGATATAGATTAGGAGGCATAGTGGTTTATTTTATGTCATTCAGTAATTCTGCTTGGGTATATGATTGTGTTATATATTTTTCTTTTAAATTGAAAAGGGTTTACTTCAATTTGTATGGGACAATTTTCTATTTTTACTTTATTACAAGAAGAAAGTATTGGATTCATGGAAAATTTGTCAATGTTCAGAAAATATCTGTCTGTCTTTTATGTGACAAAAATTTTGAAAACGCTCTACCTCAGAAGTAATGCAAGGAATTTAATTATACTTCAGATTCAGTTAGACCTAGGTATAAATTAGTGTTGATTTGTTTGCTGTGCAAATAGCCCAACAGGTAACGCTGTAAAAACTCGAAAACTAATGCACGGAATTTAATCAAACTTCCTAGGCTATTGCTGGAGGTTGGAACAAATTTCGTGTTAGGCAGGTTCAATGTTAGTAAATATATTTGTCTGGTTCCATTTCTCGATAATATAGTATAAATTAGTGTTGATTTGTTTGCTGTGCAAATAGCCCAACAGGTAACGCTGTAAAAACTCGAAAACTAATGCACGGAATTTAATCAAACTTCCTAGGCTATTGCTGGAGGTTGGAACAAATTTCGTGTTAGGCAGGTTCAATGTTAGTAAATATATTTGTCTGGTTCCATTTCTCGATAAAGCTCTTTTGTTTTCGATCAACAGGGAAATTCTAGAGCATTAGACATTTAGGGAAACTTTGATCTGTATTAAATCGTTTGCCTTTACCGAAAAAAGGAAAAATGCTGTTCGATTCTAGAGACTTCGTGAATGTGTCACAAAGTAGCTACTTTGGATTTAGGTACAAATAAGCAGCAGTCATGTTAGGGGACCCATTTAGGGACCGGAAATCAATTCCGGTTTAGACAGATTCCGTCTTAGTTGGTTTAATCGTCTAGTTATCCTCCCATTTTTTTAAATAAAGTTCTTTTTCTTTTGATCAACCGAAAAATTCTACAGAATTAGACATGCATTCAAAATTTAGGAACTGTCCCTCTGTCCAATCTTTTGCTTTTATCGAAAATGTGAAAAGGCTAATCGATTCTAGCTAATGCACCTAAGAATAAAAATGAGTTAGGAAGGCGCTTCTTTGGATTTGGGTGCATACAACGAAGAGTTATGTTTGAATCGCTAAGGACCAGAGATCAATTCCGTTTTAGGCAGTTTCTCTCTTAGCTGGTACATTTGTGCGATTATCCTTCCATTTTTGGATAAAACTCTTGTTTTTGATTAACGGAGAAATACCACAGAATTAGACGCGCATTCAACATTTAGGAAGTGTAACATGTATCAAAACCTTTTGCCTTTATCGAAAAGATGAAAAAGCTAATTGATTCCAGCTAACTGCACCCGAGAATATAATTGAGTTCTTAAATGAGACAAAAAGTAGCTACTTTGGATTTGAGTACTAACATAAAGAATTATGTTGTAATCATTAGGGAGTGGAAACCGGTTTCCTTTTTAGATAAGTTCCTTCTTAGCAAGTATATTTGTCTAGTTTTCCTTCCCTTTTTCGATAAAGCTCTTTTGTTTTCGATCAAGGGGGAAATTCCACAGCATTAGACATTTAGGGGAACTTTAACTTGTATCAATTTTTTGCCTTTATCGAGAAAATGAAAAAGCTATTTGATTCTATCGAATGCACCGGTGTTCAACTCATTTTACTAGCACCTGGTTCATCTGTAGTACAATTAATTTACTGGACTTATGCATACATAAAATAAATTTGATAAGTTATGAAACTATACTTATTATAAATATGCTCAAACAATGTGAATTTTACAGTGTTTTATAGAAACATTAATATGAACACTTCATTAAAGAAATTTATACGGAACATAATTTAGAGATATTAATCATTTAGAGTTTATTGACTTGTGTTAAAATATAGAATGTCACATAATGTTCGAAAGATAAATACTATAGTGGTGATGTTGTAACATTAATGTTGACTTCTTAAACGCATTTCCAACAATTTGTTAATTTTCATAAACCATTAGTAAAGAAAGGGGGTAGGTTTATGGATAAACATTTCTTTCAGAAGACCTCAACACTGTTAAGATGTATACATAACAAGTTGTATTAAGATTATTTAAAAATTTTACAGTACAACTTTTTAAAGGATTCATATTGGGTGCCCCTCCATCAATTGAAGTTGAATGAAAAAGATAATGAAAACGGTAGCATAAAACTACACTACTGCTTCTGCCTTTTCACAACCTTTCATTTAGCTTCAAATGAAGATTGTACACGAGAATCTTTTTACAAAGTCATCTAGCATCTCGATGTTAAAGTTACATTGATTTCCTCGTATGTTTTTTTACTCCATCTATATTTAGTTGTTGCCACGTATTTACTAAAATTACTGTATAAGCATGTAAAAGCAATGATTTTAATAATAGATTGTAAAACACCTCGATTGTAGATTCCGAGAAGTAATCGATGACTGTATCGATTGTATTTTTTACGATGACGATTTTTCTTGATTGGTAAATTCTCGAGAATCGTCCATCACTAGCACAGATTAGAATTTTGGAACATAAAAGAGTAAGTAAAATTCACGAACTGATTTCACGTTATTTTTAAACATGAAACTTTTTTTTTATACGAAAATTTGTTTATAACTTTCTACATGTGCTTCCAAAATCACGTACGTCTATAAAACTAATTTTAGGCGCAAACCATACCATTTATTATATATATATTTTTTTTAATTTATTTCTATAAACTCTCTATGGATAAAGAGGTGACAAAAATGCCGCTGAAAAAAAAAAATAAAGTAATTAATTTTATTAATAGTACAGTCGGCCCCTCTTAATTGCATACAGTTGGTTCACTGAATTGTATGCATTTAAGCGGGTATGCATTTAAGCGAGGACAGCAATTAATGTTATCAGCATACGTTATCAATTGATTATATACCACAGATATGATAAATATTAATGGACAATAATTATTTACCTAATAAATTAAAAACTATTGTATTAATAACTTTAGCAAATAATTTATTATTACTCTATATGTAACAATATATGTAATAACGTATAAGCAGTGGTGGGATTCAGCCGGTTCGCACCGGCTCGGTAGAACCGGTTGTTAATTTTTGTTGAGTTCGGCGAACCGGTTGTTAAAATGATACTTCAAATGCGAAAATCGTATTTACATTAATTTGCTTTCTTTAAATGTTTATCTGCACAGCATTGTTTTCTGGGCATAACTCTGTGATAAGTCCTGATTAATTTCAGTTAATAAAATAATATTTCATTTGAAACAATAATATATTTTTTCTTCATCAATCCTGTAAGAGAAAATTCAACTTTAAAAAACGAAATTTTGAAGAATTTTGGTAACTAAATTGGCAGCCCTAGGCTAATTCTAGTTATATGGCAAGGTTATTAAAAATTACACTAACTACTTATCTATTACTAATAAAAGAAAATTTTGTTCTGTCTGTGTATCTGTGTGTGTGCGATGGCTAGCAAAATCTACGGCACGTACGAGGCTGAAAATTTTTGTGAGGCTAGCTCAAAATGTCTCCTGATACACCTGAAACACAGAATTTTAAAATTCTAATAATTAGTTGAGTTATTAATTAAAAATCGCATCTCACTCTCATTAAAAACTCAACTCGGTCCTTGCGAGAAAGAAAAAACTCTGGCGCACGCACAGAAACCTTATTTACGCATCAGTTGAAAATGAAGAACGAAAAGAAGAAATTTCGGTGGTATTTTGTCATTATTTATTAACTTACATCGGCCAAATCGCTTAGTAAAGTTAAAAATTAAAGACATATTCTGAAAGATCTACGTCTGAAATGCCGCAATAAATTTAAAAAAATCGCAGTTTACCGCTTGAAAAACAATTTTCAAAAGGAATCGTTTTTCCGGAAAACTTTTTCTCCCTCATTGCAACGCCCCTCCAGGGCGCAATTTTGAAGGTACCGACAAACCAAAAATATGTTCATTAAGTGAAACCCTCTTCTAATCGATGGTTTAATTCGTTTAAAACACATATGAATTTTAACCCTTTCAAATAAATCGGTAAACGCAGGTCACTTCGCGCCTCACGAAGACGATATTTTTCTACGCTAAAAAAAAACTAAACGTTGGTATTCTTTACACACTTATACACACTCTTTTTAGAGCATCTCAATAAACCAGATTTACATCACTTGCAAAAATTTTGAAATGTTCGAACGGGTAGAAATATTTCTCGGAAAATAAAATGGCGTGAAAATTTCGACGAAATCAGGAAAAATCTGAGTGTTTCGTCCGGGTTTCACTCCTCCAGGGCGAAATTTTAGAGGTACTGACAAACCAATAATATGTTCGTAAATCTGAAACTACCTTCTTACTGATGGGACAATCAGTTTTAAAAAATAGGAATTTTAACCATTACAAATACACCAGCAAATGCAGGTCATTTCGTGCCTCACGGAGACGATATTTTTCTATGCTAAAAGTAATTAAACGACCGTATTTGAACACAAACTCATAAAGAGTATCTCAAATTGAGATGGTATTGAAATTCTCAATAGATCAGATTTACATCTTCTACAAAAATTTTGAAACATTCGGACGGGTAGAAAACTTTTTACAAAATAAAATGTGTGAAATTTCGACGAAATCGGTGAAAACTTGAGTGTTTCTTCGCGGTTTTGCTTGCTTTCGGTACCAAATAGCATATACTTTCAATTCAATATTTTTTCATTTAAAAATATACATTCAGATAAAATAGATTTAAAGATATAAAATCATACAGATTTCCGGTTCATTTAAGGGTCATTCTTCACGGGCCCGGTTATTCGAATAAACGGTTACTTTGCTTTGGGCACGGAATGTTCCCTGCTATTTCTGATCTATAGCTAATACTTAAATCGTCAGATTTAGATATATACTTCCAACTGCACATTTTTTAATATTGTTCATATCTTAGAAGTTATTTAAGTGAAACAAGTTATTTTCGTAAATGTAACAAATTCAAAATTTTGATAAGTTCCTTGAGTCCTACAAGTTATATTTAGAAAAATATTTTTCCAGCTCTAACAAATGAAAAGACATTGCATGATCTAAACTTGCCGAATCATGATACTTTGTATTTAACGTATTTCCTGCGTTGTCTGGCCTGTTTTTTTTTTTTTTTTTTTTTTTTTTTTTTTTTGTATTAAGAAATAGTAAAAAATCCTAAAATTTCTAAAAGTCATAACTCGAGAAGTTTTGGTCGTGCAAAAAAAGTTTGGTCGTTGCTATAGCATGTATATTTTCCTAAATATGTTATATACAACTTTAGGTCATGAACATGGGTTAATTCTTAAACTTACATTTCTGCTATTTTTATATTATATTGTCTTCAGGGCTTAATTTGTGCCGGAGCCCACCGGAGCTTAGATCCGGTATTTCTCTGGTTTTAGTAAATATTTAAATATTGGTCTGGATTCCTCGGAGCTCATAAATACAGGGCTCTGGAGCCCAGTACGATAGCGATTCCGAAAAACCGAAGCCTAAGTTACCCTTTCCTTTCCTTCCCATCTCCAAGTTTTTGGATTCTTTTTTATCAAAACACTTATGTGTGACGTAATGTGTCGCACACATAGGAGATGGAGATAAAACTGACTCAATTTTTATATCAGTTTTTGGGCTTGGACTGAGCTCAATTTGTCTTATATTCGAAATTTTATTTATTCGTGTATAGAAAAAAAAAATTCTCCTTCAAAATTACATATTAAATTCTATTTCAAATCATGAATTTTGAAGCTGTCTACATGACAGACCAGATGTTTCTACCAATAAGGTTATCTGAGCGAAATATGCTGGCTCGTTGTCGGCCCAGTTAGCTTAAACGGAAAAACATTGGCCTTGTAAGCCAAGGATCTGGGTTCGATTTGCAGCCTGGGCATTTTTTCGCTCAGTTGGAAAT
This sequence comes from Maratus speciosus, assembly GCA_963932465.1. NCBI lineage: Eukaryota > Metazoa > Arthropoda > Arachnida > Araneae > Salticidae > Maratus > Maratus speciosus. The sequence goes on from OZ010791.1 coordinate 464,728,657, forward strand.
ATTAAATTCGTATGATAACTTTACCAATCAGTTTGATTGTGTTAAAATAATAGTTTATTTAAATATTGGTCGAAATTCACAGGAGCTCATAAATATAGGGCTCCGGAGCCCAGTGCAATAGCGCTTATGAAAAACCGAAACCTAAATTCCCCTTTCCTTTCCTTCCCATCTCCAAGCTTTTGCATTCTTTTTTATCAACACACATATAAGGAGATATTTCAACTCATTTTTTTATACCAGTATTTGGGCTTGGGCTGGCTCAAGCTCAATCTGAATTACATTCAAAATTTTATTTATTCATGTATAGGGAAAAAATCCTCCATAAAAATTACGTGATCTATTTTATTTCAAATAATTTTAATGTTATTTTGATCAGAATAAAGGGAAACAGGAATCGTATTTTTCTATTCCATTTGCAAATTTATGTCTGGTATTGATGGCGGCGACGTGTTGATACGACGCCAATCAAGAGACTGAACAATGAATTCGCTTACAGTTCAATTTTCTTTTGTAACATTACGATAATTTTTAATTGGCTGGTTTATTTTATTGTTTGATTTAGATATCGAACTTGAAAAGAATATTTTCTGTTTTTAGTCAGTGGGCATCAGCTTGAGGTTTTAAGTTTTCTATTTAGTAGGTGTATAAAAATCACGTTAGTGATTTTTCTGTTTATTTTGTAACATGAACAAAGTCCATGCTAAGGTTCTGCTCTGCAGATTTACGAAGTTTATTTTCCTTTGTAAGTAGATATTTTTATATATAATTTCTATTTTGATATATAATTTTTACCAAGTATCGTTATTCTGATAGAAAGCAATCGAGCAGTGTTACCTGTTTTTCTATAAAAGCATAGAAACTTTCCCATAACGGTGTCAAAATTGTCATTTAATCTGATTTTCAGGAACTCACCACGAAAGATTGTTATGCGGAAGGAATCGATTGTAGTTTAAGATAAGCATATTATATAGGAAATTAAAAAACGCTGTTCCATTCTTCAGCATATAAATATTAATTTCTGTAAATTTCATTCATTTTTTTTATAAAAATGCACAGCTGAAAAACTATTCCTTTTTTATGTTAACACTATTTCTGAATCATATTCCTTATCATATTTATTCGCAGAATTATTCAATTAATTAACTTTAAAATTAGACAAAGATAACTAAGAATGATAACTAAAAACAGAAATAGTTGATAACTAAGTATATGCAGATAGATATATTGAAAATTTTATTTTGCTAAAGAAAAGAAAAATGCTTTAAATTTTTACAAATAATGTATGAAATATAAATATGTAGATTGGAGTGATGGGGGGGGGGGGGCACGCTACGGTTGTTAACATTGCAGAATATTAGGGCTCCGGTACTTTTTTTGTTAGAAATTAAGCCCTGATTATTTTGATGCATTTTCTGATAGAAATTATGATTAGGATTTCATGATTGCCGAATATTTTATAGGGTATCCTTTTATAGGGTAACATGTTTCAGGATTTTTTTTTCACTGGACCAAAGGATCAAAGTTTTTTTAACAATGTTCTTATGATATTGGAAAGTTTTTCATAATCTATGTGTGATGCTTCATTTTCTTTCATTTTTGTACACCAAAAATCATTCGGGCAGCGAACCGGTTGTTAAATTATTTGAATCCCATCACTGCGTATAAGGAATTATAACGCTATTTACGCATGGTTTAATTTTTCATTATAATTTATGTGAAAATTAAAATGAAAGTTAAATAAAATTTTTTGCTCTTAAATCATACCTTTGAAAATAAAAGTTTCTGCATAAATTCTTTTTATTTTTCAGTTATTTGCCAATTTATCTCTCTTTTTTTTCGCCTACAAAAAAACTTTAGGATTTTTTTTCATATCTCGACATTGCATTTCTCCACTTCCAGCGCTAAATATAGGTCTTTTATTCTCTTGACCGTCTCGATTCTATTTTCCCCCGATTTTCCAGAATTTTTCAAAAAGTACCAGAAGCATCTTTAGTCACTGTATGTACGGCAAGCTTTAAAAGAAAAACACAATTGTCCAAATTCAAACCATTGTTACAAAAAAAAAAAAAAAAAGTTCTTCCATTTTTTTTTTTTTTTTTTTTTTTTTCCCCATTTATCACTATAACAGGAATTCATAAAATCCGGATTACTACTAGTAGAATGGAGATATTTATGCAATTAACCGGGTCTTGTTATGCGATAAAATGAGTATATTTAACATTACCCTTATGGGGAAACGTTTCTGTTCCACGGCATTCTATACATATAAGCGAAGTAGTATGCAATTATCCGTTACCCGATTAAGTGGGGCCGACTGTATTGTACTTTGAGAATTTTTCTGCAAAACAGCTAAAGCAATCAAGTAAAATTTCATATTGAAAATATAATTATGAAATTTAATTGAAATTATTTTCCTTGAAAATATTTTTCAAAGAATTAACTAATGTGTGATTGTTTAAATTGTTTTATCCATGTCGATAAAGGATTTTTTTTTCCTGAAAATTATGAGAGTATTTTTTATAAAAGAAATTATAAATTTGTACCCTTTTGACAAATATTGTGATTTTATTTGTATTTCTTTATTTTTATTATTTTTAATATTTCATTCATGGATTAAATGATTTTTTCTGAATATAAATCCAAAGTTTTTAGTTAAATTCAGATAAGGTTAAACCTTATCACTCTAAAATTAAACAAGTATAATTAACTAATAAATTGAAGGAAAATATCCTACTTGGTTTAAAATATTTATTATTATTATTTAATATTTATATATTATTCTTAATTTCAATTGCCTTAAATCTTCAAATCTTTCCTTTTCTTTCTATTTTCACACAATTTTGAAATTAGTCTTATCCTTAACCCTTTATGTCTGAATTATGAATTCATGAAAATTTTATCTTCTAAAGCATTTTTCGTGAATTTTTGAAACTACATTAGAAGATTGACATAATCATTTAATAAATTTTAAAAGGATTTTAGAAGGATTGAAGGATTTAGAAGGATTAATTAAATTTGAATTTATAGGGATTTTGTGCAATATATATAACACCACTCAAATCTTTTATTTTAAATATTTTCCTTAGTATTTTGTAGAATTAGAAAATGTACAAATATAATGTTCCTACACTAGAAATATAGAAATATTTCCGAATTGAAAAATCCCCCCCCCCCTACCTCTCTTCAACGCCTAAAGTTGAAAAAATGCAAAGGCAAAATAAATCATCCTTTTAAAATTATTTTTGTTTTGTGTAACTAATAATGAATTGGAACAAGATAAAGTAATGCATCTATAACTAATTATAAATTGTATTACTACTATTCGATGTATTAAATGAATTTATAACAAGTTATTTTAATGGTACTTATAAGTACCGTCACTAGATAAAGAGTTAATGATTTATGTCTTCAGATGGCAGAAAACCAGACATCCCCCTTCACATATAAAAGTGTTGTATGTTTGGTAGTAATTAACAGCTAATAGCCACATTTTAGAGGGTTTTTTTTATTTCTGAAATAATGCAAAAAATAAACTTTGGCAATGGATTTTGAAAAATGTTTTAATGTCATACGGAAGGAACAAAAAAAAGTTTGGTTCCTTGGAGCTTTAAAATTGAATTTTCAGAATAAAAAGTAGCATATGTAGATTTGTGTAAAGCTGAAACCAAATCTTTTTTTGGTACTTTTCGGTTAGCCGGTCGCCAATGCTATATATATATATATATATATATATATATATATATACATACATATATGTAAATATACATATATATACAATATACATATATATACAATATACATATACATATATTGCATACACTATATGGCCAAAGGTGACCGGTCCCTTGCGATTTTAGACGTTTTGTTAAACATCTAGAAAAATACATGAGGAATTAACCTGAAACTGAAGGTGTATAACAGTATAGTATAGGTCATATATTTCCGTGAAATTTTTTTTTTTCCCGAAACACCATAGGGGACCGTCAACAAATTAAAAAAAAAAACGAATATCTTTTGGATAACCCTGTAAAAACTAATGTAGCAAAAGCATTCAAACTCGAGGTTATTAATAAGTGGTTTATTGTTATATACTGTGTTCATTTTTATGAGGATAGCATGCATACTCGTAGAGAAATTAAGGTTTTTATAAAAACAGTCCCAAATTTCGCCAAGTTTTTTGCTTATAATTTGCAGAGTTCTAAATATATAAAAAAAAGTTCTTTTCAGAAAATATGACAAACAACATTGTACATAATATCCTGTAATCAGAATTAAAAAATAATAAAAACTGGATGAAAAATGAGCAGGTTTACTAAAAAATGTTTCACTGCGCATGCGCGAATGCAATCAAAATATAATGTGCATAATGTATTAGCTAAGTATATAGAGCAGCTTTTGTGAAAGTCTCAAAATAATAGCTTGAAAATTCTGAAAATTATCGTCGATAGAATAAGCTCGAAATCGATTGTTCCCAAAAAGAAACAAAAAGATGAGAGGTTGTATCAAATATCTGTTGATTAGTGCCAAGATAGTGTACACAATATTGCACGTACTATTATATTTGGATACAACCCCTCATCTTTTTGCTTCCTTTTGGAAACAACGGATTTCAAGCTTATTCTATCGACGATAATTTTCAGACTTTACAAGCTATGATTTTGAGACTTTCACCAAAGTTGCTCTATATACTTAGTTAATACATTATGCACATTATATTTTGATTGCATTCGCGCATGCGCAGTGAAATACTTTTTAGTAAACTTGCTCATTTTTCATCCAATCTTTATTATTTTTTAATTCTCATTGCAGAGTGTTGGGAATATCATCATGATACAACAATCTCTTATGACTCAAAATGCAACACATAAAAAAAAATGAAAAAGCATTATTCGATTGCAAATCCCTTCTAGTACATAGATGTAGAAAGAACTTAGATTATGTTATGTTTATGCAATAATCATGACAGTCAATTTAATGCTGTTATGTTTAAACTCGAGTCCGTGAATATGTCAGAAAATTTTGTGTTGTTGACGTTGAGAGTGGATATTTATTTTTAAAAGTTAACTGTAATGATTATAAATATTGTAGTTGTGTTTGCACTGAGTTTCACTTTCGCAAATGTATTTTTTTCTGAGGTTTTAAAGATATAGAAGCTTTTTCGGAATCGCTAATAACTCGAAAGATTATTTTATGGTTTTTAGATTATTTCGTGGTTATATTATAATTTCTTAGTTTAAGACTTATCTGTCCTTTTTTTATAGTGCATGTTAATTCCCAAATGTATGCATAAAAATATGTTAAATAAACTAGACATGTACTTATATTTTCAGGCTTATGTAAACTAAAAACCCCGATTATAAAATAATTTTTGTTCGTGCATGCATAAAAAGTTATGTATGCTACTTTGTTTGGTTTGCAGGCAAATGCATTCCCTTAAATATAAAAATAACTTACATTCATGAAGCGCCGAACAGGTTGAAGCTTTATGAGGTTATTTTTTTTAATTCCGCAAAACTTTAATTATAAAAGAGCTCTAAATAAAATACTTGTTATTTTATCAGTGTAAATATCTGAATTTGAAGTAATTAAAAAAAAAAAATGTTACCATATGAGAAAATTCAGCTGTAAAACAAAATACAGGTTTCGCATATAATAGTTATTTTACAGCGTTTGTTTGCTGTAACAAGTTTAAGTTATGCGTGTAATTATTTTTAAATCCAATTATTTAAAATGCTTATTATAAAGATAGTAAATATAATAACTTTGAAATACTCTTCATATTTGCTAAGTTAAAATTCTTCTTTAAGAAAGGAAAAATAAGGGTATAGTAAAAAAAACATCAAAATTGTAAATAACATGAATGTTTTTTGCAATAACATATTCTGACCATTCGTTACCATTTGAACGATTAACAACATCTGTTGACAATTATTAACATAATTTAAATTAATTTAATCCATATTTATCACTTACATAATTTAAAACATAGAAATATGCTGATTTGAAGTACCAAATAGCTGTGATTTTTGGTTTAAAAAAGTCTACATTTCCACTTCAATATACTTCTTTACACGGGGGAAAATTTATAATGAAAATGATTGTAACGAAATCAATAAATTAAGCATTTAAACTGCATGGGCAGTTTATTTATTATTTACGGTTCTTCTTCCTTATAAAAAAAATTATTTTATTATTTTTTAAATGCATTTTGAATTTAATGCAAAGCTTCATTTTCTAAGAGGCATAGGATTAGTTTTATCCTTTTTTTCTCTGTTGAAATATGATCTTAAAAATAGAAAAACATGTTTGTAAAAAATTAAATAAAAATTCCACATCAATTTTACATGAAATACTTAAATAAATTTTTTGACATTTCGTAACTATTTACATCTTAAATTACGTGTAATTATGGCACACTTTCAAAAATAAAATGAAATAATTAAAGCTGGAAATGGCATATCCCATATACTGTTAAAATAAGAAAATAAAGAAATGGGTTTTTGCGCACTGTTAACCCCTTGAGGGGCACCGGTATATATTATATACCACCTAGGATTAATGAATTTTTTCACCAGAAAAATTTTATTAAATTTTACTTTTCTAACTTTGGTGTAAAAAAGCCGTAAAACTGCTTTTACTTATTTTGAAATAGAATTTTTGAAAAATTCCGGTGGGAATTCAGCATTTCTCAAACGTAATTGCTTGCACCTCAAGGGGTTAATAAATGAATCATGAATTTTTTTTTTTTTAGGTATTATCAATAATTTCTATTGCATTAAGTTGAACTGCAGAGAAAAATATATTTATCTGTAAGAAATTAGTAATTACAGAGAAAACTTGAGCATGCCATTTAATTGGTTGCTAATTTAGGAGTCAAGTTAAAAAAACAGAAAGAAAGAAAGAAAGAAAGAAAGAAAAAGAAAGAATAAAAGAAATAAAAGAAAAGAAAACCCTCCAAATTTACCACCAGTCATTATTTCTATCTATCTTCACACTGTCGCTTTACCTGTAAAACAAGTTTTTCCACCACAAATGTAGCAGCAAGGAGCAGCGACACTTAAGCAATTCGGGACAAAATTAAGAATTTTTACAAAACATGACCATAAGCGAATGAATACGAGTTAAATTTTATTTATAAAATTAATATAAAATTAATTAAGTAATTTTATTGGTTTTTTGGATGTAGTAATGTGGGTTAAGCGAGCTGACCGAGGTCGGTGAGCGAAGTGATTATTTTTTCCCGTTCAAGCAGGGATTTGGAAGATTTTCATATGCATTAAGCTTTTCTTAAAAGAAAAAAAGTATTTATAGCTGAATTTACAAATTGTACTGAATTTCATATTTTATGTATTTTGAAATTCGTATATAATGAGTTTAGCGTATCTGCTAAGGTTTTATGTTCGTTTATTTTGCATGCTGATAAATATCAGTTTTATACACTGTAAAAAGAAATCTGTAATTTTTACTGAAAAGAAACTGTTTAAAAGAAAAACAAAAAAAAGTAAAAAAAAAGTTGAATTTTGTCATTTTCATGGAAAAAATCTATATTTTTTAAAGAAAACAACTGTTTTAATTGAAAAATACCGATATTTTCTGTAAATTAAACGGTTTTTTACTGGCGTGGAAATTGACAGTTTTTTCTGTCAATTTGAGAAAAATGTTTTTACAGTGTAGTAATATATGAAATAACATAATGAGTAATATCTGATTACAATCGCATTCATAATATCATATTTTAAAACTTTGTGTACACCGAATCAGCCAGATGTGAAGATTTCATGAATGCAATTTTATTTACTTATTTCATTTTGTCTAGCTTGCCCAGCAAAGCGAAATAACTATTATAGTTAAATATCAGTTAACAAATTACTCTTTATCTTTTCAATTCCATGTTTGTTTGTTTGTTTGTTTTTTATCATATAAACAATTATTCCGACCCAGGACCCGACTATGATTTTTTAAGGTTCTAGATACAAATATGATACGAAGCACCCATGTTTATGCTATGTAGTAAAGTGAAATAGTTTTTATGTATGTATTGGCTGTACTCAAATTTAAGGCATATTAAGGTTATTTTATAACATATTTATAAAGTCATTTTTATTCATACACTGTTAAAACACTATTCTTAAAAATAAGTAAATTGTACTAATTATTGAGCACTTCCCGATCTTAAAATAGCTCCGAGTACTTAACTCTTAGATTTGAAAAACGCATGTACTCATTTTTTTGAGTGCATACAGGGACTCGAAAATAAGTATGTATAGAAACACACATACACTATAAGAAAAAAAAAGTGAAATTACAGAGTGACTGAGAATACAGAGAATACATGTGAACACATGCATAAATAAGACTAAAATAATTTTTTGTGAATAAAAACTGTGATAAAAACTAATTATATGCCCTCTTTCTAGTTGTGTGAATAAATCAATAAATGTTTCAACATAGATACAAGAAATTATTCGTAAAATTGTACACTAATATGCTTACTCCTTTTGACTCACTTTTAATTGTTATCTAACTTCTAGTAAATTAAAACTGTGAAGAAATCCTAAACACATTGAATATATAGCTCAATGTTTGACAAGGGTAATTAAATTTTAAACTAAAAAAAAAAAAAAAATGCACTCACAGACTTAAAAAATACACTTGTGAACTGTTCACATCTGCCCCCATATGTTCTGTTCAAAAGTGCCCCATCTACCAACTTCAGCCTAACTTATAAAAAAAGATATTTTTAATTGAAATAAGGAAAGAAAACTTTTTGTAGACTTACCTAATTAATGCCACTATAGAATGCAATGCTGATATTCTTCTTTAAAAAATGCCTTGAATGAATTTTTACTTCAATAACTTAGAAGACTTTTTTACTTCACACCTTCTAAATCATACAAATTACAACTATCAGAAATCAAAATGGCCTATTGTTCTGAAAATTCAGCCAAAAGATGGTACCAGTGCTACCATCAATTGGTAATTTTTTTAATTTTTTTATTTCAAATTAACTGAGTAAAATATGTACTGTTCACATGTGCTCCCCTACATAAGCAAAGCATTTTTCGATTTTCAAAATAATAAAAAATGGATATAATCTCACTTTATCTTTATTTACAAGAAATTAAATCCAGGTTGAAGGTTGTACCACTTTCTTTCAATGGCTCATTTTTGTGAATTTTATTTATAAAAAGAAAAAAAATAATAATTTATTAGAAAGGTATACATGTAAAAATTGTGCCTAGTGAGTAATACAAAAATTGCGCCTGGGCCCATCCCTGCTTTCTTTGATATCACAACAGTGTATCAGATAAAATTGTGAAATCAAAGGTCGTCCACTAATATTTCCAATCACCATTAATATTTTGCCGCTTATTCAAATTATCGTTATTTTGTTTTTCTAATACTGAGCCGACAGGTGAGAGGGACGTGTTAAATTATGCGTAATTTAAGAAATGCATATATTAAATATTTTTCTTCAAATTATTTTTAAATGCTAGTATGTAGTTACATCAAGTGATTCTAAAATGAAAAACATATAAGTAATGAAAATAAAAGCAATATTTTTTCTGAAAATCCAAAGAGATATTAAAGATTCAAAACAATTATTTATTTTTCCTTTCAAATGATGTTTTATTCCATGTATAATACAGTTACTAATCATTTTTGTTTCTACGTTGTCATTATGTAATGTCTCAAAAAAGAAAAACAAATCCTGAAATCAAAGACTGCCCGCTAATATTAAGAACCCTTATTTAGTTTTTTGTTACTTATGCTAATTTTCATTTTTCTATCTCTCTTTCTTAAAATAATGAATCAGTAGGGGGAAAAAAGAGAAAAGGAACAGAAAGAAATTCTAGCCAGCGTACAATTGAAGAAATGCATACAAATATTTTCTTCCACAAAATTAGAAAATACTGTAATCTCATCTTAATTATTAACCAGTCTCTGTAATCAAACATGCGCCCGAGAGGTTATATATATATATATATATATATATATATATATATATATATATATATATATAATGCGGAAGTTTTTAGTAAGACAAAAAAAAAAAAAAAAAAAAAAAAAAAAACGAAACTATAGACCCCATTGTTATATAAATTATTCTTTCAAGTTAAAAAAAAAACATAAAATTGAAATTTCTAATAAAAATTTACTCTTTTTAGTAACTGAAATAGTCTTAATATGACACTGTTGAGTGGTTAAATGAGTATGCATTAAGAAAATTAAATGGTCAAAATAAAAGTCGTAAACTTACATAAAAAAATCCCCAACATTTATTTTTTATTTCTGTATTTATGGTGTTTTATTCTATGTAAATTGTGCTCCCAAATCATTTATATTTTCAGACTGTTATAAAAATGTGTACGGTAAGATATTGAAATTAGAGATTTTTCACTAATATTTTCAATACATATGCAATGTTTTTAATACTTATGCTATTTTTTTTTCTTTTCCTTCTCTAACAACGAGTCACTATCGGTAAAAAAAAAAAAGGTTAGTTGCCGAATAATTTAAAATAAATAAATAAATAAATAAATAAAAAAGATAGAGAAAAAAAGCATAGATGAACTATTTTTCTTCGAAATTATTAAAAATTCATGTAAACACATTTAAGGGCACATAGAACATATCGTTAAGTAAAATGAAGCAGTTTTTGCGAAATATGTAACATCATGTATTTTACTTAAAAATAGAGATAGAAATTTTAAAAAAATTACAGTAAATATACACATTATAGCCCATACATAAATCAAAAGAAATTAATTTTATGCACAAATTTGTTTTCAAGAACTAATTAACTTTTTACATATCTCTATGAAATTGTTTGAACAATACAGTGGTGGTCAAAATTGTGGGCATTTTTTGAAATTTTCATGTTTTATAACTTTGTGTGGTTATAGAATATATTAATTTTCATATAAATGCAAATGTTTATATATCAAATTCAGGTAAATTTAACGTAGAATTTACACTGCTGGCCATCCAAAATGTAACACCATGAAGGGATCAACCAAACAGCGTAAAATTTACACCATGTATACACCTCGGTAGGATATATAAATGATTACAAATTCAGAGCTCGCGCACATCGTGGGCGACTGCAGCACCCCTTACAATCTGTATATAAAGGGAAGAAAGATTGTCGTTTTGAAGAACGTGAATTGTTTTCTCTTGCGATTTTTTTGTGTGTACAGATTCAGATGCCTCGCAGAAAAACACGAGCATCATCGGAGCCCGTTTCGGATTTCGATCGCGGAAGAATCGTTGCATACAGAGATTGCGGATTATCCTTCCGAGAAACTGGTCATCGTATCGGACGTAGCCAAGCAACAGTCGTGAGAATATGGAATCGGTGGATGCAGGAGGGAACAACAGACCGACAGGAGCGATTGCAACCGCCTCGTCACACCACTCCACTGGAAGACAGGGATATTGTGCGCATGGTACTGATGGAACGCACTGCCACATCCGTAACCATAACCCAACGAATACCGTCTCTAACACAACAATGGGCGACCGCACGAACTGTTCGAAGTCATTTGCAGTACAGTAGATTGCCCGATAAGCATCCATTGCTTCGCATACATTTGGCATTAAACCACAGGCATTCGCGTTTACAATGGTCCACTAAACGGCAGAGATGGACATCCGAATGACATAGCATTGTGTTTTCGGATGAATCACGCTTCTGCCTGCAGTATCACGATGGTCGAATTAGAGTTTGGAGACACCGTGGGGAGAGGCTGCTCAGTTGCTGTATTATGCATGATCACACTGGTCCTGCACCCAGTGTTATGGTGTGAGGTGGTATTGCATTCATCTCCCACACTCCCCTAGTACGCATTAACAGTACACTTACCAGCCACCGCTATATCTCTGAGGTTTTGCAGCCTGTTCTCCTCCCTTATCTTCAGGGCTTGTCTGCAGCAACATTTTAACAGGACAATGCACGACCACATGTTCCACGTACTGTTTAAGCTTTCTTCTTAGCTCACCATATTCCATTGTTACCGTGTCCTCCCTGTTCTCCAGATCTATCACCCATCGAGCATGTCTAGTCAATGATTGGAGAACGTCTTGCCCGGAATGCCGCACCCGCGAGTACACAAGATGAACTTTGGCTACGTGTAAAGGCAACGTAAGATGACAATCCCCAACAACACATCCAAAGCCTCTTTCACTCTATGCCGCAGCGTGTAGCAGCGGTTATTGACAGACGTGGATGTAACAGTTCTTACTGATTTTCCCGTCTACCTCACTTCAAAGAAGGTTGTCTTTGGAATCAATTAACACTGATACTATGTGTAATCTATAAAATAAATTTGGCTTTGATATCTCTTGTCTTTCTTGGTGTTGCATTTTGGATGGCCAGCAGTGTAATTAAAAAAAAATAGAATTAAAATATCTGCATTACAAAAAAAGTTACGCTTGCTTTAGTCTAAAATACAAACACAATTAGTCATGAATGCTGAAGTGTATTGTAATAAAAGCTTCCTGGCCAATCACAATGAGTGTTTTGAGAACCAATTAAATGTCAGTAACTAAACTGTAGTATATTTTGCTGGAATGAATTTTGTAGAAGGGTAAATACTAGTGTAACTAAATAGAATAATGTTTTTTTTTTTTTTTTTTTTTTTTTTTTTTTTTATTAATGCAAATAATTTAAAACAATGTCATCAACAGCACGAACTGATTGGACACCTACAAAAAGAAGCAGAATTGTCATATTGAGAGAAAATGGTCTCTCTTATGCTGAAATTGCCAGACAGATTGGTGGATCAGGCACTTTATCTGGAGTACGAAAGTTGTGCTTACGTTATGAAGAAACTAAATCAGTGATAAATAAGGCAAGATCAGGCCGAAAAAAATGCACAGGTGCTTCTGACGATTTAAGGATAAAAAGGATATGCCTCAAAGATAGAAGAATTGCATCAGATGCTGTTAGATGTGAAATGAATGCAATGGGTATTTCAGTTAGTTCAAGGACAATAAGGAGAAGATTAGCAGGTTTTGGACTGAAAGGTAGAATTCTGAGGAAAAAACCATTTTTAAATCTTCAGCAACGCAAGAAACGAGTTCAGTAAGCAAAAGAACACATTAATTGGTCAGAAACAGTAGTGTAGTCGAGGGGGGACGCGGGCGGACGGCGTCCCCTCACTTTTTTATTTTATCTCAAACGTCCCTTTACTTTTTATTTTCAAAGGGGGGTGCTAGGAACCTGGAGAACGCAGATTTCCCAAAACTATTATTATTTTTAAAGGATAAGCTCCCTAACAAACTAACAATTTTAAGAATAAAAGCATTGAATTTTTATATCTTCCAACAAAGTATAAAATTTTAATAAATTATAACGTATTAAATATATCGATATTGAGATTCGTTACTTGAGTTCGTTGAGTTCTTTACTAGAATAGTTCAAATAAAATCATGATGAAGCCGTGATATTAGAACGTTTCTTTTGCATTTCACCTCTTTAGAATTCAAGCAATCGCATATTGCGCTTGCATGTTAGACATAATCTACATACTAGGGTTTCTAGCTTAAATATTTCTAGAAAAAAAAACTGATAAAATGTGATTTTTAAAAGTTTAAATTTAATTTAAACTATGTTTAATTTTTTAATTACTTTTCTCGGCAATTCATGATGGAAGACAAGATTTGAAAACAAGTTTGATTCATGTGACACGGACCTTATGTTGAGGACTATAAGCGTCCCCCCACTTTATTTTTCAGGACCACTCAGAAAATCAGTGGGACCAAATAATCTGGTACGATGAGAGTAAAATATAGCTCTTTAGTAGTGATGGGCGAAAATATGTGAGACGTAGAGTAGGGGAAGAGCTGCATCCTGAGTGCATTGAAGCAACTTCAAAGATCCCAACAAATGTCATGATTTAGGCCTGTATGTCTGCAGATACTGTGGCCCGTATTCAAGTGATTGATAGCATTCTGAATGCAAAAAAAAAAAAAAAAAAAAAAAAAAAAAAAATACATCGGAACTGTCCTGCAACCAAAATTAATACCTTTCATCAGGAATCTCCTCCCCAATAAAGCACCATTTATCTTTCAGCAGGATTCAGCTCCATACCATACGGCAAAAATATGCAAAGAATGGTTTAAAAATAAAAGCATACAATTATTACCCTGGCCAGGAAACAGCCCTGATCTGAATCCTATAGAAAATTTGCGGCGACGACGTTTGAAAATCCTTGTACAAAAACCATCTAATAAAACGCAACTTATTGAAGCTATAATTGATTCTTGGCATCATGTGATTAAAAAAGGATGAACTCTAAACACCAGTTCTCCAAATGAAAAGACGCTGTGAAGCTGCAATAAAAAACAAGGGTTATCCTACTAAATATTGAATGTGTAAGTGTAACTTTAAAATATAATGAAATCTAAGATAGATCTAATTTTTTGTAAGCGTAATTTTTTTTGTAATGCAGTTATTTGAATTAAGTTTTTTTTATTAAATTCTACATAAAATTTCCTTGAGTTTGATATAATAACCATTTGTATTCAAATGAAATTTATTATATTCTTCAAGCACACAGAGTTATAAAACATGAAATTTTCAAAAAATGTCCACTTTGGCCACCACTGTATGTCTGTTCGGTACACTTTTCTAAAAAACTGTTTAATATATCACCTTAAAATTTGTTATGATGTCAGAAAACATACTATTTGAGAATAATAAGAACCAATTTTCATTTTTGCTTAAAATAATGAAATTAAAAATATTTTACTAAAAAACTTTGAAAATCCTAAAACGTTTAAGAACACATTTTTCCTTATTTAAAAAAAAATTTCATTCAAGTCTATAATGTTAGATATTTTCAAAGAAACAAGTTAGTTACACACTTTTGGAAAGTTTCAACTGCTTACCTAAAATAGAATTTTAGAAAAATGTACCAAAGCATAAGAAAAACACATTTCAAGAAAAAGGCAAAAAACTATATACACACCCACAGTGCGTAAAATATATTATTATAAAACCTTCCAGTACCATAATCTTTTGGGGACCGGCTAACTGCGCCGATGCCGACCCTTCTTTGCCTCCCCCTGTATGAACTGCGCTCAGCGTCACGTTGGAACGGATATCATTGTCACCCCCGTCTCTTATACTTATATGGGCACGAAGAGACACCTTTTTTTGTTAGAAAGACTCTTTTCTGTTGGCGTTAATTTGCTAAATTAGGCGCTTTATCGATAATTTCGGCTATCAATAAGGCTTAAACTCGCAAAATTTTTTATAATTTTTTCGTTTATAATAACTATTAAATCACAGAAAAATCGACAATATAAAAATGTATATTCCGTTAATATAAAATGAACAAATTGAAAAAAAAAAGGGGGGGGGAAATAAATAAAAATATGATGAAAAAAATTCATATACATGTTAATATATAAGCATTATAAAATATTACAAATCATCATCAATTTCAATTATTTACATAAGAAATTTAAACGTTGGAGAATTTTTTAAAACTACTTTAGAAAAGAAAATATTATGAAGAAATAACACTGTTTACCTAATGATGCCATTTTTTTCTCCAAGCCAATTATTTTTCGCTCAGAAATATAATAGTTTACATGGTCTAATTATGTATGGAAACAAATATTTCTGTCAGGTTTAAACAATTTCTCGTTGACTGTGCGTTCAGATGTTTCATTCTAAGATTCTTCAAGAACTTTAAGCGTTATTAACACTTATAAATAGATATACAATATTAACATTTATATACAGATATTTACAGATATTTAGTATTTCAATTACTATGCTAGAAATAATTGTCACCTTAAAGTTATTCTCTGAGGTATTTTGAAAGAAAGATACTGGGGAAAAAGAACAATATTCTAAATAGAAGAATATTCTTGCTGCTGAAATAATCCTATGAACGCTAATTAGTACTTCTTTTATTGTTCTATATATTTTCTTTATACTATTTTTATTATTAACTTATTTGGAATGGCATTTAAATAATTTATTATTTTCTTTCAAAACTTCCTTTTTTTCTAAATTCTAAAGTAAATTTTAAAATTCCAAAGCGGTTGCACGATGTTTTATAACCGAAACTTAAATGTGTATTTCTTGATCAAATTTAATTTTTACTGAATATATAATTCATATAATTACGCACATGCTTATAAATTAATAATAATAAGAAGAATAGCATTAAATTCTCATTAATTCAAAACTGAGAATTGCATTATCATTTGAAAAACATGCATAAAAAAGTGGTGTAAAGAAACTTAACTTCTTAAGCTGTACTTAAGGTGCTCCTCAAATTCGCTACTCGCAACACAAAATTTTATGACACATTGTCTGATTCATTTTTATACTTAAAAAATTAAAATTAACAGGCCTATTGAAGAGATTTTTAATTGAATAGCGTTTTCTATTTTCAGATAAATAAATTACTTGTAGAGTTATAAGCCATTCTTATTATGTGACGACAAGTTTTAAATCTTTCTCGCACTGCTGCGTCGTGAATTTGGTTCAAAATGCCAACTTTCACAGTATTTTCTGTAAAATCATCTGCTTTTTCCATCAAATATAAAAGTCATTCGATTACATAGTTTCTGAATAAAAACACCTTCTAATTTAATGTGTTTTCAAGCAAAAATGAATTCAGAAATGTGCCAAAAATAGCTTCTTTGAATTTGTGAGAAGCCTTAAGATTGTTTAAAATCCTACTGGTTACTTTCCAGAATTCATATTTGTTTGTACTTGCTTGAAAGTGACAGATGCTGTTACTCAGAAGCTGTGAAATCGAACGGTTTTTCGAAATTTTCATTAAGGCTGTTCTCAAATCCAAAAGGGCAACTTTCTGACATAAGTTTTAATTTATTTTCGTTCGAAAATGCATGAAACTAGCTGGTGTTGTTGTTCAGAAACTATGTCATTGAGCTTTTTTTTTTTTTTTTTTTTTTTTTCCATTTTTTTGCAAACGCAATAGATCTTTCAGAAAAGAGCGTCAAAGTTGGCGTTTTGAACCGAATTTCCCCGCGAAGGAAGAAAAAGCACTCAAGAGCGGGCGAAAAATGTGTTTGTCACGTGATTCAAAACGCTTATAACTCAATAGGTAATTGATTGATTAAAAAATGGAAAAAAATAGTTCAATCCCCAATCACTTCCATGGCCAGGTTTTACAATTTTATATCTTTCTGTTAAAAAATGAATTTGTAAATGTGTCAAAACGTTTTGCGCTTGTTGAGCAGAGCAGTTAAGAACAGCCTTAAAAGCAATCTTTCACAAAATGCTGTTAAAAGCATTTAGCATTTGAACTGAATTTCCACAAAGTGTTCTAAACTGAATTTCCAGACGTGACAGTTTGATAAAGTTTTCATCAAACAAGAATCGTTCTTAATTCAACATGTAATTAATTCACTTATCTAAAAATGAAAATATTATTAGATTCTAAGTCAATTCAATAGTCATGTCTGCATGCTTTTACGTTTAAAAATGAGTTTGTAAGTTAGAAATTTTCGAGGGAAACTCTTACAATATCCTTAAATCTTAAATAAATCAATAAATAAATAAATAAATAAATAAATAAATAAAAAAACTTTTATTCGTATAAGATTATGATTTTCTAATTTCGTATTACATCAATTCATCTGCTCCAAATATAGTTTTAAGGTTTTATTTATCTATAAAGATAAAATATTCTTTTTAATAATAGATGACTTTTTATAAAAGAAAAATACACTTTAAATAATATATTATAGTTCACTTTATGATGGACCCTCAAAATATTTTTAAATTAAATTTTTGCTGACTTTTAAAAGCAAAAATTTTAAGTAGAACTAATGGATCAGTTATTTGATATCTGAAAGAGAATATAAAATACGTGAATAGATGAAAATTATGCTGTGATGGAAAAATTTAACATATTAATGATTTTTAAAATAATCCTAAATTGGACCTTTCTCCATTCTACTTCATTAAAAAAAATAATACTAATAATAATAGTAATACTACAACTTATAGTAATAATGTTGTCAATTTAAACGTGCTACTGTACTGACAGATTTGGTATCATATGAGGAAAAAAATTGTAAAAAACCAATGAACTTTTGATTATAAAATATTAAAAATCGTGACAAATAGTATATAAGAGTGCCAGCTCTAATTGTTGCCCAATGACTAATTTTCTAAACCTGTAATTAGCTTTATGCGTATAGCTTCATTAGCAATCATGTTTCAAAGTTGTTTTTCATGCTATTAAACCCCTTTATACAAATATATATATATATATATATTTAAAAGTTACAGAACTTTATTTTTTTTTTACTGGATCTAAGTACTATATATTTAGTAAAATTTTCTTCGTGTACTAATAAGTAAAAAAATAAAGGTTCATTTTTGTACAAATAAAACTTGCCGAGTTATGATAACTTTAATTTTATGAATTTTTAGCATTTTTTGTGATTAAAAACGGAAAATCGCTTTTTATCCAAATGTTACAAGTCAAAATAAAAAAGTTCTTAATATTGGTGTGTGTTTTTAATTAACATTAGATATTACTTGGAATTCCTTGAAAGAGCTAACAAAACTTGGTGCGGCAGTTTGTACCGGGTCCGTTTAAATCGAAATCCCCCTTTGCTTATACTAAGTATTGTGATTATTGCCTTACTTTACATCTGTAATTATTGCCTTACTTTACAATACTCCTTTGATTATTGCCCTTCTTTCGAAGTAAATATTAATTAGCATCCTCTACTTAAGGAATTATACTTCATTTTAATATTTTATTTGTATTTATTACGTTGAATATCTTATTGCTAAAATACTTTGACTTTTAAATAAAAAGTAAAGATGTAATGCTATGCTAGATGCTTACAAGTGCTTATAAGTATTGTGATTATTGTCGCCAGGATTTATTATGGCTAGATTTGCATCCAGAAGACTTTTGGGGAAAAATAAATCTTAAAGGCAACCCTAAATACAATGATGGATTGCTTATCTCACCCCCTTGAGCGCAGTTCATACAGATGGGATCGAAGCTGGTAAGCGCAATTTATGATCTCCTCCTACCGTAGGCGCAATTGATGTACACCCAATCTTTTAGGTCCATAATGATTTAGCACCATAATCTTTTAGCTGTATTTTTAGGCCGATAATTGAAAACTCAAAAATTTTAACCATTTTATGTTCCACGTGCCCTTAAAATAACTTTGACATAAAAGACATATAAATGGTGGGGAAAACAAATAGCCACAATTATTAAAATTAAAAAATATATAAAAACGATAGTCGTTTTATATTATTTATTTTCCTTTTTTCATGCACAATCCTGTCACCAATTATTTTCATTATCATGATATTATAAAAATAACTTGGATAAAATCAAATCGTTGAATAATGTGCCCATTCTCTAATCTATTTCATTTCTCATTTGCGAAGCGAAACACTTTACTATGTATCTTCATTGAAAAAGAAAAGGGAGAAATGTTTCTTGATATAGCAAGAAAATTTGCGAAACTATAACTTCTTCAGCGTTACCAACAATTCTAAAAACATTCATTTATTTTCCAAAAAGATATATTTCAGATTTTTTAAAAAGCATTTTTGGAACAAAAGTCTCTTTTTCTGGCCGTGATTTTTTGATTTAGCATCATAAAAACCGATATTTCTTGTTGACACTGCGGGTAAGAAAACTGATTACATAATATACTGTATAAATTACTTCGCTACGTTTTCGAAAATTACAGGCCGCAAAATATTTTTTTTTTTTTTAAATTTAGAAATGGTTCTTTTAATTTCCGAAGATAGAGGAGTGCTTTTCGGGATGGTGGGTAACTCAATAGTGATTCATACTTGCCAACCTTCCGCGCTTTTTTTCGAACGAAAAAACACATCTTCAACCAAAAAAATTATTAAATTAAAAGTTTCCTGCTTCTAAGTGGTAGTTATAAGAAATCTACATGCTTTCATTTATTAAATAAACTTTCTGGTTTTAAGCATATTTTCTTGAATTAATAAAGAGGGAGATTGGCAAGTATGGAGATTATATTATATTTTAATAAACCTTCTTGCTAGATATAAAATAAAATCTTTTTTTTTTTTTTTTTTAAGTGTATCATTATTCCCTAATTTATTGGTTCTTCATGCATCCATCAACTGCTATCTGTTTAATTCCAAATGCACTTTTATTAATGATAAGTTAGTCGACGTGTAACATAACGAAGAAACGCTGTGCGTAAATGAAGTCTATTCTTCAAAATAATTTGAAATAAATGCTAAATATCTGAAACAGCCACAGAAATGGAAGCGCATACTTAAAAAGTATAATTTACTTTAAAAGTGCGTATTTATACACATTATAATTTTCTGAAAAGTAATATTCAAACCAACAAAAACAGAAAAGATCAACTGAAAAGTAACCTGATAATACATTCTTTCAAGTTACAAACAGAATATCTTCAAACCGGGAAAAGCAGATGCAGAAAATGCAGAAAACTCCTTTAAAAGAGAAGAGAGAGAGAGAGAGAAAGAAAGGAGGAACGAAAATAGCTTATATTGTGAGACACTTTGTCAGAAGCCATGTCTAAATCAAAATATACAATAAATACAAGCGGATTTCTGTCTACGAAATAAATTGCAGTAGCAAAAAAGAAATATTGATCTCATACAGCACCCAATCCACTTATTACATAAAACAATAATAATAAAAAAAATTGTTATCATTAAATATAATTATCAAGTATTCATTCAACAAATAAATCATTAAAAAAAGGTACAAAACCACAATCAAAAAGTATTCATCATTAAAAAAAAAAAAAAAAAAAAACGGAATAAATAAATAAAATATACTTTATTTTTTATATAAATAATGTTTTATTCCATGCATAATCCTGTTTCGAATCATGTTTATTTTCTTGATATTATAACACTATGTCGAATAAAATCTTGAAATCAGATCGGAAACTGCCCGGTAATATTTCTATTCCCTATTCCATTTCATCTCTCTTTTAGGAAGCGAACCACTTTAATCTTTCCCTACCATTCCTTCCTAATGTACCTGTTCGTCAGTCGCCCATCAAAACTCCTGTCTGTTTAATTCCAAATGCACTTTTTCCCTCAGCCACCCCCAACATCCTTTCTTTCTTCTCCGCTAAATACGAACAGAATTTGACAACCTGGGCGCTTCATATTCGCTCCACTTCACCCGCAGCCAGACATGCATTGTTTCCCTCGTACATACAAAAATATTGATTTTTTGACACGTAATAGAAAACACCCGTTAATCCGAGATATTTTCTAAATCCTGAATTTCTCGCCGCAGTTTTAATTCCAGTTTGATGTTTTTGGATACCTGCAAGGGATGGAGATGATCTTGTTGAAAAAGTTGGTATCAAACTTTTCCCAACAACTCGTCTCTCTCTCTTACTCCTTTTTTTAATAGTTTTCTTTACTTTGAGGAAAGAGAGATAAATTTATCGAGCATCCGCTTTGAGCTAATGAGGTCATTAAACTGTTTAAGGCAATCCAGGGTTTTATTATTAATATTATTATTTATTTTTATTTTTTTCTCCAAATGTGGCGCTTAATTAAAAAAAAATTTTACATGTAAAATTTTGGCACGTAATAGAAAACCCTCGTTAATCTTAGTAATTTCTGAATTTCTCGCCGAAGTTTTAATTTTTGTTTGACGTTTTGGATATCTGCAAGGGATGAAGATGATCTTCTTGAAAAAGTTGGTATAAAATATTTCGCAGCTCATACAACTCGTCTCTCTTTTTTAAATTTTTTCAATGTTTTTTTTTTTTTTTTTTTTTTTTTTTTTTTTTTTTTTACTTTGAAAAGATAAAGGGATAAATTTATCGAGCATCTATTTTGAGCTAATGAGGTTATTAAATTATTTAAGACGTATCTATTCAAAGTGAACGCGGCCAATAAATTGTTTAAATTAATCCAGGATTCAATTCTACCTCCCCCCCCCCCCAAAAAAAAAAAAAAAAAAAATGTGGCTCTTAATTTTAAAAGATTTTTACGTGTAAAAATTTCTCGACGCAGTTTTAATATTTATTTTTGACGTTTTGGATATCTGCAAGGGATGAAGATGATCTCGTTGAAAAGATTGGTATCAAATATTTCACAGCTCATACAATTCGTCTCCCTTTTCTTTACTTCGATAAGAAAGAGAGGTAAATTTATAGAGCATCTAGTTTGAGCTAATGAGGTCATTAAATTATTGGTAATCCAGGGTTTTAAATAAATATATATTTATTTATTATGATTTTTTTTTTCGCATGTGGGTTTCAACTTTAGAAGCATTTTACATGCAAAAATTTGTTATCGAAAACACCCATTAATCCAAGATATCTTCTAAATCCTGAATTTCTCACCGCAGTTTTAATTCCAGTTTGGCGTTTTTGGATACCTGCAAAAGATGCAGGTGATCTTGTTGAAAAAGTTGGTACTAAAAATTTCACAACTCATACAACTCGTCTCTTTTCCTTTCTTTTTACCCGACTGAAAAGAAGGGTTATGTGTTTCACGCGTGTCTGTGTATGTGGATTTCTTTATACCCTCGAAACATCCCAACGGCTGGATGGATTTTAATGAATGAGGTCTCTATCAATTCGTCTTAACGTACCGATGGTTATAGGCTAGGTTTTGTTTTTATAAATTCAAAATGGCGGCCGTAAGATACAAAATGGCGGTAGAGATGGAAAAAAAATTACGCACCCTATTGAGTGACATATCATTGGATAGGTCTTTCAAAATGAAGACGATGTTTCATGGACTATTTTACAGTCAGAAGCTCCGTTAAAATATTATACAACCTGGAAGTTGTGTATGTGGGATCTCTAGCTTTACTGCAACTCTAGCCACCATAGACATCTATAGACCTCATCAAAACAGTGTTTATAGATAGGAACTAACAATTAAACACAACTTAAAAGTCATCAATACAAGTAAATAAAAAAATAGGTAAGTAATATAAACAAGTAATATAAAAAAATATTTTAAGTCAATTCCTACTTAGGTCAATAAGAGAATTTTTTTTCTCCCATTCTTCTTTCCTCTTGAGTGGCGCTTACAATGCCTTGATCAAGAAGAGAGTTTTCTTGATTATTGAAAATTAATTAATTTAATTTAATTAATGAATTAATATTTGAAAAAAAACGGGATTAAAATCAAGTGTCATCTACTACAAATTTTAAAAAAATTATTTGAGCTTGATTGGATGAATAATAAGTATTTTATTAGCGATTGAAAATTTGAACAAGATATATATAGCGAGAGTGTGAGCTAATAGTAGGAATTGAAAAAAAAATAGTTTCACATTGATTAGAAATAATTAAATAGTTCGCTTTTTACGCAGTCGAGTTTTCTGATTTTTTAAATTTTTAAATTTAATTGTTTATTAAATTATTTCCTTTACTTTGAGACGAAAGAGAGATAAATTTACCGAGCTTCTAGTTTGAACTGATAATGCCATTTAAATTGTTTATAAGGCATTCCGGGGTTCAAAATTTTGTTTATTTATTTATTTATTTATTTAACATACGTCTCTTAATTTTAAAAGCATTTTACATATAAAATTTCGGCAATCGAAAATACCAGTTAATCTAAGATATATTCTAAATCCTGAATTTCTCACCACAGTTTTAATTTCAGTATGAAATTATTGGATACCTAAAAGGGATGAACATAATCTTCTTGAAAAATTAGTATCGAACTCTTTTTCAGGCCATGCAACTCGTCGTTTTATTATTATTATTATTATTATTATGCTCTAAAAAGAAACTTAAACTTATCGATCATTTATTTTGAGTTAATGCGATCATGTTTAAGCGATCTGGTGCTCAAAAATTTATTTATTTTAATTATGTTTATTATTATTTCAACTATTATTTACTTTTAATTATTATTCACAAGTTATTATTTAATTATTATTTAATTATTATTATTTAATTATTATTTATTTTCTAAGGAATTTTTTTAAAGAAGTGGCTCTTTATCGGTATTGCCAAATTGAGGAGTTTTTCATTCAAAATATCTACTGGCAATTCTAAACAACAATTTTCGCTTCATTTAATCATCGAATAAAGTAAAAATTACTAATCATTCAGGAAGATATTTTGAATAAAAATTGGCTAATTTTAGCCAAACCTGGCTAACTCGCATATTTATTTCAAAAGCCTTTTATATGTATATATTTACACATGATCGAAAACACTAGTTAATCCAAGTTATCTTCTAAATACTGAATTTATCACCGCAGTTTTGATTCCAATTTAGCGATTTTTGGATTCTGCAAGAGATGCAGATGATCTTGTTGAAAAAGTTGGTACTAAACGTTTCACACCTCCCACAACTGGTCTATCCCTCTTTTTAAATGGTTTTCTTTACTTTGAAAAGAAAGAGATATACATGTATAGAGCATCTATTTTAAGCTAATGAGGCTATTAAATAGTTTACGGCGAACTGTATTCAAAATTTCATTTATTTATTTATTATGATTTTTTTTTCAGGTGTGGCTCTTAATTATAAAAGTATTTTACATATAAAATTTTGACACGTAATCGAAAACACACGTGAATCCGAATTATCTTCTAAATCCTAAAATCCGCAGTTTTAATTCCAGTTTGGCGTTTTTGGATACCTGCAAGAGATAAAGATGATCTTGTTAAAAAGGTTGGTACTAAACATTTCACAGCTCACACAACTCGTCTCTCTCACTTTTTTAAGTGGTTTTCTTTACTTCGGGAAGAAATATATATACATTTATCGAGCATCTATTTTGAGTTAATGAGGCCATTAGAAATTTCATTTATTTATTTATTACTATTCTTTTTCTCGTGTGGCTCTTAATTTTAAAAGCATCTTACGTGTAAAATTTTGACACATAATCGAAAATATCAGTTAATCCAAAATATCTTCTTAATCATGAATTTCTCGCCACAGTTTCAATTCCAGTAGGACATTACTGGATACTTTCAAGGGATGATATAATCTTCTTGCAAATTTAGTATCGAACTCTTTCTAAGGTCATTCAACTCCATGTTTTATTATTATTATTATTATTATTATTATTATTATTATTATTATTATTATTATGCTATGTTTTCTTTTGCTTTAAAAAGAAAGATAAACTTATCTATCGTTTATTTTGAGTTAATGAAATCATCAGTTTATTTAAGCGATCTGGTGTTCAAAAATTTATTTATTTTAATTAATCTTTATTATTATTTTAACTATTATTTATTTATTTTTTAATTATTATTATAAGAATTTTCGAATGATTTTTTTTTAAGAAGTGGCTCTTTATCGGTATTGCCCATTTGAAGAGTTTTTCATTCAAAATATATATTGGCAATTCTAGACAGCAATTTTCGCTTCATTTAATCACGGAATAAAGCAAAAATTACTAATCATCGGATTTTATGGTAGATATTTTGAACAAAAACTGGCTAATATTAGCCAAACCTGGCGAACCCGAGTATTTATTTCAAAAGCATTTTATATATATAAAAATTTTACGCGCGTAAACAAAAACCCCCGTTAAAGAAGATATCTTCTAAATCCTGAATTTCTCGCCAAGGTTTTGATTCCAGTTTGACGTTATTGGATACCTGCAAGAGATCGAAATAATCTTGCTGAAAAAATTCATGTCAAAAAACACTTTCGCAGCTCTTATTACGTCGTTTTTTACTTTCTTTTTATCTATTTATTTCTCTCTCTCTCTCTCTCTTTTTTTTTGTCTTACTTTGAGAAGAGAGTGATAAATTTATCGAGCATTCCTTTTTGAGTTAATAGTCATTGGTCATTACATTGTTAAATGTGATTCGGGCTCAAAATTATACATATTTTATTATAGTATTTTTGCAGTATTTTTCTCCTCCAGATGTGACTGTTTATCTTAAAATTGTTTTATACATAAAAAAGGAGGGGGGGGGGGGAGTTAAAAATTTAAGAAGGTTTTATAAATGAAAAATATTGTCTGAAAAATGAATGATTAAAAAATAAAATTAATAATTTTATTTAATAATTTATTTAATTAATTTAAAATTTATATTTAATAAATTTAAATTAACAAAAATTAATAATTTTATATTTATTTTTTAATTTATTTTTGAGTTAATGCGTCATTAAAATATTTAAGGCAATCCGGGACTCAAAAGTTTTTTTTTTTTTTATCTTTTATTTATATAAATTTTGTAATGAATTTTTTTCCATTTGTGGTTCTGTAATAAAAAAAAAAAAAATTAGTTTTAATAAATTTAAATGTGTTAATAAACTTCGTTTTTTAGAGGGGTTTTTTGTTTTGAGAAAAATATTTTTACTTTTTTTAATCAAAAACTGTGAAAGCAATTTACTTAATCTGCAACAAAGTAACTCCGTACGAAATTTAACATGTTTATCTTGGAAAGAATTTAAGATATATGGCTTCAAAGTCGACAAAACATTTTTAAAAAAATGTTCTGAAATACACAAGGTTTGTAATATTTGCTTTATTAATAGTGCAACACACAATATGTAATAATTAATTATGTAAAAATCGTAGAAAAAAGTAGTTTATGTTATTTGACGCTGGGAAGTTTATATTTTTTATTTCAAAAACTCAAATAGAAATGCAATTTATTTATTCATTTTTAATCTCTTTATTTAAAAATTCATTTCATTTCATTTTATAATCAGTGGCCGAGAGGTTCTGCTCTCGAAGATGGTAGACGGTTGGTGCTGGGTTCGAACCCAATCGCGCCCGTCCCACAATGGAGTATTTGACCCCGAAATCCTGGCCAAAAATATTTTTCTATGTAAATATACTCCGATTGCCTTGAAATTGTTAGATGTTATTAGGTATCACTATGGCATGTTTGGTATTGTAAATGAAGTCTATAGCATTTACGGATCATTTACAAAGACACCCAAAAGAATTCCCTTACATTATGGTCTATGAGAAAAAATCGTTTGCTCTGCATTTTAATGATATCACACTATTTTAAACGTGCTGAAATTTATATACATCACTGAGGTGTACTAAGGTACTTATTGTAGAATATGGTGTGCATAGAATATATCGTTCATTTAGAGGGACACGCAAAAGAATTTGGCTGAAGAATAAATTTAACTATTGAAGTCTATGACCAATAATTGCTGGAAGTGAGTTTGTAGTTGTGATATACGTTTTTAAATTGAACTTTATATATATATATATTACTTGGGGTGGATACATTCTATAGATCATATACAGGACTTTTCAAATACATTTCCGCTTATTCACTGAAATGGCTGAATGAAAATGTTTAACTGTGCTATGCGTTTCACTGAACTAACTTTTAGCATACTATGTAGTATACATACAAATCCGTAGCTTAGTTTAATATTTTATATCTTAAAAGCTGATGAAGTGTAAGTAACATTTTAACACTTCGCATAATAATAAGTATACATTTTATAAATATTTTGACAACTAAGAAAAAAAAAGAGACATAATTTAAGAAGAGCACAAAGAAAAAGGAAGTTAAAATATTAATTTACTAAGTAGATATTTTAAATATACTAATACATCACATGCCCATAGACTTAACATTACCGAAGGGAGTTTGGAAGTTAAGTGTCTAGCAGCTTTAAATGTTTACTGCTTATAAGAGAAAAGTAATTGTTGATAGATTTTTTATTTACTAGTAATGTTTAATTAAATGTATTTAATTGTACTATCTATAAAATTTATTATTTACATTTAATTTACTTTAATAATAATTATTACATTTAATAAAGATCATTTACATTTTATAAAGTTACATTTAATAATACATTTATTAAAGTGGAGTTTCTACAGTATAGAGATACTGGTTTCTCAGTGTATTTAATAGATTACCAGTTTCAATTTGATTCTTCGGAGCTCTGTTTCTCACTTTCTTCATCACACTCTGCTTGGCTTTTATCAGGACTACCATCAGACCTAGCTGGAAGAAGAAGTTGTAGGGTCTCGCTACTGCATGGATTGCTCTTTTCCCTTGGTCTTTCTCTAGAGCAGTTTATAAAAGGATCACTGCTTAAAAGAATCTAATTTGGAACATCTCTATTGCAAACTTCTGTATTGCGAACTTCCCTATTGCATTTTCTTGAGTACTTTGTACGGTACTATCTAAAATGTTTGTTTCTGGCCTCGACAGCTTCTTCTGACCGTTGGCCAATGGGTACGATTGCTTTCTTAATAACAGCGCCACCATGAATCAAAACCTTGTGCATTGTTGGAATTATGGGGTACCAATTGTAAAGGTTCACATACAGTCTTGCTGTTTCATCAGCAGATGTTTGGAACTTTTTGTCGTCAATGCGATGCCCACTTCTAATATTACTTACAACCTTTTAATCAGTTCTGCGTCTACTCCAGAATTCTTTAATTCCCTCCTTTTTTCCCTTATTTTCTACCTATGAGCCCCCGAAACTAATTGGAGAAACTTTTTTCAATAAATAAGTATTACATATTGAAGAAACTCGTATTTACAATTTGAAGCCGATTTGATATTTCTATCAAGAGGTATCGAGTTGCGTACGTATGTACGTACATGCATACATACAGAATTTGTAGGGGCAAAAGCTCTCATGCAATATCCTGTAAGCTAAAAAAAAAAATGCAATACGAGAATAAATATATAGTTTTTATCTCTACAATTCGGTTGCCGCAAAAAATGGGATTTAAATAGTCCCCCCCCGAAAAAAAATTATATAAAAAATGGCAACAAGATTTTTTTTGTAGAAATTGGCACCCAAGAGTATAACTAATACGATTATAATTCCAACATGGTTCAGCAAAGCCCGGCACATATTTAAAAAGCTTTCGGTATGTTTAAATTAGAGCCAAAAACGCTTTAAAAATAACCCTTTTACACATTTTATGTTTTTTTATTACATTAAAAATTAAACTATTTACATTAACACATATTTTAACACTAAGCTCTGACCTTTGCTAAACACGTAAGCCCTGTTTAGTTTCAATTCAACAATTCATTGAGCTGCAAAATAATTATATTTAATCATAACAACAATGCCAAAAAGCAACAAAAAACCACGTCTTCTCACAAAGAAACATCCTCTTCAACTGAGGCCAGGAGCCACCGGATATAACCCAGGTTCCTAAAATAGACATAGATCGACGCATTAATTAGTTAGCTATTGAAAATTAGGATTTTTACAATTGTTGACGAAATTTTAATTTTTACATTTTTGGCCAGGTTTTTGGGTCAAATGGTCTTGTGCGTCGACCAAATCGTTCGGAGTTTTCCGTAATTTTCTTCGAACCTTGGATTTCCTTGCGAAAATACGGGTTAGGTTCCTTTAGAAAAACCCCCACGGAGGGCATCCCCTCTGGGCCTATATCCCTAGTGCATATAATAAGCCGTCAACAAAAACAACAACAACAACAACAACCTGGTTCAACTAATCATTGAAAATCTTTTTACAGGCATTTTAAAAATAAAACCACATTGGAAATTTTCCTTAATTACTACATTTATAGCTACAGTTATAGTCCAGGCAATAGAGACCGTATTGGGACTTTACCTAGCAAAATTCATTGTAGTTCTGGAAAAAGGCTTACTATATGTTTTTTGGATAGTTGAATCCGAATTTTTTACTTCCCACCAAAATTTCCCCCGGCAACCCCACCAAATTTTGGTAAAATCCCCCCCCCCCCCAAAAAAAAAGGTTTTTATTAAAAAAGTCAATTTTTTTTATTGTTTTAGGGAAAAAGTATCTAGAAAATCAGAAAGTAGGCAAAATTTGCAACAAATAAGGTACATGAAATTATGGCGTAGGATGAATGGGGAGGGGGGAATCTGCCTCGGAACATGCGCCGCGGTGCTGCGTGGACTAAGTTGCACAATTTCACTTAACCACTCACATCGTTTACATTTGCCCTCCCGTCTCCCCTCCTATCTTTCCCTATAAGGTTTGCTTTAAGTTTTTTGGGTTTCTGAATCCGAATTTTTAACTTTCCCCCCAAAATCCCCCCCCCCGCACCCCGCCCCCCAAAATAGTTGTTTTTAAATTAAATTTTTTATTGTTTTAGCGGAAAAGTATGTAGAAATTCAGAGAGCAGACAAAATTTGCAACAAATAGGATATATGACATAATGACGTAGGATGAACGGGGAAGGGGAGAGCTGCCTCTGAACATGCACTGCGGCGCTACGTGCACTAAGTGCACTAATGCAAGTCCAGGCAATAGGGGATTTTACCTGGCAAAATTAATACCAGTTCTGGATTTCGACTCACTTTATGTTTTTGGGGTCGCTGAATTCGAATTTGTAACTTCCCACCAAATTTTCACCCAGCAACCCCCCAAAAAATGATTTTTTGAAAAAATTTGTATTTTGAGAACAGCGCGCGGGGAATGTTCCGAGGCAGCCTCTTTTCTCCCCGTTTATCCTGCGTGATAATGTTATATATCGTATTTGTTGCAAATTTTGTCTACTTTCTGAATTTCTAGATGCTTTCCCCCTAAAACAATAAAAAAATTATTTTTTTAATAAAAATCTTTTTTGGGGCATTTTACCAAAATTTGAGGGTGGTTGCCGGCGGAAATTTTGGTGGGAAGTTACAAATTCGGATTCAGCGACCCAAAAAACATAGAGTAAGCCGATTTCCATTTATTTTGCCAGGTAAAATCCCCTATTACCTGGACTAATATTTCAAACCAAACTACGTATTTGAAATTTTCACCACATAAGAGCAAATATTGCTTAGATCTTTTCACTATTACCTTTAAAAATAACAGATAACAGATATCAACTTTTGGGTTAATTTTCCAAGAACTGTAACTGAAAATACGTCAACCCCTTATGGAAAATCCTGTTTTCACACATTTCTTGAAATTCAGCAATGAATTGACCTTTACCGCAATACTTATCTACATCAAACTCGATTCTTGCTCCTATATATTTTAACATTACATAATTTTAATAATCCTATTAGATATAATCTAATATATAATATTAGATTATTTGGATAATTATCTATTAGATATATAAAATTTCTGCAACACTCTTGCAAATATGTATTTGAGGGGGGGGGGGGGGGATTCGTATCTTCAAAATCCATTTCATCTTGAAGTTTAATAAGTTATGCATCATTCTAAGGGCAGTTTTACATAAAATTCACAATTTAAACAATATAATTTGAAAAACTGTGACAGAAAAAATAAAGATTCATAAAAAGCACAATTAACCAATAAAAGATTCTTCTACTAGCTGAGCCGCCCGGCGCTGCCCGGTCTCATGGATTTCTTCAAATGAATCGCGAATAATTCAAACCTCGATTCATATAATATATATATATATATGTAGGAATCTCTCAAAATGAATCTTTGGAATGCGTCCCCGCTGTCTTCGGCAGTGTAGACCATGCGCGCTACGCAGTATGCTCAAATAAATCTCTCCGAACGAACCTCCGACACTGGTCCAAACTGCCTACGGCACCGTACAGCAGGTGTGCCCGGAAAAACTGGGGAGAATCGTAAGCTGAGTTGCAAGAACCAAATTTCGTTGAAATCGACCCATAGAACACCAGAAAAGAATGCGTCGGTAGTTTTCGAAAATGGTGGTAATTGAAGTCTAAGATAAACATTCATAATGCAGAAAATAGCTGAATCGTAAGCTAAGTTGAATGAACCATGAGGGAGAAACCGTTGTGGACAAACTCTTTAACTCCTTGCGTAATATTTATAATGAGTAAACGTAAGTTGAAGCCGAAAAAAGAGATGAATATTCGAAAAAGGAAGTAGCTGGAGTCTAAGGAAAATTTTAGAGTTTATGAAATAACCGGACGGCTTTAGTACTATGTTAAAGAAAATTGCAAGAAAATCGGATAATTTTTAAAGAAGCTGTACTTAGGAGCTCAAGAAGGAGATTAATAATTCTAAATGGTGGTAGCTGACATCTGGGAAAGTTTTTTGTAGTTCATATAATAATTGAAGGACCTAAGAAGTTGCTAGAAAAAGCCAGTGAATCAAGATCATTCTTAAGGGAGCTATACTAACAATTGAGCTAACAATAGGGCCAACTAACAATTGGAACTAAAGGGGCCAATTGTTAGTTGAGAGTAGGATCCTAAGATAAAAACTTATTAAAATTTCCTAGTACTTAACGTTTTAGATTTTCAAGTTACTTCGTAATATTTGCAGTAAATAAAATTGAAGAATACAAATTTAAAGAAGCGCACCAAAAATGAAGGAAATGCTTAAAAAAGGTCCTTAGGGCTTTTTTTTTAATATGACGGTATTTAAAATATGACGATGTTTAAAATATGACGGTAAATGACTTGGGAGAGGAGTCCAAAACTCAACTTTAAAATTATGCATTGATAGGGAGACACAATTAAGGGAGAAGTGTGGAAAAGGCATGGTGAACAAAAATTTCAAAGTCCCCAGACCGGCCTCTATGGACCAGGGTCTTAAATGAAATGTAGAAATTCGGTGTAAAAAAGGGGGGGGGGAGAAAGGGACCCAAAAATGAAGAAGATCGAATTGAAAAGGGGAAAGTTATTAATAATTTAGTGGTTACAGGTATTCGGTTTTATTTATTAATTCGATCAATTGTCGATATTCTTCCCCCTTCCTCTCCCGTTCTCACCTTCAAATTTTACGTACATATGGTTAACGATTTTCTAATCTATATCTTAGTTATTTTAATTTTCCCTCATTAGTTTGCAATTATTTCCTTTCACTTTGGGAAAGTAAATTGAGGGATCGATTGGAAGAAGATATCTTTTTAGTTCAATTTTTAATGAATACAGACCCCTGTCTTGTTCATTTTTTAATTGTCTCGTCAGTTTTTTACAAAAATTAAAAAAAATTCATGATCAATTTTTACAAAAATTAGATATTCGGATGCAGAAAATTTTTCTACGCATGTATACAGAGTTTCAAATTGATACCTCAAATTGTTTTTTTAATTTTCGAAAATTAGTAAGAATTAGAAAATTCCATAGTCGACTATTTCAAATCAAAGCAGGTGTTTAATTTTCAGATAAAAAAGGGTTGAATCGAACTGAGCATATGGGGCGTGCTCCCAATTTCCGTAAAAAAAATAATGCGTTTTCGATGAGTTTTTAATTAGTTTCTGCTCTAATTATCCAAAATTTACAATTCTGAGTCTCTGGTGCATTAGAGCATGTTTTGGATTATCTTTACCGAAATTTCCAGACTGCTAGGTGCGCTAGATTTTGCTAGCCATCGCACACACACAGACACACGCACGCACTCAAAGCGAAAACATTCCTTCATTAGTACAGATACAAATAATTTGTTATTGTAAATTATTTATTAATTTGTAGTTTTTCAAGCATATGGAAAAGACAAATTTATGTGGATAGATGAATTATCTGACTTTGCGATTGCCTCGTTCTTCAATTTTTCTTAAGGCGCACTCTGACAAAATTTCCCAAAATTCTGACCAAAACTCGAAAATAAATATTTGTATTCTTTCCATGCACAACCAGGGCCGAAACTAAGGGGGGGGGGGGGGGGCAGAGGAGGCATATGCCCCGGGCGCCAGAACGAAGGGGCGCCAAATGAAGGATTATACCTTTGGAAAGGATCATTTTCTTCTGATGGACTGATTGTTTCCATTATTATGAAACAGCCATTATAAATGAAGTGTTGGGTGAAGATGAAAGAGCAGTCGTAAAAAGTTAGAACTCTGATTTTCTGGTCCGAATGGGGGAAAAAAATGGCTATAATTTTTTATGGCCATTTTTTTTTTTCCATTCGGACCAGAAAATCAGAGTTCTAACTTTTTACGGCTGCTCTTTCATCTTCACCCAACACTTCATTTATAATGGCTGTTTCATAATAATGGAAGCCATCAGTTCATCAGAAGAAAATAACTCGGTGAAAGCGGAAACTCGGTTAGGCGGGACTCGGATAATCGGGACTCTTCTGAATATGTCATTTTAAAAATGATCTTTAGAATATTTTTGTTGATGTTCAGAGGGACCTTTCCCTTGGATCCGCCAATGTATATTACGTAGTTCAGTATTACATATTTTATGATTACATATTTAATTTTTTTTTTAAATAGGACGGCTATTAGAAAATTAGTAAAATTCTCTTTGTAAATACACTTTGCGGAAGAGGGGGGGTGGGGGCGCCAAAATCCATGTTTGCCCCGGGTGCAAAAAAGGCTAGTTTCGGCCCTGTGTACAACTTAACCTAATTGCAGATTAATCTCCTAAGAATGTTTTAAGTTTATTCTTATAATGTTGAGAAAATGCGCAACAGCTTTGTTTTTTAGATCACACATTGGTAATATTGAATATTTAGAAAAGGTTACAGCGTTGGTTTGTCCAGTAAAGCTGGACAGGATAGCGTGCCAGAGCTTAGTCTCAGCGGACTTCTTTTGAAAAGATAATCTTAAAGGAGAGTACGAGACAGTAATCTGGATTATCCCACCTAAAACGGAACACACGGGCAGAATAATATTCCTGTCGACAAGACTTTCTGTATTTTTAAATTTATCTGTGAGTATTATTTGCTCTGTGTTGCGTGTCGTAAATAAAATTCAGTGTCCTAAGTTAATTCAATAAATCGTCACACTATACAGTTCTTGCGGCAGTGGTCTATAACATATTTTCCAAATGGGAGCATGGCAGGCACGACTATTAAAGTGATAAAAATCGAATAGCGTTTAGCATTTTTCGATAAGTGTATCACATCTCTCTGGGAAATTTTCCAAATATTAATAAAGTGTATCACAGTTTGAAATTATAAGCAATTGGTGTCTTATTGCAACCTTCCTTAGGCTGCATCAGGAAATTTAGTACAAAGCGCTAACTTTGACAACATTTTCTGAAAGATATTTTGCCTTAATCGAAAAATAGAAAACGCAATTTGATTTCGTATCTTCTGAATAAAAACGTCTCCAATTATATCCATCGACGAATAATAAATGAATTCAGGACTGTGTTAGAAAGTAGTCAGTTTGAATTCGAGACTGTGGTGTAGAAGTTCAAAAAATATGGAGGGACTCAAATAGTCGTTTTCAAGTAGATTAAAAAATGAAGACTGTCAATAATTATTAAAATATTTGTTTGAATGATTGATCTTTTAAACTAATTATCAATGCAGTAATCACAAAATCAATATTTTAATTATTTTAGGTAAAATATTTCATATAATGAAAACTACACCTATAATAATCACTTATAAACAGATTAAGTTAAATAATGCTATAAAAAGTGATAAAATACCTTTATTAAGATTGACGAATGTTTCATCGCACAAACGGCGACATTTTCAAAATCATTCATTGAAAGATATTTTGTTTTAATCGAAAAATAGAAAACTCTATTTGATTTCGTATCTTCTGAATAAAAACATTTCTGAGCTCTCTCTGTACGCTGTCCTTTAAGCTTTTCTTCTCTTATTCCGACTTTTTTGCGAAAGCCAGGTTCGTATGTCCCCAGCCAGGTCCCGAGTATGAGACTCTAGCAGAAGCCAGGTTGAAAAAAAAAATTAAAACCGGACAAATTTAAAAGGGAAATTACACAAATTAAAGACACCGTAAAGCAGGAGAGGGAGGCTGGGCTCTGAAGCAATCGAATGATTGATTTTGAAAATGTCGCCGTTTGTGCGTTGAAACAGTCGTCAATCTTAATAAAGATATTTTATCCCTTTTTATAGCATTATTTAACTTAATGCTGAAAACTGTAGAGAATTATGATTATCCAATTATGAAAAAGCGGGGGGTGGATGAGAGGAGGGGAAAAAGTCCCCTTTATATAACAGAGTTTTCACAGAAAATAAACAGTCTTAGTGTATGAGTGCATGTAATTGTATTTCGTATCACAATGTGAAAGAGAAATCTTCTCAAATTAAAATTAATACGAGAGAAATGAAATTATGGATTGGGAGTTTTAAACATTAAATAAAACAAATGCGAAGTAAAAAATACCATCTGCAGAGTCCTGGGGATGATACGATGAAGTCCCAGATGAGTAAATTTACACATTAGAAATATAATTCATACTTTTAGTGCGAAATGGTCATGACAAGGTTGTCAACTTGTCCGATGTCAAGTGGACCCTCTTAGACACTGACAATAAAGGCTCCCAGGCCGTGCATACAGATAAATTAGCCCGAATATTTAACTTTAGTTTCATCTTTACTGAAAAAAAATCTAGCTTTTCTTATGAACTCGACTAATTAGTTGTTCTTAATCTCAAATTTACAATAAACTTAAATGTATATATATATATATATATGTGTGTGTGTGTGTGTATAATAAGTATACCAATTTAACTTTATACTTAAGTATCTACTACCTCTCTAGTTGAATTAATTTTTAAACTAATCAAGATTTAATTATTTTCATGACGATTAAAAGGTTCTAAGGAAATTCCCTCAACTGTTACTTTCCCTGAACTTTATTTACTGATATTTTAATACTTAAATAGACCATCAATTCGTTTTATCACTAATTTCAAAAATAACTAAAATATGTTAATGAAAAATTATTATTGTATCCTTATCAATTAATTAAAAATCGTGGTTCTTTTTGAAAAAGATAATTAGAATCAATTAAATCATTAAATATAAAAACAAATATCAAAAAGGTTTTTAAATTAAAAAAAAAATAATTTGGTAAAGCGAATCTAAAAAAAGAATGCTTTCTCTCCACAACAACGCGGTATTGTTGTATCATGACGATCTTTTTCGGGAATTGTTTTCGTAATTTCAGTTCGAAAACCATATTTTGCCTCCATTTTTTGAAAGATCCTTTAGCTTTATCGAAAATGGAATATACTATTCGATTTCACCTTTTCTGAATAAAAACATCGAACAATTTTCTGCACAATTTTCTGAACAATGATATTTGTGAATAAAAAGGATTTCAGGAATGTGTCAGAAAATAGAGAGTTTTAACTGTAAAACAGCATTAATATTAAACAGAAAAACAGTGTCAGCTGTCTTGTCTTTCCACCGGAAGTTTTCGTTTGTTTAAAAACCCAAAATAAATGCCCCCCCCCCCCCCAAGAACATTTTTACTTATCCTTTCCATATAAGTATTTTTTTTTTCGGTTTGAATTAATGTACATAAATTAATCAAATTTGCAAGTAAATCAGTTACACATTTTTTACAGGTAAGAAAAAAAAAATAATACACAGATTTCCGAGTTAAAGAACTTTCAAAGGATCTGTAATAGAGCTTTATGAAAGAAAATAGCACTTTGTAAGTAACTGGAATTGGTGATATTTATCGATGGGTCTCTATACCTTGATATATTATATCCTATATTTATTTTTAAAATATCATGATGTATGATATTTAAATTCAAAATATTGTTGTGTATGATATTTTTTCAGTGAAAACAAGTGTAAAGGAATTTTTCAACTATTATTAACTGTGTCGTTCCGTAGATAAAGAACTTTTGTTCGGACAGTGACTTTAGCTCCCCCCCCCCCTCCAAAAAAAAAAATAAATAAATAAAAGAAAATAAAATGAAATAAAATAAAATAAATAAAAATAAAAATAAATAAATAAATAAAAGTTTACGTTTTAATCTGAATTTTTAAATGTAGAACCAATAATTATGCCGGACATTATTATTTAGAAGAAGAACCTATTGAAAGATAAGCTGTCTAATTTAGATAAGCTATTTACATCTTCATAAGAAATAATATTTTCTGGTTTTGGTTTAGTTCAGTGTAAAATGTACAACAGGGTATGAAAGCGAAAAAGTCGACAAGCTTACGTCCGTTTAATTTTTTTTAATTAAAACAAACTGTCTTGTATTTCAAATTTTGTTGCATAAAGCAAAATTTTCTTGATATTAAATCCGACAGGGTTTTTTTTTCTTTTTGTGGATGTAAAAAGCAAGTTGTGTCTGCTATTAATTTTTAATGTTCTGTTTTCTTACTTAATATAAATAACAAAACTGAAAATACATGTAGAATTATTAATTTAGTAAGTTTTCATGCTAAGTGCAATATATATAAAAAGCGGGGGGTGGATGAGAGGAGGGGAAAAAGTCCCCTTTATATAATAGAGTTTTCACAGAAAATAAACAGTCTTAGTGTATGAGTGCATGTAATTGTATTTCGTATCACAATGTGAAAGAGAAATCTTCTCAAATTAAAATTAATACGAGAGAAATGAAATTATGGATTGAGAGTTTTAAACATTAAATAAAACAAATGCGAAGTAAAAAATACGATCTGCAGAGCCCTGGGGATGATACGATGAGGTCCCAGATGAGTAAATTTACACATTAGAAATATAATTGATACTTTTAGTGCGAAATGGTCATGACAAGGTTGTCAACTTGTCCGATGTCAAGTGGACCCTCTTAGACACTGACAATAAAGGCTCCCAGGCCGTGCATACAGATAAATTAGCCCGAATATTTAAATATACTTTAGTTTCATCTTTACTGAAAAAAATCTAGCTTTTCTTATGGACTCGACTAATTAGTTGTTCTTAATCTCAAATTTACAATAAACTTAAATATATATATATATATATATATATGTGTGTGTGTGTGTGTGTGTGTGTGTGTGTGTGTGTGTGTGTGTGTGTGTGTGTAATAAGTATACCAATTTAACTTTATACTTAAGTATCTACTACCTCCCTAGTTGAATTAATTTTTAAACCAATCAAGATTTAATTATTTTCATGACGATTAAAAGGTTCTAAGGAAATTCCCTCAACTGTTACTTTCCCTGAACTTTATTTACTGATATTTTAATACTTATATAGACCATCAATTCGTTTTATCACTAATTTCAAAAATAACTAAAATATGTTAATGAAAAATTATTATTGTATCCTTATCAATTAATTAAAAATCGTGTTTCTTTTTGAAAAAGATAATTAGAATCAATTAAATCATTAAATATAAAAACAAATATCAAAAAGGTTTTTAAATTAAAAAAATAATAATAATTTGGTAAAGCGAATCTAAAAAAAGAATGCTTTCTCTTCACAACAACGCGGTATTGTTGTAGCATGACGATCTTTTTCGGGAATTGCTTTCGTAATTTCTGTTCGAAAACCATATTTTGCCTCCATTTTTTGAAAGATCCTTTAGCTTTATCGAAAATGGAATATACTATTCGATTTCACCTTTTCTGAATAAAAACATCGAACAATTTTCTGCACAATTTTCTGAACAATGATATTTGTGAATAAAAAGGATTTCAGGAATGTGTCAGAAAATAGAGAGTTTTAACTGTAAAACAGCATTAATATTAAACAGAAAAACGGTGTCAGCTGTCTTGTCTTTCCACCGGAAGTTTTCGTTTGTTTAAAAACCCAAAATAAATGCCCCCCCCCCCCCCCAAGAACATTTTTACTTATCCTTTCCATATAAGTATTTTTTTTTTTCGGTTTGAATTAATGTACATAAATTAATCAAATTTGCAAGTAAATCAGTTACACATTTTTTACAGGTAAGAAAAAAAAAATAATACACAGATTTCCGAGTTAAAGAACTTTCAAAGGATCTGTAATAGAGCTTTATGAAAGAAAATAGCACTTTGTAAGTAACTGGAATTGGTGATATTTATCGATGGGTCTCTATACCTTGATATATTATATCCTATATTTATTTTTAAAATATCATGATGTATGATATTTAAATTCAAAATATTGTTGTGTATGATATTTTCAGTGAAAACAAGTGTAAAGGAATTTTTCAACTATTATTAACTGTGTCGTTCCGTAGATAAAGAACTTTTGTTCGGACAGTGACTTTAGCTCCCCCCCCCCCCTCCAAAAAAAAAAATAAATAAAAGAAAATAAAATGAAATAAAATAAAATAAATAAAAATAAAAATAAATAAATAAATAAAAGTTTACGTTTTAATCTGAATTTTTAAATGTAGAACCAATAATTATGCCGGACATTATTATTTAGAAGAAGAACCTATTGAAAGATAAGCTGTCTAATTTAGATAAGCTATTTACATCTTCATAAGAAATAATATTTTCTGGTTTTGGTTTAGTTCAGTGTAAAATGTACAACAGGGTATGAAAGCGAAAAAGTCGACAAGCTTACGTCCGTTTAATTTTTTTTAATTAAAACAAACTGTCTTGTATTTCAAATTTTGTTGCATAAAGCAAAATTTTCTTGATATTAAATCCGACAGGGTTTTTTTTTCTTTTTGTGGATGTAAAAAGCAAGTTGTGTCTGCTATTAATTTTTAATGTTCTGTTTTCTTACTTAATATAAATAACAAAACTGAAAATACATGTAGAATTATTAATTTAGTAAGTTTTCATGCTAAGTGCAATATATATAAAAAGCGGGGGGTGGATGAGAGGAGGGGAAAAAGTCCCCTTTATATAATAGAGTTTTCACAGAAAATAAACAGTCTTAGTGTATGAGTGCATGTAATTGTATTTCGTATCACAATGTGAAAGAGAAATCTTCTCAAATTAAAATTAATACGAGAGAAATGAAATTATGGATTGAGAGTTTTAAACATTAAATAAAACAAATGCGAAGTAAAAAATACGATCTGCAGAGCCCTGGGGATGATACGATGAGGTCCCAGATGAGTAAATTTACACATTAGAAATATAATTGATACTTTTAGTGCGAAATGGTCATGACAAGGTTGTCAACTTGTCCGATGTCAAGTGGACCCTCTTAGACACTGACAATAAAGGCTCCCAGGCCGTGCATACAGATAAATTAGCCCGAATATTTAAATATACTTTAGTTTCATCTTTACTGAAAAAAATCTAGCTTTTCTTATGGACTCGACTAATTAGTTGTTCTTAATCTCAAATTTACAATAAACTTAAATATATATATATATATATATGTGTGTGTGTGTGTGTGTGTGTGTGTGTGTGTGTGTGTGTGTGTGTGTGTGTGTGTAATAAGTATACCAATTTAACTTTATACTTAAGTATCTACTACCTCCCTAGTTGAATTAATTTTTAAACCAATCAAGATTTAATTATTTTCATGACGATTAAAAGGTTCTAAGGAAATTCCCTCAACTGTTACTTTCCCTGAACTTTATTTACTGATATTTTAATACTTATATAGACCATCAATTCGTTTTATCACTAATTTCAAAAATAACTAAAATATGTTAATGAAAAATTATTATTGTATCCTTATCAATTAATTAAAAATCGTGGTTCTTTTTGAAAAAGATAATTAGAATCAATTAAATCATTAAATATCAAAACAAATATCAAAAAGGTTTTTAAATTAAAAAAATAATAATAATTTGGTAAAGCGAATCTAAAAAAAGAATGTTTTCTCTTCACAACAACGCGGTATTGTTGTATCATGACGATCTTTTTCGGGAATTGCTTTCGTAATTTCTGTTCGAAAACCATATTTTGCCTCCATTTTTTGAAAGATCCTTTAGCTTTATCGAAAATGGAATATACTATTCGATTTCACCTTTTCTGAATAAAAACATCGAACAATTTTCTGCACAATTTTCTGAACAATGATATTTGTGAATAAAAAGGATTTCAGGAATGTGTCAGAAAATAGAGAGTTTTAACTGTAAAACAGCATTAATATTAAACAGAAAAACAGTGTCAGCTGTCTTGTCTTTCCACCGGAAGTTTTCGTTTGTTTAAAAACCCAAAATAAATGCCCCCCCCCCCCCCCCCAGAACATTTTTACTTATCCTTTCCATATAAGTATTTTTTTTTTTTTTCGGTTTGAATTAATGTACATAAATTAATCAAATTTGCAAGTAAATCAGTTACACATTTTTTACAGGTAAGAAAAAAAAAATAATACACAGATTTCCGAGTTAAAGAACTTTCAAAGGATCTGTAATAGAGCTTTATGAAAGAAAATAGCACTTTGTAAGTAACTGGAATTGGTGATATTTATCGATGGGTCTCTATACCTTGATATATTATATCCTATATTTATTTTTAAAATATCATGATGTATGATATTTAAATTCAAAATATTGTTGTGTATGATATTTTCAGTGAAAACAAGTGTAAAGGAATTTTTCAACTATTATTAACTGTGTCGTCCGTAGATAAAGAACTTTTGTTCGGACAGTGACTTTAGCTCCCCCCCCCCCCCCTCCAAAAAAAAATAAATAAATAAATAAAAGAAAATAAAATGAAATAAAATAAAATAAATAAAAATAAATAAATAAATAAAAGTTTACGTTTTAATCTGAATTTTTAAATGTAGAACCAATAATTATGCCGGACATTATTATTTAGAAGAAGAACCTATTGAAAGATAAGCTGTCTAATTTAGATAAGCTATTTACATCTTCATAAGAAATAATATTTTCTGGTTTTGGTTTAGTTCAGTGTAAAATGTACAACAGGGTATGAAAGCGAAAAAGTCGACAAGCTTACGTCCGTTTAATTTTTTTTAATTAAAACAAACTGTCTTGTATTTCAAATTTTGTTGCATAAAGCAAAATTTTCTTGATATTAAATCCGACAGGGTTTTTTTTTCTTTTTGTGGATGTAAAAAGCAAGTTGTGTCTGCTATTAATTTTTAATGTTCTGTTTTCTTACTTAATATAAATAACAAAACTGAAAATACATGTAGAATTATTAATTTAGTAAGTTTTCATGCTAAGTGCAATATATATAAAAAGCGGGGGGTGGATGAGAGGAGGGGAAAAAGTCCCCTTTATATAATAGAGTTTTCACAGAAAATAAACAGTCTTAGTGTATGAGTGCATGTAATTGTATTTCGTATCACAATGTGAAAGAGAAATCTTCTCAAATTAAAATTAATACGAGAGAAATGAAATTATGGATTGAGAGTTTTAAACATTAAATAAAACAAATGCGAAGTAAAAAATACGATCTGCAGAGCCCTGGGGATGATACGATGAGGTCCCAGATGAGTAAATTTACACATTAGAAATATAATTGATACTTTTAGTGCGAAATGGTCATGACAAGGTTGTCAACTTGTCCGATGTCAAGTGGACCCTCTTAGACACTGACAATAAAGGCTACCAGGCCGTGCATACAGATAAATTAGCCCGAATATTTAAATATACTTTAGTTTCATCTTTACTGAAAAAAATCTAGCTTTTCTTATGGACTCGACTAATTAGTTGTTCTTAATCTCAAATTTACAATAAACTTAAATATATATATATATATATGTGTGTGTGTGTGTGTGTGTGTGTGTGTGTGTGTGTGTGTGTGTGTATAATAAGTATACCAATTTAACTTTATACTTAAGTATCTACTACCTCCCTAGTTGAATTAATTTTTAAACCAATCAAGATTTAATTATTTTCATGACGATTAAAAGGTTCTAAGGAAATTCCCTCAACTGTTACTTTCCCTAAACTTTATTTACTGATATTTTAATACTTATATAGACCATCAATTCGTTTTATCACTAATTTCAAAAATAACTAAAATATGTTAATGAAAAATTATTATTGTATCCTTATCAATTAATTAAAAATCGTGGTTCTTTTTGAAAAAGATAATTAGAATCAATTAAATCATTAAATATAAAAACAAATATCAAAAAGGTTTTTAAATTAAAAAAATAATAATAATTTGGTAAAGCGAATCTAAAAAAAGAATGCTTTCTCTTCACAACAACGCGGTATTGTTGTATCATGACGATCTTTTTCGGGAATTGCTTTCGTAATTTCTGTTCGAAAACCATATTTTGCCTCCATTTTTTGAAAGATCCTTTAGCTTTATCGAAAATGGAATATACTATTCGATTTCACCTTTTCTGAATAAAAACATCGAACAATTTTCTGCACAATTTTCTGAACAATGATATTTGTGAATAAAAAGGATTTCAGGAATGTGTCAGAAAATAGAGAGTTTTAACTGTAAAACAGCATTAATATTAAACAGAAAAACAGTGTCAGCTGTCTTGTCTTTCCACCGGAAGTTTTCGTTTGTTTAAAAACCCAAAATAAATGCCCCCCCCCCCCCCAAGAACATTTTTACTTATCCTTTCCATATAAGTATTTTTTTTTTTTCGGTTTGAATTAATGTACATACATTAATCAAATTTGCAAGTAAATCAGTTACACATTTTTTACAGGTAAGAAAAAAAAAATAATACACAGATTTCCGAGTTAAAGAACTTTCAAAGGATCTGTAATAGAGCTTTATGAAAGAAAATAGCACTTTGTAAGTAACTGGAATTGGTGATATTTATCGATGGGTCTC
The DNA here is from genome assembly GCA_963932465.1 of Maratus speciosus. NCBI lineage: Eukaryota > Metazoa > Arthropoda > Arachnida > Araneae > Salticidae > Maratus > Maratus speciosus. The sequence continues at coordinate 464,772,806 of OZ010791.1, forward strand.
TATACCTTGATATATTATATCCTATATTTATTTTTAAAATATCATGATGTATGATATTTAAATTCAAAATATTGTTGTGTATGATATTTTCAGTGAAAACAAGTGTAAAGGAATTTTTCAACTATTATTAACTGTGTCGTTCCGTAGATAAAGAACTTTTGCTCTGACAGTGACTTTAGCTTCCTTCCCCCCCCCCCCACCCCCCCCCACCCAAAAAAATAAATAAATAAAATAAAATGAAATAAAATAAAATAAATAAATAAATAAAAGTTTACGTTTTAATCTGAATTTTTAAATGTAGAACCAATAATTATGCCGGACATTATTATTTAGAAGAAGAACCCATTGAAAGATAAGCTGTCTAATTTAGATAAGCTATTTACATCTTCATTAGAAATAATATTTTCTGGTTTTGGTTTAGTTCAGTGTAAAATATACAACAGGGTATGAAAGCGAAAAAGTCGACAAGCTTACGTTCGTTTAATTTTTTTTAATTAAAACAAACTGTCTTGTATTTCAAATTTTGTTGCATAAAGCAAACTTTTCTTGATATTAAATCCGACAGGGTTTTTTTTTTCTTTTTGTGGATGTAAAAAGCAAGTTGTGTCTGCTTTTAATTTTTAATGTTCTGTTTTGTTACTTAATATAAATAACAAAACTGAAAATACATGTAGAATTATTAATTTAGTAAGTTTTCATGCTAAGTGCAATATATATAAAAAGCGGGGGGTGGATGAGAGGAGGGGAAAAAGTCCCCTTTATATAATAGAGTTTTCACAGAAAATAAACAGTCTTAGCGTATGAGTGCATGTAATTGTATTTCGTATCACAATGTGAAAGAGAAATCTTCTCAAATTAAAATTAATATTCGTATCATAATGTGAAAGAGAAATCTTCTCAAATTAAAATTAATATGATTGAGAGAGACATTAAATAAAACAAATGCAATGTAAAAAATACGATCTGCAGAGCCCTGGGGATGATACGATGAGGTCCCAGATGAGTAAATTTACACATTAGAAATATAATTGATACTTTTAGTGCGAAATGGTCATGACAAGTTTGTCAACTTGTCCGATGTCAAGTGGACCCTCTTAGACACTGACAATAAGGGCTCCATGCCGTGCACAAGTGTGCGTGAGAGAAAAAGAGAATAAAATACAACCCCATCTATTGCTATATTTACATCAGTATTCTGTTTGCTAGCGTAACATGACTTTAAGGTATACATTATACGGTATACCATATATCATTTTATTTCTTTTATTAAATAAAATTTCTGGTACAAAACATGTTTATTTGAACTAGTCACTTGTGAAAGGTATTGATCTGCAATTTATTAATATAAAGCACTGTACATAATGCATTTCTGCGCTTTTGAATACTGTTTTCCCCGTATTTATTCAATACGTTGAAACTATAATATTTATTTCCAGTTTGGTTAAAAATTCTCAGAACAATATAAGTTCATAATAGAAATATGCTATATAGAAACTTATTAATAATTCAGTTATATATTCTATATTTACATTTGGTATTTCGGTTTAGTGCCAGTAACATGTATAGTACGTACACGCTGTAATTAATATATTTTTACTTTCTTCTATCTTTACAAGAAGAAAGTATTGGATTCGTGAAAATTTTGCGAATTTCACTTTCGGTTTTCGACTGATTTACACGTTTTAGGACTCAGAGATTCCAAAAAACATGTTTTTACAAAGTATCTGTCTGTGACTCTGTCTGTCTATCTGTATGTATGTGACACAAATTTTGTGGATGTTCTATCTCAAGAACTAATTAACGGGATTCAATAAAAATTTATATTCAACTAGTCCCTGATATAAATTGATGCTGATCAGTTTTTGGTGTAACTCGCTCAACAGGTGGCTATGCAACATTTTTCACGATTTCCACAATAGCTCAATCTCCAGAACTAATGCACGTATTTTCATCAAACTTCCGATTCAGTTAGTCCTTGACAAAAATTGACGTTTTATACATTTTGGTGCAAATCGTTCAACAGGTGGCGCTGCTATGCTGCATTTTTTACGATTTCCGCAATATCAATATCTCAAGAACTAATGCTTGGATTTTCATCAAACTTTAGATTCAGGTATACCTTGATACCAATTAGTGCTCTTTATGTTTTGGTGTAAATTGCTCAACAGATGGCGCTTCTATGCTACAGTTTTCAGAATTTCAGCTATAGCTCTATCTCAAGAACTAATGCACGAATTTTCATCAAACTTTAAATTCAGATATATTTTGATATAAATTGGGGCTGAATTCATGTAATTTCTTGTACTATTTAAATGATTTAATTGATGTGATTTATACAGAAGAAATTTTTGTGATGGCCACAACATACTAGTTTTAGTTACTATAGTTTTTTTTTTTTTTTCCACGCACACATTTTTTTGAAAATTTCATCTACTTGTTATAAAAATAAAATTATAGCACTGCAGATGTGGGTGGCTTTGTCCCCTGGCAACCAATACCTTCCGACCCAATCCGCCACTGATTACACTCATGGACGATTCTACGGTCACGTATGGCACAATTAGACTAAATTTTCATGAAAACTTTTGCAATTATGAAACTCATTTAAGATTATTTTATTTATTTGCTGACATAGAATAAATACGCTACTTATCTGATATTATAAAAAAATATTTATATTCACGTTTTTAAATAAAAAATAATAATGAATTAGAGCTGCCACGGACAGGACACATTATTGTACATGACTTTTCAAATGCATTGCTTCTAACAAGAAATCCTCTGAATTTGATGTGTTTATACAGCTGTAATTTTTTTTTCTATATGCTCAGACTCCTTACTAACTATTTATTATGTTGTTTGTTTGAAAAAGTAAAATTTAGTACAAATAACAATTTTTCTAATAGATGTCACGTGCAGGACATTCTTGTCACGTTAGGGACAACGTGCGAATTCTTAATTTTAAGAAAAAAAGAAATCATTTGCTTATTAATTGAAAAAGTTAATTTAACATTCATTTAAGAAAGTTTCAACATTAATGTGAAGAAACAGGTATAAAATACAAAAAATGTTCTTTATTAAATTAAATTTTCATAAATAAAAATTGTATGATGAAAAAAAAATTCAACAAAATAATATAAGCAAAGTATCAATGACAAAACAAGTTTTATTGTTGTGTTTTAGAAGTTTGAATCTCAGATTTTTTGCTCTTTTATGGAATTTACAAAAATGTATCATTAGTTTATTAGTATTTTGTTCCTGGTTAAAGCTTGCCCTCATAATTCAAAATAATCCATTTTCCAAATTTTAGATCTTTATTGGGAATTAAAATTGTTGAATTGTTTGATTCATTTTTTTTTTTTTTTTTTTTCGATAGGCAGTGATTGTGACAAACTATGTTCCCTTCCTTGTGTTCAGTGATAAGGAAGCTTGATTACTCCTTTGATTTTAGTTACATTTTTCCAAGGATTTTTCTTATGCACTTTTTCTTCAATTTCTTCTTTTCCAATGTAGAAAAATTTTGTGCTCTGTGAAAGCTGGCCTGCTAAGTCAAAAGAACTTTTGCAGATTGATCTCCGTGCATTTTGCTCTTACTCATCATCTTTTTGTGCACAAAGGTTTTTATGTTACCACACACCTCCACCAACTTCTCCTTTTCCATGTAAATGATTTTCCGCCATATGTTTCTCTGAAATAGAGCTTTACCATGGATTTATGTTTAAACTTAGAGGATGGTCCATCACTCCATACAATTTCTTTCTGTGGCTGCTTCTTGTCTAAGTGAAACTTTTCTTGATAAAGAAATTCGATAAAAGCAAAAATTGTATTTTTGTCCTTATTTGTGGTAATTAAACATACAGGATAAGTTTGATAGTTACCATTGAAACAAATTTGCAGCAGTGAACCAAAACACACTTGCTCTCGACCACAAAGCACTTTGTACTTTATTCTGATACTCGAAGGAAAATGACATTCCAAAGTCAATTTTCAAAATTTTTATTATTTTTTTATTTATTCTTTTCAAATTTCATATATTGGATTATTTTAATATTTAAATGATTCATCATTTTTGTCATATTTTCAATAATTTTCATATTCATTTTTAGTTTGATGGTTGGTTGGTTTTTGACGGCCGATTATCTACACTAGGGATATAGGCCCGAGGGGAGAGTGCCCTTCGTGGGGGTCTTTCTAACGTAACCTAACCCGTATTTACGCATGGAAATCCATGGCTCGAAGAAAACCACGAAAACTCCGAACGATTAGGCCGACGGGCGCGATTGGGATCGAACTCAGCACCTCCCGTCTACCAGCTTCGAGAGCAGAACCTCTCAGCCACTGGTGGGGCCATTTTTAGTTTGAGAACTGTTGGGTATGCAGTTGAGTTTTTCCATCCATATTTTCCCATGTTTTCACAAAACAACTTTATTTGAATCAGTAGGAATTGTAAATAGCCTTCCATCACAATGTTTGTTACGCAATAAATACACCTGTTTACAAAACAAAAGAATATTTTAAAGAAATATATATTAATAACATTCATATTCATTATTTAGGAATTCTTTTATTTGAAATTTCGCCCACGTAACGTCACGTGTGAGACAACATAAAATATTGTTTTATTAATTTATAAATTGATATTATTTAAAAATACATTTGGAAAATGCTTATACATAATAAGGTTCTTTATAATCCACAACCATTTTAAAATATAATTCTTGGTTCAGTATCAATTTCAAAAACTGCTGTTTATACTGTCACGTGTGGGATATAAATTTACAGCCTATTTAATTGGTAATAACATAACAGATATTGGAGAGAGAGGAGAGAGGGAGCGAATCACTAAAGATGATAATTCGAAATTAAATTACGTTTTTTCTGAGCAAATTTTTAAATTATTATAATTTAATTATATAATTTTATAAATAATTTTATTAAATTATATTTTTATGAGTAGTTCCTTATAAATGCATTAATATTTATTTTAAATAACGTGGGAATTGCTAACTATCGAAAGTGTAAAAAGCTAGAGGTCAAGAAAACCATATGTTTTAGTCATCTAATCTAGCTTTACAAATTCAAGACACCAAAACAGATGGCAAAATTTGCAGGAAATTTGTTTTCGTGAGAAATTTAACTATACATCTGCTGAAGAGGTTTTCAGTGCTCCTGCAAGTCTAATGAATATCCTTACTATCTTTGAAACAAAATCATTTTGAGAACGTCAATAAAACCAAATTTCATTTGAGCGATTAAATGAATAAAATAATAAATTACGAATTAAATCAATTAAAATTGGGTGGGCGGAGAGATCAAATTATTGAGTAGGCTCACACCCCATGGACCCATATAAGTTAGCGCTACTGCTGTTGCCAGTCGCTAAATTGAAAAAAACATTGATAGATATGTATTATTTGGACTTCGAAAAATAAATTCAGTAACTTGTATAATTATTTTTACTCTAATTATTCCCAGCTGAAAAATGTGTTGCTTTTCATGGAATAGCCCTCATAAAGTTTTCAGATGTAATATTTTCAACCTACTCAGGGATCCCACTGATCGATTTTTTGAAACCCAGTACTTCTGAAGAAAACATTTCGTCATAGGTATTTACAGCATTTGCAACAAAAGTAACCTTCGAGGTAGGTTTCTACAAAATTTGCAAGAGAAATCTAAAAAAGAAGATTTTTCTTTGAAAAGAGTGGTGTTCAAAAAATAGACCGAGTGGCAGTCCTGCATATTTCCAAGAAGTTTCTAACTATGTATTAGAAAGCAAATACTATATTTATCAAGTATTTGGATGACCTCCCACCTTCTGAGGTCAACGTTACTATTACTATGTCAAAAAACTAGAAATAATAATAAACGGTCAAGTGCGAGTATTACTCGCGTACAGAGGGTTCCGTACAATAATATATGAATTAGTAAGTGTATTATTAAAAGAAAACCATTGTTAAAATAAACTAAGACTTTGTAAAAACTATACAACGTAGGGTTGGGTATAGTTGAAAGAAAAAATAGATAAACTTATTGGGATTTAGGTTAAACCTTAGATGATTTGTAAAGAAGAAGATAACAAAAAACGATTGAACAAAAAATCATAAAAATAACATTTACTCAAATATAAGTGCTAGCAATAATGCAGCATTTTAATTATTATCACAAGAAGTAAAAGAAAATCTCATTAAATTAATTTTTTAATAAATGAAGTGCCTAACAAATTAAAAAACGTATTTTAACTTTTTTTTTTCTTTTTAAACATCTATGTATATACCTATATGTATACCGGGTGATCCAAAAGTCAGGACAAACTTTAAAAATGAATAATTCGAAAGCAAATCAAGATACAAAGATACGGTTTGCACCAAACGGATGGAAAAGAAACTGGGTTTTGTATGGCAACGAAAAAAAATAGTTCTGTTGGTGACCAACAGATGGCGCTGTAGTGTTTTATTGCACCAAAAGATGATTTACAAATGAAAAAATGTTGACAACTTACAAGTCAGCTTAATTACAGTTAATTAATGCTACAGTAAATGTTCAATGTGCTGTCCATCATTCAGAAGTACAGCTGTGAGACGAGTCACCACACCATTCACAGCATTTAGTAGCATTTCTTGCGTTATGGCAGACACATTTTGGCGTATTGCATCTTTCAGTGCTGCTAGTGATGCCGGTTGGTCGCGGTACACTTTTGATTTCAAGAATCCCCACAGCCAAAAGTCACAGGGTGTCAGATCGAGAGATCTTGGAGGTCATGCGTGATTAAAGTAGCGCCTGATAATGCGATCCTCCCCAAATGTTGAGAGTAGCAGGCGTTGCACAGGCAGAGCAATATGAGGCGGTGCTCCATCTTGCATGAAGGTGGCTGTTTGGAGCAGTGATGGAAATTGGAAAATAAAAGGTAGGTGTCAAATGACGACTACTCTAAAAATCTTAGGCGTCAAATTAAAATTTTTAGTTGCAATTTCTAAAATTCATTTTTAACATTACTGTAATACTGTATGCTATTTTTTAGAAAAGCATAAATACTTGTATTATTTCAAATTATTGAAGTTCTTAACCTCTAAGATTATAATAATTGAATCAACTGATATAAAGCTTTTCTAATTATTGCCCCCCTCCCCTAATCACTAATTATGCGATTTTTCTGCGATTTCCTTTGATGAAATTGGTGTTTATTTCACGATCCTTTGAAGAAATTTGCGGGTTTTTTCGAACCTTTGAAGAAATTTTAGTTTTTCCACGATCTTTTGCAGAATTTTTTTTTTTTTTTTTCACGATCCTTTGACGAGATTCGCATTTTTTCAGCGATTCTTTGATGAAATGACAATTTTTTTTTTTTTTTTTTTTTCAATCCTTTGCAGAAATTTACATTTTTTTTTGCAATTTTATGGCGAAATTCATGTTTTTCTGCAATCCTTTAAAAGAATTCACATTTTTTTTTCGCAATTCTTTGACAAAATTAAAATTTCTTTTCATGATCCTTTGAAGAAATTCGTGTTTTATCTGTGATCCTTTCAAGGAATTTGCGTTTTCTCCACGATTCTTTGACGGAATTCTTATTTTCTTGCAATTTTTTGAAGGAATTCGCGGGTTTTTTAGCGATCTTTGACGAAATTGGCGATTTTTCTGCGAACAATCGACGAAATTGATTTTTTTTTTACTATTTGTCAAAATTTGTGTTATTTTTTATGTCCGAATATTCAGACTGATGGCCAATTTTTTATTTTTTTTTTTTCATAACCGAATGTCTAATAAATATATTTTTTTTAAATCTAGGTGTCAAATTTGACGACCGAGAATAATTTTGCAGTCGTCAAATGCAATTATTTAGTTGCATTTGACGACTAACGACCGCTAATTTCGAACACTGGTTTGGAGTGCCTGTCGCGCTTGCAGTTCAGGAATAATGTTGTTCTGTAACAGTGCTACATATCGCTAACCAGTGACAGAAACTGTTTTGAAACCCGTCTGTGTGACTTCCTCGAAAAAAATGGACCAATTATGAAATCAGCAGTGAAGCCACACCAGACTGTATTTAAGCTATCCTACTAACAAACAATAAAATAGTGATAAAAAAATTACAAAATTATTCATTTAAGTTTTTATATGTACATATACATTGGAGCATGATGGGAATCTACTTAGAAAATTGCATTGCAGTATTTATAAAAGTATAAACGGATATACCATGAAAGTTCAAAGAGATATGGAACCTAAATAATATCAAATATAGCTATTCTGTATAACTCTTTTTTAAATCTTATCCTAATCTGTTTAAAATGAACTTAATTCGGTGCTGACAATAAAAGTAGTGCATATTTAAACTTCATTTGGCGTTTCATAAATCTAAATTCAGCGTAGTAATATTTTTTTTCTTTTTATATTATACTTAAAGCAAAACCCTTGTTCAAAATTTAAACTTAGCACTGTGCTAAGCGCGCTTCGAAAGGACGTCGCAAAGTTGCAACGACGCTTTGGTCCGTGTCGCGTTTTTCCATATAGTTGGTTTTTAGTTAACCTTTAATGACACGGTAGGTGTATTGAGAGAGCCACTTAGGGCAAACTAGTCGCGAATCCCATAGTATTTATGTGATTAATTCTCATTAAATTAGTCTGTTTTTAACAATTTGACGTTTATTGCTTTTATGCTGATACTGAGCACTGAATTACACAAATATATCCTTAAAAGTTGTTATCTAGGTTTTAAAAGCCGATGGAGCAGCATAGAGTACGCAGTCCCTGTCATTATGTATGTCCAAATCGTCCGTATCTTTAAGGGTTAATATATCGGCTAATTATCGACGATTTTTTATGAAATTCATGGTCAACAATGCTTTTATACTTCTGCTACGATAGGTATCTCCAGCGCTCTTCAACACTTTTGCTGAATGCCCGTAAATCGAAATTTGTGTGTAACGGGAAAATGCGATTTTCTCAAAAACTATGTGACCTATGGTAATCGCTATAATTTCCCTGCAAGGTTTAAATTAACGTCTACTACCTCTAATTTTTTCAGAATTTTAGTTTCAGTAGATTCGGAATTATATGGGGGGGGGGGACATATTTTTGCACTACATTTTCAACCATAACTTTGAAAATGTAATACCTAAAATTAAAAGAAATGTATTTTTGAGTTCAGCGTTACGAAAGCTTTCATGCGATACCCCATACGATACACAAAGAAAATATTTTTTTTTTCAAGTAACTTAATTAGTCTCTCTACATTTTCCCTAAATATTTTTATGAATATTTATTAATCTGTAAATATGTGGGTCAATAGTCTTTATTACTTCCCCCAATTTCAACTTTCCACGTTCCATAGTTTACGAGTAAAAGGACTGTGACAGACGGACAGACAGACACAGGAGTGATCTTATAATGGCTCTGTCTTTTTTAAGTACGGAACCCTAAAAAATTGTGAAGAAATTCTTAAGGAAATAGTTTTAGAAAGACAAGCGCACAAATAAATTTTGTACCTTTGAGTCAAACTATCGTATGTCACATTTCATTTATTTTTCAGGAAAAGTAAAAGAAGCATTATTTTGCAAAGCAACGCTATTTTCAGCACTTGATATCATATGCGATAGTTTGGCTCGAAAGAGAACAATTTCTTTAGTATAAAAAGCGGTTAACATAAAATTTGTGATTTTTTGGTGCGTTCATAATTATATAAATACATAGCACCTATAGTCGTCGTCTGGTTCGTCCGTCTGCCCGCATATAAAAGCGCAAAATCTACCCAACCGAATGGTTTGAAATTCAATACATGTAATCGTTCCAGAATTGCGTTGAGTCATTTCAAATTTTATGAAAATCGAATCAAAACTCAAGAAGATAGTAATAAAGGTTTTCTTCATTCTATCAAATCCTATCATACGTAATTAGTTCAATGATATTCCATGATAGGTAATGATTCTAGGTTGCCATGGTGATTACGTCCTATTTAAGATGGAGTCATATTATTTCCGTATTACTGAATTTAATATATAGAATTGTAATAAATTTTGTATTCATGCATTTGTTCATAAGAGTGCTACAGCTATTGCACCAAGATCTGAATATTTATAAAACTAGTTATAATACGAACGCACCTCAATTATCATGTTTGACGTAAAATTTCCTACTTGTTGGACTTACGGTTGTTTGATCTCAGGTACAGAATTATATTATTCTCACTAGCTATATGAGTCGTATCTACAAAACGTAATTTTGAATACTTGCTGCGTAAGTATGTGTTGTTAAAAAAACACAAAATACTTTTCATACGATTGATATTTTTACAATTTAAGAGAGTATTTATGTGCCACCTAAAATCTTTTTATTTTGTATTTTAATTTTCACATTTATGATATTTTAATTTTTAAGTCAAATTAATACAGGAATGACATTTGTAATTGATTACAAAAAACTTGAAATGTGATTGTGACTTTACAATCAATGTGAAAAGTTAAATTTCCTTATAATTTTTTTTTTATATTTATGCAGTATGCCTAAATGATTTTTTCCAGTTTAATATCATCATTTTGAAAAGATAAATAATATTTATCCAGTTTTTATCCACTACATTTTGCATTTACGTTATATACACACGGTTTATTTTCTTGCTCTAGCTGAAATATTTTGTTCATCTATGTCAGTATCATTAATACACTGCGATTGTTTTATTTAATTTTTATTTATTTATTTCTTTATTTTGTGGTAGGAGGGGGATGTCAGAGATTTTTCAAATACTAAACATCTTATATATTTGTTGTTATTTATTTTTTACTTACTTTAAAATCTTTAATTTTATTGTTAGTAAAATAAAAATCAGTGAGTCTTTAATTGATGTATCATATTTTTTATTTTGAAACAGAAAAACGAGCTGTATAAATTTGACAACTGACTACTAGTATGACAAACACAAGTTATTTTAAAATATGCAATTTCCTTCACGTTCAAGCACACAATGCATCCTTGAGTAAACCACTGCATAATATTTTAATCATTTTTGAAAAATCAATAACATTTTCTTTTATTCGTCATGTTTTGATTCTTGTTTACTTCCTGTTTTCTTTTTCCTCGCTTCTATTATCTTTTAAAATGTCTGTTGGGCTAACTTACGCAATTGGTTTGAAACGAAATAGCCTTATTCTGAATTTGTAAAAATGTGAATAATTTCCGTCTGCTTAATGTTTTGTATATTTGATTTCATTTATTCTCTTCTTTTGTTTAAAGTCTCAGAGTAAAAATAAACAAGAAAAATAATCATGCGTCAAGCATAGATTATGAAACACTTTCCCCACACTTCCAGAATACTGTAACGAAACTTCGCCGTTTAATAAGGTGAAAGAAGATACCCTAAGCAGTGGCGCCAACTTATATGGCCCGTGGGGCGCGAGCAGGGCTGTAGCTAGAAGTGACTAATAGGAGGGGGCTCAAGAAAATGTAGGGAGGCTCATATTTTTCCCCTTCGTGTAACGCATGCACACACAAACAAATATATATACCCGTATATGGTCAAAGTATAATATAGAAAGATGAATTAGTGCATATTCATATTGTAGGCACTATGTTTCTTATTAAACTGTTTATATTAACTTATTTTTATGCTAAGAAAAGAAAAAACTGCAGAATGAAAATTTCCAATGTATAATTATACTTGTGAAATAATAAGAGATGATGCGAACAAGGAAATAAAAAGCTTATAGTTCACATACTTTAAAAGTGTTGCAACCATTAAGGCTGTTCTCAAATCAAAAAGGGCAACTTATGACATATGTTTTAATTCAGTTTCGTTCGGAAATGCATGAAACTAGCAAATGTTGTTCAAAAACTATGTCATCGAACCGTGTTTACAGTTTTTTTTTGCAAATGCAATAGATCTTTCAGAAAATCGTGTCAAAGTGGATGTTTTGAACCGAATTTCTGCGCGAAAGAAGAATAACCACTCAAGAAAGGGTGAAAAGCGACTTTGTCACGTGATCAAAATCGCTTATAACTCAATTGGTAATTTATTGATCAAAAAATGGAAAACACAGCTCGATTCCAAATCGCTTCCATAGTCAGGCCTTCCAATTTTATATCTTTCCGTTGAAAAATGAATTTGTAAATGTGTCAAAACGTTTTGCGCTTGTTGAGAACAGCCTTAAATCTTTTCTGAATAGTCTCTGCCCTTAAATATTCTAAAGTTGTGTTTTTATATGATAAAAAACATCAACAAATTCAAGGACGTATTTTGCATTTTAAAGTTATTATTGTGTCCATTCAAATGCTAAGAACATTTGCATTTAAATTGGCATTTTTCATTAGTATAATTTATAAATCAAGGATCTGAAATACATATTTGTTTTAATTTTAAACTAGGATGACTCAAATGCGAAACGAAATGTTTATCATAAGCAACATATTTAATATCAAACTCATTATAATAACTTCGTTTTATACGACTGATAGAAAACACTGCAGAATGAAAAATTTCAGTACATAATAAGTCATGCTGATAAATAATAAAGGATTTTACTACAATTACTGATAATAGGTACTACAATTTAGTATTTCATTTGAGCAAAACTGTAAAAGGGCCCCAAAACTAAGTTCGATTTTTGAACAGAGTTTCATTTGGGGTTTTTTTAAACAAATTTCATTTGATGACCTTGGAATCTTTCCCAGAGGGGGCTCAAAAATTTTTAGGGGGGGCTGAGCCTCCCCTGGCACCCCTCTAGCTACGGCCCTGGGCGCGAGCCCATTCAATAATTTTATTTGTCCGCCTACCCTATTTCCTTTGATTTACTTCGTTATTTATTTATTTATTTAACCGCTTAAATTAAATTTGGCTTTATTGAAGTTCTCAAAATAATTATGTTTCAAATATAATGATCTTACAGGAGTACTGAAACCCCTTCAATGGATGTAAAAATAAATTTCTCTAAAAAACAAATTTCCTGCATATTTTGCCATCAGTTTTAATGTCTTCACGAATCAATCAAGGTGACTAAGATGACGTTTAGCTTTTCTTGATATTTAGTAGTTTTTTCTGTTTTCGATGGCTAACCATTTATTACGTTATTTATGATAAATATTAATATACAGTCGAACCTCGTTATCCCGACACTCTAAATACCAGAAGAAGATGACGTCATAAGCGGAGTGTCGCGGTAACCGGAGTTGCAGAAAAATATGGTTATAAAAAGTTTACTTTTTACTTAATTTAAGACAATTTTAAATTCATAACTGTTCTTGCAGTTTTAAGCAATAAAACATTATTACTAAACAAATTAAACACAAAAATAAAATTGAAAAGAATAAAAATCAGATTTATGATGATTTGTTTTTTTTATTGTTACATGAAATATTGATGAATTTAGGTTTGCTTATCCCTAGATGGGCTTCCTATAATTCTTTTTTCAATTTATACAATGAATTGTAATGAATATTCGTTTTTTCAGAAATAGATGTTAGATAATTTCTGATCGTTTCAATGCAATGCAATACTTCGGTTTTAGTCGAATGAAAAACGCCGTGTAACCACAAGAAAGTGCCGGCTGCCCAGAACAAAAAAGACCGGAGTAGACTGATACGTCTATCTGGAGCTTAAGCCGGTCATTCATAGTGTGTGGATTTTTTTTTTATTATTATTCAGATAAAGGATTGAAGTAAAATTTCTCATTTATCTCAATGTGTATTTTAGACACTTTTGTGAAAAGTTTGGCTAAGACATTTCTTACCGATTAATTTCCGTGCTTATAAGATGGATTATGAAAAATGGACAATTTTGCAAAAACCGTCAGGATATCCGGAGTTGAAAATTATTCAACGACGTCCGGAGTTTATTTACATTCAAATCATACACAGAAAATCGGGACTTTGAAAAACTGACGTGATAAACGGAGTGATGTGAAAACCGGGTGTCGGGATAACGAGGTCAGAGTGTATTTATAAGAACTTGTAAGAATATAATAAATTAAATTAAATTATAATAATTTTATATTTTACCTGGAAAAACTATAATTTAACATCGAATTACCATCTTTAGTCATTCGCTCCTCCGCCGCCCCTCTCTCCACACACAGGTACTAGGGGAAAAAATGGAGGACTGGGAGCAGGAAAACACAATGGTAAACCTAGGAGTCAGCCGCTAAAATCGGGTTTTCAGGTGTTTTCCACCAAGATAGGACTTGGCAGACCGATTGCGCTTTAATATGCGAATCAAGATTTAACTAATGCTAGAATTTCATCCGTGAACTCGATGAGGTGGTTATCTGTGCTGCCGGCTCCCGATCTATAATCTTTGGAGTGTATATTGTATTGGAGTATCAGGATTTACTTCCAAAGAAATATTTAATGTGATTAGAAGGTTAAAACAAAACATCCATTTTAATGGATGCACGGTTTCAGGAAGATAACTATATATGAAATTTTGATAAAAATGTCTCGCAGCCGAAAAATCCAAAAAGGAAACTGAATTAAATGCATTAAAACTGACAAATAGATAAAAGAGTCTCTTAAGACTATGTGAGTCATAACACTGTGACTTTAAACGCCTCATTTATAATGTTACAACTACAATAAAATCTGTGAAAATAACATCTATAAGATGTTCCTAACTGAAAGAACGCCAACAATTATAACTTCTAAGACAGAAACCTGTATAAACCTGTATTTTCTTTCAATTCTGTTTTCAAGGTTTTAATGAATCAATATTTGACAAAGCTGCGATTACGTAGTTGAGTATAACGCATTTTATGATTACATATTTTAAATTTTGAAATAAGTCAGCTATTAGAAAATTTTATTTGTAAATGTACATTGTGGAGGAGGGGGAGAGGGGGGGGCGCCAAAATCCATGTTTAGCCCGAGTGCAAAACAGAATTTTGGCCCCGATTACCGTCCATTGTCGGAAAGCTACGCGAATTTGTTTATGCAGTCCTGTGTATGATCTATAAATTTGTATGTATATTACATACTGTGCTAAAATTCAGTTCAGATATAAAACGTATTACATTATTGAAAATTCTCCTTGAAAAATTTCTACCAATAGACGGAAATGTATTCCAATATTTTTGTACAACCCTGCATGTTACCTACAGATTTTTATACACCCCACATATTAAGCTAAAATTTAATTCATGTAAAAAAACACAGTACAACTAAAAATGCACTTAGAGTAATTACTATCCATAGAGGGCAATGTATTCAGTTTTTTGGGCAGCACTGTATATGAATTTATTTGTAGCCTACAAGCATCTTTTAATGTACAAAATATAATTCAGCTGGAAAATACATTGCATATTTAAAAACCACTCTTAGCAATTCACGCTCATAGACAGTAATGCTTATTATTTTACAGTAATGCGAATTATTTTGTGTAGCCCCACTCCGTATATGATCTATAGAATTTATACACACCACGTAGTAAGCAAAAATTTATTTAACATGAAAAACGCAAACCAAAATTAAAAACACACTTCCAGCAATACAGTATTGTAAAAGGATTATTTTGTGTGTCCCTGTAAATGAACTATAACTTCTACCCACATCATATTCTATGGTAAGTATCTTGTTTCATCTCATTAACGTATATAAAATTCATTATGTTTGAATTAGCGTAACATCATTAAAATACGCTGCAAACGATTGTTCCCCGTAGACCATTGTGAAATTGAATTATTTTGCGTGACCCTGTAAATGAATGATAAATGCTTTGTACTCCATATTCTACACAAAGCGTGCTTTACTGTACAGGGGCAGAATTACTAACAGAGTAATATATATTTTTTTTCTTTCTAGATGGTAAGACTAACATATCACGAACAGTGGGGAAAAAACTCTAACAGCCCAGTTAATTTTCTGATATATATATATATATATATATATATATAACATATATTATGAATCGTAATTTCACAATTTTTCTTTTATTCATTTTTTTTTTATAAATTTTAATAAATTTTGATAAATTTTTATTAACTTCTTCCATAAATTTAGTCTTTTTAACGCTTTCCAACAAAGTTGAAAAGTGTTTATGCATTCTGTTTGTCCGTCCGTCTTTCCACGCTCTAACTTACGTAAATATACTCGAATTTTCATGTAATTGAAAAATATTAATGATGCTTACCATGGCATGTTCCGTACTGCATATGAAGTGTGTAGCAGTAATAGTTCATTTACAGGGGCACTCAAAAGAATGCCATTACATTATGGTACATATATGGGGGGAAATCGTTTTCAGAGCATTTTAATAACATTACGCTATTCCAAATGTATTTAAACTTATATAAATCACTAAATTCCCCTACAATACAAGATGATTACGACAGAGTATGGCATTCATAGCATTTGTCGTTCATTTTATAGGAGCACACAAAAGAAATCGGTTATAGTACTTCTTTGAGCAATAATTGCTGGAAATGCGTTTTCAAATTCGGTATGCGTTTTTAAATTTAACTACTTTTTTGCATCTTGCTCGTTGTATAGTATAAATTCTATGCCTGGTATACAGGGCTGCACAAAAGAATTCACGTACTCATTATTAGCCAAAATTGTTAAAGGGGAATTTTCAGGTGGAATATGTATTTCTTAACTGAACTTATTTTTGGCATACATGTAGTTAATAGATTCAAATCTATATATCATATACAGGATTGCTCAAAGAATTCAGATGATTTTAAAATTGTAGATGGGAACTGTTAAAATTGAGTTTTTAAATGCGTTATGCGTAATAAAATAATTCAATTTACCCGTCATATTTCAACTTCCGAAATGGTGAAGCTTTGTTATATTATTCTGAATGTATTGGAAAGGGTTTCATAGTCTATGCTGGACACATGATTTTTTCTTTCTTATTTTAAAAATAGTCTCAGCAGAAATCACTCAAAGTCAGACTACCAAAATGGTGATTTTCTTTTCAGTGAAACCAAGCGCCCAACTAAAAATTTTTTAGACCATCGCCCCCCACCCCCTGCTAAATAACTATACTTTTCTATCGTATAACAATAAAAACTTATTTAGTGCTAATTCTGCTCAGTGTTGTCGTAAAAAAACCCAAAGCGTATACGCTATAGGCAGAGGGTATATGCTGGAGAATATACGTTATATCTTTATTTGATAAACAAAGCGTATACGGTGCTTCTTTAAAAAATCCAGAAGGTATACGGAGTATATCACCATACACCCTACACTACGTCCCTGATTATGCTGTATGCCAATAAAATCTAATTAGAATATAAGCATAAAAATAATTCCATTTCAGGTCCACATGGTAGTACCTGAATACTTTTTGAGAATGAGCAAGTAAATATAGGTATATATATATTTGGTAAAAGACTAGTGTTGTGAAGTTCAGTGTCCCGAAAAGCGGGATAACAGCTTCCAAATTGACATGAAAATATAGCAAACTCTCTTAAAACAAAACTGCCTATAACGAAGAACAGTCATTAACGTAAAAATTTCTTCGTCCCTACCGTAAGAATACCGTGCAGTAATATCTGCTGAGATGGGAACCTGTTTAAAACGGAATTTTTATATGGTGACTTGCAATTTCTTAAAGGTTCTATTATACTAAATAAACATAACAATCTTATACAGTGAAACCTCGGAAAACGGAATCTATGAGACAATGAAATTTTTACTTTTAAAACAAAATTCCGTTATAAACAGGCACGTTTTCACAGGGTTTACTGAACACAGTACAGGAAAACCTATGAAAATAAAATCACTATGGACCGCTGAAACGTAATAGACAGTAAATTCCGTAATAGACAGATTCGGTCTTCATTGGTTTTACTGTATGAAGTTTTACTCGAGGCAAACTAACGAATAGCATAATATGAAAAGAAATTTTAAAAAGTTTGTGTATCATTAAAAATCAGGACATTACACGTCCCGCGCAGTGGTTATGCGGGACAAGTCTTGGAGCATCGGAAAATTGGTACGTCCCGCGTAAATCGGGACACCTGACAAAATTATCAAAGACCTACAAAATTCAGTCAGGCTGAGTGTCAAATGGTACCACTTAAGTTAAAATGTGGTGTGTTATAAAATGTGTTATGTCAATATTTATTTTATATAATAGTTCATTATTTTTTTTAAATCCCTAGTAGCAAACCGATATACAAGGTGTTTCAAAATTATGTGTCAGAAATGTAGAAGCAGGTAGAGGAAACCTAAATAAGCAGATTTCGCATAGGAATGTGGGTGCGGAAATGCAGTATTGAGGCAATAGAGGGCGCTATTGAGTGCGGCAGATGAATGTTCTTTGCTGGCTCGAATCGTCATTTCCCACACGGATCCGAGCAAGATGCATCGTTACACCAACGCGGAGCTTGTCAACATGCATTTCATGTATAGGGTAATGGCTCATGACAAGGGGATGGCTCACACCCAACAGCTCTCGAGCTTGTCGAAGGACTATCCTCTACTGTGCGTAATACTGCTTCTTCTATATGCAGGAATCCTACGATATCTTACTGTGCCCGTATCACGCCTGGAAGCATAAAACGATCCACTCGCGCACAACTCCCGGTGAAAACGCTCACATGTTCGGGGATCCGGCAGAATCCTACCCGGGAATTGTTCCATGTAAATCCATTGAGCAGTCAATCCATTTCCTTGCGCAACCCCATACAAGAAATGCATGTCGGCAAGCTCCGCATTGGTGAAATGATGCATCTTGCTCGAAATCCGTGCGGGAAATGACAATTCAAGCCAGCAAAGAGCATTCATCCGCCGCACTCAGCAGCGTCCTCTACTACCTCAACGCTGCATTTCCACACCCACATTCCTGCACAAAATCTGCTTATTTAGGGCCCTTCTACCTGCCTTTACCCTTCTGACACATAATTTTGAAACACCTTGTATTTTATTAAAGTTGTAATTTTTTCAAACTGAGCGAAAAAGAGTCCAGGCCAAGATTCAAAAGAGGGACTTTGGCTCTACCAATTGAGCTATAGCGGACAAGCCTGCGTTTTATCAATATATATTGCATTTGTTACACTGGGATCCACTAATTGGGATCCAAAATTGTATTCATTAGAAATTTTTGCAATGAAATTTGTTAAATTTTGACTTTAAGTATGAAATGTTTGCAATAAAATGTCTCTATTATAGAAATATTGATATTTACATTGGAAATATTTGCAATGAAACACTATTGCTATTGCAGAAATATTATCAATGAAATGGCAAAATATTTCTTGCAAATTGACGCACAATATTAATAAAATGTAAACATCTCAATGGCTATATATATGTATGTACAGTGCTGAGGTTGGGGGGGAACGCGTGGGAACGCCGTTCCCAGAAATATTTGGTTTGTTACTGTAAAAAAATAAAATCTCATAAAAACTCAAAACCACTGCCTTTTTTTCCCCTCTTAAATCCCACGCGAAACGAAATATTGGCCGGCATCCATATGTATTCTGAGATTTACCAATAAGAAGCGTGCTTTTTTGCATACTGATGCATTTGATGTTTATAATATTCTTTTCCATAGTTATTTAAAAAATAAATTTGAAATGCTTCTTGAGATTTTGAGTTTCGAGTGACAATTTGAAGTCATTTTGATCATTAGATTCAACAACAGAACAGAAAAAATAAAAGAATATTAAAATGTTATAACTAGCACTCACTTTTTAAATGCACTTATTCAACTTCATATTTTGATTTTAATACTTCAAGATAATCTTCCCCAATCAAGAAATTTTTTGCAGCTTGACTAAAATCTTAAAAATAATTATGTGCAGTTATGTGGCTCCATATTCAAAATCACCATACATGTTTAACAGATAGCTTTAAATAATTTGCATTTTTTTAAATGATAATATTTTATATTAAATTTTGAATTCTATTATCTTTGATAAATTCACATGTTTTAAGCTTTTTCTACACATACTAATTTTCATCCTATACATATAATGGGTCTAGGTCATTTTTTTATCTAATGCTTATTGCTGAAATAAAGTTTTAAAAGTAGAAATTATTTATATCCAATAATTTGAAATGCTTAAATTATAAAGAAAAATGAGAAAATGTCATTAATTTCTTCTAAAAAAGAAACCTTTTTTTTTTTTTTTCCTTTTCTTTTTTTTTTTTTTTTTTGGGAGAAAAAAAATCATTTGGTTTAAACCATGCCAACTCTGGTATAAAGTAGGGTCTGGAGAACTTAGAAAAGTTGCAGATTTTGTTATTCAAATCGGTATGAACCGAGGTTGCGAAAAAAAAAAAAAAAAAAAAAAAGCCACGTTAGTGACTTTTATTGATTTTATCTGTTTATTTTATTATTGATTTCATTGATTATTATTGATTTTAACTTTTTTATTTTTTATTGAGGGAAGGGGATAAAATTAGTCCTTTTTTTTTGTCCATAATTGGCTTTTATGCAGTAAAGCATTTTAATTATAAACTGCATTGTTTGAAATGTCTTTTAATTAATTTTAATGACAGTCAATTGACTTGGAATATGAGTCATATGGAGTAATTCTTGGTCACTGAGTTTCTTGGGAGTTATTGGTAATTTTTATTGTTATCAAAAAAAAAAAAAAAAATTGTAACTGTAAAAAATCTCAAAGGATACTTTGAACCCTCTGCTTTGAAATGTACTTTACCTTAATTATTTCTTTAGTTAAAAGTTAATTTTGAAAAAATATATACATGTACAAAATTGCTAACTGAAATTTCTGCTAAACATTGATCTTGATTTTTACACTTTAGAGAGATCTGTGTCATTCTTAAAGTATGAATTAATTTATTCTCATTTCAGTTCATTTATGACATACCAAAATTTTTAAAAGTGATTATAAAATTTTCTTATACTATACTAAACACTTTCATATAAGCAAGTCAAACTAATTGTGAGGTAATTCCTAGTCTTTTAAAAAAATTGTTTCAGTTATAAATGCATATATATTAAATGGTGTACTATATAAAAATCAAATGGTGCTTATTCTGCAAAATGTTTGAGAACACTTTTAATAGTTTTTATAATAATTTGATGGTATTAATTTTTTACCAGGAATTACTCAAGTGATTAACTCGGTTTATCAATAACGAAGATATTAATGCTGGAATAACACATAGATGGTGCTGCTAGTGATTTGTAGTCAGAATTATAAATATGCCAGCTGAATTATAAAAGTAAATGTAATATGAATTTGCTGTAAACAGGCTTTTTTGTAAACAGGAAAAAGAAAAAAAAAAAAAAAAAAAAGCTTTTTTTTTTTTTTTTTTTTTTTTTTTTTTTTTACCTGGGGTTAAGAGTTGACAATCCATTGGTACGAACCATAAATAATAACTATTAATTTTTAAAAGACTACTTTTGACATAGCAAAAATCCGGTAGCATCAACTTCTACTTTACGGAAAAGACAGTTCCCAAAAATATTTTTTTCCAATATCAGCACTGTGTATGTATATATAGCCAATGTAAACAATATTGGCCAAATATGTTTTGACAATCAGGAAATAATGCTTGGATTGGATTATTTATAATATTTTGTGTTATAATAATTTTATTTATTGCTAAATATATTGTAACAGTGTTATCCCAAATAATCTAATATCTGGCTTATTAGAAAGATTAATATTGGCAGAACAATAATTTCAATACGAAGGACCGACTTGTTTCATTCTTAAGAGCCATTATTTTGAAAATCAGACAAAGTGCGATAGTTGTATTTTTTGTTTTGCTTGATTTTTTTTATGTTAAAGAAGATCATATTTAGTGAATAATGTGAAATTTTGAAGCTCGAAAAAAATTTCCTATATCCTGTAGGAAATGTCAAAGTTCAAGACTTTGACTCCCTTTTTTCATGAAAATTGAAATGTCAGTATGTTTGAATCGCTATATCTCAGGAAAGCAACAACATCCCAAAATTATTTTGTCATAAACTGTTAGTATAACACTACATGCTTAGTAAAATTTACTTGGTTCCATGGGGCATTGTTAATTTTCATTATTATGTTGCCACAAAATGCAATCAAAATGACGTTTTTGTCCGTTTTCTGCACTTATTATCTTAGTTAAGCAATAGTACTCCAAAATTTTCCTTACAGAATATGAAAGTTTACTATTAGGACAAGCTACGTAATATAGAACTTTACCGGGATATCGATGCTGTTAGCAGATATAATATGTTGTTAAATATTCAAAGGTTTCAAAATCTGCAATTTTTGAATTAGTCCATCAGCATCACGGTTGAATAAAACAAAATATATCAGGTAGTAGTTGAACATATGTACAAAAACATGGAAACGAAAAATAAGTGGGATCTCATGCTATTTTCAGAAGAAAAAAAAAATGACAAAACTTACAAAAAGGCAGTGCAATAATCAGGCTTTTCCCCTACAAGGAGAAAGAAAAAAGGGATGTTCCATTTCCTCATAGGGAAAAAACATAGGAAAGGGAAAGAGAAACGGGATAAATAATTTTCTGATAGGGAAAAAGCCTGATATTGACACTGCCTTTTTGTAAGTTTTGTCATTTTTTTTCCTTCAGAAAATAGCATGAGACCCCACTTATTTTTCGTTTCCATGTTTTTGTACATATGTTCAACTACTACCTGATATATTTTGTTTTATTCAACTGTGATGCTATTTTGAGATAGGACTAATTCAAAAGTTGCAGATTTTGAAACTTTTGAATATTTAACAGATTATATCTGCTAACAGTATCGATATCCCGGTAAAGTTCTATATTACTTAGCTTGTCCTAATAGTAAACTTTCATATTCTATAAGAAAAATTTTGGGGTACTATTGCTTAACTAAGATAATAAGTGCAGAAAACTGACATTTTAATTGCATTTTATGGCAACATAACAATGAAAATTAACAATGCCCCATGGAACCAAGTAAATTTTACTAAGCATGTAGTGTTATACTAACAGTTTATGTCAAAAGAATTTTGGGATGTTGTTGCTTTCCAGAGATATAGCAATCCAAACATATTGACATTTCAATTTTCATGAAAAAAGGGATTCATGATCTTGAACTTTGACATTTTCTACAGGAAACAGGAAATTTTTTCAGGGCTTCAAAATTGCACAATATTCATTAAATATGATCTATAATGAAGGGACGAATATTTTTTCCAACTGGATTAAATCATATAAAAGGCTGGAGTAGCACAGTTGAAGTTTTTTCCAACAGAGTGAAAAATGTCCAGACCAGGGATCGAACCTCTACTTCAATGATGATCTACTTCAATAATATGATCTACTTCAACATAAAAAAAATCAAGCCAATTAAAAAATACAGCTATCAAAATATCACTTTTTTGTCTGAATTTCAAAATAATGGCTCTTAATAACATTTTCTCCTGTATTGCTTATAGACAACGCCTAAATCAGATATATTTAGTATGATCAGAGGAATATTATAACCTGGAATCTTCCAGAATACCACTAATAGGAATAAGGATTGTCCAATTCCAAACTCTGGGATTTACACTTTTGTTGTTAGTTTCTAGCTATAATACGGTTAATGTTTATACAGTTCAGCTACTTAAATAATATCCTTAATTATTTAAAAATAATAAAGAAAATAAATAAATAAATTATATATAGTTAAATATAAATAATTGTCTCTTAGTTACTACAACATTAGAAATTAACTGTTTATCTTCATGGAAATGTTGAAGAAATCTATCTACTAATGGTACAAGGTTCCAAATCCTCCAAAACTGTCTGAGAAACTGCACATAACATTTGCGATAGGCAGTGCTGTAATTGGATGGGAACGTCGTTCCCAGAAATATGTGGTTTGTTACCGTAAAAGAAAAAAAAAAAAAAAAAAAAAAAAGAAAGAAAAGAAAAGAAGAAAAAAAAAATATTGTGAACGAACACAATTTTTAAAAAAAGGCGAAATGGTAATTTATGCTAGTTTTAAGAAGATCCGTTTCACTTATATTTATAAGCCGCTTTAATCAACTTATTTTCTTCTGATTAACTGATGGCTTCTACTATTATGAAACAGCCATTATAAATGAAGTATTAGGTGAAGATGAAAGAGCAGTCGTAAAAAGTTACAACTCTGATTTTCTGGTCAGAATAGGGAAAAAAATGGCTATAATTTTTTTTTCCAAAAAAAAATTATAATCCTATATAGAATTTAATTCTATTTTTTAATTATTAATTATTACTATTATTAATTTAATTCTATTTAAGTTAAACTTGCAAGTTTAACTTAAACCTCATTTAAATAAAATAAAAATTCCTGCTGACCATTTTTTCTTTATTTTTAATCATTAAGGCATTCGTCTATCAGATTAAACTGTTATTTTAAGATAGTTTAATTTCACCAGATTTTTATTCCCAAAAGTCAAAAGATTGTGAGAATGCCCCATATATTATTTTCATTTAGTATTTAGCAAAATTGAACCTTTAAAGTTGACTTGTAGTATAGAGATTCTAGTTTTTGAGTGTTATTAAGAGATTACCAAAACAACTTATGTTTTAAAATGGCAACTATATGCTTAAGATTAAAAAAAAAAAAAAAAAAAAAAAAAAAAATGGCCTTTTTCAAATCTATAAGCAATACAGCTGACTATACTTCAAAAATGATCCGACAAACTTTTCAAAAGCTATATATTTAAATTAGAGCTAAAAAGGCTTAAAAAGAAACACACTTTTTATTTAAATTGTTTTTATTAAAAAATAAAGCTGTTGTGTTCAACAATTCATGAAAAACCGCAAAAATATACATTTAAACATAATTAAACATATTAACAAAGTTGAAACGAAATAATAAAGCACGTCTTATCGCAAAGAAACCTCCGCTTCAACAGAGGCTAGGAGCCGCCGGATATGACTCATGCTCCTGAAATAGGCATAGATCGATGCACCAGTTAGCTATTAAAAGATACGCTTTTTTACAATTGTTGAGCAAATTTTAATTTCTGCATTTTTGGCCAGGTTTTTAAGTCAAATACTCCACTGTGCGCCTCTTAGTTACGCCATTGGCTATGATATCATTATATTGTCTGAAGTCGCATGTTTAATTTCTTCAGCAATAATCTTGATAGGCAAAATGTTGGTATGTTCAAGTCCAGTGGCTTGGTTCTAGATAATTGAAATCTGACATTTAAAAAACAACATCAATTCATACAGAAAAAAATGCTCACATCTTTGGATTACATTGTGGAGTAGCTTGAACAAAGCGAAGCGGCTTGATAACACTAGCACTAGCCTGCAAAATTTGGGTTGTGTCATGCTTTTTAGCTTTTGATAATTAATTCATATGTATTTTGCAATTCTGAATCCCAAAATGACCTTCATTTTTAGGGTCCCGTACTTAAAAAGTAAAAACGGAACCATTATAAGATCACTCCTGTGTCTGTCTGTCTGTCACAGCCATTTTACTCGTAAACTATGGAACGTGGAAAGTTCAAATTCGGGGAAGTAATAAAGACCATTGACCCACATATTTTCAGATTAATAAACATTCATAAATATATTTAGTAAAAAACTAGAGGGGCTAATTATGCTACTTGAAAAAAAAAAAAAAATCTTTTCTTTGCATATCATGTGGGGTATCCTGTGAAAGCTTCTGTAACGCTGAACTCAAAAATACCTTCCTTTTAATTTTAGGTATTATATTTTCAAAGATATTGTTGAAAATGTAGCTCAAAAATATGTCCCCCGCCCCCCATCTAATTCCGAATCTACTGAAACTAAAATTATGAAAAAATTAGAGGTAGTAGACGTTAATATAAACCTTGCCGGAAAATTATAGCGATTACCCTAGGTCACATAGTTTTTGAGTAATTAGCATTTTTCTGTTATACACAAATTTCGATTTACGGGCATTCAGAAAAATTGTTGAGCATCGCTGAATATACCTATCGTTGCAGAAGAATAAAAGCATTGTTGATAATGATTTTTAAAAAAAACAAACATCGAATTAACCGAGATATTAACCCTTAAAGGTACGGTCAGTTTGGACATACGCAAGGGCAGGGGCGGCGTAATCTATGCCTAGTTAACAACTTTTAATGATATATATGTGTAGTAATGTCCAGTAACAGTATAAAAGCAATAAACGTCAAATTGTTAAAAACATACTAATTTAAGGGGTCTCGGGACTCTAAAAAGTGGAAAAAATGAAAAAAAAAAGACCATTTTCAACATTTAATGTCTTAAAATGTATATGATTTTAAAACACAATTTTAATTGGGATGAAAAACTGCAAGATACAGAATTAGTATTTATAGGGGGCTCGAAACTGTTAGAGATTTGTCGAACAAAAAATTGGCATAACAGTTTACGCGCAGGATTACAAAATAAATATTGCAACTAGAATGAAATTTTGGTGCTTACTTATACTTCAGATTGTAATAATTTCCCTGAACTTAAATAAATTTGTATTAAAAGCATTTTTATATTTTTAATGCAATGTTGCATTTAACTAATACAAAATTTTGAAAATTTCAACAGTAAAATCACCTAAAAAAATATTTTTTTGAACAATAAAAAGGAAATTTTAGGTTCAGTTTATACAGACTAACATGAAATATATGCTTTGAAAATTTCATGAAAAAAATATTCAGAAGTTTTTGAGGTATCCTGCGCTTTATGCCCAAAAAACGCCATTTGGAAAATAATGACTTTAAAGTTTCGGAAACACCGCTTGAGCTATTGAGCTGGTATAATTCTAAAAGCCAAAACTTCTGCTCTAATGGGAAATTCAAGAAAACAATTATATCAAAATATTCAGAAAAGATAGGAGTTTAACATCTAAAAAAATTAAAATTTCTTAAATTTTGAAGCTTTAAGAGTCCTGCGACCACTTAATCCTTTCCGACACGGAGTAATTCTATTTATAAACTTATGAAATAATGAACTGACACCAGAATTTTTAAACGAATTTATTAGAAAATGCGAACTTGCTTATTTTCACGTACATGATAAAAGGAAAATTTTAATTAAATATTCTTGGTGCCGTTTGTCTGTTTTGGAATTAGGTGTCCGTTTTTTAAGGGCATCGCCCTCGAAAGATTTAATTAGAATGAATCGCATAAATACTGTGGGATTCGCGATAGTTTGAATTGATTGTATCTCTCAATACGCCTCGAGTGACTTTAAAAGTTAATTAAACACCTATCTGGAAAAACGCGGCACTGACCAAGGCGGCGTTGCAACTTTGAGACCTCAATTCGAAGCGCGCTTAGCACAATGCCAAATTTAAACATTGAACAAAGGTTTTGTTTTAGCTACACTGTAGAAATAAAGGTTATTACTACGCTGAATTTAGTTTCATGAAATGCCAAATGAAGTTTAACTATGCACTGCTTTTATTGTCAGTACCGAATTAAGTTCATCATAAACAGATTAGGATAATATTGAAAGAAGAGTTATACGAATAGCTATATTTGATATTATTTAGGTTCCATATCTCTTTGAACTTTCATGGTATACCCATTTACACTTTTCTAATATATACAGTTATACCCAACCCTATACTATAAAATGGATGTGATGATTGCGTTTTAACTTTTGATAATTGATTTTTGTGTTTTACCGCTGAATCCAAAAATGACCTTCATGTTTAACCATCACTTCAGGATTTTTTGCAAATCGTAAATTTCAAAGTTAAAAAGTCAAAAAATAGCGAAAAGCTAATACTATAAAATAGATGTAAAACTTTTTTGTTTCATAATAATTTATTCAATGTTTTGGCGTATACTGCGGATTCTTACAAACAATTCAGGGACCTATGAGCGTGAGGCGTAAAGTGACTTATGTTCCATTTCCCTTGCGCCACGGTCTATGTTGTGTCTGTCCAAAGCCGCCTCAAGACTACAAGCCAAACACGAGGTTTCGTGACGTCACGACGCGGGGCTTAGATCAGCCGTGAAGAGCACATGCGTTATTTAAAACATATTAATTCTTTCCTCTATATACCAACTTATTATCACAACATATGGGAAAAAATAAAAACGTATAGTTTAAAGACGCTAATTAGGTGCTTTTTAATCAATTTCGATCACTCGAAACAATAATAATAACGATAACACAAAAACAAAAATTATGAAATAATATCACTGTGTCAGTCAAAATGTGCACTTAATTAAAGTTACATTAAAGAAAAATGATTGGTTAATGAAAAAAAAATCAAAGTATTAAATTTAATTTAGTGAATAGTTTTCATTATTTATTCTATTTTGAAATTTACAAAAATATCAATTATCTATTTTCTATATATTCTAAAACAAGACATTAATAAATACATATAAGCAAAATCTACAAATATGTATATAATATATATATAAACATATATATGTAGTTTTAAACACATAGAGAGTATTACTTTGCTTTCAATTATTTCATTTTCAAAAATAAATAAATAAATACCAATATTCTGTCAATCAAAACCCACATTTAAAATTAAATTAAAGTGGATGAAAAATGATTGTTAAATGAAAACAAATTCAAGTTGTATGCTATTTTTATTATTCATTGTGGCTTGAAATTATACAATAAATATCCTATTAAATATTTAGTGATTTCAAACATGCAAAGGAGTATAATAAATTTAATATAAATAAATAGTAAAACTACAGAGTGCATGAAATTAGGTAACAACACAGATAAATTTTTCTTACTGTAAACTTTACTTGGCAGAAGTGGGTAATTTTCACATAAAATCGATTAAATTGAAAAAACACAAAGCTCTCATAATAAAACAAAAGAAGGTCATGAAACAGAAAATTATTATTTTCTTTATTTTTGTATTATTTTAAAATATTATGCAAGGTACAAGCAATACAGTTTTTAAAAAGTGTACTGAAACCTGGTGAGAGCAAAAGAAAGAAAGAAAACACTTTCATCAATTGGAATTGAAATATTCCTAACATATATTTATTTTGTTCAGATATTCAAGAATTAAGATTTTGGACTTTGTACTATATATCATTAGAAAACTAATGATTTAAATTTTATTATAACAACTTAGTATTACATTGTTTTCAAAAGAAATTCTTCATACACGTTTTCCTCATAACCAGTCAAGTTGAAATCATTTATTATGGACCAATTGGGGGTATTTTTTTTAGACACCTTATAACATAAATAGAAAAACAAATAAAAGTTTGCAAACAAATACTCCTTTGCAACAAATCCATGATTTTTTCTACTATTATTCTACTAATATTTTATCATAAAGTTGTGACCAGCTTTTTGTGATACCCTGTATACAAATGTAAATAGTACCTGGTACGAAATTTATGCATGCATACAATACGTATGAAGTTTAGCACTAACCACTTATGCATTATTCGCGAATAATTTCTACGGATAGATAAAAGGGGGGTCCCAGAATGGTGCTTGCTCCGAGGACCTAGATAAACAAAGTCGGGTCCTGACTACACAGAAAAGTAAATTTATAATTATGTAACAATAATTTTATTTATTGTTATTTTTAATTAAACGTTAAAAGTTATATAAAAACACACAAAATTTTTGCGAATTCGGAAGGGGGGGGGGGGGGATAAATTGTTTACAGTCATTGTAAAAATAAAGAGATTCAGACACATCATTCCCATATCTGTAATTGTCATGCATAAGCATGTTACATATTATAAAAGGAATTTTTATTAAGAGTTTAAGATTAAAAAACACCAATAAATTAGTATGTATATTGATCGGGCTTTAAAAGAAACAAACAAGATTATGCATCCATAACAATGTTATGCATCCATAGAAATTATGATGAAAGTTTCTAGTACATTTAAATTTTTAAGTATGAAAATATCTATAAAAATACATAAATTTTGGTATCAAATTAAAGCCCAATCAATTCTGCCTACAGAATAATCAGAGTTATACTATTCTCACGACCAGTGTTTTCTAATAAAAGTCGATCATTAAAAGTCACTCTAATGAGAGAAAACAGAACAAGTTAAAAAGATAGGAAGGTGTGACAAGTTATAAATTACATAATAATTAAGCTTGTAATTAAGACTTTTGGCTGAAAATGTTTTAGCATGATTAGTATCAAGAAACTCAGTCTGACATAAATTTCAGCTATCTGGTGCCAGTATTTCCGAGTAAATAAAGTCAGAAGTTTTAATCGAAATTATTGAATAGCAAGAAAGGTAAAGTTTAAACTAATAATATTTATGCTGTACTTACTGTATACAAAATTTCATCAGTTTTCAGTGGTAAATTTCTGAGTAATAATAATTTTAAAGTTTTTTTTCTATTAATTTGTTTAAATTAAAAGAACTAATTAAAATTTCCACTTGAAAATATAATAGTTGAGGTAGAAAATATGTCGCATAGGACATTAAAATTTCAAACTGAATTGGCCGTATAGCTTCCAAATTATAAGGAGAAATGTGTTGGCCCGAACAGAGCTGTCTAGCTCTGGCACATATTAAAATGAAGCTATTTTTACATATTTATAAAGAATATAATTAAACAATGAAAACTTTATTAATTAATAACTTTTGTGATAATTCACCGATTCACACCATTCAAGCACCAATTTTTAGCAAATTACGATAGACAGGAAATGATATAAGTCTCGATACGATTTAGTGATTTTTGCCACTTTAAATTACTGCTGTTTTTGAAATGAAACAGAAGTACAATAATATCGTTTTGTTTTGAAACACGTACACGGGATTGTTGACAATACGATACTGGGATTTAATAGTTAATATATTTTAAAGAAGTTAAAAATAAAAGATATTCTGAACACAAAAAATAGAGCTAGTACTAATAAAATATAAGTAGTTAATTTGAAAATAAAACTTACCTTCAAAAGAATATGTTCTATTAGTTAAGTAAACAACACGTGCATACGTTACATTTTAATTCTAAACAACCAGATACAAGTTTCAAAATCTCGGCATTGGCGCCAGCCCCGGGTCGTTACGTCACATATGTGGGGGAATGAAATCGTGTCTGGCTTGATAGTCTTGAGAAGGCTTTGGTCTGTCACGCGCTTGCTCCGAGTGACGTACGCGAAATGTTTTCTATTGTGTGCAAATAAAAATTATGAAGAAAATATTATTGAGCCTTTAATGCATTTAGCTTTACAATCTCGTAAAGGTAAGTTTGTCTAATGTAGTTCCCCAATCGTCTCTAAAGGGGAATACTACATACTTCCACAGGATCACTGAACCCAATACCCCCACTCCCACCCCTCACACCAACGGACACCTGAGGTTTAGATTTAAGAATCCCCGATAGCGAAAATCTGATATCAGCCAAGTATAAGCCAAAAAATTGTATAATCCAAAAAACTGAATAAATTACGATGAAAAAAAATTTTACAAGTTATTTTATAGTATCAGATTTTCATTATTTTTTTACTTTTTAACTTTAAAATTTATGATTTGCGAAAATTTCTGACGTGATGGTTAAAAATGAAGGTAATTTCCGGATTCAGCAATAAAAAAATACATAAAAATCAGTTATCCAAAGTTAAAAAACACAACCACCACATCTACTTTAAAGTATCAGATTTTCGGTATTTTTTTTGCTTTTTAACTTTGAAATTTATGATTTGCAAAAAATCCTGACATGATGGTTAAAAATGCAGGTAATTTCAGGATTTAGCAATAAAAAATACGTAAAAATCAATTATTAAAAGTTAAAAAACACAACCATTACATCCGTTATTTAGTATCAGATTTTCGCTATTTTTTTACGTAATTTTGAAATTTACTATTTGCGAAAAATCCTGGCGTGATAGTTAAAAATGAAGGTCATTTTCGGATTCAGAGATAAAAAAATACATAAAAATCAATTATCAAAAATTAAAAAACACAACTTGTGTAATCAATTCGACATTTTATGCAATACAAAGAAATAAAGACTTAACAAAATAAAGAAAACAACAACAACAAAAAATAAATGAATAACAATAACAAAAATAAAAATTTGGAAAGTAAATTGCATAAATTCCAAGATATTTGCGGATCATTGATCAGAATTCTAAAAAATAAAACACGTACAGAAACTAAGCTAAAATTTTATAAAGTAATGGCAACGCCAGCACTTCTGTATGGTTCGAGGCTACTTCAGTCAGGCGAAAAGACCCGTTCGCCAATGCTAATCCTATGGAAGAAATTTATAAAGATATCTCAGTTGCATTTCAATATTTTTAAATGATTTCTTTTGCATTGGATAGCTGAGATCGATCTGTATGCAGGCCGTTTTTTATTTTTTTAATTTTCATTGCAGATTTTTTTTATGAGGATGTTTTCACTTTCGAAACCGGTTCCGAAAATGAAACTGTCCCCATAAGAAATATCTGCAAACAAAATCGAAAAAGTAAAAAACAACCTTTATACAGATCGATCTCAGCTGTCTAATGCAAAAAAAATAAATTTAAAATATTGAAATGCAACCGAGATATCTTTATAAATTTCTTCCATAGGATTAGCATTAGCGAACGGGTCTTTTCATTTGACTGAAGTAGCCTCTTAATACCAAAGGACGATGCAAAATACAGGCTTCAGAAATGAAGTTTTTAAGATCTGCAAAGGGATGCACAAGAATGGACATGCTTACTAATGATTCCATACGCTCAGATTTAAAAATATACAACATCAACCACAAAATAGTAGATTATCAGAATAAATGGAAGAATCACGTAGAGCGTATATGGGGCATTCTCACAATCTTTTGACTATAGGGGGAAAAAAATCTGGCGAAATTAAACTTGCTAAAATAACATTTTAAACTGATAGACGAATGCCTTAATGATTCAAAATAAAGAAAAAAATGGTCAGCAGCGAAAATTTTTTTATTTAACTGAGGTTTAAGTTAAACTTGCGAGTTTAATTTTCCTTACCGTTTTACCCCTATAACTTTTTATTTTCTTCTAAATTTTTACTTATAATGGATTTGCATAGTACCCACAGGACATTCAAATAAGAAATAATAAAAATGTGGTACTTTTAATACAGAATTTTTGTACAACATTGTCTTAAAGGGGTGTTAAAGAAGGGACGGTAAGGTAAAAAAGGGGGATGGTATAGGAAAAAAGGGACGGTAAGGATGGAACGGTAAGGAAAATTACCACCTATTTTTAGGAAAATCATGTTAAGACTAAGTGACAGCCGCAATGTTCATTGATTTTTAGAAACAGTTGTTAACATTGGATTAAATTATTATTATTTTTTTTAATTTACCTCGAAAAGTGCAGGAATAAACCTTGGGTACGGTAAAACTACCAATAAAGGCACGATCTTGAAATTGGTATTTAAATGCTAATTTAAATTCTGCAGTAAATTTCCTGTCAAAGAATTTTAGACATTCTTTCTTTAGCATACTTCTGCATGAGAAAAAACTTGAAAGAAATTCTGTGGCTGCATCTGAAAAGATTTTCTGTATAAGTTTAGCAAGAGGGACGGTAAGGATGAAAAACCCAGGGACAGAGTTAAAAAAATAATATCAATCGTAAAAATGTATGCTGGTTAATTTTTTGCTACACTAGGGGGCTCGGCCCCCTACGAGCTACGCTCGTCAACCCCCCGTTCAGACACTGTAGTCTCTAAAAGCACGCTAATTTGATCGGCTTTAATTGAATTTTTTTGGAAGATTGAATTATAATTAAAAAAAACAAAGGCGATCGCCCTATAAACGGGTTTCTATTCATTTCTCTTTGATTGGGGAATTTTACGGAAAAATCAGCTGCTGTTAAAAGATACAATGGCATTTCAAAATCATCTAATATAAAATGAATTAAGTAAACAGAGTCTTTGTCTCCCGGTATTTTTTAACAAAGCGAAAAGAAAGTCCTTTTAAATAAAACATTTTAAATATATCGTTTTTAATATTCACGTTTCCCTTTTTAATATTCACGTGAAAATGCTTTTATTAGAAATGAAATATTATTTGCGCTGTCAAAAAAAAAAAAATAGTTGAAAAGTTCATCTCAAAATATCAAGTAAATGTCTCGCGCTATTTTTAAATTTAAACTACTATTTTGCAATATTATTTTTTGTTCATTTTACGTAATGTGACGTAAATGTGATGTAATTTCTCCTATTTAAGACTTCTAACGCATGTTAATGAATTTATTACTTTACAATATCCTTTCTCTGTTAAAATTCACGTGTAATTATAGATGAAGTAATTTTCAATAAGTTCCTGCTTTTTATACGTAATTATTTAATTCTAATTTGAAAGTTTTTCTTTTCTGTTTATAATAGTCACGCGTAAATAAATTTTTAATTTGAAGCAAACATTATTGTTTCCGTTGTTTATACAGTTTGGCAACAGGTTAAATTAGTACAATTTTCTGAAATAAGTAAAAAAATATCTCTCGAAATGCTGAAAATTTGAATTTAAAATAGAAATGAAACCTCGAAAAATGAGTCAAATTAAAAAAATTAATTATTTCTGCACACCGGGAAATTATAACGTATAAAATGATTTAAAAAGTATTAAATTCCGATGTATAGTTTTTGCTCCTATAAAACTTTTTTAATGGAACGATTTTGTCCAACTTTAGCATTAAATATCTCTTAAAATAATTCTTCGATTTGAAAACTGTCTACATCAGCGCGTTTATCAAACATTTCTGTATAATACTACCAATTTTCATATTTTTGTATGCATTATTTTTCTTAATATTAACGAAGAAAGACCTCCGGTCACAAAAAATTCAAAACCGGCGGCGGCGGCGGCGGTGACAGCGGGAGTTACTTTTTTTTAGAATAGAGAGATATTTATATAAAACAACTGTCCCAGTTTCGGAAAAAAATTACATCGAATTACTTTTATTGAAACAATTTTATACAGACAGCTCCAAACTTAAAAATCAGCATCAGGGACACGGGACGGTATAAGAGTTTTCCTGGTATTTGGACCCCCAACATCGTCCAAAACTTATTTATATCGTTAATATTGTTATGCAATCATGCAATGGGATGCTCGCCAGTATATGAAATAAAAAAAAAAAAAAAAAAAAAAAAAAACACAACAGTGTATTGATAAAAAAATATTATTCAGGGACATGAAAGTCAAAAGATTGTGAGAATGCCCCATATGAGTAATGACCGATTGCCAAAAAAGCTTCTGAATTACAGACCCAGGGGTTACTGTGACCTACGGTAGACCTACGCTCCGATGGATTGATCAATGGAGACGGAACAAGCTGATTCAGCCCAGGGGGGTACCATTTCCCTCTAGTTTTGGTATCAAGGTTTCCGTACTTATGACGTCACTGTGCGTGCTAAGGAGAATTTTCGCAACAGAAAAGAACCTATTTTTGCATTTAAAATTGAATTTCTGTTCAAAAAACTTTTTGTGTTTGGTCAAAAGAGAGCATATTTCTTCAAGACAGAACATTTTTCACCAGCGAAAATAATTTTTTTGTGGAATAAAGCGATTATAGAGGATTTTTTCCCTTCAAATGAAACAGTTGTGTGTTGTTATTATCATTATTATTATTATTGTGCTGAGATGGAGTTTTTATTGCTTGTTATCTTTAGTCGATCATCGATAATGGATGTGTGTGTGTGGGGGGGGGGGGGGGGGGAGGGGGGAGGTGATAAACATTTATTGTGATTTCCTTTGACACTCAGGAGAGTTTGCCCACACACGAAGCTTAAACTGCTATTCCGAAAGAGCGATTTCCAATCACTTTTCCTAAATATTACGGTGTAGATATTTCTCAGATTTCTTTAATGTAACATGATGAACATGGTGAATTTTCATTCACCATATCTTCCGTAAATTCCTTTTTTCAAAAACTTAGATATATTGTTGGTTATACAGAAAAACAAAATTTTATAAATTGCATGACAGTTTGATAATTCATTAGGTGAATCAAATATGTTACAACGAATTCCTTCGGATGAATCGATATACTTTCAATGTGATAAATCCCTCGAAGATGTAAAACTGTTAAAAAATATTCTTAATGAGATTCACGGCAGCTCATTTTCAAAAGAATTTAATGTTATTGAAAATGTTTGCAAAAGAGTTAAATTGTTTTTCCAAACAGGCACAGAAATATAATAAAATCATTTGTGAAAATCAGAACTTTCATTCAATTGAGACACATTAAGAGGCTTCTTCCTTTACGCGAAAAATCGCATCCTATGGCAGAATTAAAAAAAATATCTCGTTTGCATTTCAGTGTTTTATTTTTGTTGCATTGGATAGCTTAGAACGAATTTAACAAAGGCTGATTTTTACTTTTTTTACTTTTTTTTTATGAAATTTTTACTGTCGGAACCGGTTTCGAAAGTGAAGTTAACCTCATAAAAAAAATAAAAAACTGCAAAGAAAATTGAAAAGTAAAAAACGGACTTTGTAGAGATCAACATTGTCTATCTAATGAGGAAAAAAAAAAACATTAAAACATTCGAATTCAAACGAGATATTTAAAAAAAAATTCTCCCATAGGTTTAACGTTAGCGAGCGTGTGTTTTCATGTGAGGTAAGTAGCACCTTAACGAAATATTTTCATCAGAAGTAAAAAAGAAATACGCTACCAAAAAAGGGAAAAAAACTGAAGTAAATCAAATGCGATTGCACGATAAAATATCAAATAATGGAGCACACATCTGAAATACATCAACAAAACGCATCTTGTGATGAAATCATATGCTTGAAATTAAAACATATTCTGAGGGTATAAACCCAAAATACATTAGTTATTAAATATTTTTGGATAATTTTATTATAATACATCATTAAAATATAATTACCGTAATTTCAGGTGTATAGCCCGCAGATCAAACAATTCAGTTTGGACCCAGAAATTTTATTCAGTATTTGAAGACCAATATTTACCGTGATCTAAAAAGTTACATTTTATTTTTAAAAATTTCTGGGTCGAAACACGATTGTTTGATCCGCGGGCTATGCATCGGAAATTACGGTAATTTTGAAAAATCTTTTCGGAAGATATTTATATTCCTCTGAATTTAAAATTCAAAATTTTTATAGCATATAAATCTTAGAGTTTTAAGAATTCGGCATTTTAATGATTAAAGTTTTTATCTTTATTTGTATTTTAAATCTCTCTTATAATCTCTGCTTGTCCTAATTTTTCTTCTATAAAAAATTTCAGTGTGATATTCAATGATATCAAATGCATAAATGGAACCTAAAAAAACAATAAATTCTAAAGAGCTGAAAAGATATATAATTTTAAAATTTAAATATGGCACTTTATTTGGATGTGAAAAATATTGTTTAAATATTAAACTCTCTTTCGCGCAAAAATTTACTTTAATTTCTCTCACTTATGGATGTTCATGTATATTAATTATTATTATGCAACATAAAAATATTATTTTTAGAAATGTGTTTATAAAATATATTATTCTGAATTTCAAATTTTATCTTCAACAAATGATATTATTATATAGTATAAATGTTTTAGTTTAATAATATTAAATATTCAGCTATTTACTTATGAAAGTTTCTATTTAATTTGCTTGTGTAATCGAATTACGCAAAACTCAAACTGGGGTGTGAGGGAGGGTAAAAAATAAGTTATTTTTTTTTTTTTTTTTTTATTAAATAGCTCTTTACTAAAAACATAGCGAAATAATAACATTAGAATTATATTAGACTTCAAATTGATTATGGATGAAATATTATAAATATACTACATTAAAAAGTATTAACAAAACATTAACTGCAGACATGTAAAAATCAAATTTGCTTCTTTTGTAGGTCTTTTTACTTCTAAAAATTACTATTTTACATTCTTTTAATGTAAATTAACTTTTTCATATTGAGTAGTAAACGGAACTTAACGAAAAAGACAGCAGATTTAACAATTAAATTTCAAAGAGTTAAAAAGAGATAATAGTTTAAATTTTTGACGTGATGTTTGCCCAATGTATAAAGAATATTTTTTAATCGTTAAATTTTTTTTTCGCACGAAAATTTCTACTGATATTTTTCAATTAAAAATAGCTCGTTTCTAATGCAAAGTCAATTGGAAAACTGATCCA
Organism: Maratus speciosus; assembly: GCA_963932465.1. NCBI lineage: Eukaryota > Metazoa > Arthropoda > Arachnida > Araneae > Salticidae > Maratus > Maratus speciosus. The sequence continues at coordinate 464,810,719 of OZ010791.1, forward strand.
AGCACGCGGAGTGACGTCAAGCAGCGAGTCGCTCCCTATTGGCTACGGGGGGAAATGGCGCAACCTTTAGATATAGTAACCTTGATTCAGCCTAACCCATGCTGAAGAAGAAGATGATGATGACAAAGAAATATATTTGCTTTGTTAATTCATACATAAGTTGTAAATGGATAAAATCGTATTAATCACGAATCGATCAAGTTAGACGACAATGTCAATGTGCCCTTAAGGAATACGCAAAATACGACGATCTGACATTCTGACAACACTTACTCTTACTAGCAGGCCTTGACTATCTCGAGGGTACCCGGGACCCATGCCCTGGGTACGAAATTGCTGAGGAGCAGGAAAATTTTCATAATTTAATCTAAGTTTTCATTAAAAAAATAAAATAATTGTGAAAAGGTGTGATATTCGAGCTATTAATATCATGAAATGACAAAAATATATCTCAATATATGGTTAAAAACCCATTTCAATAAATGATAGAAAAAATATTTTATTTTTATTCCTGGAACCGTTTTTCAATTTTACTGAAAACTTAATTAAGTTGCCACTCTTCGAATGAGTGTGTAACATGTAAAAAAAAAACTAGTATCAGTAAATCTAAGGGAGAACGAAAAATTGAAAGTGCCCTGTGCACAGAAACTAACTAGTCGGGCCCTGCTTACCAAAGCGAGACTAAGATATTTAATATATTTAATACATAGTAATTTATTTTAGAGATTTGACATTTTGGGAAAACTGCAATAATGTTAGACTTATTCTTCAGATATTGGATTTACCCATCTCATGATTATTCTGTTGGTGTTGAGTTACATGAGGTGTCCAGAAAGTAAGATCCGTTTACAATTTATAATACAGTTGTTTCGTAATTTTAAGAATGCGAATACGCGCCGAGTAGTTGGGCTCTTTGACAAACCAGAAACGCCAAAATTACGGAAGTTAGCAGTCCAAAAGCTTGGTAATGGTTTGCAGTAATGTTCCCGAAAATAACAACGTCCGTCGCGTGCTCCTTATGTCTTTTTAATAAGAATGTGTCAGAAAATTCAATGGTAAATTTTGAATAGTGTATAGTGTAAAATCGTGAGTTACTCAATGGCATGAATTTTGGTATGACAGCATAATGGGGAATTGAACAATCTGCTGGTTGAGGAGCTCAGTGGTAGTGTTATAGCTGAGGATATACGTTGGTATGCAATGTATACCCTCTGGATTTTTAAAAGAAGCTCTGTATACGCTTTGTTTATCAAGAAAACCTATACCATATACTCTCTAACGTATACCCTCTGCGTATAGAGTATACTCTTGCTGTTTTACGAATACAGCACTATGCAGAAGACGACAGTATGACCATACCTGATGACAATCGATCGTTGTGATGGAAGAGAACTTTTTTTGATGACCAGAAATCAAACTATCATATTTTGTTAAGATGATTCTCTCAACACTTTTGTTGAAACATAATCCAAGATAGGTACTTCAAGTTACAATAAAGTATTTAGTTCAATTATGGTGCTATTACACGATGCGTCACAATTGCCGCTATTCTCGCAACACAGCGTTAACATATGGCTTCAAAAGGAGTGTCGAAATAAGCAACTATTTATTTTTGTAAAAATTTTGTAGCCTGTAGTGTTTCTTACGTGGTGTAAATGACCAATATCGCCCGGGACAGTCAATGAAACGCTTGTGAAACTCACAAAGGAGCCTTAATCGTTATGTTGCGTCAATTTTTTCGGTTCAAAGTATCCTGTCTAACAGGAGTTTTAAATTTCTCATTTTTTAATTGGCCAGTGGAACTTACTTTCTGGACGCTCTATCTATATTGATTTGACTTGTGGATTCTTTAACATGCTGGATTTAGGCACACGGATCATGACTCGACAGTGGAGCGCGTGTTCCCTAAACCAGATTTGCACCTTATGTATATGGAGCAATAGTATAGAGGTCATTTAAGTTAATTGCATCAGAAGCAACCTTTATGATATGTGAAATAAGCATTACTTTTCGTTAAATAAATCGCATGAAATTATGCAGGATTAGTGCTTGCTATGCCCGGAAAATTATATTAAATAGTTTTTACGTATTTTCATGTTTGGGATTTCTTTATAAAGGCTGCCATTATAATATCGCAATTTTTTCATTGCAGTAAAAGGGCCCCTTTTCGTAACTATTTTTACTTTTAATATTTGCATTTTGCATTTGAAGTCCACCGAAGTGGAATGCTTTGGGGCCTATAGCTACTATGGCTGTCGCCTCGAATGATCCTTATTATACAGAAACCACAACAATTCACAACAGTTTTTTTTTCCATTACATATATTACAACAATGGGACATTCACAATTACATCCATGTCTTACCCGAGGATTCGAACCCGGGCCCCCGTAGTAGCAGTAGCTGTCGCTACCGGCCACGCCACTGGGCGACTACTTTTAATATTTTTGAACAATAATATATATTTCACCCTCCCTCCGATTAAACAAAGGACAAAGTGCCAACCCAAATTACGAAAAACGCCACCTGTTTCTTCACTTCAGTTCGTGTACTGAAATAATATCGTAATCGATGAAAAATCTTTCTAAAAATATGTTCAACGAGTATTATTTTACTTAATTAAATAATGTTTTATGAGTGTTTAGAACAGTTATAAATTCTTAAAAAATATTTTATTGGTAATGTATTTTCAAAATGAATTATATTTGTCATTTATCTCAATATATTTGAAGAGTTCGATAATTTTAGATTTATCCAAACATTAGTATTTCAAAATAAATTAATCTTTCTCTTAGATTAATTATAATTTCATTTAACCGTCTAGAATTAAATGAAACAATGGTAATTTGAAATATGAAATATTTTCAATAAAAAAAAAAAATGCTGTTAAATATTTTATTTGTTATAAGATTGAAAAACGACAAAATAATCAGATATTATGATTAATGTCTGATAAAATTGTTATTTTTTTTTTACTCATTTTTATTTTCGATAAACATTTTATATTTTATATAATTTTTTTTATTAATTAAATAAAACGTTTTATAAAGTTTTAAATACTTTTAGTAGGTATTTTAAAGATACTTTACACAGTATATATTACATTTTTTTAATATAAGATATATTTCCCCATATCCCTAGCACTTTTTCCATAATAAAATGGCATTTTATCGAAAGCTAAAGCTTAAATCAGCAATGTAATTTATATGTATGTCTGCAATAATCTAAAATATTTTTAATTCAGATTTCTAATTATGTTTCGTTTGTAAAATTATTTTTCCATTTTAGCAACGCCTAACCTGCTTCTTCGCTAATATTTTATTGCCATAAAATGAAAAAAGAAAAAGATATTCAGCCGGAGCTTTTCGATAAACAACGGTGGAGAGAACTTTTGTCTTCGCGCGTCTAATTTTATATTCTTGAACCCAGATGAATGTTTGCTTTGAATTTATAGGACAGCAGATAGTGATAAAAAACTAAGGATTTTATTACGACATGCAAAATACACCACAAACATTTCGAGGTAAGATCAATGAAATAATAAGAAGTTAGACTTTCAGGTTTTCTTTTCAATCCAGTAACTCATTAATGGCTGTTGCAAAATTTGTTGACTTCCCCCTTTTTAAGCCTGACGAGATGTGATTGGAAATAAAAATGCCTTTGTATGCGGGCAGTTTTATTCCCATTTTGAATAACTTTTAACTAGTTTCACTGATGCATAGGTGGTCATATTTATACATATATATATATATATATATATATATATATATTAAACTTTTAGTAATATTTGTTGCATTATTTAAAAAAATTATGCTGTTAAAGTTGTTGCTATTGCCAATAAAAAGCAAAAAAATTTGAATTCTTTATCCCGCTTCTTATAATAAAGAAACAAAAATAAAATTAAGTTACCATTTTCTACCTCGTGGTGAAATGACGTATACCACATTCATTCATCCGCTTCGCTTTGCGCTATTTCAATGTTATTAATGTTTACATTTGTAAAAACTTTCATAACTTGAACACAACCTCATATTTTTATTAAGTAAATAATCCTTCCACTTCGTTTTGAAAAAGTACGCGATTATTATTATTTTATTTTAATTAAAGATGCATTTAATAGAAAAACTTTAAATATAAATATTAAGTTTAACTACATAAACCATACTAAGTTATTCCTATTATTATTTTTATTTTGCATATCTCGTACTATTATGTGCTTATTCATATAAGCGTGTTTATGTGTAAATAAACATATACTAATCTAATATGCATGTGTTGTAAATAAACAACAACTTCAAAATCGATAATCATTCAAATAACTGCAGTATTTTTAATAATAATAAATTAAGTATTGCTGAATACAAGTAATAATGGGTGGAGGGGGTGTGGGCGGTTAGCCGATTCAGAGCTTTTTTTTTCAAAAAAAAAAAAAAAAAAAATAAATAAATAAATAAATATTATTTGAGAAAGACCGAATATGTTTATGTCAAAGAAATCTTTAATTATTGGAAAAAAAAAATCCCCCATGAACTAGAGGACAAATACGTTATTATTTAATTTTAATGTATTTGTAATTTATTCCCCCACCTCCCCTGCATAATTTGTTTTATAGTATGTTTATCGTTTTTCATATTTTATTAGAAAATCACAATTTCATTGCATCTTCTAAATAATCTGTACAATATTATGTAAAATTTCGTATGAATTAATATATAAATTGAAATTTATTTTAGTAGTACCTAGATGTTACAGAATGTAGATTTGAAAATAAAATTATTTTGATATTAAATTTATCACATCTTTTCAGTTTCATTATCTTGCTTTTATATATGAATGGAAAACAAGGATACTTAAATAACCATTTAGGGAAAAAATATGTTTACTTAAGTTTTTTCTTTTAGCATTGTTATTAGTTTTTTAAAGGTAAAAATGTTTTGGCCATAAGTTAATTAATTTTAGAATTATTTATTTTGGAACAGAAACAATTCAACAATTATTCATTTCATTGTTTACTAGTGGGACATTACCTAAAAAGAATTAAAGTGCTATTATAGGGTCTTTTCACAGATTGACAATAAATTCACCATTTACTTCCCTTGGAAAAATTCTCTTAAATGGAAATTATTTCCAACATCATGTCATGTCATTACAAGCAGGAGAATTTTGGACATATAGGGTAGATGTGCCAGTAATGGACACCCTTCCAGTAATGGACACCCCTTGATGTTTTTGGTTCATAAAAAAATAACTAATAAATATTTAGCTTTAATTATTTTTTTTATAATACCCCCTTGCATGTTTTATAAAACTGGGTTATTGTTTACACTTTTAATCAAACCAATCAAGAAGCAGAAAATAATGTTTCAAAGTTTCACTGTTTTTCTGTGAAAATCTTAATGAAGAGGCTAAGAGTTAGCTTCGTTTAATTAATTTATATATTATTTATTTTCTTGCAAAATTTGAATGTTTTTGTTTGAGTAGCAATAGGAAACTTAGAATATTATATACTAACGGCCATTTACTAAATTTCATTTATTTTTAAGGTTTTAAGAGGGGGTGTCCATTACTGGGATGGTTAATTAGTCATTTTCCAGTAATGGACACCCCATGTAGACATTGCTAAAAATGCAATTTCAATAATGTTTATAGTGCATAAAATATTTTGACTTAACTACAAACCTAAATAATCAAATTTAATTTTTAAATTATACTTACCAAAATGTAATAACACCAAAACTTTTATAACTAGCTGCTTTTAAGTTATTTTATGTGATTAATAAAATTTCAATTTTTTTTTTTTTTTTTATGTAGTACATATATATATATACCTCACATATTTTATAATCTGGCAATCAAACCAGCCAGGAAGCAGAAAAATACAGTTTAAGAGCACAGTCAGAGAGGGGCTCATAGGGCTTAAATCCCTCTCCGTTTAAATAAAAACAATTAAGTTACAGAAGCTATTAAAAATCCATTTTCTGTCTTAAATGTTTCCTTGTTAAAAATAAAAAATGCAATACTATTAATGAAAGTTATAGGTAATATTCATGAAACTAGTAAATCTGCAGATCAGTGGCCTCAAACATCAGTTCTACAGTTTTATTTTGGAATCATTTTATTTAGTATTTAAAATATTCAACTCACAATATCATTTCTTTCATATTTATAATATTAATTATTATAAATGATATATCAAGTAATCTCTGGAAGATTATTAAAAATAGTGGCACAAAACTAAACATTAATATTCCAAAACTTTTTTTATTATTATTACCTTTTAAATCCACCACTGTTTCAATAATTTGATAGCTGTAATTGTCTGATATTTAGTATTTTAAATTATCCATCTAAAATAATTAAAACATCGATCTTCTGATAATTACAATAATTGATGCAAACAGTAAATGATTACCACAAATATTTTATTAATTACTGGTATCCTAATTGTTAAATTTATTTAAAATAACTATTTTGTTTCATTAGTATGTATTCATTAAATTCTGGTTCTAAATACAGTCATAAAAACAATTATATTTATTACTTTTTATGGGGTGTCCATTACTGGAACAGAGGGTGTCCACTACTGGGCCAGAGGGTGTCCATTACTGGGCTTTTGGGTATTTTGATATATTTCTGTTAATTAAAATTAAATTTCTATTCATATGGGGAAATGGGGCTATAAGAATGGTTAAATATTGTTGATAGATTAATTTAATATTGAAAAAACTGGAATATAATAATTATAACTATTAATAAAAAAATAATTTTTAAAGAAATTCCTTAAGGGTGTCCATTATTGGCACATCTACCCTATGTATCTACTGAATTAATGCAGTATTATTCATCATCAATTTGGTTGACTATGTAGAGTCGATGTGTCCAATGTTTTTGGTTTATAAAAAAAATAACCAATAAAATTTAGCTTTTATTATTTTTTTCATAACTCCCCCTTGCATATTTTATAATCTTGCATTATTGTTGTCACTCTTAATCAAACCAATGAGGAAGCAGAAAATAATGTTTCGAAGTTCCACTGTTTTTCAGTGAAAATCTCAAAGAACATGCTAAGAGCTGGCTTCATTTAATAAATTTTCTTTATTTTCTTGCAAAATTTGCAGCTCTTTGTTTTGTTAGTAAAAGAAAACTTTGAATTTTATATACTAATAGCCATTTATAAAATTTCATCTATTTTTAAGGTTTTAAGAGGGGATCATTACTGGGATGCTTGATTAGACATTTTCCAGTAGGCAGTAATAGACATCCCATCTAGACATTGCTAAAAATGCAATTTCAGTAATGTTTTTAGTGCATAAAATATTTTGACTTAACTGAAAACCTAAATAATCAAATTTAATTTTTGAATTACGCTTACCAAAATGTAATAACACCAAAACTTTTATAAATAGCTGCTTTTAAATTATTTTATGTTGTTTATAAAATTTCAATATATGTAGATGTGCCAGTAATGGACACCCTTAAGGAATTTTTTTTTTTATTATTTTTTTATTAATAGTTATAATTATTATATTCCAATTTTTTTAATATTATATTAACCTATCAACAATATTTAACGATTCTTATAGTATCATTTCCCAATATGAATTGAAATTTAATTTTAAATAACAGAAATATATCAAAAGCCCAGTAATGGACACCCTCTGTTCCAGTAATGGACACCCTATAAAAAGTAATAAATATAATTGTTTTTATGACTCAATTAAATCAGAATTTAATGAATACATACTAATGAAACAAAATAGTTATTTTCAAATAAATTTAACAATTAGGATACCAGTAATTAATAAAATATTTGTGATAATAATTTACTGTTTGCATCAATTATTGTAATTATCAGAAGATCGATGTTTTAATTATTTTAGATGGATAGTTTAAAATACTAAATATCGGGCAATTACAGCTATCAAATTATTGAAACGGTGGGAGATTTAAAAGGTAATAATAATAAAAAAAAGTTTTGGAATTAGTGTTTAGTTTTGTCTCACTATTTTTAACAATTAATCTTCCAGAAACTACTTGATATAGGGTAGATGTGCCAGTAATGGACACCCTTAAGGAATTTCTTTAAAAATTATTTTTTTATTAATAATTATAATTATTATATTCCAGTTTTTTCAATATTATATTAATCTATCAACAATATTTAACCATTCTTATAGCCTCATTTCCCCATATGAATAGAAATTTTATTTTAAATAACAGAAATATATCAAAACACCCAAAAGCCCAGTAATGGACACCCTCTGGCCCAGTAGTGGACACCCTCTGTTCCAGTAATGGACACCCCATAAAAAGTATAAATATAATTGTTTATATGACTGTATTTAGAACCAGAATGTAATGAATACATACTAATGAAACAAAATAGTTATTTTAAAATAAATTTAACAATTAGGATACCAGTAATTAATAAAATATTTGTGATAATCATTTATTGTTTACATCAATTATTGTAATTATCAGAAGATCGATGTTTTAATTATTTTAGATGGATAGTTTAAAATACTAAATATCAGACAATTACAGCTATCATTATTGAAACAGTGGTGGATTTTAAAAGGTATATATAAAAAAAAAGTTTTGGAATATTAATGTTTAGTTTTGTGTCACTATTTTTAACAATCTTCCAGAGATTATTTGATACATCATTTATAATAATTAATATTACAAATATGAAAGAAATGATATTGTGAGTTGAATATTTTAAATACTAAATAAAATAATTTCAAAATAAAACTGTAGAACTGATGTTTGAGGCCACTGATCTGCAGATTTACAAGTTTAATGAATATTAACCTATAACTTTCATTAATAGTATTACATTTTTAAATAAGGAAACATTTAAGACAGAAAATGGATTCTTAATAGCTTCTGTAACTTAATTGCTTTTATTTAAACGAAGAGGGATTAAGCCCTATGAGCCCCTCTTTGACTGTGCTCTTAAACAGTATTTTCTGCTTCCTGGCTGGTTTGATTGCTAGATTGTAAAATATGTGAGGTATATATATACTACATAAAAAAAAATAATAAATAAAATAAAATATCGAAATTTTATTAATCACATAAAATAACTTAAAAGCAGCTATTTATAAAAGTTTTGGTGTTATTACATTTTGGTAAGTATAATTTAAAAATTAAATTTGATTATTTAGGTTTGCAGTTAAGCCAAAGTATTTTATGCACTATAAACATTACTAAAATTGCATTTTTAGCAATGTCTACATGGGGTGTCCATTACTGGAAAATGACTAATTAACTAACCATCCCAGTAATGGACACCCCCTCTTAAAACCTTAAAAAGAAATGAAATTTTGTAAATAGTCATTAGTATATAAAATTCAAAGTTTTCTATTGCTACTCAAACAAAAAAATTCGAATTTTGCAAGAAAATAAATAATATATAAATTAATTAAACGAAGCCAGCTCTTAACCTCTTCATTAAGATTTTCACAGAAAAACAGCAAAACTTTGAAACATTATTTTCTGCTTCCTGATTGGTTTGATTAAAAGTGTCAACAATAACATAGTTTTATAAAACATACAAGAGGGAATTATAAAAAAAATAATTAAAGCTAAATATCTATTAGTTATTTTTTTATGAACCAAAAACATCAAGGGGTGTCCATTACTGGCACATCTACCCTATATCATTTATAATAATTAATATTACAAATATGAAAGAAATAATATTGAGAGTTGAATATTTAATACCAAAATAAAACTGTAGAACTGAGGTTTGAGGCCACTGATCTGCAGATTTACTAGTTTCATGAATATTACCTATAACCTTCATTAACATTACATTTTTTTTCTTTGTCAGAGGTGAATAAGGAAACATTTAAGACAGAAAATAGATTTTTAATAGCTTCTGTAATTCAATTGTCTTTATTTAAATGGAGAGGGATTAAGCCCTATGAGCCCCTCTTTGACTGTGCTCTTAAACAATATTTTCTGCTTCCTGGCTGGTTTGATTGCTAGATTATAAAATATGCAAGGTACATTATTATTATTTTAAGTATTGAAATTTTATTGATCACATAAAATAACTGAAAAGCAGCTATTTATAAAAGTTTTGGTGTTATTACAATTTAGTATAAGTAAAAGTATAATTTAAAAATTAAATTTGATTATTTGGGTTTGCAGTTAAGTCAAAATATGTTATGCACTATAAACATTACTGAAATTGCATTTTTAGCAATGTCTACATGGGGTGTCCATTACTGGAAAGTAACAAATTAACCATCCCAGTAATAGACTCTTAACCTAAAAAATAAATGAAATTTTGTAAATGGCCGTTAGTATATAAAATTCTAAGTTTTCTATTGCTACTCAAACAAAAACGTTCAAATTTTGCAAGAAAATAAATAATATATATAAATTAAATGAAGCCAGCTCTTAATTTAACCTCTTCATTAAGATTTTCACAGAAAAACAGCGAAACTTTGAAACATTTTCTGCTTCCTGATTGGTTTGATTAAAAGTGTCAACAATAACCCAGTTTTATAAAACATGCAAGGAGGAATTATAAAAAAAATAATTAAAGCTAAATATTTATTAGCTATTTTTTTATGAACCAAAAACATCAAGGGGTGTCCATTACTGGCACATCTACCCAATTTATATCTGATATATTTTATGTATATTTACATGTATATAATTCTGCCTTGCATATTTTATAATCTAGCAATCAAACCAGTCAGGATTGCTGGAAGCAGAAAATATTGTTTAAGGACAGTCAACAAGGGACTCATAGGGCTTAATCCCTCCCCCTTTAAATAAAAACAGTTACAGAAGTTGTTAAAAAACTATTTTCTGTCTTAATGTTTGCTTATTCATCTGACCAAAAAAAATAAAAAATGAGTTATAGTAATCATGAAACTAGTAAATCTGCAGATCAGTGGACTCAAACATCAGTTCTACAGTTTTATTTTGAAATTATTTTAGTATTTAAAATACCCAACTCACAGTATCATCTTTTTTTCATATTTGTAATATTAATTATTACAAGTAATATATCAAGTAGTCTCTGGAAGTTTAATTCTTAAAAATAGTGAGACAAAACTGTAATACACTAATACTCCAAAACATTTTTTAAAATTATTATTACCTTTTAAATCCTCAACTGTCTTAATAATTTGATAGCCGTAATTGCCTGATATTCAGTATTTTAAAATATCCATTTAAAATAATCAAAATATCCATCTAAAATAATTAAACTATCGATCTTCTGATAATTACCCTAATTGATGCAAACAGTGAATGACTATTACAGGCATCTATTTTTCTATTCTGTTCACACCACAATTGTTTTGAGAAAATGGTGTGAAATAGAATTAAAAAGGTACTTTTCAGTTAGCCGGGTGCCAGTGTCTATACTATATAGGGGAGATACCCTATATATACTATATAGGGGAGATAGCCTCATTATACTATATAGGGGAGATAGCCTCATTATACTATATAGGGGAGAGTGGTAATGAATGGGCCAATTTTTGGTTTTTAATTTTTGTAATTTTTTCTAATTTTTTTTGGCTCGGAATTGGCTCTTCAATTACTTTACTTATTTGGATATATAAAAAGTCATAAAAATTGGATTAGAAAATGTCTATAATGAATGATAATAGAAAATAAAAATATAGAAATTTGGCCCATTCATCCCCACCCATGGGGCTGAATGGGCCACTAAATGAATTCAATGAAAAAATGTGGAATTAATCTTTTATTCACCAAATATGACAAAATGAATGGTACTTGACATGATATGATCAAAGCATACTGAAATAGTAAGTAATACACAATGGTTATCAAAATTTATGAACATCAAAACTGATATTATTAAATCACATAATTGTAGCAGAAAAACCACAAAATAATGAAATTATAAGAAAGAAAGAACATAAAATATACATAAAAAATAGATAATACGCATTATGATTTAACGAAATTTATATTTTTCAAAATTAGTATTAAACGACATGGTTGGAACTGTCTATTAATTGACTATTTAGTGTAAATTTCTGGTATTATTTATTCTACCCATCAGATTCAGAATATAAATAATTCTAGTTTTATATCAAATAGCAAAATACTGGTAGGTGTGGTCAACAACTGGACAGTTCACCTTAATCCTTTATACAATTTAACTTGTGTTTCTAATAAATAACTGATACTTAGGGTGAAAATGTGCAAATTATTTTTTAGGCATCACTATAAACCTATTCTAACTAGACAGTAATTTAATCTAAATCCATTACAGTCAGTTATGTTTCGTATTAAAGCGAAAATCAAGAAAAAAAGAAAGAAAAACCATATTTTCATGATCAGGGCAAAGGTGGCCCATTCATGACCATGATATAGTGCCCCATTCAGCCCCACCTGTACCAGGTTTTTTTAAATACATTAAATTCAAATAACATCTAAATACATCCTAAAATTAGTTTACAGATATGCAAAGACTTGCTGATACACATATCTGCAATGAAATAATAGATACTTTTTAACTTATTTATTTTACTGAAAAGGGAAAAAAATTTACTTTTCAATCAGATTCTTGACCATCCTACTCTAGTGGGAAAATGGCTTCTCACAAACAATGGAAAATTTGATGAGTTTGGTAGAACAAATAGCTTCATCTATTGGTGGCATCTAAAATAATTTTATGCAAATACTTTTTCATATTTTGTTAATGACCCATTCATCCCCATGGCCCATTCATTACTACTCTCCCCTACACACACCTATATATATATATATATATAATATATATGCAGTTATATATACCGGGTGTCCCAAAAAGGACTGACTGATTTTAAAATTCAATCACTTCCAAACGGTGACAGATATTTAAAAAATTCTTGCAGGAGGGTTATGCATAAAGTCAAAAGTTTTTTTACAGTGATTTTCAATTTTAGTTCGAATTACAAACAATAGATGGCGCTGCGATCAATAGAGGCTAAATTCAGGCTTGATTTTTGGTACTTCGTGTCCCGGATAATACATTTCATCTCCTTTTTCTGCATGGAACAACAGAAAGGACCAAAAATCGAGCCAGTATTTAGCGACTATTGCTTACAGCGCCATCTATTGTTTGTAATTCGAACTAAAATCGAAAATCACTGTAATAAAACTTTTGACTTTATGCATAACCCTCCTGCAAGAATTTTTTTAATATCTGTCACCGTTTGGAAGTTATTGAATTTTAAAATCAGTCAGTCCTTTTTGGGACACCCGGTATGTATGTATATTTACAATATATGTAATTAATAACACTGGTGCCCGGCTACCTGAAAAGTACCATTAAAAAATAGTCACCCATGGCATCCCTGTTATCACAAATATTTTATAAATTGCTGGTATCCTAAATGTTAAATTTATTTGAAAATAACTATTTTGCTTCATTAGTATGCTTTCATTAAATTCTGGTTCTAAGTACAGTCTTAAAAACAGTTATATTTATTACTTTTTATGGGGTGTCCATTACTCGAACAAAGGGTGGGTCCATTACTGGCATTTTAGGTGTGATATTTGTTACTGGCACATCTACCCTACAAGATGAAAAAAAGAAAGTTTAGACATCTTTTTTTTATTCAGATTTTTTTTTTTTCATTTTATTTTTCATAAAAATAATACAGTATGGAACAGTTTATCTGGAAATTAGTTATTCAGAATCTTTCTAGAAAAAAGTGCCATACAGTGCAGTTTGACATTTGGATTGCTTATTGCTTCATATATTACCACATAACAGGGTATAACTTGATGCCAACATCTAGGACAGGGATGGCAAACCTTTTCACATCCACATACCAAAATTCTCCAAAAATATACTTTACTACGTGATATTGACTTAAGGCGTAAAAAAAAAAAAAAAAATCTGATTTTTTTTATTTAAATCAAATTTTTTTTTAATTAAAGCAGATTTTTAAAAATTTAAATCTGATTTTTATGATTTTTTTCCCCAGCGTTCAAATATTGAATAGCTACCAAGAGTTTTAGGTTTCCAAAACAATGAAACCTCTAATTGATAACATAACCTATATTTTTACACTTTAATTAATAAAATTATAACTATTTAGTGTTGACTCTAGAAAAAAAGGGCCGCCGGGCGGGAATTTTTCAAAAAGGGAAACACTATTCTAAAAAAAGGGGTGCATTTTTAAAAAAGGAACACTATTCTAAAAAAAGGGCACTTTTTTTCAAAAAGGGGACACTTGTTCGCAAAAAATATTTTGAACTGGTTTGTTTAGAGTCCCTAGAATTTGCGATATGTTCCTGGGATCAATTGAATTGCCACGGGGCGCATAGGAAATGGCAGGCTTTAAAAGATCCGCCAGGCGCAAAAAAGAAATAAAAGGGCTGCCGGGTGCAAAAAAGAATTAAAAAGGGCCGCCAGGCGCTGCGCCTTGCTAAAGGGGCTTAGAGTCAACACTATTATTAGTTAGTAATTACAAAAATTATAAAAACTGCAAATTAATAGTTTCATTAGTTAGTATCATACAATGTTATATTGTAATAATTATGTAAAACTTAATTTAATACTAGTGATATTTAACATTTCTTAAAATTATTAACTGTATTTAATGTTAATTAGTTTTAACACTACTTCAAATTAATAATTATTAAACAATTAACTCTCTAATTAGGGACATGTTATAATTAGGAACATGTTATACATTTTTAAGCTTTAATTATTAAAATAATTAATAATGTAGTAATCATTTTAGAAAGAAAGAGGGGCAGGATGCTAGTTCCAAAAAAGGCACTATTTCATGAGGAAATATATTAGTAATGATATAAAGCTAAAAAATTAATTTTTATTATTATAAATAAAGTGTCCTTAATTTTTAATAATTTTATGAATCACAAATTGAAAAACACAATTAACATGTTTTAATAATATCCATTTTTTTTTCTAAAGAAATAAATTTCTATTATTTTTGTAAAATCTTGGGCCGGCACATGAATTCTGAAATACTGTTGAATGGGAAGTTTTTTTACAAGAAATCTCTGGCTACAACTACAGCTGAATTTAACTGTATTTTTTTAAGGCAGGGTGCATTTTGCCAATTTCAAAAGGGGCAGCATGCACACCCTTAAAAAAATGGCCTAGAAGAAACGGTAAGTAATTATGGAATTAATAAAAACTGCAAATAAGTAATTTCATTAATTAGTAGCACAAATAACAAAACTAACAAATATTTGCAGCTCGTTTCGCATTTGTGCTTAGAAAAATTACTGTTAATCAACCAAATCTAAACTTACACACATATATGTGTATGTTAACCAAAAAAGTTATGAAAATGAGTTAAACCCATAACAGCATTATTACTTCTCAGTTGGGGATTATTAGTTTTCAATAGTTCGTTTTTTTTTTCTTTTTAAGAAAGTTTTGCTGCCTCTTCAATCCCTAATTCTTTTTTTTATTCAGTATATGAATTACAAAGTTAAAAAAACATTTATTCAACCTATACTGAAGGAGCTTAACTGTGCTTAATATTTTTATACCAATTAGTTCTTTTTCTCTTATGCATTCATTTAAAATTTTAGCTGTTGAACAGATGTCAATCTTTCGTTCTTCTTTGACTCGAGATTGCTATTAATTTATTATTACAAAAGTAGAACGAGAAATTAAAACACTATTTATTCTTTTATTTGCAGAAATTTAATACACTTGCTATGTTTATTTTATATAAAGTAATGTATAAATTGATTAGCTGAAGGAAATGATGACATTGCAAATTATATTAGGTTTAAATATCATTTTTAAATTAAACTGTTTTATGTTGGATAAAAACAATGCTTTTTACAAACTTAACTGTTTTTAATTTTTTACAATACTCAGGAATTAAGCTGAAAACGATTCTTTAAAACTCCGTTTTTGTTTATTCATAAGTCAAAATACCTGTGAAAACTTTCAAAGTATGTTCATCTTAGATTTTAAAACTTTTTTTGACATTTTAAACATTTAGAAAATTTTTTATTTTAATCAATGATTTAAAAAAAAAAAATCAGTTGATTAAAAATCATGATTTATTCGCTGATTTAAATCAACTGATTAAAATTGTTGACACCCTATCTTGACATGCCAACAAACAAAAAAGCTAATTAATCAAAATTAATTATTTGAATAAAAAGTATGGGTAATATTTGGTAATATACTTTACAAAGTAAATTAAAAGTACTATTTCTGTTGTTCCTTGTTAGATAATAAACAATTAATCAAATTCCAAGTTATCATCGTCATTTTTGCTTTTATAGTAGATCTTTATAATGCAATTTTCCATATAACGCACAACTTCTCAGAAGTAAACAATGAATTTTGCAGTTAAGAAGCACCTGTATTTTACCACATTGTACAAAATTGTGATTCTCTAGAGGAGTAATAAAGTAAAGGAATATAAAGTAAATTTAACAATAAGTGAAATGATCTATATTAGGCAAATATTTATATCTGAATAATTCCTGGTAACAAGGAATGCAATATAAAGATATTCTAATGTATTTTGATATGTTTGAGACATTTGGCCATGTTTGCAAAGTAAATTTAATGTTGTATGAAAGGTGATCCGATCCATATAACGCAAAATTCTGTATAACTCACAAGCTTGCATTTTTAGGTTTGTGTTATAAGTCTAATGTCAGACGGACATCTTTTTGCATGCTTTTTAGGTGCGTTCGTAATTATATAAATACGTAGCACCTATAGTCGTCGTTCAGTCCGTCTGTCTGTCTGTCCGTCCGTCCGCATATAATAGAGCAAAAACTACCCAACCGAATGGTCTGAAATTTTAAATATATGATTGTTGTAAAATTTTGTCGAGCCATTTCAAATTTTATGAAAATCGGATGTATAGTTAAATTACAGGGACAGTCAAAAGTTTTTCTTTACATTACGGCCAATGGGAAAAATTATTGCACGTGCATTTTAATGATGTTAAAGCTTTCCGAATGGTCTCAAATTTTAAACATATAATTATTGTGACATTTTGTCGAGCCATTTCAAATTTTATGAAAATCGGATGCATAGTTTAATTACAGGGACAGTCAAAAGTTTTTCTTTACATTAAAGCCAATGGGAAAAATTATTGCAAGTGCATTTTAATGATGTTACAGCTTTCCGAATGGGCTGAAATTTTAAATATATAATTGCTGCAAAATTTTGTCGAGCCATTTCAAATTTCATGAAAATCGGATGTATAGCTTAATTACAAGGACAGTCAAAAGTTTTCCGTTACATTAAGGGGAATGGGAAAAAATTATTGCAAGTGCATTTTAATGATGTTACAGACTATGCACTTATGAATTGCAAATAAATACACATTCAGTACAATATGGGGTGCAAAAAATAATTATAAAACTAGTTATAGTACGAACGCACCTCATTTGCCACATTTGACGAGCAATTTCCAACTTGTTTACTTATATATTATCCCTACACAATGCCGCTAGCATTGTGAAAAAGCATGCAAGACGTCCTTCTGACATTGGCCTTAAGATCCTCGACGTGCCTTATAATGTTTTCTTATCCTTTTCGACAATCTCATAAACAAAACTTTTTTTACCAATATTGAGCTAGATTGCTATTAGTTGCGTTGTAGTTTTTCTTCAATCTATATAACAACGGCCACCAGTTGAACTAATCGAAATCAGATAAGCTCAGCTAGTCAAAATGTATGCATTTGTTCAATTTCAATATTGTTTTATTCGAAATATTTTAATATATTTTGATTTGAGAAATTAAATCTATACCTTGCTGAAAGTAATCGACTGTGTGCCATAGGTTCGCCATCCCTGATCTAGGGAATTAGAAGCATTTAGAATTTAGATGTGCAATGTTTTCATTTTTATGCAGAACTTTTGTTTCCAAAGAATTCCCATAAACTCTTCTCTTTCCATTTTTAATTAAAATCTTGATTGGATCTAATTCTTAGTCTGTGTAGCCTAATAATTAATTTGAAATAAGAAACAATGCCACAGCCACATATATTTTATAAACCTGATCAAATGGATGCTGCTTTATGTTCAACCAGTTATCTAGAAAAAACAGTTATTCAGAATACATCTGGTCCTGGTTATTCTGGATAAATGGTTCTATACTGTAATAATTTATAATTGTATTAGGTAATTTTCTGTTAGCTAAGCACTTGTGATAAATCGCCAAATATTGTCCCCATTGTCATAATTCATATTCATTTAAAATATAAACTTACATAAAATGTTTAAAATGCATATATATTACATGCATTTAAAATACATGTCCTTTTTACTAATTTCATTAAAAATGCAAAATAATTAAGAAATATTACCATAAACCAAAATATTTTAATTGTTTCTAATTTACGCACATGAAATATAAATGCTTTTATTGAGAGAGGAAGAATTTGCAGCTGGCTAACATAAACCATAAAAGAACTAATAGTACCTAATGTATAGGTAGGGGAAACAAGGGAGGTTTGACCCACCCTATCCTTTTCATATTTAAACATTTATTTAGCTGATGAGCATCAGATGACAGCTTGGTAGCAAGCAGAATAACATATTGTTTTTGTCTGTTAGCCATTTGCAAGCAGAATCAAGGAGGAATCGCATGCAATATCATTTTCAGCCAGAAAACTTTTTTTTTGTTGTTGCAAGTTCTTCTCTTCTGTACCATCTGTCATTAACATATATAAAAGTAAATTGAATTGTTTGTGTACTTAGATTAATATACTAAAAGATAGTATATTTATCTTTTACTTTTAATTTTAATGTGTTTTTTACATTTTTTCCCAAAATGGCTATTAAGGGAGATTTGACTCATATCAATTCTGGGAGGTTTGGCCCGGGTCAAACCTCCCTGTTTAGTTTAATTTGATGGTCTAACCCTTTTAAACTGTACAAAAGTTAGTTCTTAATAGAAATGTTGTTCTTAATTCAAATAAATCTTGTTTTTAATTTCAAATGCACTGAATATAATATAAAAATTTATTTGAAACACTTCTTGTTTAATGCGTTATTCTAATCAATTTAAATAGAACTGAAATCTGTTGAGAGTTAACAACTTTGTAAAGATAATGGGATAATTCTGTTAACTTTACCACCCCATACAAGTCATAACTTGCAGCCACTTGATAGAACTGTTTTTAGTCCCTTCAAGATATTATAATTCTATTGGTATTACATATGTATCACTTTCTGCGTACGCGGGGTTTAAAGTCATATTTTTTTCTTATCTTGAAGTTGATCCAAGCTACTTTAGTTAGATATTATTGTATGAACAAGCTTCATTGTATCAATGTATTCCAGCTTCCCTTGCTATTTAAGAATGCATACAAGGCAAACAAAGAAGTTCCCGGGCTATATCTAGTGAGTTGTGAAATACCCGGGAGGAGGTAGTTTTCAGATAAGAAAAGGTGTCCCTGTTGGAAGGAGGAAATCCCTGTATGCTGAGTTTGGAAGAAATGGTTCAGAGAGAAACAAGGAGTTCTAGCGAAGACCTCAACAAGTGAGGTTGGTGTGTTTTTGGTTGAATTTCGGGAGTGGAATGGAGTGGGTTCTGGAAAAAGGCCCACTCCATTCCACTTTTTCCACACCACCATTATTTCGTCTTGTGCGGAGAAAGTTTATGCAATGAGAGGTTCTAGGGGGGTCCTCTTATAAACCTGTAAATAATTCGTATATAAATTGTTCTTTAATATTAATTGAATAAGTTTAGCCCTTTTTTTATAATCCTTCTCACATCATGTCTGACATCAGATATTTATATCAGTGGTGGCAGCATATCAAATAAAATAACATTTTTTCGAAGTCTGTACTAGTGGTGATCGTAGTTTCATCAGAGTGTGGACTAAGGAAGAGTGCAACAGCAGATTTGCTTGTACTGGAATCTGCCCATTAAATTCAGATATTTTTCCTGAATCTGATTTTTTTGCTTCTTATGTCACAGATAGACCAGATCTGGATGTTACAAGTTTGGCTTCAGCTGCATTTTCTAATCCATCTACCAGTATATTGAATCTACCATTAACATCTGCAAGTTTCACGAATCTTTCCTTTTCCTCCGATTCTACTATTATCCTGTCTACAAGTTCAATGAATTCACATTTTCAGTATTTTCTACTCATAATTATTGCCTGTAGCTTGTAATAGCATTTCTTTATACATTTAATTATTGCTGTTAGATTTTTAATAACACCCAATTCCTGCGGGTCAAACCTCCCTCAAGTAGTGAGGTTTGACCCGGTTTCTAGGCTCTTGAAAAAACATTACTCAAAAAGATAGTTTATAATTTTAATAGAAAAAAATAGTTCAAAATGATGCCAAACATTATAAGCTATCAAATAATGTCAATACCAAAATTTTATTATGTTTAGAAAAAAAATAGAAAAATATTTTTGTAAAAAGCGGGTCAAACCTCCCATGTTTCCCCTACATTATTAGTATTCTACCTATATTATTAGTATTAGTAAAATAATTATTAGCAATCTTTTTAATTAAATGAATTGAGCAATGAATTCAGGAGTTAACTTAAGGCAGTTCCTGAGTGAGATTGTTGCAATGTCTCATTGGAAAATTTTGAGTCATTTGCTTATCTGAAAGGGAAAATTCTCTCCCAGTTAGAAAGTTTTCAGTTCCAATTCCTATTTGGAAAAGGGATGCAATTTTCTTCGTATGTTACCAACACACAACTGGTACAATTGAAACTGTCACTACTTTTTAAACATTGAAAAAACTTTACTTAAATCAGCCGGTGCGTGTCTTTGCCACCACTTACCCTAATAGACATACCTTTATTGTTTCATTACTTATCTTAATTTTTATAACTTTTGTTGTTGTTACTTTTATATTTGAGATAGTATTTATTTTTTTCAAATTGTAAATTTTGCAGGTACTGCTGCTCCTGGTGTGAATTATTCTGATCACTCATATGATAATCACATTGTAAGTTTTATGTAAAGCTATATAATTTTAAATGATGCGTATTACATTACAGTATGTTATCTTCCTTATGTTTTTATGAAAATCTAACAATGATGTTTTAATGATAATCATTGCTTAAATACAACTTAAGTTATTGATATACAGTAAAACCTCTCTAAAGCGACCACATTCCTTTCCATCAAAAATTGGTTGCTTCGAGTGGTGGTCTCTTAATGGAGGTCATGTTTAGATATAGATTTAATTGTTGAAAAAAAGTAACAATTAATGTTACTAAAATTTATTTTTCACATTAGGAAAAAATAATGAAAATTAAGTATCAAAACAGAAGTTAATTACTGCAGAGTTTAAAAAATGAATACATTGACGTTTGCTTTGATTTTATGGTTTTATCTTTTATAACTTTTATTTTCAAGTACTTTCAAAGTTGAGTAAATAAATGCAATTTTTTTTTGGACGGGAACAAATAATGATGATTTTATTAATTTGTCTATTTCTTTGAGAATTTCCTGACAGGATAGGGCAGGGGCGTTTATTGACAGTCATTCTTAATTTGTCATCAGAGTTAAATTAATTGCCTAAAAAGGACAAAGGGGTTTAAACACTTAAAAGTTACTGGAGTAATTAAAAAAAATTTCTAAACTTAGTTTAAAAATTTGATGAATAATGCACTCTACGGAATTATTTTTCTAAAGAAACTTTCTTTAAGCGACCAGGAAAAAACGGAATTTGTTTAATTTTCTTCAAAGAAATTGGTCGCTCATGGAGGGAGTTCAAGTGGGATGATCTCTGAATGAAGGTAAAATTAGTATTGAGCCTATGGGAATAAATTTTGTCCCATGAAAAAATGGTCATTCAGGGAGGTGGTCGCACAGAGAGGTTTCACTGTATATATTGTAGTATTGATATATCTGTTACTCAGAATGCTTGGGACCTTGGGTTTTTTTCTGTAAAACCTAATACTTTACCATAAGTATAAGAAATGTACAAAATAACTAATTTGACAAAAAGTGATTAATTTGAATAATATATGTAAATACATACTTAAAACTTTTTTAATTTAACTTATTTACACAAAATAAAAAACATTCTAAATTACAATTTGAATTATAAAAAAAAATATATCAATGTATAAAAATTAGTTTTGGCAATTGGGAGTAGAATCCTTTGATTTGGATTTTTGGAACATTTCTCTTAAAGTCAATTGCTTATATAGCATGTCTCTTGCACTAATTGCTCCTTGCATCCAGTACACTGGCAGGATTTGTTGGTCATAATAGTTGCTTCCCTGCTGTATTCGACAAATCATTTATTCAGTGAAAAATAACAGTTGCTCATCTGTTTTTAATGCTTTTTATTGTGATATTTTTATATTTTTTGCATCATATTTTTTTATGAATGAAGTAGAGCCGTACCGAGTACTCGGTAAATACTCGGTACTCGGCCAATACCGAGTAGTTGTAAGAATTTCATTTTTTAAGCATATGATATGAATTTAAAACTGATCTGTAAAAAGTTATTCGAATATCAATGTATAATGTATGCAATAATTCATAAAACTATTTACTCAGTATTTAACAATATGTCTACAAATACAAAATATAGAAAAAGTTAAGAACAAAAACCCTCATAAAATAATTCCAGATTAAAATTTAGTTTCACATTTATACCCAGAAAAATAAGTTCTTTTTAAATATATAGGAAAACAGAAAAGACTATTATTTTGGATAAAGAAACTGAAAATACAATAAATGTAATAAAAAAAAAATAATAATTAAATTTATTATATTTCAAATAATGGTGCAAAAACACCAACCAAGCGTTCTACATTATCAGTAGATAGGGCATTTCTTTTACTACTATAAATTTGGCCTACCCCTGAAAATATACGTTCAGAATTAAACAGTGGTTGAAGGTGCACATAAAAATTTTTTTGCAAGGTTGCACACAATCGGAAAAGTTTACCCCTCTCCTCCCCCCCATCATGCAAATGGAGTGTCAATTTTACATAAGTCTTCTGTTAAGAAATGCTGTATCGCTTTTTGTACCTCTCTTTGTATTTTTCTCTCTTTAATTTTTAATCAAAAGAAAATAAGGTACAGTTACAAAATAAATATGAAATGTTTTGCATTATTCAATGAATTGTTACAGTAACCAGTAAACACTTTTATTTTTGATAGACAGATTTCAGGTATTGGGATAAATTGCAGGGTTGAAGAATGTTTTAATTTTATATTGGTTAATAATTGTACTTGTTATGTGTCAATTCTCCTTTTTTTTGCTACTGTTTTGAATTGTCAAAAATTGTCTTTAAAAGGTGCACAAAAAAATTTCAAATTTAATTTATATATACTATATATGTATATTATATATATATATAAATATATGTACACCTAAGCTCACATTATGTGCACATCAGCGTTTTGTTTCCTTATTACCCAACTACTCGGTATTCGGTACTCGGCTACTCGGCCAAAGCACTACTCGGTACACCACTAGAATGAAGGCAATATCATTTATTTTTTCTTTGTGTTGACTCTAGGACAAGAGAGCTGCCAAGCGAGAATTTTTAAAAAAGGGCACTCTTTGCATCCTGTTCAAAAACCATATTTTGAACTAGTTTGTTTTGAAGAGTCCCTTTTCATCAGTAGAATTCTGCAATATTTTTTCATGATTGATCGATGAATTTCATGATTTTTTTTTTCTTGCAACAGATTGATAATTTCAGTTTAT
Organism: Maratus speciosus; assembly: GCA_963932465.1. Classification (NCBI taxonomy): domain Eukaryota; kingdom Metazoa; phylum Arthropoda; class Arachnida; order Araneae; family Salticidae; genus Maratus; species Maratus speciosus. The sequence continues at coordinate 464,834,382 of OZ010791.1, forward strand.
CTTTTTTTAGATTTAATTATTTTTGCGTCGATCAAAGAATTTCGGGGTTCCTTCTCCCAACTGATTGACAAATTTCTCTATTTTTTTTTCACTCTATAGACTGATGAATTTCGGATTTTTTTGCCCATGACCGGTTGCTGAATTTTGCAATAATTTAAAGTGGCCGATTTGAAAATTTTTTATAACTTTCTTTTCCACCGATCGACTGGTGAAATTCGCCATTTTTTTCCAATGACTGAATGTCAAATGGTGCAATAATTTTCCCACAACCGGTTGACAAATTTTGCAATATTTTCTTCTACTGATAGACTAATTTCGTGGTTTTTCCCAAGACCATTCAATGAATTTCACAATGTTTTTCCTACGGCTAACTTAGCGAATTTTGCATTTTTCTTGTAACTGATTGACAAATTTTGCAATATTTTCCTGTGAACAATTGTTGAATTTCTCGGTTTTTTTCCAACTTACTGGTGAAAATTGCGGGGTTTTTTCCTCTGCAATTGATGTATGAATTTCTCAGTTATTTCAAGTGACTGGCTGAAGAATTAAAAAAAATTTTCTTGTAACGGACTAGCAAATTTGTAGATTTTTTTCTTCCATGACTGATTGATATATTTTGTGATGTTTCCTTGCAACTGAATGACAAAATTTACGTTTTATTTTCCATGATCAATGGACATATTTCATGATTTTTTTTCTCCCATGACTGGAAAAGAAATAAATCGAAAGGGCAGTAAGGGCCACTGGGCATAAAATAACTAAAGGGCCGTCTACCATGCAAAATAGTTAAAGGGCTGCTGTGTGCTGCACCTTGCCAAACTGGCCCTAGAGTCAACATTAGAATACATATTTAGTTTTTATGTTTTTGAGATGAAACAAATTAAGTTTTGGATATTGTTTTGCATTCTGGATACAAAGATACCGGATAATGGATCCCACACAGTACAGGTTAAACCTTTCTTTTGTAGCAGACAAAAGCAGCAAGTGATTTTATATCAGTGATGAGGCATCGGGAAGTGGGCATTTCCTCTCCAGAGGATTAAAATGTTTCCATTAAAAGATATGAGGTTTCAAGCATTTTAATGTTCAAGAAGAACAAATTACTTCTTGGATGTCCCCACCCTCTTTTTGGAGTTGCAAAAATCTCTGTTGGAGAAAACCATATTTGGTATGATGATTTGTAAATGCCACACACTTGGTATGATGATGATTTCTGAATGCCACATGTTTGTGTAATGCACAGCCAGATTTATAATACTTTATTTGGTGGAAAAATTTTAATAAAAAATGTAAAAAAAGGATTTCAAGCAAATTTTATTCTAGTAAAATTTAACAATTATAATTAATGTTGCACAATATTACAACATATTATTTCATGATTTTGTATATAGAGAATAGTGGTTCTAGTATCAAGAATCTGTTTAGAAAGAATTTGGCTCCTTTAAAGGATCCTTTGCAAATTTTTTTATCTTAAAACAAAACCCTTCACAAAATTCTTTATCACAAAAAAGTTTTCACAAGACTTAGCCGTATGAGAAATGGATTCTTTACCAATTTAATCATCTTAAAATAAAATCGAACATCTCGCAAAACAGTTGTAATGACCAAAGAATCTATTATCCAATTAGTTATTACGTATGATGAAAATATGTGTAGTGTAGTGTGTACTTATAAAATTATACAGGGTGACAGATATTCGTCTGACAAACTCAGTGGTTTGTTAGCAGACATCAAGTTGAACAAAAATTGCAATGGAACATGGTGTCACAAACCACTTATTTAATCAAAAATACAATGTGTTCTGTCCTAACTCAGCTTATGTTGATGGTAATAACTTTCAGAAAACTGAAATGTATTATAATGAAACTTTTAATTGACATGCTCACCTTTGTTGTAAATGTGATAACATCAAAAAAAGTGGTAGATGTTTCCATCATACGCGCAAGCAGTATGCACTTGATGCTTCATATATTGGATTGTGATTACCAGTTGATACGGTATCATCAATTGCATGAGCACCCTGTTTTTCCAGAACTTTTCATGATGTTATCATTTTCATATAAAAGAAGGAAGGTACATATAATTACATTTTCATTACAATATTTTTATTTTTCTCAAAATTATTACCATCAGCTCGAATTCAGTCGTAGTGAAACACCCTGTATTTGTGACTAAATAAGTGGTTTGCAACCCCATGTTCCATTACAATTTTTATTCATTTTGATGCCCCTAACATCCTAACAACCCTCTGAGTTTGTTGGATGAATATCTGTACGTCCTGTATATCTAAATTTGATGCATTTTTGTATATTTGTTCATTAAAGTAGGACCTTGTTAAAAAAACAGTTGTCTAAATGGAGACCTAAATTTCATATTTTTAAAATTATGATTATTTTTTTTACAAATATAAAAAACTTTGCAATTTTCACAAAAACATGACCTTGTGAGAAAAGCTTACAGACTCTTGACTATACAGGTGTCAATGATGATGTAATAGGAGGAAAGCTCCTCAGATAAGCATGAAGTGTTACCAAGTATTAGAAAAATATAAAAAACATAGGTACAAATAATGTTTCTAAAAATTAAATCTGTATTTGGTACTAGTTTTAATTTTTACTGCCGCTGTCGTTATCTTAGAAAAGTAGCATGGTCCTTTTCTTTTTCTGCTGCTTGTATTAACATTTTCTTTTCACTATAAAAGATCTAATTTTCTTACATCATCTGTAATTTGCTTAGTACACGCTACACAACCATAAAATTTCAATGACCGTATGCTGGCTTTGTTACAAACTTTTGCACTTTCAAAAGTCTTATCATGTAAGGTCAGTGAAACTTTACTTCGAATGTATCGGCATTCTTAAAATATTAAATCTTTGTGTGTTTCATGCACACTCTCTATATTTAAATATTTTTTTTGGTATAAAAATTATGTGGCATAACGCATAAGTAAGTATGGTAATTTATTTCTGTAAAAGTGATGTCATTAAGACTGTGTAATTTTATATCTTAGGCTGCTGGGTCTTAGATAAGCCATGTTCTTTTGGTGGGTTTTAGTAACTTCAACAACATTTTGAAGTCCAATGTGTGGTTATTTTAGGTTGAGATTCAAAAGATATGAAAGAAAAATAGGAAAAAGTAGCAAAGATTCTAACTTTTTAATCTGTAATTTCATTAAAACAAAATTACGATATTTGAAGCTTTAGTTGCCCCTGATTTTATGTTTATCTAAAATTGTATCATTATTTTAGATGTTCATTTCAGAATTTTTTAACCAAAGCTGTATTAGTTCTGTATGTATGTTGTTGCTTTAGTACTATTTTATTTGTTCACGATTGTTCTTTCCTTTTGTAAGATCGTTCTATGGAATCCTGTGCATTTTTAATTATTTCTTAGCCCAGTAGCAGAAAGTTCAAGACGGGAGATGAGAGTCGCAGATTTTATTTTGTACACTATATGGCCAAAGGTGACCGGTCACTTGCGATTTTTGACGTTTTGTTAAATATCTAGAAAAATACATGAGGAATTAATCTGTAATTGCAGGTGTGTAAACAGTAGGGGAAGACGGGGTACAATGAAACATTACTTGTAAAATCAATCAAATTTGTCATAGAGAGTTGCAGTTTATATGTACGTTATACAACTATATGATCCAATTACTGATGTGATTTGGATACATTCACACTTCTACAACAGTAGCAATAGAAGATTATTGCTTTTACACCATTGAAAGTAACTTTTTTTACTAAAAGTAATTTTGTTTCTTTTTCCTTGTTGTTATTATAATAATTATTTTTTCTATACATTGTTATCTTTGGGTTGTTGTCTTCATACCTCCAAAACCAAACTAAAAAAAAATAAATATTAGAAGTTTGAAAATAAATTTTTATTTAGTAACCTCAGTGCGGGGTACAATGAAACACTTGCATACGGGGTACAATGAAACATGTTTTATTATAGTTATAAAAGTAGTAAATAGAATATATTAGAAGTAAGGGTAGGAAAACAGAAAAAAAAAAATTTGTTCTAACCGGGTCAGTAAAAATGCTCTTGTTAAGCAATTAAAAAATGGAAAGCGAAAAAAAGCTAAGAAGGGATTGTTTTGAAAACAAACTCTGCCTGCTACAGACTCTGATGATGATCCAGATTTTTTTTCCAGGCCCAGCTGGTCATTGAATTACTAAGAATGAGATATCCACACACAACATGTATGGCACAAGCAGCATCCGTATAAATGGAAACATAAGGAAATATATACCGTTCGAGAAATCATACATTTAAATGAAGTCAAATGTGAAGTACTTGATATAAAAAGACTTCAACCTAGTTTTTTTTTTTTTAAACTTACATTTAAAAAAAATCTCATTGTGTTGAAACTTCCACCTCATATTCCTTCAGGAGCAACTGAAATATAAGCAGAAATGCTAATTTTTGAAACTGACTTGAGCCAATTTAATATAAAAAGAAAGGTATTTCTTAAACTAATAGAATTTTCTTATTTTTCATCTTAGACTATAATATTTTTATCAAGTTCCTTATTAATCAAGTTTTGTTCTTGTATTTATCTCATTTTTCATAAAATAAACTATACCGGGTGAAAATTGCTTCCATTATTTGGAGTGTTTCATTGTACCCCGGCATACGGGGTACAATGAAACACTGTAAGACATTTATTTTTTGTTATTTTTCAAGCATAAAGCTATTGTTTAGAACCTAATAAAAATTTATTTAGATGGGGAAAATACAAGATTAAAAATATGCTTTAATTATATTTTTGTGCATGCAAAATTGTGGATAGCGGAAAAAAATTAGTAAATTTTGTTTCATTGTACCCCGTCTTCCCCTATTGTATAGGTCATATATTTCCGCAAAGATTTTTTCCCGAAACTCCATAGAGGACCGTCAAAAAATTGAGAAAGAACAAATATCTTTTGGATAACCCTGTAAAAACTAATGTAGCAAAAGCGTTTAAACTCGAGATTATTAATAAGTGTCTTATTGTAATACACTGTGTTCATTTTTATGAGGATAGCATGTATACTCGTAGAGAAATTAAGGTTTTTATAAAAACAGTCCCAAATTTCGCCAAGTTTTTTGCTTATAATTTGCAGAGTTCTTAATATTAAAAAAAAGTTCTTTTCAGAAAATATGACGAATAACATTGTACACAATACCTCGCAATCAGAATGAAAAAATAATAAAAATTGGATGAAAAATGAGCAGGTTTACTAAAAAATATTTCACTGCACATGCGCGAATGCAATCAAAATATTATGTGTTAGCTAAATGTATAGAGCAACTTTTGTAAAAGTCTCAAAAACATAGTTTGAAAAGTCTGATAATAATCGTTTATAGAATAAGCTCAAAATCCGTTGTTCCCAAAATGAAGCAAAAAGATGAGGGATTGTATCCAATTATGTGCAATATTGTGTATGATAAATTGGCACTAATCAATGGCTATATGGATACAAACCCTTATGTTTTTGCTTCATTTTGGGAACAACAGATTATGAGCTTATTCTATAAACGATTATTATCAGACTTTTCAAACTATGTTTTTGAGACTTTTACAAAAGTTGCTCTATACATTTAGCTAACACATTATGCACATTATATTTTGATTGCATTCGCGCATGCACAGTGAAACATTTTTTAGTAAACCTGCTCATTTTTCATCCAATTTTTATTATTTTTTCATTCTGATTGCGGGGTATTGTGTACAATATTGTTCGTCATATTTTCTGAAAAGAACTTTTTTTTATATTAAGAACTCTGCAAATTATAAGCAAAAAACTTGGCGAAATTTGGGACTGTTTTTATAAAAACCTTAATTTCTCTACGAGTATACATGCTATCCTCATAAAAATGAACACAGTATATTACAATAAGCTACTTATTAATAATCTCGAGTTTAAACACTTTTGCTCCATTAGTTTTTACAGGGTTATCCAAAAGATATTTGTTCTTTTTCAATTTTCTGACAGTCCCCTATGGGGTTTCGGCAGAAATATATGACCTATACAATACTGTTTACACACCTGCAATTTCAGGTTAATTCTTCATGTATTTTTCTAGATATTTAACAAAACGTCAAAAATCGCAAGTGACCGGTCACCTTTGGCCATATAGTGTATTTTGCAGGTTATTTTTCCATCAAACCTTTATTTAGTTTTCTATTATTACTTAATACAAAAACTTAAGATTATTATGAATAAAAATGAATAAAATGCATAAAGAAATCACAGGTAAGTGATTGTTTGATTAATTAACCCTTCAATTGTAAAATATTTTATCTGTAGATTATTTTTTGCCGCTGAAGTATCTGTTGCAGTCACTTGGAGAATTTTCTGCTACTGGGTCTCTTAGTTTATTCATTTGTTGTTAAATACTTAAATTGTATTTACATGGTGGTCTAATTTATCTAATAATCTCTAATTGTATTAGATTTATTTTATCCAATTGCCCCTTATACAAACATCAACAAAGCATGTATTTTTGTTTGGATTTGGTAAGCATTTCATTCATATTAAAATATTTTGGCAAATTAGATCACTGTATTAACTTACCTTAATGTCTAAGGTATTTTGAAATATATCAGATTTTCTGCAGCTAACACCTTTTAGACGTCTGTTTTTTTAAAAGTGGGCTCTTCTTTTAAATTAATAAAACATAATGTATTTAATACAAATTTGTCTTTTAAGATAATCAAAATTTGTATTCCTTTTTAAAAGTAATATCAGGCTATTTTTAAAATCTTCTATGATATATACAGTATGACTTCAAAAATCTGACATCAAAACCATCTTTTCCCTTCCTTTTTCTTTTACACTTTTAAGTTATGGGAGAAGAAAAATAGCAATTCTTTATGAATTAAAAACTTCAAGATTTAAAGTAAAAATGCAAAAAAAGAATATTTGACTTTTTTTTCATTTGTCAGAGGCGATTATTTTCTGAACAAATTTTCCGGAAGCTGCACTGTTGCTTAGCAAAAGGAGCAATTTTGGGTACAACTTTGGTGAATGCGTGACATATATGGCCCAAAATGAATTTTCGGCACCGGCAAATTCTATGAGGAGAAATAATTTTCATACTTTCACATTTACTGTGTGAAGGCGGCAATTTATGAGCTGACTGAACACGCAAAATTTGAAAATGCATTAAGTGTCGAAAAAAAGGTATACAGGGTGTATCTAAACTCTTGGACAAAACTTTAAGGGGTGACAGTACGCATCAAGACTAAACAATATTAAATGGGAAATGAAGGGTCCCGAACGTCTTCCGAAGGAGATGGTCGCTATTAAAGTTTAGGGTCCAAAATTTCAAATGATTATAAAAATGGAAAAATTGGTTGATTCATTTGTAGTTTTTTCTAAAACTATTCTTTATGTCAGTATTTTCTTGAAAATAAATTTTAAAGATAAAGTTAAAAAAATGCCGGTAGAGGGCACTTTAGACTTTGGAGTAATGAACAATTATTTTTTACCGTTATTTTTGTATCTCATTAAATGCTTTCAAAAGCTTAGACTTAAATTTTGAGTAGTTAAGTAACGCTAACTGAACTGTGTTCAGGAGGGAAGAGGGGGTTCAAATTTCAACTCCTGAACACAGTTCAATTTGCGCTACTTAACCACTCCCAACGATTCAGATTTTGAGCTCAAAATTTAAGTCTAAGCTTTTGAAAGCATTTAATGAGATACAAAAAATAACAGTAAAAAATAGTTGTTCGTTACTCCAAAGTCTAAAGCGCCCTCTATCGGCATTTTTTGAACTTTTTCTTTATGTCAGTATCTTCTTGAAAGTAAATTTTAAAGAATAGTTTTAGAAAAAGTTGCAAATGAATCGACCAATTTTTCCATTTTTTATAATCATTTGAAATTTTGGACCCTGAACTTTAATGGCGCCTATCTCCTTCGGAAGACGTTTGGGACCCTTAGTTTTCCATTTAATAATGTTTGTCTTGATGTGTACTATCACCGCTTAAAGTTTTACCCGAGAGTTTAGATACATCCTGTATAGATAAGCAATTGCCGAAAATGCATCAACAATGAACAATTTAACGAACAGTGAGATCGCTGACGCCGTGCTAAATAGAAACACAGGTAATGATAGTAGCAGCTCAAAAGACGAGGAGGAACAATCGGCAGAAGAGGAGGTGTCACTTGAAAGATGCATAGCATTGACTGGAGAATTAATATATGTTTTATAGAAATGAGACTGTATTTCCAAAATAGACATTCTTCATTTGTATAAAATAAAAAAAACTTGTTAAAGAACAGGCAAGTAATTGGAGCAAATAAAGTTGGCATTGATGATTCCGAAATTACAAGAGAAGAAATAATTTTACTCTTAGAGTTTTTTCCTGTAACATAGAAAATATCAATTAAAGTAAGTTTATTGTATATTTAATTTTCTCTTTTTCTTACATAATTATCACTTAATAATGAATTAAATTATGGATAAAAGTACCATTAGAAATATAGTATTACTTTTGATATTCCTTCAAAAATCTGGCATAGTCGCGGTACCGATGATGCCGGATTTTTGAAGTTATACTGTATTTGCATTTCTTCTCCAAGTTTTTGCTTAATGATCTAATATGCATCCGTTATATAATTGTTATCACAAGATTTTTTGTTATTTATATGAAAAATAAGATTGGAATGTGATGTTATATTGCAATAATGAAAATATTTTATTGTTATTTTATTCTGATTCTGTAGTATATATATTTTCATCTCCCCCCTCCCCCCCCCCCCCCCCCAAATTGTGAAAATTAATTGTGATTTATGGGTCATTCCATGTCAAATCACCCAGGGCATGGCACCCACCATCACCAATTTTGATAAAATTAAGTGAATTTGCAGAATTTTTAATGCTGATTCCACAGATGTCAATCATATTGAAATTGATCAAACAGTTTGTGAGATATGAGCTTTTAAATGTCTTCCAAGATGGCCGATTTGCAACCATTTTGAATGGCACATGTGACAACATAAAGGTCTATAACTTCTTTCAGGTTTAAGCTAGAGCTTTCAAATTTTTTTTCTTCTGTTCAGAATAAAGTAAACGTTCATCTAAACAGATTTTTGTGCAATTTATTCCATTAAAATACTGTCAGAAAATGACTTTTTGCCATTTTTTTAATTAAAAAAAGGTATAACTTCAATGGCTGATTTCCCCCATTGTTCCCCCTTCAATTCTCATCTAATTGCATAAATAGACAGCTAAAAGTGTGTTTTGATGCCTGATAAAAAAATTTTAATGGGCAGTTTGTAGGTTTTTTGTTTAAAGAAGAATTTCAATTTTATAGACTTCCATAAGTAACGGAAAGTACAAGATAATGTTGATATTTCTTTTATTACCAGAAGTATCATACATCAAGTATAAAACATCTAAAAGTTTGGTAAGGTTTTATCTTTCATAAACATATAAATTTTTTTAATGTGGCTAAAAAGAAGGGAATCTCTCAAGAATTATAATTAGGAATGCCAATAATGAATTCCTGCAAGACATAGAAGTATTTTCAAGACAAATTGAAATCTATTGCAAAATTTCAGTAAATTTTAAATAAAAAAGAAATGATGGAAAAAATTCTACAAATTGTCACATTTTATAGCAAAATCATACTTGTATATTATACAAAATGATAAAATTACAATTGTTAATTAAATACAATTAGTAAAAATTATCGTACTTCAAAATTATACAAAATAACATTAGCACATACACGGTAAAAATACTATTAAAAATATATCTACATTCAAAATAAATATAATTAGTTAAAAAATTAACTCTGATGTATTAATATTGCAGCTCAAAGTGTGTTTTGATACCTGTTAAAAAAATTTTTAATGGGTGATTTAAAAATTTAAAATTTAGTTCAAAATAGAAAAAATTATGTACTTTATTTCACTTTGGTTCATTTTTTAAATGTAAATAACATTAAAGCTGTAATTATTGTTGAATTATAAATCGAAAATTGCTGTCCAAAATATGAAATTTCTAATTAATTAATTGCTAAAATTATCTGATTGGGTTAATTTATTACCAGAGCTTTCCAGAACTGAATTTTAACCGATAATATCACTTTGGTTTGCCAGAAGGGTTTTTTTAACCAACCAGATTAAGCAGAATTTTACAACTTGTTATGCTAATCTGTTAAAAAAGATTAAAGTTTCTCTTTTGATCTTATAACTATAAATGATGCTGCTTTGTTGTATTAAGTTAGATGTTTTCTTATGGATAAACAAAAAATGTACAATATTAGTTTAAATATTAAGGATCCAAATTGTGATTTAAATAATCCTGAAGCTATCCACCATCGCAATGAGTTATCCACCAAAAATAAAGAACTTCTTGCATTAAGATGCAATTTAGAAGATAGCGAAAACTCAACAATAAGCTTTATTCGCAGAGAACACTTTCTGCATATTTAAATTCAGCAAACGAAATGTTTTCATTTATTTAATCTTCATCCTAACAAGACCAAGAAAAGTATCCTTACATGTGATAAGTGTGGATCAAGCTAAGAATTACAGGCATAAGCTACATAATGATGCCATTCCTGGTAAGAAACTATGTTCAACCTGTAGGGAAAAAAGCAAGAGCTTTGCTGGAAGTATATGTGAAAGAACAGAAAGACTTGTGCCGGTCCACTGATTTTTCTGAAGAAATTACATCAAACATGGATCAGAAAGAAAAATATCACATAAAGCTTAATGGAAGTTCACCACTAAGGTTACATGCAATTTCTGCACACTGGAAAGTGTCTGCTGGAGAAAGAAAATTACAGCAAATGAAAATTGCTTTGCGAAAGAAGGTTGCTTGCACCCTTGATTTGGAAGAGAACGTTCTTCAGAGTGAAAACAGTAGCTCTGATGAAGATAATGTGAATCAAAAGAAAAGCTTCAGAATTCGAAAGATTAATGGAGATGGTGAAAGAAAAGTTTCCACAAATTAGTCCCAGAGAAAAAATTCAGTTGCTAACTTTGATTCCTGAGTCATGATGGTCAAGAAAGAAAATAATTTAAACCTTTAGTGTAACTGAGTATCAAGTATAGACTTTATACTTGGGAAGACACTATAAAATCTGTGAAAGAATTTCATGAAGATAATGAATTTTCATGTCTCATGCCTGGTCAGGGAGATATGGTCAGCATAAGAAAAATTTCCATGCATGTTCAAAAAAGGTTTCTTCTTTGTAATCTGAATTAACTGTGTATCCAATTTCGATTGAAATTTCCTACCAATAATAAAATTGGGTTTTCAAAATTTGCTGACCTGCGACCTAAGCACTGTGTCTTAGTTGGAAGTTCTGGCACACATTCTGTCTGCATGTATACAATACATCAGAAAGTTCAGTTGCTTATTGCAACAACAGGGATTGAAGAAAAATATGAAGATTTAATTCAGAAATTGGTTTGCAGTTCTAACAATACAAATTGTATGTTACATATATGCAGCAAATGTCCCAAGAAAGATGTTCTTGAAGATTTTTTTAAAGTTAAAATTTCCATAATTTGATCCTGAAGATGCAGTTGAACATAAACAGTGGTTATCATCTGACAGAGTACGATTAACATCACATACATCTAATCAGTACGATTTCATCCATCTGTTCTTAAAAAGATTGAAAAGCTCGTACCCCATACACATATATCCAAGTCCCAAAGCATTTATTTGAAAAAAAGATCTTACTAGTCATGAAGCTCTCATACAAATGGATTTTAGTGAGAACTTTTCTTTTGTATTGCAAGATGAAACGCAACAGCTACCTGTTGGACGCCTGGTTGTTGTACTTTACATACAGTTGCATTCTATGTAAAGCAAAAAAAAATGGAAGCAGCTTAAAAAGTGAAAGCCCTTTGCATGCTTTCAGATGATATGGACCATGATGTACCAATGGTTTATCAGATTTAAAAATTAATCATGCAGCATTTAAATAATAAGTATATCTTAGCTACAAATGTAGAATATTTTACTGGTGGCTCTGCTGCCCAATATTAAAATTGAAAAACATTTTTGAACCCATGAACATGATTTTGGTGGAATAAAAGCAAAATGGAGCTTTTTTGCTACAAGTCATGGAAAATCTGTTTGCGATGCGATGGGGTGGGGTGGGGGGTACTGTTAAAAGACTTGTGACAAAGCAAGTCTGCAAAGGCCGTTGCATGATCAAATTGCAAATGTGGCTATGATGTATGAATATTGCAGACAAAACATTCATGTTATAACATTTTTTATCATTGCAAAAAGTGACATGTAACTGCGCAACAATATGTTTCATTGGATGCAACTTGCTACGACAATTCCTGGAACATGCAGTATGCATTATTATCGATCTACAGAAAACTTTTAATAAGTGGAAAAAGAATAAATACTGATGAAAATTTTTCTGTTTGTTCATCTTTTGATAGGAATATTAAAGAGACATTGGATATTCCATCTCTTAAAAGTTACGTAGCAAGTATGTATGAATGGAATTGGTATACAGGCTTAAGTCCACAAAAAAGAAGGAGATGCAACTGTTAAATTCATGCATCCACAATGGCCCATCACCTTCATATTATTGGACAGAAAATGACAGTTGTATTGTGCCTTTCAGTCGTATCCTTTGTGCATGTGACATCAACACTACAAATGGTAGAATATATAAACTTGGTGATGCATCCAGTGCTTTAATAAGCACCAAGTGGGCAAAACTTAAAATTAGAAGGAAATAAAATCGAAATATAAAGAGAGCAAATTTTATTAATTATATTTATTTTTAATTGTTATTGATGTAGATATATTTTCAATAGCATTTTTACTGTGTATGTGCTAAATGTTATTTTGTATAATTTTAAAGTACGATAATATTTACTTAATGTATTTTTTTTTTAAATTATATTTTGTATTATATACAAGTATGATTTTGCTATAAAATGTGACTATTTGTAGAATTTTCCCCATTATTTCTTTTTTACTTATAATTTACTGAAACTTTGCAATAGATTTCCATTTGTTAGGGAAATACTTCTATGTCTTGCAGGAATTCATTATTAGCATTCCTATTTATTCCTGTGGGATTCCCCTTCTTTATAGCCACATTAAAAAATATGTATATGTTTATGTAAGATAAAGCCTTATCAAACTTTTAGATGTAAATATGTATGATATTTCTGGTAATAAAAGAAATATCAACATTATCTTGTACTTTCTGTTACTTATGGAAGGTCAGTAAAATTGAAATTCTTCTTTAAACAAAACACCTGTGAACTGCCCATTAAAATTTTCTTATCAGGCATCAAAACATACTTTGAGCTGCCTATTTATGCAATTAGATGAAAATTGAAGGGGGAACAATGGGAGAAATCAGCCATTAAAGTTATGCCTTTTTTTAATTTAAAGAATGACAAAAAGTCATTTTCTGACAGCATTTTGATGGAATAAGGTGCACAAAAATCCATTTAAATGAAAGTATACTTTATTCTGAACAGAACAGAAAAAATTTGAAAGTTCTAGCTTAAACCTGAAAGAAGTTATAGACCTTTACGTTGTCACATGTGCTATTCAAAATGGCGGCAAATCGGCCATCTTGGAAGACATTTAAAAGCTCATAACTCACAAACCGTTTGATGAATTTCAATATGATTGACATTTTTGGAAACAGCATTAAAAATTCTACAAATACACCAAAGTTTATCAAAATTGAAGGTGGTGGATGTCATTTTTAGAAAATTCTGGGTGATTTGACATGGAATGACCCTTATGTAAGTGATAGAAAAGCAAATATTAGTATTTAAAAATGTACAAAATCTCATGTACTTGAGACGTTTAGATGTGAGACTATTATATAAACACGTCTTAATAATATTTGGAAAATTTGCTTTGATATTTCAAATTTTGTTTATTGTTACATTCCTTATTTTCTTTATTTTTCTCATTTTATGATAATTTCTGTATTATAAAAGTAACTTTTCTTTTAATAGGGAAACCATTGCCAATCTAGTGGTTATCAACCGTACTCTAATCAGCTATATCATCCTAGACCACATCATTATGGAAATCACCAAATGCAGCAAAACATGCAGTACAGGCATCATGGGGGAGGAAGTTATGGTCCAAATCAAAATCAGTATGGGCAAGCTGTAAATCAAGATTTATATAGGGGTAATCATCCAGGTTATGCTGGTAATAACAACAGAATTCCAACAAAAGCATGGACAGATAATAACAATTCTAATGATTTGATGCCACCATATGGTCAGGTTTCTTCTCATTCTCAAATGATGAATAATCCACCACAAATGCCAGTTACTGCTATGCGGTCTCCACCTCATGCTGCTTCTAACATGAATCAAGGAGCACCTCAAGGACAACAGCATTTCCGACCAATGCAATCTCCTGCACATTCTCCTCATTCGTGGTCACAAGCTCAGATTCCTAGCCCTGGTATGATGCACTCTCCAAGGACTTCCCCTTTACCAGCTCATGTGCGATCACCAGGGCACAGCCAGCCTTTTTCACCTCCTGCTGCTCATTCAATTAATATGCCATCACATCAACCCCCTCAAGAAAATGGACAATTATCTCAATCCATGAACAGTTCAAATGACAACCCAACTAATCCTTTGCATTCATTGCAAAAAATGGTTCTGTTAGAACAAGATCCTAAAGCTATGATGGGTTTGCCTGGTAATGCTAATGAACAATATCAAAATCAGTGTGGCTCTCATAGCTTTGTGCCTGAAGATGGCATTACTAATGATTCAACTAAAGAATCTCAATATTCTACATATTATAACATGGATGAAAATCGTTTTGAATCTAAGCCAAATAATGATTCTAATGACTCTGCAGTTTATTCATCAGCTCATTCAATGGCAAATTGTAATTTTCCTGTCCCATCACATCCTTCAAGTAATGAAACGGACTTGAAAAATATTGCAAGAGTCCCTGGAAATTTGAATCCAAACATTCCAGAGGCTTTTCATTCAAGCTCTAATCAAAATTCTGTACCTTTACAAATCAGTTCTGCTTTGGAGCAATCACATTGTAAATCTAGTATACCTCAGAATGACTGTACTTTAAAGCAGAATGAATGTCCTCCACATGCTGAATCAGCTCCAGTGTTTACTGATCAGACAAAAGCTGCAGTTTCAACAAATACAGAACAAGCTTTAGAGTCTAAGTCAAGCAGTAATTGGGTTACTGATGCTTCTGATCCAGAAAAGGCATCGGTTGCTCAAGCTTCATTTTCTGATGCTGCTGGTATTCCTCATTCTTCTATTTCACAAGAAAGGTGTGTTGCTTTTCAACCATCACCTGATAATTCATCTAAGGAAACTTCATCAAAAGAATCTGAAATTTCAACTGTAAATAATGATAAATCATCATATAAAGATCATGAAAGTTACACCTCTAAAGAATTCAAATCAGAGAGCGACATTGAAAAAAATAACCAAGCAATACAGAATCCATCCATATGTACCCTATCATCAGAGTCTCAAGATTGTGATAGTAACATAACTTCCAGTGATTCTAAATCATGTTCAAGTTATGAGGATTCCCATAGTAGTGAGAAAAAAATTGATAGTACTAAAATAGATGACAATTATGAAGATGCACAATCTTTAGGAGTGGAAGATCGGAGTAATTCACAACCAGAAAGCTGTAACCCTAAAACTTCTTCAAATGAAAGCCGATCTTCCTCAAATCCATCTCCTTTGTCTAATGACAAAAATGATATAGATTCACACTCAATAGCTCGAACTCCAGTTAAAGTTGTTATTCATAGAATACGGAAAAGTGATACTCAAGACACATGGCATGTGCCTGGGAATACAACTAAAATTAATGAAAGTGAAAATTTAACTGAATCAAAGCCAACTACGGGGCCTCAAATTATTATGCTCTCTCAATCTATGTCAGAGAAGAGTTCAAGTGCTTCTAGCTCAGCCATAGACCAGAATGTGGGAAAAACAGATGTAAATTCACCTGTTACTGTTAAGGAAGAGCCCATGGATTCTCCTGAAAAAAGTTCAAACACAGAGAAGCTTAATTCAAATACTGATAAGAAACGAGGAAGGCCAGCAGGTTCAAAGAATAGATTGAAAGCTTCCGTTTCTGCTGGAGGAAAAAATAAGCGGGGTAAGAGAGGCACAAAAAAGAAGAAAGGTGAAAATTCTAAACAAAAGCAATCAGAAAGTACATCTAAAATGAAAAAAATATCAAAAGCTTTCAATGGTCCTTATATCCATATAACTGGTAGCAAAGATAATCCTTCAGCAATATCAGTCGTAAATGTTGCTCAAAAGGAAGATGAAAAATTGAGTAAAACACAGACTAAAAGAAATGTTTCTACTGCTGTAAGTAGAATAAAAAATAAAACTGTTGGTCACCTTAGTACACTATCACCTACATATGATGCATATAATAGAGATAAAACTTGGGTATGCATTTTCTGTCAGAAAGGTAGTCACCATGGTGGT
This sequence comes from Maratus speciosus, assembly GCA_963932465.1. Taxonomy (NCBI): domain Eukaryota; kingdom Metazoa; phylum Arthropoda; class Arachnida; order Araneae; family Salticidae; genus Maratus; species Maratus speciosus. Next base: position 464,850,851 of record OZ010791.1, read on the forward strand.
CTTGGTGATTTATATGGACCTTATTATATAAAAAACAATTTAGATGATAAACATTCTCCTAGTACATCAGGCACATGTGCATCTCGTAATAAAAGGAAAAGGTCAGAAACCGAAGACTCAAAGACTCCCAAAAAAGCAAAACAAGTAATTTTGTCTTTGTTTCACTTTCTTGTTATGCCATTTACCTATAAGGTTAAAAATATAATTTTGATAAATAATTTTCCCAAAGTTAAATTATGAAACTTTCTTGCTTTTATTTATTTTAGTAATTTGGTTATAGTTTAATATTGGCATTTTATAAGAATTATTTGCTTCTAAGCTTGAAATATTTTCGGCTGTTTTTAAAATTTTTGTTTTGTGAGTTGTATAATTTTGATTAAGATATTTAAAAAGAAATCTGGTATAAACCTTAATTTTTTTTTCACAAATGTTTTCATAATTATTAGTTAAAAGTTTGACACTAAACTAAAATAAATGTGAATTCTTTGTACACCTGATTGAAACATTGGAACTTATAGGTCTGCAGATTGAACTTGGCAATTTTTCCCCAAAACACCCCAAAATACCATTTTTGTAAATGATCGACAATCTGAAACTTGGAGATAAACAAACCAACATGGCAGTTACTTTCAAAACTAAAGTGTGATTTTATCGACATAAAAAAAAATTAAAGCAATAATTAAAAATTACAAAAATAAGCTTTGATTTTAATAAATTTAGCATCTAAATATAGAAAATCGGGTCATATAATTAAGTTAATAATGGCAGTTTTACTTTTGATAGTTGAAAAAATAGCCATTTTTGTCACAAATCTGAGCTGCCACAGAAAACTGTTCATTACCAACTATTTTGCCTTTTTTTCACCAAGTTCAATCTGTGAACCTCTAACACACCTGTTCCGAAACATTTTTCAGAAATGTGACTACAATTCAAAATTTGCTCAAAATTTCTTACGTTAATATATAACATTTTGTTGCCAAAAAAAAAAAAAAAGGCTCTTGTGTCATTGTGTGTTTAATGACCCAAAGTAACTTTATGTAGATTAAGATCAGGATGAACTTGATCTTTCAGAAACACACCAGAAAGAGGGATAAAAAGTAAAAGCACCTAAATGTTAGGTTAGATGTAGGCACTGATAATAATTGTAAACAAGTGAAGAAACACAGCTGTGTGACGTATGTTATTGCTGAATATAGAATTTCATTCCCTTTCCATGTAATCTTTTTTTGTTTTTTCTTCTTTATTTGACAATCACATTTTCCCTTTTATTTTTCCTTAATAGATGTAACATCCTTTTACTTTTTCATATTAATGTATGTAAAGTACTTTTCGTAAAGAATTTACGTAAAGGTGAACATAAGATTTTTTAAATTTTTAATGAAAATAATAATAATTTAATATTTCATTTTGCTGTTTGGGGGCCAAGAATAAAGAATTTAGGTAGAAGTGAATATATTTTTTAAATTTTTAATAAAACTAATAATTTTATATTTCATTTTGCTGTTTGGGGGCCAAGAATAAAGAATTTAGATAGAGGTGAACATAAGATTTTTTAAATTAATTTTTAATAATACTAATAATAATGTAATATTTCATTTTGCTGTTTATTTTTAGCTTTGTGACATTCAATGCATATATACACTTATGAGTAATTTTCTTTATTAATACAGTAAAAAGTATTTAAAATGAATTATAACTGTTTTTATGTATTAATTATTTGAAATAATTGTTTGTTTATATTTACTCATTATTAGTTATAATTTATGAATTTTTTTTTTCCAATATAATGTAATTTTTACAGAATTTAACAAATATTGTAAATCTGTTAATATGTATGAATTTGAAATCCTGAAATTTTGTAATATATCTCCAGGCTTTACCTGAATAGTTTTCTAAAATAATTTGATTTTAAGCATTTCTTTATAAATATAAACTTAATTCTAGGAAGAAGAAAAAAGTTTTCTGCTAAAAATAAATTATAAGCACACTATTTCAAGGGGGGGATTAAGAGTACTCAGAGTTTGACTCAAGAAAAATCAGCATTTGCTATTTATACCCTGTGTAGCTAAAGCTTAGAAGACTTATTTGTTTGGGCTTGAATTATGCTTTGATTAGAGAGAGATCTACACAGGACTGGCAGAATAAAGACATTTTTTTTTTAACAGGCCGGGTCAATAGGAAAAATAAATGGGCCAAGCTAATAAAAAAAGGCAAAAAAAATTACGCTGGCCCAATGTAGTAAATTTTTAATGGACTTTAATAAGGAATGATTTCTTGTGCCAAGAATCCTTATAATATTATAAATGAGAATATTATATAATATCATAAATGCGAATGTTTGAATGAAGTCAACATCAAAATGGATGAATTATTAATGTCTTTGTATTTATGCATATAGATAGATTATAGCCCGGAAAAGAACATAGGATAATTTTTATTTATTTTAACAAATAGTTTTATTAATCTTTCAAAATTTCATTATTTTCATAATGAATTCAATTGATATTTTTTCTTTTAACATTTATCTTTTTCGCTGTCAAAAAATAAAAATTCACAATAATAAATTTCCAATTGAAAAATTTTCCCTTGAAGAAGGAAAATGAAATACAGTAGATTTCTGTTACAACGAACTTTACGGGACCGCTAAAATATTTCATTGTAACGATTTTTTCGTTATAACGGAATTACTCCTATTTATCTAATGAACTGCATATACACGTAAATTATGTAAGATAAATTTACTTTTCATTATAGAAGATTTTAATGGAAGACTAGTTAAATTAACATAAAGTTAGTAAAATAAAATGCAATATTAAAAATACAAAATTACGGACTAACCTTTATTTAGTAGTACATTATTGCAGAAAATCTGATTTTAGTTTGCACAAACGAATGTGTAGTTGATAACAAAAACGTGTGCAACGAATGAATGCGAAAAATACCACCTCCTGGAACATTTTTTTGATGCGAAACAAAATCGCGCATTTTGTCCAAGCATGAGAGCTTCCGAAGCGGTAACTTTTGAATCGTCGGTAACATCAGTATCGTCATCACTGCTGTCGTCATTTTGTTGGTTTGATATAGTTTTAATGGACAAAATGATATCTTCATCAGATACTTCAGAGCATGTTTGAATATTGTCATCCACAGATAAGAAATCCTCCAAATCCACCTGATCAGGGACTGATGCTAATTTTTTGGCAGCCTTCCAAATTGTGTTTAATTCAGAGGACTCATCCGAATCTAAAATTTCCGATTCATTTTCTTCGGTCTCAGTTAACCGGGCATGTTTCCAACAGTTAGAAATTGTTTTCTCGCTAATTTCTTGCCACGAACCAGAGATCATTTCAATAGCTTCTTTGAGATTTATTTTTGGCTTATCCCCATTTTCTAAGCCGCAAAGAATTCTTTTTAGCAAAAGAGTTCTGTAGCGAGATTTTACAGCACGGATGATGCCTTGGTCTAGAGCAGTGGTTCCCAACGTGGGGTGTACGCCCCACCGGGGGGCAATCTGACCTTCTAGGGGGGACAATTCCAAATTTCTCTCTTACTCATTCACTATAAGTTTCTTTAGTCTTTTTTGGGATAAGTAGTGTTGTAAGCTAAAAATAAATGGAATACAAGTAAAATTTAATAAATCAGTTTTTATTGAATTTTTAAAATGTTCTGTATCGAAATTTTAAAATACATTTAACACCAGAATAATTATGTAAGTAATTTTTGAAAATATTTTGATATATATTTAAAAGTATTAAAACTCACTAATTTTTCTGGTGGTGAATTTAAAAGATTTTCGTAAAGTTTTTCCTTATTTGAGTTTTCTACTTCTATTCGCTAATACAATTATCGGTATTAGGAAAGGGGAAAACAGTGAGAATGTGTTATGCGAAATAATGGCTACTTAATTTGATAAAGATGCGAATATTAAAATACTTGTGTATTGTTATACATATAAAGAAAAGTCAGTGTCCAAAGCTTTTCCGCCAACTCTAAATAAGCTACAATAATGCATTATAAAATGTGTGAATTTATCAGTTTTAACGTTAAATGTAACTGTTTATTTAAGTTACTTGGGAAGATAAAAATGCAGACCGTATAACACTTTCTTTAACATTGAGTTAAATTGGAAAAGTACAACATAACTTGTTTTGGCATGTAGGCAAAGATATATCTCATTGCATTTATAAAATTATGTTAAAAACATATTTGTGGTAGAAGATTCACCTCTTTGATAAGTTAAAAAATATGAAATGAATAGACTTTATTAAGGCTCTATTACACTTCCACCGTGTGAAGAGTTCATTTTTAAAAAAATGAGACATAATTTACATATTAGGGTGGGGGGGGGGGGACATAGTGACTTTACGGATGCTTTGGTGGGGCGTGGCCAATAGAAGGTTGGGAACCACTGGTCTAGAGGCTGTAGAATAGAAGTGCAATTCAGCGGAAAGTACTCAACTCTGATGCAGTCCAATTTGGGGGGACTATTATGAAGCCTGCAGTCAATCAGAAGTATTTTCCGTTTTTTAGCTTTCATTTCTTTGTCAAATTGCACTAGCCAATCATTAAAGATATCTTGTGTCATCCATGCCTTCTTATTGAATTTATAATCTCAAGGCAATGAATGACAGTTCTTGAAGCAACGGGGCTTGCCAGAGTGACCAACAATTAATATTTTTCTCTTCTCGGTTCCTGATTTGTTACAACAAAAGAGTGCTGTAATTCGTTGCTTTGAAGTTTTTCCTCCGATGCATTTGTCGTCTTTAAATGTTAATGTTTTTCTCGGTTCAAGTTGATAAAATATTCCAGCTTCGTCAGCATTGAAAACATCAACGGAGCTGTATGTCTTAATAAGGACAGCTACTTCTCCAGCTCTCCATTCATTTACAGTCTTTCTAGGTACATCACCTGCTTCGCCACAAATTGATTTCATTACAATTCCATAGCGAGTACACGAAAGCGATTGAGCCAACCTACACTGGCTTGGAAATTTTCGATACCAAGTATTGTTCCGAACTCTTGAGCTTTCTGCCTTATCAGAGGACCATTTATAGGTACATTTCGTGAACGAACATCTTCGAATCATTTGAACACGGCTTTGTCGACATCTTGAAATTGGGACTCGCATTCGTTTTCTATGGGAACCAATGCTTGCATTTTGGAATTGTCTCTCAATTTTTTCTTTATCTTTTAGAAATGTAGATAAAGTCGATGGTGTTATTCCATATTTTTTGGCCACATCAGTTTTCCGCAATCCTTTATCAATCTCAGAAATTATGACTTTCTTTTCTTCCAACGAAAATTGTTTTCGTTTCACACAAGCCATTTTATCAATGAACGAAGCAAGAAACGCACTGCAACAGATACTGGCGATAAAGATATCCCAGAATAAGCCCAAACAGTCATTTCACGGTGAAGTTCACCTGCTTTCCGTCACGTGATCATTTTGAAGCGTATGGGCTAATGAAAGTTAAGGAATTACGGAAAGAAGTAGACAAAAGAAAAAATAACAAAGGGGAGAAAATTCTGAAATAGCACCTGTCCCCAAAACAATGTTACTTTTTATCTTCAACATTTTATTCGAAGTATATTTCATTTCTGTTAAGTAATTGAAAGAAAAAGAGCTCTATGAAAATTTTTCGTTGTAACGGAATTCCTAAAAAGTGCACTTCGTTAAATCGGAATTTTTAATACATTGGGGTTAATGCAATTTGAAATGGGGATTTGTCAAATTTCGTAGTAACGAGATTTTTCGTTGTAATGGAATTCGTTGTAACGGAAATCTACTGTATAAAAAAAAATTAAGAATAGATGCTTTCAGTATGAAGTTTTACTTGGAAATTGACTCCAAACAACCCCTTGCTACATTGTATTTTCTATTTCACCTGTATGTTATAGTTATATTTTATAGCTATATCTCACAGCTGAGTTTTTTAATACTTTATAAGCAAAGCAGTGGTAACATTTTGTATGACTTATATTGAATAAGAAATGAAACATAGCAACTGTTTGTTTAGAGTCTATTTCCAAGCAAAACGTCATGATTGACATCACGACTTAAAGTGTCTTAAAAAAAAGTGAATATATCATCATATGGAAATAAAATGGAAATTTTCAAGTATTTCTTAATGATACAAGATGCATAAATGTGAGTAAGTATAAGTATGGAAAGCAGGCGAATATGACACATATATGTAAAATAAAATGGATATGCTTTTTGATCTTGAAAGAAAATGCTTTTAGGTTATGACATTAATTCGTATTATTTAAAGATGATTATATTTGTCATATATATCATATTATATATATCAATATTTGTCAGTATATAATGTAAAGATTTAATTTTTAATTTAAAATGGGAAAAAAAGCTTTAAAAGAAAAAGTTTGGAAAGAAATTGGATAGTAAATGTCAATATACCATGAAATTATCAATGTCGAAAATGACATCATGATTATTAGCCAGACCTGCCAACTGCTACAAAAAATCGTAGTTGCTATGATTTAGACCTATAAACTACGATGCTACGAAAATCAGTCTTAAACTACGATTTTTTGCAAAAAAATACAAATGCATTTTTTTTCTAGTTTCGATTTTAGTACAGGTTTTTAGTTTAGTCGATTTAGTACAGGAATTCCCTTCCTTACAAACCATTGCCACGTGCCATTTTAAGAATCTCTGGAGGGGGGGGGGGTGTTCTTTGAGGGGCAAGGTTTGAAATAGTGTGCAAAATCGCAAGTGTTTTTCGCACAGAAAAGGAAAGTCCTGCATAATGAAAAATGTGCAGTATTTCCCCCTGTAAATTCCTCCACAGACCTATGATTCTTCTGCAAGTATATTTTGAAATTTTTTGGAAGTTCACAAATTTTTTTTTCTTGCAGAATAAAAAATTTCCCCAATTGGGAAAAAATTGTGAATATCCTGAAATGATCGCGGGAAAAAAAATCGCGAATTTCATCAAAATTTACTGCACTGGGATAAGAAATTGGAACCAGGCTCCTTTTACAAATGTCAAAAAAGGCTGTGAAACGAGAAGAAATTCTAAAAATCCTATAAAAATTTTCTGAGAAAAAAAATTACTATATTGAGTTGAAAGACTGAAACCTTATTCCTTTTACGAATATCAAAAGATGGCTGTGAAACACGAAAAACAACCAACCTACCTCCAGATTAATTTTAATTTTGTGTGCTATGATTTCTCATTTTCAAAGGTTGGCAGGTCTGGATTAGCATCAAAACCCAGAATAAAAATTTCTTCTCAACAATTAATTTTACATTGAAAGATTTTCACGTCAAAAAAGAAAAAGAAATAAAAAATTAAGAATAAAATAAAAGATGAATATATTGTCATATTTAAAAAACAACAACAACAAAAAAGCAAGTATTTCTTAATAATATAAGTTGCATGAATTTGAGTTAAGTACAGAAAGCAGTGAATAAGATGTCATGGAAAATAAAATGGATATGCCTTGATGTTAAAGGAAAATGGTCTTAGATTATAGTATTAAATCTCATTATTTAACACTTTCGCTGCGACCAAAATTCTTAAATCTCGTCTCCAAGTGCAACCCACTTTATTTTTTCTTATTGAAACATCACCACGCGCTGGCGTGTAATTGGCTCTTTAGCATTGATGCCATGGGATTAGCAACGAAAGTGTTAAAGAACATTTTTAACAATTCTTGATGGTTTACTGTCTGCACATGGCTAATCTAAAGATTTAATTTTTTAATTTAAAATTGAAAAAATGTTAAAGTTTGAAAAGAAAATGGATTTAAATGTCAATAATATGCATCTTAAAAAATAATCTATGTCTGAAGTGACGTCATAATTAGCAGGAAAAAGTTATTTTCATTCTTAAAAATCTAAAAATATAATTTGATTGCCTGAAAAAAAAGTTTTTGACGAGTGTTAATTCTTAAAGCTGTTCATTTCAGAAACAATGAATAAAAATTACTTTATTTTTTAAAAGAAAGTTGCAGTTTCATTTAAAAAAACTAAAAATGAACATCAATATTGAAATTTGGCTCAGAAGCTGGTAGTATATTGGAGCGTGATATACACAATAAAAAGTATAGATCTTGTATGCCCTGATTGGAGACAAATTTGTAAATCGTAGTTTGGCAACCAGATTTTAATTTCACATATCATCTACCTTTAAAAAAGTAAAAATATGTTGTCATTTTTAAAAAGATCTTTTTTTAATGCTTTTTAAAAATAGATTTCAGAGAAAGAATCTCAGTTGTATGTTAAGAAAAATCTGAATTTTTTTCTAGTAATGGAGTCCCAGGCCTGGATATTTTGGCTCGTATAGATCTCTAGCACTGATCTCAGTAGCATATTCAATGCTTAGAGATGTTTTACTTTTAAAAAAACAAATAACACTCATAGTGAGGTTAAATATAAACATATGAATAAAATTTAACATTTTGCTGTTGCATATATATATATATAGTACCTTTGAAGCTGGTTTAGCAAGAATTCTAAAGTTTTAAAATATTTATTTTCTCATTAAATTCACAAATTGTTCAAGATATTCTTGCATATCCCTGCATCTTCTCAGAAAATTGCTCTGTATATGATTAATAATTTTAAAAAAAAGTGTGTTTTATTATAAAAACTAAACTGTCAAATAATTTCTTGTTTCTTGGCATATTTTTATGTTATCTTAAAATATAATCCTTTCCGTGAAATGAGTATATAATTATAATTATACCATTTTATATGTAGCTCTTCCTTGTACAACATTATAAAAAATGGCAAAGAGTACTATTAAATTCAGACATAGATATTAGAAAGCATTAATTCACAATAAAGACATAATTTATTCATTAAAAATTTAATAACATTTTGCATTAATTTGTTGTTATGCGATATAATCCTATGAAGATGTTATAATGGAGAACCTTTTCAATAGTAATAATCCATTGCATTGTCACAATAATCAAGGCACGCAGAAGAGACTGACCACTCCAGAGCAATATTTTAAGATGTTTATTGCAGGAACAGAAAACAGGGTGAATTCGCAATGAGTGACCCTGGAACAATGTACACTTAGAATTAAATTTTTTTCTTGGTCCGTCCCGAACAGTAATCAAAATCCAATTGAATATATAAATCGGTGTAGATGTTGCAGTATCCTTGGCATGGTTTCGGCAGTACATTTCGTATATTTTTAGATTTGGCAATGTCATTATGCAGAGAGAGATCAATGGAATCCAACGACCATTACCGTCGAACTTTGGGCCACTTTTTCCTGGTTCCACTCACATTTCCATTATTAAAAAATATTATGTGATTTTTCAATGTCGAAATGGAGTTGTAAACAATTAACATGAAACAATGAAGCAAACTGTATGGTTTTAAAGAGAATTTTTTTTATTTTTTAACTATTTTTAAAGTTTTGGAACAAAGTAGCCCCTGCTAGGGGCTTCTTTGGTCCATTCACTTAGTTTCTTATAAAATGGATACATTGCATATGTAAATGAACATTTTTATGGAAAACCCTTGCAGTAGCATTTGCTAATAAATTAACACTGCTAACCCGATAAACAAATGTTTTTTAAACATTTAAACATAATTAACCAATTGTTAATATTAAAGAAACGAGAAACAGTTTTCGTCATGTTATCCTCAGCAGCTGGAACAAAAACAATGTAACAAGAACAAAAGAACTTCTTAAAACACCATCAAAAACTTTTAATTGCACTAGGTCTTTTGAAAGATCCAAGTCTTTCTTTGTCAGGCGCAAAGAAGACGTGCTTCTACTATGAAAGCAGCAGCAAGACTCAAATGCTTTCATAGTGGAAGCACATCTTTTTGTTTAAGAAGTTCTTTTGTTTTTATTCATTCACACCAGTTTCAACTTAATTTCTTTCAATTAATGTAACATTTTGCAACAGTAACGTTTAAAAAAAAATTACTTAAAACATGTTTTAAGAGATTTGGTTGTATAAAAGGCATTTCTTAGTAATTGGGGCTATTTTCAGATCAAAACAGGCCTGGTGTAAAGTAGCCCCGAAATACTAGTTTTCATGCTAGCTTTATGAAAACGTAAACATTTTCTGCCAAAATAAAAAGTTAAAGGAAAAATTACGATCACACATGGGTTACAGATTACTAAAGGTAATATTTTGACACTTACTTTATTTGCAGCTCTTATCAAGATTGTTTCACAATAGAAAGTTTGGAGAGTTAAAATCTACACACAAAAACAGTTGTTTACAAACACATTCAGTGTTGTGATTTAAAAAAAAATTAAATTACCCCCAAACTATTTAAATACCCTATAGTAGTGTATAAATTATTTTTCAAGGGCAAAAACTCCAAATTATCTTGTATTGTTTGTTCAAAACAAAGAATAAAATCTTTTTCTATGGTCTGGACCAAAGTAAACCCCTCAAGGACCAAAGTAGCTCCGATCGACAGTACATGGAAGCCTATGGGGACATTTTAAATTGATGGCGGTAAACTGGGAAAGGTTTACCATCGCCAAATTGTCATCCAATAACCTCAAAACACAGAGGCAGAAATCTACAAAAATGTTTATATGAGAACATGAAATAGACATATCTGCCCCATTAAATTTAGCAGATGAATAGAATGGAAAATTATTACGTGACAGTAATTATCTCATAAATCTTGTTATATTAAAGAACGTTTACATGCCTCTGTTAACTAAATAATTTCATAACAAAAATGATTTCAATCTACTTAATTTTTATTACTTACAGTGGCGGTCAAAAGTTTCCGGCCAGCATAAAATTTTTGGTTAATTTGTAAGTATAAGTATACCCATATGAAGAGGAATCTCAAAGTGATACTTATACACTTTATTGACATAACAGTTAAGAACTTATTTATGGAATAAAAAATAAATATTAATAAATTTAATTGACAAAATTAATTGCAAAAGAAAACGTATGTTCTCAAAAGTTTCCGGCCACCTTGCCAAGTTTGGAAAAAAATGGTGTTTATAACAGAAAATAACAGTGATTAACAACATTTACAATTAGTATCTTGTAATCGTACATTTAGCAATAAGTACTGCGGCGCAACAACGAGGCATCGATTTAATGAACGGTTGTAGATCATCAATGTTAAGCTTTTTCCACGGTTCTTACAATTTTGTGAAAATGCTGCAGAATTGGAATACAGTAGACTCCCTCAAATCGACACAGCTTGGGACCAGAGGTTGTGCGGATTTTAGAATTTTGCGGATTTCTGGTCATTGATTTGTTTACATTTTTGAAACATTAATTTGATTGGTAGCTAAGCAAGGGAAATTATAATGAATGCTTACAATAAAGTGAAACATTAACATAAGTAAAATATTAAAATAATTATGTAAAATAAAAATTTTGAAAAATATTAAATTATTGCCGATGAAATCGATTAAATTCGATTCCAAACATCCTATGCTGCCATCTAGTGGTAAAGCAATCATAAGATCGATATGTCATCATATAGATATGCTAATTTATAACAAAATCAAAAGTAATGTAAATTTATTTAGTAATAAATCAACTGTAATAACCAAAAGAGAAAGATTAACAAAAAATTTAGTAAATAAAACATTGCGGTAGTCGCTGATTTCGGTGTCATCTTGAATTTTGTTCCTGTAACTTAACTGTAAATTTCATTGTTTACATCTGAATAAATACGCGGATTTTAGGCGTTCGCGGATTTAAGGGAGTCTACTGTATTTATAATTCCACATACTTTTTCAAGTTAGTTTCAAAGATTTTATATTGGATTCAGATCAGGTGATTGGACTGTCCATTTCAAAAGCGGAATTTTTTGTGTGTGAAAACCACTGCTTGACGAGCTTGCATGTAATGTTTTCATCGTTATGATGATGAAAAAAATAGTTGCAACCACAATTTTTCCTCCAATAAGTTAGCAAATGATCTTGCAAGATATCCTTATGCATTGCACTATTCATCTTGCCGCGGATTTCAAATAACGGACAGGCACATTTTCCAGAAAATGCTCCCCACAGCATAACGTATCCTCCGCCATGCTTCATTGTAGGAATAATGTATTTCGAATCTCATCTTTTGTTTTTAGGTTGTTGGTTGTAGTGTCTGTTATCAATTCCAGAAAGATTGAACATCGATTGATCGGGAAAATAGTACTTTTTTCCAGTTTTCACTTGACCAGTCTTTGTATTCCTTGACAAATGCCAGTTGAACCCTCTGATTCTTTTTACTTATGAAAGGTTTTTTAACACAGACTGCTCCATAAAGTCCTACGTCATGTAAATGTCTTGACACAGACTTATTTCAGCAACATTTTAACACCGTAAGTCTCGGGGGAATTGCAGTGGCATTTTTATGCGGGTCATGAACTGCTTTTCTCCTGATAATTCTGTCTACAAAAATAGTCGTTTTTTGGGGTCCCCCCGGACCGTGGCAAGTTCCGAAGGCCATGACCATCTTTATATATTTTTAAATATCTTTCACAGCAAATTTTCCGATCCACAACTTTGCCGCAATATCACGAGAGGATTGTCCTTTTAGCGACAAACAAATCACTCGTTTAGGAACAATAAATTGTTCAACTTTTCATTTTTAATTTCAAATACATTATTCACGTTGATTAATTCACAAACAAGGCCAAAAAAAAAAAAAAAACACTTTACTGATAGCAAAAACTAACTGATGACGAATGGCCGGATACTTTTGCACACATGGATTTCGAATTCCTCCTCTTTGCATCAAGTATCTTCAGTATCCAATCAAAATGATTATATGGTCATAGGTAATTTGCTTATTCCTAACTTTTGGAACAATTGTGCTTCTTCACTGAAATGTTCTGTCAAACAAATCAAAGAAACTAACTGGCCGGGAATTTTTGACCGCCACTGTACATCTGCACGATTGTTGAACATTATTAGAGTGCAAATTGAAAATGAATTGCTTTTCTTTATTTATTTACATTAAAAATAGATCTGCAGAGAAATCTAATGAACGAGTAAACATTAAATGAAAGCGTTATCATAAATAAATTTAGGAACAGGGCGCAATGAATTTATAACTAGAATTTAAAAAATTAAATGCAATTTTTTATAAAAATGACAAGGGTTTGGAAATAAAAGGAATATATATGATGGAAACTTCATTATAAATCCATATTAAAAATGTCTGGCTATATTCATTGGGCTGCTTTATGAATTTTTACCATATTCATAAAAATGTTTATTATAGAAACATTTGTGTTATATATGGACAAAGATAACTCAAAATTACCAGTATTTATATTTTTCTGTTGGCTATCATATATTTCTTATAACTTTAATAAGCTTAACTTTTTTTATTTCATAATACAAAACTTGTACAGAAGATTGGAGGTTACTAGTATTGACACTTGTATATTTAATGACACTATAAGTTTTTTTTACTAGAGCAGCAGAATGATTTTCAGAGTAATTAAAATTTGTTGTCTCATACTGGTAATTCTGTTGATTGAAACTCTTATTTTCAAAATCATTTCATTTTCTGCTTTATTTTGTAGAGAAATTTTTACTACAGTAGTTCTTGATTATCCATCACTTGGTTGTGCTGTCAAAACTAAGAGAAAATTATTTTTCAAATTTTAAAAACAGAAAATTGCTAATAAATGATAATTCAATCTCGGTGTATTAAAAATTTTATTAAGTGAAAAAAAAAAAAATAATAATAATAATTTAAACAGATTGAAACTTTGCAAAAAATTTATAGCAATTACCACTTAAATCACTCCTTTCATATTATAATTCCTTTTTGTTACAAAATGGTTTGAAAATCAGCGAAAAGCAGAGATAACACAAATGCATTTATAATACCGAATCTGAAGTTTTGATCTACACTGTATGTGTAACACTTCTTTCTTATGGAGTTTAATTCTGTATATGTAATATTTCACATTATGCATTTTTATATAGTTGAGTGTATACATGCCTTGAAAATATGTTGTTTATTTGTTTAATTAATATTTAATTTATTTTTCCCTAAAGTCATCAGCGCATTCAACGCCTGTGAATCGATCCAAAAATGCTGATGATCCAGAAGCTGAAGGGAATTTAAAAGAAGTCTGGATACATGAAGATTGTGCAGTATGGTGTCAAAATGTCACATTAATTGGGGAGGAAGTTAGAGGGCTCGAAGAAGCTGTAAATGAAGCCAATGAAAATGTAAGTTGATTTTTAATAGAATATTTTAATCCAAATCAAATTTTTATTCAAGAATATGTTTAGGAAATATTTGGGCCCTTTACAAAAATTTTCACCTAAAAACAGGACCTTCATAAAATTGTTTTATAAAAATTTACCTTTTGACAAAACTTCTCAGAAAAGGATTGTCTTGAACATTAACAATATTCGCTACAAGTTTTATAATTACGTACAGGTCAAAATTAGCATTTTTACCCAATGGCCACTGGCCAGTACACTGATTTTTTTCACTGGCCAGTAACAAAGTTATGAACACTTCATACAAAATTGTGGGTTTTTTTTTTTTTTTTTTTTTTTTTTTTTTTTTTTTACCATTCGATAGGATTACACAAAACTGGGGGAAAAAAAAAAACTGCCATACATCTAACAAAAAAATATAACCAAGAAATTACAACAGTCAGAATAAAAGTCAAAACACATATTTGAAGATATTTAGACATACTTAATGCAATGTATAAAAGAGACAAGAAAATTTAAATATATTTTAAGAATTATTTTAATAAAATCTTGACTATTTAATTTTTTACTATTAATTGCAGTGAAATAAAGTTTTACAAAAAATGCTATTTTTGACACTAATGTTTATCATTCATATTAGGTCTTCGTGACCTAACAGTCTGTCTTCCCACCAAAATTTTATTGCTTCAGCAGGGCCATATTCATTTAATTGAACTTTTGATTGTTTAACACTTAGGCAATTATGCAGCATGTCTTTATTTATAGATAAACTTTTGTCCTTTAGAGTGCTTGGAGCAATTGTTATCAAAATCTCAACAATGTTTGTTAGAATTTTGTTTTCTTTGAATTTATTTCTCTAACAAATAGAGTAATGATATGGATGGCCAAAAGTGCAATACCCTCCTCCCTCCAGGAGAGAGAGGTTCATCACCTTTGAACCAATAAGAATTAGTTATCTGCTTTCCAGGAGTGATTCTGAGTTTTAAAAAAATTTCTGAAATTCCCAGGAAATTTTCTGAAAGGTTACAGAAGAGGTGGGAATCCCCTCTTGGCACTAACTATGCATTTTTTCTGCAACACTTTAACGAAATTAGTGTTATTTCCACAATCTTTTGACAAAATCTGCGTTTTTTTCGCAGTCTTTTGATGAAATCTGTGTTTTTTTTTTCACTATCTTCTGACGAAATTGTGTTTTTTGTCATTCTTTGAAGAATTGTGTGGGGTTTTTTTCTCGATTCTCAAACAAAATCAGTGTTTTTTTTTCGCGTCCCCCCCCCCCCCCCCCCAACCCCTCGAGGTTGGGCTCGAAGAAGCTGTAAATGAAGCCAATGAAAATGTAAGTTGATTTTTAATGGAATATTTTAATCCAAATCAAATTTTTAATCAAGAATATGTTTAGGAAAAATTTGGGGCCTTTACAAAAATTTTTATCTAAAAACAGGATTCTTCATAAAATTGTTTTATAAAAATTTACCTTTTGACAAAACTTTTCAGAAAAGGATTGTTTTGAACATTAACAATATTCGCTGCAAGTTTTATAATTATGTACAGGTCAAAATTAGCATTTTTACCCACTGGCCACCAGAGTTGGGCAGTATCGAAAATACATGTATTTGAAATACATTTTCAAAATACATTTGTATCTTGTATTTTGTATTTTAAACCGATAAGATCAAAGTATTTTTGTAATGTATTTTCTGATGGTTTTACAATGTATTTTGTATTTTGAAAATACTCAAAATACATTTTCTCCAAATTTCAAACTGCCATGTTTAAACCGCACAGAGAAAAGCTGCGATTCATTAAAAGGAAATACACGACTATCTGTTTTGATTAGTTTTCAAATTCTGTTCTGGAAGTTAATATAAACACACTTTTCAACTATTGCTGAGACAAGGATGTTGATGAATATGATATTTTGATACAGCAAACGTATTATTTCTGGTTCGTTACAAAAATAACTTTTACATATTAATGTTGCTGTGGGAATTACAAGAAAATAAACATGTAATTGTGATAGACCGGAAGGATCTTTCAAAGTTGCGCAGGTGCAGCGCTCTATTACTGACAGTTGCCCATTGACCACACATATAAGAAGCTCAATTTTTTTTTTCTGGTCAAGTAGTTTTATTTAAAAATATCAAAAAAGGATTTCTTAAAAATTCGCATGTTTCATTCATTAATATAAATTTTGTTAGACAGTAACCGAAAGAAAATTGCTACAATGAACTTTCAAAGGAATGATTTGACTATGAAAAAATGAAATTTATGACTTTGCAAATTTTGCATTCGAATTATTCCTACTTTTTATAAATATTTTATAAGTGCTTTCTATTTATGAATGTAAAAGCTTTCATATTTTTTCTTCTCTACATTAAAAGTTTCAAGACTTTCATAGTAAGTGCAAATGATTTCTTATTTCTTTGCGCTTATATATGGTTTGATATTTTATCTGAGTGTTTTAATTTTAAAACTACTTTATACGAAGAATTCGTACTTTTGTTAATAATAATAATTCAACTTGTGTTAAAAATTATCTAATTTTTTCATTTATATTTTTGCATTCAGTAATACATATTTTAAATTTCGTATGCATTATTTCTAAAATACACCATAATAGAAAAGTTGTGCCCCGAATATTTTATTAGTGGAAGATCTAAAGAATCTTGCATAGTTGGGAGCTCTTATTAAATACAAGCGCTTTATATAAAAAGAAAAAAATACATTTAAACAATTTTATTCGGTGGCATTGTACATATAAGATTATTATAAAATATGCTCTTTTGTAGACATATACTAAGAAAGACTGATTGAAAAAACTGATACAAAATTAATTTGTTTTTACATTCTTCTAATAAATAATAAAAAAGTATTGGAATCGAGGAAATTTTTGACTTTCGTTTTTTGCTTGATTTACACGTTTCGGGATGTCTTGAACGCGATTTAACAATTTTTGGGAAATGTGCGTATGTTTGCTAGTCTGTGGTAGACATAATTTTTGTGGCTTTTCTATCTCAAGAACTAAAGCATGGAGTTTAATAATAATCAAACTTCAGATTAAGATAGACCTAGATATAACTTAGCTGTGGGTTTATATCGCCCAACAGGTGGCACTGCTATGCTTAATTATTTTATTTCATGATAGATATATTGTAAGAATCAGTATACAGAATTTCATTTAACTGCATATAGGCCTGAACAGAAATACTTGCCGATTATCTTTAATGTATATTGCTCAACAGGTGGTTCCGTTATGCTGGGTTTTTCATGATTTCCGCGATAACTATATCGAAAAACTAATGGACAAAATTTAATCCAATTTCATATTATTTTAGATCTTCAAATAAATTAATGCTGACAAAATTTTGGGGTGCACCACTCAAGAGGTGGCGTTATGCTGTGTTTTTATGATTACTGTAACCTATACGTACAATTATTGTTTATTTTGTTTGTTTGTTTTTTTATCTTCCATGGCAAAATGATCATATTTGTAAATCAAATTTAAATGAAATAAGTACCACGTACATTAAAGGTACCATTTTTAAATAAATTTTCTGGTTCGCAGAGCTGATTTTTAAAAAATCTGAAGTTGGCATTGGCAGGTGTGCCGTGAGAGTTATATTTCAAGAACTAGAACACGAAATTTCATCAAACTTCATCAAATTCAGTTAGTATGGATGACATTTTGGTGTATATCGTCCTACAGATGATTTTTTTTCTGTGCTGTGTTTTTTAGGATTTTCGAGATTTTTATATATCTGCACCTAAGAACTGCACGAAACTTTTTATGTTTTTTCTGAAAATCAATACTGTCTCAATTGTGGCTTAGAACACTCAGTAGCGGGCGGTGCTATCATATGCCTCGTGAAAGAGGTTCCTTATCGTATCCACAATCTCAGGTCTGCACGGGTCGGAATTTCTAGGACTGGGTCCGGCCCGACCCACACAAAAACAGCCTTGACCCGGCCCGATGAAAAAATTAAAAGTTCGGCCCGAGCCCGGCCGTTTATATTTTCACAGTTCACGGCACGGCCCGTACAAAAATCAGTGAAAACAGGCTTGGTCCGTGGAAAAATAAATTAAATGAGGCCTGACTCAATTGTTACAAAAAAATCAGATTTTCCTAAACATACAATTAAGGTTTTTTTAAAGAATACTGCATACACATTTATGGGATAATTTTACAGTATATTTTAAAATTACTATGTGTTCGCAAGAGAGAAAATACATAATAGCAACATTTTGATTGCACCCGTCGGCCTAACCGTTTCGGAGTTTTCGTGGTTTTCTTCGAAACCGTGGTTTCCCATGCGTAAATACGGGTTAGGTTCCCTTAGAAAGACCCCCACGAAGGGCACTCCCCCCAGGGCCTATATCCCACGTGTTGATAATCGGCCGTCATAAGCACAAACAATAGCAACATTAATGATCAGAGTTTTAGACGTTTCAACATTCAATTAAAGATTAATTAAAAAATTAATGTAGTTTAGAATAACAGAAAAAAAGGAGGGTTAAAAACAGGATCATTTTTGAAGCTGTATAATAAAAAGCAGATTTGTGAAACTATTTTTCTACTATTTAATAAGGCTTTTCTCAAATCCAAAAGAGCTTTCTGATACATTTCTGAATTTCTTTCTTTTCGGAAACGCATAAGATTGGCAGCTGTTTTTATTCAGAAACAATGTAATCAAATAACGTTATCATTTTTTGATAAAGGCAATATATCTTTGAGAAAATATTGTCAAAGTTAAAACTTTGAATCGGATTTCCGGAAGCAATAGCACGGGAAAGGAGAAAAACCTGCAGTCACGTGACAAGAATCTCTTATATCTTGATAAGTAATTTATTTATTAAAAAAAAGGGAAAACGCTATTCGATTCCAAATCACTTCAATAGTCAGGCCTGTCAATTTTAAGCCTTTACAGTAAAAAATTAGTTAGAAAATGTGTCAGGAAATTTCTCATTGTTGAGCAGTGAATTTTAGAACCATCTTGAGGACCTTTCCAAAGATTCCGTTGAGAGAAGTTCATTAGCCCAAGCCCGGGCCCGTGCAGACCTCTACCACAATCAATTCTTGCAGTTATTTCTGCTGAGTAACTACCTTTAAAGTGTAGTTTATTCATTATTAGTTATTCTTGCAACTTTCATACACTTTTAAGCACATTGTCTGCCAATCTTTCAGTTTTCTTCTTGAGTTCTTCGTTGAGTTTTAATTAATTTTGCTTCTTTATTTGAAAATTTATAATTTTAAAAATTTAATCTGTTTTGCAAACCAGCTTTGCATTTGACTAGTACAATTTAATACACAATCTTTTTTTTCTTTTTTTTTTAAATGTATTTTGTATTTTAAATGTATTTTCAAAATACATGTATTTTGTATTTTGATTTTTTGAAATTTGGAAATATTTTGTATTTTGTATTTTAAGTTGAAAAAACAATGTATTTTGTATTTTGTATCGAAAATGGATTTTCGATGTATTTTGCCCAACTCTGCTGGCCTCTACACTGATTTTTTTCACTGCCCAGTAACAAAGTTATGAACACTTAATACAAAATTGTGGGTTTTTTTTTAACTATCAACATAGTAATTTACTAATATCTATTATTTACCATTCGATAGGATTACACACAACTGGGGGGGGGGGGGGGGAGAGAGAAAAAAACAAAACAAAAAAATAACCGTGACCAGCGATGTCTGCATAGACTTATCAGTGTGAAGAGACAAGCAACACTGTGGGAAATAACCGCAGGACCGAATGTGGGACGTCTAACAGGCATGCCCGTCAGGACAGTCTGACGAAATTTGGCTTTAATGGGCTATGGCAGCAAAAGACCGACTCGGGTGCCATTACTAACAGTGCAACATCGCCCATAGCCGCGCTCCTGGGCTCGTGACCATATCAGTTGGACCATAGACAACTGGGAAAAAAGTGGCTTGGTCAGATGAGTCACGATTTCAATTGGTAAGAGCTGATGGGAGGGTACAAGTGTGGCACAGACCCCATGAAAGTATGGACCTAAGTTGTCAACAAAGTGCTGTGCAAGCTGGTGGTGGCTCCATAATGGTGTGGGCTGTGTTTATGTGGAATGGACTGGGTCTGCCCGTCAAACTGAACTGATCGTTAACTGGAAATGATTCCGTTCAGCTATTGGGAGACTATTTGCAACCATTCATGGACTTAATGTACCCAAACAACAATGGAATTTTCCAGAATGACAGTGCGCCATGTCACCTGGCCATAACTGTTTTCTATCGGTTTGAAGAACATTCTAGACAACTCCAGTGGGTGATTTGGCCACCGCGATTCCCTAACATGAATCCCATCGAACATTTATGGGACATAATCGAGAGATCAGTTCGTGCACAAAATTCTGCACTGGCAACACTTTCGGAATTATGGATGTCTATGAAGGCTGCATGACTCAATATTTCTCCAGAGGACTTCCGACTTGTGGAGTTCATGCCACGTCATGTTGCTGCACTTCGCCGGGCAAATGGAGGACCAATACGCTATTAGCAGGGTATCCCATGACTTTTGTCACCTCAGTGTATATATATATATGTACAGTAGAAGATCTTTATAACACAATGCTCCATATAACACACAACTTCTCAGGTGTAAACAGTGAATTTTGCAGTTAAGAAGCAACTGCATTCTCACATTATAAAAAATGGCTACACTCTAGAGGACTAAATTTGATACATTAGTTCAACTTTATCTCCTTAATTCAGAGCTTTTTAATGAAATACTTGCTATTATTACAATACAAATTTTTGAAAATGAATAACATAATGAATGATTGGGTCCAGGCATATTTGGACCATGTTTATAAAGTAAATTTAATAATGTGTGGAATGATCTATATTATGCAAAAATGTATAATTTTGATAACTCCTGGTGACAAGGAATTCAGTATAAAGATACTCTAATGTATTTCGAGACGTTTCAGACATATTTGGCTGTGTTTACAAAGTAAATTTAATGATGTGTGAAATGTGATCCATGTAATGCAAAATTGTGTATAACACACAACCATGTGTTTTGAGGTTTGTGTTATAGTTATAAAGATCTTCTACTGCATATTAATAGTCATACCTGGAACTGAAAAAAAAAAACCTGAAAGATACTTTGAACCCTTTGCTTTGCAGTGTATGCCTTAATTATTCATTTAGTTGAAATTTAATACTAAAAAAAAAAAATATATATATATATTCAAATCTGCTTCTCAGATTTCTGCAATACAACATTAATTTTTATTTTTACACATTTTACAAAGATGTGTTATCTGTATCATTCTTAAAGTTTTAATTGTTCTATTTATTTTTAGATTTATTTTATTTCAACTATGGCATATCACAATTTTTAAAAGTGATTATAGAATTTTTCTTTACTATTTTAAAAACTTTTATATGAGTAAGCCAAACTAAGCCCATATTTGTGGGGTAATTCCTTGTCAATGCTTAATGATGTAATTTTACAATATTTATGCTTGGTATTTTATCTATTATAACTGTGCACCCTAAAAACTAGTGTCTTATAACTTTTTTTTAATCATAAACATAAGGTAGCATCCTTAACTGTAGCGGTAAAGGACGAAAACAGTAAATGCCCTGAGGCTAAGACCCCACTATATACTAAACAATTAAGTAGAAATACTGTCTCATTGCAAATGCCAAAGTGGTGCTTAAAAGTATACATAATGCAATAGAGGAATTATTATGCTGTGTATTATGAAAAAAATCCGTTTTATATTGGGAAAGTCGTAGTGCAAAGTAGAAAAGTTTGTGTAAAATTTCTTGAAAAATGAAATGGAAACTTCTGTTAGCCTAAGTCAGATAGAATCAAAAACTAACATTTAGTGGTATATTTTATGGACCAATAAATTTGCAAGGTGTATTGATTTATATACATATATATGTGTATCTATATATATTCAGATATGTGCGTATATCACTGGTGCCCCGCTAACCGAAAAGTACCCAAAAATTCTTTGGCTAATTAATGTTTTGTAAAATGTACAAGAGTCTTTTGCACATTAAATAAATTTGTATTAGTCTATGTGTTGTTTTTCCCACAACTATGAGATGAACAAAACTTTTAGGAGATTGATTCTATTTATTTTAATACTCAGTTTTTAAAAAAATTAACTTTACTACTTTATTTACATCAAAAAGGATGCTGACCGGTAATTACCCCAGAAGTGACCTAGAATTAGCCTGACTGCGAGGTAATTCCTGGTCACTTAAAAATTATAATTACAGTCACTTCTGACTTATGCGCCTCTCAGTTATACGCGAATTTCATAAGGTCTCGTTACAAGGAATATGAAAATAATGCTATAGATCTCTCACTTATAAGTGGAACTTTGAATTGTCTCTCTCAGTTATACATGGAAATAAAACACAATTCACAAACTATGAATTACGTGTGAAAGTTTTTTTTTAATCTATAAAAAATTTTCTGCAGGTGTCAATGTCAAAAGACCGTTCTGTGAAGCGCCTCAAAGTGGTTGTTACAATTAGACTTTTCACCCTCTCCCCTCAGTTCTAATGGTTTCTTCTTTTCTTTCCTTTTATTTTTATCAAGTTATGCGGGTGTTTCTTTCTGTCTTTGCTTTTACGGTAGCATCTAGATTTTAATTTTTTTTGCAATAAAAATGAGAAAAGGAAAGTTAACAATTTCGTTCAAAATGGAGGTTATGCGAGCAGCAGAAAATGATCCTAAACTGTCAAAAAGTAAGTTTAGCTCAAAAATTCGATTTGCCAGAATAAATGCTCAGAGGGATTTTAAAGAACAAGGACTCAAACAAAAAAAATGAGCAATGAATATTCTACACAAGCGAAGATACGATGAAGAATTCACAAAGGAAAATATGAGATTTTAGAAACCACTTTAATTCAGTGATTCAGAGAAATGAGAGCTTCTAATTTTCCCATTAGTGGTGAGTTATTCAAAGAATAGGCACGCACTTTGTCATCAAAATTGGGTATCGAAAATTTTTCGGCTTCTTGGGAATGGTTAGAAAAACTTAAGAAAAGACACGGTTTACAAATCATTGTCTGAGTGGTGAAAGTGCAGCTGTTCCAGATTCAACTGTTAATGAATGGATTGCAGATCTTCCAAATTTAATTCAAAGCTTTGATGTTAAGAACATTTTTAACTGTGACGAAACAGGTTTATTTTACCGTCTGTTACCAAACAAAACGTTGGATTTTATGGGAGAAACATGTCAAGGTTGCAAAGAAAAGAGTGACTGGGCTTTTATGTTGCAATGCGGATAGATCAGAAAAGTTACCGCCAATAGTGATTGGTAAATCGAAGAAGCCACAGTGTTTTAAAAATGTGAAGAAATTGCTATGTACTTATGTAAGTAGCACAAAAGCCTGCATGACATTGAATTTTTTTTAGACTTTTTGAAAGAATTTGATATGAAGATGGCAAAATAAGAAAGAAACATTCTGCTATTTATGGACCAGTGTCCTGCCCATCCTCAAGTTCTCCCATTGCTGACACATACACAAGTTATTATATATTCCCCTGTAAACCAGCAGACTCTAGCCATTAGATTTCAGTATAATAATGTCAGTTAAAGCACAGTATAGGAGAGAATTGGTGAGAAGAATGTTCATATCACTAGAGCAGAAAAAGGAATTCAAGAAAATTTGGATTCTGGATGCTTTGCATATGTTGGTTTCCTCTTGGAATAACGTAACAGCCACAACAATTTCTAACTGCTTTAGAAAAGCTGGGTTTTTTTCATTCAAATGATGTTGAAATTATTCCATTACAGAGAAATGAAAACAACAGCAATGATT
Organism: Maratus speciosus; assembly: GCA_963932465.1. Lineage (NCBI taxonomy): Eukaryota > Metazoa > Arthropoda > Arachnida > Araneae > Salticidae > Maratus > Maratus speciosus. The sequence continues at coordinate 464,874,836 of OZ010791.1, forward strand.
TTAATCCGCAACAGATACAGTGAAATCTTTGTGCACTACAAGAACGGCGCGGTCTCCTAGACCGCACTTTATATTTTTTAATGTTATAATTGAAATATCTACAATAATATACGATCTATATATTTTTGAGAATGTGTATTTTCAATACAAGTTAAATTTATAACATTTTCAAAAATATAAATGCAGTATAGTGGAATTTAAATCAATATTACAAATTTTTGATCAAAAACCACTTGAAATTACCTATGTATATAATGAATCAAAAATATCCTGTTACACAAACGTATGATGAATGAGTTGATAGCAAAGCATTAAAGGTTGGATGAATTACATAAAAAATGACACAACTACAAATCAGCGTGAAATTGGTGCAATAAAATAAAAGTACTCATGTTTGATGCAATAATGAAATTATTTTCGAAAATTCTTACCACATTCATGACATAATTTTCGGGCACATTCTAAGCGCACAGGTTTTTGACAGAAAATGCATAAATATGCTGTTTTTTCCATAGTAATACAGAGACCATCTATTTTTTAAATTACCAAGCTCTTCTCTGTCAGATTCAGAAACTTCACTCTCAGAGGAATGCAAACTTTCATAACAGAATTGTTCATCACACTCATCATCAGAAAAGTCACTCCTTGCTTCATGTAGAAGTCTCTGAATCGTTTCCGCATAGCACGCATCAGAAGGATGTAAAATATTTCTCGGTCCAAGTTTCAACGCCATTCTCCGACACTGCAAAAATGTGCCACTTTAAAGGTACAGAACGATCTGTGAAGCCTCTCTCACAGAAATAAATTTAATAAAAGAAAACACACGCATGAAAACTTTTAGCCAATAAGGGAGGTTTTTCAAGGTCACAAAAGAGGAAGATACCGGAAGAATCAATTCAATTGATTAAAAGACAAAAGAAAGGTAATAGAACGTAAATCACTAAAGGTTTGTGAGACCTGCAATAACTGTTACGGGTTAACGTAGACATGGAAGAATGGAACAGCATAAGCCAAGATTCTCTTTCTTTTCAAGTTTTTGTCAATGTTGTGAAAACTTAACACAAATGGTAATAAGAGATATTGAAACTGTTTTTAATGACGTGACAGCTGAAAAAGGAGAAAATGATGATAATGATGAAACTGATATTGGAATTGTTCCATCTTATGCTATTGTTTTAGGAGCCCTGGACACTTTCAGATGTTACCTTCAAAATGCTGATGTAGCATCAATACGATGGCACACTTTAATGCATTAGAAAAGGCCGTTATACAAACACGATCTAAGCAAAACAAACGACCATTGATGACTTCTTTAAAGAGGACTAATTAGCATTTTTTCTTTTGTAAGTACTATATCTCTTTCTATGTAAAATTAAATTTTACGTTTATTATATTTTTTTAAACTAAATTTTATAGCGAAAGTGTAAGAATTTTTTTAAAGTACAATGTACTAATATTACAAACTTTTTATTTTATAAAATAATGTCATTAATTTTAATGCTTATATTGCAAAATGCTTTTTTCCCATAATGTGTATAAAGAGTTATTACATCAACATCCTCTCAGTTATGCGTGATTTTAAATCAATTCCTTCAAACACATATAAGTGAGAGGTGACTGTATTTTAGTTATAAGTGCATATATATATAATAAGCATTTTATTATATAGCCATCTATTATATTCCATATCAAATTTGGGAACAATACTAATAGTTTTTATAATAATTGGATTTTGTTGATTTTTGGTCAAGAATTACCCCCAGATGACTCTCTATTGTTTATACTTATAATATTCTGTACTTTCTTATTTTCGCACTGACCACTTTTTGTAAAAAATTATTTCCAAACATTAGGATATATTGACAGAAATTCATATCTGTGACATCACATTTTTAGCCAATAATCATTGTCGAATGCCTTGTCTGCATATCCTATATGCAGAAGATTGTTGCGAAGAGGGCTTTACAAATTTGATCAAATCTGGTAGCCAACAAAAAATCCCAGTCTCCAGTAATAAAATGTCACCTGTGGCCGAGAGGTTCTGCTCTCGAAGCTGGTAGACGGGAGGTGCTGGGTTCGATCCCAATGCCACCCGTCGGCCTAATCATTCAAAGTTTTCGTGGTTTTCTTAGAACCTTGGTTTTCCAATCGTAAATACGTGTTAGGTTCCCTTAGAAAGACCCCCCACAGAGGGCACCCCTGCCCCTTAGGGCCTATATCCCTCATGATGATAATTGACTATCATAAACACAACCAACCAGTAATAAAATATTCTCTCCCATCATTGATTTTCAAAAAAACACCAAAGTTTTTTATGAATTTATTGGAAAAAAATAACAAGCATAGTTCAGAATTATTAGTTATATAGTTTAAAATAATCCATAATTTAGAAAGGTAATATAAACTGTGTTCTAATGAAACATCAAACTTATCTAGTTCGTGAAAAAAAGAAAAGAAAAACTGTAAAGATTGAATTAACCAGCATGTTCAGGAAATCCTGATTGCCAAATGCTTCAAATGTCTGAATATTTAAGTGCTATAAAGTATATATATCTGATGGGGTTTTGAGGGGAAAGGGGGTGGGTGGTATCAATGAAACAGAGATGCAGGAGGAAAATAATCTTTTGCCTACTTTCCTGTCAAAGTCAGTCAAATAATTCTGATTTTATTATTTTAAAATTTGCATTTGATGAACTTATTAAGTTTATTGACTAATATTTTGTAACTTTGCAATATCTATGAGATATCGTATGAGAATTTAATTTGACGTTGTAACTAAGATGAGTAACAGATGCTGTTCTTGATAGAAATTGTAAGAAAGTAATTGTCGTAAATATATAATCAAATAATAAAAATTTAACAAGGGGGCCACCAAACATAGTGTACACAGATTTGAATGATATTAAAGTGAAGGTACCCTTCATTAATAAAAGGAAATATATTAGTAATGACTCCTGTCGTAAAAGTCACAGGGTAAAGCTGTCTGTATCAAAATTATGTGTTTATGGTTTTGTATGCTACTGTTATGCTTACTATAGTTAACTTTTCTGGAGGGATGCAATAAATTTCAATAATAACGGAAGTTCAGGAGGGACAGATTGCTGTTTATTTAGTCAGAAAATGTAACATATCAACAATCGTAAAAGACAGATATATAAAATGTACATAAAAATTAGATAAATCTTATTTTAAGATAGGTGAACACACTACGTCTGATCAAATTAATTGTATGAAAGCTAATACTTTAAATTCAAACAATTTAGTAAAATATACAGTAAAATCACATTAAAAAGCCTGTAAATTTTTCGGACAAACTCATCAGTACAGTAGAAAATGTTCAAGTCCTGAAAGATGAAATAAAAAACAATTTATAGAAGAAACCATGTCAAAACAATTAAAATCAAAGTCATAGCAAAACCGAGTACTCTGAAAGAACATGGTAGCTTCATATAAGAATGAACTAACTAATGTGTAATGGGCCTCAAGGAAAATGCGACTTATATATTGCAATTCCATTTACTTATGGTAGAGTTCACAAAATCTGGGATCTGATCTACATCTAGTTTGTGGACAACAATTTTGGAGTCTAAATTTCCAGGCTTGAATATACATATTTATGTTCCTTCAGTCTAATTTCAAAGGTGTGACCATTTTTACCAATATAACTTGACTCAATCTGTTTGCAGGGCATACAGTAAACAGCGATTTTAGATTGCGAGATGGGATATTGATTTTTAAAACCACGCTGGGTTTTTTTTTTCTGCATATTCCAGTATTTAAAGTTATATTGTTGGTACCTAATATCTTATTATTATAAAATTTGAACATTTAGGGAAATTTACTTTCGTCATTGAATGAGTATGCAGTTTTTTTTTTTTTTTTTTTTTACATTTTAACAGATTTTAAAGTATGTCTTAATTTTGTATACCTGCATATTTGATTTTTTTTTTAAAAATTCATGTCTTTTATTACAGAAATGTCACAAATGTGCATTTCATGGTGCAACTCTTGGCTGCTGGGGAAAAGGATGTAAAGAGATGTATCATTACACTTGTGCCAAAGAGACTGGTAATACATTTTAAATTTTCATTTATATAAGGTAAATCTCCAGTAATCAGCTGGTTAAGTCCAGTAGTTAGTCAACCTCACAACAATGCAACATAAATGACTGATTACTAGCTCCATAAAAACTATCCATGATTCTATGCTGATAGCTTATGAAAGGTTATTTTAGAAAGGTTCTTATATAATACGCTAAGGTGATGATTCTGGCTGTTACTCATCCTCTAGAAAAGCTACTATCATGGCCATGTTAGGCATAAGTATTCAAGAGGCTATAAGTTTGCCAATTATTCAACTCATGGAAATATATGCATAATCTACTTTGTATTACATTTATTCTTCTTTATTTTCTCTAAAACTTTCAAAATCTGTCCAATTATAATGTTTTAAATTCCAAATTCTAAATAACGGATAACCAGCTATTATGAACAACGGATAACCAGATATATAAAAGAACGAAGACTGTTGCCATTTAGAACTACAGTTCCAAATCTAGAAACAAATGAACAACTCTTCTGATTCTGTTGTTAAAATATTTTTTTAAAGCATATTAACCCTTTGTTGCATACTGTCCACTACAGTGGACAAAATTGCCAATATTTTCTTATACAACCTATTTCGTTCACAGTTCCTATATAGCCTGTGCTACTTTTTGACATTCATGCTTGCAGGGAAAAAAATCGAGATTGCGAAACAAGGCTGTTAACTTACTTCTTGAGATAGAATTAATGTGGATGTCCCATCAGAATGCCTGTAACTTGTTCAACATGAACTAAAATGTTTCTAAACCTATAATAATATTATATAAACAGTGATGTCGCTGTACTTGAAAAAACCTGGGTCCCTTTTTTACAAAAGTGGGTCCCCAAAACATAAAATAAATGCATTAATTATTGTTTTAATATTAATTAACTAATGAATTAAAAACAGTATTATTTGCACTGAAATAAGATATATATGTTTTTTAAATATTAAGAGAAATTTTCTTTACTTTTTTAAAAGTTAAAATGGAAGATATAATTTTAATTGTAAAATAATGCTTATTTGAGAGTAGAAGATACCAAGTTCCACTAACATAATGTTCGCTTTCTTTTAAAAAGGGGCAAGACGGGTTTATTGAAAAAGATATTTTTGCAAAAAAGAATACTTACAGTTAAGTAAAGGCGTACTTTTTGTTGAATGAATGGGTGCTTTCATTATACTTCCCATTGAATTATTTGTCAGCATAGGTCTGTGTTGGAATCAGACATTTTCCTTGGAAGGGAAATTTACATCTAAATCATTAATAAATATCAAATCCTAAATGTTCTGAAGGCGGGAGGTATTTCAGTGCAGTAAGAAGGAGGGGAGGGGATTTTTCACTGGTCCACCCCTGAATACATTATCAAAGTACACTGAAATCATGCTGTATTTTTAAGAATCCCATTAAAAAAAATTAAATCCCATTTTATGAATTTTCTACCTATAAGTTTAGTTTGCACATCTCTTTTGGTGCTTTGACTAAATTTACGTTTTTTTTCGCGTTACTTTGACGAAATTCGCGTTTTTCTGCGATCCTTTTGTCGAAATTCACTATTTTTTCGCGAGCCTGTCACAAAAATCATGTTTTTATCATGATACTTTGGCAAAATTCGGCTTTATTCCGCGATTTTTTGACGAAATATGCTATTTTGTCACCGCCCTTTTACAAAAATCGCGATATTTTGATGAAATTTGTGCTTTTTTCCACGATCCTTTGACGAAAATCAGCTTTTTTTACACGATTTTTTGATGACATTCGCTATTTTTTCTCTATCCTTTGACGAAAATCTGCTTTTTATTGCGATATTTTGATGAAATTTGCTCTTTTCGCGATCTTTTGACGAAATTCGCTATTTTTTGACGAAATACGCTAACTTGTCGAGGCTCTTTTACGAAAATCGCGTTTTTCCGCGATATTTTGATGAAGTTTGCGCTTATTTCCGCAACATTTTGTTGAAATTTGCACTTATTTCCACGATTTTTTGACGAAATTCGCTTTTTTTGCAATCCTTAGACGAAATACGCTATTTTTTTTGCAACCCCTTTACGAAAATTGCGTTTTTTGTGCGATATTTTGATGAGCCTTGTTTTTTTTTTTCGCGGTCCTTTGACGAAAATCGGCTTTTTTCCGCGATTTTTCGACGAAATTATGTGTCTCATGGGACACGTAAGAGCTATTTTTTGCGTCATTTATGCACTATAGCGCGTCCGCGGCATCCCTGATAAATGATACTTTGTCCATTAATTATTTTTTTTAGATGTCTTGACCTAATAGACAATTAAAAAACAAGTATAAAAATACTTTTTTGTTTATTTTTTGAGAGGATTTACATGATGTCCACTATAGTGGACTCCATGCACAGCATCAACATTATGGCATTTTACTCTGTCAACTGAAGTGAACGTCATGAGTGTGGACAGTGAAAATTTTAAAATATAATTTTGACGTGTTATGTGATTTTAATATTATGCAGGCATATTTTATATAAATTTTTATTTCTTTCACATTTTTAAAAGTTATAATTGCCTTACTTCGTTTTTTGCAATTTATTTGTTTTAAAAAAATCGCATATGTGTTCTGTTTGAAATAGACAATATTGAAAAACAATAAAATAACAATAAACAATTTTAAAATTAATATCTGTGGAACATTTAAAAAAAATATTTTTAAAAATAATGAAGGGAACGAATATATATTTTTTTTCCAACTGGATTAAATTATATTCGAGGATGGAGTAGCACAGTTGACGTTTATTCCAACAGAGTGAAAAATGCCCAGACCAGGAATCGAACCTGGATACTTGGCGTGCCGTGCCAATGCCTTACCTGTTTGGCTATCCGGACGATACCTGTCTGACATAATTCACTCTTATTTGTTGGACTTGGCTGCGAACTGCAGCGCTAGTTTCATTCATCCGAGCTATAACTATAGCATTTATATGATAAAAGTGTGTATTTATATATAGATATATGTGTATATAAATATTTCAAACACTCTCACACTAGAGTCGACTACTACGGGATTGCACACCCCGTCTGGAATCGTTGTCCTGTCCCTGATAATATAAAATATATAATGGGAGATGTGTCCCTTCATTTCTTCGATTGTATACAGGAGTTTCCGTGTTAAAACTCCATCCTCGAATATTTTTAAAAATTTTGAATGAAAACTTATTTGAATTAAAGAAGTTTCGTTTTAAAAATTTTGAATGAAAACTTATTTGAATTAAAGAAGTTTCGTTTTAAAAATTTTGAATGAAAACTTATTTGAATTAAAGAAGTTTCGTTTTAAAAATTTTGAATGAAAACTTATCTGAATTAAAGAAATTTCGTTGTATACAGAAGTTTGTTTCCAAACTGCAACATACAATTGGGAAAAGTTAAACTGGCTCTAGCAAGTGGACTCATTCAGTAAGTGACGCGATATTCTGGTGAGCCGCATTTCATTCTAGACTCTGGAAAATGTGATGTGCTGGAAGACAAACAACTAAGACAATTGACAATAAGAGCAAATTCTGTACACAAGAACACCAGATATGACAAGGTGGAACACTTTCCCCTTAAACATTCCAACGTGCACAGCGATGCAAGATGGAACTATGTAAAAGGAAGTCGCCATATTCATGTGTAAAATGTAAAATTTACCTTTACATCCATGCAAAAACTGATTGATTTTACAAATTTCACCATCAATGAATGTTTTCTCAATTTTAACTACAATTATTTTTAAAACATGATAATATTCTAGAAGAAAACTATCACAAATCTTATTTTCCTAACAGCACTACAGTTCAATTCTGTGTTCATAGTGTCCACTACAGTGGACAAGCTATAACTCAAATAATAAAAAAATATTACACACAAAATAATTTTTCTCTCATTCAGCATGATCCTTTTAGTAGAAAAATACTAAATTTAACATTGGGTATTTGCCAGTTTTAGAATATGCAACAAAGGGTTAAAGCCTTTAAGCATTTTGAAATGTGTTTTTAACTTTTTCATATTGATGCATGATTTTGTGAAAAATGTAGTTAATTGTCTGGAAGTTCAAGCTGTATTTGCTACACTAGCATCCTCAGCCTGAGCTTTACCGAAAATTCTGTGTATTGTTATAAACATACCAGTTGTTTAAAAGTTGTTTACATTTTTGGCCAGTGATGCAGTATAAATACTGTTAGCTGCATTGCATTTTTAATAAAGGAATGTCTAGCTCAGTGCTGTTGACATATGAATGGTTGCTATTTTAGTCGCTTCTCGTCATGTTATCGTATTTCACAGAAAATAAAAACTTTTTTGGCAATATAGTTACAGTACCTTCATTATTGTTAAAGTAACAAAAGAAAATTAAAGTTTGACCTGAGCATACACTTTATTTTTGATTGAATAAGTGAATTGCGATCCTGTTTTGCTGTACAAAAAACTGTTTGTTTTGATGCTTATTATTACTCCTGAAGCTTTTTTCCCCATTTTGTTTAGAAACACCATATTTGCGAAAAAGCAAGAAACTGATTACTTACCAGACAGTGCTCAGTAACTTCCATTTGTACATTATTAATTCATACGAAGGTCGTCATTAATGGTTAATTTTCTTAAGTGATACTTTTAAAACAGCAAATAATATAAAATTCTCTTATATTTAAGGATGATTTTGTCTAATTATTCTGAATGTCTTTATTAATTGACAGTTAAAAGTAGAAGCTGTGTAACATTTAAAAAAAATATGTTAAAGAGCTTTTTTAAGTATTCCATTTGGCCAAGTAGTTTGATATTCAGTAATATGCCTGAATAGGCCGAATACATACCGAATATTTTGTGCATCCCTAAAAATAAGCTTATTAGATATTGACAATATTTGGACACAATAAAATATCTGGCGCTCTTATATCTACCAATTAAAAATACTTGAGTGTGAAGGAAAATTCTATAACTGTATGAGAGCTAAATATTATTTTGATGTATCACACTGTTTTAATTTCTGTTGTTGCATGTATATGCCATTTTATGTTAAATATTAGGTTATGATGAATTCAGTTGAAGCATAATTAAGAGGGTTAACTTTTCTGTTTGATTAATTGCTGAATCTTTTCTTATTTTCTTTTTAAATCCCACCCCTTGTCACATTTTTGGTGGGATGTCATTGTAAAATTACTTGCTAATCAATGTAATTTTTTTTTCTTTAAGTCCTTAATAAGGGAATGCGGGAGAGACGACTTGGTTTCCTCGTCTGAGCAGTCCCTCTTAGGCTATCAAATCAAATCAAATGTTATGTCAGAGGTGGCCTGTTAATTATCAAGCTTCAGTTATTTATTTTTTAAGGAATTTGAATTTTGTTAGCCTATGTATTACTATAACTGTTAGCTTCTAGTCATAAGTAATTTCTATTTTATTTATCAGACATTTCTTTTGTTTTCATTAAATAACAAAATTATATTAATTTATTGTTTATTCACCTCTATTATGTGGGTCATTCTCCAAAACTAGGACGATTTCATCATGAAAAAATCTAAAAAAAAGTTCTTCAAAAATTTGAATTTTTTTTTTCACAACTACTATAGGTATGTTAAATAAATAAATAAATAAATAAATAAATAAAAGTAATATTTGCAGCGATCGTCATGCTGTTTTTGTAAATAAATACATGAAACACTTCAAATGCCATTCGAATCTCACCATTTATAATATAAAATTATTGCATTGATAGTAAATAACTTTATTATGAACACTGCTAAAAAGAAAAAAAAAAAAAACTTCATTTACATTATATAGTCTTGGCAGTAGGTGCGCTCGTAATTATATAAATATGTAGCACCTATAGTCATTGTCTGGTCCATCTGTTTGTCTGATGTCTTCATATAACAGTGCAAAATCTACCTACCTGAATGGTTTGAAATTTAATATATATAATCGTTGCAGAATTTTGTCGTCATTTCAAATTTTATGAAAATTGAATCAAAACTTAAAAAGATATTAATAAAAGTTTTCTTCATTCTATTAAATCCTGTCATACATAATTCAGTGATTTTCCATGATAGGTAATGATTTTAGGTTTCCATTGTAATTATTCTATTAAGTCCTATCATACGTAATTAATTCATTGATATCCTATGGGTAATGATTCTAGCTTGCCATGGTGATTATGTCATATTTAAGATGGAGTCATATTATTTCCATATTATTGAATTTAATATATATAATTGTAATAAATTTTGTATTCATGCATTTTTGCACAAGAGTGCAATAGCTATTTCGTACAACTTGTTATAGTACGAATGTGCCTCATTTGACATACAATTACCGACTTGTTTAATTATTATTTTCAGAAATAATCATGCTTGTTTTATGTAGGGTATAATGTTCTCTTATCTTGTCTTTGTAAAGCATATTGATGTATTTTATTTTGTTTATTGCTATAAGTTTCTTGTAATGATAATTTGCTCATTTTTAAAGGCTGCCAACTAGATATAGAGAAGTTTTCATTGTTGTGCCCAAGACATCAGGTAACATTTATTTTCTTTTTCAGTAAATATATATTAAATTAACGCCTTGTAATAATATGCTAATTTTAATTGCTAAAAGGTGTAAATTATAAAAAAAGGTGTATAAACCTATTTTTACTGTTTTTAAAGTTTTAATTTGCACCTTTTAGCAATTAAAATTAATGTATTCTTTTTCAGTATTACAGTAAAATTGAATTATAAGGAAAATAAAGATTTTTATATGTGCTACGGATGATCTAAATAAACTTATTTATACACATTATATTAAGTACAGACCCAGCAAAATTTTGCTACTCACTCGTGGAATAAAACAATGAAGTTCATCAAACAATGCATAAAAAATTGTAAATTTCATCAATCGGTGGCTAAAAAAATCGCAAATTTTATTAATCATTTGTGAATAAAAAAATTGTGAATTTCGTCAATTAGTCGCTAACAAACATGAAATTTCATCAATTGGTCGCAGAAAAAACATGAAATTTCATCAATTGGTCGCAGAAAAAACATGAAATTTCATCAATCAGTTGTGTGAAAAAACAAAAAAATATTTATATTGCAAATTTCGTTGAGTCGCAGATGAAAAGTTGTGAAAATCGCCAAATGCTCCCAAAATTAAAAATTTATTTTCTGCATAGGAATTATCCTTAATGATTTAGTGCCAACAAAATTTGCAACAATATTTTATAGTGTTCGATTTTATTCCTTCCACAACATGAATATCAGAAATAGTTAAATTAATTTTATTAAATCTAAAACCTAAAAGAAAGACCTTTCAATATATCTTACATATATATTCTTTATTTTGATTTTTATAGAAATTTTTTGTCATTCTACTAACAAAATTCATACCTGGGCTCATTGAATCTGTTGTTGGGTCACTTCAATTGCTCAAAATGATGCAATATAAAATTCTTCTCTAAGCTCATTGTATTTGTTGCTTGGTTACCTTAATTGATAACCAAGTTCTTTAGTTCACAGTATTTTATATGTAAAAAATTATGTTTATTTACTCATGTAAAATTTCCTGCACAATGAATTAACAGCATATTTCAAACTGTTTGGCCGACGTGTGTTTAGAAAGATGCAAGTGTTAAGTTTTTTTAAAAAAAAGTTTTGCTTTTCTTTTATTTTTTTGAGATAGTTATAAAATAGCTTGTTATAAGATTTTTCTTTATAATTTATTTAGTTTATTATAAAGTGGAGTATGTTTATTTTGTATGTTTATTATATGTATGTATATGTTCAATTACATTAGATTTAAGAAATTCTGACTAATTCTATGGGTAATCCAAATGTAGCAAAAATTCTTCTTAATATTCTAATAGTTTATTTACTATCAGTCCTGGGTACTACCTCTACCTCTAACCATTTAGTATAAGAATCGACTACTATTTTTAAAAAAAATTACCTTCAAAAGGACCAGCATAATCTATATGAATCCTTTCCCAAGGTAATTCAAACACATATTTGAAGATATTTAGACATACTTAATGCAATGTATAAAAGAGACAAGAAAATTAAAATATTTTTTAAGAATTATTTTAATAAAATCTTAATTGCAATGAAATAAAGTATTACAAAAAGTGCTATTTTTGACACTGTTTATCATTCACATTACGTTTTTGTGGCCTAACATAGTCTTCCCACCAAAGTTTTATTGCTGCAGCAGGATCATATTCATTTAATTGAATAAATTTTAGATTGTTTAACCCCTATGCGATTATGCAGCATGTCTTTATTTATAGATAATGTTTTGTTCCTTAGAGTGTTTTTCACACTGCTCTACGCTCTCGACCACTTCAGTATTGCTTCGAGCAATTGTTATCAAAATTTTAACAATGTTTGTTGGAATTTTGTTTTCTTTGAATTTATCAGTTTGTAGTTTCTCAAACAAATCAAATAACGATATGTACGACAATTATCCCCCCCCCCCCCCTGCCCCTAAAGGAGAGAAACATTCATGACCTTTGAATCAATAAGAATTAGTTTTCTACTTTCCATGGGTGATTCTGAGTTTTAAAAAAAAAAAAAAATTCCGAAATTCACAACAAATTTTCTGAAAGATTACAGCAGATGGAGGAATCCCCTCCTGGCACTAACTATGTGTATTTTCAACGAATCCTTTGACAAAATTTGATGTTTTTCTGCAATCCTCTGACAAAATTTGATGTTTTTCTGCGATCCTCTGATGAAATTCACATGTTTTCTGCGATCCTCTGATGAAATTCGCTTTTTTCCCACAATCATGTGACAAAATTTTCGTTTTTTTGCAATCTTTTGGCAAAATCTGCATTTCTTTTGACGAAATTAGTGGGTTGTTTTTTTTTTTCCGTCATTCTTTGAAGAAATTTGTGGGGTTTTTTTTCCGTGATCTTTTGACGAAATTTGGATTTTTTCGCGATCTTTTGACGAAGTCTGCATTTTTTTTGCGATCTTTTGGCAAAATAGTTTTTTTTTCACCATTCTTTGAATAAATTTGCGGGGGTTTCGCAATCTTCTGAGATCTTTTGACGAAATTTGCATTTTGTACGTGATCCTTGGGCATAATTTACATTTTTTTCGCTCTCCTTGGACGAAATTCGCGTTTTCCTCCTGCGATTCTTTGACAAAATTGGTGATTTTTTTCAGCAACCATGTCAAAATTAGCGATATTTTTTGTGTCTTAATTCTCAGACTGATGACACCTTTAATTTTTGGAACCAAATGCCTTAAATTTTCAGAACAGGGTCACCTCTGCTATTTTCTTTTCTTATGTTCGGGAGAATCTCCAATCTGGATGCTGTTAATTCCAAACGAATTTCACCACTTTCCTCCTTGGCATCGATACATCTTACAACCATAGCGTTTGTCGAGTGAGGACATTAAAGTTTAATCTCCACATTTTAAGTATTACTCAATGATTGGCGAGTGCAAATTTTGTGCTATAGGTGAAACTTTTCTGCATTTCAGTGAATTTCTGATTTTTTGAAAAAATCTTCTTAATTCCCCCTCTTACAAAATTTCGCTTCTACTTTTTTCCACCCCACACATTAATTACCCAAAGTTTTAATAGTCCAGGCAATAGGGAATTTTACTTAGCAAAATTAATGGTAGTTCTGGAAATCGGCTTACTTTATGTTTTTTGGGTCGCTGAATCCGAATTTGTAACTTCCCACCAAAATTTCCCCCACCAACTCCCCAAATTTTGGTAAAAAGCCCCAAAAAACAGTTTTTATTAAAAAAATCAAATTTTTTATTGGTTTAGGGGAAAAGTAGAAGGGGAAGAGATCTGCCTTGGAACATGCGTGCGGTGCTGCATGGACTAAGTTGCGCAATTCCACTTAACCACTCACACGTTTACATTCGCCCTCCCATCTCCCCTCCGAACTTTCCTTATAAGGTTTACTTTAAGTTTTTTGGGTCGCTGAATCTGAATTTTTAACTTATCCCCAAAATTCCCCCCCCCCCCCCCCAAAAAAAAAAAAAATAAAATAATTGTTATTAACTTAAATTTCTTATTGTTTTAGGGGAAAAGCATTATGCAATTCACAAACTAGACAAAATTTGCAACAAATAGGATATATGACATGACCTAGGATAAACGGGGAGAGAGGCAGCTGCTTCCCCGCGTGCTTTTCTCAAAAACCAAATTTTTTAAAAAAAATCAATTTTTGGGGGGGTTGATGGGTGAAATTTTGGTGGGAAGTTACAAATTCAGATTCAGCTACCCAAAAAACATAAAGTGAGTTGAAATCAAGAACTAGTATTAATTTTTCCAGGTAAAATCCCCTATTGCCTGGACTTCATAACTTAGTGCACATAACGCCACAGTGCATGCTCAGAGGCAGCCCTCCCCCTCCCCGTTCATCCTACGTCATAATTGATAGCCAATATCAAGGAAAATGGCTATGAATATAAATTAGCAGAGTTATGCACTAGCAATGGAGCGTATATGGCTAACTTCTGACATAGCATGACACGATCTAATCAATAAATTTAGTTAAAAGATTTAAAGACATGTTACTATAAACTTGTATATATTTTTAATTAAAATTAAACTATGACTGTGGTGGATTGAGTAAAACAGATACCAATATATATAAATAAAAACGTATTTATTAAAAACCGAGAGCAAACAACAAACTTAACTTTCATAAATTATAACAACTATTAAATGTATATCTATAAATATATGTCATGGCATTTAAATATATTTACCCCAGGACTCCATGGCATATCGTGCAAAAGATAATAGGCTTCATATTAAAAACATTAATCATGATTCATTTAAGAACAACATCACCGAAGAATTATATTCCTGGTCAACATCGTCAATGAGAAAAGATCTTGATGACACATAGCTAACTCCTCCAAATACTTAGCCCACTCAAGCTACATTCCTTCAGGACATTCAAGCATCCAAGAATCAGCTTACAACCGGAAAGAAATTCACTTCTCCGTAAACAGCTACGTAGGCACACTGGGGAAGAATAGCTTAACACTAAATGATGACAGAAACCATTTCCACAAGAATACGATGAAGATATAAAAAAAACTACGATGTATTTAAAAAGCCATGCTGTCTAAAAACTAGAATATGAAATCGCTTTCTATTATCCTGCATGACCAATGGCGAAACTCCACAACACAAACGAAGAGAAGAACTGAAAAAGACTGAATGAAGATCCGAGGAGGGAAAAACCCTTTTATGCAATAGCTAGCGGTGCACGTGCCGACTCATTCCCTTTCGGGAACGTTCGATGAGCAGTGATTCGCCGGAGTGGATTACGTCATCTAATTCATTCATGAAGACAGCCACCGCCACCTGGCGAAAGAAAAACCACGTAGT
Source organism: Maratus speciosus (assembly GCA_963932465.1). Lineage (NCBI taxonomy): Eukaryota > Metazoa > Arthropoda > Arachnida > Araneae > Salticidae > Maratus > Maratus speciosus. The sequence goes on from OZ010791.1 coordinate 464,890,244, forward strand.
ATAATCTACGACATTGAAAGTGATGCCTGACAAATTACACCATCGGAAGTTTGAAAAACGTAAACAAGGTATTTAAAGGAACGTAACTTAAAGAAACTAAAAAGACTTCTTAAATAATTAAAGGATAAATGGATTAGAACCGAATAAAGGTAAGTTTTATTTCAGAATAAATTATACTTGAATAAAGTTACTTTGGTAAAAATAAAGTGAAATGAATAAAGTACTGCATATTATATTGTAATAAGTTAAAGAGGTATTTAATACTGTTAGAGGCATTGAGAATAAAGAAACTAGCTTGTTAATTCCTAACAAGTGCCCCCCCTCTCAATGTCTCCTTAAAAATTCAGATAAAAACTTCCTCAAAAACCAGGAACATCAAACATCCTTAATATCATTCCCAGAAACCTCATTCACAATTGTTAAATATTAAAAAAAAACGCCAAGATCAGTCCACAAGCCACTATAACTAGCATCAAAGGTCAACCTATAAAAAGAGCAAAGGTCAAATAGGAATAGAGTCCCGGAGCAAATATCTACATCTGAAATAATAGCCATAAAAATTATTACACATAAATACATCACATAAAAACACCACATATTAAAATCATAATACATGAAAATAAAACAGTCCTTCCCTCGTATTTACTAGAAACAAATTCAATATATCACATTCTTCAATTATAACATGCCATTTAACAAATAAATATACCACAAGGTCTCTCAACCACTAAATATTTCTCAAGAAAAACATTTTCTAACACCAAAATTTAACGTCTAGATCACCCATCTAAAAATGTCAGCAATCACCCCCCAAAAAAAACTTTATCAATCTAACAACTTTAAACTTTAACAATCTTAACAATTAATAACTTCCAATATAAAAATCTTAAAAACATTGAAAAATATATATATAGATCTCAATGATTCCAGTCTTTCAATCTAGACAATGTAAATGATTCCAGCTAAACAAAAACAGATCACCAGGTTATACCTCAAAAACTCCGTCAACACCACACAAATCTAAATGAGCCATACGATGTCCACTATGCAACACAAACAGGCTACTAAAAATATGTGCCGACCCTTATCTCTCACACTCAGGTCACACACTAGGTCAGTACGAAGTGCTCTCACCACAAGCCATAATATTCCCATAAAAATTACTTATAAACCAACTTTAAGCTACAAAGTCACCTAAGAATCCAGGCCAGACATTTATTTAAAGTGGTACATATCATTTGCTCACACAATCAGCGAGGCTAGGTAACACCTCCATTCAAGCCAAAAATCTATTTGCTCAGGATCCCAAGACTTCAAACCTCATTCTCTCTAAAAAAAACTAGAACGTAGGTAACTGTAGACACGGATATGATATAACCATCAATATAACTAGAAACATCAATAACCTGTAAAAACTTCATTACAGCAAAACTGCCATGATAACAGAGCACATCCATCAAACCAAAAAAAAATTTATATAGCTCCAATTCTAGTCACAAATCATGGACATCACGCTTTCACACTCAGAAAAACCAACTATAAGCGAGGTATAAATATCTATCAAGCGTCTAACACCAGATCCATTCTATTCATAAGTTGAAGAACTCATTACAACTTGATATACAGGCATGAAACACATGCCTTCTAAAAATAAAGATGTCCCCTCACTTTCTAAAAACTTTCAAAATTCATCATGTCAGCTGGAACCAAACATATCCAAAAACCATTGATACATCTATTACTAAAAGGAATCCCAAAAAAAATTTACTTAGAGCCAGTCTAAGATACTCTCAGCTTTTAATTCAGGAGATATCCATAAGGTCACTCAAAACAACATGCTCAACATACCTTGATTAGCATAACATCCTTCCCCACTCAAACTTTACTCCAGGAGAAACAACCATGGAACAATTTTACGTTTCCCTGTTAAGTATCCAAGTGAGAAAAATTCTCTTGAGCTATCAGCCAAAAACAAATTCAGTATACCTAAACATTAGCTTCTCAGTCAAAATTAACTTTTCTATTAACATACTGATCAACAGTGACTCAAACATCTAAAAACAGCCTATGACCAAATCTCCAATAACAGCCTTATCAAAAATTAAATTATAAGTCTACCAGCAGAACTTATATCATCCAGGATTTCAATCTAAAAAATTCAATACTGTAAATCTAAAAACCAGCCCAGCAATTCTAACACTATGTAAACCACATGAAGAACCACAATGCTCCAATTCGAACCATCTTCATCTTGAAATAAAACCATCCATGAATGCAACTCCGCTGAAACTCACTTTCCATTATATTAAATTCATCAACCAGTCAAAGAGATCTATTTTAATGCATAAATACAACATATTTTAAACAAAAATATACAATAAAAATTATAATATTGAATAACACATCAAACAACTTTATTAATATTTGTTAAATTTAGATTGACCCAAGATAAATAATATGCCTTCACCGTACTTATCCGTTCCGTACATCAGGGATTTCAACCACTGCAATTCTCAGAACGTCTTTAAAAACTTGGTGACATGACAACTAATTCGCATTATGCAGTTATTGTCAAAGCATACTTATAAAAGAACTCCTGGGTCAAAAATTAAATTGTGAATCATAAACTAAAAACTTCAAAAAAAAATTTTCAACTATAGTCAATTCTTACATAAAACAAATTTTAGCAATTTCTCAAAAAAAACTATTCGAATATCAACAGATCTCCACTTAGGCCGAATAATTCAGCTTCTTAAACAATTATGAGTAGGGCAAACAAAAGTTACATTATTTTCTACTTTGATACAGCAAATCAAAAACTGCATTTCTCAAATTATCCAATTCATTAAATACTTTAAAAAGAGGAATATTTCATAATAAGATAACACATTACAGATGCACATTTAATTGAGACACATCAGAAATATAAAAATTTCCGTCTAAAAATATCTCCAAATAGCACCTTTTGCAATGCAATTCTTACAGCTTTTAACATATTATAGATAAATTAAGATGAGGGGAAGTAAAAAGCCATTAAAAAGTACTCATTTCATGTAATGCACTCAACCAACCAATAATATAAAAACAGGGTTTTACTTTTCAGAACCCATTAACACAATATCAAACTGGATACAGGTTGAGTACATTTAAGAGATTAACTTCAAAAACATTTAATCCTATTGATTCTTTTATATATATTAACTATTTCACAAGCAAAATTTATTAATTCCTTTTAAAACAACTTTTACAGATCAAAATCCAATTAAAAATTATATATATAATCCATCAATGAACCTCCAATGACCTCTTCTTAACTTTTGAACATACAATAAAAACTCAAACTTAACTCTATAAAAATATTGAAAAATTATTCTAAACTAAAAAGATAGTTTAGTACGGAGGCAAAGAGATCTAGCGTATTTGGGTCCAGGTTTTTCATTTAAATTTACACAGAATAAACCACCCTTGCTAATCATAAAAATGCCTAAAAAAAAAAAAATTAGATTCTACAAAACAATCTCTCAAATAATTAGAGGGTACCTGTATGATTCATATTCTATTTAACATTATACATTATAACTTAAGATTCATTTAATAGAGGTCATTTAGAAAAATCAAAATTTAGACAGAATTTAACATTAGGATAACATTTCTTTCAATTTTTATTATCTTAAAAATTTAAAGCTTAAACATTAATAAACTTGCTTACTCATGAACCTATATAACTATTCTAAAAATTGAGAATGAAAAATGTAGCTTATCAATCCATGCAACATCCGTCACAATGTCCTAACCAATTAAAACATGCAGTCCCATATTACAAATGGATGACCACATATGGTATAAAGAAACATGATCCCCCTCTTAAACCTCTCTCCATTATATTTTCCTAACTAACATAAAAACTTTATAAATTCATAAATATAACAAAAAGAACTTAAAACCAAGAGTCTCTAACTACCCAAAGCAGCGAGCATATACTGTAAAAATGAGATTAAACTTAAAGGAATATATAAGGAAAACAAAACAACCCTCAGGATAGTAAACTATCACAAGAAAGAGATCTACCAGTTTCCATACCACCAGTCAAGACAATGACAAATATCTCATTTCATGACATGCAAACATTTCCCCCATAAAAATTACTGTCTGACGATGAGTGAAAGCGAACATCTGAACCACGATCCCCATCGCCAGAACAAAAAAAAATTTAAAAACTGAATTTACTTGATATCTAAAAAAAAATTTTAAATTTCCACTAATATTTCCATGTAAGAAGAATACCAAGATTCATGCAATTTGTATGACATAAAAATTGAGGTAAAAATCCCCAGGTAATTGCGGCCCGTTTAAACAAACTTCCAAAGATCTACCCCAATATCTTAAGCAACTCCTTTAAACAAAAAAAAAAGATAAATCTTTTAAAAATTTAACAATATCTTAAAAATCCCAAACTTAACAGTTCCTTAAAAATTATCACAGATTAAGACTTTAAAAACAGTATCTAAAAAAATTATCTTTAGTTTCATAACTTTTCAACAGTAATTTAATATTTCAAAAAAAATTTTTAAATTTCAGATAACTTCCCCCATTTACCTTTTAACAGATCAAAAAAAAAATTATACTTAATGTTTACTCTATTTCTATAAATAGAATTTAGATGTCAAATCTAAACCCTTGAATTTAAAAAGCTAAACAACATTAAACATTTTACAAATTCAAATATCTTTCCAATTGTAATGGTTCCAAAATTAAGCACCATAGCTCCCATGTAGTATCTAACAAATATTATCATAAAAATATCTTAAAAATCTTAAATCTTATCCTAAAAGGGTGAATTACACAACAATTGATGAGGATCACGACATCTTACAAAAAAAAATTTGTGAACATTCATCTTTAAGAAACATCTATAAAAAAAAAATTTAATGTATCGGAAGTCCGCCATTTGTCAATAAATACGACAGTTCTCTTGTCAAAAAAATTGTCACCAAAGAACGTCTATTTGCAGATAGTCCAGGGGAAAGTAAGTCAGTAGGGGGTACCAGCACGCCCCACTGCCGGAAACTTCACAATAAATAGCAGATGTAAAGTTCAACATTACTTGTAATCTCGTAGATCTAATAATAATAAATCGCTGATAAATCACCAAAGCACTTCCTGGACTGTTAAACGTAAAACCTTGAATTTTGACATCCAAATGGATTCAATTTGACACTCAAAAACTTTTCTTTAAAGAACTGACGTAGTAAACAGAAGATTTCTTAAAATAACATCCAGCATTTCCACATTTAAGCCAATTCATTTAACTTTCTAGAGTGACGTTATTCCAACACTTTTTCTAATTAATAGAAACCACAATTTTCTTCAAAACGTATTTTTAACTTCAAAAAGCCTTTTATTATGAGCCCTGGGTTTGCCATTTCAAAAAAAACATTAACTTACTTTACGTTTTAAAGATTTATCAAAATTATTCTAACATTTAAACTTTCAATATTATATCAATTAAATAAATCAAAAAAAAATTAACCTTTTTATCTGAATTTTTTAATTACAAAGACTTTTCAAAAAAAAATATCACGGCCCCCCCCTCGAAAAATATCGATAACATCAGATAAAAGGGCCGAAAAATACCACCACAGAACGCCAGACCAATCAAGGACAAAAATGGCAAATTAATTTTATATTTAATAATAATTAACTCTTAATAAACTTTAATAAAAATTAAGGCAAGTAACCAAAAAAAAAAATTTAATTTCAAATTAATTTTATATTGCTAAATTACACTGACAAAAACAAGATTCGGTCATGGTTACGCCAAAAGTATCGTGGCCCATAACCTCTTGATAGCCAATATCAAGGAAAATGGCTATGAATATAAATTAGCAGAGTTATGCACTAGCAATGGAGCGTATATGGCTAACTTCTGACATAGCATGACACGATCTAATCAATAAATTTAGTTAAAAGATTTAAAGACATGTTACTATAAACTTGTATATATTTTTAATTAAAATTAAACTATGACTGTGGTGGATTGAGTAAAACAGATACCAATATATATAAATAAAAACGTATTTATTAAAAACCGAGAGCAAACAACAAACTTAACTTTCATAAATTATAACAACTATTAAATGTATATCTATAAATATATGTCATGGCATTTAAATATATTTACCCCAGGACTCCATGGCATATCGTGCAAAAGATAATAGGCTTCATATTAAAAACATTAATCATGATTCATTTAAGAACAACATCACCGAAGAATTATATTCCTGGTCAACATCGTCAATGAGAAAAGATCTTGATGACACATAGCTAACTCCTCCAAATACTTAGCCCACTCAAGCTACATTCCTTCAGGACATTCAAGCATCCAAGAATCAGCTTACAACCGGAAAGAAATTCACTTCTCCGTAAACAGCTACGTAGGCACACTGGGGAAGAATAGCTTAACACTAAATGATGACAGAAACCATTTCCACAAGAATACGATGAAGATATAAAAAAAACTACGATGTATTTAAAAAGCCATGCTGTCTAAAAACTAGAATATGAAATCGCTTTCTATTATCCTGCATGACCAATGGCGAAACTCCACAACACAAACGAAGAGAAGAACTGAAAAAGACTGAATGAAGATCCGAGGAGGGAAAAACCCTTTTATGCAATAGCTAGCGGTGCACGTGCCGACTCATTCCCTTTCGGGAACGTTCGATGAGCAGTGATTCGCCGGAGTGGATTACGTCATCTAATTCATTCATGAAGACAGCCACCGCCACCTGGCGAAAGAAAAACCACGTAGTATAATCTACGACATTGAAAGTGATGCCTGGCAAATTACACCATCGGAAGTTTGAAAAACGTAAACAAGGTATTTAAAGGAACGTAACTTAAAGAAACTAAAAAGACTTCTTAAATAATTAAAGGATAAATGGATTAGAACCGAATAAAGGTAAGTTTTATTTCAGAATAAATTATACTTGAATAAAGTTACTTTGGTAAAAATAAAGTGAAATGAATAAAGTACTGCATATTATATTGTAATAAGTTAAAGAGGTATTTAATACTGTTAGAGGCATTGAGAATAAAGAAACTAGCTTGTTAATTCCTAACAATAATGTCATCTATCCTATTTGTTGCAAATTTTGTCTAGTTTCTGAATTTCATAATGCTTTTCCCCTAAAACAATAAGAAATTTTAAGTGAAAAACAACTATTCGAGAGGGTGGGGAATTTTGGGGGTAAGTTAAAAATTCGAATTCAGCGACCCCAAAAAACTTAAAGTAAACCTTATAGAGAAAGTTCGGAGGGGAGATGGGAGGGCGAATGTAAACATGTGAGTGGTTAAGCGGAATTGCGCAACTTAGTTCACGCAGCACCGCGCGCATGTTCCGAGGCAGATCCCCCCTTCCCCTTCATCCTACCTAAGTCATAATGTCATATATCTAATTTGTTGCAAATTTTGTCTACTTTCTGAATTTCTAGATACTTTTTCCCTAAAACAATAAAAAAATAATTTTTTTAATAAAAACCTTTTTTGGGAGGCATTTTACCAAAATCTGGGCGGGTTGCCGGTGGAAATTTTGGTGGGAAGTTAAAAATTCGGATTCAGCGACGCAAAAAACATATAGTAAGCCTTTTCCCCGAACTACCATGAATTTTGCTAGGTAGAGCCCCTATACGGTCTCTATTGCCTGGACTATAAAATCTTTAATTTTTTTAAAGCTTTTCTGCCTTATTTGTTATTTTATTGTGACAATAAATAATTTTATCATATAAATTTCGTTAAAATTTCTTTTTCTCGAGACTGTGCTTCTCCCTTTTGCTCCTCCCAAGGCACCCAAAGTAATTTTTTTTTTTAATTTTTAGTAAGGTCAATAATCAGTCATTTAACACCCTCCCCAGCCACTCCCCCAAAAAACCTTGCATCTCCCCTTTGCCCAAGTCATCATTTTTCTGCTCTATTTGTTACTTTATTGTAGCAATAAATAATTAACCATCTAAAAAATGTCCCCCTCTCCCTCATTCAAAATTGCTGCTTCCACCTTAGCCTCTCTTTTTCCTAGTACACAAAATTTAGTCTTTAAAATTTTAATTTATAATTTTTTTCCTGTCCCATTTCTAAAAGTTTATCAATAAACAATCACTTAATGAACTTCCTACTTCCCACACCCCCCTCACCATAAATTTTCTGCTCCTTCCCATTTGTCCTACCCCCTTCTCCATCTCTTAAAGTTGAAAATCTTCAAATCTATTTTTTAAAACTTTTTTTGCTCTATTTGTTACTTTATTGTAACAATAACTGTTAAAATACAGTATAACCCTGGTTATCCAAAAAATCGCTTAACCGGAAAACCTTAAAATTCCTCAAAGTCCTTTTTAAATGTCAAAAATTTTATTGTCAACACTATTTTCACCGATGTCAAATGACACCTTTTAACATACTTTGATTTATGATTACTATTTTATTTGTAAGTTTTAGATCAAAACAATTCCGAATCATTTTTAATACATTGAAGAGTTGTTTTAGTACTTATTATCTTTAAAAATGAAAATGAGTAAAAATCGAAACTTTGAAAGGTGTTATTGGACAATGGTAGAAATAGTGTTTAAAAAGCATGTTCCTTTATGAAATAAATAAACAGAATCAACTTACTGATTTTGTCCATCACATAATTTCGGGCACTTTATTAGATAGACCCGTATGACACTTATTGACACAATTTTTTTTTTTTTTTTTTACAAAATATGGTGTGATTTTCTTTTGTTTTTCAACTTTGCATCGTTTCAATGCTGCTTTAGCATGCCACCTTTTTAAAAAATAACACATCTGATGCTGTTGCATCTTGCTGTACTTCAACATATCGATCACAGCTTTTCATCAATCAAGTTTTTAACGTAAGCCTCCCAGTTATTCGAAAATTCCTATGGAATTCTGGTTAACCAAAAATGTTTTAATCTCATGTTTTTCGGATAACTGGGGTTTTACTGTAATTTTAACCCCCCCCCCTCCCCCCAGCCAAAAAAAAAAACTTTCCTACCTTGCAAAACTTAGACTTTAACATTTGGCGACAAGCCTCTTACTGAATTTTTGATCTTTTATCACTGGTTTTTCAAAACAGAAGTTTTTGCCTAATTGAATCTAGAAAATGTTTTGATTAAATAAGACAAAATTTACAATAAAAAATAACTGGTGGGGCATTCCACGTCAAATCAGGCAGTAAAATATCAATATGTAACCCACCATCACAGATTTTAATGAAACTGCGTGTGTTTGTTCTTACTATTAAGATATGATCACCAGTAATTTTTTTTGCTCCTTGGTGAAATAGTTTCTGAGAAAAAAATTGTCAAAATTTTGAAAAACTGCCGTCAGTTGGCATTCTTGATAGCTCGGTTTTCAAATGTAGCATGTCATATATATAATCATATTTCAATATCTACTCTACAAATCATCTTCAAATAATTTATGCACAATATTTAGGGTATGCAGCTTATGAAAAAAATATATTGTTACGCTTATAACATTTTAAGTGTGTCTAAAAAAATATTTAAACTTTGAAGTCGTGATTTTTTTATGAAAAATAATGCATTAACAAAAAAAGCATTATCAACAAAAGGCGGTATTTTTATTAAATTTATTTTTTATGGGAGATATACTTAAAGGTGTCCTTTACCTGATTCTGAAATAAAAATAGTGGGATTTTGGGTGTTTTTGGTAGTATTTCTTATTTAAACATATTTTCAGGTGCATTTCATATCAAATCAAGCAGAGTCATTCCATGTCAGTTCCCCTAAGCCATTTAATCACTGTCACAAATTTCAATGAAATTGGGTTTGTTTATAGCTTATTTTAAGACGTAATCACCTTTAATTTTCTTGATCCTAAGTAAAATATTTTTTAAGATAAAAAATATCAAAATTTTGAAAAATTGTTTTAAATTTTTTTTAATGACAGTTCGATATTCAAAGACTACATTAAAAAAAAAAAAAAAAAAGTCATTTCAATATAAAATCACTAAATAGGTTTCAAATAATGTATATGTGACAAATAATGTAGGTTTATTATTATTTCTTGTTTTTTATCATGTTTAAACACTAAGAGTGTCTTTTATCTTATGAATTTTTAAAATCAAGAATTTTGTCAAAAATAATGTGTTAATCAAAAATTTATTATTAACCGAAGGCAGGGTGTTGTTGCTTTTTTTTTAATTGTACGTAAAAATATCTTTTAAATGGTTATAAAATAAAAATAGTGAACATATGAGAAAAAATTATCAAAATTTTGGAAAAATGCCACGAGCTGCCATTAATGATTGTTCAATTTTCAAAGGCCTCATTTTATATATAAAATCATATTTCAATAACTAATAAAGAAATCTTCTTCGAATAATTTAAGCAAGGTAAATAAAGTATGTAGATTATGAAAAAAATATTGCTGTAATGTTAAAAAATATTTAAATGTGTCTAAAAAATTGTATAATCTTTGAAATCAAAAATATTTTACAAAAAATAATGAAATTATTAAAAAATCTTTATCAATCAGAGGCGGAGTTTCTATGACTGATTTTTTAATTTTAAATTGTACATAATACTACATTATAACTGGATCTGAAATAAAAATAGTGGGATTTTGGTTGGTTTTAGTAGTATTTAAATCATATTTAAAATTATCAATATTTTCAAATGTAAAACCTATCCAATGTATCATCCCTGGAAATATTTTTATTTATACATTTATTTTATTTTTCAAATTATCTTTTATGTTCGTTTCTTAAGGAAAAAAATAAACAATATTGTTTTTTAGTAAAACTTCTAGGGCGAAGAACAACTATCCCTTTCCAAAAAAGAGAAAAATCACTAGCTCCTCACCGCCCAATAGAAATTTTCAAAATGACAGTCCTAATCTTTAAACTCATATTTGGCTGTTAATATTGAAAATTTAGCATTGAGCTGCTAATATTGAAAAAAAATACCAAATTTCACTCTGTTGAAGAAAATTTTGACGTATTGTGCTTTAAATATATGCAAAAAATACATAATCCATTATATTTATATCTTTCAAATAACTATATCTAAAAAAATATTTAAAACTTAATGAGTTGCACTTTTGTAACTTTATTCAGTTTCTAATGATATGTACCGTAATTTCGGGTGTATAGCCCACAGATCAAACAATTCAGTTTGGACCCAGAAATTTTATTCAGTATTTGAAGACCAATATTTACTGTGATCTAAAAAGTTACATTTTATTTTTAAAAATTTCATGGTCGAAACACGATTGTTTGATCTGCGGGCTATGCACCGGAAATTACGGTAATTTGATTTATTTCATCACAATATTGCTGAAAGATGGATTTTCAACATATATATGTGTGTATATATATCCCTGTTCTCAAACAAATTATTTAAAAATTATTCATTTATGTTTAATAAAGCATATATATATTGTTTATACACTTACAGAAAATACATATAGTAAATTTTATGATATTATGTCAATAATGTCTAAAAGTAAAGAACATATCTAATAGTACGTAACGAAAAATTTAACATCTGGTGTAATGACAACAAAATTTTATAATTGTTTTACTTAATTTGGATGAATGAAAAAAGCTTACATGTTTATATTTTATTGAAGTACAGGTGAAAATGTCACAAAGACATACCTCAACAACTACTGAGTATGTCACATTCACACTACAGATGATTTTTTTTTCTTTTTCATCTTTCGGGTTTGATTTCAGATGGTAATGAATTAATTAGTTTTGTTAGAAGTGTCATTGCAGTCAGCATATTAGGCTCACTATTTTTTTTTATATAATTTGTTTTGATTGACTCGATGAACAACAATATTTAAAGGGACCATTTCATGACTTTTTAATTAAAAGCTGATTTATAAATTCATCATGTTTTTAGTTATTATTATCGTCTTAAGATAATAAGTTGATAATAAAATTTTTAAATGCAGTTTATTTATTATTTGAACAGTTGAAAGTATTTTTCAATAAGAGTGCGGGCTGTTGATTTTAAGTCGGCTGTTGAGCAATGTAGTGTTGGTAAAGGAACTGGTACTATTTAATTTAATTTTTATTGCTGTAAATAATATTTGTTATTTTATTATTGTATATATTATATTTAAGCAAGAGTAGAAATACACGATATCGTAGTCATTTTAGTACATCTTAGCATGAAAAGCTTCAATATTTATCATTAAACATTCACATTTTATGAAAATTTTGTTACAATTGCTCATATTTTCACTATTTTTATTTTATAACTATTGAAAAGATATTTTTACGTACAATTAAAAAAAGTAATAACAGCCTGCCTTCGGTTAATAATAAATTTTTAACACATTATTTTTCACAAAATTCTTGATTTTAAGAATTCACAAGACTAAACACACTCTTAGCATTTAAACATGACAAACAACAATAAATAATAATCTGCCTACATTATTTGTCACATATACATTATTTGAAACTTATTTAGTGATTTTATATTGAAATGACTTTTTTTTTATGCAGTCTTTGAATATAGATCGGCCATTAAAAACATTTTTAAAAATATTTCAAAATTTAGATATTTTTTTTATCTTAAAAAATATTTTACTTGTAATCACCTTTAATTTCCTTGATCCTGTCTTAAAATGAGCTATAAACATACCCAGTTTCATTGAAATTTGTGACAGTGAATTAAATATCTTAGGCGAACTGACATGGAATGACTCTGCTTGATTTGATTTGAAATACGCCTCAAAACATTTTTAAATATGAAATACTACTAAAAACACCCAAAATCCCACTACTTTTATTTCAGAATCAGGTAAAGGACACCTTTAAGTATATCCCCCACAAAAAATAAATTTAATAAAAATACCGCCTTTTGTTAATAATGCTATTTTAGGTAATGCATTATTTTTCATAAAAAAATCACGACTTCAAAGATTAAACATTTTTTTAGACACACTTAAAATGTTATATAAGCGTAACAGTACTTTTTTTCATAAAATACGTACCCTATATATTATGCATAAATTATTTGAAGATGATTTGTGGAATAGATATTGAAATATGATCATATTTATGTCATGCTACATTTGAAAATCGAGCAGTCAAGAATGCCAACTGATGGCAGTTTTAAAAATTTTGACAATTTTTTTCTCAGAAACTATTTGACCAAGGAGTAAAAAAAAATACTGGGAATCATATCTTAATAAAAGGAACAAACACACGCAGTTTCATCAAAATCTGTGATGGTGGGTTACATGCCTGCCTGAACTGACATGGAATGACCCTGGTGGGTTATAATCAAGGATTTTGGGCATCTTATGTGTCATGTTTACGTGACTCTCGTCCTGAAGGGGTTAACTCTTTTTTTTCTCTCTTCTGTCCCAATTGTAAATCTTTAGTTTAAATCTTATCTAATCAATTAATTTAATCAATAAATGACTAAGCAATCATCTAATGCCTTTTCCCTCCCCTGTGCAAAGCACACAAAGTTAAGAAACGTTAAAACTCTTTAATATTTAATTTTTCCTCCCTATTTGTATTTCTGTAGTAATGATAAATAATCATATAATCACCCCCCCCCCCCCCCCTCCCCCTTCCACACACACACACCAATTTTTTTTTTCTTTGCTTCTCCCACTTTACCCCTTCCTTTATACTTTGCATATCTTAATTTCCCCTTTCAAAATTTTGGGATCTTCGACCCTTTCTTTCTTTTCTCTCTGGGCACTAAGTTTACAATATTTATATCTTCTTTTTTTTTTTTCTGTTGTATATGTTATATTGAAATAGCAACTATAAGTAATCATCTAAATTTCTACTGTCACACGTTTAAATCTTTCTACATTGAAAATAAAGACAGTCCTGTTTAAACTGATGTACACAATTTAATATTTTGTTAAGTAATTTTATTAATTATTTAGCTATGAAGTCTTATGGGTGAAAAAATGTCTTGAAAAGTATGAGAATTTCAAAATAGACTTAAGTTCAAAAACATTCCAGAAAAATAGTAAAACATGGAAAGAGGATGTATTGTTAAATCTCAACTGAAAATAACTTTAATTAGTGTTACAATCTTTAAAATTTTTAAAAAATTATTTTTGTTGCCTGACGTACTGAAAGCAACTTGATAAGACTCTAAAGATCTGTATATTAACTGTATTTAACAATTTTTTCATTTTTGGCATCAAAAACCTTACTTTAAATAAAAATCTAATAGTTTTTCTTATGTTAATGTTATTTCTACAAATAATATCTATATAATATCAAATGGATTTTATTGCAGTTTAATATTTTTGTAATTTGCATGGACATTATTGTTATTTATTAAGTATCAAATTCAACAAACTTTATTATGCATTAATTTTTAGCACTGTGCTATTTAAAATAGAATCGCAACACTTTTCAAATCTGTCTCTTGCTAGACAAAGTAACTATGATCTTTTGTTGTTAAAGTGCAGATTTTTCGCTTCAATTTTGAGATATTAGTATAGAAGTTTTAAATGTTTTTAGATGCATTGTAAAAGTTGGCCATCCATTGATTTTCTTTGTTTTTAAACATAGTTGCTTTAATTGTAAATATTTTTATGTTCATTACATTATTTTCCTTGAAAATTGTTTCTTTTCAAAGGAAATGGTCCACTTTATCTTTTAAATATTCTCATACATTTCATCCCCCCCCCCTCCTTTATTTTCTTGCTGAAGTTATGACCTTTTTGTTTATTTAATATTTATGTGATATATACAACAGTAAATGATGTTATGGGGACTTATCTGGTGGGAAAGAAAAAAAGTGGAATCCCATGTTATCCTATGAAAGAAAATATATATCCTACTTGTTCATTTAACTTTGGAAATTTCAACAATATTTTTCTTCAGTACGTAGATAGGAAGATACTTTATCTCTCTGTAAGCTTAAAATATTTTAAAGATAATGATGAGTATTTTAAAATGTGTGTTAAAGTTTCAAAAAATTCCAAAAAGTATAAAAAGTACTCTTTGCTCATTTATAACTTTGGACTGGAAAAAGATATAAAAATTCGGAGCTTACAGAGGGATGATAAAGAACTTTCCTATATACGTGTTGAAAAGAAATATTATTGAATTTTCCAAATTTGAATGAACAAGACAGACAAGTATTTTTCCCCATAGGATAACATGGGATTGCACTTTTTTCTTCACCACCAGATAAATCTGCTTAAGTATTATCCATTCACAATGCTATAGCATTGTGAATGGATAATACTTAAGCAAAAAAACAGCAAAAAAGACGCCTGTCTCACATTGGTCTAAGTCTTCAAAAATAGCATGATTGCTAAAATTTACAAATCACTATACAGTAAGGAGTGTTCCATGAATTAATTTTAATGATGTTATTGCAAGTATTCTTATTGGCTATAAAAAATGTTGAAAATGTAATTAAACTGAAATTTTGTTTTTAAGTCTTGTTAATATGACTTAATTTTCTATTAAGTTTAGATATACACTATATAGCCATTAATCACCAGACACTTTAAAGTTAAGACATTTTGTTGAATATTTAAAGATATCCAAGGTGCGTCAGGTATTTGAAAACAAATCAATGCCTACTTTCAAACAGGAATATACACTAGAAATGTTCTGTACAAGTGACCACATACACACTATATGACATCATTCATTGAAACCACAGTAACCGCCTCTACAGGCTATCAAAACTGACTGCATGTAATGATCAGATTAGTATTCGGAACATTTGCCACTGCATACACAAAGGCTGCCTTGATAGCTGCAACATCACTGTGTGGATGACTGTTGGAATCCCTCTTAACTATGCCACAAACGTAATAGGCCATTTGGTTAATATCTGGATAGCTGGTGGCCAACAAGTTCAAGATGATATCGTCATGAATGGTTTAGCCATCCATTTTTGGTTTGTATCGGCCATATGGGATAGTGCAAAGTCTTGTTTAAAAACATACGGCCTCTCGCGTGTTACAGGAGTAATTTAGAGCAACACCTTAGCTGTTAGTGAAGCTATGACGTTCACTCTGGCACTTTGAAGAAAGAAATAGGGATCCATCAGATCGTCTTCGCTTCTCAGGACCCCACAGAATCATCAGTAAGGCAGGAAATTTTCTGCATGTGTTTGTCAGAACCTCGTTGGAGTTTCCTCTTAGTCTGCACAACTTCAAAGAAATTCCGTTCTATTTATATGCTGCCACCACCGATATGATTACGTGATATCGGTCACGCACTGAGAAGATTGTTTAAATGAAAACCAACGCTTTCAATTAACTAAATTAACAGTTTATTTACACACTATTTACACAACAACAAAACAATATTTACACTTACAAACTCGGATATAGATGATCCGGTTCCACATTAAATTGAATACAGTAAATGCTGCCTGTGTACTGTTAAACTACGTTAAATCACTCCCACTCTACACACTTTAAATTAGCTTTTCCGGAGATCAATCTCGATCTCCCAACACATAGGTGCTCTAAGCCTAAGCTCTCCGAGCCTCACTCAATCCTACGCTCTGTCTCTACGAGCTATACATACCAACTAACCTTGCGCTTGGCGCTCTCGGTCCCAACTGAACCCTACGCTCTATCTCTCAGAGCTCTCCCAGGAACACACGTCTACTTTGCGCTCTACGCTAAAAAACTGACTATCTCAGCAGAAGAGACTGCCTTCCCGCAACCCCTTGCTCCTTCTCAATGTAACCCCTCCGGAGTTTTCTACCTGACTCCCATTTCAAGCTCTTTTCTTCGTTCGTGGAATGCTTTTGTCTTCCCATCTTCCACAGACATCTCAAAAGGTTGGGCACACCCCTCTCCAACTATCTTTTTTCCCCTTCATACCATCTATACATTTTCACCGGCTTAGATCCAGTTTTAGATAAGAAAAGACTGTTATTTTGAAATTCCAGTATACAGCCCATACAATATATAATATATTAAGACCAAAAATAATATAGAACCTCAGTTCTAATAGCAGATGTTTCTCAGAACCTGACAAACCTCTTCGGGGATTTTACACCATCATTGTTCTTTTTGCAGTTTACTTTCTTAACCTGGGCAAAGTTTACTCATTGGAAAGAAACAAGAGTTTTCCTGACTCTTCTTGATGTTTCAAGCTTGTTAAGGAGGTGCTTGTCTCTAGTCAGGCAGATGTTCCTGTTTCTTTCGGCAAGTATTGTACTCTCCTTATCACGTATGACCTCTAATGAAGGTTCTCATGAGTCACACATCAGATTGTGGCACCATTAACCTGCATCTCCCTAGCGAGTGTTCTTTTCAACTTTGTAGGATTTTCATCGACTTGACTAACGAATTTTTGTGTTTTGGTGATTTCATATTGCTGACAATGTTGTTTCCTGCATGAAACATTTGCCACGTGAAACCTGGCAGCCTTCAGTTCTCTCCTTACATTAACCCTTTAAGCGTCCTGGAGAATTTTCCCTTCATATCTAACGATTCGTAAAATAGTCGCTATGAAAAGTATTGGTATGAGAATTTTTATTTGATAACATTACATGTTTATTTATCTTATTCACTTCCCAAAATTTGCTTTAATATCGATTTTGTGTTAAGTCAGCCTTTGATTCCAAAAATTAAGTGACGGAAAAACACGGTTAGGACCCTTAAAGGGTTAAAGACAATTGCCCGGGCAAGTTTCAAGGATGCTTTGATTTTTAGAGATTTTCTCTAAATTGAAGTGTTCTTCAGCCAGTGAGCCAATGACAGCATGCCTCTTCATTTCCTTAGTCTAAGTTCTGACGTGTTTATATGTAACAGAAAAAGATTTGTAACTATGATATGCAGTGTGATATTTCACCTATTAATGTTTGTCTCAAATACCTGACACACCTTGTACATATCTGATTATGAAGAATGTATTTGACTTCATATTTATCAATGGCGATTTGATCAGAAAGTCAGTTAGGGGCCAACAAAAAATCAAAGAAAAATAACATTTGGGATCACCCTGTAAAATAAAATGTGCAAAATGATATATCGCTATAGCTTACAAATATGTGGATTATTGTACAATATGTGTATTCATTTGTGTACAAATAGAATGCATATTCATGGAGATATATGGATTTTTTTTTTAAAGTTCAAAAGATTCTTGGATGTTTTGTTTGTATCATGCAGTGTTTTATACCAAATGTAACGCCAATTTCAGAAAATTTAACAAAATGTAGTAGAAATAATATAGTGCATTTGGAATGTAAATATATTAAACATTTGAATTATGAGCAGTTGTATAAAATATTTTTCATCTGTGCTTGCGCCCATGATAACAAATATATATATTTTTTCATGATTTATTAGTCAACTCTATGGAGCAACTCTTAAAAAGCCAGTCGAATATCATGAAAATTCAGAAAGATATCGGCGATAGTCAGCCAATTTTTAGTTGCTCTCTAAAAGTTGTTGAATGATAGCTGATTTTCTACAAATTGTCATTATTTATTAATATTTTTTTCTTGGAATAGGCTCATTCTGGTGGTTATCCAGAAAGAACTAAAGCCTGAAGAAAAAATGAAAGTTAAAGAAAATAATTAAAAACGACAATTTATGGAAAATCCCTTGGCATTTAGGTGTTTTTAGCGAATAACTAAAAATCAGCTCACTCTATTGCCGATATCTTTCTGAATTTTCATGATATTTGACTGGCTTTTTTTTTTTACAAGTTGCTCCATAAAGTTGACTATTCATGAAAAAAAAAAAAAAAATTGTTATTGCATTCCCATGCTTAGATAAAAAATGTTTCATTCAACTGCACATATTTCAGCAAATGTTTAATATCTTTACATTCCAATTTCACTATATTATTTCCAGGGGCGTAGCTTGAAAATTTTATTGGGGGGGGGGGGAAGGACCTGACTTTGGCACCCTTTTATAATTTTCATTTTTCGCCCCCCCCTCCCCCCTCAACGTCGTCTCTATCCATGCTAAGGTTTCTACAATTCATATTATAGTAGCCCTAATCCGTGCTATCATCATGTCTTTTATGTATAATTCATCTTCTGTGATACTTTACACAACAATTATCTTGATTAATATTTTCACCTTTTCAAAACACATTTTGCACTTTCGATTGATATATGTAGATATCATCATCATCATCATCATCCGTTTTCAATCCACTGCTGGATGTAGGTCTCCCCCAGATTTTTCCAATGTTTTCTGTCTAGTGCTTTAGTCCAATTTACACCGGCTACTTTTCTGATTTCATCACTCCATCTTACTTGAGGTCGTCTTCTTGGCCGTTTTACATCTCTATAAGTAGATATATCTACCAAATGTATATATATATTGTGTGGGGATGTAAACACTCCAAGAGGTAAGATTGTTCATAATTGACTACATTTTGTACTAATATTCAAAAATCCTAAAGAAAACAGCTCAGAAATTATAGATTCACAGGCGATTTTTACTTTTTTCTATCTTCAATAAAAGAAAGTATTGTAATCTAATTTTTTTTACATCTGGATTTCGGCAGATTTACGCGTTTTAGGGGTCAGAGATCCCAAAAATATGTTTATACAAAATGTTTGTAAGTCCGTGTGTCACCATTGTACCATTGAAAAGTATGAAGTTATGCATGCCAATTTTTTGTGTACATTTTTGGCTATGGCAAGCAGGTCCTCCTTCAGTATGGAAATATTCTGACGGAAGGGGGCGCTGAAATAGCGAATTTTGTGCCATTTTCATTGTACCACCGAAAAGTGTATGAAGTTATGCATAGAACTGAACCTAATTTATTGTATAATGTATTAGCTATGGCAAAAAGGTCTTCCCTGAATTAAAAAAAAAATCTGCTTGTATGGGGTGCTGCAATAGCAACTTTTGTCCATTTTCCTGATTGTACCATCCAAGAGTTTATAAAGTTATCCATAGAACTGAACGAAATTTTTTTATCTCACCTGATTTTAAAACAGGTCCTTCCTGAATTTAAAAATATTCTGCCGAAAAGGGGTTCTGTGATAGCGATTGTTGTATAATTTTCTTGTTTTCTTGTAGTTCTATTGTCCATCGGCGGCTCGTGCAGCGACGGAAACTCGCGACCTGCGAAGCGGGCTATTCGCAAACAGCTGATGTACAAAAGAATAACGAAAAACTATTGATTTTAATAAATATCATGATCTAGATTAACTCGTTTTTACTCCGATTAATTGAATGAAGTACAAATTTAAGTTGAAAATCTAAGTTGGTATAGTATTGAACTAATAATATGGAAATATTGACATATGTAGCTACTTTTTGAAATTTAAGCTGTATGAGATAGAAGAAAGTTTTGGGATTGGCACATCCAACTAGTTTGGTAGTATATTTAGACATTCCTCATTAACTCAAAGCAGCATTGTAAATAATCTATTATAAGGGTACAGTTGTTACGATGCACCGTAAATTTTGTAGAGTTTGCCGTCCGCCACATTTCGCTGACATTAATCCATTTGAATACATTTATGCAATAAAGACAAAAACTTTTCAACAAAGTTAAAAAGTGTTAAATGAGTTTTGTTCTAAAAAGGATTTTTTTAGATATTTTTCCCCCTCTCGAAAATGCAGAAATGATTGATGCAACACAGTTAGAATGTTGATTTCATGTCTACATACATCAAACTTTTATATTTTCATATTCAAATACAAACGAACCGACGAACCGAATTCCTTTTCTTTTTAAATATGTGAAACACGCACGGAATTGTAGCTTGATTGTTGCCTGGTGATCACTTCTCTCACCACCACGTCTTGAAAGCCTGTTTAAAATATCAGTTTTGATTTTTACAGAAAAATTCCAGTGCTGTTTGATTCTTAGAGAACTGGTTAAAAATACGTGAAATTTTATATGCGAACATATGATGATAATTTTACGAATGTGTCAAAAATAATATTTTGTAAGGAATTTGAGCTTTAACTAAAGTAAACAACTGTAAATGCTCTTACATTCTGCTCAATCATCAACAATTTAAAACAAATCTTTCATAAATTAAGTTACATAATTTGCTTTCTTCGTAAATTTTTTTATTGTTTTCATTTTTGTAAAAAGGCACCTAATTTATTTTTTCCGTTTATTTACTCTTGAGGCATTCGTGCCTGAGACACCAGTTTATATATATATATATATATATATACATTCACTTGGGAATTCAAACTTTAGGTGGAGGAAATTTTTATTCAGAGATTCTTTCAGGAGAGTTGCTATATGACAACCTTAAAGGTCTGCATGTGCACGGCCGGAGTTCGGTACAGGACGAAATAAAGTAAAACTTTCAAACGGGCTGCGCAGATTAAAAAAAAAAAAATTAAGAGGACCTCAATGTACCAAGTTTTAAAGGAAATAAATATGTATGCGGTATTCTTTAAAAGACAATCTGAATTGTATGTTAAGAAAAATCAGATTCTTTTGTAGAAATTTAGCCGTCCTGGGTTTTTAATTTTTTAAAGGCCCCAGGTTTGGGCTTTTAGTTTTTAAAACAAACCAAGATAGTTTTGTTTTGTATTGGGGCGTGTCTGGCCTTAGAAATTTCGGCTCGTGCAGTCCTCTAGACAGACTCCACCCCCTCTGAGCTGTTCTAACCCCTTTTTGTTATTTCAACTTCTTTCCACTTTCTTTCTACTACAAGAGTGACTAACAACTACTGAGATATGGATAAAATGAACTGCTAAGGAGCGAATTACACTTACTCTCTCGCAATTGACTACAATTCCTGTTTTCAGAATCATCCTTCTGCATATATAAATTGCTTTTGTTAGGGAATAGAGGTAGTAACAATTCTAAAATTAAATTTCTTATACAAATATGGTATGTTAAAAGTAACTTAATTTATAATTTAACATTTAAAGTAAAGTGCTTGTACAAATAATTGTAATTACTATTTAAATCATTTCTTTATGGGTGCCTCACGGCGCCATTAAACCTTGTGTGGCGCCCTTCTACCTCACCATAATTGTGAATCGTTTTAATCCCCTCCAGTCACTTTCACGTCTTTTCACTTTCTTTTTACTACCAACGGTGACAAACAACTACTGAGCTAAGAAGGAAATAATTATTCTTATAAGAATCGAATTACACTTACTGTCTCGCAATTCATTAGAATTACTGTTTTCAGAATTTTCTCTTCTGCATGTATAAATTGTTTTTGTTGGGGAATAGAGGTAGTGATTTAAACTCTTTCTTTTGAGGGTGCCTGGCAGCGCCCTTAAACCTATGGCATCCTACTACTTGAATATATTGGAAAACTGTGCTCATCCCCTACAGTCGCTTTCAGTTGTTTCCACACTTTTTTTCTACTGCTAAGGGTGACCAATCTAGGTGAGAAGGAAATAATTGTATTTCTAAGGATCAAATTCTTGCACCTTAGGGCCCAGGGTCAAGTAAGCAGAGTTGGGCACTGTAGGCCCTGATCGTTCATGGATTGTACAGCCACATGTTTAGTTTTTTTTTTTAAAGGATCAAATTACATTTGCTGTTCAGCAGTTTATTAAAATTCCTGTTTTCGGAATTTTTTCTCCCGCATATATATATAGTTTTTATTAGGAAATAGATGTAGTAACCTAAATCCCTTTTTTATGGGTGCCTGACGGCGCCCTTAAATCTTCTGTGGCACCCTACTAAACTAAACAAATCTCTTTGGCTATACAATCCATGAAGGATTTGGGCCGACACTGCCCATCCCTGTATTCTTGACCCTGGGCACCGAGGTGCTATGCAGTATATGTCCAAATCAGGTGGTCGGCCAAATGCCGGACCCTTGGTGTTTAATTCCCAAGCAAGCTGCCCCACCAGTGGCCGAGAGGTTCTGCTCTCGAAGCTGGTAGACGGGAGGTGCTGGGTTCGATCCCAATCGCGCCCGTCGGCCTAATCGTTCGGAGTTTTCGTGGTTTTCTTCGAGCCGTGGATCTTCCATGCGTTAATACGAATTAGGTTCCCTTAGAAAGACCCCCACGGAGGGCACTCCCCCCGGGCCTATATCCCTCGTGTAGATAATTGGCCGTCAAAAATCAACCCAACCCAAGCAAGCTTGGTACTCATTTCATCGACCACGTAGGGATGAAAGGCTGAGTGAACCCTGCCCAGTCGAGAGCCGAACTCTCGACTTGCAGCGCGGCTGACAGATGCTTTGGCCACTGGGTTTCATGGCGCCCTACTATTGAACCTATTTGCGAACTTTTCTAATCCCTCCAGGTACTTCTTTCCACTTTCTTTCTACTGCCAAGGGTCACCAACAACTACCAAGATAAGAAGGAAATAATTGTACTTATATCCTGGAATTGATTACAATTCCTGCTTCCATTTTCTTTCATTCCTGATGTAAAAATTTTCTTCGGGATGGGGGGGGGGGGGGATGTAGAGGAAGTAACAGGTCTAAAATTGAATGCCTTATACAAGTTTTGTATGTAAAAAGTAACTTTCTTTGTAATTTTAAATTTAAAATAAAATTATTTTATAATTACTTTTTACTACTGATAAACCCTTTTTTACGGGCGCCTGACGGCGCCCATAAACCTTCTGTGGCGCCCTAATACTTAGCATATTGGGGGGGGGGAGGCTCCCCCCCTAAAGCTACGTCCCTGATTATTTCTACTACATTTTGTCAAATTTTCTGAAACTGGCGTTAAATTTGTTTG
Source organism: Maratus speciosus (assembly GCA_963932465.1). NCBI lineage: Eukaryota > Metazoa > Arthropoda > Arachnida > Araneae > Salticidae > Maratus > Maratus speciosus. The sequence continues at coordinate 464,913,899 of OZ010791.1, forward strand.
AAAACTCTGCATGATAAACAAGAAAACATGCAATTTTTTTTTTTAAATCAATATATCTGCATGAATATACGTGTTATTCTTACACAAATGAATACACATATTGTACAATAAGTACATATTTGTAAGCTATAGCAGTAGATCATTTCACGCATTTTATTTCACAGGGTGATCCCAAATATTATTTTTCTTTGATTTTTTTGTTGGGCCCCTAATTGTCCTTCTGATCAAATCGCTATTGATAACTATAAAGTCAAACATATTCTTAATAATCCTGAAGTTCCAGAAAATCCGACAAGTATATCTTTAAATATTCGAAAAAATGTGTAAAATTGAAAGTGTTCGGTGATTAATAGCTATGTAGTTTAGAAGCCATACCTTTATCTGTAAGTGAAATTAAACACACGATTTTAATAAAATCCTCTGTATCTTTCAATATGTCTGGAGCAGTCTTTTATTTGATTTAATAAAGGGAAGCTAATTCAATAACAGATTTTAACATAAATATTGTCCAGGAAAAAATATATATGATCATATTATTTAATGTGAATTACTTTTTGAATATTTTAATATCTTTTTAAAATAATCTATTGTATTTCTCTTTGCTTTAGAAAACATCTTCAGGAAATCAGAAAAGGTGCCAATGAAAAACTTCAAGCATTGGGACTTGTTCTACATTAGTGGTGTAGATAGAAAGCACATCATTCCACTTTTGACTTTGTAGCTTGAAAATTTTCATATGCCTGATCTTGACTTTTAAGAGAATGAACATACTGTTCTCATAAGAATTGAATAGACATTCAATGTTATTTATCTGAGAAGTTGTGACATAATTTCTAAGCCAGAAGTGAAAATGCTGCCTTGCTGGCAGTTATTGAACTCAGCTGATTGCCTAGAACATGAGTTAACATGCAATGGAAGGTTCATATTAGCAGATAAAATTATTGGACTGTTACTGCTATGAAGTGTATTTGATTGATAGCCATTGTGTTAAGCTTAGGGCGATGACTGGAAATATTTTCATTTAAATGGACAGTGAATTGCTTTATAGATTTTGGATGAAAGTGTGAACTTCACTATTTATTTTGACATTAAAACTTTGGCTTCTGTGTAAAGTATTAATTTTTTTGTTAAGGAACTTCATTGAAAACATTGTTTGATTTCACTGAATATAAACATTTCATAATTTGTTAAAATGTCTTTTAGACTGGGATTTAGTTTGGGTGCTGTCTTTTTTAAGCCTTGTGAACTTGGTAATGTTTTGTATTATCAATTCAACAAAGTCCTTTTCCTCCATATGTAACAAAAAAGATTGCAAGATGTACAGCTGTATTCATTTACCTTATTTTGCCATGACTGTGTTGTGAATATATTGTGTATTTTAATTTTATAAAACAGTCTTGCAGTATAAATAAACATTTTGATCATATTTCTTTTTTGAATCACATTAACTTTTTTTTAATTAAAAAAAAAATCTTTAAAATATATTTTAACTTTATAAATATAGATATTAAAAATAAAGTCAACTGGTCTAGACCATAGGTCGCAACCTGTGGTCCACAAGAAAATGCTTGTGGTCTAAAAAAAGATTGGGACATTTGTCATTTTTATGTTTTATTATTAAAAACTGTTAATATCTATAAATATTGAAAATAAATAAATATCATAGTGAAATTACTGCAATACTACTTTATTTAATTGCAATCTGCAATCGAGTAAAGAAAATATTTTTTGAGAAATATTGGTTCTAAAATATCACGAGACTAAGGCAATTATGTCATCATTGGCCAGAAAAAGAACGAATTTTTGATTTGGTTTTCAAATATATATATATATATATATTGAATAGGCATTTTCATCTGTCATAGCAATTAAAACCCTGTTTCGGTCTCTGCTTGAAATTAAAACTGTTTTCCATGTTCCAGAAATATTGTTGGAAGAGAGACATGAATGTTGACGTTTAGTAAACATTATAAACTTATTACAAAAAAGCAGGGACAAATATCACACTAAAAATATGCGATACTTAAATAAGCTTCAATTATTTTATAATAATTAAAATAATTTTAATATTTATTTACAATTAAACAACCTTTAAAGACCTTGTTTAGGATTAAATGAGGCCAAGATTAAAAAATTGTATCCCACAGTTTGACAACCCTTATTTATATTTTTCTTATGTTGAATAGGTTCATTTCATATTAATAAAATGGCAAGTCTTGATCATTATTCTACAATTATTTTTTTCATTTTTTAAAACTGCCATATTGTTGATTTGTAAGATGTAAAATTTTGAATTTAGTGGTCTGCAGTTCTCAAAATTATCGGTGGTTAGTTGCATTTTGCACCAGTAGATTTACATTGATGACTGTGATTTTACACCCATTCATCATTTTTACACCTAACTGAAGTTTTTCTTTGCTTCTAAGATACAAATTTGCTGTTGTTGATAAAACATTTGCTCTATTTCCTAATAATACAACAGGTATACATTTATTCAGTCTTTCTTATTTCTCTAAGCATAATATTTCATCTCATAGTGATTCTTTTAAGTACAGCTGAATGGAGTTAATAAGTAAGGTTAATTAAAAAATAAACAAGACTTTGTTACTTTTTTTCAGTCACCGATTTATTGTTTGTTAAACTGTATGGATCAAGGTCAAGTGATTACAATATGAGGTATGTAATTGATTTAAAATAGGAGAGTGTAAAATACAATAAAACAAAGTACACTTAATAATAATAATAAATATTATAACTATTAACATTATCATTTTTATTTATAACTCTTAACATATCTCTTTATATGCATACCTTTATAAGCAAAATAATTTCAAAATATCACTTAAGTAGAATATTTTGGCAACTAAGAAAAAATCGTTATGTGCGATTGATGCCTGATTATTTCCTCTTAATTTCTAAATCTGGTGGTCTCTGATGTCAGAAAAATTGGTGATTGCTGGTCTAGACAATGTTCTTGTTTATTGATAAATTACTTTAAATTCTCTTTAAAGGTATGTTTAAATGTGCACTTTAATTGATTTTTAAAGGTTTTTAAAATATTTTATTCTCTTAATGCGAAGAAAATATAAAATCCTTGACTTATATTTAATTTGTTATAAAAATAATTTTGTCTTAATTTTTGAGTTAGAATATCCTCTTTACTTTTGTGTTTGTTAACAAAATGTTATCATTTCAACCAATTTTCTTCAAAATACTTTAATTTCAAAATCATTATAACATTCTTCTAACTTCTTTGTGTATCCCATATCCAAAATGCCCCCTTTAAAGAATTCTTAAATCTTTAGGTGAGCATTTAAATTTTAAATATTAAAGTCTGTTTATAATGTTTCTAATCTTTTTAGCTTATTAAATCTGTATTTTCCCAGAACAAGTAAATACTTTATAAGCCTTTTTTTTTTTTTTTTTTTTTTTTTTTTTTTTTTGGAAACATCTTGGTACTGATTGGAGTTTAGAAAGCTTAACTCTTAAAAAATGTTGTATAGGCATATTTACTGCCGTATTAAGTACAAATTTAAATATTTTCTATTTCATAATGATATTGTACAAACCTATTTACACTGGTGTGCTAGAAAGAGAATAATAAAAAATGCTTGTGCACTTAATGTTATAGTATGAACATCTTTCTTTCTTGATTTTAATTTACATCATTTTTATATTTTAAATGTAAAGTTAAATTACACATTCAATCTTGAAATGAATCATGAAATTATTCTTAAATATTTTTTTATTGTTTAAAAAATATTCTGCATAAGTGATTAAATTATTTTAAGCGAAATCCTTCATCTGTAGCATTAAGTTTTTTGAAACACAAATTTGAAACATGATTGAGTATCTTGGCAAATAATGTGAAATTACTACAATAAATTTCTTTATAAACCCTCACAGTAGTAAGAGGGGGTCAATTTGACTCCATCTGGACATCCTCTTGCAGTTTTTTCTCATTCAGAATATGTATGATAAAATTATTTTTTTGGCATTATCCTATAAAGATCTCTTTCATGATTTTATCTACTTAGGAAGTTTTGCATAGTTAAATTTTTGTGTTTATTTGCAGAAATTGTGAATAAGGTTAATAAATGAAAGCTTTCTATCATTTATCACATTTCAAGAGAAAGATAATTTTTGACATCCTGCCAAATATAGTTCTCTGTGGGTACAGCATTACCATGCAAGCAAGTGTAGGCTCCTCCCTCATTTCATTATTTCTTTATTCACTTGTGTATAAATTTTGCTATTCAATGAAATGGTGCATTGTATGAACATTATAATTACTTGGGTAGGGGGGGGGGATAAATTACCTATAGGGCTAGCCCTTTTAAAATCTTAGCCATTTAAGCATTATTTTGATCTTAGTACTGCTAGGGTTACGGAGTCTCTTTTCTAGACTACTGGGTAATGAAGTTTTAAAAGCTTATAGTTTGACATTCAAAAACTGAAGAAAAAATAGCACTCAGCTTTATTCCCAACCTCTCTAGTTTATAGTAGGTTGGGAAAGCGCTATCAAATCCACCTCCTGAACTTATTTGGAGAATAAAAAATTTTTTCTACTCATATGTTTCAAATAAGTAATATAAAAACTTTTTGTTCTTAAAAAAAAAAAAAACTGCCACCAATTTTCAAAGTTTGAAATTTGATTCAAAGGCTGCTGATGCTTCAAAAAGCAAAAAAAAAAAAAAAACCATTTCTGTGCCTTTTTAACACTAGAACGCCGGGAAATTTTATGTAATTTTTGTTAAAAAAAATTACACCAGAAAATTTATTTAAAAATATTAATGTTATTTGTTTAACTTATTTCAGAGTAATTCATTTTTTACTTATTTTACGAAGAAATTTCTGGTTCGAATCTCGACAGTCAATTTATTGGTCGGTGTCAAATTGACACCTGCTCGGCGTTCTAGTGTTAAACTAATTATGTTAATATTTTTATGTTGTCATTATTTAGAAGTAAATGATAGATTTTTAATAGGAATCTTTTCAATATTGTTTAAATTAAAGGAAGGAAAAAAAATCATTAAACTGTATCCACATAGTAAGAATGGTGCACGTTAAAGGAGGTTCATATACAATATTAATGTAAAATTTCTTTGTGTTATTTCAGTGGGGAGGTATTATTCATCTATAATAAGTTGCTTGATGAGTAATGCAAATGTGAATTTATTTATTCATTAAGGTTTCAATCTCAAGCAGAAGATAGTTTCTCATTAAATAGTGAGTTTTCTTCATAATTCGTATCTGTTAGCTACTTTTATTTTCATAGCATCGCAAACTATTTCAAAGTCGACAGTAAAACTTATCATGACTTTAACATACTCTTATTCAATCTACACACACTGTCTTATTCCAGATGCTAGGTATTTTGGGAATACTTTTTTGTAATTCTAAGACTATTTCCTAAGACTAATTTTTAACTCAAAAATAAAATATTCTTGTGTCAAAATTGCTCACAGAATCTGATCCAAGGGCTGTATCCAATCTCGGTCATTTAAAGTGTTAAGAACAACCAAATCAGTGTTAAGATCAATCATTCTAGTGTGCTTATGAGTCCTTTTGCATTGATCATGGGAAACATAAATCTTTCCACATTGCAAAGATAAAAGTGCACTTTAAAAGACACATGTAATTAAAATATGGAAAAATTAATTTCATTTATAGAATTCATTATATTTTAAATTTGTGACTTCTCTCTCCCAATAATTTTTCATATTATTCTTTCTTGCCTCACTGCTTTTATTTATATTCCGTAAGGATATTTGGCAATTTAATACTCATATTTGATTATCTGACAAATGCATTAGCAATGCTTCTTAGAGCTATAAAATTAATAATGAAAGCTCTCTGACCATTTGTGGAAGATGTAAGAAAGGGCAACAGATGTTTAACCCCTTTGCTATTAACTCATCTTATTTCTAACGTGTGGTGAGCTAACTTCATAGTCCATTATATCTCTGTTAATACACTGGATAAGAATATTTTGCTACTTTTTGAAATGCTGTGAAATGATACTGAATTCCTCCCCTCGCCCCCTCGTAGACATGACATTACTTATGCGGAAATTATGATTAAAAATTGTAAAGGTAAAAAAGTGTCTCTGTTCAATTTTCGAAGAGAGTTAGCTGTCTGTCTAATTGTAGAAAATTATATGGAAGCAAAGAGCTCCTACTGCATATTGCACTGTTTATGAAAAGTTGGACAGCATTTTCTTGAACAATGACTTAACGATGAAGGAGAAATTTACATTTTCTTACATAATTTTCTAAGTAATTTTTACTAATATAAATAATTTTCCTTCTTGATATGCAAATGCAATTAGCCTTCTTAGAATCATATTAGTTTTATTAAAATGTACAGTTAATTATTTGAACAAAAATTGTAAATCAAATAAAAGAATGCAAAAGGTATAATGCAATTCTTATAATGTCATTTATAAAAATAGATTGTAAGCAATTAAATTATTTTGAAAGTAATATAACATTTTAATATTAGACAATTCCATAAGAAATATTTTTCATGAGTAGTGAGAGGAAAAAATGGGGTATTTTGCAAGTCGCTGTTCTATGCAAAAACTTTTTTATTCTATTTAACTTTTAATCTCTCATGTCGCTTTCAAAATAAACCAGTAATGTAAATTCATTCCATTGTAAGTTATAGAATAAACACTTTTTACATGAGTAGTGAAAAATTATATATTACACAATATTTTGTAAAGCAGTTGATTGCTCTCTGTTCTGAAACTTTTTTATTCTGCTTAAATTTTAATCTTTCATGTTACTCAGGGTTGCTACGTTATCTGGAAAACCTGGAAAAGTCAGGGAATTCAGAAATTTGTCTAATAAGTCAAGGAAATGTCAGGGAATTTTCATATTTTATCCAAAATCCTAGAAAAGTCAGGGAATTTAATAAAATTTCATGGAGGTCGCCAAATAAGTACAACCTTTGTCCCATGGCAAATGAGAAAAATCTTCCACGTTTTTGCAAATTCCAATTTTTAGAAGGTTTATTTCATCACCTCTTAAAATTTGCTCTTCCCTTTTTCTTTCTCTTTTCTCTTTTCCAACTGTCATCTCCACACATACTTTAAAATTTTTAACTGTTTAATATAATTTTTTGAAATTTTTCTGCAATATTTCTTTTATTGACATTTAATGTAACTAATAAATAATTTCAAATCTGCTTAACCTCCATCCTGAAATGTTTGCTTCTGAACCCCCTTTGCCTAAAATTGAACTTAAGTGAGATTGTGATAGATGGTGAAGTAAATTATCATTCAATGCAAAATGTATATACAGTAGAGCCCCAATTATCCGCGGTGCAGTTTATCTGCGAAGCAATTTTTTTTTTTTAATTCAAATCAACAGCAAGGAAAATACAATAAGCTCTACTATTAAATATAAACAGAAAAATCAATGTATTTGAAAGTCATAGAAGAATATTTCTAGATTCAGTTGCCATGTTTGAAATATCAGATGTAAAGTCTTGATGTCCTTTCTTGATTTTATTAACAAAACATAAGCACAGCAATTAAAATAGTTTACAATTAAATAACACTATTATGATAAATCCCAGGAGAGCATATCAAGAATAACTTCACTTTTGGGATAAAAATTATTCCATACTAAAAGGAAAATAATAGTTTACAATTTAGAATAAAGAAAATGCATTTCCAAAACAAGAAGCAAAAACAAGTGACTGATTTTTAAAAAAAGATGTAACTCACCTCTTTTTGTACAGTATGTATGGCATTGTTTCTTATTTACTGTTCTTTATTTTAGTGATTTAGACGTAAAGCAAAGGTTTCTGACATATTGTGCATATGTATGTCTTTTAAACATTTTATTATGTTTTTTGTACACTAAAACATAGTTTTTATGTTGAATTTTCTTTTTTATCGTGTTTGCACTCCATTTTCAGTCTTTTTTGGGTTATCCGCGGTGCCCTTGCCACCCAATCCTGCAGATAATTGGGGCTGTACTGTATATTTTTTCCATTTTACAGGACACTTACTTTGAAATACTCAGAAATTATTCAGGAAAGCAATTTCTATTGCAGTCCTAAGAGCCTTTTTTTTGTGTGTGTGTGTGGGGAGGGGGGTGCATATGTGAAAATTTTAATTGTGATATATAGTTGAAAATTTTTATATTTTCACGTGATACAATATTTATTTTACTGTTGTCTTGTCCAGTTCACATTACACCGCTAGACTGAAATTTTCATAAAATGCACCTGGAAAAGTCAGGGAATTTCATTCTCCTACATGAGTAGCAACCCTGATGTTACTTTTAAAATAAATCATTAATGTTAAGTAATTCCTTCATAAGTTTATAAATACATAGAAGAGAAAAGTAATTTATAGGTGCAGTGTATTTCAAAAGTTATTTAGATGGATATTTCAGTTGCTTCTTGTTTGGCTTATTAAAACATTAATTGCTTAGTGTTTTCTAAACTATGGTTTGAGGTCGATGTTTAGGCGTGTTGGAGAACACAATCGGTCAGGTTTTCCAAAATGTATAATTAATTTTATCTGCTGCAAAAGTACAGTAGAACTTAGATTATCCGAAGTAATTGATACCAACCATCTTGCGGAAAATCGAAATTTTCGGATAATCGAGAATGCTTCAAATTTAAGATTAACGACAAATACATGTGGTATTTCTTATTATTGTAACAAGTGCTTAATAAACATAAAACAATAGCAAAAGAAAGACGAAAATTACCTGATTTTTAATAGTGAAATTAAGTACCTTTTACCTATTTCACAAGGGTTTGAACCAAAGTTTGTTTGTCGCAGTTTTGATTTCCTTTGCTTTGCAGCTCTATCACAAAGTTTTTTTTTAATGTTTTTTAATGTTTAGTTCACCAGTATCCCAGTCTTTCTGCTGCTCTAGCCTGCCATGACAAACCTTTTGCAAAACATTCAAAAGCTTCAGAATTGCTAATTTATTAGTTTTTTTTTTGCCTGCTAGATCACATTCACACATTCTGGTTCTCCCTCCTGTTAATGTGTTCTAGTTCATTCCACAACTTAGGGGAGCTCAAGTTAAATTCAAAGGAATTCTAAAAAAGGGGGATCCAAAATCGTGATTCGGAAAGAACTGCTTGCACAGAAGGAATGTGACTGGGGAAAAAAAAAAAGCTTTAAAAATGGATTTCAGTTAACCGAGAGTTTTGGATAAAAGAGGTTCTATTGTATAATGAAAAACAATATTTTACGGTGTTAAAAAGAAACATTGTGAAAAATACAGATAAATAACTTTTTCAAACGGCAGTCTTTTATTAAACTTTGCGTAGACAGAAGCTTGATTCTTACTTTAAAAAAAGTTTCAAACCCAATACAGACTCTGTCGGTAATACAAAAATGTAATATTGCATTGACATTTAAACGGTACTTCTTCAAATTATACAAATGTATTTTTCTTTATGTAGTAAAAGAAAGTTTTGATTATTTCACTCTTACTTTATGTTCCCTATTTTTGTTCTTGTGCATATGCTTTTCGCAGATGTTCACCTTTTTGTTGGGCAGATACGAAATGCTTTATATACTTTCATGTTAGGTGGATCGCAGACAATTTTTTAATTGAACAATCGCAGACAATTTTTTAATTGAACAATCACAAACAACAAATGAAGAACTGGGCATTTGCTATGCTAGAGCTGTTGTAGCTTTGTCTCAAGAAGATAAAAGTTGATACTCAAATAGGTTTTTCTCATTTTCATTTATTGTTTGTGATATTCTCTAAATACGATATTTATTGTGGTACAGTAGAGTACCACTAATCTGTAAACTTGTAATTCACAATCGCCTGTAATCCACACTATATGTGAATGTAAAAAAAAATTAATTTAAAAAAATTACCAACAGCATTTTTTTTTCCATTTTTCCTTCCAACTCTCAAGTTTACTTCTTACATATATTACATATCATTTAATACTCTTTTGTTTTATAGTTTAAAATGATAGTACATATAAAAGTTTTTTATTTAATCATTCCTATAATAATTCAGAAAATCAAAGCTTATAAAAACAAAACTTTGTGGCTCAGCTGGCAAATATGGCCATTTGTAGACTAAAATAGGAGAAGGTAATTAAATTTATTGTTTATAATCTAATTCTAATGATAATTTACTGCATGAAAATCAAAGTCTGTTTATTGTTTATATTAAGAAACATACATTATAAAATTGATTGATTGATCATGACAGAAGATCTAATTTATTTACATTCTTGGCTCTTAATTAGTATTTATGAGTAATACAATGATTTGAAGGTCATTTAATATCATTATTAGCTTTTATAATAATTTTTTAATCTTAATGCTGATTTATTGGTTTTATAATTAAGATTTATAGCTATTTATAATAATTTGCAGCTAATTTTAAATAATTCTTCTTCTTTTTTTTAAGTGTGTTTATTTTTATGCATTAAAAATCTAAATTTGACAAAGTATAAATTAAGAAAATGTAAACAAATATTAAATAGACATGACCTGTAATCTGCAAAAAGTCTCATCTACAAGTGCTTGGAATCAGTTTGTGTGGATTGACTGTCTTTTATTGTATATGTTTCATAAATTGGAAATTAATAATATGCATTATGCTAATGACATTGAGTTTAATTCATTATACACACTATTTAATTGCTGAAAAGATAAAGATAAACATTGATGCACTTTGTCATAAAACAAATGGAAACATTGCCAGAGATATTTATTCAGATGTTTATAAATAGCTTAAGATAATTTTAATACTTCCATCTTCAAGAGTTTCCATAATTTATCTTAAAAACATTTTGCCAATAAATGTTTCTTGCCTTAAAAACATTTCGCAGAGATATAATATCACAGGAAAGCAGGGATGTAGTGGAGGGTATACAGGGGTCTGGATTTTTTTAAGGAAACCGTATACCCCAGTGGTGTAGTCGTAAAAAAAAAAACAGAGTATGCGCTCTAAGCAGAGTGTATACGCTCAAAGCAGAGCGTATACCCTAGAGTGTATATACTATAGCTTTCTTGAGAAACAGTGGGTATATGGTGTTCCTTAAAAAAATCCAGAAGGTATACGGCGTATACCCCTGTATACCCTCCACTACATCCCTGGTATACCCCCTCTTTCTCAAGAGAGCTATAGTGTATACAGTCGAACCTCTATTTAACAAAGTCGCTAAATCCCGGAAAAAACTTTGTTATATGGAAAATTCGTTAAATAGAGATTCACCTTTTAAAATACTTTAAACTACATAAAACAGATTTTAAATTCATAAAAACTAAATATTTTTACTAAAAGTAATTAATCACATTTTCTTTTATAAACTATATCGATTTGTTTTATTTATTTTACCCACCAATATCCATCATCAATTCATTTTTTCTATGTGTTTAAATCTTTGAAATCTGCAAGGAAAACAAAACATTGTCCAGGAATACAATGTTAATAGTAAAAGTAAATAGTTTTACATTAAAATTAACGAATTTTAATGACCTTATCGTATTTATTATTATTATAACAAATAATTTTAACCATACATTAACATATGTGTCGTGAAATTTAGTTTCTGAAAAACTCTGTTAATTTTGTCTGAGTTTTTTCTTTTAAAAAGTGCTTTCTCTCATAATACGTCTCGCATCTTTGCAATGCACCAAAAACCCCTTCATGCGTATTTTCTTCTAACTATAATCCGCGTCGGAAATGATTTTAGCATTTCATCATACGAAGTTTTGTTAATTACTGCATCATGATCATTTCCATCATCATCATCATATTCGTCTTCATCTCAATTCATTGTTGCATTGTTTTTATTTTTCACACTGTCGAAAATATCCAATTCGGATAGTGTTTCCGAGGTCTCAATTTCAGAATTAAGTGAAATGCAATCATCAATCACCACATCATGGTTAATTTCTTCTTTTTTCTCATCTGTATCCACATTTTTTTAAGTTACGCTAAGGGATTATCGTCTTCGTCCTCCGTACTTACCGAATTCTCACTGCTGACAAAGAAGGCGCCTGGTAAAACCAGTTCAAGGCCATTGAACATCATAAAATGTGTTTAAAGAAAGAATAAGTTTAAAATGTCCAAAAATATTTTAAGAAATGGGGAGAAAAATAAATTTACATCACAAGAAAAAATTCGTTAAATAGAGAATGCACTTCGCTATTTGGAGGTTATTTTACGAAGAAATTCACAAAATGTTCTTGGTTCTAAGGAAAAGTTCGCAAAATGGAGAAATTCGCAAAATAGAGGTCCGGCTGTATACACTAGGGTATACTTTCTGCCTTGAGCATATATCCTTTGCTTATACCCTCTTTTTCTTTTTTTTTATGACTGCACCACTGCAGGAAAGACTTTCTTTGGCAAATATTTCAATCTTAAAAGATGTTTTATTGGTGATGATAATGACTTCATAATCCACCTTTTGTACATTTATAAGGGGAAGAATTGATAACTTGAAGAATATTGTTTTCTAACATCTTACACATGTGTAAATAATTATTTATAGTTATTTTGTTTGCATATTTTTAAATGTAATTTCTTACACCAGTGTAAGAATGAGTATTAAATTTGGGAATACTTCTCTTGAAAACTAAGCTATTGTTTAGCTATACCTTTTAATTGTAAAGATTTTTTCCTTCTGATGTTGTTGCTCTTCACCTGCTTTTTCAACTGTAGGGCTTCACTGATTTCATTGAATTTTTACTTACTATTAGTATTTCCGTGAAATCTTAATGAAATTCAAAATTAAAATAATTTTTGAGCATATGTTTTAAAAGATAACGTGCTAAAAAATAAATAAATAAAAAACCCTGAGTACTGCTATGCATAGTTATACATTATTGGTACGGAATTTCTGAAACAATTTAAACTTAAGTTTTGAAATGTGATATCTGCATTGTTAAGTGTCATTTTCCCTTTTTAAAAAAATATAATTTTCTTGTAAAATTAGTTTTAATTTTTATATGAATCAATAGAGGAATATCTTGCTCGGCATTTCACGTCTTTGTGCAAACTTCAAATCAATTTCGTAAAACAATCGTGAAAAAAAAAAACGAATTTCGTCAAAGGAACGCGAAAAAACACTAATTTCTTGAAACAATTGCTGAAAAAACGCGAATTTCGTCAAAGGATCGCGAAAAAAAAAGATAATTTCTTCAAAGAAGCTCAGAAAAAATGCAAATTCCATGAAAAAAACGAATTCTGTAAAAGCAAAGCGGAAAAAGAGCGAATTTTTTTCAAAAGATGGCAAAAAAATGCAAATTTCGTCAAAGAATCAAGAAAAAAAAAACCTGCAAGTTTCGTCAAAAGATCCCAAAAACACGAATTTCGCCAAAAGATCGCAGGAGAATGCGAATTTCGTCAAAGGATCATGAGAAAAAAACTAATTTCGCCAAAGAGCTGCGGTAAAAACTCATTGGTCTCTTTAATGATGATACATAATGAATGGACACCCCCCCACTATAAAATGTGATTCAGTTGTTTCAGAAGCAATCCCACAGTATTTCTGTGAACAGTGTGACTGGCATTTCGTGCTAAGAGGTCACAGTATTAAGGATTGGGCTGTTTCTAAATGCATTGACAAAATAATTGATAAGAATTCATGGATTTTTAGCTTTATTATTTTTTTAACCAAAATAATTATTCTTTAATTAATATCAATTAATTTTTAATTTAAAAGGGTGATTATTTTAAAACAACTGTTTTTAATTCATATCGTCAAAATAATGTAACATGTTATTTTATTAAACATTAAATTAATTTGCAGAAAGTTTTTGACCCAATATTTGTGTGCACAGAAAGTTTTTAGGTTTATACAAGTCTGTATACTAGTATCAACTACTTTGAATCAAATTTTTTACTACAAATGCAATTATTTTCTTGTGTGTGTGTATGTGTTAGAATCAGCATTCTATTGAATAAAATTCTTTTGTAAGAATGAGATTGTTATTTGATTAGTAATTGTTATACACAAAAAGTGGTATATGAAATTTTCACTATGAATAATTCATTTTAATGTGCCTATTGGATAATTCTACTGTTATGAAGTTTGGCAGTTGAGTTGCTTAGGTATTTATAAACATTTCATGATCTCATGCAATTACTCCCTGGTCTAGAACTACTTTAAAACCAGTTTGTTTGAAAACTTTTATCTTAGTTTGCTTTATTTTTTTTTTAATTAACTTCCTAATTGATTGTTAATTTTATGCATTTAACTTGCTTTAGTGTATTTTGTTATTTTTATGTACTATTTTTCATTGTTAACTGTTAAATGTTCACAGCAGTAGTTAATCTCTAACCAGCATTTGTTTAGACAAACACCTCATTTTTTCAAGCTAAAGTTTTATTTTTTGTTGATAATTAGTGTATTTCTAGTCACCAAGGAACATTTTTTGTCAACTTTGTTGTATTGTATACCATTTTAATTTTTTTACTATTTTAAATAAACCCCCTTTAAATTCTGTTATTTATTTTTTTTTATTAAAATTATTTGCAATGTTTATATTATAATAATTTTTATAAAATATATGTTGTAATTTCTCATCTTCTATTCAAATTATCATTTGCATGAAACTTAAGCTCTTGATTAACTAATATTTGTATGGTATTTTGAAAAAAAAAAAAAAAAGCCGCATGGGAAAGGGACGTGGGGGATGATCTGCAAAAGCAAGGGAAAATGATGTGTGAAAATCATGAAAATGAAAAAAATTCAAACGTTAATGAATGTTTTTAAAAGTAGGATTTTGCATTAAAAAAAAAAAAAAATGCTTTTAGTGGAAAGACATAATTCTTTTTATAAATTTATATTTGTATCCGGGTAACTCTGTGAGGGATGTGAAAAACATTAAGCTAGGAATTGTAGCATTATTTTAAAAGAATATTTTCTTAATTTCCAAATTTGGGATACAGGGTTGTTTATGTTCATACATTTTCTGCCTATTTGGTTTTTCCATCTTTTCTCTTTTTTAAACAGAGATCACAATAATAACGATATTTATTAAAACTTATTGAATGAACTAGACTTGTAAGAATTTTGGACAGACTTAAAATCTAGATTCTCAATCTTTTTGGTTTTCATTGCTTTAATATTTTTTATGAAATTATTAAAGTGTCTGTTTTTGATTTTGCAGATAGAGCATTAATTTTGCTCAAATTATTTCATCTATTTTTTTTTTTTTTTCCCTAGTAGTTTAAATAAAATTTCATGTACTCTTATGCTTAAATACAAAAGTAATTTTAATGCTGATCCATTGTGTTATTTTATGTATGGATAAGAAATAATTATGCAAGTCCTTTATTATTTCCACAAGTATTTAAAAATTATCCTAAAAATAATTAATGAGCATTAATTTCTGAAATTTATCATTTTGAAATAATATAAACAATCAGCATTACTAATTAATTTAAGAAACAGTGTATTTTGTTATATGAATGAATATTTTGTTTTACTGTCATATGTTTTTCCTTTCTTCTTTATATTTACCTTTAAATTTTATTTGTGTTTTAATACTATATAAAGTGGAAGAGAATAAATTATTTCAGCACAAAATAATGCCAAAAAAATTAAATAGTGTACAATACTCAAAATCATTGTGTATAAACATTTTAAACAAAAGAAAAAAACAATATTTTGATAATGTAGATAATTTTCTTCATAATTTTTGTTTGTTTATTGAGTAAGATCAAAAGTTTCTTTATGTATATTTTTAGTTCTGTAGCAATATATTTGAAACATCATATGTTGCTTTTAAATTCTAAAAATTCATTTGATTAAATATTTAGTGTTTTGTTTTGTTTTGAATATTATATTTTCAAGTGCAGCAATTTTTTTGGTCAGCATCAGACAAAATATGACATTGATATGAAGTTAATTATAAAATGTATTTGTTGTAAGAAATCGAGCTAGAAAGTAATGTTTGGAATTGATTGATACATTGGGTTGTTTGGATTCTTTGTGAAAACATACTTAATGTTTTAAATAAAGCACATATTTTGTCAATATAGATATTTCTCTGTATGTGTCACTTGAACTGAAGTATCACAAAATCTCTGCTTGCACTAATTTTGTCTGAATTTGTTTTTCTTATCAATGTTGGTCGTCTTTTGGATGTAAATGCTTGTAGTATGTCATTTCTGCAAGATGTACAAGTTGTTAAAAACTTTCTGCAAAGTTCATAATTTTGTTTTTAAAAGTTTTGTAAATTTCAACAATTTTTAATTAGTTTTATCATTAAGGCAGCTAAGAAGTATATTTTGTTTCAAATTTCCACAAGTATTCCATACAGCTCAGTGTATAGAATTTAGAAGATATTTCTGGCAGCATTTCAATTTATCATTTTCAGAATTTGAAATAAAATATGATTTTGTCTAATTGTTTTTATTCTTATTGTTTTAGTGTTTTGGATTTTGCCTCATTATATATGTTTTTGGCTGAAAACTTTCATTTTTCTTTTCTCATATTTAAAACATATCTGAAATGGCACAGTCGGCCAAAACTGGTTTTCCTCCATACATTTTAAAAATTTATACCACACATATCCTACACATATTTATCATTGAAATGTTGCAAGGGGATGTAAAAAAATGGGATCTTCTTATTGAATGATGTATAGACTAGAGTCCTGCATCGTGTCAGTTTGGCACTATATTTTCCAGTTGTAGGTTGGGTGGACCTCAACTTTTTTTGTTGCAGGTCAGATTGACTTTTTGACTCTTGCGGGTCAGTTTCGGGTTGACCCAATTTTTTAAAAGAACGTTCAAAATATTTTTTCACATTGGAAGTCTATTAAACTACAGATCAAAGTTTCATCAAAGCAAAATGCATCTAGTCTTAGAATTAGTTTCTGGAAGTTAATATAAACATATTTTTTCAACTAATGGTACGATAAGGATTATAACGAATGCCATCTGCAGTACTAAAGCATTTTTGCTGAATAGTTACAATTCTAATGTTCTAGTTTTGATACTTCTAACGTTGTTATGACAATGTGATAGACAGGAAGAATCATTTAGCATTTTTCTGCGTATCGTATTTTTTAAGTATGGTAAGGCAGAATGCTAATTGTGTAATACAAGGTGTACCGTTATAAGTGGAACTTCTGAAACTACAACAAATTTTAAAGCATATTTGAAGATTATATTTTTAATTTATATCGTTACATATAGATTGAAACATTATTTTTCTGCTTACTTTTTTTTCATTGTATCAAAGTCTGGATATAATTAATGTTACCTGTGATACTCATTTAACTGAGTTGTATACGGGGCATGGCTCGGGAACCCGAGCCGTGCAGGACTCTAATTCAAATACGTATGTCTTTTCATCTGAAAGATATTTGTGCTCAAACTTTTTATGAAAATCCCAACAGTCTGATTGGTAAAAAACATATATATGACCCGCAAGAATATTTCTAGTGTGAACCCGACCTCCAGGAAGAAAAGAAGATTCATTCAGAGCTGAAAAAACAAAATTCGTGATAACCCGATCCAGTGTTTGACTCTATTCAATGATCCCAAGGTGTCCTCTATTCAGAGGTTTTACTATATTTGAATATTAAAGAATATAGATTTGTTAATTCTTTTATGAAAATATAAAAAGGTCTTAGCGATACAATTATAGAATTTTTTTTATAATAACATTAAAACATGATTTACTTTTCTTTCATTGCAGGTTCAGGTTGAACTACCTCATGTTCGGGTCGGGTTGCGAGTTGCCAAAAATTATTTTTGCTGGTCAAGGAAATTTTTTTTTTCTTGTCATGTTCGGGTCAAGTTGCGGGTTGACTTAAAATGGAATTTGCGGGTACCCGACCCGTGCAGGAACCGTGCTCAAAAATTCTATTTGAAGTCAAGCCAAAACCCAGGAGTACTTGTACTGACATTCCTTAAATTCCTGAAAAAGGAAAAAACGTCTTGAAATGTCCTGAAATATGGTAACATTTCCTGAAATTTCGCGAGTTTTGTACTATAGCACAAACAGTCATGATTTTTCCGTGAATATGTGTGTACTTGTTTTTTTGTTTTTTCGCGGAATTGCACAAAATCTGTACTTTGGAGTTAATAGGTGCTTTAGAGTCAGAAAATTGTAAAACGTTTTGTCATCCGATGATGAAAAACTCACAAATTTCGTGAAGTGGTCGCCAAAAAAAAAAAAAAAATCGGGAATTAGTCAGTTAGACATCAAGGAAATTTGCAAATTTTGTTAATCGATCGTTGAAAAAAATCGCAATAGTCTTCAACCAATTTCTTAAAAAATCGGGAATGTCGTCAATCATTTGCTGAAATTTATGAATTTCGGCCAACGATCGCAGGAAAAAAACACGAATTTCCGCAAATGATTGTAGAAAAAAATAGCAAATTTTGGCAAACGTTTGTGGAAATAAAATTGCGAATTTCGGCAAACGATCGCGGGAAAAAAACTTGAGTTTCTGCAAACTATCGTGGGAAAAAAAACTCGAGTTTCTGCAAATGATCGTGGAAAAAAATCTCTAACTTTGACTGATGATGGCAGAAAAAAAAATCTCAAACTTCGACAAACGATCGTGGAAAAAAAGTAGTATGCTGGGTAAATGTGTCCTGAAATATCACCTAGGACCAGTACTACCCCTGAAAACCTGATGCCCTTCAACCCCATTGTGAGGAACCTCAGATGAGGGCTTTAGCGTGACGTGGTCTCCTCAAAAGTGTGATGACAAAGAAGTTTAGTAAAATGAAAATTGAAGGTTTTATTTTCGTAAAACAGCAAAATCTCTTGGCTAAATAAAATATCAACACTGACACAACAAAATATGTAAGAACGTAATCTGTTAGAATGAAGTTTTAGTGAAGTAATAGAATCTAATGAAAGTTCTTGACAGAATAATAGAGTTCAGATTAAATATTTAAAGAGTCTCTGTAAAACACGATGGCACCTCAAAGAAAATAATTTTCTTTAGAAAAGCTTGACTAGCAGTTACCTATTCGATCAACTTCTCCGCTGACAGACTCAGCTGAAATCCAGCTGCCCAGCTTGCTGTTGAGAGTACAATAGTCTCTCCCTCGGATCGACCTCTCCAAGAATAAGTTCTGTCAAAAGCCTAGATAGAAGGTTTTTCTCTCCCACTTTAAAAACCCTCTTTCGAGTTTTAGACTTAACTAACTCTCTGATCAACATCTGATCTCTCCAGAGATCTCGTATATATCCTTAAATTTCTCTCTGGAAAACAATGTGAGTCTCCAACATCCACTGGAATTGGTTCGCAACTGTCAAAATCCTTTTGACAGTTGTCCTTGCTAGGCTAGGCCCTACCAACACCCACTTGATATTGTACAAAGCCTTCAGGCGACCCCTTTCTAGCCTTCTATCGTCACGAATAGCGGACCGATTGCTGAACTGGTTTTCAACCCCAGAGAAGCTTTCTTTGTCTTTCATAAGAAATAAAATTGAAGAGTCTGCCATGTTGTTTTAAGCGTTTTTATATCATACTATAGATAATCCAAAATAGGATAATGTAAATCATTTGAAATAAGGTAAGTGTTTTATCTTGATATGTCTTAAATATGCGTATGAATTTACTTATTTATATTACTTTCTTCTAAAACTTTAGCGCGCTTCTGATATACTGAATATAAGCTATGCCTTACCAGACCACGTGTTTGGAAATAGAATGCATTGTAATATCTATTTTTCAATGATTATATTTTTTAAAAACATGATTACTGCTTTGGATTTGGAATGCATTTATGTTTTTAAAAGTGATATTTCTTTCGGTAAATTTTTGTTGTTTAATTATGTTATAGAATACATTCTAAAAATAGATTTTTAGCTGTTAGATAGATAAATTTAATGGACATTATATTTTTCTTTTAACAATCAAATTAAACTTTGAACTATGTTAAAGTTGTTTAATTTTACTATTGTAATTCATTTATTTTACTATATTTAAAAAAATAATAATAATAATAATAAAATTGCAAAAAAATAAAATAAAAATAATATATAGTTTAAAGTTTAGTTTCATTATGAAAGAATTTATTGTGTTTTTAACAATGGTTTGAAAATTAAGTGAATGATGTTTCATTTGGCATATTATTTTTGTTGTTTTAAATCAGTTTTAGAATAAATATGCTAAATAATAATCAGATAAATAAATCTAGCTTTTTTTTTTTTTTATCAAATTAAACTGCATTAAATAGTAAATATTTTAGTATTGCAATTTGTTTATTTTATTACTTTTTAAGTTTACTAAACGTTTCATTTTTAACTTGTTGGTATTTTAATTTACATATTTTAGTGCTGGACGTATTTTAAAACTTGTTGAATGTAAATAAAATTTATTATTTTAGTGTGTATATATATATATGTTACGAAACAATTTAATGGGTGTAGTTGAAATATCACATCGTGCTTATTACGTATTACTGGAGTCATACCACATTTTAATCAGCTGTTGGTGATGCTGTAAGCAATCCTACCACTTAGCACAAGCATTGCTAGCGGAGGTATCAACTCTGTGAAAATATAGCAGCTGTAGAGCGATGATAATATTGGTATAGTCCAATCAAACACTTATTATTTCATTATGAAAACAAGGCAGCGTGAGTGGCGAAAAAAGGCATATGAAGAAATATGAGGTTTTCCCAATTAAACACATGAAAACGTAGTCATAGAACAACTGTTTATTCCATCAAAACATACCAACACTGAACAATTCCCGCAGATGAGAAATCAGAGCATTCCACTCGAGCATACACTAGTTACTCATGCTAAATAGATGTTAATTTACGAAATGAATATTCTACATGGCTAAGGACACCGGGTAACAGGTTATGTAAACAATCGCAGCACAAAAATCTCTCATTCTGAGCTATTGCTCTCGCTATTTATGAGAATGCGCGGAGGAATTCCGATTGAAATGAAAACTTCAAGCTAAACCAACGAAAATCACGAACGAGCCTCGAAGTGAAACTGGTATCCGACACTCAGCTAATGGAGAGCGATCAAGAAACGTCACAGGAAAGAATCCCAGCGCCGTTAATGGAATGATTACGATGTGAAAAGGTTGTCTCCCAACTGGCGGGAAAAAGAGATGAAATAGAATAAAAATGTAAAAATGGCTTTGATAAATATTCGAAAAATAAGTAATTGCGTTCAGAACTTTACAGTTTGGTAGACGATAAAAATTATTAAAAGTTTAGATTATGTTTTGGAATAAATCTATTATTAAGATACGCGTTTTAAAAATAGAGGAATTTAGCTAGAAATAAATAATAGAGCGTATTTAAAAAAAGGGAAATAATGAATAGGCTGGCAATTTAGAATAATTTAAATGAATAGTAAAAGGTAAAATTTTTATATAACATATATATATATATAACTCATGTTGAGTTTATCGCTAATTTATAGGTATTAATCGCTATAGCTTTCAGATTTTTAAATTATAGAATAAATACTGATAACAGTTTTTTAGTCATTTAGGTAAATCTAAGGCGCATTTTTTTTTTTTTTAAATCTAATCAAACTGAATTTTAAACAACTTCAAATAATGCATAATATTATTAAAATGTTAACTATTTATTAATGTTTAATTAACAGTTTCTAGTAATACAGTATTATTAAAACTCAAATTTAATGAAAATTTAATATTTTAATTTCGGGTTATAAAAAATGATTGTCTATAGAATTAAGAATAATAACCATAGCAATAGTATTATATTGTCTTAGATATTTTTAGATAATTTATATTCAATATTATCAAAAGCAAGTAAAAATATTTGAAGAAAGTGATATAAATAAATTACACAATTTTTTTTTTTTAAGAATTATCAAGATACACTAATCTTATAATCAAAATGAACAAAATAAATCTTTTAATAATAGAAATATTACCTTTCAGAATCGAATGAAAATTATATTTATACACAAATAAACAATCTTAGAAAATTAAATAAATTGAAATTATAATAATTTTGTGAGAGAAAAAAATGTTCAAAATACAAATTATTTTTCACAAAAATATTATTTTTTAACCATTTTTTTGAGGGGGGGGGGGGGGGATGGGGTGAGATATATTTGCTCTAGAATTTTTATTAATAAATTTACAAATTGGCCTTAATTAATCTTTTAAGTTATACTTTAATACATTATCGTTCTCTTTAAACATTAATTAATGATTAACTTCTGAAAATAAAAATCTACCTTCAAATATATTTACTTTCTACTTACTAATATATATTCAGAAAAATTTTAATTTATCAGATTTGAAAAATAATGAAAAAAAAAATTTATTTAAACATGAGCAAAAAATCTTAGAAAATGAATAAATAAATTGTATTTTTTAACAATTTTGCACCCCCCCCCCCCCAAAAAAAAAGATGAAAATACAAATTATTTTGACAAAAAGCTATTTTTGAAAGACATTTTTTATCAGATTTATCTGGGCTAAAATTATTATTAAAAATAAATTTACAAATTAGCTTAATTGCTCTTTTTTTAATGCATTAATGTTTTATTAATTTTCTATTGAAACATTAAATCATCTGATTTACCCAGTATAAATAAAATCTGTAGCAAAATATTCATATTTATTTATTTATTACTGATGTATATTTGGAAAATTGGAATTTATCCGTTTACAAAAAACTTTAAACAGGTTGCTATACAAACATATATATATATATAAGCATTAATATCTCCCTTTGTTTATAAAGTAGGAAGAAAATGAAAAGGGAATGTTTAACTTGTCTTTGAAAAAAAAGATCAGATTGTAGGAAAATTCGTGATGAGTGATATTCATTTGAGGTATTTAAAGCTCATATATATTGAACAATATCAAAAGCAAATAAACATATATGAAAAAATTATGTAAATAAAGGCACAAGATTTGGGAATTTTTAAAATAAAATATTTATCTTAAAACAATAGTTGCCCTTCTAAGTAATAAGAACAGCTAAAAACATAAATTATTTTCATAAAAAATGAAGTAGATTATTTTCCAAGATAGGTTGAATTGTTACTTCTCATAAAAAATTATATTTAAAGATGAGCAAAAGGAATCTTAAAAAATTAAATAAATAAATTGTACTTTTAACAATTTTACAAAAAAAAAAAAAAAAGATAAACGAAGTTGAAAAATTATTTTCACAAAAAAAAATTACTTTTGCAAGACAATTTTTATGATATACATCTGGGTTAGAATTAGTAATACGTTTACAAAAATTCAAATTCTTTAATGCATTAATGTTTTATTATTATTCTCTTTAAACATTTATTATTTACTAATGTGTATTTGGTAAAATTGGAAATTATATGATTAGAAATCTCTTTAAACGTATTATTAAATTTAAAATAATAACGATAAATTAAAAAAAAAAAGTTATCTTTTTTGGCTTACAAAATAGGAAGAAAATGGAAAAATAAATGTTTAACTTAATTGTTTTTAAAAAAAGATCACGTAGTGGAAAAATTCATAATATGAGTAACAGTTAGTAATTTTTCAAAGTACAAGAAAAGCGCAAAGTTCTATCGGGGAAAAAGATCATCGGTCGTCTAAGAGTGATGTCACAAAATCGCCCAAAGGCTTTATGTCAAGTAGGTGTTGGCCCTACCCATATTTTACACACAAAACTCTCCTGTCAAAGTATGCAATGTCGAGAAGCACTTACTCGCATATTTCGGTGTAACAAAGTGAAACCCAGGTGGCCATGGCCATTCTTTTATCCACGCTGTTCCAAAGTGTCACCTTAATATGTTCGATCGTGCTGGAGTTATTTACTTTTATGTTACCGGTAGGGTGTAAAAAAATCATGATTTTTTCAAAAAAATCTGATTTTTTTTATTTTTTTCCTTGTGTTAAAATATTAAATATCTACCATTAAGCATTTAAAAAATGAATAATCCTCCAATTACTAACATAATCTATGTTTTTTGCTTTAATTAATAAAATTTTAATTATGTAATTATAGAAATTATAAAAAACTGCAAATTAAAAATTTCTTTAGTAACATACAACATTATGTGCATTAATATTTTGTAATAATTATGTAAACCAATATTAAATACTGCTTATATTTTAAGGTTATTGATAAATTGCATTTAATTTTAAATTGATGATACAGATTACATTTTGTAATTATTAAACAATTAACTGTTTAAGAACACAATCTACATTTTTGAAAAAGTGGTTGAAAAAAGGTGATAAATAATAGTTTGATAAATTCATAAAGCAGCCAGTAATTTTACACAGGTTCTAAAGCATATGTATATCAAATTGATCAAAAATTGTAGCAATGTATAGTACAGCAAACTCGCACATAATTTATAAATAGATTACAAAAATTGTATTTTTGAAAATTAAATCAGATTTTTTCCCCCACAACATTAAAATATTTGAGTAGCTACTAAATATTATAATGTTTTGAAGTTATTTAACATTTAGTTAGATGTTTTTTAAATGTATAATACATCTTTTTACACAGTTTAATATTGTTATAATTAACAATAACAAATATTACATTTTTTACAAGTGATTTAGTGATCGTTTTCCTTACTGATTATAATGTTTTTTTCACACCATTTTAAAAAATCAGAAAATATGTGATTTTATCATCTGATTTAAATCAATTGATTAAAATCATTGACACTCTATTGCTATGTTTATCTATATATATAAAAGAAAGTCTAGATTTTGTATTAATCAACACACAGCCAAAACTACTGAACCTAAAATCTTGAAAATCGGGGTAAAAATACTTCTTATGATATAGAGTGCTGCTAAGAAAGGATTTTCCAAAATTCCACCCCTAAGAGGGGTAAAAAAGAGAACGAACTTTAAAAAAATTCCTTAAAAATCTGATTTTATAGTTATTTTTCAACTGATAACATATTTAGGTGTATTTTTGTATGCTGAATCGAATGGTATTAACTAAATTCTTTTAAGATCAATAGTTCGAGAGATTCTAATTTGGCACGATCTTTGACGCCAAAACCTGAATTTTTCAAGTGATAATTTCTAAAAACTCATTCTTTTCATTCTGTTACTATAGCAAGGGGAAAAATTCAAATTGAATAAATTTGTAACCAATCCTTTTGGTTAAATAAAAACAACTTCGTCAATTAAAAAAAAAAAAAAAAAAATTCAAACGCCTCAAAAACTAAAATTAAATAAATAAAAAACTGTGGTACTTTTTCGTTCTAATTTTCCTCGCGATACCATGCCAAAATGGCATAATTTTTTTTCCAAGTGAGTTCGTCGTTCCGAATTGAAGCTCACAATCTTATTGGTTGTTGGTTGCCCAGTGTCCAGCATGTTGTTCAACCAGTTTTGACGACTTTGCACTAGTTTTGAGAAACTACGTTACAAACAAAATAAAGCAAAAATGCGTTTTTTACAACATAATGGGTAATCTGTTGAATGTTATTAAATGCATTTTGTATAATTATAAATAATGATATGTCTTGAATACTTTAATTTTTTGAACGCTATATTTTTATATCCAAGTATACTTAATATTAATTTTTATTTATTAAATAAAGACGAATAAAAGATTGATCTTTTTTCTTTTCCCCTTAAAATCGCTTTTTCTAATAAAATTATTTGTTTAATTTCTTTTTAATGAATGTCCTTAGGTAATATTGGGTTAATTTGCTTTTAGAAGGATGCTATTTAATGTATTTTGTATATTTATAAATACAAATTTTGTAATATTTGCCTTCAGTTATTTTTTTAAATTAATTTTCTTAAATGTTATATATTTTGTAACTAAGTATACTTAAATTTTGTTATTATTTATTAAATATTTTCTTCTAAGGGGCTGTGCATATATAACGTTATCACTTTTTTGTCAATTTTGAACCCCCTCCCCCCTTACGATATCATACGTTATTACCCCCCCCCCCCCCCCCGTAATGATATCGTTATCAATGTCTAAAAATTCTTTTCATTTTTGAATTTTTTTTCTTTTGCTTGGAGTGATATACAAATAGGGTTACATTTATTTTTCGCATACTTCGTTGATTCATATGAAGAGAACTCAATAAAATATCATTTTATATATGAAAAAACTGTTTATCAAATAACACTTAAAAGAAATAGTTACTATTTAAAAGTATTTTATAATAGCTTTTTGTTACATAATACATTCAACAGTAATAATGTTTTCTTGCACTTGACCCCGCACGGGGGGTGGGGGGGGGGAGACAGAGCTTCTTATCACCAAAACAGGTGGACAACATTCTTTCTCTTTGAATTATTAGTAAACACAGGTATCATTTGAAACATACTTCGCATATGGTTTCTCGAACAGCGAATTATATATGCATACACATATGACAGAAGAAATTTGGAATTAAATAATTTTATAATCATTTAATGATTTTAATAATAACTTTGTACTTTCATAAAAATAGTTAGCAGACTAAAAAAAGATAACATTCTATTTTGATGTAAAGGCTAAGTTATAAATAAAAAGAGAAAATTTTGGTTGGATCAAAAATGATAACGATATCAAAAGACGAACCCTCCCTCCCCCTAGAGATAGCTAACGATATCATTTGCCAGACTCCCCCTCCCCCCTAAAATGATAACGTTATATGCACAGTCCCTAATACAAATTTATATTATACGAATTTGATATTATATTTTTAAATGCAGATTATTTATAACTAATTGCATTGAATATTTGTATCTGCTTTCATATTATTATTATTATATTATTTATTATATCTTAATCAATATTAATTTAATAATAAAAATTATTAGAATATATTTATTATATTGATTTAATAAATATTATTAATAAATATTAATAATTATAAAATGTTCATGTATTTTTTTTTTCATTTATATTATACAATTAGACTATTTTAAATAAGTAATAATACATATTTAGACTACATGCTAATTATAACTAAATTTATACTATACAATTAGCTTATTTTAAATAAATAATAAATGTTTAGACTGAATATAAGTTAATCCGAAGCATTTGGGTTTTTCTTTACGTTGGTTTTTAAATTTGACGTATTCATTACAAAATATTTTTACACATAATCAACAATTTTTTTTTTCGTTTTTCCACTTTGTATTAATAAAGATTGTTCAAAGTATATAACTTCTTCCAGAAAAAAATATATTAACTGTGCCGCTATATTTTATAATGATTGTTTGTCAAATGAAAAACAGAACTCCCCCCCCCCCTCCCCCCCCCCCACACACATACATACCAAATTAATGCTACTGCGAAACTGTAATTTATTTGCACCAGAAACTAACATTACACACTAAAGTGTAAAATTTCAGCTAAAATGACATTTAAGTAGCAAAGACAAAAATGAATAAAAAATAAAGACAAGTAATTTCTTTCCCTTTTTTTTCTCCCATGTAATGTAGAATTTTGAACTATATTCCATAAAGGTATAAGAGCATACAGTTACAAATTCATGGGATCGTTAGGGGATCTAACACCTCCCTCACCCCCCCCCCCCCCCGGATTTCGGATTGTAAGGTTGTTTTATGGATTAAAACTGTAAATTCTTCCTGGAACTGCTGCTTGAAAACAAAATGTTTATATATATATATATTTTTTATCAATAATGGCATTGAAAAAATATATAAATAATTTACTTATATTAATATTAGTATATAATAATTAATGAATTATATAATAATATAAAAATTTTATTTACATTTAAAAAAATTATAAATATATTTTAATATATTATTTATATTATAGATAATATAATATAATTATATTAATGTTACTGTATAATTATATTATATAATAATTAATTAATAAATAAATAATTATATTAATTTTATATTATAATATATTATATTAATAATTATATAATAATATAATATTATTTATTTAAAAAAAATTATTACAATATTTTTAATATAAATAGTAATATTCTCCCTGGAACTGCAGCTTGAAAAACCAAATGTATATATAGTGTTAATCACAAATGATAATTTTTAAAGAATATAAGTAATACAATTATATTAATATTATCATGCAATTATATTATATAATATAATAATTAATACTAATAATAGTTATATTAATATTATCACATAATTAAATTATATAATAATTAATTAATAATAATTATTTTAATATTATTACATAATTATATATTAATAAATATACGCTACAGAGATAGGGTATACTAGAAAGTATATATGCTATAGTTATGGAAGTTGACCTGAGTTCCTTAAAAAATTCAGAAGTGATGCAGTTTATACCTACCCCTACCTCCCAGAGAGTTCTATAATCAGGTTAACGCGATTATGAAAGTTATATTTAACTATCTCAATATATATATAATGCAAAGAGAAATTTCATTCCGGCCGCTATCTTGAGTTCTGCTGAATAGATTTTGACGGGACTTAGTTTGTCTATTGTTAGTTAGATAATTTTTCAGAAAAGATGTTAGTATAAAACATAACGTTCTACGTTGCTTAGTTAAATAATTATGGGGAAAGTTCTAAATCAGATGAACCCAGTTTTGAAAGATTTGCTTTTTTAAAGGTTCCGCTGAATGATTTTTTATGGGATTTAAACTGTTAATTAGATCATTTTTAGGGAAGGTTTCGGTATATTTTCCAGTTTAAAAGATTCTGCTAAGTGGATTTCAATGCAACTTGATCGGTTAGTTAAATTTTCAGTGAATGTTTTAGTATAAAGCACATATCATTTGCTGTTGCTTGGTTGTTAGGTTGCTTGATTGTAGAATTATAGATGAAAGTTCTAGAATCAGGCGAACCCAATTATTATGAACGATCAGCGTTTTCAATAAGTCCAATTAACAGATTCTGATGAGACTTGCATTGATAATTTTTCATGAATGCTTTTAGTATATTACATATTGTTCTATTGTTCTTTACCGAATCCTACACTAACAGATCAACTAAAGAAATTGGTCCTTAACAGTCTAAATTTTGTATGACTCAATAAAAGATATAATAGCGTAATGACATTCATATTGCTTTCAGCAATTCGGTTGGATACACCAGGTAAATGTCCATATAGCTTTAAAACGCATGATCAAATTCACAGATATATTTTGTTTCATTCAAGATTTTTTTAGAAAAACCGACCAGCGTAGCGGGCGAAGGCGGCTAGTTATATATAAAAGAATGAATAACTTGATTATTAAAAGGAAATTATGACATTAAGTTATATTAGATTTAAATATCATTTTAAAATTAAATGCTTTTTATGTTTGTTAGATGCTTTCTACAAACTTACTGTACTTAAATTTTTCACAATACTCAGGAATTACGCTTAGAAACAATTAGTTAAAGCTTTGTTTTGTGTATTCATAAGTCACAATACCTGTAGAAACTTTTCTAATTATGTTCATCTTAGATTTGAATACTTTTTTATGTCATTTTAAACGTTTAGAAAATTTTTTATTTTAATCAATGATTTTTTTAAAAAAATCACTTGATTTAAAAAATCACTGATTTAAATCAACTGATTTAAATCGTTGACACCCTAGTTACCGGCAAACGCTAAGACTTAGACCTGTTTTCTAGTGTCTTTTACGAATACATGGGATCGCCATAGGCCGTGATTCTGTATCATATATGAGGGTTTTTATATGTGGAAAACTGTGAAAAGGCTAAGTTTCCACACCATATTTTAACCTAATTAAAAAAAAATCTGTAATTACGCCACTATTTTATCTTTTATTTAGAAAAACAAGTTGGAAGTTGCACGTCAAACATGGCAAATGAGGTGCATTCGTACTATAACTAGTTTTATAAATATTTTTTGTTCTGCATATTGTACTGAATGTATATTTTAGTGCACTTCATCATAAGTGCATATCAATTTCACTCTGTTCGAAAGGCTGTAACATCATTAAAATGCATTTGAAATAATTTTTTGCCATTGGCCGTAATGTAACGGAAAACTTTTGACTCTCCCTGTAATTAAACTATACACCAATTTTCATCAAATTTGAAATGACTCGACAAAATTTTGCGACAATTATATAGTTAAAATTTCTTACCGTTCGGTTGGGTAGTTTTTTGCTCTGTTATATGCGGACGGACCAAACGACGACTATAGGTGCTACGTATTTATATAATTACGAATTCACCTAATAGTATATTTACTCATGTTATATTCATTATATTTTTTTCATCTCAAACAACATTGTAGACATTCTTTAGAAAAAAATGGTTACCAAAGCAAACCTGCAAAAGTCAAAACCCAATTTGAAACCAACCCAATACAAAACAAGTAGAGACAACCCAATCTCCCAATAAAAAAGTAAAAAAAAGTTTCCAACCCAATTTGACCTAGAATATGGGTCAAGTCAGATTTGGGTAAAATCTGGTTGCCCAACTTGATGCAAGACTAATGTACATTCATTTTAAATCTCATTGTTGTCAGTACTGCTTATTTTAACGTATTGTAGATGATGATATATTAAAAATTTTGGAGTTTGCTCTGTTGAAATAATTACACACAGTACAACTTCTTTTAAATGTAAAATAGTGCTGTGTACGTATACCCTGTACCTTAAAACAGTATCGATATTTCATAATGATTTTATGGTCATTTTTTTTAAAAGTTAAAGCCTATAAAGTAAAAAATCTCTGCCGGCTCTCCCTACAGGCACAGGTAGATTTCGAAATTAAGTACTAATTTCACCAACAAAAGCTAAATCAAGATCAGAGATAAACCCAGTTTAACAATTTTATCTGGTCGCATTTGAAGAGTTTTTAATTTCATATTTCTGTAAATCATGTTAATACGATAATTTTGTCTTATGACCTTCTTTTTATTGAGACATGTGCCCATTTAATAATGCAACCCTATATACAGCCTCTCTGATGGCTGTCAAAAATTTTCATCACACCAATGATAGTTTTTTATCGCCTTTGTGGCGGATTAACAGAGATGTGATTTTTTTTCCTTCTACACCCCTCCCCCCTTTTACTTATTTGTTATAAGAGTTGGTCCTATCAAAAACTTGTCAATATAGAAGTTGTAGATAATAAGATTTATAATAAATTTAAGCTGGTTTGACATCTTGTGAATTGACGAAGTTATGATTTTTTTTTCTTCTTAAAATTAGAGATATAGTGGAGGGTATACGGTGGTGTACACCGTATACCTTCTGAATTTTTTTAAGGAATACCATATACCCTCAGTTTCTCAAAAAAGCTACAGTATGTACATTGTAGGGTATACCCTCTGCCTTGAGCGTATACCCTCTGCTTAGAGCATATGCCCTCTGCTTTTTTTACTAGTACAACACTGCTTAAAATGCTATTTTTTATGCCTCTTGAAGACATTTTTATATCAAAAATATGTCCTACATAAAGTTTTGGCCATTTTTCAAGAAGTAATAGCTTTAAACTGATTAAATATGTATTATAATTAAGAAGTTATGGGTTTTTTCTGTTTTCTCAAATCCCCTCCCAATTTCCATGCCCTTCATCCGATTTTGCCCATTGATTTTCTGCCCCTTCATTTTATGTATCAGTTTGGAAGAGATTCGTGCAGAATTATGGAAGTTGTTGTGTCCATAAAAAAGTGATATATTGTTTTGAACTGGTGATGGTTTTGGGATTTAGGGGTTATGATCGACGCAGAACTGCAAAAAAATTTCAGAAATTCCAATATAGGGGAGAATGCAATTGGTGTTTATTACGAAATCTACCTAAAAAGACATAGAAACGAATGATATTGAAATATTACCATCCAGACAGGTATTTCCAACAATAAATACAACAACAACAAAAAATATGAAAATCAGACTATTCGTTCATGAGGTATGCATGAACTAATATAGGAAGGGGCAGGGGGTGAGGAGATTAAAAACGAATTGTATAAGCTCCTTTGTTGGAAGTTGGTTTATAAAATAATGGAGAATGAAATAATTTTACTCTTACATTTATAGATAGCTTATACAAATGTTTTTCAGTGATTAATATTGTCTCTCAAAGTCTAATAATATGATAGCTTTAAAGGAATGAGCTGATACTTTGTAAGCATTTTAAAGAAGCTTTTAGAATTTGAATTTTGTATCTAATATTAGAATTTCAGAATTTTATAACTGCATAATTCTTACTTCTACATTGAGTGACTTCCAGTTTGGTATTCAAAGCTAAAATTCACTCAAGAATTGAAAATTAACTCATTTATGTCTGAATTTTTTGTTTTCTCAAATTTGGTGGTAAAATCACTTTAAAATGTTGCAAAATGAACTGGAAAAATGGTAAAAAAAAATTATGCTAAAATATTTTTGTATTTATTTGATAAAATGTAAACGTACTAAATATGGGAATATCCATATGTGGAAAAATGCATAATTTATGTTTTGTCTAAATTTATATAAGCTTTTAAATTGTATATTATATACTATAATTAGTATTTTTATGAACTATTAAAAAATATATTTATTTCTTTACAGAGACTAATAACATTATAAATATTATTAATAATAAATTAAGAATAATCGTATTTGAGGCTAAAAAACAATTTATTTCAAAATCATCTTGAAAAGGACTTCACATAAATAACTGCTCCCTAAATGTCTAATAGAAATATGTACCCATTTGCGCCTTACGCCCTCTATTTTGTACGTTACAAACATGCATAAAAAATAGGCTTGGATATTAGGGTGGGCCGAAAAAAAGTTTTTTTGATTTTTTGATTAGCTATACCGCGGAAAACTTGCCTCTAAGGTAGCTTAACAAAATGCAAAAACAAAATAAGTAAATTTTTACGTTTGGCGGTAGCGCATCGGCTCTAAAATTTGAGAAAATATACGATTTTTATCACTTTTTCTAATAAATAGCAATAAATCAAATAACTACTATAACAAGTAGCTATAGTCTCTTTTTAGTAGAAAAAGTATTAAAATGACAAATAAATGCTAAAAATATAATACATTTTAACTTTATTAGTTGCGCCTTACTTTAAAAAAAAAAAAAAAAAAAAAACATTTTTCTTTAAAAATTGACAAATTTCCATTGAAACAAAAATAATTTTTCTTGTTATGTAAAATTACTGTTTGTAGTAAAATATAGTACTTTACTTGTTTTTACTTTCTTTTGGTATTTCGAAATAAGATTTGCTTTAAAAACTAGGATCGACGATATTGAGATAAATGTAGTTCTTATAAAACCATCTCTGGGATTGGAGCCAACGTCTTTTTTGTGACGCCACGGTTACTATAATTATTATTACGGTTATTATTATTATTACTACGGTTTACGATTCACGGTTATTATAGCTTCATGCACCGTTCTGCTGTTTGGGTGTGATATGGGAGTTTGTCAAACTTACACTCAGCCGCTGCTCCACCTGATTGGACCTTAGACCAGATATCTTGATCGGTCACTCTTCGGAGGCATTTTCGCCGATCCCAACCGTTATAGCAAAAATGAGAAACAGCGCATAGATTGAAATTCACTTACTAGAAAACAAATATGTGCGAGGTTACCAGGTTGGCGCTTTTATCATATCAGGCGTGACATTTTTATCCCATCAACATTTTTTTCAGTTGATTAGCAAAACTTTCTGTAAATGTTGTAGCAAGCCAATGGCTTATAATAAATAAAAATGCCTCTACTATCAATTATATATTTTTACTCTTATTGTTTAGTTATTTTAAATCACCTGCAAAATATATTTTTAAATAATTGAAGGTAATTTGGTGAAAGTCCATGTGAAAGTTTTATTAATTTCAACAGAAGGAACCACATATTATTTAATATAATTCATTTATTAAATACACAACTTTATTTAATATTCTTTTTTCATTTGTTTTGTAATTTCCTATGTCAATTACATTATTATTTTATTTTTATTGACAAACAACACTGCTTTAGAAATAGCTTCATGTGATTTTCTTAAAATATTTAATACTAACGCAATTAGGAAATTATTTATTACTCAACAAATAAAGAGTAAAATTTTGCAAATGAGCTTATCAATGAGTAATTTAAACGGATTACTAATAAAAATGTAGCTGCAAATATATATTATTCTTTCCACACTTAATAATAAGAATGATTAATTTTTTTTTTTTACTTTATATATTTATTTTTTTTAACATAAAGTTAAAAATATATTCTATTAAATCTTGTATGTTCTGCTGCCAAAAGAGTATATTTTTAAAGAAACATTATTAATTTATTTTAAGCAGTACATATAAATTTAAATGTAATAGTTTATGATTTTTACAAATTTAATAATGCATTATTTTTTTTTACAATTCTATTCTACTTTATGTAATTTTACTAAATATTAAATACATTTTTTATTGAATATTATTACTATGGCCTTCCTTTTTAAATACAACTTCTTGTAACTGTTTTTTTTTTTTGTTTTTTTAATTCAGTTATAAGCAATTAAAAGCTATCTATTCAGATAATTATAAAATTCTTTTAATAACCAATTTCGTTTAAATCACTGGACATAGATGGCAGCACAATAATTTTTTTCCGCTTTTTGTGTGGAGTGTGAAGGGGGGGGGGAGATATTATTTGATCCAACATCAATATCATTTATACTTCTTTAGATTTTTTTCAGTTAATGATTAACATGATATGATGTTTTTGTCACATTATAATTATGGTGCATAAAAATTAATAAGAATTTATATGAAACTGTTTTTAGGGATACATTCAAATAAATAGTCTTATCTTATATTGGTTATCTCTCTCTCTTTTATTTCACTCCATATACAAATTGTACCTTAATATTATGTAACATCATACATTTATCAAAAAATAAAAATTACTTTGCAAAGATATAAATTATTATTAAGAGTTTTTTTAAATTTAAAATAGAGTTCAATTTAGTTATACTATTATCAAATTAAGTTATGATTCACATTAATTAGATAATTAACTATATATAATTAATAAATAAAAACAGTGTTTAGATATTCCAAATAGCTAATTAGATTTAATATTTTGTTTTCAAATTATTTATTGATAGTATATTATTATGTAATTTTCGTGCAATTTATAAATAATTATAGCATATTTGAATATGAAGTAATAGAATATTGAATATAGAACATTTGATGAAGATAAATTATTATATTTTGTAATTTATAATTATCAAATTATTGTTGTTATTATATTATAAAATTGTCACTGTAATTTATAGGTAATTGATTTGATAATAACAAATTATTAAAAATATAATGATACAATAATATTAATACTTAGATTATTATCAAAATATTATTATTATTATATTAGTTATGTAATACTATCCATATATTTTAATAAATGAAATTTTACATATCAATATTTCATTGAAAATTAATGATAATGTACGATATTTATTTATAAAATATCTTCTTTAGACAATAAAGAAGATAATTTTTATTATGGATTACACCTGTTTTACTTATAATGAAAATATTTAATGTTGATAATAAGTAAATACTATAACATTATAAAAATATCAATAATGATCAAATATTTCAGTAAACCATTTAATGATTAAAATAAATATATATATAGAGAGAGAGAGACAGAGAGATTTAAATACTACATAGAAGCTTTTTTTTTTTTTTTTTTTTTTTTTACAAAATATTTTAAAATTAAGATTATAAAAATAATAATAGTTAATAAAAAATTATAATTATATGATTAAAATAGTATTTTAATAATTTATAGTATGTATATATCATGCATATATAGTATGTATATATGTATGTGTATAATGTATATATAGTATGTATAAATATCTTTCTATAACATATCTTGTAATATTATAAATTTATCTAAAATAGATAATATTTATTATAAATAGTATCTCTTTTTTATTTGTATTGATACAGCTATAATATTAATATCTGGTAATATTTAATTACAATACATTAATAATGATAAAAAAATAAATATTATAAAATCTAACATACTATCAGTAATTCTAAAATATTTCAATAAACTATTTAAGTATCTTTATGTAAATAAACCAGGAAACATATTTAAAATGTATTATAAATTAATATTGGAGACTCAAGTCCTAAAACTTAAAACACCACTGTCAATCGAATAATAATAATATTTTTGCTGTTGCGGTTGTTAATTACCAATTCAGATTATCTGTAAATTATATCTAGAATTAGGTGCGATATTGAGAAAAATGTTAAATTATCAAACATAACAATTTATTATCTAATATAGATAATATTGTTATTTATTTATAAATCACATTAAAGTTAGAAGAAAAAGAGTCAAAACTGTTTAAGGAAATATTTTTATCATTTTTGACAGGAATATACGTATATTGTTCAGGTAAATTCATTATAAATTTCAAATCAAATAAGTTTACGTAAGCTCTACCCTGTATCACCGTTTCATAATAACAAGACATTGAAATATTTTCGAACGCCAAAAAGTAATCGCCAATTGATATAGCAACCTCGATAACCCTGTACAAGTTTTCTAGCAAGAGAATTTCAATTACGTCCCCACGCATGCGTAGTTTCTAATTTTTGCTATAACGGTTGGGATCGGCGAAAATGCTCTTCGGAGTATAGGTGGTGGTTAGATATAGTAACCTTGGGTGGTGGTGAAAGTGTAATAGATTTCCAGTGAATCCGTTCGATGTAGTCTGTAGATAGGAAATTGGTTTTGGGTGGTTAAAAACTCTTGATTGACTTTCTTTTAGAAACTCGTTTTTAGCATTCATAATTCTGCTGAAACCTGACTCTCTTATATGATCCCTTTTATCTACTTTGATACTTAAAAGAAAGTTTTCTGGATGGGCAAAAAATGCGTTCCTCTCAATTACTGTATCAATGACTTTCAGCAAGTTTTCGGGCAGGTATCTTGACGATTTTATAATTTTAAATAGTTATTCTGCCCCATTTATAAAGTATTTACTTTATTTGATAGGAAACTATACAGGTATATATAACTTTAGGAGAAAAAAAAAAACTATGATCTTGTGTTCGTCTGGTAGGTTTTCAATACTTAAATACAATCATATGACTCCGAATCGTATGACAGCTCTCTTATTTTATAGCAGAACTTATGTCCAACTGATACTGCTGATATTTGCTCAAAACTTTTCAGTAAATTTCTGGAATAAAACACTCAACACCGTCAAACTTTACCACCGGGAGTTACCCTTACATTTCAATGAATTGCCATTCCGGCATTTGTTGCAACTTTAGATGGTGTAACGACTGGGTGAAAATCATTTAGTGGTCCGATTGGCACACAGCTCAGTAAATGTGAAAATCATCCTGTGTTAAATTTTGACAGTCTTGAGTGTTTTATTCCGAAGAGTTACCGAAAAGTTTTAAGCAAACATCAGCAGTACCTGCTGAACATACTTTCTGCTATAAAATCAGACAGCTGTCCTGAAAATTTAACTGTTCGCGAACCTGGCACACTTTCTCATTCAACGTGGTTAACAAAGGCATTCAGAGTCATCCGATTGTATTTAAATATTGAAACCTAAACGATTGAACACAAGCCATTGAACGAACACAAGATCTTAGTTTTTTCTCCCGAAGCTATGTATACCTGTATGGTTTCAAATCAAATAAATATTTCATAAATAGAGCAGAATAAGTATTTCAAGTTATAAAATCGTCAAGATATCTGCCCGAAAACTTGCTGACAGTCATAGATACAGTAATTGAGAAGAACGCATTTTTTGCCCATTCAGAATTTTTTTTTAAAGTATTAAAGTTGATAAAAGGGATCATATAAGATAGTCAGGTTTCAGAAGGATTATAAATGCTAAAAACGTAGCTTCTAAAAAAAAGTGAATCAAGAGATTTTAACCACCCAAAACCAATTTCCTATCTACAGAATACATCGAAAGGATTCACTGGAAAAATATTACACTTTCACCATCACCTTTACTCCGAAGAGTGACCGTTCAAGATATCTGGTCTAAGGTCCAATCAGGTGGAACAGCGGCTGAGTGTAAGTTTGACCAATTCCCATGTCACACCCCAAACAGTAGAACCACGGTACTTAGAATACACGGTAGGGTCCACGAGCGAGATGCGCAGTAGATCGTCCAGTTCGTGACGTCACTGGCACCCATCGTTCAAGCTCTCCCTGTGTGTTTCCATTTATTCGCATTGCTCTCTTTCTTTTTTCCTGAGAATAAATGTTATTATTATTATTTTTTTTTCATATAATCATTTTATGTCTTATTTTTATTGTTAGTTATTGAAAAGGATTTGACATTAAAATAATTAGCAACACATTAATTCTTCTAGATATTCCAAAGGAATTTCGTTTCATCTTTTTAAACAAATACTGTAGCATGAAAACCATTTGCTGAACGCATGCAAAAGATCAGGTAATTTTTGCATTTATTATTGAAGAGTATTTTCAATTTGCTTTAAAGAAACAGATTTGTAAAAGAATTTAAAAGCAAAACAGCTTAATTTTAAACCAAACCAAATTGTAAGATATAAATCAGTTTTCACATAAAAATTTTCAGCTCTACTACTTTAGTATTTTCACTAATGATATTGCTGAAAAATTAAAGAGAGAAGAATGAGTTGTCGAGATACATGAAAGGAAATAAACTTTTTCTTAAATAAAAATGAATGTGATCAGCAAGATAAATCCAAACCTGATTTATTTCTTCTCTCTTAATAAGAACAATACAGTCAGTCATATATCGCTGTTAAATCATTCAGATATTAGATGAAATTAAATAAGAAAATTAAACTAAATTAAATAAAAACTAGTATGTTGTGGCCATCACAAAACTTTCTTCTATATAAATCACGTCAATTAAATCATTTAAATAGTGCAAGAAATAACAACGATTTAGCACCAATTCATATCAAAGTATATCTGAATTTGAAGTTGGATGAAAATTCGTGCATTAGTTCTTGAGATAGAGCTATAGCGGAAATTCTGAAAAAAATGTAGCATAGCAGCGCCACCTGTTGAGCGATTTACACCAAAAGTAAACAGCACTAAACGATATCAAGGTATACCTGAATCTGAAGTTTGTTGAAAATCCAAGCATTAGTTCTTGAGATAAAGCTATTGTGGAAATCGCAAAAAATACAGCATAGCAGCGCCACCTGTTGAGCGATTTACACCAAAAATTAAACAGCACTAATTTATACACCAATTCATGTCAAGGACTAACTAAATCTGAAGTTTGATGAAATTCCGTGCAATAGTTCTTGAGATACAGCTCTTGTGGAAATCGTGAGAAATGCAGCACAGCAGCGCCACCTGTTGGGCGATTTGCACCAAAAATTAAGCAGCACTAATTTATATCAGGGACTAACTGAATCTGAAGTTTGATGAAAATTCGTGCATTTTTTCTTGAGTTAGAACTATTGCGATAATCATGAACAATGCAGCATACCAGCGCCACTTGTTGGGCGATTTTTACAAAAAAGTAATCAGCACCAAACTATATCCTGGACTAACTGAATTTGAAGTTTTATGAAAATCCGTGCAGTAGTTCTTGAGATACAGCTATTGCAGAAATCGTTAAAAATGCCGCACAGCAGCGCCACCTGTTGGGCGATTTTCACCAAAAACTAATCAGTTCCAGTTTATATCAAGGTCTAACTAAATATGAAGTTTTGTGAAATTTCGTGCATTAGTTCTTGAGATAGAGCGCCCACAATATTTGTGTCACATACAGACAGACAGACGGACAGACAGACAGACAGACATTTTGTAAAAACATATTTTCTGGAATCTCTGACTCATAAAACGTGTAAATCTGTCGAAAACTGGAATTCGAAAATTTTCATGAAACCAATACTTTCTTGTAAAGGTAGAAGAAAGTAAAAATATATGTATATCAGCTTTTTAGGGGGGAAATTGTGCGATGTAGTACGTAAAAAATCAGAAAATTCTCGTTGTAAAGAAATTATGAAACAATATAAATTCCAGTTTTCTCAAAATTCTATTTTAAAAATAAAGTTGCATATTCAGAAGAGGTGTATGTAAGAGGTGAACTTGAATATTCTTCGCCTAGTGAAATCGCTGTGTTACAATTCCTGAAATTTATAGAAATTAGCTTTAGTTTTGAGTACTTATATAGTTAAAACTTACTATATAAGTCTACTTATCGTGAGTAGAACACTCGGTAGGGTCCACGCGCAGGTTTCGTTTCTCCCTCTGACGTCACTGGCACCCAGGTCCAGTCTTGGGTAACGCACTTTTCGCATAGTATTAAGCTTTCCGTTTCATAAAAAGATGTTCAACATTTGTTTAATATCCAGTGTATGATATTACTGAGATGCGTGACACTTGGAACATCTACTAATTAAACATTTTTCAAATTCAAAGTTAATATACGTACATGTCTTTATTTTTTAGAGTTTTTTAAAGCGTGAATCTTCTGTTTTCATTTGGTTATTTGGAAGTATTAACTTTCGCCTCAATTATCATTATTTTATTTAAACACATATGTAAAAAAAAAGTTTTCTTACCTGCTCTGTTGTATTTCAATATTTTAGACACCGTCTTTTCATAACATTTTTGCAATTTTGCTTTAATCCAAAATACTTTGAGAAAAACTCGGAAAATGTTATCTTCAATTCATAAAACTTTGGAAAAAATGCACTTATAATTATGTTGTATATTTTCAAATACATATATTATACACTCAAAGTTATATGCTATTAAAATTTACAATTTTACACATTTTTTAAAATCCCAATTTAATGTTCGAAAAACATAAAACGGATCTAATAATATTTTTAAAAGTTACGAGTATAACTCTGAAAAACTCTATAGTGCTATGTACTTTAAAACGCAGGCATTGAAAAATATTATAGCATTTTCAGGGCAACTTTCGATGAATGTAAGAAAAGCTTTTTTGAATTGATACTTGGGATTTTTTCGAATTTATAAATATTTAAAAAAAAAAAAAAGCGTAATAACAAAACGAGTAAACAAAGTAAACAAAACTTCTTAAATAGCCGTAATAGCTTAAATAACGTTTTATAGATAGTTAAACAAAAAAAAACTCTTTAAATTTTTTGTATACACTAATACAGAAATTTAAATTATAAAATTATTTAAAATATCAGAAGAATAGTCTTTCTAGATAGTCTTCTAGGGAACATATTGTCACTTTTATGTGAGAAAGGGTAGCGCAATTTCAGAAAGAACAACTTTTGTTTTAAAATCAGCAATTTACTTTTTTTACAAATAATTAGAAAATAAGTTAAAATCGGTATCAAAATATTAATAAATATAGGTCCGTACAACTTTTAACTTTAGGAACAGAATAATAATCGCACACAAGATTCTGCGATTAACTAGCACGATGTCAAGTGTAAGTTATAATCTAAGTATTGGGCTTCCGGTTCAGTAAATATCAAACTGTCTAACTCTCAAAGTCAAACAAAAACTAGGTTGTATAACATTCAAAATTTGGAGAAAAAAAAATAGATGTCATATTACGATATTACACTTAAAAAATTTTAAACAATCAAATATATTTTTTATAATTCATATATATATACATCCTTAAATTTTTAGTACGCACTTAAGTATTATAAAAAAAAAAAATAAATTACAAATTGTGAGTGGAATATTATTTTATATGGATTATCTCAATACCTTAAAATAAATAAAAATTATGGAATACATTTTCAAATAAAAATTGAGTTTTTATTCTATTGCTATACCAACATATTTTTTTTCCCTCACAATATGCATTTTTGAAACTTCTAGAACCATGCCTGTTTATTAATCTGATATAAGTTTTTGATTTAAGGTCCCATATTGCTTACAAACCCTTACATTTCATCGAAAAAAAAAAAAAAAAAAAAAAAAAAAAGAGAACTATAGTGTTAATTTTATTTTTCTTTAGTTTTGAGTACTATATAAGTACTATATAAGTAACTATATAAGTACTCAAAACTAAAACTAATG
Source organism: Maratus speciosus (assembly GCA_963932465.1). Classification (NCBI taxonomy): domain Eukaryota; kingdom Metazoa; phylum Arthropoda; class Arachnida; order Araneae; family Salticidae; genus Maratus; species Maratus speciosus. The sequence continues at coordinate 464,955,768 of OZ010791.1, forward strand.
TCTATAAATTTCAGGAACTGTAACACAACGATTTCACTAGGCGAAGAATATTTAAGTTCACCTCTTACTTACACCTCTTCTGAATATGCAACTTTATTTTTAAAATAGAATTTTGAGAAAACTGGAATTTATATTGTTTCATAATTTCTTTACAACGAGAATTTTCTGATTTTTTACGTACTACATTGCACAATTTCCCCCCTAACCAGCTGATATACATATATATATATATTTTATTTTAGTTTAATTTTCTTATTTAATTTCATCTAATATCTGAATGATTTATCAGCGATATATGAGTGACTGTATTGTTCTTATTAAGAGAAAAGAAATAAATCAGGATTGGATTTATCTTGCTGATCACATTCATTTTTATTTAAGAAAAAGTTTATTTCCTTTCATGTATCTCGACAACTCATTCTTCTCTCTTTAATTTTTCAGCAATATCATTAGTGAAAAGTAATACTAAAGTGGTAGTGGAGCTGAAATTTTTTATATGGAAACTGATTTATATCTTACAATTTGGTTTGGTTTAAAATTAAGCTGTTTTGCTTTTAAATTCTTTTACAAATCTATTTCTTTAAAGTAAATTGAAAATACTCTTGAATAATAAATGCAAAAATTATCTGATCTTTTGCATGCGTGCAGCAAATGGTTTTCATGCTACAGTATTTGTTAAAAACGATGAAATGAAATTCCTTTGGAATATCTAGAAGAATTAATGCGTTACTAATTATTTTAATGTCAAATCCTTTTCAAAAACTAACAATAAAAATAAGACATAAAATGATTATATGAAAAAAAAAAATAATAATAACATTTTTTGTCAGGAAAAGAGAAAGAGAGCAATGCGAATAAATGGCAATACACAGGGAGAGCTTGAACGATGGGTGCCAGTGACGTCACGAACTGGACGATCTACTGCGCATCTCGCTCGTGGACCCTACCGTGTATTCTAAGTACCGTGGTTCTACTTACCGTGATTAAAACAGATGAGTGAGGTATGAACAAGTAGCGTTTATAACACCAGTTTAAATCTTGAATCCTGATGAACGCTAGCTGAAAGTTCTTGATTTTTTAACATATTTTAAACTGTTTTAATAATCTTTTAGGTAGTGAATCATTTGTGTAATTTTATTTTAACAAGTATCGCATTTACTCGAATCCAAGACACATTTCCCCCCTTCAAATCTAGCTCATTTATCTGGGTGTTCTATACAATCGAACACGAAAATAATTCACAATATTGAAAAATCAGAATCAGATGTGTGTGGAATATGTTGGAAGTTTATTCATTTTTCGTTGTTTCTCGTACGGAAGAAACGGGGGAGAGGTTGATAAATATCTGGAAGAAAGAGACAATAAATGAGTAGGATTTTATTAATATTTAGTTTAAAATAACACTGATTTGGGTGAAATATAATGAAGAAAAAGTTGACAGAACTAAGACATTGTTCATAGAAAAAAACAAACTTTAAAAGAAGACTTCTTCAATTTATTACAAAAATTTTGTGAAGAAATAGAGCTAAAAAAAGCACATTTTTTACGATTAAAAATTACTTTTTCTATTCGTAATAAATTATACTGTGCAAAACATTTATACTTTTATTTTTTAAATTAAAATCGTAGAATATCTGAAAGCTGGCTGGAGATGGTAAAAATGTAAGTAAGAAAAATAATTTAGGTTATTTCATTTTCTGTTATTTAGCATATAATAGTGACTATTTGCTTCTAATATTTTATTAAGATATGACACTATAAACGGTAAAATTTTGGTATTTTTTAAATCTATGATAATAGGAAGAGAAACTAGAATAATAAAAGGAATGTTTTATATGTGTGTATATAGTGAATGCTTCTTTGAAAACTTCTACATTTAGGAAGTTTGGTACAAAAGAACGAAGAGAGCATATGAAACAATGCCTATATTCTAGCAAGCCGTGAAAATGCCAAAAACATTCTGGAGAACAGAAAAAATAGGTCAAGAAATATTTTTTCTTTCAAACTGCTAGAGCTAGATTATTGTAAGATATTTTTGTACTCCTCCTGTACTAGCAGCACTTTATACATATGTGAAGGATTTGGTTACCCCGCTGCTTTGTTTTAAGAACAGATCATTAATTTAATTTAGGATAGTAAAGTTTATTGAGGAAGCCCATCTTTTATTTTGAGACCCATTTTTATTTCTATATCGTTATAGTTAATTATTTCAGTGTTGAAGGGAATATTGTATTGTACAATATCTTAAATACTTCTAGTTCAGAATCGCCCCACCAGTGGCCGAGAGGTTCTGCTCTCGAAGCTGGTAGACGGGAGGTGCTGGGTTCGATCCCAATCGCGCCCGTCGGCCTAATCGTTCGGAGTTTTCGTGGTTTTCTTCGAGCCGTGGATCTTCCATGCGTTAATACGGATTAGGTTCCCTTAGAAAGACCCCCACGGAGGGCACTCCCCCCGGGCCTATATCCCTCGTGTAGATAATTGGCCGTCAAAAATCAACCCTCAGCCCTCTAGTTCAGAATCATTCAAAATTTAAATAAATAGTTTTTCTTTTATTTTTCCTGTGCATTATAAAAGATGGCACCACCACACAATATGGAAAATATTTTAGACTTTTTATTTCTAGACCCACATTGATCCTGTAGGTCTAGTTTTATTTTCACTCATTAGCTTTGCTACTCATATAGTGTTGGTCATTTTAAGGATATGCGCATTAATTATAAAAAGTAGAATAACTTGGTTTTGCGAGTTTGCTATTTTGCAATTTTGTGTTCATCATTACATTTGTTTTTGACCTGCGAATGTGGTAGAAAAAAGTTATTAAAATGTGTTTAATATGTGAACCATATATATTGTTGAATTCCAATGTAAATAAATCTGTTAACTAAATGAATCCCTAAAAGTTAAGTATTAAAATATCTATAAGCTATTAAAACTGCCCTCAATAACATGTAAATTCTTAATCTAATGATAAAAGAGCCCAAGTATATTTCACACTACTTTATTTTATAAACTTCTCTTTAGAACAAAACAAAACCAACCATTGTCAGATATTGAAACAATACAACTACAATCAGTTAAATAATTATGCAGGCGACTAATACATGAATGAAAGAAAAAGTAAGAAACAGTCATTTCGTAGCAAATATTCTTTGGTCGGCTCTCAAGTTCTCTGCTCAACAAACGCATAACTTTTTGAAACATGTAAGGCATAAAGTTGGCAGCGCTCACTATTGATGCGATTTGGAATCGAAATCAGTTTTCTATTTTTTTTTATAAATAATTTAATTACTGAGTTATAACAATTTTGGTCACGTGACGACTTGTTTTTCTCCTTTCTCTTTTCTGCCATATTCGGAAATTCGGTTCAAAACGCGAACTTTGACAGTATTTTCTGAAAGATCTGTTGCGTTTATAAACAAAAAGGGAAAACGTCTTGCGATTACATGTTTCCTGAATAACAACACCTGGCAATTTCATGCGTTTCCGAACAAAATTGAATTTTAAAATGTCAGAAAGTATCCCCTTTGGATTTGAGAACAGCCTTAACGAAGAAAATGTTACTACTTACGAACTTTGCATCATTTGTAAACATGAAATTATGACTCTGTACAAAATTCTACATAGTCTTTTTTTAGATGCACGATACTTTAATTTTTTTCATTGATATTTTTCAATAACTTTTTTTTCTATATTTTTTTTCTATTTACAGTATTTCTATTTAAATATTTTTCATCTATAAAATATTATAATAGGAAATTTTTACTTTATATTTCCACTGCTAATGATTGTGTAAATGAATTATGTTAGCTGCTTTTATCAATATAACATTGATTACTTGTTTAAATCTGAACTTTTATTGTTCTCTTAAATGCCAGCAGATGACGCCACTATATATTATATTCTAATTTCCAAACTGCCGAAATTCGGAATCGCCTAAGTTTTGGCCATTCTTTATGTTGAACTGTATTGGCTAACAAACAAATATTAATTTTTATTATATGAACTTTTTATAATAATTTACATGCCTCTTTTGATAAAAAATATTTCTTTATTAAGAACTAGAGCTAGAGTCTAGCCCGGCCCGGCAGTGTTGAATGCAGACATTTTTCGCAGGAGAGAATTAGTGTTGAATTCAGACACTTTTCTCCGGGAGGGATTTCTGTGGCTCCGAGGGGGGGGGGGGGGGGGATGTCCCCCCCGAGCCACCCCCTGAAATCAACACTGGAGAGAATTTTGCAGCTCTCTCTCTAGTGGGCGGGGTACTGAGGGTAGCACTTTTAGTCCATTACAAAACAAAATGTCAAACCTTCCGTCTCACAATAAGACGAAATGGCCAAATTCCGCGACAATGGCCAAAATTAAATGTATGCAGTCAAACCTCGATATAACGAATCGTTCGGGACTAGCAACTTTGTTCGTTAAATCGGGATAATCAAAGGAACTCTTTTATAAAACAGCACAAGTGGAAAAATGGCTATAAATAAAAAGAATATTCCTGACTTACTTTAATAACGATTTTAAACATTTGTTGCTTTACGAAAATACATTGTATAAAAATTCATTCTTTTTTTATGCACCGCTATAAATCACAATCATTTCAATTAAGGAAAAATCTCATTTATTCAAATTCTCTAGATAAATTATAAGATATTTTTTATAAATGTTTGTTTGCGTTATTTCAATTTTATATTCCAAACTTCTTTATCGATTTTTTCCTGAAGCTGTGAAAATATTATTATCAACATTATAATAAGCCATCAAATTCCGTTTCAAAGAATCTAAACTGCTGACTGCTTCTTTGAATGTTGAACTTCATCTCTATTTCATCTTCTTTATCCGATCCATTACTACAGCATGAATAACCTCTGTATAATGTACATTTTTGCATGTAGATATTTCTGCGTCGTATAATACATATTCTGAAAATCAACAATCAGGAATACTGAAAATATTTTATAAATATTAGAAAATTTCTTCAATTTTTCACATTTTTTACATAGAAAGTTATTCGTTAAATCGGGATTATAGATTCGTAAAATCGAAGTGTTTTTGTTGCATTTTCGCCGAGACCATAAAAAAATTCGCTAAGTCGAGAAATTCGTTAAATCGCGATTCGCTGAATCAGGGCTCGACTGTATATATATATACTAGAGTGTTCTGCCTCCTACGAGTTACGACCGCCAACCCCCATTCAGGTTTCACAGCTTCTAAAAACATAGTAATGTGCCCTGTTTGAAAAATATTACCAGGTTACGTAAGACTGAATGATATTATCATTATAACAGCGGCTATCTTCTGTAATCGGGTTGCCCTGCTTTTCCGTTTGAATGGGGTATTTTACAGTTACGTACATTCCATCGCTGTCGTAACAACTGATGTCTGTTTTCAGGATTGATAAGTAAGATCAATTACACATTTGAAAATCAACTTGTATAAAATTATTAGGTTAAAAATGTCGTTTTCTTTCTGACTTTTATAACGACGCTAAGGAATCCTTCCTTTTGTTTCGAGGTTAAAATACGCCGCCTGCTTGGGAATAGCTTTCATATCCACGGTATTGAAAAGCATTGTATTTTAAATTTTTAACCTTATATTTTATGTTTGGATCGAGTTTTAGATATTTTCCGGAACACGTATACCTTATTCATGAATTATTTTCTTTATTTTAATTCACCATCATGCATATTTCACAATGTATATTGTTTATATTAATTAATAAGAATATTTTAATCTTCTAAAACGTGTTTATCGAATAGTAATTCGTACCAAATAAAACGAAAGTATTTTGCGCATACATTTACCTGCATTTACTCTGCATCAAGTGATGTAATGTATAAATAAATTTGCTAGTCGCACTTCTTTTATACCATGTGACGTCAAATTATAACTCTCCGGAATAAAAATCGCTTTAAATGTATCGTTTTAATATATACGGTAATTTTCACTATTAAATGCTTTTCTCATACAATAATTTATTTATTTTAAACTCTTTTCTCTTTTAGATTTACGGGTACATATATTATTTAATTTAAAAGTTTCAAAATATTATTAGAGCTTTTTAAATATGACTTAATATTCACCATTAAAAGATTTTCACACGTAAACAATTTAATTATTTTAGGTATTTTAAATATCACGATATTTAATATTTGGGAGTTTTACATATGACGTAATTATAACCTTTAAATGCGTTTCGCGTGTAATAATTTTATTATTTTAAAGTTTTCGGCCTCTTTCAATATTTACGTGTAAATATTTTGACGTAATTTCCCCTATTTTCTGCTTTTAATGCGTGATCATTTAATTCTTAATTTAAATTTTCTTTCTGTTTTTAATAATTCCCCTTTTCAATTTCAATTTGAAAATGACGACAAAAAATAAATTTAATTTTTAAATTTTCAAATTTTCCTGAAATAATTTAAACACAATATTGTTTCACAATCGATTGAAATAAAAAATCATTTCAATTTCAATTTGAAAATGACGAAAAAGAAGAAATCTAATAATCCCTATAGTTTTTCCCTGTTCTCATTTTTTGACACACTAAGGAGGAATTTAGTTGTCATCATTACAGAAATTTCATTAAAATTAGAAAAAAAAAATAATATCTCGAAAGCTAATTCAGATTTTAAAATTCTAATACAGTTTTGACACCCGTGGATTAATACGGTTAATTGGCGTTAATTTCACCGCCAAACCTTCCATATTTTAGGAGAAATAGCCGTGAAAACATAATCAATCTTTTCATTAGGAATTTATATATTTAGGGTAGATATGACTAGTTTATGGGAAATCAGTGAACGGGTCAAAAATACAACATTTACTTTCAATAAACCTGTGCATTTAATGGAATTTTGCATAGTTTTCAGGTTTTGCCAAATTGTTTATTTGGAGCTGGCAGTTGAACAAATCCCTCTATATATACTGAAGCTCTTTCCTCAAGTGAAAGTGAAGTGACTTAATACCTTTGGAAAAATTATTAAGTTTATTTTGTCGTTCTATGTAATTCAATCAAATACAATCTAAAATGTATTTTTGTATAGCTTTTTTTTTTTTTTTTTTTTTTTTAATCTTTTGTTTATAAAAATACTTGTTTTTAAATGTAACTTTTACAAAGACAGCTACAGGATTACCTCCGATCCCTGTGGACCAATGCATGTGAAACAGCGGTGTATCTACTAACTCATACCTGGATATCACGAGAAGAAAACAAGTTTTCTCACGAGCTTTGGACTAGTCAACCAACATCTAAATTGTATTATTTCCGAGAGTTAGGAATTGAATGCTATTTTCATGTACCGAAAAACTTTCGACATAAGTTTGATAACGAAAGTGTTCTTGATCATCTTGTGGGATATGTTAGCAAAAGAGATGACTATAAAATCGATTTACCTTCTCAAAATAAAATCATAAAATCTTGTGATGTATATTTTAAACCCGAACGCCTATGTACCACTCCTCAGGGGTGATTGTGTTCAGGTAATATACCTCAATTCAGGTATTTATTTCATTTTCAGTACTGGAATTCCAGTTTTTCTGATAGTTAAATTCCTAAAATAACACTAAAATATCAATTTCATATGATTGTTAGACATAATTAAAAGTAATATATTTCATAATGAGAGAAATGGACCTCCCTGCAATAAATTATATGTTCTCTCTCCCTACCAATATTTCTTCTCGTTAAATTTTCAGGTATTTTTTTCATAAATTCACAATCACCCCTCACTCCTGTTACAGTGGAGGTGTAGGTAAACTCATCTGAGAAGTATGAAGAATTTCAGAATGAGGACACCAGCCTTACAGGCACGTAGACAGAGTAGCCAAAGCCCCTCCCGAAACTTTAAAAAGACTTTACAAAGTTATCTGTAAGCATAACAAAAATTTACAATGTATTTCTTGTTTTTATCTTCCATTACACTAAAACTACATACAATTTTAGTTGTAAAAATGTAAATTTATTTAATTACAGTTATAGCAATACTTCGTTATATCGTTCATTCATATATTATTTTTTATTCATACCACTAAAAATATAAGTCCTTCTTAAAACGTAATTTTAACTGTTTTTACCAGAGCCCCGAAGCTGGAGCTGGAGCCCGGAGCCGGAGCGCTCCGGAGCTGTGTTTTCCCTGGAGCTGGAGCTCTAAAATTTCCCCTGCTCCAGGGCTCCTTTAGTTTTTAATATTCTTTTAAATCTTTTTTTTCACTCTTTTAAATTTCCAGGCTTAAAATATTTTAATTACATTATTATTCAGTATTTCAATTATATCATTTTTAGGGTTTTTTTTTTTTAATATTAGAGATGGAAGACTTCTCAAAACATGGTAACACTACTTTACTTCTACTTCTGAATCCCTTCCGGCACTCCGCATGCCATCCACGGAGATTGACCGGATTTTTATATTATACTCTAAAATTGTAACTTTGTCCAAAATTGGTTAGGTGTCGCCATGAAAAAGATGTGCGCGTCCCCATTTTTCGTTCTTTTCTTTTTCACCATCATGTTCCCAGCTAATAGTAATTTGGACTCTTTCTCCATTGGTATATTTAATGCCAATGGGCTAAAAAGACAGGAAACTGAATTTCAAGCTTGGGTTTACAGTAACAATTTAGACTTCGTTTTGGTCAGCGAGACCCATTTTTCCCAGGGAAATGTTACCAGGGTTGCCAACTACGAGTTATTCAATGTAGACAGGGCTCGTAGGGGCACCAATAGCCACAGTTGGGGCGGCACTGCTATTTATGTTAAAAGTGGATTTAATGTGACTCTCACCAATAATCCCCCTCTAAATTCCATCGAAGCTACTACTGTTGTTTTGGACTTCCCCACTATTCCAAATCTTCTCATAGCAGCCATTTATGTACCTCCATTATGTGATAGGAACCTGCTGGAGCAGGACTTTTCCAGGCTAACTAACAATTTTCCAAATTTTATTCTTGCGGGTGATTTTAATGCTACTCATCCCTCTTGGCACTGTAGATCTACGAATGGGTTTGGTTGCAAACTCAGGAGGTGGGTGGATCAAAATTTTGCGCAAATTATAGCGCCCCCCACACCCACTTATCCACTATCTAATAATTATCTTGATCTTGCAATCACCCGCAATTTTCCTTATCCTTACAGCATTCAAACGCTGAACGATTTAAATTCAGATCATTTGCCAGTAATCCTTCGGTATCGAGTTGACTCGTACAACCTAGATTTAGGTAGGCTTCTTCACACAAGGTGGAAGGATTTCACCTTCCTGCTCGAGCAGCGGGAAACTCCGTCCATCGTCCCAGAGACGAAAGAAGAGGCGGAGGAAGCCATCAGTCAACTCGGTGATGTTCTCAGAGATGTGTATGAACAGTGTTCTCAACCGAGAACCACAACTGTTGACACTCTCCGTCTACCGTTGGAGATCAGACAATTGATTACTGAACGAAATCGTGCTCGCAGGATGTGGCAGGTCTATCGTTCTCAATATTTTAGGACCCATTTAAATAAACTGCACAGGAGAGTCAAGGCTGCTATCTCCAAGTTTAGAAGTGAACGCTGGAACACTTTTGTTGAATCACTTTCAACAGAAGACAACACAATTTGGAAGGCTGCTTCCCGCATTCGTAGGACACGAACACACATTCCGGCTATTACTAGCCCTACTTGCCGTAATGACATGGCATATACAAACACGCAAAAGGCTGGAGCTATCGCCGAAAGTCTTAGAAGTCAGTTTACACCCAATTCTGGAATGGACAACCCACGGGTTGCCACTGTGTTGGAGACCACAGTTCAAATTTTTTTAAACACAGACACACTTAACACACTATCCCCGGCCACACCGTCTGAGCTATTATTTTAACACAATCAAACAGACTGGTAAAGTTATCAGACGAATTGAATATTTCCAACTGAGCGAAAAATGCCCAGGCTGGGAATCGAACCCAGATCCTTGGCTTACAAGGCCAATGCTTTTCCATTTAAGCTAACTGGGCCGACAACCAGCCAGCATATTTCGCTCAGACAACCTTATTGGTAGGAACATCTGGTCTGTCATGTAGACAGCTCAACAGAATAAACAGCAGGAAAAAGAACTCAATATAAATTTACGTTAAATTTACGTTACGCAGGTTAAGGACCTCCATATAAACGATGGATACGTAGATGAACTATTATTTTAACGCAATCAAGTCACACCTTCTGACACACCTTCTGAGGTTCGGGAGTATATCTCAGGCTTAAAAAAGAATAAGTCTCCGGGTGAGGACCGCATCTCTACTAATATGTTAATTAACTTACCTCATAACTTCATTCTCTATATTGTAATTCTAATTAACTGTTTGATGAATCTTAAAATTTTTCCTGATTGCTGGAAAAGGGCCATTGTTGTCCCCCTACCCAAAAGTGGGGCGGCCGACAAACATGATCCTGCCAGCTTTCGACCTATATCTCTATTATCTTGTTTATCTAAAGTTTATGAGTATGTTCTTGTCAACCGCCTTAAGGAGTTCTTAAATTCTAATGACGTGCTTATACCGGAGCAATTTGGTTTTCGGGCGCGTCATTCAACAACTCATCAGTTGTGGAGAGTTTCTGAACTTCTTCACGATGGCATTAGATCTGGCGGCGTGACAGGAGCAATCTTTCTCGATGTGCAAAAGGTCTTTGACAAGGTCTGGCACATCGCCCTTATCTTTAAACTTATTGCGCTCGGAGTACCGGGTCAATTAATTAAAATCTATAATGACTACTTTCAACTTAGATCCTTCGTCGTTAGAGTGGGAAGTTCTTACTCTAACCCTCAACCTATTGCCATCTCTGTGCCGCAAGGCTCCCTCAGCGGTCCTACACTCTTCAAAATTTACGTCAACGATATTCCTAAAGAGCCTGATATCGACTTAGCAATATTTGCCGACGATACTGCCATGCTTAAACAACATAAACATGTGCAAACAGTGTTCTCTAGACTTCAAAATTATTTGGATATTCTTTCGGTCTGGTTAAGGAAATGGAAAATTAAAGTGAACAGTGCCAAAAGTGCCGCCATCTTCTTCACCAATCAACATTTTACCCCAGATGCTAATCTTAACTTTAAATTGAATAACGAAAACATTCCCTGGAAGACTGAGTATAAATACCTAGGCATTAACCTAGATTCCAAATTAACATGGCGCCAGCACATCACAGAAATTCTGGGGCATGCTGACCGCGCCGTGTGCTCCCTTAACCCCCCTCTTGGCTTGGAACAGTCCTCTGTCAATCAAATATAAATTGTTACTGTACAAATCAATGATTAGACCAATCTTTACTTATGGTTCTGCGGTCTATGGTAGTGCTTCAAAATTTCAACTTAATAGAATTCAACTTTTTCAAAATAAACTCCTGCGTAGGTTTACCAAGGCGACCCGCTATGTCCGAAATGACGTCATTCATCGTGACCTCAAAATTAAACCTGTCTTTACAGAAATAAAAAAACTTACGTTGAAGTTTCACAGGTCAATCCCAGCCGTGAGGAATCCTGCGTTAGATGCCATCCGCCGTTATGACGCAAGAGTGGGGAGGAACCGGAAACGGCCCCTCGCTATTCTCACTCGGGATGACGACTTCGTCCCATGTTCGAAAACTTCGAGAAGGAATCCTTCTGGTGTCACTTAAACGCAGTATTCCCCGGGAAAGTTCTATCTTTTCCCTAGATTGAAAGAAACTTTCATCTAGTATTGGCTTTCCCCGTGACGTCATGCAGCACACTGTTTATTGATAACAGCCGCGCATTTCAACTTTCCTAATTTAATTGTTAGTATATTTTCATTTTTATATTCTGGAACTCCCTTTTCTTCACTGTTTTTTATGTATGGGTGTTACTTGCTATCTCAAAATTTTAATTTGTCTTCGTGCATTTTCGGTACTTCCACCAGGGAGAGGTCAGGCTCTGCCTACCTTTTTCCCGCCGGCCTTGGAGTGTTTGCTCACTGCACCCCGGCCACTTATGCTGCGTTTACACTATGGCTTATCAGGTCTACAAGGTCTGCGAGGTCTGCCAGGCGTGGGTTTAGCCGGGTTTAGGAGGGTCTGCGTGGTCTGCGAGGCTTGGTCTCTGTGGTCTAGGCCTTGGCTTTAAAATACTAGACCCAACCAATCAGCGTGCTTCATTTTTCTGTATTCCGCCATTTTAAAAGATTGAAGAAGCAGACGACAGTTTATGATTTTAAAGATAATTTGAAATTAATAAGGGATTTACAAATTAAAGGTACGTAATGGTTTTTCAGATGTTTTTAACATTTCTTTACATTGTTTCATAACTGTAGACGTTTCTTTTATAAAGCTATACAATCGTAAGTTACTATTTTAATGTATTTACATACTACGCTATTAAAATTAATTCAACTATGTTACTTTTTATTATTACCAAACTCTATAAAACGATGTATTCGTAAATTCTTTGATTTGCATCTTCCTGTATTTACATACAACGCTGCCTATGCATTTGTTAGTAGATAATTATGTTCCTCATTTCCAAATTCTTTAAAATTAACCTGGTTTCATATGCATGAATTTAAAACAAATTTGATAGTATATGAATACAAATTAATATAATACGGTCGTCATCTACTATAATGTACGGTAATGCCTTTTTTGTGAATAAATAGTTTCATTTCCTTCAGGAATTTATTTGATATTCTATTTCAATGCATTTTTAGTACTGACAATTTTTTAATTTATCCTAAAACTAGCAACAAATTTTTAACCATAGAATTAATTTTGAATTAACTCCAAAGTTTTCTCTATTATTTTTATATAATTGACTGATCATAGCAAACTGCATACATGATTTACATTATTATTAATCAGTTTTAAATGTGTTAATTTTTACAATGATACGGTACTATCTAAAGTAATAGCTATGAAGACTTTGAATTGTATTTAGCTTTTTATCCCCCCCCCCCCCCTAAAAAAATTCTAATAACATATAAAATTTAACTTTTTTAAAATTGAACAAACTTGTTTTTAAATAAAGTTTTTACTTGTAATTATTATTAATAATTTATAAACCATCCCTTATTCTTTTTAAAATTTTATCTTATATGTTTATCTTTCTGAAGTTTTCTTTAATAATTAATCAGTAGTAGTATATTAAAACTGTAAAATCTAGAACATGAATTTTTTCTCTCCACTTCCCCACAAGAGATGATTTACGATTGAAAAGTTCGTAAATTATTTTTTTTTTTCAGAAAGAGTTTGAAAAACTTTCAAACCTATAAAAGTTATACTAGAAGTAGAGATTAGAATCTGCTGGTGTCAAGATAAATACATATTTTACCAAGTTTGCTCTCAGGATATCGCAGGTGTGTAGTCTTCTATAATAAGTGACTACCATTTGTGATCTTCTGCAAGAAAGTGGATTGTCTGATGCTCTTGGACTATGTGCTGTTTTGTTGTTTTCTACGTAAAATTCATCAATCAGGAACTGTCGTATAAATAAAGTATTACTAACTTGTATGACTGACTGTAAGTATGTAGTTTTTTTATATATTTATTTTCTGTTGCTTAGAACGAGGGATTTTGAAATGCATTCTACATTGTTTTTGTTGTTTTTATTAGTTTATTATACTCTTTTTTTTCTATTCATTTACATTGCAGGATGTTTTCAATGGGACATTTTCAACAGTTATGTGAATGTTTGTCGATTGCCTGTTGACCCGACTTTTACATGAGATTTGCATGCTTTTTTTGAAGATATGAATCTTCAATAATATTCGTGTATGATGATTGTAAGTAAGTCATTTTTCTCAAAAGTACATGTTCTGTATTTTATTTATCATTGTTTTATCTTCTATATATAACGTCATTTTTCTCACAAAATCAATCTGTATCTAAGAAAATTTTATTCTCAATACAATATTTATTATTTAATTCCTTTTATTCTTTAATCAATGTTTTCTTCGCATTAGTTTTTTTAATTTATAAAAGGGCGTTAAATGATCAATTAAAAAATCTAGTTTATGTAAATATGTAAACTATGTTTTATATAAACATTGAGTGTATGAGTATTCTGTTAGTGGGAAGCAGTTAACCTCTCCCGCCCTCCCTATACACACTTTTCAAGGATTTGATATTGCAGAAAATGTGTCGCTCATACTTAAAAAAATTCAAAAATTACACGAAAGCTAGAATAACTTATCAGATTTGTCTAAAATAAGATCACAGTGTTAAATAAGCAATTTAAGCACAGTAATTAATTAGTAATAATGTATATATTTGAGAATATGGTTACGTATATTGCTTCGTAGCTATGAACTATGATCAAATGATATCTCTTCCATTTCTAATTCCTTTTTCTTCCATTTGGTACACCTGGATAATTTAAATTTAATATCAGCTTAATAATTATTAAACTGCATATATTTTATTTAATATTGAAATAATATAAAATGTATTATCTGTGATAGTATCATGGTTTTTATTTGTTTAATAATTATTAAGCTGCATATGTAATAATCTAATGTATTTGATTTAATATTTGTTAATGTTGAACTAATCTAAAATGTATTATTATTATTAATGTTTTTGTCGTGATTTGGGTTGTTTATTTACAATTCTTTGAAGTGATATGAATTATCTATTTCATTAGTATAAGTTATTGAAATTATCAGGAGCATATGGTGTATTTTAGAATTTAATTAAAATGTGTCAACATTGTAATTAAATTTTATAAAGATCTGAGCTTCAAAATAAAATAAGTGATATTGTTTGTTTCGCTCAATCAATGTTTATAATTCACTGGGTCATTCGATGGTAATTTACGTTACATATAGAACAGTTTACTTCAGTAATTTTACTAATAAAAGACCAAAAAAAAAAAAAAATAATTCACAATGCAAAGTTGACATGATTTGTTAATTAAACCTATTCAAAGATAAATTTAGATGATAATGGCCTACTTTTAGTGTTTTTTCTTGAACTCTGCCAGTTATATTTATTATGGTAACTGACATTATTGAAAAAGTAACGTAAGTTGCCATAAAAAATATAATTTTCATTTTCTAGTTAATTTTTATCCAAATTGGCCTTTGGATAGGTTTAATTCACAAATCATGTCAACTTAACATTTGAAAATTTTTTGGTGTTATATTACTGAAATTACCATTGTAAATTGTTTTAAATTATAACGTAAGTTACAATGGAATGACCTTAGTATTCAACGACAATCAAAATAGGAATTAATACGTATCCGGTGCCATAAAATGCTATAATTTGAAATAAGTCTTCTAAATTTTTGGGTCAAAATTCATTAAACAAAAAAAAAAAAAAAAAAAAAAAAAAAAAAAAAAAAAATCGGAAGCCATGCTTTTATGATTTTTACGCTTTTAGATTTCACTCACAAAATTTACATTTTTCCTATAATATATTTTGTGAGTAAGCTGCAGCTCCATACTTTATTTTAAATATGAATTAACTAAGAAATTGTGAGCATAGCAAGTTTTTTAAATGTTTTTTTTTTTTTTTAGCTCAAAAGATTAGTTTTGAGATGTTAATGATAATATTCATAGCTGCTGAATCAGAATTTAGTTCAAAAGAGTTTTGAGAAATTTAAATGACCATAGGTATAAAATTTATCACCTTGTGTGGTTTGGTTATTTTATTTAGTTGTAATTAATGCAGTTTATAAATATAACATGGAAAGTAATGATGTTTATTAGTGAAACATATTGCGCATTAGCTGCGTTTGGTTGTCCCCCCCCACCCCCTGCTTTTTTTGGAAAAATAACCTTTATGTATAGTGTGTAATATAAATAAGTGTGTTTTATTGAATTCTTCCACGTGTGGAAAGCATATTCTCTTATTTTTTCTATTTAAATTATTCTACACTGACTATTACTCATGCTGGTTAAGTTATTTAATACTTATATTTAACTTCTGAGTATTTTTGGTACTTTTATGTTACTCGTGTACAAATCTTTCCAATAACACCCTTTTTTTTACACACATGAA
The DNA here is from genome assembly GCA_963932465.1 of Maratus speciosus. Classification (NCBI taxonomy): domain Eukaryota; kingdom Metazoa; phylum Arthropoda; class Arachnida; order Araneae; family Salticidae; genus Maratus; species Maratus speciosus. The sequence continues at coordinate 464,971,741 of OZ010791.1, forward strand.
AATTAGAAACAATATTTTGATGATATATTTTTTTTTCTGTAATTGAATCGAAATGAGTGAAAGGCATGTATTTAAATGCGACATATGTATTAGAATGAAATGAGTGAATGGTTTATATTTAAAATTAAGTGAATGCAATGCGAATGATGACAAAGGAAAAATATTACTTGATTTATCGCCTGTGCCGACTAACAGAAAAGTACCATATTTTAAAATTATTTTTTATATTACTATGCAAATCGTGAAATGAAGAGTTTTAATGTTATTAATAATTAATGTTATTTTGATTTTGGGTTCGAAATTTTAAGTTTATTTATTAATTATACTATGTTAAGTCTCAGGGAAAGAAGCTTGCAAACTAATATTAAACCAATGGTAACTTTACAAATTTATCGTTTGCTTTTGAATATTTTTAAATAATTTTTTCTGTTTTGCGTGGGACATGTCTAATTGGGTATCTTTTTGCCCTTGATTTCAGGTGCAGTTTTTCAGAGGAAAATTTCAGTTTCAGAACTTGTTTCAAAATTAAAAGTGTCCTCAGAAGAAAAAAAAACTGCAACCAAAGAAATAAAAAGTATATATATTTGGTTAGACATCAGGTTCAGGTTACCCAGCCCCCCCCCCCCCAAAAAAAAAAAACAAAACAACAACAAAGTATTGAAATGCAAATAAGAATTTTGAAAAGAACATTGCCGTTGGTTTAACATTTAGTTTCAGTGTTCTCGTGTTACTACTAGAGATGAGAGATATGGGCTTGGGCTACATTTTTGTACCATTCTTCGAGCTCGGGTGGGCCCGAACTCATTCACTCTGAAATTAACAATTTTATTTATTCTCATACAGAAAAAATAATACAACTTTTTCCCCCTTAAAAATTACTTATTCCATTTCAAATCATTTTAATGTTATTTTTATCAGAATGAAAGGGAAACAGAAATAGTGTTTTTTAAGCTCTTTTTAGATGTGTTTGTAACTATATAAATATGAAGCACCTATAGTCTTCATCTGGTTTGTCCATCTGTCCGCATATAACAGTGTAAAAAATACACAACCAAATGGTTTGAAATTTAATATATATATATTCGTTGCAGAATTTTGTCAAGTCATTTCAAATTTTAAGAAAATCAAATCAAAACTTAAAAGATATTAATAAAAGTTTTCTTCATTCTATTAAATCCTATCGTACATAATTAATTCAGTGATATCCCATGACATGTAATGATTCTAGGTTGCCATGTTGATTACGTCATATTTAAGATGGAATCCTATTATTTCCATACTACTGAATTTAATATATAGAATCATAATAAATTTTGTATTCATGCATTTTTGCATAAAACTGCAACAGCTATTGCACCAAGATCTGAATATTTATAAAACTAGTTATAGTATGAACGCACGTCTCATTTGCCGTACAATTTCTAACTTGTTTAAATTTAGTATGAGTTTTGACTTCCCTGAAAGCAGTTCTGTCAGCCATACAATAAGTTTCTCTTATTTATGAGAAGTAAATATACAATACTCTATATACATTCTTGTAATATTTTTAGAAATTTTGATGTGTAAACAATAAAGGTTTCCCTTTTAATAGGATCACTTGCATTTTGTATGTCTTCAATCTACTGATATTCTTAGCAGTTTGAATTAGACTTATTTCTTTTTGTCTCACTAAATATTATTTACTAATTTATGTATTCTTTATTTCAATTAATGGACTGAAATTTTCTTTCTTTCCTTTTTTTTAGGTATGTCAAGAACATGCTTTTTGGTTTTGATGCACTATTTATTACTTCTTAATTATTATACCAACTGAAAGTTATTAAATGATTATCTCGCTTCTTTCCAAAAAACTGTCTTAATAGTTCACAGTTTATTTTTACTCAATTTTTACTAATGCTTTATCTTCCTTTCAGATTGAAATATAAATACTTGTTTCTTCAGATCAATAAAGTTTTCTGCAAAACATTGTCATCATCATCATAGACCATTATGATACATATTAATATTGTTTCATTTATTATACGTAGTAATCATTATATTCAATAATATTTATAATATAAAGAAATTTTATTTTGTTTCTGTAACTTGTACTTTCAAATAAAAGATATTTATTAAAAATTTGTTGTCTTTTATTTGACTATATATTTTTATTATAAATGGTATTTCAGGTATTTACTTGTTTTGTCTATCATGTAAACCTTGATTTAAGAATTGTTTTTAATTATCTATTTATTTTTTATAAAAAAAATGGCTAAGATATAAAATGAGAAAAACACTTTCAACATGGTTGAAAAGTATTTATGAATTCAGTTTGTCACACTTGTAAATATACTGCGATTGCATTGTAATTATTAAATGCTAATGATGTTCGCTATAGAGGGTGCTATTTAAATGTGAAATTCAATAAATATAATGCATCAAAAAGTGTTATGGGGACAACAAGTGCTGAAAATGCATTTTTACTGAGTTACGTGTTTTTAAATGGCACATTTAGATATTTAATTTCATTGTATGAAAATATTAGATTTCTTAATAGCTACTGTTGGAGAGTGTTTCATAATCTATGCCTAATTTTTCATAATTTGTGTATATTCTTTATATAAGTGGTGCAGCCAGTATCCTTATTTGTAAGGGGTTTTGGAGAATTATTACTCCTTGTGGGATACAATATGTGACAAATAAAAACCAATGTAATGAAAAGCAAAAACAAATATAAGTTTAGCATTTATGTGTTTAAAGGTTTCATAGAAAAGCTTCTTTATAATATAAGGTATTTTCAATACAACTTATTAGTTTTTTAAATACTGTGGGAGGAATTTTGAAATGTCACCTTCTTTTGCTGCTGCAGTGTTTATACAAATTAAGGGCTGTGCATATATAAAATTATCATTTTAATGTGTGTGGGAGGGGGGCGGGACCTGACGTTTGATTGTCATAAGATATTTTTGGGGAAAGGTTTTTTTTTTTTTTAATCCAAACGATATTTTTTGTTTTAGTGCTTTATTTTTTTCTTTACATCAAAATAGTCTTATACCTTTTTAAATAGTAAGTGCCCCTTTTAGATGTTAATTGATATACAGTTGTTTAAATGTAGAATCATATCTTTATGCAAACGCAAACATATAAAAATAAAAAGGATTTTTAAACATTGATGATGATTTGATTAAGGTGTGTGTGTGTGTGTGGGGGGGGGGGGGGGGTCGAGGAATGATAACGTATGATATTGTAAGTGATGGGGTGGAGACTCAAATTACCTAAATGTTGATAACAAAATATATATGTACAACACCATACAATAGTTTTAGAATGGGAGTAAAATTATTGCAAATTTAAAACAATTATCAGATTTCTCAGCCCTATTTTTAACCATCTGCTATAGTTTATAATTAAAAAAAAAATGTTATTTAATTTTCTAATGCAACTTTTTCTTTCATATTGCCACAAAAAGAAAATGGGTATGGGCATTATTTTTATAAATCAATTAAAAATCAGACTCACTGTATTTTCACATGCAAAAATGGCATCATTTTGAACAGATAATGCACATTTTTCATATATAAATTTTTAAGCCTTTACTATAAGTGTTACCATAGTACCTTTATTTAAATGTAACATCACGAATAAAAGTATATAGAAAATGGCGTCATTTTCATGTAATCATTGTAGATTTAATTTTCACAAGCGAAAATGTAAGCTTCCATTTAAAAATATTGTTTTATCATCAGGTGAGGACACTTGCTCTTCTGAAATTAATGTCCATTATCTAAAAAGTAAAAGCTTTATTTTCAAACTGTCCAAAAGTAAAATTTCACGAAATGTTACATTTAGTTCCTTTTTTTCCAGTATTGTCAGGGAAATGAAATATTTTCTGTTACATGTGCCAAAGAAATTCTGTGTTCTCCCTTATAAAACAGCGGGAATTTACTATTATTGTGTCAAAGTAATTAATTTTTTCCTCATTGTCGTTTTAAAGATTTATTGCTCAGAAGGTAGTGTCACAGATGATAATAATAAAAATAATGTGACAGGCAGTTAACTGTTGCACCAGAGAGTGGTGTTACCATAGCAACATCATACGCTCTGCTGCAATGTGAAATGAGTGGTAACCTGATTACTGGTGATGTCTTCAATTAGGTTTTCCACCAGTGTTGGTATTCATTTCACATTGTAGCAACATGTCAACATTAAAGCCAAACCATACATATAACAATTAAGAAAACAAAAGTAAGCTCCTACTGCCATTTTTTAAATGAAGAATTGAAGCAGTTATCTCTTTTGTCAGGGGGTCGTCCCTGCCCTCCTGGACCCCTGTTTAAAGTAATTTTTGAACACTTAAATCAAAAAGAAAAATCGTCCTTGCCCTCCTGGACCCCTGTTTAAGGTAATTTCTGAACACTTAAGGGACAGTTTCCCTTTTCAACAATTTTCTTTATTTGAAATTTTAAATATGATTCAAATGGTGAACTCACTGAATTTCAATGTTCAACTAAAAGTACATTTTGAAAAAAATTTATAAAAATTTGAATTTTTTTAAATCCCTAATACTTTAAAAAAAATTGATATTTTTGCCCAATTTTTTTTTTTTTTTTTTTTTTTTTTTAGATTTTCAAATGTGTACTACACAAACTTGCACATGGATTTTTAGACATATCTAATATTACATTTATTATGATTTTTTTACTGATAGTGCAAAACCATGAAATCTAACATATCTTCATATACTTTTATTTATTTTTTTAATAACAAAAAACCTAAAGGCTAATTCCATGCGCAGATTTATCACATATGTAATAAAGAACATGCACAAAAAAAAGCTTAAAAATTTCTATCTCAAATACAGAAAAAGCCTTAACCCCTTGAGGGGCAAGCAAAAATGGCTCTAAATATTGAATTCTCACCGGAATAATCGAAAAATTTTAATTTTAAATAAGGAAAAGCAATTTTTCAATGATTTTCCTCTAAAGTTAAAAATATAAAATTTAGTTAAAATTTTCTGGTGAGAATCTTGTTTAAATTAGGTGGCATATATTTTATCCCACCGCCCCTCAAGGGGTTAAAACATGAAAGTGAAGAAAATATGAAAATGGAGAAAAAGCCATTTAAAGTTTTAATTTGTGTGGTAATTGCGCTGAGTGTTTTAACAAAATTTACAATACCTCGCGATATATTTACGGTATGGATAAAAATGAGGTGTCAAAATATTCACAATTAAACAGGCTTTCATTTAATATTAAAACAGAAAAATCGATTTTTTGACCAATTTTAAGGTAAACTGCCCCTTTAAATCAAAAGGAAAAATAAATGTAAATTTTATTTTGTGGAAAGGAGGGATCGTACCCCTTCTCCAGACAACAACAACAAAAAAATTTAGATTCATTTTCTCTCTGTGTTTCATTATTTTAAACTGTTTGAAAAGAATAAATTTTGTTTTGTTCAGAGTCAGAGAAAAAGAAAATTAGGGGGCAATTGCATTTTCTTGCTTCCCTTGTGGGCAATGAGCTTAGAAAAACGCGTAATTTTTATTAATTTACTCGTAATTAATGTCTGTGCAAAAGAAATTACGGTGCAAACAATTCTGACACGTTCATTTCGATACGAATATGAACGTAAACAAACAAACACGACTGTCCCTCCCTTCCCCCAACCTGCAAATATACGCATGCGCAAGCCAAGTTCTTATGCCGTAGTGTGAACGCAATTTTTTCGATTCTTGGACCTGAAAGACCCAAAAGACCTGACAGGCCACATAGTGTAAACGCAGCATTATACATTTCCCCTCCCCATTTTGGTTCAGTCGACCGGCGGTGCTTAGGCATCCCGGTCACAAAATTCATACCCCAGTTTGTTAGTTAATTTTGAAGTTGATTGTTTGTTTGTAGCATTTAATTTTAATCTTAACTTGTCCCCATTTTCGATCACTGTCAATGCCAAAATGCAATTTGCATTAGCGGTGTTCTTTCGATGTCTAGTAACACAAAGCCTTTTTAAAGGCTAAACGGTTTGTGTGAAAGCCGGGAGACCCGCGACCTGTAATGCGCACTAGGCTTGACATCAAAATTAGTGAGCTATGTGGCCCCCCCTTTTTTTTATAAGTTCTTAGAAAAGATAGTTAGGCTTGGCTACCTTATGCTATAACTTTCTGTGCTTGTTGGTACCCTACTGTCTTTGCATTTTCCGTTTTTTGCCGACGCCAGTTGGTGAAGTGACATCGAAGTATAGGGCAACCAAAAAATTCTTGGATGCCTTATGTGCCCCTTTTTTATGGAGGTTATATTTAATCTCGTGCTTCCAACTCTGGAATGGCCCTCGGGACTACACCAGAGCTTCCAAATTATACTTTTAAACCGTGCATTGTTTCGAAATTCATTCTTAGTTCGTATTCATATTTAGTTGGAGGTTACGCGCGGCGGCGTTGCACGCCGCGTTGGCACTCCTTAAGCACCGCGATGTCATGTCATATTCTTTTAAATCTTTTTTTTTTTTCGATCTTTTAAATTTCCAGGTTTAAAATATTTTAATTACATTATTATTCAGTATTTCAATTATATAATTCTTTAGGGTTTTTTTTTTTTTTTTTTTTTTTTTTTTAAATATTAGAGATGGAAAACTTCTCAAAACATGGTAACACTACTTTACTTCTACTTTCTACTTTAGCTAAGTGACAACACTGTTTGAAAACAAATATGGCCGCCTGTTGTTTACATGTGTAGAAATTTAAGAATTTTGTGTTTAAAATTCTACCAAACTTTCTTTTTTAAAAGCTGTCATATTTTCTGAACAAGCATTTTACGCTTGATGAGAAGAAAAATGCATTTTGTCAGATCATTAATGAAGGTAAAGGAAGAAAGAATTTGTGAGCAAAAAATTAAATGTGTAAATTAAAATCTGCAACTCAAAGCGCGAAGTCGGAGCCGGAGCCACAATATTTTATCTAGGAGCGGAGCTGGAGCTGGAGCATCAAAAATTGCTCGGCTCCGGGTCACTGGTTTTTACACACAGTAAAATTCTATCAGGGTAATGCCATATCATTAATTTGACTAAGAAAAAGTATGTGTAATAATACACGTATGGCGTATAGGAGTCAAATGTAAAACTTGCATGCTATGATATTCCTTGATTTTCCTTCTCCTCATTATATCGCGCATATAATGAAAACTTAGAGTGGTCAATGTTAAAATATTTTGTGGAGAAAGGAACCAAAAACTTTAATAGCCGCCTATGACACAAAATCATATGGACATTAATGATTCTAAAGAAAGTATTTTTGAAAATGGTGTTATAGCTGTAAAAGACTTTTTATGTATATAAAAAAAAATCTAATAGCAGGAAATTTTGAAAAGGAATGGTGTGAAGAAAAACGAAAAGCACAACGACGGCTGGCGTCCAGCAGGTTCTTCACCGAACAACTCTGCGTTAAATTGTTTATGAATTTTTAATAGGATGAAAATATCCACAGAGTAGTCTGTTTGTCTTGGAATTTTTCTTTGCATTTTGAAGAATTATCAACTTTAGGGATGGATATTCCTATGTAAGGATTTTTTTGGCAGTTTTTCACAGCGGCCCCTAGAGAATTTTTTAGGAGGCAATATCTAACATACAAACAATGTTATTTTGTGCAGAGAAAGAAATGCCATTTAGAGGTGACCATGATAGCGGTCCTCTAACGTTAGAGAAATCGATAAAAAGACTAAGCTGAGAGTGCTTTTAAGATTTAGAGCAAAGTTTGGAGATGATGAATTGAAACGACATATGATAAACAGCCGTAATAGAAATGCTACTTAGTTCAGCCTAGACATTCAAAATGAAATCATACAAATATTCTTGGATACAGTTATCAAAGAACTAATTATCAAAATAATGCGATCTATTTTAGCTAGATTGCTGATGAAACAAGGACATGTCAAGTACAGAACAGTTTGCCCTTTGTGTTAAATATGTGAACTATTTATAAAATTAACAAAACCCATATTTCGGGAAGATTTTTTAAGTTTCAACACAGTAAAGGACTTTGTCCGCCGAATATTTAACACAAGTATTATTACAACGTTGTGATGAACTACGTCTTGACATCCTAAATGCGTCGCACAGGCGTATGAGGGAACAGACAATATGGCTGGTTATGTTAGTTGGGTCCAGTCTAGAATTCGTTAGCAGTATCCAAAAACTGGATACGTCCATTGTACAAGCTACCGATTAAACTTTGCATTGTCCAATAGCATGCTAATTCCTGCCATTCGAAACTCTTTTGGAGCTGTTGATGACATCTTTCAAACTGAAATAAAGATCCTAAGACTAACATTTAGGCAGACAAATGTGCAAACCTTAACTCCACTGAAGAATATCATACATTATATCCGCTGAAGAATATTACAGGGTCACTATCTTTATTCTCTGTGTAGAAAGTCTTATTCAAAATTTGAATGACAGATACATTTCGAATGAAGACATTCTAAAAGATTTCCAAGTACTTCTTCCATAATTTGCTTATACAGGAAAAAACAAGCATATTAGAAAATCGCTTTCAATATTTTGACGCTAAAGTGACAATGTCGCAAGTGAAAGCTGAATATGAATTATGGTGCGAGATAATTGCTAATGTTGATACACAGATGTCCCAAAATTTTTAGAGTACTGTAATGCAACGTATTACAATACGATCAAACATCTGCTGACAGTCTCGGTAACAACAGCCAATGCTGAAAAGTCTTTTTCGATACTGAAAAGAATCAAATCTTTGCCTCGAAGCGTTATGGCTGATGAGAGGCAGCCTTGGAATGATTTCTATTCATTGGGACATTACAGTAGATTCTGGTTAGGTAATCCCCCTTCAAGGCTGTGAAGAAGTAACGAAGTTAGCTGCTGTAGTACTAGTAAACTTATTGTGCCAATAGTACTACATTTATAATTATTCCAATTCTAATCGGAGAATGTGAAATATAAATATAATTTTTATAATTACATATATCTGTAACAATTTTTTCTTTGGAAAAAATGTGTGTAATTTATTTCATCTATGTGTTAATCATTTTAAGAACCTGCGTTCGTAATGCGACATACTCGCATGCTAAGAATAATCCTGTGCTTTAAATCTATTCAAATTATTTGTTTGCATTTCAGTATTTTTTAACGTTTTTATCATAGGATACATGAAGCTCCTCTCAATCATTGTTAGTTAGTGTTATTTCTTTTATTTTCCTTGCAGTTTTCCCCTAAAAACACTTCTGGTTTTTCCAAACCGTTTTCGAAACTGGAAGTGCACTTAAAAACCATAAATTGTAACAAAAATTTTAAAAATACGAAATAACAATTTTTGACATGGAGATTTTTTTTGCTTTAAACTATGCAAATTACAGCTGTCTAATCAGAAAAAAAAATTCCAAGATTAAGCCCCCTCCGAAGGGAAATCCTGGCTACGGGCCTCAGCCAGAAGAAAAACCAGAACTTAGAAAATCTGACAGACAGTGAAGCATGCCTACATGGATGTACTCTGGAGAATTTCTTCTTCCAAACGTATTTACTGTGAGATAATCTGAAAATCCTTTACATATACTGAAGCATTTTCCTCAAGTGAAAGTGATGTCGTTTAATAACATGAACGAAGAAATATCTGCCTTACATGAAACCAAAACATGGGAATTGTTTGAAAGACCTAAAGGTTCCAAAGTCATCAACTGTTGAAGAAGAAATTTAATCCTGATGCACTATGGAGCGATACCGAGTGCGTCTTGTAGCAAAGTGGTATGCCCAAAAAAGCTGGTATTGACTTTATGATGAGACGTTTAGCCCTGTTGCAAGATACGACACTGTAAGATCCATTTTGGCTGTAACTGCGAAAGAACAACTGCACTTAAAAAAGTTTGATGTAAAGACTGCATTTTTATATGGAATTCTTCAGGAGGAAGTCTTAATGACATAGACAGATGGTTTTAATGATAATAGTGGGAGACTGTCTACTACACAAAAGTTTAATATCTGGACTCGAACAAGCCCCTCGTTGTTTGAATCAGTGTTTTGTAAACTTTATGTAAGAACATAAGCTGGAAGTTAGTACTGCTGAGTGCTGATTCTTGCTTGTTTATCAGACATACAGAAACTTTTTGTTGTTATCTATGTAGATGATGGCCTTTTGATGGGTCTGACAAAGTTGAAATATAGGAATTTATGAGTCAACTTGCTCAATCTTTTAAGATCACAATAGGTTGTCTAAATCAATTTCTTATGAATATAACAAAATTTGATGATGTGATTTTGTGAGCCAATGTGCCTATACAAAGAAAATACTCGCAGAGGGTACAATTGTGCTAATCTATTATCAACTCCAAGTGACAAAAGCTATGTTTCTGATGACGAAGAAAATAAACTGATAGAAAAAGAAATTCCTTATCGTTGCGCTGTCGGCAGCCTAATGTACCTTGCCACTGCAACAAAACCTGATTTATTATATGCTATTAGTACTGTCTATGAAAACTTTGAAAATCCTAACCTCGATCATCAGATCGGTGCGCTGTTAAGCTAATTTTCAAATATCTCAAAGGAACTGTCTACTTTGGGTTGTTGTATAAAGCAAAATGTCATGCCATAATGATCTTAAATTATATAGTGATGCTGATTATGCAGGGGACACGAAAACAAGACACTCAAAGACTGGCATGATTACCAAATTTTCAAGGGGTGCCATTTCATGGATGAGCCAGAAACAAAGAAAACTGCTGTTATCTACAACAGAGGCAGAGTATGTTGCTGCAAGTGAGAGTGCAAAGAGTTAATTTGACTGAAACACTTATTAAGTGACATAACAACGCTAGAAACTCTTTCTCTGTTGGTCGATACTGCCAACGCTGTGAAGCTGGCGAGGAATCCAGAGTTCCGTCAAAAGTCGATTCTTTTTCATCGTCAATATTCGTCGTCATATTGAAATGTAAAAAAAATACAAGAAGTCAGTTGATACAGCGATCACTAAAAGGTCAAGTATCACTAATTTTCGTCAATAAAATTTAGAATATATTAATGAAAAAAAAATCTGAAATAAACATGTAGGCGATGACATTTTTTCAATGCTATTTATCTTTCAATATCATAGCGTAATCATTTTATGAGGTAATTTTTATTTAATTGTATTAAAAAAGAAAAAAAACAACGTTTTCAACAGATAAGCAGACAATGGCTTTTTCAATGCTTTTACTTTTTAATATCATGACGTCACCATTTAATGACATAATTGTTATTTTAATTAATAAAAAACTAACAAATCACCAAAATTCATTAAAAATACAGAAAAAACGTCGCATTAAGAATAAATGACGTAACAAACGTGTCGTTACAAAAAATACCATTGCTCAGACTTTCCAACAATAGAAGAGCTACACCTGGCTGACTATCGACGATTTGGCAGATTTCACGAAATGATGGAATCAAATAGGATCCAATTCATTAAAAGGGTTTCACAAGAAACACTACATTTGCACCAAATCGTCATAGCTAAAATTCGTCAATTGGCAGTGAATTCAATTACAGACGATTACTTAACCTAATTAAAAAATTGCGCATTAGTGAACGTATGATAGCTGATAAGCAAACGACATTAAACATAAATGTCTAAGTGAGTTACGTGTATTTGTCACAAAAGGTGAAATATACAACAACACAAAACAGATGATATGCTGCCATAATGCAAAGAGTACTTGATTTTTCTATCAACATTCATTTGTGATTAGTTAAATTAACAATAATTGATCCAGATTTATTATGTATAATGTCAGTGTAATGTATTGATACTCAATTTATTTATATATATATATATATAAAGATGATGAATTGTAATATTATATAATGGTTATATATATACCGGGTGTCCCAAAAACGACTTATGGATTTTAAAATTCAATAACTTGCAAACGATGACAGATATTAAAAGAATTATTGCAGGAGTGTTATGTATGATGCCAGGAGTTTTTTTTACTGTGATTTTTGATTTTAGTTCGAATTTCAAACTATTGATGGCGCTGAAGGCAATAGGTGCGCATCCCAGTCCCAATTTTTGGTACTTCTGGATCCATTTTAATCTCTTTCTTTCGCATGGAAGAAGAGAGAGGCTGAAAAATCGAGCTTGGATTTAGCGGTTATTGCTTACAGCGCCATCTATCGATTCTATTTGAAACTAAAACTGAGAATCGCATCATAAAAACTCCTGACATCTTACATAACACTCCTGCAAGAATTTTCAAATATCTGTCACTGTTGCAAGTTATTGAATTTTAAAATCCATCAGTCATTTTTGGGACACCCGGTATATATATATTAATTTAAATGCATTCGATGGTAGTCGATGAAAAAAAAAATAGAAGAACGCTTCTTGCAAGCCCTTTTAGCTAGATTTTCGTTTAAAAATGCAAAATCATTCAACTCTTATTTTAGATATATTCAAGGCTATTATCACGGATCCGAGCAGCGCCTGGCGATTCAACTAGTAAGATATAAAATAGAAATTGGTTGATGAAAACAAACTTCTCATGGAGATTGAAAACAAAACTAAAAAAAATTGGTTTATGAAAAGAAATTTCTCGTTTTCGGAAAATGGGGATTAAAAACAAATCGCAAAAAAGTAAAAAAACATTCTATACAAATTCCGAATAGACTTTATTGAAAATAAGACAAAATTTGCAATATTGGGCAAAAATATTGAAGTTGATTTGCTATTATGATTGTGTCAAAATCGCCGGCGAAAATGGAAGGTCGGGGAAATACGCAAAATTGCTCATTTCCTCATAAAAAAAAAAAAAAAAAAAAAAAAAAAAATCCAAAATCTGAGCCTCAGGTGCTTTCGGACCCGCCTTCGTCTACCCGGATTCAAATTTGCAGATCTATACATGGGATAGATTTCCCTGCTACCGCCAACAAACATACATACATACACACACACACCGACAAAACTTTTCTTTATTAATACAGTAAACTATCGACTATCTGACTTGGTTAAAAAAAAAATTCTCCGTAATAAAATTAGGAATTATTTTGCCAAGGCGTTGGAAGCGGGTGTCTACTAAAAATGTACGATTCTCCTACTTGCCACTAGAGTTGCAAAGGGTGAAAAAAACCGGGTTTTTTGGGAGGGAAATTTTAAAAATTCTCGGGAGTTTTCGGAAAGTTTCGGGCATGAAAATTTTTAATTTATTATTTTTAATGATTCAATTTTTTTTCAATGTAAGCAAAAAGTTTTTACAAAAGTAAACAACATAAATATAGAAAAATAGTTTCAGTTTACATAAAAACTAATTAAATACGGAGTAAGTTGCAGAAATATTAAGTAAGATAAATTAAAATATGATAAGTAATTTGAAATTTTAATCGTCGATAAGTAAAAAGTGACAAAGGATTCATCTTGCCTGACATGGTTGTAAACATCACTCCTGTTCTACGAATCAGCCAATGCAAACAAAAAGAAAATGAACAAAAGTAAAAGAAATCAATAGAAAAATTCCTTCCGGCCAGTGCCGGGAGGAAGAGGTAGCTTTCATATTCCTTATTTTAAAAAAGCAAACTTATATTATTCAAACACACGAAGCTGAATTTAGTGGAAACTGAATATAGGAGATTCAATATTAATTTTTACCAATACTAAATCATTATGAATGAGAATTTCGCGAAATTAGTCAGCTTTATCCAAGCTGCTTTTATTTAAAGCAACTTATATTTGGCTGCCAAATTCGGCGATTTCTTAAAGTGCCTGCCATTTTAAGACAACATGGTGGATGAGGCTAACCAGTGAACTTGGTCGAGACCTTAGTAATTGCTGTGCACCTGCTCACTCACATCGGAATCGGTTGATATATACGAGTGCTGTCGCATGCAAAAAATCAGATTTTTCAAAATGTCACCCACAATAGAAATTGAAACTGCTATGTCTGAGCCATTTTTTAAGGTAAAGACAAACAAAAAATGCTCCTGAATACTTATAACAAGGTCAAATACTTAAGAAAGAAACCTTTTTCAATTTCTAATTTTTTTGCACTTCACTTTAAATATATATTTTTTTCTTAATTTAATGGCCGCCATTTTGAAACAAGATGGCTGATGAATCTGGCCAGCGAACTTGGTCGAGGTATTGATGTATACTATCCACATGCCTTCTTACATCGAAATAGGCGAATACGTGTGTTATCGCGTGACAAATACAAGATCGTTTCAAAATGTTAAACATGCTAGAAATTCAAAGTGCTGTAATTCAACCATTTTTTAAGATATAAACAAAAGAACAAATTTTCAGAAACAAAAACTGCTCCAGAATCTTTGTATCAAGGCCAAACACATAAAAAAAATCTTTTTCATTTTCCAATTCTTTAATACCTCATTTTAAATTTTAAATTTAATTTTTTTTAAATGGCAACCCTTTTGAAACAAGATGGCGAATGAAGCTGGCCAATGAACTTGGTCTAGACATTGGTATGTACTATGTACAGACGAATTACATCCAAATCGGTTCATAAATACGCCTGTTATCGCGTGACAAAAATCGGGTCGTTTTAAAATGTCAGCCAAAATAGAAATTCAAAATGCTATTACTCAGCCATTTTTTTAGATATAGACGAAACAAAAACTGTTCCGGAATCTTTGTATTAAGGTCAAACACATACGAAAAAAATCTTTTTCATTTTCCAATTTTTTGGTATCTCATTTTAATTTTTTTATTTTTTTAAATGGCCGCCATTTTGAAACAAGATGGCGGATGAAGCTAGCCAACGAACTCGGTCGAGACATTAGTATGTACTTTGGATAAACGAAGTTACATCCAAATCGGTTCATAAATACGCCTTTTATCGCGTGACAAATTTCAGGACGTTTCAAAATGTCAGCCGCGCTAGAAATTCAAAATGCTACAACTCAGCCATTTTTTAAGATATGGACGAAACAAAAACTGCTCCGAAATCTTTGTATAAAGGTCAAATACATAAGAAAAAAATATTTTTCCATTTTCAATTTTTTTGGTACCACATTTCAAATTTTAAATTTTTTTAAAAATTTTAAATGGCCGCTATTTTGAAACAAAATGGCGGATGAAGCTGGCCAACGAACTCGGTCGAGACATTGGTATGCACTATGTACACACCGAATTACATCGAAATCGGTTCATAAATACGCCTTGTATCGCGTGACAAATTTCAG
Organism: Maratus speciosus; assembly: GCA_963932465.1. Taxonomy (NCBI): domain Eukaryota; kingdom Metazoa; phylum Arthropoda; class Arachnida; order Araneae; family Salticidae; genus Maratus; species Maratus speciosus. Next base: position 464,986,900 of record OZ010791.1, read on the forward strand.
GACGTTTCAAAATGTCAGCCACGCTAGAAATTCAAAATGCTATAACTCCGCCATTTTTTAAGATATAGACGAAACAAAAACTGCTCCCGAATCTTTTTATCAAGGTCAAACACATAAGAAAATAATATTTCCCATTTTTAATTTTTTGGTACCACATTTCAAATTTTAAATTTTTTTAAAAATTTTAAATGGCCGCCATTTTGAAACAAAACGGCGGATGAAGCTGGCCAACGAACTCGGTCGAGACATTTGTATGTACTATGTACGTACCGAATTACATCGAAATCGGTTCATAATTACGAGAGTTACAGTGTGACATAGGTCATATATATATATATCAATTTTGAACGGAGGGTGGTTTCGGGGTCTAGGGGTCATGATCGATGGAAATATACCAAAATTTTTTGAAATCGCTTTACTCCGAACGGCTGCAATAGGTAGCTTTTTGTAATGAAAGCTACCTAAAATACAATGCAGCTCGATAGAAAATTAATACAGTCGAACCTCTATTTAACGAAGTCGCTAAATACCGGAAAAAAGTTCTTTATATGGAAAATTCATTAAATAGAGATTTACCTTTTAAAGTACTTTAAACTACATAAAACAGATTTTAAATTCATAAACATTACATATTTTTACTAAAAGTAATTAATCACATTTTTTTTAATATAAATTATATCGATTCCATCAATTTATTTTTTCTATGTGTTTAAATCTTTGAAATCTACAAGGAAAACAAAACATTGTCCGGGAATACGCTGTATTTTCTGTTTAAAGTAAATAGTTTTACATTAAAATTAACGAATTTTAATGACCTTATCGTATTTATTATTATTATTATAACAAATAACTTTAACCATACATTAACATATGCGCCCTTAAATTTAGTTACTGAAAAACTATGTTAATTTTGTCTGAATTTTTTCTTTTAAAAAGTGCTTTCTCCCATAATACGTCTCGCATCTTTGCAATGCACCAAAAACCGCTTCATGCGTATTTTCTTCTAACTATAATCCGCGTCGGATTGTTTCAAATGATTTTAGCATTTCATCAAACGAAGTTTTGTTAATTCCTGCATCATGATCATTTCCGTCATCAGCATATTCGTCTTCATCGCAATTGATCGCTGCATTGTTTTTATTTTTCACACTGTCGAAAATATCCAATTCGGATAGTGTTTCCAAGGTCTCAATTTCAGAATTAAGTGAAATACAATCATCAATCAGCACATTATTGTTAATTTCTTCTTTTTTTTCTCATCTGTATCCACATTTTCTTTTTTTTTTAAGTTACTCTAAAGTATTATCGTCTTCGTCCTCCGTACTTACCGAATTCTCACTGCTGACAAAATAGTGACTAAAAACTAGTTCAAGGCCATTGAACATCTTAAAATGTGTTTAAAGAAAGAATAAGTTTGAAATGTCCAGAAATATTTTGAGAAATAGGGAGAAAAAAAATTAGATCAGAAGAAAAAGTTCGTTAAATAGAGAATGCACTTCGCTATTTGGAGGTTATTTTTCGAAGAAATTCGCAAAATGTTCTTGGTTCCAAGGAAAAGTTCGCAAAATAGAGGTTTGTTAAAAAGAGGTCCGACTGTATAGAGTATATCTGAATGGTAGATATGCCAGCTAACAAACTTTAAACGCAAATTCATAAGTTTTCTGAATTCATAATGAAAAATATTATCTTAAACTTTTCAGAACAGTGTCTGAACTTCTGAAAAATAAAAATTTAAAGTTGAAAAATGACTGGTCCAGTTTATCTTCAAAACTCTTACAAAATTTCCAATATTCCTCAAAATTCCGGGTTTATTCCTCAAAATTCCTTGGTTTATTTCCGTTCCTCAAAATCTGCGGGTGTTTTACAACTCTACTTGCCACATGGCTGTCCCGGAAGAGATCTAAAAGAGAGAAGCATATATCAACGACTTTTTCAAAAACTTAAAACAAAGTTTTGATTCTTATCTGAGGTCTAACTTTTCCCATTTGCGAAATCATTTCAAGAGCTCAAATAATAAAAGTGGTATGAGACCCCCCCCCCCCCCCCAAAAAAAAAGACTTACTCATATGATTGAAGATAATCAATGATCCTCTACCATCTGTTAAATTACTACTTTAAAAAACCTAATATACAGAGATTTTAATTGATAAAGGAGGTACTTGACAATAAAAGATTGCAACTTTAGTCGATAAAAGTGGTACAAAATAAGTTTTCTCAAAACAATGATTTGTCACTTACCACCTTTGTCATCTGAGCTCTTCATTTATGAATAAAATGTAAAATGAGTTCAAGTTTTCCCTTTTTTACAATTAGGTTTTGTTTATGTTAAAACCGCATGTATTGTATTAATACTGTACAGGGTATTAGTTTTAATATTTCCTGCAATTAAGCTAAGCAATATGAAATTTATCTTAAAACGGGTACAATATTTTTATTCTTGGATTTATCTTTTCTTTAATAAATTTTTAAAGCGTACGGTACAGTATATAAACAGTTATAAAGTATGAGCCTGAAATGGTAAGAGATAAAAAATACAGTCGGACCTCTATTTAACGAACCTCTATTTTGCGAACTTTTCCTTGGAACCAAGAACATTTTGCGAATTTCTTCGTAAAATAATCTCCAAATAGCGAAGTGCATTCTCTATTTAACGAATTTTTTCTTGTGATCTAATTTTTTTTTCTCCCCATTTCTCAAAATATTTCTGGACATTTCAAACTTATTCTTTGTTTAAAAATATTTTATGATGTTCAATGGCCTGGTTCAATGAAACTGGTTTTACCAGGCACCTTCTTTGTCAGCAGTGAGAATTCGGTAAGTACGGAAGACGAAGACGATAATCCCTTTAACTTAAAAAAATGTGGATACAGATGAGAAAAAAAGAAGAAATTAACCATGATGTGCTGATTGATGATTGTATTTCAGTTAATTCTGAAATTGAAATCTCGGAAACTATCCGAATTGGATATTTTCGACAGTGTGAAAAATAAAAACAATACAGCAATCAATTGCGATGAAGACGAATATGATGATAATGGAAATGAACATGATGCAGGAATTAAAAAAAACTTCGAATGATGAAATGCTAAAATGCTTATTTGAAAGAATCCGACGCGGATTATATAGTTAGAAGAAAATACGCCTGAAGGGGTTGGTGCATTGCAACAATGCGAGACGTATTATGAGAGAAAGCACTTCAGAAAAAAAACTCAGGCAAAATTAACAGAGTTTTTCAGAAATTAAATGTAAGGACGCATATGTTAATGTATGGTTAAAATTATTTGTTATAATAATAATAAATACGATAATGTCATTAAAATTCGTTAATTTTAATGTAAAACTATTTACTTTAAACAGAAAATACAGTGTATTCCCGGACAATGTTTTGTTTTCCTTGCAGATTTCAAAGATTTTAACACATAGAAAAGATGAATAGATAAGGGATATTGGTGGGTAAAATAAATAAAACAAATCGATATAACTTATAAAAAAAATGTGATTAATTACTTTTAGTAAAAATATTTAATGTTTATGAATTTAAAATCTATTCTATGTAGTTTAAAGTATTTTAAAAGGTTAATCTCTATTTAACGAATTTTCCATATAACGAACTTTTTTCCGGTATTTAGCGACTTCGTTAAATAGAGGTTCGACTGTATGAATAAGAGCGGGTTTTGGCATAAAATGTGCATTTCTAATGATATGGGGCCAGGATATGGATATTTATACAACTTCCGCCGATCTAGCTTTTCTCAAAAACCGCTACATTAAGGCGGATAATCGCCAGTTTACTTACTATATAGATATTAAGATTCTAGTAGACACAGAGGCAGGAACTATTTTGTTTGAACAGTATTGAATTCGGACATTTTCCTCGGTGAAGGTGTTGCCAATTTAGCGGGGATTTTAAAATTCAGAATATCTACCAGAATTTCTCAATCTTAATTTTTTCTTTATTCAATGGAAAATATTTGGTGAAATTAAACTGAACTTACTCTTCTAAAATTCTGGTAGGTATATTTGGGGGGGAAAAAACCGCTCAATAGGCAATACTGCCCTGTGAGTGGATTTTGTAGTTCGGAATGTATGGGTTGGAATTTCATCAGATTTCACATCCGGCTACACTTTAAATATCGTCTGATTAAGTTTTATATCCACTGCTGTGGTGTGTTTATGATTTCCGCGATAGCTATATCTCGGTATGCATGGGATGGAATTTCGTCAAATTTAATATGTAAGATTATTATGAAAAACTATATTGATTCGATCTAGTCTTTGATCATCCAACAAAGGGCACTGCTATTATTATGCTTTCTGCGATGAACATTATAACTTTATCTCACTTTCTATTGGTCAGAAATGCATCAAATTTTATTTTAGAGGTTAAATATCTAAAATATTTGCATTCTGATCTAATTTTAAAATTAGAACAGTGGCGCTGTTGTGCTGTGCTTTTTTTTCTTTATTGATCAGTGTAACTTCTTGTTAAACTCAAATTCATTATTGGGATTTAACCCTTTATACCCCGACGGTACTTTAAAATACCATTAAAATAACTAGTTATAAAATTAATTTAATTCATCGATTAGTAGTAATACAGTTCAGAATGAGTCGTAGACACTTTATTTTATCTTGTTCCAAAAGCATTATTGGTTGCACAAAACAAAAATATTTTTAAGGGTGTATTCCGATCCAAACTGCTTATTTTCTGATTCATTTTAAAATTCATTTTTGCTCTCAAACGCATCAAACTGGGAAATTCTCTTATTTAGAAACTACCTAATGTGCCGTGCTTCTCAATTTTTTGATAAATGCAGAAAATACTGTATTAAACGCTGTCAAAGTGGGCGTTTTGAACCGAATTTTCCGAAGCGGGTGATCTGGGAATGAAAAAAAGGGTCATACTGAGAAAATAATTGTTTAAAAATCAAATTCTAATGAATTGAGCTGAAAATGAAATCACACGGCGCGTTAAACATGCCTTCAAAAATCACCCCCAGCAAGTTTCATGTTTTTACTTTTAACAATGAGTCTGAAAATGTCTCAGAAAATTTCGAGCTGTTGAGGGTGGAAAAACATTTTTTCGAATACACCCTTAAAGGGATGATTTCTTTTCATTTGCATCTTTTCAGCTTTCTTGACGTTGAAAGACTGTGGGGGAAAAGTTTCAGTTCGGAAATATTTATATATTTCTATTGTAAGAGCATTACATTTGTACATTTCCTTATTCTATAAAATACTAAAAGAAATATTTTAAATAAAGGATTTGAGTGGGTTTATAAATATTGCACAAATCTCTATAAATTCAAATTTAATTAATTTTAATTCTCAAAATCATTCTAAAATTTATTGAATTATCGTGTAAATCTTCCAATGTAGTTTCAAAAATTCACGAAAAATGCTTTAGAAGATGAAATTTTCATGAATTCATAATTTGGGACATAAAGGGTTAAAAAGGCCTGTAGAAGGCGCTAATCGCAGCTGTCGGTAGAGGAAAATTGTCCCTTTAGCTAATGATAAACTGTCAATGAAATAATTATTTATTGTAAACGCGATTGCAAATTTAAAAGACTTAGATATTCAAATTTGGATAATTTTTACTTTGTCATGTAACACAGAACATTATTATCAGATAAAATATGAATTTGCGCAAAAAAAAAAAAAAAAAAAAAAAATAAATAAATAAATAAATAAATAAAATAAAAAATAAATAAATAAATAAATGAAAAATAAAAAGAATTAGTAATAATCACCGTGAACAAATTAAAAACACATGTAATGCAATGTGCTTGTACGAGATTTTCCTGAAACGAAAAGTTATACCTTTTCTCCACCAGTTGGTATATTCCAGCGATTGAATCGCCAATATTCCACAATTGTTGGTGTTTACTCTGATATTTAAATAAATGTATTAAAATGATACAGATAGAAAGTTTTGTGATAGTCACAGCATACTAGTTTTTAATTGTACACATAATCAATTACCATTAATCCTTTATGCACTGACGGCACTTTTAAGTACCATTGGAGAAAATTTAATAGAAAATGCATTTACACTGTCTATTAATAAAAGTTTATTTTTCTTTCCACACAAAATACTCTGCTCTATCAAATTTAGAAAGCGTAGAGAAACAGTCGAAGCTTTCAAAAAGTGGTAATTTTCTTAATCATTTACATAGGTATAACTTTTCTTTAGAAAGTTATAAATATTTTCAACTGCAAAAGCCTTTCCATTTACACAGGGGATCGTAATACATTTAAATACATTAGTTTATAACAATTGTGATATTTCCATAAGAGTATTATTGGTTAATTAATATGATTATTTTTGTAAATATTTTAGAAAAAAAATCTACAGCTACCGATTTATTTAATCCGTTTTATTGAAAAAACATATCTAAGTTTCACATTATTATTTAAAAATTCCAGTATATCTTCAGATATTAACCCTTTAAGTACTGAACTATTAATTCATGAAAATTTTATCTTCTGAAGCATTTTTCGTGAATTGTTTAAACTATATTAGAAGGTTTACATTAATCATTTAATAAATTTTAGAAGGATTGAAGAATTAATTAAATTTGAATTTATTGGGATTTTGTGCAATATTTATAACCCCACTCAAATCTTTTATTTTAAATATTGTTCTTAGTATTTTGTAGAATTAGGAAATGTACAAATATAATGTACTTACAATAGAAATATATCCGAATTGAACCCCCCCCCCCCCCCCTCAAAGCCAAGAAAGCTGAAAAGATTTCAAAGGCAAAAGAAATCCTTTTAAAAATATTTTTATTTTGTGTAACCAACAATGATTTTGGAACAAGGTAAAGTAATGCATCTAGAACTCATTCTAAACTGTATTACTACTAATCGATGTATTAAATGAATTTTATAACAAGCTATTTTAATGGTACTTATAAGTACCGTCAGTAGATAAAGGATTAAAGAAGATAATTATCGAGGTGAAGCAATTTCTTGATAAATAATTCCGTAAATAAAAGGTTAGAGCCTAACTAGATTTCTCGCCAGCATCACATTTCTAATATCTAGCGTAGATGGAGATGATGAATGAACTAATAAATTAAAACTGCATAGTTAATATATCAACCTGGATATTAAGGAGAACGACTTGACACAGCAGGGCATGAACAGCATGCCATTCGGCGACAGAGCATGAAAGAAGATTTTCTTCCTACAATGAATACAAAATATTTACAAATTTTTCCTAATCAATTGATTAAATGACTTTTCTGGAAATTTCATATATGATAAGACTCCTTGAAACAGTACCGAAAAACTGGCCATAAATCACAATTAAAAGAATAAAACTTTGTATAAATCACCTGTGTATTGTTTTGATTTTATGGTCACTGTGTACCGTCAACCGGGGCTACTTTGGGCCACTTTTTCCTGGTTCCACTCACATTTCCATTATTAAAAAATATTATATGTGATTTTTCAACGTCGAAATGGAGTTGTAAACAACATGAAACAATGAAGCAAACTGTATGGTTTAAAAGAGAAATTTTTTTATTTTATTATTTTTTTAACTATTTTTAAAGTTTTGGAACAAAGTAGCCCCTGCTGGGGGCTACTTTGATCCATTTACTTGGTTTTACATAAAATGAATACATTTCATATGTAAATGAATGCCTTTCTATTGAAACTGCCTTGCAATAGCATTTGCTAATAAATTAACACAGCAAACTCTATAAACAATTTTTTTAAAAAAATTAAACACAATAAACCAATTGTTAGTATTAAAGAAACAGGAAACAGTTTTCGCCATGTTATCCAAGCAACTGGAACAAAACAATTAATGTAACATTTTGCTACAGTAATATTTGAAAAAAATGTTATTTAAGACGTTTTTCAGAGGTTTGATTGTATAAAAGGCATTTCTAAGTAATTGGGGCTATTTTCTGACCAATAAAGGTCTGGCACAAAGTGGCCCCGAAATATTAGTTTTCATGTTAGCTTTATGAAAACGCAAACATTTCTCCTAAAAATAAAAATTTAAAGGAAAAACTACGATCACACATGGGTTACAGATTACTAAATATAATATTTTGGCACTTACCTTATTTGTAGCTCTTATCCAGATTGTTTCACTATAGAGAGTTTGGAGAGTTAAACTTTACACACGAAAATAGTTGTTTACAAACACATCCAGTGTTGCCACCAAAAAAAAAAATTAAATTACCCCAAGCTACTCAAATATTTTATAATAGGGTATAAAATATTTTTCAAGGGCAAAAACTCCAAATTATTTTGTATTGTTTGTTCAATTCAAAGAATAAAAACTTTTTTTTTATGGGATGAACCAAAGTAAACCCGCAAGGCACAAAGTGGCCCCGGTTAACGGTATTGTTTTGATTTTATGGTGATTTATACAAAGTTTTATTATTTTAATTGATAACATCTTGCTGTATTTATTCTGTGCTTGGCTATTAAGAAGAATTACAGACACATAAAAAAATATAAAATATTTATTGACAAAATATAAAATCACTTTAAAATCGAAGTTGTGAATCAGTTCCTAAACTTCGCTTTAATGAAAGCTGGCAAAGGCACGATATGTAGAACAGTGTTTAAAATCCACATTCCAGCTACAAACACGAAGCATAGTCCAAAATTAATCCAATAATTTAATTCGGAATCTTCTATCCTTCCGTTGCTTGGATATTTCTGTAACAAGTAATGATTCCCATCGACAAAAATACAGCTACCAGGTATATTCGATGGACATGGCAAGGCTTCCGTAACATTGAGATAATCAGCATGTTCCAGTCTTGGATTGTCGGCAAATTCGTTTTCTTGAAGAAAAGCACCGGCGTAACGGTATATAAGGGCGTAACTCACGTAGTAAAACCATTCTGGCAAGGCTGTGAGGCTCCTAGGCAACAACAGAAAAGATCACATTAAAAAATACATAGATAAAATAAAAAGGAATAATTAAAAACCGAAAAGAAATATGCGTTCTATGAATAACGCATATTTCTTTGCAAAGTGAAAAGGGATTAATTGTCAGAGCCTGATTATCACAGGGGCACACAGGCATGTGCCCCGGGCCCACATTTCCAGGGGGCCCCAAAATGCAGTTTGTGCACTCTCTGAACTGAAACTTACAAAATAATATAAATTTCCATTTGTAATTCATAGAAAAATGTATTTTTCCCATTCATGTAAACTTACCTATTTCAGTTTTTTCACTAAAAACAATGAATTGTAACAAACTTTAAAATTCAGAGAAGAATGGATATTACATATGTTTCATTCAATCTCATAGGTTTAGAGTTTTACTCTCTCTAAAGACCACGCTGTGCAGAAGATTTTGCCTTATATATTTTAATGCATTATATTGTTTTTCCATAAAGCTGTGGTTTAAATTATAAACTGCATACGTAAAGGTGTTTGTCAAGATTATAATGCATGAATTGTTTTAGAAAGGGGGCCCCGACATGGCCTGTGTGCCCCGGGCCCAATATAGAGTTAATCAGGCTCTGATTATTGTTGATTAACCTTTAGAGGTTATCCATTAATTACGTCACACTACCAGGGTTGCCAGTTTGGTCTCCATTTTTATCCTGAAATTTCGACCCCAAACCGGACATTTTTAAAGAAGAATTTTTACTTTAAGTAATCAAGATAAGTTAAATAATTCTGAAAATACTTTTTGCATTTTTTGATGTGAATCCGAATTTTTTAAAATAAAAGTGGAGGCCAAACTGGCAACCCTGCACAATACAAGAGAAGGGGGCGGGGAGAAACGGACTCCTCCCTGCTAATATAAGTGTGATACAATTACATGGAAATGTTATATTATATTTGGAACTTTCAATGTTAAAATCCTGTCTTGGTACAGAATGAAAATAAAAAATACACTGTTGAAAACAATTTTATAAGTTTAATCTGGTTAAAAAAATTTTCAAGATTCATTGTTTACCTATAGGAAACTCTTTAGGAAACTTTCCATGTAAAAAGAATGCAACGCGCACTGTGGAATTGTATATTGCTGTGAAAAAGGGTTTTCAATCCCAATCGTTTTAAATTGCGTCTAATTGTATTACGAGTTACGAATATAAAGGTTTGTTTGTGTAGCATAACACAGGCATATAATTACATGTGCATATCGCTCATCCGCAAGAAAAGTGACGCATCTAGCAAAAATTCATTTTGTGTTTTATTCCATAAATAGGTGCGTCGCGGTTTCGTCTTGCTACAGGCAAAGTATTATTCGTGTTATACGGAAATCCTCTATATTACATTAAGTGTCACTTCAGTTTTCCAGAATCAAAATTTTAAGATTTGATAAATCAAAACCTTTTTCATTAGAGTATTCTTATGACCAAGGTGATTTTTTTTTAGTTTGAAACTAAAGCTAGAGGTAAAAGAGAGTTTTTACTTTTGCATAAAGATGCCCCCCTTTTTTACGCTATAACATTCACGGAGTAGATAAAATACTGTGCAGCATTCACACAGAACTTTTTAAAATAAAGTTCCAGTTTGAGAAATCCTACAAAATGCTACAATATTTATTTTTATAAGAATAATAAATTTAACAAAAGAAAAGATAAAACCACTTATTTAATTTTGAATTTTAAATTAAGTAAAAAAATCTGTGACAATTATCTGTTATACTTTTGATTTGAATAATTGTTTTTCTTTTACAAAGTTTGAAAAAGCTACAAAACAAACGTAGTAATAATCTAAAGGTATATATAAATATTTTACATACATACATACGTACAATAAATACAATAAACCCAACTGCAGAAATTGCAGACTCAGGTATCGGCCGGAGTAGCTCAGTGGTTAGAGCGACTGCCTGGAATGCAGTGGTCTCGGGTTCAATTCCTGGCTCTGGCTAATTTTTCACTCCAGTTGGGTTTATTGTATTTATTGTATGTATGTCTGTAAAATATTTATATATACCTTTAACTGTTGAATGCAGGCGTTATTTATGTGTGTATGTGTGTTTTAATATGCATTGTAGTATGTGTGTTTTATTATAGTAATAATCTGTTCATGCTTTCGGAGAAAATAACTCAGAAAACTGAAAACAACTTTGTTTTTGAATTGTTACTAAACAACAACCAATAATTATTGTATTTTTTGTTCGCCTACGTAAGATTTCTTTTTAATGTAGTTTATTAATGTACGGAAATGTTTTGAATTAGTAAATTGTTTTGAAGCATGAAAAATAACTCACCTACTTCTTTTACTTTTCAATTGTTATAGAAATATTGTGATGGTGTAATTGCGTCTACGTGATTTATTAATTTAATAATCAGTTCTTGTATACTTATTTTGTATATTTATTTTGTAGTAACTACAATTTCGTTTCGCTGAAATCAGGGTTCATACTCTATTTGAATAACAAAATTCCCTGACTTTTCCAGGTTTTCCAGGCCACATTTCCTGCAATTCCCTGATTAAAATTCACGACATTTTTAGAAATATGAATTACAATTCAAGATCTCAATGATTAAATTTACATCTGAAAATTAAATAACGTATAAAATTGAAACTAAAAATCTATATCATTTGACATTTAGAATATTATATATTGGTAAATTTTCATGTGTTTAAATGTACGGTTAAATTGGTAACGGTCATGGGTTTAATTGTACGAAAAGTTTATACATATATATAAAAAAGCAAAACTACAATACAGCTCAGATGGATTCAAGGTAACTTTTTACTTACATAACTGAATTTACACATATTAAACATTTAACTTTTTTTAGACTTCTACTAGCATGTCATTTATTTATTTATTTATTTATTTATTATTAGTTTTTTATTATCTTACTTCATAATTTTCATTCTTTTTCTTTTATAATTATTTCTGATATCTCATCCTAGCCATCTTAACAAGGCTCAACATTTCTTTCGCTTAAGTACTGACTATTTGGCGACAAATTTGTATAGCTAAAACATCTTTATGTTAAAAATGTGAATGTAGCAAAAATTCTCCTTTTAAGGGAAAAATCGGAATTTTTTTGCGGACGCATTGTGAACTCGGGAGAATGTTGATGCATGACAGTGCATTAAAAAAAAAAAAAATCCCTGACTTTTCCAGGTTTTAGAAAAAAAAATGTAATTTTCCCTGACTTTTTTAGCACTTGTCGTTTTCCCTGACAATTCCCTGTTTTCCAGGTTTTCCAGTCGCGTAGGAACTCTGTGAAATGCAATTGTAGGATTATAGTTGAATAATAATTATAAACATGTTTTGAAATATGCTTTTCTTTTAATTTCCTAGAAACTTTGCTACGAATCTGTGATTGATTCTTATATTGATGCAAACTAATATTTTGATAATGATTGATAATTTCTTAAAGTTAAAACATTGTGATTTAAAAAAATCCACATTTTTGTATGTACTATTTTGAAAGACGACTGGAATTTGACAAGTTGTGAAACAAGAAAAGTGTCACAAATCAACAAGGGTTTCATTTATTAGGATTGGGTGGGGGGAGGGGGGGTATAAATTTACTAAATCGACCCTATCTCTTTTATCTCTTGATTCTTAAAGGTTTTAAGCATTTTTTGTACACTTTTACAGCTGCATGCAGAGTTAAGTACTATAGTTTTATGTTACATTAAAAAAATGAGAAACTTCCATTTGCCTCTCCTGTGAAGTTTACTTTTGTCGAGATGTGTCACTTTTCTTGCGGGTGAGGGATATTATACATCATTCATGGTGTATAAATTTACTAAATGCACCCTATCTCTTTTATGTCTTGCTTCTTAAAGGTTTTAAGCATTTTTTGTACACTTTTACAGCTGCATGCAGAGTTAAGTACTATCGTTTTATGTTACATTAAAAAAATGCGAAACTTCCATTTGCCTCTCCTGTGAAGTTTACTTTTGTCGAGATGTGTCACTTTTCTTGCGGGTGAGTGATATTATACATCATTCATGGTGTATAAATTTACTAAATGCACCCTATCTCTTTTATGTCTTGCTTCTTAAAGGTTTTATGCATTTTTTGTACACTTTTACAGCTGCATGCAGAGTTAAGTACTATTGTTTTAAGTTACATTAAAAAAAATGCGAAAATTCATTTGCCTCTCCTGTGAAATTTACATTTGTCGAGATCAGTATTGAATTCAGACATTTTTCTCCGGGGGGGGGGGGGCTGCACTTTTTGACCATTAAAAGCATAAAATCTCAAATCTTCCGGGGGGACATTCCAATGCTCCCGGGGGGGGGGGGTGTCTGGCTCTGGCCACCCCTCTGAATTCAACACAGGTCGAGATACCGCATCGAAATCTGACAATGAAAAAAAATGACAAAAAATTAATCATTACTATAAACCTTTAAACTTTATTTTCTCCAGTTTCTAATTTTTATACTTTTACTTGAAGATTAATAAAAGAGGTATGGACGTAGTATTACATGTGTTCCAAATTCATCTTTACAACTTTGATCCTCCATAAAACCTAAACGAAATAAGATAACGAAGTTCAGTTTTGTGTGCGTATAACAGCAACTCAAATTTTTATTTGTACTAAAAAGAATGCTTTTGCTTCCAGATATGATCCAGTAAGATCCATAACTGGTCACCACAGGATCACCACAGGAAGAAGCCCTCGACGTTGTTCGGGCAACCAAAGGTGCTCATGTGGAACTCTTCTAGTATCACATAAAAGTTTGGAACTTGTTGTTCATTATACAATAAACAGATTTTTGTTATCTAATTTTGTTTAACCCTTTATGTCCCAAATTATGAATTCATGAAAATTTCATCTTCTAAAAAACTTTTCGTGAATTTTTGACATTACATTAGAAGATTTACACAATCATTTAATAAATTTTAGAAGGAGTTTGACAATTAAACTTAAATTTTAATTTATAGGTATTTTGTGCAATATTTATAACTCCACTCAAATCTTTTACTTAAAATATTTTTTTTCCTTTTCTTTTGTATTTTGTAGAATTAGGGAATGTACAAAAATTATGTTCTTACAATAGAAATATAGAAATATTTTCGAATTGAAAAATCTCCCCCCCCCCCCCCCTCCAAACACCAAGAAAGCTGAAAAGATTCAAAGGCAAAAGAAATCATCCTTTTAAAAATATTTTTGTTTTGTGTAACCAATAATGCTTTTGGAACAAGATAAAGTAATGCATCTATAACTCATTCTAAACTGTATTACTACTAATTGATGTATTAAATTAATTTTATAACAAGTTATTTTGATGGTACTTTAAAGTAACGTCGGGGCATGAAGGATTAAGTTTTATGGAGGATCGAAGTTGTCAACATAAATTTGGGACATCTTGTATAAATTTTTACATTTATGGTGTACGCGTGGATCTTTATTCTGAACCTCCGATTTGTTGATGGGAGCAAAAGATTTTGTTTTATCAATATTTAATTGTGAGAATTTTAATAATTTCAAAATTGTATGAATTTAGTTCAAAAAAAATAATGAAACATTTTTTGAAAATTTTTGGTTTATAGAATAAAGGCAACATTTAACTTTAATTTAATTAGGGGATCCAACCCAAGCTTTCCACGTTACAGAATATTGATTGAAAACCTTTAATTGAACACTCCAATAGATTTTTTGCTTTTAGTAGTTTTTTTAGATTGCCCACTAACGACTAACAAAACCTAAAAGATTTTTATATAAAAACTAAAAATAATGTATCCAAATAAAGTTTTGTAAATTAATTGAAATTCATATTTTCATATTAGCCGCATGCCAAGAGCTCAATGCCCAAAGAAATCGCCAAATATTTCGTTATCTACAGCAGCAGTTTTGATTCTGATAATTTCAGTGGCTAGGCGAATAATTTGATTACATGTCTGTTAAATTTGTGTTTTATTTATATTATTATATTAATCTATTGATGAATTTTTAATTTCGTTATGGAATATCAGCCGGAAATAATCATACTGAACTATTTGTATTTGCTTTTATTATGAACTTATTTGCTTTTATTTGTATTGTTTTAAGTGCGAAAGGATTACTCTTTCATAATTAAGCTGCACAGGATAGAAACATTAAAAAAATTTTTTTGCTTGAAAGTTACTTTAAAAAGCGTAAAAAGATCTGTAAATTGCGATACAGTTTTCAAACTAATTGCATTTAAAAAACCTTTTCTTCCTTATTCTAAGGTGTAAAAATTAAAATTGCTCAATGTTTAGAAGTTAAAAAAATATGCAGTAAAAGCAGAATTTATTGGTTAGGTGTTGCCGCCATAAGTATGACATCAGCGTTACTAACGGACATGTTTTTGCTTTATAATATAAATATAATAGTATAGGTTCTACTTCATATATTTAAAAGTTATCTTGAAGGAAAAGGAGGCAGGTTTTATTTATTTATTTTTTAATTTTTCAACTTAGTACCATTTTGTATAAGCTCTAACCATCTCATTTTCAGTAAAAGTTTTTTTGTTTATGCTGGATCGAAAAGGTATTTAAAAATGCATAATTTTGGGTTTCGGAAGGTACGATGAACTCACAAATAAGCAAAATTTGATGATATTTAATTCAAAAAATATTATAATCTATTATTTTTTTTAAATCCTTGAGCTGATTATCATTTATTGCGTTTATGGATAAAGCTAAAATATTGTATTGACATTCAAAGAGATTGTAATTGTCCTTACCTCACAGTACCACTTGCACAGGTGATGTACAAGATCAGAATGTAAATACTGG
The DNA here is from genome assembly GCA_963932465.1 of Maratus speciosus. NCBI lineage: Eukaryota > Metazoa > Arthropoda > Arachnida > Araneae > Salticidae > Maratus > Maratus speciosus. Next base: position 465,002,585 of record OZ010791.1, read on the forward strand.
CGACGAACGATGCATATGAGGATCGGACGACCATCATCAGTGCAATGGTTTGCTGTTCTGCAAACGCATAAACTGTCCACAGAGTTGCGCAGAAAGTGGCCCATCTTTCCCACTCTTCACGCAACTTGGTGCCCCTTGTGAGATTAAAATATATATGTCAGTAAAATTAATGTTTAATAAACAGAAAATGTATCAATAATGGAATACAATAAAAACAATACAATGTACTCAACAGTGGAATAAAAGCTGTAGTTTTTTGAGTTCATAAAATGACTGTTTTCAAGACAATTTTACGGATTTATTAAAAGTTGATTTTGATAATAGAATTATTATTCAGGAATGTAGTCGTTACGTTAAGCAGTTATAGAGTTTGAAGACGTTTTTAACTGAAACAAGGACGTATCTATTACCGAAAACGTATGAAGGTTTTTTGAAGCCCTTCCGAAAATCACGCATTGTCATACGGTAGTATACTTAATAAAAATCAACTAATTAAAAAACAGCTCAATCATTTAGTTAAATATAAAGGGTGTTTTCAAAGATTAAATCTTATTTTTTAAAAAATTAACTATTTGTAAAGTGAATTTTTACAATTTTATGTTGTCAGATTGTGTTATTTCTCCATGATTTAACCTCAACGATAACGAAAATTTTTATAACAGAAAATAAAAATTTTCTCTTTGGTTCAACAACGAAATTAATGATAAATTAAAAACATCATTTTGATTTTAGACACCTTTTATATAATATAAAAGGTTACTTAACTCGACAATATATATGAGTATATGCTGACAAAGTCTGTGATAACGAGGACGAAAGGAAAATTGAATTTGCTCATTCAAAGTTCTTGCAATAACCAATTTTAAGATTTTGCAGTTCAAAAAATAAGTGAAATATGATAAAATATTAAAATTTTGTGAATAATTACTTTTGTATGAGTAGTTTTAAGTTCCTACTTTAGTATCACCCATTTAAATTATATTATGCATAACACAACCACTATTTATTTGAAAATATAATTCATAGGTAGCAGGAGAAAAAAGCTAAAAAATGATAAATTTAATCATACTTAATATTTATTTATGAGTTAAAACTTTTCATTATGACTATTTTTCCTAAAATTTTGTCAATTTCAATATTTTCCCCACCTGAGCGTTCTGGCCGACTCGCTGAAGTTTTCCAGTTACATAACGAAAATTTTCAGTTATGTGAAATCAGTTCCATTACAATAATTCTTTATCTCCTGCGATTTCATCGCCATATTAAAAAATCTGTTATCCGGAAGATTCGTCTATTTGTGAGAACACAATGTTTTTTTTTTTTTTTTTTTTTTTTTTTTTGGTGTGTCTTTCCGAAAATCGTGCAATGTCATGTGGCAGTTTAGTATAAAAACGAACCAGTTTGCAAAACGAAAAATAAATGTCTACTTTTTGCACTAAAGTACTTCACTAATACTCTGTCAATCTGACTTAATACTTGAAATGTAGTACCAAGAATAATAGTAGTTTGTTAGTCTGTAGAATCTTAAAAATATAATATTAGTTTGTCTTTATTTCTAGCACAATGGATTTCAGTGGGGGATATCTTTATTTATTAAATGTATATTTTCATATGGAAAAAAATCTCTTTATGAATTTTTTTCTTTTTTGCAATGGGGGACTGTTGTCTGTAGGTTATTTATTGTGGGTTTTTTATGTCTTAGTAGGAAAAGTTTTAAAGTTAATAAACAGTGTTTTAACCTTTAAATGCCCAGAGTAGAATGCGTTCCAGATATTGTATAATTCAGAGAATAGGAAGTCATAGTAGGAAAATATAAATAGTAAATTTCAGTTATTTTAATAACGAAATGTCTGTTTTTAAATAAATAAAAATTTTCCATTTTAAATTTCTGGTGTGAATACGGAATATGTGAATAAAAAAAAAATCACGGAATCGGGAACACTGATGGTATCATAAATGATACCATAGGCTTTTAAGGGTTAAAATTACACGTATTTGTTTGGCATTTAAAGTCCATTATTATTAGATTTTCGTGCCGTCATCTATCCTATGTTATTAACAAAATCAAAAGGAATTTAACGATAGCTTGTTTGATAAAGCTGGTCCAGTTACTTGAGTTCTGGGATGTATCTAATGTATACTAGTACATTCAGTTACGCTTTGAGTTCACTTTTCTTTTTAAAAAGAGAAGTTTGGACATTTTCTATTGAGTAAAGGGATCTTTCTATAGAATAAAAAGGCAATTTCTGTTGAATGAAACGACACTTTTCTCAGCTTTCATTGGAGTAGTTGTACTGTATACATTAGGTACTGAATTGTAGAACAGCAAATAACTTAATATGAATGAAATAATATATATTTTGTTGCCTAATTCCTGGTCTATTTTTTTTCAAACCTTTAAATTATATTATACTTAAAAATACTTTGAAAAAATTATAAGGAAGTAGTAAAGTTGATGCTAGAAAAATGGCAGGATGCTGCCCCCCTCCCCTCTAAACAAAATAAGTGCGGGTAGGATTCAGCATCCTTTATACTAATTACAATATAAACATGATTCAACCCCCTACTTTTTTATGCTTTGTCGTAGATGGGTAAACATCAATGGGAATGTCAGACGCGCAGTTCTGAAAACCCGCGACAGGTTAAATATATTGCAAATTGTGATACCTTTTGAAAGAGAATATAATCTTAACTTTAAAAAGCTATGAAAAATACTCACGCATATATAATCGTTGCTGCACCGGTCACAGATATGACACTAAGTGGTAAACTATAAAAAATATTTGACAGCATAAATAGGGGTCCCCTGTATATCCCTTCTCTGCTTTCTTGATAGTAACGATTTCTGTAAGGGGCATCTGTAAAATAAAGATAACTGAATTAAGCTTTTAAACCAAAAATATTCAGTAAAAAATTCGAAAATATTTCGCTGTTTTATGTAAGAAAATATGTATATATCAGTGGCGTGGCGTGAAAATTTTCGGTGGTCATCGCAATTATTTAAGTTTGTGGTGAAAAATTATTAACTCTTAAATTCAATGGTTGAATGTTCAAAAAAGAAACTTTAAATCTTACCTTCACTTATACATGAACTCCAAATGTTCTGCTAAAACTGGATCGTAGAGTTTTAAAAGCTTATTAAGAGTTTTAAAATATTGCTTGGTCATCGCCGCATCCAGCGATGACCGGACGCCACGCCACTGGTATATATTTCATGTTGTATTGCTCATACAGGATTATAGTTAACCCCCTCCCCCATTAACGGATTCCATTTTTTTTAATTATTAAGAATTGTTAATTTAACGTTAATGATTTTTGTTTAAAAGACAACACTCAAAACTAAAACGTTTTTGAATTTTCGTAGAGTACGTTCAAATGTTAATTAGATGCATAAAATAAATACAGATCTCCCCCTTTAAATTAAAAACTACCTGCATGGCACAGGGGCGGATCCAGCCCTCGATTTATAGAGGGTAGAGCATGAAGTTTCTTCTTTTGAGGGGTGAAGGGGCGTCCCTTTCCTTTAAAAATTTGTATTTGGGCCTCTGATTTCGGAGCTGGTGGAATAAAAATGACATAATTTTGACGCACTTGTACAAATTTTTTGTGTTTCATAAATTAAAATAATGCTTTTTTTTTTTTTTTTTTTTTTTTTTTAATGCGATTTTCAAGTGAAACAATATTCCATTTTTAGAACTTTTGATAACAATCTTAAAAAATATCTCTTCAAGTTGAAAATATTTTTTCTTTTCAATTTTAATGAGAAAAATGACATCAATAAAAATTAAGAAATACCCATTATTTCCCTTTTACTCCTTTTTTTTTAAATATGCAAATTATATCCCTTTAAAAGAAGATATGAATGAAGTTTAGGTAAAGCGCCTTTTGTAACCGTTTTTACGAATTAAATTACTGCTTTTTTGCTGAATCAGTATATTTCATTGAGTGACTGCAATCAGTGTTTAATTTAGATTTATTTTATCAGGGAGAGAATTTTGCAGATCTGTGGGGGTGTGGGGAAGACGGATTTGCATTTCTGGACCACTACCAAATTCAAAACCTCAAATATTGCCGGGGCGCAGATATTTCAATGCACCAAAGGAGAAAAGTCGCCCCCCCCCCCCGGCCGGCCTCCTGGACCACATCTTGAATTAATCACTGAATTCGATGCTGAAAATGGTAGAAAAGGCACAATTACTATTACCTGATAAAGTTGTTTTAATTTAACAATAAGTGGTTAATTTTCATGTAATTATAACTACATCGTACATTCGTTCTGGCAATTCTTAAATGCAAACAAATACCTATTGTAGAATATTAACATTTATCATATCTTTTTATAAAAAGATTCCTATTAGCGATAATCGGTGAAAATTTTAAGTATTTTATTTTGTTCTGTGTATGTGTGTGTGTGGGGGGGGGGGGGGGGACCCGATTCTTTGACATACCTTATGCTGAAAACTGCACGTCGAGACTTACTGGACAAACAATATATGAAATCAGCATCAAGATAATACCCATGGAAAAAGCTTTATGCTTTAATTTAAACGGAAAATTTCGTTTTGGTTAATTAGAAGGATAATTCAGCCAACAGTTTGAATGTTTTATGACCCGAACAATCTATCTGTAGCGAAACACTTTATTTATATATTCTGTCAAGGCGATCTAATAATGGACTGGGGCTCCATATCCATAACTCGCATACCTATAAACATTTGGCTGACCCTAATGCAGCATAGTGCCTGATTTACAGCAGGGCATTCGGGGCACAGGTCCAGGGCCCCTGATTTTCAGGGGCCCCCAAATGCTGCTGAAGGCTATTCAATTATTTCCAAAATCTGATGTAGTTTTAATATCTAATGAAATTTTACATTTCATTCTAGATTCTATTGTGTTCATATTGTATTTTTATAACGTTGTATATTTTGTCTGAAACATCCATTTATAATTACTTTATTATAGTGAATATTTTCTTTTATCTCTATCACTTTAAAAACATATTGTATTTTTAATTCTCATTTAATCCTGTTCCTGTTCTCGTCAAATTATTGGGGGGTTGGTGAGCGTAGCTTGCAGGCAGTAGAGCCCCCTAATATTTTAAATTGTGGCTTGGTGTAGTCGAAAATTTATTATTAGTTGTTGCATACTTTATCAGTCCAGATATATAGACTTGTATAGGAAAAGATAATCAACACTGCACAATTTTTTGTAAAACGTCTACTCATTTAAATTTCATAGTTGTGAAATAATTATTTAAAAGTAAATTAATGATTATCATATTAAATTTTGTAATGGATATTTTAAATTAATTATTAAAGTCAGTAATGGTTATGTTAGTAAGTGCCCCCTTTTTTTTACTCAATCCCTCTGTAAGCATCTGTGCCCAGGGCCCCCAAATTTGTAAATCGGTCCCTGATGAAGCATCTAAACAAAAATGGTAAATACAGAAGTGGAAAATATGAGCTGGGTTCCTAATTCTGAATATCACTATTTTCGAATTGTAGCCTTCACCTTATTTAATGATAGAAATTATGAGATTAAATAAGGCGAAGATTACTATTTGGAGAAAGTGGCACTCGAAAGTAAGAATCGCGCGAGCCCATTTCTGTTATCAAAATTTAAAACAGAGTTGGGCAAATTTGTAATTTCAATTATTTGCAATGCAATTACAATGTAATTGCAAGTAAATAATTATATTCAAAATTACATGCCGTAAAAAATTCTTGGAGCACTGTAGCCGAAACCGCCTCCATTCCATTACTTGACGAAATTTCTGCGTTTGAATGTGTGTAACTATAATCCATTACATTCAATTAACTTGTAATTATATTGCGGATAATTTAGATTACAAATTTGCACAACACTGCTTTAAAAGTAAAAACAAACCAGGAAAACTTTAGACTTTTGAAATAACATGGAAATATATTTTCGCATAAGATTCATAAGTGCAGACAATAATGAATCGATTTCTTACGTGTAACTGCTGTGATCGCCGCTGAGAGGAAAGAAACAGCTACTAGGCAGTTGAGGATAAGGCCATTTCGGGTGAGGAAGCTGTGCTGGTAATCTTCCACAGGAAAATAGAAGAGGAAGAGTAGTGTGAAGAAGAGAGGCAGCAGCATGATCCGTAAGAAGGTCTCTTGTAAGGAGCGACGGTTGCAGTTAAAGAAGATGCAGAAGCGCCGACTGAAAAAAATAGAAAAATTTAAATTGTAACATATATATTGTTTTTTAAAGGAACTGGCAAAATTACGTACTGCTTTGTTATTAATCCCTTTTCGACGAGCGTCCCGGTATAGAATTTAATTTTGAGCACCACTATTTCCGAATAGAACTTTTTTCTTTGCTTTATTTGTTTGCAAAAGATTTGCGATTAAAGAAGACGAAAATTACTATAAGGAAATGGAGATAATTAAAGTCACCATTAAGGATCGCACGCAATGCGGTGTATACGCTCCTCTGAAAGGGGTTAATTCCTTAAGATAGTTCTCGTTTTCATATAATTTTAATGCTTTAAGTAGAATCATCGAAAAGTATATTTATTTCCTATTATAATAAAGAGTGCTTCAGAATTTTGAAACCTGGCACAAAAAAGAAAAGAGTGTGCAAACTTCTGAATATTCACTATATGGCATGTATTAAAAAAGACAATCTTCCAACATAGGACTGAATATAAGTGTTATTTCCCCCCGAAGATTTTTCTAAGTCCACTAATCGCCGGAATACATCTAACGTTTTGATAGATCACAATCTATCCTATAGACTCGACAGTCGGTGACAGAAGCACTTAACCGAGATGTCCTTCGGAAATCAGATGAGCGATCACTGGTCACTAATCAATTTCAGTGTCGGGACAGGCCGTGAAAGCACTCTTAATTCTCAAGCCTCTAAGTTATTCCTGTGATTCAGCCGACTTTTGCTTTGGAACATATGGTCCGAGAAGCGTGAGAAAATAGGGTGTGGCCCACCTGAAATCACGCGAGCGACTCAGAAAAAGAGAGGACAGGGATTGGTTGAGCCCCGACACACAAGAGAGACAATTTTTGAACTTAGGAAGAAGTTCTTAATGAGTAGTTAGTTAATGATAGACAGAAGGCGAGGTAGCAAGCTGGACTTGCGAGTTTCCGCCGAGATTTTACGGAGAAGATTCTCCAGGTTTTCGTTAAGTCTCTCACCCTGAGAGCAGAGCGCAGACTAGGTCTGCAGTGATCCAAACGTTCCTTTCAAAAAAATCTAGACTCCTGACAAAAAAGAGGTACTGCGGTTAGACCGGGAGTACGCTGCATTTTACTTTCAACGGGAGATTAGATCTCTCAGCCGGGACGACCTTTGCCCCGATTGTGAACATTTCACCGTAAATCAAAAAAGATCCGATAGACCATCCGGTCTGAATGAACATTTTACTAATGAACAATATATTGAACTCTGTCTTAGGGCTGCCATCTTCAATCTAGGGCTTTCTCAAAATTGTACGCAAACAATTATTGTGTAATCGAGAATAATTCAATTAGCGAGAATTTCTATTGTCATTTAATCTAATAAATTTGATTTTTTATTCTTCATTCAATTGGGTTATAACTGAATTACACCCCTTCGAAACGAACCTTAACCCGCTCGCGCTAGCACGTTCGCACAAGAGCATGGTTTTGTACAATATTTGATTAACTACAAACATTATATTTATCACCATCCTTCAAAAAGGAGAATATCTCCTTTGTATCCTCCCTGTAGAAATCTCCTGTGTATGTCATTGAGTTCTTTTAACTGGAGGCTTTTAGAAAATCTATGTATATCGTGCATTTAGAGACAAAACTGTATTCTATTTGGCACAAAACACTTTATTTCAAACAGCTTAATAGATGGAAGTTTCTAAAAGTTTATATTTCGCCTGGTTAAATTTTACGAAAGCTCTTTTTTATAAATGCCTTTATAATTTTCGTTTTGAAACGTGTTACTTTTATGCAAGGAAATATACTATAATACTTTACTCTTACGCTTTAACTGCTTTTGAATTAAATTGAGTACTTAGACCTGACCAGTTTTCTTTAATTGATAATAGATGGAGGCATTACAAAAGTGTCCAAGAAAAACAGTAATTGATTGCAAACATTTTCCCAGCACTTATTATAGTAACCGTGACCTTATACCATAATTTTTCATATGTTACGAATACTGCAAATATTTTAATCTGTTGTGAACATTGGTCCATTGGTATCCTTGTAGTTAGATCGCGGATACATGAACTCGAGAAACGTCTTGGGATATCTCTCCTCTCTTTCTCTTTTTTCGGTGGGAATAGGGGGGGGGGGGGCTATGTCCTTTTTTAGGAGGAGAATCAAATCAATATTAATCTGTTTTTTAATATAAAGGAAAAGGCTGCTTTGTGGAATTTTTCTGACAATAGCACTGGATCTGATCTTTACTGAAATGGGCACAGAATGGTGGTGGGTGTGGATGAACATAGGGGGGTGTGAAGGAACTGGCAAGTGCCACGGTCTCAGAGACTAGATTGCCCCAAATTTCTCTATGTCCGCTATCAAGAATAGGGCAGGAGGCTCAAATTTTGTCGTGGGCTCCCATTAGCTTAGTTACGCTACTAACTGTATGCTTCTTTTAATGCTGGGTATTTTAGCAATTCATAAACAATTTAAATAGCAACGCCAATTTGGCTTACTTTTTTTTGGGGGGGGGGGGTTGCCATTTAAAGTACTCTACAAAAATCATATCTTATTAGTTAGAAATCCATATCGAAAGTGCAAAGGCAATTTTTGAGCTATAGAAGTGGAGCACATCATATTTAATAACTAGTATAACGATTATTTCAAAGAACATTTATAAAATCAGTAAAATATGCAGGAGGTTTTCGAAATATTGCTATCTCGCTGTTCTGTGAAACCTTGTGTAACGAAATTTGTATTTAAAAACTGACATTTTATGTCGAATCGATGCTATTTCACTAAAAGGGCATATTTTTTTAAACGGTTACGTATTCAAATAGGACCAAGGAAACTAATTCTTTAGTAACATTATTCTGGGTCAAGTCTACGATGTGTTTATATATTCACCATAAATTTATATGTTGACGTTCTTTTTTCAAAGTGCTTTAGCTCCTCAGCTATCAAGCCGTTATTTTAATATATCGACTAAACAAAATACAGTTTTTACTTTTAAATACATTTAGTGTAAATGGATTTATATAAGCATACCAGCATTTCGATTAGTTAATAGCTTTTCTTAGGTATTTCTAGTCATCGAACAGCCTTCTCTGCGAATCGTCCTTCAAATGTTATGTTATAGCCTACCTTAGATACACTGGTGCTTCTATTACATTTTCAAGCGCTCTATTTCACTTTATCGAACGATGGAGATTGTTACTATATTCCATTAAAAAACAGTAACAATTTAAAATTCAGCAGTTTAAAGTCAATTCAATGAAAACAACTTTAGTAAAAATTTAGATCCCCCCCCCCCCCCCCAATAAAAAAAGAAACAGAAAACATGAAATATGACATAGAAACTAAAGCTTCCTTATTGATAGATTTTTATACACTAAAGTAACTACTAAATCAATAAATACTTTTGATTTTTAAATTAATATATTTTTAATAACACTATTTTTAGTACTTTATCTCTATATTTACTTGTATCCTTTTCATATACATACATCATAAATTCACTTATAACATGCATACAAATGTACAACAATTTTCAATACATATGATAATCACTTTTTTCAACAAATGAGTAATGATAATAAAGAGTCTACTATAAACCTAAAATACAGAATGGTGGACAGGTTTAACATTCTTTTCATGCTTGGGATAATTTTATCGTATAACACCACAAATAATAAGATTTGTTTATCTTTTTTGTAATTGAAAGCGATAAGCAATTCTGTCGCTTTTTGAGTAAATGAAGTATTAAAACAAAGTTACCTCAAAAGTGTAGTAAACACTTGCCAGCTAGAAGGTTTGCCGTACGCTGTCAGAGGTAATTTGTATCGAGTATCTTTTTGATCTAAGGAATCAGAGACAGGAGGATAATATTTTCTGTAGTGAGTTCCTTCAATTTTAAATTTTTCGACTAAAGCAGATATCTGAGTGCTGGATTCGATAAATCGTTCTCTCGTTCGTCTGTCCACTGTGGATAAACACACTGCAAAGTGAAAGAAAAAGGAATCATTAACAGTTATTAACTAGACAACAGGAATTCTGTCTTTTCATAATTTAGTGTCGCCCCCGAGGAAAAAAAATTGTATATAAATATAGATACACCAAATTTCGATTATCCGAATTAATCGAACTTGCATCTTTGGAATGGATTATTTTCTTCAGATGGTCTGATGGACTATTATTATGAAACAGCCATTATAAATGAAGTGTTAGGTGAAGATGAAAGAGCAGTCGTAAAAAGTTAGGACTCTGATTTTCTGGTCAGAATGGGAAAAAAATGGCCATAATTTTTTTTTCAAAATTTTTCAATATATATATATATATATATATATATATATATATATATATATATCAGGTTATGAATAATCACCTGTTAATGAGCCGAGAAAGTTTATAAAATTTTAGCTAATGATAAAGAAAAAAAAATAAAAGTAATTACAGATTTTACAATTTGAAATTGGTTTAAAGAATGACTTAATTTTCACTAACAAATTAACAAATAAAATTTAATCATAATAACGCGATCAAATATTTTTATTTATTCATTTTTGAACTACTTAAGTGAGTCAGATTTCAAATTCAGCAGTCCAATAGTAAGCCTATGGGCATAGAGTGTACTTGTATTTTCAAATTTTTTAGATCACTGGTATACAAAATATTTTTTTTTTGTCATTTAACCCGGGAGAACTCGTTGCATGAGATTTTCTCTCACCGTCGTACTTTTTTTAAGACTCTTATTAAAACCATTTTTCATTTTAATTAAAATTTTTCATTTATTTATCATTTCATCATCAGTTATTTCAATTATTTTACCTATTTGTGAGTACTAAGCCAAGCAAAAAAAAATTATATTAAGCGAATGTAAAGTGAAAGAAAAGCAATTGGGCACCGTGAGAGAAATTCTCACTAGCGAGTTCTCCCGGGTTAAATAAACGATATATTTTTATACCAATTTGGTGTCACAGAATATGAATTAACCATTAAAATTTTAATGTTAGCTCTCGGTGTAAAAATACAAATGCGCAAAGTTAAGATTTCCCCCAAAATATGTATTTTTAAATTAATATATTTAAACAATATAAAATAATATAAACTATATATAAAAATCACTTCAAAACATAAAAGTACTCAGTAATTGCTATAAGTGGTAAAAATGAATTTTTTAAAAGGCAAAATATCATTATTTACATTTCGTCAGGTTTCATTGCATCCGAAGGCAACATTCTCAAGAAAATAAAATGATTTAAGTGATAATTTATTTTCATCACTTATAGCAATTATTGAGTACTTTAATATAAAACAATTTAACCTAGAAATATTTTAACAGAAATAGATTTCGAGAAGTTTCAAATAAGTGAATCTAAAATTACAGCTCATTCAATCAAGTAGTTTTTAAGATATGTTTAAAAAATGAAGGCCGTGTGAGGTAACAAGATTAACCCATTCCGAATCAGCATAAATCTTACACGAATTTTATTCGGTTGGCGGCACCACTTTCACTTGTACTTTGACAATTTTTTCAAGAAAAAATACTAAAAAGATTTATAGAAGTACGAAAATAATATAAAAATTGTCGTCAGTGGTAGCCCTGTTAATATAGCGCCCGATAAGGGTTAAGAACAAAGTTTGACATCCTATTTGGAGTTTTTTGGTGTTGCCCTGCTAATTATAGCGCTCGATAAGGGTTAAGAACAAAGTTTGACATCCTATTTGGAGTTTTTAATAAATTTTATTTTTAGGCATCAGACAGGAAATCATTTCGTTGAATAATTTGGATATATACAGATGTAACACTTGAAACTCCTAATACATTAAATGTTTTTTTAATATTATTCCAAAACAAACTGCAATGCGGGTAATTTTTTAAATATAACTTAAAACTACTTGATGGAATGCGAGCTGCAATTTTAGATTCACATGTTTGAAGCTTCTAAAAATTGATTTTTGAAAAAAATTATACGTTACGTTTAATTTTTTTTAAATATTAATTTAAAAATACCAATTTTTGGAAAAAATCTTCATTCCTTGCATGTGTATTTCCAAAACAAACGCTAAGTGAATGTTTGTCATGGTGATATTCGTGTTCAATGGGTTAATTTCATACAGAATACACTTTCACTTCAAGGACAATTTCACTGTCGACCAGTGATTAAAATTTTTAACTTTTTGTGTGTGTCTGTAAGTGATAATAAGAATAGTCTTTAGTAAGAATATTCAGAAAAGTCATCTTCAGATAACGTTAACGCTTTCAATACAATGAATAATTTAGAAATACAGTAAAAATATTTAAACTAATGGTTTTTATCGAGTGCAAGTTGGATGAAAATCTATTAGAAAAAATTTTACATGTTTTAGATCTACTATGCACAAATTTTGAAGACATTTTATCCCAGTTAAGTTTTTTGGTTTAAAAATTACGAGCACGTTATGCTTATTTGGCATCTTGCATTAGTGATGAGCGATTCTCGAAAATTCGACAATCGAGAAAAATCGTCATCGTAAAAAATAACAATCGATACAACCATCGATTAATTCCTAGAATGTACAATCGAGATGTTTTACAATCGATTATAACGAGAGAAGCTAAAAACAATTGTTGGAAAACTTAGTTATTATTCTGGCCGAAACTTTCATAGTAGTGATAGGGTTTGCTCGATAATTCTGCTATCGCAATTATTTTTTCCTGATTTAGGCTTAAGGGGTTACTTCAGTCAAGTGAAAAGACCTGCTCGCTAATGCTAATCTTATGGAAGAAATTTATAAAGATATCTCATTTGAATTTCAGTATTTTAATATGATTTTCTTTGCATTGGAATAAATTTCCCTTTCTTCTTTATGAAACTGCCATGTCCAAATAGCGTAACTATGGCGCATTTGATGAATCAAATAACCTTTCTACTTTTTAGATAACTCCAAAAAGTTTGATACAGTTTAAAGTTCCCCTAAATGTCAAATACTGTGGAATTTCTCCATTGATCGAAAACAAAAGTTTCTTTCGAAAAACGTAAGGATAGTAAGATAAAGATACCTGCCAAGAAAGAACCTGCCTAACACGGAAACTGTTTTCCAGTACCTAGCGATTCCAACATGACTCTTTAAGTCTGTATCGAAATCCAAAGTAGCTACTTTATGACACATTTAAAAACTCATTTTTAGGTGCGTTCGTAATTATATAAATACGTAGCACCTATAGTCGTCGTTCAGTCCGTCCGTCCGTCCGTCTGTCTGTCTGTCCGCATATAACAGAGCAAAAACTACCCAACCGAATGGTCTGAAATTTTTAATGTATGATTGTTGCAAAATTTTGTCGAGCCATTTCAAATTTTATGAAAATCGGATGCATAGTTTAATTACAGGGACAGTCAAAAGTTTTTCTTTACATTACGGCCAATGGGAAAAATTATTGCAAGTGTGTTTTAATGATGTTACAACCTTCCGAATGGTCTGAAAATTTAAATATATAATTGTTGCAAAATTTTGTTGAGCCATTTTCAATTTTATGAAAATCGGATGTATAGTTTATTTACAGGGACAGTCAAAAGTTTTCCGTTACATTAAGGGGAATGGGAAAAAATTATTGCAAGTGCATTTTAATGATGTTACAGACTATGCACTTATGAATTGCAAATAAATACACATTCAGTACAATATGGGGTGCAAAAAATAATTATAAAACTAGTTTTAGTACGAACGCACCTCATTTGCCACGTTTGACGAGCAATTTCCGACTTGTTTATTTTAGGCGCATTAGCTAAAATCGATTAGCATTTCCCTCTTTTCGATAAAGGAAAAGGGTTTGATACAAATTAAAGTTCTCTAAATGTCTAAAGTGTATCAAATGCCGTGGAATTTCTCCGTTTATCGAAAACAAGACATCTTTATCGAAAAACGTAAGGATAACCAGACATATATAACTACTGAGAGGGAACCTGCCTAAAACGGAAATTGTTTTCCAGTGCCTAGCGATTCCAACATGATTCTTCAAGTCTGTATCGAAATCCAAAGTAGCTAGTTTCTGACACATTTACTAGCTCATTTTTTATTTAGGCGCATTAGCTAGAATCGATTAGCATTTTCTTCTTTTCGATAAAGGCAGAAGGTTTGATACAAGTTAAAGTTCCTTAAATGTCTAAAATGTGTCTAATGCTGTCGAATTTCTCCATTTATCGAAAACAAAGGAGTGTTATCGTAAAATAGAAAAGTAAACAGACAAATATATCCGCTAATAGGGAATTCTATAACTAAAATAAAACTTCAATGGACTTCATTTTTGGTATTTTGGATAATTTTAATTTTCCAATCCTTACCAACGTGGTATTAGATGATGGGTCTGGAAAATGTAGAAGAAACGCCCCCCCCCCAAAAAAGGGGGCATTAGGCCCCCAAATTGACAGTAGGGCAGACCAAGGATGAAAGTTAACTTCATGTAAGAGAGGACTAGGGGAAGTTGAGAATGATAAAAAAACTAAACCATTGAATAAGAAAAAAATTGAAGAAAAAGAAAAATGGTAAAAGAACAAATGAAGCGTGTGATTAGAGCCAGACAAATGAAGAGGGGCCCGATGGGCCACAGCTGGTCCAGAATGAGTGCCCAAGTAGTCAGAATGGGTCAAGAACTTGGAGAATAGTATCTACAATGAAGAAAAACAATGAGACATAACATTATGAAAAACAGATGAAAAATACCAATAGCCTGAGGCTAAAAGTAAAATGTTTCACTGGGCGGCGTCCCCTGGTGGTAGTAAAAATAAAATTGATACGAGAAGATAGGGGGGAGTGAAAAGACTTTATTTTGTGAATTTTATAATTTTTGGACAAACAGTATACTAAAGGTTTGAAGAAACAAAACTTTAAAGCGCCCTCTTGAGGCGAAGAAGGGAGTTAAAATTAAGAAACATATGTCCATATTTTTTATTCGATTTTAGACACAATTTGATGTTAGTCTTATAATTTTCCTATGAGTGCAAGATACCGTACCAGAGTACGAAAAAAACCGCCGCTAAGTATATTCCTTTAGAGTATTTTAAGCCCAGGGGCCTAAAATTAACAGTGGGTTGACAAAAGAAAGGCAGATTTAGAAAGGTTATGAGATTACCCTTATTTTAATATATTACATGAGTGGGGGAAAATAATTTTGAAAAATCCTCTTTCCTGAGGCGACACTTAAAATCTTGAAAACACATAATTTGCAGTGCAGTTTTGTTTTAACAATAGCATTCTAATATTAAGAGATATGGGACAGCTATGAGGGCTAAAATAAGAGAAACATTGAAAATCAAGACAAACTGGCGCCGCCAAATTCACTAGAAAACTTCTATATCAACAGCTGAAACCCGAACTGATAACTTAAACCACTATGCCTCCTAACCCATATCAGTTAATAACAAAAGCGAATGGAAAAGAACATGTACTCCTTTGGGAAATCATGACTTACACCAGAAGCGCGGTAAGTTTGACTCTTCTGAAAGCTTCCTTTCTCTCGTCCTCTCTCTCGCATTTCCAGATATATTTTCTGCTGCTGCAAACTGCTCGTTTATCTCGAGGAGATGGCAAACCCGAGGGCAAGCCTCTCGCTTACTTCCGAAGTAAGCGAGAGGCTTCGAGATATCTCATCGATTGTAACTCATTGCCATTCTCGTTTCTCGCTCTCGGTCACTGTTCAACATTTCATATGACATTGTCGAGAATGAGAAATCAGTTTTCGTCCGTCCTCGAAATGGTACTCTCGATGATTGTCATTTCACTCTCGGCCAAGAAGGGCCGAGATGAGATATCGAGGGGCGAGCTGGACAGAGCTGACAGGCATGACAACGAGCTGTGAAATGAAGCTTTAATTTTCAATGTTTTTCTTATTTTAGCCCTACCAAGCTGTCACATACCCGGAGCCCTCCGATAAATATTATTTATTAAATATAAAAATTTCAAAGAGGAAGGTGGGTCGGGTGAATTCAGAGGACGTGAGAGTGGGCGGGGAGCAATTAAAAAAAAATTACCGAACTCTTCCTGTGACATATTATCGAAAAGTCCTTTGACAACTCTTTCATATTATGAACCTTTCTTCCCCTGAAGGTGAAATTCGAGGGGTGGGGAGGGGGCGAACAAATTTTTAAAACCGTAGCCGATTTCTATAATAAATTTAAATATAATTTTAGATGTGGTTTTTTGTGCAGTCTTCCGGTAAATATTATTTATTGAACATAAAAATTTTAAAGTGGGGGCTGCGTAAATTCCGGGGCGAAAGAGTGGACCCAAGGGGGGGGGGGGGATCTATTTTCAAACTTTTTTTCGACCCGTGATGTGATATGTTATCGGAAAGTTCTCGAATGACTCTTTCATATTATGAGACTTTCTTCCTCCCCTTCCCAATTTGGCCCCCACCGCGGGGGGGTAGTTTTTTCCGTTTTTATCATTTTAGATCGGATTTTTTTATGGAGCCCTCCGATAAATATTATTTATAATATATGAAATTTCAGGACACTTTTCTAAATTTAGTCAAGACCCCTCATGTGACATATCGTTGGAAAGGTTTGTGACTACTTATTGATGTTATGCACTTCCGGTGGCCGTCCCCCCACTTTGCCCCCCCCGGGGACACTTTTCCAAATATAGCCAAGAACCCTCATGTGAGATATCGTTGGAAAGGTCAGTGACTACTTATTGATGTTATGCACCTCCGGTGACAGTCCCCCCCACTTTGCCCCCGCCGGGGGGCATTTTTCCAAATTTAGCAAAGACCCCTCATGTGAGATATCGTTGGAAAGGTCTGTGACTACTCATTGATGTTATGCACCTATGGTGTCCTTCCCATCACTTTGCCCCCCCCCCCCGTGGGCACTTTTCCCAAATTTAGCCAAGACTCCTCATATGAGATATCGTTGGAAAGGTCCGTGACTACTTATTGATGTTATGCACCTCCGGTGACAGCCCCCCCCCACTTTGCCCCCCCCCTCCCGGAGGACACTTTTTCAAATTTAGCCAAGACCCCTCATGTGAGATATCGTTGGAAAGGTCTGTAATTACTTATTGATGTTATGCACCTACGGTGTTCGTCCCCCCACTTTGCCCCCACCACGGGGGACACTTTTTCAAATTTAGCCAAGATCCCTCATGTGAGATATCGTTGTCATGTGAGATATCGTCTGTGACTACTTATTGATGTTATGCTCCTCCAATGACAATCCCCCCCACTTTGCCCCACGGGGGACACTTTTTCAAATTTAGCCAAGACCCCTCATGTGAGATATTGTTGGAAAGGTCTGTGACTACTTATTGATGTTATGCTACTCCGGTGTCCGTCTCCCCCACTTTGCCCCCCCCCCCCGGGATACACTTTTCCAAAAATATAGCCAAGACCCCACAAGTGAGATATCGTTGGAAAGGTTTGTGACTACTTATTGATGTTATGCTCCTCCGGTGACCGTCCCCCCACTTTGCCCCCCCCGGGAGACACTTTTTCAAATTTAGCCAAGACCCCACATGTGAGATATTATTGGTAAGGTCTGTGACTACTTATTGATGTTCTGCACTTCCGGCGACCGCCCCCCACTTTTCCCCTACGAGGGACACTTTTCTAAATTTAGCCGATACCCCTCATGTGACATATTGTTGGAAAGGCCTGTGACCACTTACTCATGTTATCCATCTCCCGCACCCCTCCCCCCTCTTTGCCCCCACAGGAAGGGCATTTTTATAAATTCAGATCCAGACCACTCATGTGACATATGGTTCGAAAGGCCTAAAGACCTGTGACGACTTATTCATATTATGCAGCTACTGTGCCCCTCCGCTCACTTTGACCCCTCCCCCAAGACATCTGGTCCGAGATTCGTTCGTTTCGAGATTATATTTTTTTACAAGATTTTGTAGTGCGTGCACACCACGCCTGCTATACGGTGTCGTATATAGCGGGTAACCTGTTCGTGATTTCATATTACAAGATTACGTATAACTTAGGGGCCCCGATTAAAGGAGGGGCCCACTAGCGGGTGAAGTCACCTAGTCTTTATTAACGCCGACTCATTCCAGTTCACCCGCAGACGATTCTTGATAAATGTATGACGTATATAATATATAATATATGATGTATAAAAGCAATTGCAAACTGGAGTCATCGAGAAAAAATTTACACAATCGAAAAGTATCGAGATGTCCATACAATCGAGAAAATCGAGAAAAACATCTCGTTATCGCCCATCACTATCTTGCATAGCATATATTTTAAAAGTATCAAGCACAGACCTTAATTACATAAATGTAAGGGAAAATTGAATATGTTTTTTTTAGATTTTGTTATTTTAAAAATATAATTCATAAAAATATTAAGCTTTTATTGGTGCATTTCGTATATATTTAAAAATAAATAAAAAAAGATATATTCCTTTCATATATACATATTTTAAATCCCCATAACTGAAGTGTGCAGAAATATAACTATGCACTCAAGTGCGCCCCGAAGGTATAAGAATACATTGAAGTGTGCCGTGAGATTTAAAAAAAGAAAAACTCCAGGCTAGAATGATTATGCCTTAGCCTCCTTTACTTACAATAGTACATCAAAGGATTCTCTAGCTCAGGACAAGGAAAACCTATACTTCCGAAGTAATCCAGAAGCATTCTGGTGCTACCTGATGAAGTAAGAAAAAGAAAAAAGCAATTAAATACATGTTTAAAACTAAAACAATTTTTAAGAAAACAATAAAACATACTTAAATATATTTTAATATGTGATTGTCTCAAGGGGTTATTTTTTACCTTACTTTACGGATATTATTTTATTTGCACGTCTGTTGACGTATTTTAATGGTAAAATTTCGACGCAAGACAGTATTTTTTGCAACAAATCATCATTGTTATTCCCGTTTGCTTTATTTCCTACTGTTGCCAATATTGCTCAATTTGACGTGCAATTGAGGATGATATATTAAAATTTTTGACGTGTCCCTGTATATATATAAAAAAAAACTATATATCGTATGAAAATTAATTTCAAAACGTAAAGTAATGCTGTGTATCTCAATACAATATTGAAAATTCGTTACGGTTGGCCAATTTTTAGGGTTTCGTTCATCTGACGAAACCCTATTCGTCTCGCTTCTCTGTCTGTCTGTCCGTCCGTCACAGAGCCCGTTCTCAGAAACTATACATGTTGGAGACTTGAAATTTTGCATACTTATAGCTGAACACCACACATCAAACGACAAACCATAAAATTTTGAAAAAGTCGTACATTTAACCCTTTGGGCTCCCACATGTGTATTTTAAACAATTTTTTTTAAGTGAGCCCCTAATTAGGTTGAAGGCGTGAAATTTTGCGTGTTTATAGCTGGACACCTCAGACCAAACGACAAATCATAAAATTTTGAAAAAGTCGTACATTTAACCCTTTGGGCTCCCACATGTGTATTTTAAACAATTCTTTCTAAGTGAGCCCCTAATTATGTTGGAGGCGTGAAATTTTGCATACTTATAGCTGGACACCACACATCAAACAACAAGTGATAAAATTTTGGAAAAAGTCGTACATTTAACTTTTTGGGGTCTCAAATGTGTACTTTAAACAATTATTTCTAAGTGAGCCCCTAATTATGTTGGAAATATGAAATTTTCGGTACTTATAGCTGAACACCTCACATCATACGATAAATGATAAAATTTTGAAAAAGTCGTACATTTAACCCTTTGGGCGCCTGCATGTGTATTTTAAACAATTATTTCTAAGTGAGCCTCTAATTAGGTTGGAGACTTGAAATTTTGCATACTTATAGCTGAACACCTCACACCAAACCACAAATCATAAAATTTTGAAAAAAATGTAAATTTAACCCTTTGGGGTCTCACATGTGTATTTTAAACAATCCTTTCTAAGTGAGCCCCTAATTAGGTTAGAGGCGTGAAATTTTACATACTTATAGCTGAACACCTCACACCAAACGACAAACTATAAAATTTTGGAAAAGTCGTACATTTAACCCTTTGGGCTCCCACATGTGTATTTTAAACAATTCTTTCTAAGTGAGCCCCTAATTAGGTTGGAGGAGTGAAATTTTGCATACTTATAGCTGAACACCTCACATCAAACTACAAATCATAAAATTTTGAAAAAGTCGTACATTTAACTCTTTGGGGTCCCACATGTGTATTTTAAACAATTCTTTCTAAGTGAGGCCATATTTAGGTTGGAGGCGTGAAATTTTGCATACTTATAGCTGAACACCATCATGCGACAAATCATAAAATTTTGAAAAAGTCGCACACTTAAACTTTTGGGCTCCCACATGCGTATTTTAAGCAATTCTTTCTAACTGAGCCCCTTATTAAACTGGAGATTTGAAATTTTGCATACTTATAGCAGAACGCCAGAGGCCAGGCGACAAATCATAAAATCTTGAAAAAGTCTTACGTTTAACCCTTTGAGCTACCACTTATGTATTTTAAGGAATTCTTTCTAAGAGCGCCCTTAAGTTGGAGACATGCATTTTTGCATACGACCTCAGACTTCTCGACTGAATACATCAGACTACATGAGAAATCATAAAATTTTCAAAAAGTCTTATATTATTTACTTCTAAGGCTCTAACTTGTGTATTTTAAGCAATTTTTCTAAACTCCGCCCTTTTCACCCGGGGAGCACTTTTGCAACTTTTGCCGACACCCCTTTGACCATTCTTTCATATTGTGCACCGTAGCCTTACATATTTTAGTTCCACTTTTTACCACCAGGGGCGCCTACTTATCTCGGGTGATATGGGCCCAATCCCTAGAGGTCTGCACGGGCCGACATTTCCAGGCACAGGCCCGTCCCGACTCATAGAGAAAAAAATTCGGCCGGCCCGACCCGGTACAAAAATTAAAAGTTCGGCCCGGGCCCGGTCCGGCCCGGAAAAAAGTTAAAATCTCGGCCCGAGCCTGGCCCGGCGCGAGTGAATTTCTACAAAACATTGATTTTTACGTCGAATTGGTTAAAAATTTGTTTCGTACGAGGAGTTCTGACCAAAGATATTTATCTTAACTTTTTTTTTATGTTTATAATTTAATAGAAGTGCAGCAGGCTGCAATATTTATTTTTTTAGTGAATTTCTATTTCATGTATGTAAATGTTTCAGTTATCATTAATATTGTTAATCCATATTCCATGTATAGAAGTGTTAAAAGTCTGAAAAAATGCTATAGAGTAAAATCTTCTAAGACGGAATTGCATAGGAAAGAAAACAATGCGTTATAGACAAGTTCCCTTCTTAGCAAGTGTAAATGTATTATATATTCTTTTCTTACTTATTAGTATATTAATTTTGCATGGATGAACACGTTTTTCAATTTAAAACAGTGTTCCGTCATAGGCAAGTTCCTTTTCCCACATTTTACTATATTTTAATTTAGCTATATTTTAATATGCGTAGAAATCTACTATTCTTTAAAAATAATATTTTTTAATGTTTAAGTGTACAATAATGTCGATTGAAAAATGTATGCATTTTTTGCAAAAAATTTTGTGCCAGGCCTAATTTAACTGACCTTTAAATGGACCCGTCCACGTTGAAACAATGCTTTTCATGCGGGCTGGCTTAAAACTAGGACTGAAAATTTTGGGCTGTGAAGACTAGGAATAAAACCAGGCTCGGCTCTGTACAGAAAAATTAAGTTAGGCCCGGCCCGGCCCGAGGGCCGGCCCGTGCAGATCTCTACCAATCCCCTCGACTAATATATCTACGGATAGTATGTAAAACGGAGTTTCGTTCGGTTAGAGGTTTGTTTAGAATAGAGTGCGCCCCTGGTTGAGAAATGTGGAACTAACAGATTTTTCAAAAGGATAAAGTGTTTTGAAAGGAATATTAAACGAAACCCTCTGTGCGATCTGTGATCACACTTACCCACTTGTTTCAAAAGTTAGAGCCAATAAAGAGAGAGAGAGAGAGAAAAAAATGAAAACATCATATTTTTGAATCTAGTGTTTATTTAGGGTTTGGCCTGTGGATGGTGGTGATGGTGTGGGGCACCCTTGGAATACCGAAATGCTCCCTGTTCGGAAATTTGAGATTTTATATTTATTAATGATAAAAAAAAAAATTGCAATTTTCTCCCGGAACTCAATATTCTTTCCGGAGCTTCAAAATCCTCCCTGTAGAAAAACGTGCTAATTGAACGCTGTTGATCCTGAAAAATCGAAACGGGACTGCCTCCAGAACGAGTCCTTAAAAAAATATATGTATATAGATGTGAAAATTGGAGCACTTGTTCAAAAGTTGTACGTGGGACAAATTAATTGTATAACCTCCTTCGTTGAAGTCCATTAAAAAGATGTTTAAATCGTTCGATAAATCGCATATTAAAGTATATTTAAAGGCATTTACTATATTTGAAGCTAAAAGAAATGAATAGTTCGCAATAAGCCGTCCAAAACGGAATTTAAAATTCAATAATTTATTATCTGCAATAAAGATGGAATAAGAAATTTTCCTTATAACTACATATATAGCTACTTATTTTTAAATTTTGGGAGTCTTTTTTGGAACAAAATGCATTTATTCTACTAAAGTTGTTTCATTACCTGTGTAGACAACTTCTCCGAGACTCAAATATGTTACCCTGTCAAGAAAAGGAAAAATGTCTGAACGAGGTTTCTCCATGCTCAGCATCACTATCCGGCTGTATTTCTTGGCATGATTATGCAGGATCGATATCACAAAGTAAGTGTTTAATGGATCTAAATCATAAGTAGGATCGTCGAGAAGAATCATGACTAAATAGGAAGAGAAAAAATGTATGATTATCTCATATTTTGATTTTTCCAATAAAATGATCAAAAACTCAATCGTGAATTAAGGTTATTTGAGTCAACAGTGTCTACTTATTGAATTTTTTTTCCAGAGCATGAACAAAATGAAATAACCTGGGTCTTTCACTAGTTCGATTCCAACGGCAAGTCTTCTATATTCACTAGGTTTCAGGCTACTGATTTCTCGATTTGACACTTGATTGAGAGCTAAATCTGCCATCACTTGTTTAACCTAAAATAAAAGGAAATCAAATATTATTTGCTAATTCATACAAAACCTATTGATTCAAAAGCGATTCATACAGTGGTATTAATAACGTTACGGACTTCATATGTTCCACACTGCGCGCCATGCGTATTGTTCCAGTTGGTAGATGGACTCACTGTGTAAGGGAGCTAATTTTTGGTAGAGCCCCCGCTCCCTCACTTTGCCTGTCTCTACCAAGTCTAGACACCAACGCAAATTTCTCTAGATTTAGTTGAAAATCTTCTAAAAACTAGTAGCGCCAAGCGCCATCTACATAAAGGGTATAATATAGGGAGGTCTGCCGTACTAATAGGTATATTCTTTCATCGGTATATCCTTTTATAGGTATATTCATATATCCTTTTCCTGGCAGACAGTTTAGTTATATAAAATGCCAAATATCTTATTTTTTCTATTAAAGAAAATAAAACCACAAGTCAAATGTAAATATCTAATCGGATTTTTTTTGTAAGAGCGGAAATGCACTACTTTAAATAGCTAAAAATTCAAAGCCATTACTTTCGACAGTCTATGACAGAAAATTGTTTCAGCAATTTATTAGACTTTAGACTTAAGTGAAAATTTTCAGTCTATAGTTGAGCCAAATTTAGTTTTTTATGACCGTAATTTTTATTAATTTGATAAGTAATGTGAACGGTTGTAAACAGTTTCAACGTCAAATGTACATTATCCATTTACAGTTATTAAATTGCTAACTGTGTATGGATAGTGATATGCTTAAACCGACTGTAGATACATTTGCTTGTTATGTAAGCCTAATGACATGCTTAAAACCGTCTATAGGTACATTTGCTTGCTGTGTATGCGTAGTGATATGCTTAACTCTTAAATGCTGTTAACGGTGTCACAAACCGCTCATAGTAGTCGAGCATAAAAAGTTTGGAACAAAAACGGTGTCCTATGAGTTAATCGAGATTTTTATTCATCTTTTGATCAAGCGCGGTCTCGTAGACCGCTCATAGTAGTTATGCGACATTTTCTGTTCCAGCAGTTAAGGGTTAAAGTCTGTAGGTACATACTTCGATTTCGACTTTTCTTCGAATAAAAGGAATTTCCTCTCTCTCAAAGAATGAAACAACAACAACTTATTTTTATTATGTTTTACCTTTGGCTCCGAAGAAATGAAATTTTATTTTTCCCCTAATATTTTACTCAGTTAAAAAAACAACAAAAAAAATTTTCCCACAAGTCTCTCCAAGTTGGCAACACTACAAAGGCCCTTTAGACATGTATAGGCCGGCTTTAGAACTCTGTTGAGGCAGAACTGTTTCGGCTTTGATTGGCAGAAGTGAGAATTTGGGTCTATAAATTTTTTTCTGAAACGTGTTCATTGGTGGAGAATACAAAATAGAAGTTCTGAATGAGACAGTAGGAATAGATTAGTAAGCTGATTTTAGGTGTATATGTTCATGCTGAATCGAGATTTAGAGATGTTTTGAAATATTTTTCTTTTGCAATTTTCTGTCATATTTCACTATTTTTTTTGTATGTTTATAACTGTACGTTTGAGTATTTGCCTGTCTGTCCTGTTATTGCTAGAAATTTCTGTGTATTGAGTTGCTTAGTTAAACTCATTCCTGTGATAGTTTGTTATAAAATGTTCATTTGGTGTATTAGAAGATGTGTATTTACAGTCGTGTAAATCTATGTTGCAATATTTCGACTCTATATATGTAAAATCCTAATGAAACGAATTTATGAAAAGAATTTATGAAACGATTTTATGAAACAATTTTATGAAACGACTGATTATGTTTCACGGCGATTTTTCCTAAAATATGGAATATTATGCGGTGAAATTAATACCAAAAATCTCTATTGATCCGCAGATCTCAAATCTGGTACTAGAATATCAAAATTTGAATTAGTTTTCGAGATATCAATTTTTTTCTAATTTTAATTTAATTTCTCTAATGATGGCCACCAGATTACTCCATTTTTGCGGAAAAAAGAGAGAAAACGGATAACGATAGGGATTATTAGATTTCTTCTTTTTCGCCATTTTCAAATTAAAATTGAAATTATCTTCTATTTCAATTGGTAGTGAAGACAATGTTGGAATTAAACTATGTTTTTTAGGAAAATTTGATAATAAAAGCTTTTTTTTCACATTTCGACCGTCAGGAATCAGTTTCTTTTAAAAATCAAAGATAGTCTGTCATTTTACACTTTGACATAATTTCCACTGACATGAAAAAAAAGAAAAAAATCCATTTGTGTGGGGGAAAAAAGAGAGGAAAGGGATTATTGGATTTCTTTTTTGTTGTCATGGTGAAATTGAAAAGTGAAATTATTAAAAAAAGAAGGAAAACTTTAAAATAAGAATTAAATGATCACGTGTTAAAAGCAAGAACTATGGAGAATTACGTCAAAATATTTACACGCAAATAGGAAAAAAGTACGAAAAACTTTAAAATAATAAAATTACTGCATGCGAAACGGATTTAATTGTGATAATTACGTCATATGTAAAATGTCTTAATATTAAATATCATCACATTTAAATTGTCTGAAATAATTAAATTACTACACGTGAAAAACTTTTAATGGTGAATATTAGGTCGTATTTAAAAAGCTCAAAAAATATTCCCAAACACTTTTAAATTAAATAATATGTGTACCCGTGAATCTTAAAAGAGAGCAAAAAACTCTTAAAATAAATAAATTATTACATGAGAAATGCATTTAATATTGAAAATTACGTCATATATTAAAAAAGATACATTTAAAGCGATTTTCATTCACGAGAATTTTAATGTTAAGTCATATGGTATAAAAGTTGTGCAACTAGCAGATTTGTTTATATATGACATCACTTGATGCAGCACAAATACCGGTAAATGTAAGAGCAAAATACTTTCAATTTATTTCGTAGAAATTACTATTTGATAAATACATATTAGGAAATTCTGATATTATTATTAATTAATATAAACAATATACATTGTAAAAATAAGATGAAAATATGCATGATGGTGTATTTAAATAGGGGAAAAAATTGTGAATAAGCTATATCTGTTCCTGAAAATATCAAACTCGATCAAAACATAAAATGTAAGAGTAACGTGATTCTGAAAGCTATTCTCAAGCACACCAGTTTTTTAACCGCGAACCTAAAGGAAGAATAATGTTCATAGCGTCGTTATAAGTCAGAAAGATATCGACGTTTTTTACCTAACCATTTTATACAAGCTGTTTTTCAAATGTGCAATTGATCTTACTTATTAGTCCCCAAACAACCATCAGTTGTTAAGACAGAGATGGATGAGGCCATGATAACCGAAAAATGCCACTTTCAAACAGAAAAAAACATGGCAACCCGATTACAGAACATAGCCGCCGTTAAACTGATAATATCATTCAATCATCCATAACCAGGTAATATTCTTTAAACAGGGGATATTACTATGTTTTTAGAGGCTGGGAAGCCTAAACGGTGGTTGGCGGGCGTAGCGCGCAGGGAGCTGAGCTCTCTAATATTTCTATAAAATCTAGTGACTGTTGCATAATAGTATTTTTCTGCTGCTGAGAATACATGTACTTCCTAGAATATTTTGTAAATTAAATATCGTGACATCCAAAGGGCTGTTTTTTACCTTCTTCTATCTTTACAAGAAAGTATTGGATTCGTGAAAAATTTCGACTTCCGGTTTTCGACGGATTTATACGTTTTAGAATGCCCAGAACACGATTTGATGGTTTATAAAATGTCTGTCTGAGTCTGTCTGTCACTCTGTGAGTCTGCATGTGACAAAAATTTTGTGGGCGCTCTATCTCAAGAACTAACGCTCGGAATTTCACAAAACTTCATATTTAGTTAGACCTTGATATAAACTGGACCTGATTAGTTTTTGGTGAAAATCGCCCAACAGGTGGCGCTGCTATGCGCATTTTTCACGATTTCTGAAAAAGCTATATCTCAAGAACTACTGCACGAATTTTTATAAAACTCCAGATTCAGTTAGTCCAGTATATAGTTTGGTGCTGATTACTTTTTTTGTGAAAATCGTCCAACAGGTGGCGCTGCTATGCTGCATTATTCATGATTATCGCAATAGCTCTAACTCAAGAAAAAATGCACGAATTTTCATCAAACTTCAGATTTAGTTAGTCCCTGATATAAATTAGTGCTGTTTAATTTTCGGTGTAAATCGCCCAACAGGTGGCGCTGCTGTGCTGCATTTTCACCATTTCCGCAAGAGCTGTATCTCAAGAACTATTGCACGGATTTTCATCAAACTTCAGATTTAGTTAGTCCTTGACATGAATTGACGTATAAATTAGTGCTGTTTAATTTTTGGTGTAAATCGCTCAACAGGTGGCGCTGCTATGCTGTATTTTTTGCGATTTCTGCAATAGCTTTATCTCAAGAACTAACGCTTAGATTTTCAGCAAACTTCAGATTCAGGTATACCTTGATATCATTTAGTGCTGTTTATTTTTGGTGTAAATCGCTCAACAGGTGGCGTTGCTATGCTACATTTTTCAGAATTTTCGCTATAGCTCTATCTCAAGAACTAATGCACGAATTTTCATCCAACTTCAAATTCAGATATACTTTGATATGAATTGGTGCTAAATTCATGTAATTTCTTGTACTATTTAAATGATTTAATTGACGTGATTTATATAGAAGAAAGTTTTGTGATGGCCACAACATACTAGTTTCATCTTCCAATAACACGACACTGATAGCTGTAACAATTTAAAAAAATGTTAACTAGCAATCACAGATATCTATTTTTTCTACTGTTTAAATATTTGTAACACACATGAACAGTGGTGCGAACCACATCAATTTTGAGCATTACTCTCAAAACTGATATGGGTAACTGTAACCAGACAACTCACAAGTATAATTTACTTCCTTCATCAGTTGATATTTTAACCACTGCTAATGTCTTATAATGCTAGAGCTCTGAAAGTAAGTACTTCTGTCACAGGTATTTCAGACAAACAACGTGTTTTCAATTCAATGCAAAGTCTATACCGATGGACATGATAGAAAACATTTTTGACACCATAAATGAGTCCTGCATTTGAAAACCTTCACTTTTACAACAAAACTATACTGTATGTCCTTGGCTGACAAATGATTAATTAGGACAGATTTCTTTGATCATTTTATGTTTTTTCGTGGCCTTAATATTACAATAAACAATTTGAATATTTTCCTTCTTTTGAATGTCTTAATGCAAGTGAAAAAAATGCTTAATAATTTAGAAAAAAAAAAAAAACATTTCTTTCAATATAATAACTTCAATTTGCTATTAGATCATTCACAGCGGAAATGTTGAATTGTTTATCGAAAACTGATAGTTTAAAATTTCTCATTTCTTGATGTGACTGGCAAGAGTTTTGCACGACTTACCGATATCTCCTACTAGATAATGTTTTCTGGTAAACTTTGTTATAAAAATACTGTTTCAGAACCTTTAAAACAACCCCATCGCCCCAAAGATCCAATTTAATAAAGAAATTGTTTTGCGGTTTCACTGTAATTTAGAAAAATAGTTCTTTGAACAAAAAACGAACGAATTTGCTTTTGAACCTCTGTTACTGTACACTAGTTAAAACAATATTTTATTACTAGTACGTTAAAATATTAACTTTAAATTATAGTTTGTTAATAGATGGGAGAGCATGAAAAACAAATATATATTTCAGTATTTAGTATTATGATCCGAGTAAAAAATAATGACCTTTCAGTTGATTCATCAGTTGTTTTTTTAAACAGAAGAAATTTTCAAATCCTGCATTTATGAAGTATTGGGTACTCATCTGTTTTATTATGTACAATAAAAATTGCGTACGATAAATTTCTACAAACTAAAATATGTTTTATTGTGCTTTTTATAGATTTATTGTTAACAGTTGTACAGAAAGTTGTTCGCATTTCATAGAAATTTTTTGTAAAAGAAATTTTTTATCCATAAATACCGTATTCACTGCAACATGTTGACATTTTTGGAAAGCCCTGGCTCTTGGCTGTAGCACTGGCTCGAATTTTCAATGATTTTAAAATTTGTCTTACTGCTGCAATCATGTCAATTTTCTTCTACACGTCTTAGGCGGCTTCCCAAAGTTCGTGATTTTCATCTTCTCTAACACCCCTTCAACAAACGCAAAGTTGATTATAAATGAATATTTGCGATACCATTAGATGAGGTATGTCTTTATTTAAGTAACTGTAACAACAACAACAAAAAAAAAAAATAGAATTTTTATTTCATTAATGGGACCCCCCCCCCCCCCCTCCCTTCATCAAAATTCATTCGTGAATGTAAAGAATTTTTTTCAAAATCAATCATAATTGCTAAATTTTGTTCTGAAAGTAAATTAAAAGAAAAAAAAAGTGTCAAATAATGCTAAAATAAGCCCAGCTTCATTCTGTTAGCAGCAAACTATTTTAGAGACCATTTTTGAAGAGGTAATTCCAATTTATAAGAAAAAGACATCAATAAAGTGATTTTCATTTAGACAAAGTTCCCAGTCACAAATCGACTGCTGCATATTAAGCGAAAAAAATAAATTCCCAAATATAAATAAACTGCGTCTGATTTGAAGAAACACATGTAAAATCACAAAATCACTTGATGTTATCCACTCCATGGATTTTTGTGCTTTGGCCTTTTTCAAGCGAACATCAGGAAGACGCGATCCGTAAACATTGCAAGCACTTAGGAAAGTCCTCAAGAGGAATGGGAGAAACTAACATAGCTGTAACTAAGGAAAATTCTATTATTGTGGAAAATTCGGGCCAGAGCAATAGCCAAGAGTCAAAGCAAACGTCGCACAAAAATACGGAATTTATGCCTAGAAATTTACTGTTAAAAATCATTCCATAAAGTGCGAAAAAAGCAATTTATTATTTCGATTTTGAAGGTTGAGCAGATATAGTCCAGTCACTTACTCTACTTCTTTTCATTGCCCCTGACACTTTGTTTCCGATTGTGAGATGGGCTGCATACAACAAAGTCTGCCGGACTGTGAGTCCAGGCATCAACTGAACTTTCCGAGGCACGAACCCGCATTGTTCCTGAAACAGTTGCAACGATAGAGATATCTCGTTGAGCAAGATCTGACCTCGGGTCACTCCTAATGCACGGCGGGCAGTTACTTCAAGTAGGGCGCGTTTGCCACTTCCTGAAAATACAAAAGTAGTTAATTCTAAGTGCTGCTAAATTTCATAATGATTTTACTCACAAAAAATGAAGGCCTACATGAAATTGAATTGGCTTTTCAATCATCCAAAAGAAAGAGTAATACAGTCAAACTCGGTTGTAACAATGACGAAGTAAACGTAACATTTGCTCACTATAACTGAATGCTCACAATAATCAAGTTTAAGAAATCACATTATAGACCAAGAATTGGGGAAACAATTTACTTATAAATTTGATGAAGGTTGAAACAGTTAAAAAGCGATTTTTCTTGTTTATTTGGATATAGACACGGATGAACTGGTTACCAGTGAAAAGCACATCTAGAAACATTGCCTACTGCAGAACGAAGTGAATAGTATCCCGATTACGGATGAATGCTACATTAGTGAGGGTAACTTCTGTAGCCGGAATACCATCCATTTCCCTTTGAAGACGACAGTGCACGTTACTAAGTATACTTTTAAGGGAAACAGCAGTGCCGAAACTAGCCTTTTTTGCACCAGGGGTTGCCCCCCCCCCCCCTCTTCCGCAAAGTATATTTACAAAGAGAATTTTACTAATTTTCTAATAGCCGACTTATTTTAAAATTTAAAATATGTAATCATAAAATATGTAATACTGAACTACGTAATCTACAATGGCGGATCCAAGGGGCAGGTCACGGGGGTCATGACGCCCCTGTGAACACCAACAAAAATATTCTAAAGATCATTTTAAAAATGAAATATACAGTAGAGTCCCGATTATCCGAGTACCGCTTAACCGAGCTTCCGCTTTAAAATGGCCATAATTCCTGGCCATAATTCTTTTTGAAAAAAAGAAATTATGGCCATTTTTTTTCCCGTTCTGACCAGAAAATCAGAGTTCTAACTTTTTACGACTGCTCTTTTATCTTCACCTAACACTTCATTTATAATGGCTGTTTCATAATAATGGAAGACATCAGTCCATCAGAAGAAAATGATCCATTCCAAAGGTATAATTTTTCATTTGGCGCCCCTTCGTTCTGGCGCCCGGGGCACGTGCCCCCTCTGCCCCTCTTAGTTTCGGCCCTGGGAAGCAGAAAGTTTTTAAATGACGAAAATTGACTGATGTTTGATCATGGATTAGGAAACTTGTAATCATTCTGAATACTATTTCTTTTAAATTTATTTGTTTTATAGAAAAAAAAAATGTTAAATTGTAAAAAACAACAAAAATTTTAATACTGTACGGCAAAATGAATTTTGCAAAACTAGTTTTGCCACGCGTTTAAAGTCCAAGTTACGTATTTTTGAGTCGCCATTTCTTCTTTCTACTGCTTATTACGTTGTTTCTCGATTATACCCGAAAAACAAGCAAACTTTTTTTTTAAAAGTTATGTTTAATAAATATTTATAAATTTTGAGTTTATATATTTTTAAAATTTTTTTTACAAGTTTTTTGTTTTTTATGTATAATTAAGAGACAACGTAATAAGCAGTTTAAAGAAGAAATGACTGAAAATTATAGAATTTGACATTTAAAATTGTAATAAAGATTCATTTCGAGTTTTGCAAGATTTATTTTGTCGTAAAATATTAAAACTTTCGTTATTGTTTATTATAATTTTAACAATTTGTTTTAATTTCGATAAAACAAATAAATAAATGCAAAAAGAAGTAATAGCCTAAATTAATTATCTATTTCAGATAAGCAAGAAAAAATAGATTTTTAAATATTTCAGATTTCATGAAATACTTAAATAAATTCCTCCACCAGGACTTGGTCTATCAAATATGACAATTCAAGCGAAATTTTGATAAACAATCAAAAAATTGTGAATCACTCTTGTAGAAAGAGAGAGAGAGATAAAGAGAGGGGGGGGGGGCGTTAAATTATTAAATTAGCAGAAGGCATTTTAATTACTAATTGTAACCTGACACTTATGCATATAAATTTTTCTGTGGCTCATTTATACATAGGAAAATATATTTTACAAAAGTTATCGGAGAAATCACTCAAATTACTTATTTGCATAAGAAGGATTAAGATGAAGCTATTTTTTTAATGTTTTAATTGTCGTATTCACATCATATAGTTGTTTTCTACTTTATCCAATGAGCTACTAAATTAACTAACTAAAGAATTACTAAACATGACCTTATTTTACTTTAAAGGGATTTCATTCAGATGAATAAATGTAGAAAGTGTAACCGCTTTTAGTTGTTTCAACTACATGAAGTTTTTACATTTTCTTGGGAAAAATAGGAAAAAATGAGTTTTCACAATTTTTTAGGTTATTTCCGAATTTCTGTCAGTGAAATGGAGTTTTCTGAAATATATTTTTGTACTATACCAATCTTTTCCTATCTTTTTGCTCAATAAAACAGAGAGTTCTTGTTATACACGCGATTGCTATAAACGAGCTCGACTGTACTATAAATTTACATTTTTTGCAATCACCACTAAATTTCAACCGAAGAACGGATAAAAAAAAAAAAAAGATAGATAGAAAGAAAGAAAATTCATGCGTCAAGCATATATTATGAAACACTTTCCAACACATTGAAAATACTGTAGCGAATCTTCACCCTTTAATAAAGTGATAGATAATATATAAGTAAACAATTTAGAAAACCCATAAAACATTTGAAAACTCAATTTTGACAATTACCATCTATAGTTAAAAAGGAACTCAAGTTAGTTCGTGAACCCATCTATATGATCTATCGTTTTGTGTACATAATACCTATTATGCTAAATTTTTATTCTTATAGGAAATTCTAAACACAGTTGAAAATTTCCTTTGAGCAATTTCCATCAATAAACTGAAATGTACTCTAATCCTTTCGTACAGCCCTGTATACGATCTATTATAATGTATACACACCAAGTAATCTTACGAAATTTTGTTAAATTTAAAAACGCATACTACAACTGAAAACGCATTTCTAGCACTTATCACTCATAGACAATACTGTAACCGAACACTTTTTACGTGTGCCTGTATATGAATGATAAATGCTTTGCACACCGTACTCAACAGTATGCATCTTCTTGTGCACCCTAGCTATACACATCAATTTCAATGTGTTAGAAATAGTGGAACATCATTAAAATACAATGCAGACGATTTCCCCCTCATAGATCACAATGTAACGGAATTGTTTTGAGTGTCCCTGTAAATGAACCATGAATGCTACACACTTCATTTTCAATACCGAACATGTCATAGTAAATATTAATAACATATATCAATCACATGGCAATCCGCTATATTTACGCGAGTTAGAGCTCGGACAGACAGACTGCCAGATAAACCGAATTCATAAACACTTTTCAACTATGTTGGAAAGTGGTAAAAAAGGGTAGTCATTGCGTAATAACAATCTGGTTTAAAGTAAGAAAAACTTCATTGACCTGTACGTTTAGAGGAAATGTACAGTATTAAAAGAGTTCTTATTGTTCCTCGTTAATGACGAAATAATTTGGTTTCTGCCATTTGATAATGCCCGGTATTCGTGTATTATGCTTTCTAAAATTGCTTTCTTGAATTTCAAAATTTTCACTTTTCTTTAAAAATACTTAAAGTTTGGGTACATAAATTCTTAATACATCATTACATGACATCAACTTTCTGATGATGAAAACCAGAGTTTGAAAATTGCATTAAGTATTAAATAATTCTTATTTTTCCTATAGATAAATCTAGGACGAAATAGCTATGAAATGAACATATAATATATCAATAATAAAGAAACAATTTAACTATATTTTTATCCAGAAGTAAGATCTAAATAAGAAGAAATCGTTATGTTATCTTTCACACTGTGAAAAAATCTAGGTAAAATCGCCTATTTGTAGGAAAATAATCTTTAAAATTATAGCATGCACCAAGTTGTTACAACGAGAGCAAAACAACACTGAATTTAATCTTGCTTCCGCTCTCATTTAGTAATAACTTAGCATATACTTTAAATTGAAGAAAAATGCATCAACCTTTTTTTTTTTTTAAAGCGATTTAAAGTTTTGTATTACGATAATATCTAAAAGTTATCATAAAAAAATATTTGAAAAGTTTACCGAACCTTTGGATCCTAAAATGGCCATGACTTCGCCTGCATGTACTTCCATAGAGACATCTTTAAGAACTGTTCCTGTGGGAACAGAGCCAGTCAGTTTTTGGAAACAGCTACCTGGTTCAACTTGGCCCGTGTGGAAAACACTGTTCAGTTCTAGAACATGATCAGTGGATATCACAGCCGGACCTAAAATCAGAATTAATATTAAAAAAAATATGTAATTTAAAGTACTAATAGCATTCAAAATGTTAAAGAAGATAGTTTAAACTTAGAAATTGAATCCTGCGCATGCTTCAACAAGCACAGTACTTAAACGATAACTTGGCCGATGACCTTGACCCTGAAAGTGTTTGCCATACTACGAGGGAAAAAGTTGCTAAAAGACACAAATAGTGTAGGAAATGAATTATTTAATTAAAAAAAACACATTCTGCTCGTGGCTTGTTGTGATTGTCACCTTAATTAACGAATAAATTCATCTAAAAGACAGTGACCAAGTTATCGTAGAAGGACTATAATTGGCAAATCAGGAATGTATTTCATTTTTTAAAACTGTAAACACATTCTTTTACAAAAAGAAAATTATGAGAAGAGGAATACTGATTATTTTTGCGAAAGTATCCATTTCGTTTTGAACAAGCCGAAATTTTTTATCATGTAGTGTAAATAATGCGCTTTATAAATCTATATATTCTTCAAACACATTTTATCCCGCAAATAAATGTATACGGATAGGTATTTTAACTCTCCAACTCTCAACGTAACCTGAAGGATGTGAATAAATTCAGCACTGGTCTTGTTGCACATAAGGGACACATACAGTCTGTTTATATTTGTAAACAATATCATTTTCTGTGGACTATTCATATTTTTTGTGTTATTTATGCCCTTCTTTCCTTTAGGACTGATCCATTGCATTAGCTGACTCTGTTTTGTCTTCATTGCCTACGATGACATATTAGTTATTAATTACAAAATAAAGTTAAAAAAACAAACATTTCATTCATTCACGAAATTTTCCGATATTGGAACTATTACAAATGGAATTCTCTCATAGATGTTGCTGCTGTATTATTTTCTTTAAGTTAATGTTCAATTTGTGTTTCTGTACCTGCACGATATAATTGGTGGTATCATAAACTTTGCGTTTAGAGTAATTAAAAAATATGGTATTGTTCAGA
Organism: Maratus speciosus; assembly: GCA_963932465.1. NCBI lineage: Eukaryota > Metazoa > Arthropoda > Arachnida > Araneae > Salticidae > Maratus > Maratus speciosus. Next base: position 465,038,187 of record OZ010791.1, read on the forward strand.
AATAAATGTATCATGTAATTAACTGCAAATAGTATTTATAAATGTACTTTTACACTAGAAAACTATAATTTTAAATAAAATAAAATTTTAGTCAAAACTTTAGTCAATTTTTAATTAATCTTGTTTTTTGCTTTTAAAATAATTTATATTCTTAAAATAACTCTTCTTTTATAATTGAGTAAATTACACTTTGAATTTGAGTTAAAATATAAAAGGTTAAGCCTTTATAAGCAAATTTTAAAGAAATTAACGAGCGAGAAAACTGATGAATATAAAATATATGATACAAGACAAATGAACCCGGATTACAGAACTTACTGCCTGGTGTATAGAACACAGATGAAAACATTTTTTAATTGAAAACTGTAATCAATTTTTTATAGTTCTTAGCTTGCCCACTAACAACACCATATTACCTTTTTATATGAAAAATATCCATTAATGTATTCAAATAAAGTTTTGAAATTTATTAAAAGCCATAAAACTTTTCGTATTAGGGGGGAGGGGGAGGGCGGGGGTATAACCCAAGAAATCGCCAGCGATTTGAGAATTTGCAGCATCTTTTCTTATACAGATTATTTTAGTGTTTAAGTAGTTCGATAATAGATCTGTTAAATTTGTGTTTAATTTAATTTAATTAATTGATGAAATTTTAGTTTCGTTATGAAATATTAACCAGAGACAAACACTGAACTATTTATATTGTTTTATGTGACAACGGGTTAATTTAAACTAGCTGCACGCAATAGAGGAAAATTAAAAAAAAATTCATGCTTAAAAATTATTTTAAAAACAATAAAAATCATTAAATTGAGATAGAGTTTTCAAACAAATTGCATTTGAAATGCATCTCTACCCCCGTCCTCCTAATCGAATAAGAAACAATGAAATTGTGCGATGATTAGAAGTTAACCTTTAACTGATGTCACGCGGTCTCCCAGACCCCGCGACTCCCAGCTGTAAACACTTTTAAAGCTTTTTACTTTTCTGTACTGAAGTTAGATAATATGAATAAAATACTTTTTTCATGTAATTTAATTCACATGCTCCTAAGAGAAGTACAAGGATATTGTTAGGACAAAATTTAAGTAAATTCAACCATTTGAGTTATTTTTTTTATTCATTTTATTCGAGGGGTCTGAGAGACCGGATCACATCAGTTGTGTGACAAATTTTAGTCACATCAGTTAAAGGTTAAAAGAATTGCAGTAAAAGTGAAATTTATCGGTAAAGTCTTTGCTAACTATCAACATGACATGAGCGTCACCCACGCACACGTTTTTGTTTTACAATATAGATTCTGAGCTATTTTTCGTTTTTGTAATTTCATTAAAAACAAAATTTTAAGAAAGAGTCAAAATCACCCATTTTCAATATTTTGTCCCAATATTGTTTCCTATTAGTGAAAACAATAAAAATATTTGAATATGTATTATATTTCTTCACGTATTATATACAGATTCTAGAATTTTTATTTTGCCGATAAATAGCGAAGGAAGATCTAAGATCCCCCGAAATATTCTACAATATTAAGCTTTTTCTTTGTGGTTATAATAATGAAAAATTTTCTGTAATTGTTCAAGTAATTTATATACAGATTCCAAAAAATTTAATTTATTTATAAAATGTGTCATGTGTCAATATCAAATCTTCTTTGGATGTTAAATATTTAGAAAAATAGCTGAAATACCCTTATTTCTCTCACCGTAGCAAAATTCAATATTTATCCATTAGCCGAATCTCTTGGAGCAATTAAAAGCAACTTCACATGATGTATCATTACCTTTATGGAGAAGGAAAACATACACTGGATTTTTTGAATATTCAGCCACTCGTGAATAAACAGAACATATAACAATCTAATGAAAGAGAAAGTTTAACGTACTTAGCCGTTATTATATTTGTAATTAATGAATTTAAAACGCGATGTTGTTTCAGTAAAACAAACAATACAAAAGTTAATTTGCAAACCATTCTTCCAAATTTCAGTGCCTCGAATTAAACTTGGCAATGACCATGACACTAAAAAGTATCACAATGGATCCAATTTTTTAAAGAAACAGTAAAGTGAAGTGAATTCCACGGATCCGTTACACAAAAGAAGTCTCAAGATGGCGGATGATTCACGGAACTAATTTTCTTACATTTTCATTTCCATGCATTGTTAGAGACAACAAGTACCGTAATTTTCCCGGTATGTATATTCCATTGTTATTTTAAATATGGTAGTTTTTAGAGAGTTTGTCAGTCTAGGAAAACTATCGTTATATTATATTCTTTTTTAGAATGAGAGAAAATTGACACAGCTGTAATATTAGGTGATATTCAGCTATATAATTCTAAAACAACTATTTTATTCAAAGAAAAGGGTTTTGAAGATTAAAGAATAGGGTCTGTCCACTATAATTTTCCTTATCACTGATCATCTATATAAAAGAACTGATGTTTTGGGGAAACGTGGTTTTCGAACTTAACGAAGCATCCCATCACACTAAGAATACTATTACAAAGAGGGGTTTTCGCGCAATCACATCACAACTGTATGTATGTCAACCAAAGAGTTTGCATTTTTAAATAGCTTAAAAAAGCAGCTTCTTTTTTTGTCCGTTATGTGTATATGTACAGTCGTGGAAAAAAAAAAAGTAAACACCCTACTAACTCCTCAACAAATCATAGTAGAGGAAAGTTACTGGTACCGAACGATTGGAAATAAAGTTTACTTTTAAATGATATAGATAAAATTTGCTTAGGGGGCCATCTACATATTAAAACGAACCATAACTTTGTTTTTTCAATAGCAGTACACAATTCTGACAGCATAAATGTCAGCTCTATACCCATCAATTAGCCTAAACACAAATTTTTATGCAATTCGTACCATAAGTTTCTGAGAAATTAATTATTTTAAAACGAGCGTATTTTAAGGATTGTATCCAAATTGAAGTTCGGAACTCGATTGTTAACCGAGAGAGCCCCCATCTTGATCAAGGCACCTTAAGAAATCGATGAAGCCTGCTAGATTACATAGTCCAGGCAATAGGGAATTTTACCTAGCAAAATTAATGGTAGTACTGGAAATCGGCTTTCTAGATGTTTTTTGGGTCGCTGAATCCGAATTTGTAACTTCCCACCAAAATTTTACCCGGCAACCCCCCATAAAATTGATTTTTTGAAAAAATTTGGTTTTTGAGAAAAGCGCGCGGGGAACGTTCCGAGGCAGGCCCCTCTCTCCCCGTTTATCCTACGTCATAATGTCATATATCCTATTTGTTTCAAATTTTGTCTAGTTTCTGAATTTCGTAATGCTTTTCCCCTAAAACAATAAGAAATTTAAGTTAAAAACAACTATTTGGGGGGGGGGGATTTTGGGGGTAAGTTTAAAATTCGGATTCAGCGACCCAAAAAACTTAAAGTAAACCTTATAGAGAAAGTTCGGAGGGAAGATGGGAGGGCTAATGTAAACGTGTGAGTGGTTAAGTGGAATTGCGCAACTTAGTCCACGCAGCACTGCGGCGCATGTTCCGAGGCAGATCCCCCCTTCCCCTTTATCCTAAATCATAATGTCATATATCTAATTTGTTGCAAATTTTGTCTACTTTCTGAATTTCTAGCTACTTTTTAATAAAAACCATTTTTGGGGGGCTTTTTACCAAAATTTGGGGGGGTTGCCGGGGGAAATTTTGGTGGGAAGTTACAAATTCGGATTTAGCGACCCAAAAAACATCTAGAAAGCCGATTTCCAGTACTACCATTAATTTTGCTAGGTAGAGTCCTTATACGGTCTCTATTGCCTGGACTAACTGGACAACAGAAGAAATTTCAAAATATCTAGTCAATTCTATTATTGACGGCCCCTTAAAGCATTATTTTTGCCGTTTTTTAAGCGTAATTTGAAAACTACTTGGAAGAAAAATGTGAAATTTTGGATTTCCATAAAGCAGGACGTAATACATCTAAATCCATCCAAAAAAATGTAGGTTGCAATTCATAATTTTTTCGAATATTAATTTCATAATTCATAATTCATATCATAAAATTAGAAAAATTGCAAATTCAGCATATTTATGTTTGGGTATATTAGTATTATTGCTACACAAAAAACTAGCACATTAGGAGCGTAATTTCTGGAGATATAAATAAAAATACGAAAATGTAATTTAACATTAGAAGCACTCAATTTTGAATGTTTATAATTCAAAAACTTATCTTTCAAATGACTTGAAACTCTGTGTCTAGGCATAGTTTGAACCGAAGATTTGAAATATCTCGTTAAAATTGGGTATTGTCATTGAAAAAAAAATGAAGTTTGGGTTCGTTTTAATATGTAGATGCCCCCCTAAGCAAATTTTATATGCATGATATAAAAGTAGACTTTATTTCCAATCGTTCGGTACCAGTAACTTTCTTCTACGATAATTTGTTGAGGAGTTAGTAGGGGTGTTTACTTTTTTTTCCACGACTGTACGTTCGTATTTTCTCAGTAATGAGAGTGGATACTAATGTATCTTTTTACATCATAGTTTTAGTACAAGAAGAAAGGTTTCAAGATAAAAGTAATCAGCAGGTGTGTAGACAGCAAAAAACCCCTCTCAAATTGACAGAAAAAACTATCAATTTTGGCGCCAGAGGAAAACAGTTTAATTTACAGAAAATACAGACGTGTGAAAATTATTAGAATAACTGTGAAAGTTACATTAAAATCTTGTTATACTAAAGAAATAATACATTTAAAAAATATTGATACATTTAATATTTATTGTGCATCCTCTTGTATTTTTATTAAAGATTCGCTACGTCTTGGCATATTTTGTATGAGTTTTTGGCAATTAATTTGTATTTGATTGTCATGACGCCAAATTTGGATGAGTTTTTCTATCAGAACATTCTTGTTTGTGATGTTTCATTTCTTTAATTTAATTAAAGAAAACATTTCCATGGCTTGGAAACAGCCCAGATATGAACCCCATAGAGAAACTTTGGGCCATTGTAAAGAAAAAATTTAAGAAATACAACATCACAAACAAGACTAGTCTGATAGAAAGACTCACCTAAATTTGGCATCATGACAACGAAATACAAATTAATTGCCAAAAACTCATACAAAGTATGCCAAGACAAGTATGCAATCATTTCTTTAATAAAAAACAAGGGGATGCACACTAAATATTAAATGTATCAATATTTTTTTAATATTTCTTTAATATAACAAGTTTTTATTGTAAATTTCACAATTATTCTAATAATTTTCACACGTCTGTATGGAAATGTTTTACAAAATAGATTTTTCTGCAAAAGTCACAAAATCTATATTTTTTACAGAAAATTTTTTTTCTTTAAAACAGTTTTTTCTGTAAAAAACACTATTTCTCTATAAAAAATTAGTTTTTTTTTTTTTTTTTTTTAAACAGTATATAGTTTCTTTTTCTTTTTTATGGCAGGGAGGGATTAAAAACTTTAATAGATGATTATCTATTGCGTGCGAAACAATTAGAATGCATTTATGACTAAGAGTGGCGACATATGACTAATGAAATTTGATTGGTCGAGATGATTTGTATAAAAACTTGGCAAGTGTGCTATTACCCGTCAAGTGAATGTTTGGTGACTTTTTTCGCCCGTCAAATGCTATTGAATTTGTCCAGTGGTATATTGCCAATTTCTGGAATGTAGTTGTGTCCAATTATGAAAAAAATTTCAGGAAATCTTATCAGACAGCAAGATGCAACTTGCAATAAAAAGTGATTAGGAAAGAATTTATGTGAATGCCAAATTCTTTACAATACATTATTGTGAGGGGGAAAAAAGTAAAAGTTTAGAAAGCAAAAGAAAGTAAATCAGTGTAGATGATTTCAGGGTTGAAGTAATAAATGCTTAAAATTTGATTTTTAAATAATTAAATTCATTTCACTAATGATGTTAAATGAAAAATTGCCTATTTACCAATTATACGACAAAAACATTGCAAGGTCAAATTAATGTGTATTGATAAAAACTACTATTGTTATTTTATCCTTGAGTATGTCCGTTCGGCGAAAACTTTAAAGTTGAAAAATCAAAATAACCTCTCCAATAGAATATTGAGAGGCAAAAACGACAACAAAAGAATAATACTTTGAAAAGTAAAAAAAAAAATCCTTCGAGAGTTGAAATAGCGACATTTTCAAACATTTAGTTTGATTTCTTTAATGATCTTAAAAGAAAAATAAACGGTCAAGTGCGAGCACTACTCGCGCACAGAGGGTTCCGTAGAATGAATATATGAATTTGTAATTGTATTATAAAAAAAAAAAAAAACCCGTTGCCAAAAGAATACCAAGACTTTGTAAAACACTATACAACGTAGGGTTGGGTATAACTGTATATATTAGAAAAGTGTAAATGGGTATACCATGAAAGTTCAAAGAGATATGGAACCTAAATAATATCAAATATAGCTGTTCCAGTGGCGTGGCGTCCGGTCATCGCTAGATGCGGCGATGACCAAGCAATATTTTAAAACTCTTAATAAGCTTTTAAAACTCTACGATCCAGTTTTAGCAGAACATTTGGAGTTCATGTATAAGTGAAGGTAAGATTTAAAGTTTCTTTTTTGAACATTCAACCATTAAATTTTAGAGTTAATAATTTTTCACCACAAACTTAAATAATTGCGATGACCAGCGAAAATTTTCACGCCACGCCACTGAGCTGTTCGTATAACTCTTTTCCATCACTAAAATATTTTATGTATTTAATCTGTGTAATTTGTGAAATTAAATAATTGACAATTACTTTTTGAAAAGCCCAAAATGTAGTAGTGTCATGAACTAAATGCTCGCTTATTGCACACATAGGAATAGATTTCACAGTATTAGTGATACTGTCCCTTATATAAGCAAGAAAGGGGTGACCTGTAACCTGTTCTTTTTGCCAATGGATATTTTGAATAGCACTTGCACAATGCAAGTATAGTTTTCAGAAAAATCAGCTGAAATAATAGCAGTTTCTGTATTCAATTCATCCTTTGTTTTCTTGAAATATAAACTTTGTGATTTTGCAAAAAAGTGGTGTGAACATAAAGCAAGGAGTTTTGTAATTAAATCATCAACAAATTCATCAACAGGCATAATCACTTTTTTTAATTCTGCTCCATCAGTCTTTACCCACTGTTTATAAATATCATTACTCATTTCCAATTCATCTAAACCCATTAAATCTTTCTTTAAAATTTCAGGAGATGGACATTTATCACACCTGTGCAACATGCATTCTTCAAATTCAATGCAACAAACAAGTTTTTTTAGCAGTGATATGTAGTCATTGATATGAATAGCATGAAGCATAAGTTTAATATTTTGATGGTATACACACACACACACAGACAGAATGAATACCTTTGCTTCCAGCAGTAACACATTCTCTTGGACCTAGTGAACAAAACTTAGACAATCCAATTTTTAAGTCATGTTGTTCTTTAAATGCAATATATAAGTCCTTTAAATTGTGCGAAATCAATCTCTTTTGTTTTAATATTCTGCCGTTTTCAGTTGGAACAGATATGAATTTTTTTTTTCCAGGACACATGCGGCTGTTATTATCATCATAATAAAAATTAATAACTTTTTCTATAACGTCTGGACTCAGTTTAACACTTTTTCTTCCACTAGGCATCGATAACATCCCTTCTGTTGTTTTAAACTTCCTTGCCTTTTTTACAAGATACTGTGTAGTATTAAAATAAGTCATTGTTTGCTGTATTGTCCATGAATCTGGAACTAGTGTTAGAATTTGAACTTTTTCTTTAAAACATGCGTTTGTAAACTTCTCCAATAATTTATCCATCATAGATGTGCAGTCAGGACAAGTTGTGTCTTTACTATTTTGAGGCTTATTTATGGTTTCAACACCTAATACTGTAGCTGCTTTAGTTGCAACACACTTAGTTATTTTTGAAACTTTCTTTTGCATGTAATTAAGTTTTCTCTTTGAGGTACGCCTACTTACCTTTATTGGCGATAACTCTAACAATTCACAACTTTTGTTTAATTGTTCTATTACTACTGTGGGTTCATTAAAATCTGAATCAGAGGGTCTTTCTGTTCCTGAGGTGGTTATCCTGTCAACAATAGACATTTTTTTCATATTTACTGATGAATAACAGGAAACACACAATTTTTTTCCTGGAATGAGGATATCTGGATTTGTTTTAGACATGTCTAATGATATTGTTTTTAGTGATTTTGCTCTGATGCTATTTGGATGTTTATTAAATGGATCAGAACACTGTCTGTCTTAAAATATACCATTTTAGATATTTATCATTGTGAACCTTGCATATACTATTTCCATGGTCAAAACATTTTTCATCTGGGATTACATAATGCAATCTTTTTTTTAATAACTGCAAATCACGTGAAGACAATTGAAGAACAGGAATCAGACCAGTACTCAATGAAACACCAAGGTTCTTGCATACAAAACACTCCATGTCCACTGTAGAATCTTAAGCACAAAATAACTATTCTATGCCAGTGCATACTACATTGAAAACATCAACAGAAATGATGTTTAAAAGGGATAGTCAAATTTTTTTGTACATTATGATGTAATATTTCATCATACTTTAATTACAACCAATTAGAAAACAGATGACGATACAGCAGCAATCTTTTCCCAAAATTGCATCAGCATACAACATGATGCAATAATTCATAAATTATGTCAAATATTTTTTTAATTTAAAATTTTATATATAATGCAGTTTATAATAAGCTTACCCACAAAAGGTTTAAAAAATTTTCAACAAAAGATTTGTTGGATACATTATGATAAAATTGCATAAACATATAACATGATGCAATATTACATCAAGATAGAAGATGATGCATTATTGCATCATGTTTTGAATTCAAATAATAAGGAAAATAGATTATGCAAGATTAGCATTCATTTCATGAATTCTGTCATTCTTAGTATGTAAATTTATTGAAATAGAAAATACATAAACAGACATATTTATATCTGAATATTTAATGCAACTTGAAAGATGTAAATACATGCATACAGCAGAATTTTTCTATAAAGTCACATACAAATGTAAAACTTTTTAAGTGAGCAATTTTTAAAGTAAGAAATAGAAATTTAGGTATAAAAATTGAATTTCTTGCATGGAAAACGTTTTGAATAGATTCCACATATACACCTGCAGTAAAATCTCATTTATATATATTGCATTTAAAGGTTTTTCACAATTATACATTATATTCTTTATTTATTTTCTTATTTTCTTCAGTGTTAAATTTTTTCAATTATACATTTTTAGCAATGACTTTTTTTTTTTTGGGGGGGGGGGGGGGAGCAATTGGAGGGTGGTCCTACAAAAAACTTATGAGATTATATTTCATTATAGTTTTACATTAATTCAGGGATTAAAAAATATTTAGTTTTGGCCATTATTTCTTAAATCAGGGATATTTACATGTTTTAAGATAGTCACTGCTTAGTAAGTGACATCCTATGTGTAAAAAGCTATTTTTTTTAAACGAAAAATTTTACCTCTCCAATTTTTTTTCTATTTAAAGTACACATATGGAGCAATGTTTTTAGCAAGTTTGAAAAAAAAATTATGATGGGTCATTTTTTTTTATGGCCCATTACAGTAAGTTATTTTTTTGAGGGTGATATTTTCAGTTTGAATGTAATAAACAGTATTAAAATAAAAAATTACTATTGTTTTAATATCATATATGCATTCTTTATACAAATAGCTTTAAATTGGTACCAGAAATATAAAATGTGAGTCATTAGTTGTCAAGTTATGGACATTTATAGACATAGGGATAGCATCCAAGATGGCCGCCATTTGGTAAAAATGATCAATTTTCAAAAGGCTATATCTCAGTCAATATTGCACAAATTATCTTAAAATTTTAGATTTGATGGTTTCACTACTACATCTGTCTGTAATAAAAATTTAAAAAAAATCTGTGACTATGGTGCAACAACTTTTCTTTAAATTGGTTGATTTCACATGGAATGACCCACTTGTAATGAATTCAAAGTACATTTTTTCAGAAAAAAAAAAAAAACAGAATAAAAAAACCATTTTGTATTTACTGATACTATTGACATGAATAATATGAATATTAATGATATTGTGGGGAAGTTACCTAAACCCGTAATTGGTGGTAAGACAGCTAGAGCTAAATTTTTCTTTAAATTTTTGACTGATTTAAAGTTGCTTTATGTCAAGCAGGCCTAAACATGTTATTTTTGTTGTTTTTATGTTATCATATGTTGTAATATATTTTATTTGTATTTGTGTATAATTCTTTTATTTTTGAATAATGTAATCACAAATAAAAAGAAAAAATGTTCATAAAAGTGTTTTATTTATGTGTGTCCCTTTCAACCTCGCACAGTGTCCCTTTCATCCCCTAAAATGGGGTTAAAAGGGACATTTCTCTCAATTTATAAAAATTGATATATATTTTTAATTACTGATAAGCGGTTTTAATAGTATCAAAGCAAAGGTTCTAGACGAGAAGTAGGCGCAAATTTGAAAGTGATATCTTTTATTGTTATTATTTTATAAGTTTATAAAGACAAAATGTCCCTTTCATCCCCATTCTCCCCTATATGTTCTCTAGATTTCATGCGAGCAATGACCGACGGAGTAAAAAAAAAGAGATATTTTCATTTTAACAATGCATACATTTTGTAAAAGTTTAGTCAGTTTATAATGGTAGCATACAGTGTTGTCGTCGTAAGAAAAGCAGAGAGTATACAGTATAGACAGAGGATATACGCTGACGTCGTTTCTTTAAACAATCCAGAGGGTACATGGCGTATACCCACGTATACATTTCCACTACATCCCTGGTAGTATAATAAAAAACACAAGCTGTTTAACTAATAAACAAAATTTCATTTTAATTAATTTTTCAACTACATTTCAGCAGTGAAATTACGTTTGAAGTTATTGAATATTAAAGGCGTGAATTATCACTTGGCTAACTAAGCGTAAACCAACAGAGTGAAAAATGTCCAAGCCGGGAATCGAACCCGGGCCCTTGGAATAGCGCTCCAGTGCTCTACCCCCACTAAGCCACGAGGACGATGCCCAGCTTGGCATCTCTCACTCACATAAGTCGGTAAGACTGCTGCCGCAGCTATTAGATGGAAAAGTCTTCATGTGCACACAATCTTGCGGTGTAACATGAGACGCAAATGAACCCAGCATCGTTTACGCTTAGTTAGCAAAGTGATAATTCACGCCTTTAATATTAAAAATTTCATATTTATACAAAAAAAGATTTTGGAGATAAACTAATTCGAACTTTTAATTTTTTGCTGATTTTCGTCGAGTTTAAAAAGGTACAAGACCCCTTAAACCATTTGCACACAGGTCGGTTATCCACAAAATAATTTCTCTCAGCTATCGCACGCTGTTCGCAGCGTCATCCCTTGTCACCAAGATTCTACCTTTTGGCAGGACTATGCCCAACTAATTATAGCGATATATCTCAATTCCGGTGGTAGATACCCATAATAAACGCATCAGATCGATGCGAAATTAAAAAATAAATGATTTTTGAAGACCCATTTTAGTTATAGTAAAGCTAAAAGTAGAAAATAGCTTGAACGTGGGATTTTTTTTTTTTTTTCCAAAGTACAAGAAATCACGATAAAAGTTTCCAAACTGACAGCTTAAAATCCGTGTAGGTAGATGCGCTAACATTAGAGGGTTGTATGAGAAACACCTCGAGGGGCGCGAATGTCTTTCAAAACCTGTAAGTTCAAATTTAATTCTTTCTGGTGCAAAGCATTTCCATTGATCAAATGACACCAGAATTTACGAAGAAATTTATTTGAAAATAAGAAAAAGACTATATTTCACATACATAAGAAACAGAAAATTTTATACGAAAATTCTGGTACCATTATGGCATTTGGGAATTAAAATTACGTGGTTTCATAAACGTGCCATCGCCCTTGAAAGGGTTAAACGTGTCCATTGTAAAAATAATTTGATTTCCCTACCGATCTATAAAACAAAAATAATGATTCCCAGATATTTGATAAAAATATCCAAGATCAAATTAATTTGTCTGGTTTGATAAAAACTACTACAGCGCTTTTTATCCTTGAATCTCCCTGGTCGGTGAAAAAAATTGCAGTTGAGGTTTACAAAATAGGCTCATCAATAAAATATTGGGATAAAGGTGGAGGGGAAAAAAAGGAGGAGAGGATAAAAGTTTCAAAAGTAAAAGAAAATAAATCACTGTAGACAACTTCAGAATTAAAATAACGATTGTTTGTCATTTAAATTTAAACATTTAGTTTGATTCCATTAATTATTTTAAATAAAAAAAAAGACGGCAAAAAATGTAAGTTCAAATTAACCTGTATTGATAAAAACAAAAACTACTGTTGCTCTCTTATTCTTGAATCTGACAGGTCGGGTAAAATTTTAAAGATCAGAAGCCAACAAAATAAGCTCACCAATAGAAAAATCGGAGGGGAAAAAAAAGTAAAAGTTTGAAAAGCAAAACAAAATAAATCATTGTAGACGATTTTAAAGCTGAAATAACAAATGTTGTAATGCTATTAATCAAAAGTGCTTTTTGCTTGCCCCGATATGAGAAATTTGGGACACAGCATGTGTATTCAGCAGTAGACAGATGTTTTTTTTCTTCGAAATACATGATTTTGACACAGATTTGTGGCAAAGCATAAAGGTAGAAACTCTTTAATTATTTTTAAACGTGTTTGAAAATTGAATAAATTGAATGAAAGGATTATTCTGAATATTTTGGAATACCGTTATTGATTGATCAGATATTTAATAACATGTTAAAATAATTGGAAATGAAAAGGCAATTAAATTGAGTAGTTTAGTTGTTTTTATCTGATAATAATCTGAAAGTTTTCTTTAAAAACAGCCACATTCATGGGATTAAAAAATCGATTTTAATCAGGTGATTAAATCAGCGTCATTAAATTAAGATTTGGATCATTAGATTTTTAAAAATCATTGATTAAAGTAATAAATTTTCTTATTTTTTTAAATGATGCGGAAAAGCATTAAAATCTAATGAATTTAATTTGCAATGTTTCTAAAGATATTTTTGTCTGTTAAATAAATCTGAGAAGTTTTAAATATTATTTACAAATTTAATTCCTTAAGCTTGTAAACCATCAATTACAATTAGCTTGTAAATAGTATGCTTTCAAATCGTATATTATAAATCTTATAGTAGTATGCTTTTAAAACTTCTTTTTTATATTTTATGACTATAAGAAGTATTTAATTTAAAATTCATATTTTATTAAATCTGTTATAATTTTATAAAACACATATTAAACACATATAAAACACATATTTTATAAAACACAACAACTACCTTCCAGTGATCAAATTATTCACTCTTTTGTATAAAAGAAGCTCAAGATTAATCAATTTCTATAGATAAAAGAATGATTCTCTTATTTTCTCTTTCTACTTTTACAAATAAATATATAACAATAAATTTGAGCAAAGGTATTGATAAGAATAACGAAATGATAACATCTGCTCAGCAGCTATTGTGAAAGAATTTATAGGAAGAGGTAAAGTCAATTAGAATCAAAATGTTAAGAATAGCAAGAGATTGGGCTTCAGATTGGAAATTAATTGTAATTTTCTTAAATAATTTCAAAAAATTGTGTCAAACCATTCTAACTAAAATATGAAAGTTGGCGTGCAATTAGTAGATAGCAGCCCAATAAAATTAAAAAAAAAAAAAAAAAAACTGTTTCAATTTTTCTCAAACTTAAAATTTACCCCTTTTTTTGTGGTGTGTGTGTGTGTGTGTGTGAAAGAGAGAGGGGGAGAGGGAGTGGAAAGAGAGAGGGATAAAATGAGAGGGAGAGAACCCTACGATTCCCAAACGGGAAAGAGAGAGGGAGAGGACACTATGATTCCCAAATGGTATTTCCGATTGAGCTCCCACTTGTGGAATATTATACACCACTATAGCAAGAATATAGTATCCCGTACAAATCGGCCGACGGATTAGGTATTTAAATCATTTTTAAACATTTACAAACCATTTTGAAACAGATTCTAGATAGAAAAACACCATCAAGGAAATGCGAAAGAGTATAAGTGATAAATATTGCGGCTATGTTAATCAAGAATTAGTAGCTCAAAGGTAACGTCATCAGTTCCAAAAAGAGTCATTCATAGTTCGAATCCATCAGATGCCATTATCAAACCTTTAACTAAAACCTTTTTGGTAGGCCACCCTGTTTGGTTGAACGTGTCAGAAATTTACGGTAAAAGTTTTGTATATATATTGGTTTAACTGATATAGCATTTATTTTATTTGTGTTATTAAGTTTAAGAAAACAATGCTGAGCTTCAGTACAAGTATAATACGGAGATTGTTATTACTGTATATTATTCTGTTTTGTACTCTATTTAGGTACTGTCCCTCTAAAATAATGTCAGTGTAATGTTAATTTGTCAAAATTAATTTTAAGCAGGGCTAGGAGATCTCGTCCTTGGCGGAGCCAGACGAAGTTTTAGCTGGGTGAGTGGCTCTTCGTTTTCAGAGGTTTTTTTCTCTGTTGTGTGGGGCTCGCTATTAAATTTCCCTCAGACCGCCCTGTTCGGTTGAACGTGTAAAAAATTTATTTTAATTTTTTCTTTACGGGGACATACAACAGGGTTCAGAAAATCAAATGCACTCCAGATTTTCTTTGACTTTTGTTTGCGTGCCTTTGTTGCTATCTATTACATACCAAAATCTGAAGCTTTGTGGAATGTATTTTTCATTTAAAACAATAACTATGAAATTAGGAAATTATACTTCACAAATAACTTCTGTTCCACATGATATAAACGCTTTCACTTTTCATGTCTTACTCAAAGTCATTAGAGAAAGTGCTACATCATACGTCAAAACATTAATGTTTTTAGGTCAATATGTTATTGAAACAATGAACAGCTGAAAACTGCTTACCAACTACCTTAAATGTTATGTAAAATGACTCAATATTATAACCAACCTTGTTGATTACGCCTTTTTCCCCGGAGGTAATATTTTTGACAGCCCACAGCTGACCCAAATTAACAAAGATGAGAGGTAAAGGATAAAATGTGTGGAGAATTTTCCGTTTCTTTGGAAAAACGAAAACGTTTATGTGGGCCCTGAAGGATTTACAATCCTACGTTGAAAGTCAAAGAAAGTGAGAATACGCCTTGGCATTGATTTTGTGTAGGATTTTTTCAAATGGGACTTCCGCACCCAAATTAAGTAAAGCGACCTTGTTTTGGTTTTGGTGTGTCAGCTGTAGCGTCCTCCAGTAAGAGTTTAAAGTTTTTAAAACTGTAAAAAAAAAAAGTGAATGTCAATAAACATGTTAATATAAATCTGAAGGTTAGAAGGTACTTTTTAAACATTAGCGCCGTGTTACAAGAGGCGAATTTAAATAGCAAAAGATTAAGAAAAAAATTATTTTCTTCAAAAATGATTGAAAGTTTTTAAGCTTTTAAGAGAACTGCGACGACAACAAAAAAGTCCAATCAAATAATATGGATATTATGAAGGTCAGAGAATGTTTTATCAGCATTTTACTACAAATGCAGTTCTCACAAAACAGTGTTCGAAAACCTCGGTGGTCCGCTGGTCCGAGACCACCAAAAATTCAATCGGACCACTAAATTGAAAAATTTAAATGGTCCGCAGGATCAGTAACTCCCCCCCCCCTCTCTGACAGGTAAACGTAAACTTTCCCGCCCCTGAGAAAACCGCAACTAAACACAAATCACATAATTTTATTTCATTTAAAAAAATACATTAAAAAAAATTGCATTAAACCTTAGTCAGTTGAAATAAATAATCTGAAATGAAATATTAGCAAATTATCTATCTATACTTCTATACTCATATTATAAAGAGGTAAAAATTGTTTATTTGTAGGAGGTAAGCTCTGGAACTACCGAACCGATTCCAAAAGTAATGGTATCAAAACGATGGTGTTAGTCCAACTTAGAACATAGGCTATATTTTAAGTCGGTGCCATTACCCCAAAGGGGGTGCAGGAGCAAAAAACGTTCTAAAAACGCGATTTTTGCGTTACTGAAGGGCCTAGAAATATGAAATTTGGAATATTAGTTACTTATAAGATACAAATGATGTCTAAGAACAGTTCTTAAACAATTCGAAATTTAAAAGGGAAGAAAAGGCACAAAAAGCTTTCTAAAAAACGTTCTAAATGGTAGTTTCTACATAATCTCAGGAAATACTAAGCCAATTAAAAAAATATTGGTGTCAAAATGATGGTGACAACGCTTGCTCCAAGATAGGCTATGTTTTATGTCGGTGCTACTACCCCAAAGGGGTGTAGGGACAAAAAACGTTCTAAAAATGCGATTTGTGTGTTACTGAAGGGCCTAGAAATATGAAATTTGAAATATTAGCTACTTATTAGGTATAAAGGATTTCTAAGAACAGTTCTTAACTGATTCGAAATTTAAAAGGGGTGAAAATGCGCGAAAAGCGTTCTAAAAAACGTTCTAAATGGTGGTTTCTACACAATCTCAGGAAATACCAAACAGATTTAAAAAATAATGGTGTCAAAATGACGGTGACAACCCTTGCTCCAACATAGGCTATGTTTTATATCGGTGACACTACCCCAAACGGGGTGCAGGGGAAAAACGTTCTAAATTGCGGTTTTTGCGTTACGGAAAGGCCTAGAATCGTGAAATTTGGAATGGTAGTTAGTTATAAGATATCAATGATCTCTAAGGACATTTCCTAAAAAAATCGAAATTTAAAAGGGAGCCAAAATGCGCAAAAAGCATTGTAAAAAATGTTCTAAATTGCGATTTCTATGCAATCTTAGGAAGTACTGAACCGATTTCAAATATAATGAAATAAAAATTATGCTGACAGATCTCGCTCCAAGTTAGGCTATATTTTATATCTGTTTCCACTACCCCAGAGGAGATGCAGGAGCAAAATGCGCGAAAAGCGTTCTAAAAAAGTTCTAAATGCCGATTTGTCAGCGATATCTCAGGAAGAATCAAACTGATTTCAAAAGAAATGGCAGGAAATTGATGCTGACAGACTCTGCTCTAACATAGACGCTATTTTATGTCGGTATCACTATCACCTACACGTTGCAGGAGCAAAAAAGCGTTTTAAATTTCGATTTTTGTGATCGGTACGGGCTATCAACTTAAAATTAGGCAAGGTGCATATTTATTAGATATAAATGATCTTTAAAAACAGTTTCGAAAAAATTAGAAGTTTAAAAAGGGGTGAAAATGCACGAAAAGCGTTCTAAAAACGTTCTAAATTACGATTTATAGTCAATCTCAGGAAATACCAAAGCTATTTCAAAAGTAATTGTTGCAAATCAATGGTGATAGTCCCTGCTATAACATAGGTTATATTTTATGTTGCTGTCACTACCATCCGAGGGTTGCAAAAGCAAAACATGTTCTAATTTGCGTTTTTTGCACAACTGACAGGTCTAACACTTTGAAGTATGGCATGATATTTACTTACAAGATGCAACTACTTTCTAAGAACAGTCGAAAGAAAATTCCAAATTTAAAAAGATTAAGTAAGCGAAAAGCGTTATAAATTACAATTTTTATGCAATCTTATCAAATACTAAACTGATTAAAAAAAGACAAATTGTTGGTGTTAGAACCTGCTCAAACATAAGCTATATTTTATATCTGTGCCACTACCACCAGAGGGTTGCAGGAGCTAAAAACTTTCTAAATTGCGATTTCTGTGATACTGAAAAGGCTAGAAACTTTAAATATGGCATGGTAGTTATTTATAAAATATAAATGCCCTCTAAGAACTGTCAAAAACAAATTCGAAATTTAAAAGGGGTGAAGCGAAGGGGAGGTGTGAAAAGCATTCTAAAAAAGTCCTAAATTACGATATCTATGCAATTTTAGGGAATATAAACCGATTATAAAAGTAATAGTTGCGAATCAATGATAACAGTCTCTGATCCTACACAGGCCGATGATTCTACCACCTGGGGTTTACAGGAACAACAAACGTTCTATAAAAGGCCTTTAAAAGCTTTCTAAATTACGTTTCTGTGGAATATTAAAAATAAACCGATTTCAAAATTAATGTTTGTAAATTAATGGTGATAGTTCCTAATTCAACATAGACCTTTCTGTTGAGAGAGATGGTAGGATAGAGGTCTGCACGGGCCGGAATTTCCATGCCCGGCCCCGGCCCGGCCCGGTGTAAAAATTGAAAGTTCGGCCCGGTCCGGCCCGGCCCGTTTACATTTTTATCGTTCTCGGCCCGGCCCGACCCGTACAAAAATCCGTGAAAACAGGACCGGCCCGACTAAATTTCTACAAAAAATTCCGTTTTTTCTCGACATACAGTTAAGATTATTTTAATGAATACTACATGCATATTTATGGGAACATTTTACAGTATATTTTAAATTACCATGTGTTCGCAAAATAGAAAACACACAATAGTAGACATTAACGATTACTTACAGTGTTTTAGTCAACGACTCTACAGACGTTTCAAAATTTAAATAAGGGTTCATTAAAAGATTATTGTAGTTTAGAATAAAGGGTTAAAAAACATAACTTCTGAAGCTTATAATAAAAGGTAGATTTGTGAAAATATTTCTGTCATTTTTAAGGCTTTTCTGAAATCCAAAGGAGCTACATTTTGATACATTTATGAATTCATTTCTTTTCGGAAACGCATGAAATTGGCAGGTATTCTTATTCAGAAACCATGTAAATGCCGTTTTTTTCTTAGATAAAAGTAATATATGTTTCAGAAAATATTGGCAAAGTTAGCGTTTTGAATCGAATTTCCGGAAGCGATAGCACAGGAAAGGAGAAAAACGTAGTCACGTGACAAGGGTCTCTGTTATCTCTGTACGTAATTTATGAAAAATGGAACCGCTATTCGATCCCAAATGACTTCAATACTCAGGCCTGTCAATTTTATGCCTTTATAGTTAAAAATGAGTCAGAAAATGTGTCTGAGAGTTTCGCATTGTTGAGCAGTAAATATGAGAACCACCTTAAGGTACATTTCCAAAGATGCTGTTAACAGAAGTTCATTATCGCTATTAATAATTTTACAAAACATAATGCCTGTCCTACACATCCTGAGAACGATTAATACCAGTTCCGTCCCGGCACAAGTCTGCCGAAAATTAAACCCGGGATCAGGCATCATGTAACTGTACGATGCCGATCTCTACGATGGACATGTTACATTTCTGTATTGATGTTGTTAAACTCGCATCGGCTCGTAACGCACATTTATACTTCTCGAAAAAGTCATATTCATTGGAAATGGCCTCGTATTTTATCTGCTACTCTCAAATTCTTATATCGGGCCGATAGCCCCGATTAATTTTTTTTATCGGCCCGGCCCGTTGAAAAAATCCGCGCCGGGTACGGCCCTCGGGCCAAGCCCGGGTCCGTGCAGACCTCCATGGTAGGACTTGGAATTTGACATGATAGATAATTTTAAGATGTAAGAAGATGGTTTCTAAAAAATTCAAAACTTCAAATACATACTGAAATGAGCTTATTAAATGAGCATAAAGGTTTCGAAATATTTTCTAAATTATCATTTATTTAGTTTTATTAATTTAAGTCTCATTTCTGCCTAATGCAGTGTAATAATGGTGTTTAATCAAACTGTGTTTTAAATAGTAATTTTTGAATTATTCTTAAAAGTAATAAGTAAAAATTTAGTTAGTATCTTTTAATAAAAATTAGACATATAAATATCACTTGGCATATTTCAAATATTACGCGAGCAAAGTTTGCTAGTAATTTTATATTTTATTATGCTGAAAATTTTGGATAACTGCAAAGGAAGTTTAGTTTATATTCTAGGAGGGGAGGGGGGTCACTCAAAGGGTTAAAGGGACTTAATAGAATTTTTGTAGCAGGTCAGTGATGATTACTGCAGACCAGTAAATTCTTATGCTTACTGGTCTTAGGGACCAATGACTTTTTTATATCAATTCTACCGCTGCAAAATATAAATATTTTAGCTTCAATCAGCTTTAGAATCCGTATTCTCTTCCCCTTTCCCTAAAGAAGTGAAATAATTTTATCCACTATAGTTATATATCATTTAATTCTTTTTATATTTTGAGACTTACGATTCTGAAATTTTTCAAGAGAAGATATAGAAGATATCGCAGCAAGTTAGAGGATTTCTTTAGCTAGGAAAGCTATTTTCCTTTATTGAAAATCTCTTATTGTTGCTTAGATCATGAAATCTGAACTTCGACAATTTATTTCATGATACAGACTTTTCATTACAACTATTCTTGTTTTGTTCTTGCCGTTTTATTGGTGTTTTCTTCGGTGCAACATTTAATGGTCTGGTTTTTACTTCTGCTTGTCGGTTGTTTATACATACATTTGACTACACAAACGCGAGCACACACACGTTAATACATTAATGTGTGCTCTTCCATAATTTTTTGAATGGGTGAACCAATTTTAATATTTTTTCTTTTTGAAACTATTTGCTTTTATGATGTATATTGTTTGAAAAATTCGTATAGTATTTTATATTTAATCTCAATAATCCCCATCAAATGTTCATTATATCGTAACGGAAAAAGATTATGCATGAATAGAATACATACTTTGAAAATTCAGATTTCAAATTTAGACAATAAAAGACAGTTAAAAAACAAAGTAATTGAAGTTAGGTCTGTATTTTCAAACTCATTTACTTGTCTTTAAAATAATCAAACAAAAGTATGCATACGTAAACATATGCATATTAAAATATTCAACGATGCATTTTAACAGAAAAACGAAAGCATTTATTATAATAAACATGCAAATGCAATATCTTCATATCCACCTTATCTTACCAATAATTTGCCTGTAGTTTGAATTCACATGCTCGATATCATATAAATTTCGTGTTATAATAGTGTATGTTAATTACGTCTTGAAATTTGAAATGATTAGTATGCATCTCATATCTGTTTTGATAACAAATAATTTTCTTCTTGCTAAACTTTCTTATTTACAGATTTGGTTCTATGTAATTTCAATAATAGAATCTACTACGACGCAGAAGGAATTATTTTTCAATTTCTTAATATTAAATCATTTTCATTTAAATATTAGCCGCTTGTTTCTATTATTATAATAAATCTTTAACCACCCCCCGACCCCCCAAATAGTGGAATGTCACATGTAGGGATTATCAGTAAAATATAGATATATCGAATAAAAAAATATCGATTTTTGATATCGATGTTAGTGTATCGATATATCAGATTTTTAACATGTGATATATCGATACTTCTGAAAAAATTACTATTTTGCATGTGAAAAATCTAAGTATTTTTCACGTATTTTTTTCTATATACGTTTAAACAAATATAGCTAAATTGATTTTAGTTAAGGGGTCTCAGGACTCTTAAAGCTTTAAAATTTCCGAAATTTTAATTTTTTAGATGTTAAACTCCTATCTTTTCAGAACATTTTGATATAATTGTTTCCTTGAAATTTCCATTAGAACAGAAGTTATGGCTTTTAGAATTATACCCGCTCAATAGCTGAAGCGGAGTTTCCGAAACTTTGAAGTCATTTTTCTCCAAATGACGTTTTTAGGCATAACGCGCACGATATCTCAAAAACTTCTGACTATTTTTTCATGAAATTTTCAAAACATATGTTTCATGTTAGTCTGTATAATCTGAACCTAAAATTTCCCTTTTTTTATTATTAAAAAGAAATATTTTTTTAGGTGATTATATTGTTGAAATTTTCTAAATTTTGCATTAGCTAAACACAACTAAAAATATAAAAATGCTTTAAATGCAAATTTATTTAGGTTCAAAATAATTATTACAATCTGAAGTATAAGTAGGTGCCAAAATTTTCATTCTAGTTGCAAAATTTATTTTGTAATTTTGCGCGTAATCTGTTATGCCGATTTTCTGTTCGTCAAATGTCTGACAGTTTGAAACCCCCTGTAAATTCTAATTCTGCATCTTGCAATTTTTTTTAAATATATGAAATGAAAGAATGTTCTTATATCTTTCATCCCAATTAAAATTGTGTCTTAAAATCAAATACAGTTTAAGATATTAAATGTTGAAAATGGACTTCTCTTTTTTTTTCCAATTTTAAGAGTTTTGAGACTCTTTAAAAAATAAAATAAACTTAAAAATATATATATCTTAGCGACTTTTAATATGGCTAAGAATTTTAGGTAATATGAAAATATCTTTCAAGCACACAGAAAAGCGTCCGACCATAATTTACATGATTTTTGACTCAAGATTATTTTCAAAATCAGAAACTAGGAAAAAAGATCCTCCCCAAATCCCCCCTTTGTTAATGTGGTAGATTTGTTTTGTATAATGAAATTTTTTATTACTATTCAATTTTTAATTTTTTACTGTTCAATATTTTACTAAAATTAATAAAACTGGTGTTAAAATACATTTTGAACAGAAAAATACCAATATTACAAAACCTGGTAAATTATATCACAATACTTTACCCTCAACATCAAAAGGTTCAGACACTAGTTTTACTATTAGCTCGTACTAATTTTAAATGGACTGACTCAAAATAATTTAGATAATTTCATAGATTTCATAAACGTTAATATTAAAAACCACGTGTGTAAAAAGCTTAAAAACCATTTTTAAATGAATATTACTTAATATAAACAAAAATAGACCATTTCATGTACCAAAACATTAAGTAACAATGAAAAATTCCGATACATCGAAAATCGATATATCGATATTTTCTATCTGATATTTTTGCCTAAGGCAATATATTGAATATATGTGTTTAAGAAAAATCCATTTTATACCGCATAAAATAATATTATGCGTCTCAATATCTTTTTTATTATTATTTTGGAAGAGAGAAACTTCAAAGATTGAATGTTATGTACAAGAGTATTTTGCTCAGTGCATATATCATACCTGTTGCTTTAAAAATGAATTAAACTTTTAGATTGAAGTATAACAATGCCAGCATTATGTGTTAACCAACAAAATGTTAAACAAGAATGTGCAATAAATTCTTTCACAGTTTTGTTTAGAAGGTTTTATGAAATCTTCCGGTTGCAGGATATAGCAATGAATTCAAAAGCCTCAAGAACACATTACGCAACGCAGGTTTTGAATCTTTGATATGTGCATGAATATAGAATATACATTAAGAATGCAATATATACGACGACACCATTCATAATGCTGCATCTTCAGGCACTTATGCTTAGAACTCCTTTCATCAGCTGTCCTAACACGCAAAAATTTGCGTTTGTTTACCAAACAAAGAGGTTTTTAATCTTCTTCAACATGCACCTTCATTTATGCGCACGATTGCGTGAAAGTGCTATCATGTCAAATCTCGAACTCACGAGTAAAAGAAAAAAAAATGCGTTACAAAATAGCATCGTTTCCCAATTAGTGATCAACGCTGCATTATAACACATAATTGCAGCAAAAAATACGTGTGAAAAAAACTGATTGCATAACGCCTGAATACTTATTGTTGCCAAATCTAGATCAGCTATTAATTACATTTTCACTGAATAACAATTCTTTATCCTTCTGCGATTTCCAATTTTTTTTTCTTTCTTAGATGGCAACTATGATTAACTGGTGTTCAAAATAAAGTATTTTTAAACCATGAAAAAAATTTTTTTTTTCTAGGTCTGCGTATGTTTAGCAAAGTTGTTTAATTAGAAGACATTTCCTCACTCCCATAGTATCGGCAAGATTTTATGTGTAGTTATGAGATAAAATGCAGCCATGCATCGATACAATAACATTAATAAAAAAGTATTACGTGGCAAAGACATGTTTTTATGTACGTATGTAGTTACATGTATCTTCTCCTAAATAAATGATTAGATTTCTATCTAGATTTTTTTGAAGCAGTGTGGGACTATGTGTGTTTGATTACCCTCTTCTCACTCTATTTTTGGTGAAAGAAGGAGGCAAAATGCAAATTTCAGACTGTATTCTTGCCTTGAATTAAATATTTTTATATCTCACTTTTACTTTAGATAATTACAAGGATTCAACCGAGCGTTATTTGCTTTATTAAAACTTTTGTTTTTAAAAGATTGATAAGTATTTGATATAAAAGATTGGTTTCAAGATGAAATTTTGAGTATAATTCGTCATTTACTATGAGTTTATTATTTTAAAAACATGTCTGATCTTCTCTTAGTGTCACAAGAAAAATTGTTTTTGTATCTATGGAGAATACAAGAATTCAACTCAGAATAATTAACTTTAATAAAACTCTTATGAAAGATTATTCGAGAGGAAATTTATTGTTAGCTCAATTCATCCTAATTCAAAAAACTATTATTTTGATAAAGTAAAGATTGATCTTCGTTTATTTTTCTGGTTAAATAGTTTCGTACATAATGAGAATATAAGGATTCAACAGAGCGTAATTTACTTTACTGGAACCGTTAAAAAACATTTAAAATGTTATATTTAGATTAATTCGACGTCCTGCATTTTTTAAAACAAAAAAATAATTATTTATGAAAAATTACGATTGGGTATTATTTAACCCCCCCTCCCTCCCCTTTAGAACTTGTTATTTTAATAACGTGATGACTGATTCTCTCTTATTTTCACTAGAAATTTTCGTACTTACTGCGATTAGCTATCACTCCGAGATTCAAAATCTAATTCTTCATTTCATTATATACAAAGTAAAATGAATGCTCAGTTTTTTTCACATAATTGTTTAAAAATATTCATAAACAATAATGCAAAGCATATAGAATGTTAAGTGATGAAGAAAAGTAAAAATGAGACAACCGAGGAGGGCGAGGCTTTACAACTTTTGTTTACAAAAAATATAAAAAATACTTTATATTGGGTACTAATTCAAACATACAGATCAATATAATATTTGAATTTGACTTCCTGATACAGCATTCAAAGTTATTAAAATTCTTAGATTTTATGCATTTTAATTTTTTAAACTTTTATTTATTTATATCATTTGTTTTTTTAAACTGTTGTCACTAAACGACACAAGACTTACGAATATAATATATTAACCCTTAAAAGCACAGCATAATTCAGGAGTTTCATGATCTTTTTTTGCCATTTGGCGATTAGTTTTTTGGTGAACTACTATATGTTACTTACATGTGATATCATGCATTGAAGGTCGTGAAGTCTGTTTTTGCTCTTATTTGTTATTACGGGGAGGTTATAACTTTTGTTGATACTGCTTGCGATGCGATCGACTGGCGTTTCTTCCCTAACTTTATAAGGCAGTCATTATTATTCCTGAAAACTATTAAAAGCATTGTAAAAATTATTATATCGTTGAATAGTTGTTATTGTGCAGTGTAAACACTTTACAGGAAGTATTTAATTTAAAATTATCATTTTTTGAGCAATTTTTGTTATGTAATTCAGGAGTGACATTATGCTCAACAGAAACATAAATATTTGTTTTCACTATTTTCTAGTGGATAATTAACAAAAATAGACTCAATTATAAAACAAATTAAAAATCACTTGATGACGTGACAAACGCGTGTAACGTATTTAATGTCAAGTGAATGAGACATTTCGATCATCCATTAATGACATTTAATCTTATAGTTTGGCGGTAGTTTTTTGGTCGACGGGATAATCAAGTAGTACCAAAAGCAATGCTTACAATGTACAGGAAAATTTTTTTGTAATGACAATGATGTAGAATTAAAAAAAACATTTGCAATTTATTATTTATTCTGGTTAAGAAAATTGGTTATGAAAATATATATACTTTAAAATTGGTTAAGAAAAAAAACACAAATTTAACAGATATTTAATAAAACTACTTGCTTAAACACTGATATAATCGCATTCATAAAGGTTGTTTTATGTAGCAAAATTGTAGGCAATTTCTTCTGCTGCTAACTTCTCGAATTCTGTTAATACGAAAGTATAGCTTTTAATAAATTTCAAAGGTTTATTTGAATACACAATTGATATTTTAAATGTAAACATTCTTTTGGTGTAGGTAGTGAGATGTCTAAAAAATACATTAAACATACTAGAAAACAGGAATTCTGCTTTTTCAAAATTTAGTGTCGCCCCCGATGAAAAGAAAAGAAAAATATGTATATGGGGCATTCTCACAATCTTTTGACTTTTATGTCCCTGAATAATATTTTTTATTTTAATACACTTTGTGTTTTTTTTTATTTCATATACTGGAGAACATCCCATTGCATTATTGCACAACAATATTAACGAGATAAATAAGTTCTGGACGATGTTGGGGGTCCAAACACCTGGAAAACTCCTATACCGTCCCGTGTCCCTGATGTCGATTTTTAAGTTTGGAGCTGCCTGGATAAAATTGTTTCAACAAAAATAATTCGACGTAATTTTTTTCTGAAACTGGAACTATTGTTTTATATAAATATGTAGTTAAAAATTAACCTGCACACATTTTTAGGGTTGTTATTATTTTTTAAACTCTGTCCCTGGGTTTTAGATTCCTTACTATCCCTCTTTTAAAATTACACAGAAAATCATTTCAGATGCAGCCACAGAATTTTTTTCAAGTTTTTTCTCATGCAGAAGTATGCTAGAGAAATAATGTCTAAAATTCTTTGGCAGGAAATTTACTGTAGAATTTAAATCAGCATTTAAATATCAATTTCAAGCATCGTGGCTTTACTGGTAGTCTCACCGTCCCCAAGGTTTATTCCTGCACTTTTCGAGGTAAAAAAAAAAAAAAAAAAAAATAATAATCCAATGTTAACAACTGTTTCTAAAAATCAATGAGCATTGTGGCTATCACTTAGTCTTAACATGATTTTCCTAAAAATAGGGGGTAATTTTCCTTACCGTTCCATCCTTAATGTCCCCCCCCCTTTTTTTTACCATTTCGTCCCTTTTTTTTCCAACACCATCCCCGTTTTTTACCTTACCGTCCCTTCTTTAACACCCCTTTAAGGCAATGTTATTAAAAAATTCTGTATTAAAAGTACTACATTGTTATTTTTTATTTGAATGTCCTGTGGATATTATGCAAATTCATTATAAGTAAAAATTTAGAATAAAATAAAAAGTTATAGGGGTAAAATGGTAAGGAAAATTAAACTCGCAAGTTCTTAAACCTCAGTTAAATAAAAAATTTTTCGCTGCTGACCATTTTTTCTTTATTTTGAATCATTAAGGCATTCGTCTATCAGATTAAAATGTTATTTTAGCAAGTTTAATTTTGTCAGATTTCCCCCCCCAAAAGTCAAAAGATTGTGAGAATGCCCCATATATATAAATGTAGATATGCAAAGCATAATTCAGATTCAAGACATAAAACACACGCTTTTATTTTATATGAAATGACGTCATTTGCATCCGCTCAAGTATTCCGTATTTACAATCCAGTCTTAAACAACATCCCCAGAAAGTATGCATATGACGCCACTATTGCAGAATAATACACAAATCCAGCAAAAAAGCGATGTCGTCATTCAAAAAATGCGACAAAAAAAAGGATCTAATGATTTATATGTTTGTAACATTAATATGGATACATAAAATTAGTTTTCAATAGCTGCATGTAAATCGTAAATTTATATTTTTTCAACATATTACGTATTTTAATTACTATTTTCCAACTATTTTTCTTTTACTTTCTACAGAAATGGGGTGTTTCCGTTGCCAACATAAAAAAAAAATTCGCTAAAAACTACACAAAAATTAATATCTCAAAAATAAATTGAAACTCAGTTTTCAAACAAACTGCATTCAAAAATTACTTTTTTTTTCACCTATATGACGGTATTAAAATTGAAAACGTCCGATACTTAGAAGTTAAAAAAAATTGCAGTAAAGATTATCCCGTACAATGATACATTTTCTTTGTTCTACGGTTGGCTTATATAACGGAACGTCATTTTTTAGAGACCTCATTTTAATAGCTGGCCGAAAGCAATAGCATATCGAAGGCTAATAACGTTTTCCGAACAAAATAAAAGGTCTCGCATTAAAGGGTTAAGAGGTAAAAATAAACTAAAAATACTTCTGCCCCCACTTGTTTGCGACTGGGATTTACAG
Source organism: Maratus speciosus (assembly GCA_963932465.1). Lineage (NCBI taxonomy): Eukaryota > Metazoa > Arthropoda > Arachnida > Araneae > Salticidae > Maratus > Maratus speciosus. Next base: position 465,066,288 of record OZ010791.1, read on the forward strand.
CTTTTATTATTAAAGAGAAAATTACATTAAGAGGTATTTTCCTTTACGAATTAATTTAAGAAATAGATTGATATAATATTTGAATTTAGTTCCGTGATACAATATTTAAAGTTATTATTAGAATTTCTAAAAGTTATTGTTAGAATTTGCGTTTAATGCTCTGAAATTTTACAATTGCATTTCGATTCGCGTTTCCCCCTGATATACATTTACAAAGGATTTTAGGTCAGGATTAAACGGTCATTGCAAAACAGTCTTTTATGTTTTCTAAAATAAAGTTTATTTCTAAATGCGACGATAACTATCTTAAAACAAAGGACGATGTCTGTTTTATCTGATGAACTCAAGTTTTGTTTTAACCATAAAACATCATTACGTTAGATTTAAAACAATCTATATCAGACATATAACAGCTGCTTTTCGTTGTATTTATATAACATCGATGAAATCAAAGTATGTTGTATAAAGATTATTGAATATTGTAATATTCTGTACCGATTTACAATTCGAATATATGAGATATTTATTAAGTAATAGGAAACTTAATACTTAGAAATAATCCAATATGAGTCAAACTCTTTCAACTATTTAAAGGTAAATACATAAAGAAAATTTTAACAGTGATAGAATTTTACTGTCAAATATGAAACTTCCGTAAACAATTTTGGCCATGAATTACATTATCGTGTGAAAATTCTTAAACTAATGAATGCCCTTTGTTATTTATTAAAGTTGCAGCTGTATGAACTTGTAGAAAGATAAGTTCTGGCTTATCCATTTGAGGTATCTCTCGCCGCTCTAAATCCACTTCTTGAAAACAGGAAGTCCCGTGTGACGTTAGTTGGTTCAGACAAAAATGGCTAGTTTCGAAAAATTGAAATTGTATGATATCCTTACTAATAATTTTGGTTCTGTTAATATAATAAGTTATATATACGTTCCCATCGTGATGTTATTTACTTGCTGCTATCTCCCAATACAGCGATTAACCTAAAATGTTCATAGAATTCTCAACAGGCGGCGACACTGAGTCACTTTTTCATGCCAAAATTTTATTTATCATTTGAACAGTTTTGTCTTGTTAATGCTATACTGAACTTCGTAAATTTTATAAAATTAAAAAAGGTGGAGACGTCCAAAAGTAGTTTTTTTTACAAAGGTAATTTCGTATACTTTACAATTTTGTATTAGAAAATTCACAATATTTATAAGAAGTATGTAATTTTCCGTTTATTGCATCGGTGAAAAAAGTATCTTTCAGTCTTATTTTTTAAATTTTATGCTCTAATTTTTTTAAATTATTTTTTAAATACTTTAAATGATGAATTCTAACATCTGAGTAAATATTTTCCAAATCGGAGTTATTGAATCACAATGGTGTTTCGTTACCTGTGACTCGTTCTGTTGAGCTGTATGCATGGCAGATAAGATGCTATTGCCAAAAGGTTATCTGAGTAAATTATGTCGGCTTGATTGTCGTGCTAGGTTATCTCAATGTGAAGAGCACTGGCAATTTAAGCCAACGGATTCTGCGATCGATTTCCAGCCTGTGGACACTTTTCACTCGGTTGGAAAATTTTAAAAATTGTACAATACCTTTATTAACCTTGCAGTAGATATAGATTTGTCATGATTTTATTTCTGAGTTAGACAATAGAATCCGACAGAGTCGAATACTTTTTGACGCTTAACAAAGTATCCTCGAACAGCCTCATAAGAAAAACGACATTTTATTTTATTTATTTATTTATTTATTTTTTTGACATTTCATCGTTTTCAAAAACAATAGCTTCAGTGACAAAGAATTTTGAATCGTTTAACGATTTTTAAGATCTTTAAAATTTTTGTACATCAAAGACAAACAATAAAAGGCAAGAATTTATAAATTCATAAAATAAGAACTGTGAGCGAATTTATAAAACAATAGAAAAACAACAATAGCAAAGCAAATAAAGATATTGAGTCAAAAGAATTTGAAAGAAAATGAAATATCTGTATTTCCATTTTAGCGACTACAGGGTGTCACAAAACAATTGAAACGCCATTTAACACGTTCACGCCGGCGCGGTGGGTCACACTCGACTGTCTCAGAGTTGTCAAGTCTCCGCCTTTTTACACACCACTGTTATTTTACAGAAAATGTTGTTCCTTTAAATCGCCCAATTGTTCTAATTAAATAAAGCAACATTTTCTGTATTAAAAATTTAAAATACTGGTAGCCACAAAGCCGGAGACTTGGCAGCTCTGAAACAGTCGAGTGTGACCCACCGCGCCGGCGTGAACGTGTTAATGTTTTACATGCTGGAGGTATGTAGGCAATGTAAATTGCAAAAGCGATAAAAAAAAAAGATAGGAATTATGTTTATGTTGATGAAATATTTCTGCAATTAATTTTCAAAAAGTTACATTTTTTATATTTTCATACGCCCCTTGGACCCTGTGGGTTAGATTTAGGAAAAATTGTCTCCATGCTCTGACAAGTACAACAGTAAAACTTCCTTTCATCTATTACCAAAACTCAGAATTATAATACTTCGACTTTTATAATTTTTGGAGCCTTCCGGCTCTAAAAATCGATAATATGATATATTAGAAAAGTTGAAATTCCAATATTTTTATCTTCATTGATTTGTACTAGATCATATATTAGTGGCAGGTTAACTAAACTTAATGTACCATAGATTTAATTAAATAGATGAAAACATCTCTAAACTAGACAGTACGTTCAGCAAACAAATATTTTTAAATTCATTATAAAAACAGGAAAATTAACATTTCTAAAAGACTTTTAATGATGTAAATATATGTCTATTTTATTGGGATATTGATGTATTATTGAGATAAATTAAAAATTAATACAGTGGTACAGAAAAGTAACTGTGCAATATATGTGCAGAAGACTGGAAAGGGTTTAATAATTCTTGGGTAGCATTTTTTTTTTTCAAAAGGCACCAAATACTATTTTTCCACTTAATGCAAAAGTCCTCTTGTTTACTTTGGGTGTACAGTGCACATTCACAGTTCCAGTGATTTTTTTTATTAGCATTTATGTTCATATATTTTCACTGTGAAGTGTTTTCAATAAAATTTATATGTATGTATTTAACGATTATTTATCTATTTTTTATTGGCATTTTAGGTTCCCCTCCTTTCTTTCTTTCTTTTATTTTTAAACGTTTAACTTTAAAAACGTTTTTAAGAAAAATAACGAAATATGTCTTACAAAAATTTATTTTAATGTAAAAGTATACAAAAACAAGATAAAGAATTTTTAAATGAAAAAATAATATGTTATGTTTTTTTTTTTTATGTAACTGTAATAACAGATAATGGAAAAATGTCTATACTGTAATACCTACTATGATAATAATGCATGAAAATATGGTATAAGATAAATATAAGAAATTATCAATTTCCAAATTTTTGCTTAAAATGAATTTAGACATCTGCTGTATTGTCTCACAAAGGGCCGTAAAGATACGATAATTAAACATATGTGAAACAAGACTTTTTACTGCACCCATTTTTCTGTAAATGATTCAGAGTTGTAATCTTGAAAGTCATTTTTCACAATATGTATTTTTTCAACATATCACTATGATCAAAAGGCTAAAACTTCAACATATACTTTTCAAATGATTTCCTTTTTTAGTGCATTCTTGGGGTGCATTTCATAACATTAAGGATCGGATTTCCAGTAATCCAAATAGCTTATTTTTTTTTTAAAATAAAAGCGTAAAGACTCATTTTTTACTGTAATTTTGCATATATCATTTTATTTATCATTTTCTTTAATTGGGGTTCTGCCTCCTACGAGCTATGATGTAACAACCCGCATCCCAACGTCGAATGCTCGAAAAAAGCGCTACGTTACTCTTTATTTAAGCGGTTATGGAAGATATGATGATACTATTACGACCAGTGGCGATCTTCTCTAATCACGTTGACATTCGTTTCCATTTAAGTGGTTATTTTTCAATTCCCAGGGCCGCATCCACAAGCTGTTGCGAGAGCTAAGTCTGTTTTCCTTATTGATTAAGTAAGATCAATCACACATTTGAAAATCGGCTTGTATGAAATATTTAAGTAAAAAATGTCGCTGCCTCCAGGACTATTATAACGCCTGGAAGAAAAGTTTCCTTTTAGATGCTATAAGAAAATAGTTTTAAATATGACAATTTTCACCATTTAATCATTGTCGCACGTAATAGTTTAGTTATTTTAAAGTTTTCTTTCTTTTTTAATATTCACATATAAATATATTTTTCTATTACAAAGTGTTTGGATATACTATTTGGGCCTTTTTAAGATCTGGCAACGATGAATAAAAATGGCTATTTCAAGTTGTAAATTAAATTTCTAATTCACTTAATGAAATTTGAATAAAAAATTAGAAGGAAAGCTTAAAAAATTAGACAAATGAAAAAAAAAATTATTGCACATCACAATCTAGTCAAGTATATGCCTCCAAAAGATAATTAAATTCCTATGATCAGTTTTAGACCCCATAAAACTTATGTAACTGAATTATCTTAACCAATTTCTACATTAAGTATCGCTTAAAATAATTCTTTAATTTAAACACTCTCTGTACAAACAAGTTTATCCCACATTTCGTTATAAATTACCAGTTTTCATCTTTTTATACGCAATATTTTTTGGAGGATTGGCTGAGAAAGTGAAAAGGTCACAATAAATTCAATTGCTGTGGCATCAGCTTTAGTTACTTTTTTTAAATAGAGGGATTGAATTTTTGGAAATCTAGTCTTCACAGTTACAGAACACACTTGTATTAAACATATGGTAAAATTGTTTTTAAAAAATGTCAAATTTGTAATAGAAATATGTTTAATTTTTTTTTTTTTAATTTTGCCATAAGAATTGCAGTTTCTCTTGATTAATATTTTTCTTCATAAAACCGTTTAATAATATATCGGAAAGATATAAAATACTCGAATAATAATAAAAAAAATAGTTGAAACGATGAGTTCCTTTAAATAACATTTAAGTTACTACAGTCGGACCTCTATTTAACGAAGTCAATAAATCCAGCAAAAAAGTTCGTTATATGAAAAATTCGTTAGAGATTAATATTTAAAAATATATTAAATTATGTAAATGATATAAGCACAGATTTTAAATTAATGAACACTAAATATCATATGAAATAATTAATTATTTACATTATAAAAATAAATTACATAAGTTTTAGTTATTTTATTCATAAAAAAATATTTCTAAAAAAAAAAAAAAAATCACGACTAAAACAACATTACAGTCGTGGAATACGCTGTATTTTTAAATTAAGAAAATAACTGTATATTTAAATTTAATGAATTATTTTTATGATATTACTGTGTTTATTATAGCAGAGTAATTTTAAACAGACATCCTCATATGAGTTCTTCAATTTAATTACTGAAAATTTTGACATTTCCGAATTGCGAGAACAGAAATTATCAGCAATAAAAAATATTGATAACAGATTCAAAGAATATTAAATATGATAAGAGGTTATTGAAACTCTCTACAGCGAAGGGTGGTAGTTGAATACAGCACTGCCTGGATTAAATGCAAAGAATTAAATCGCGATTTTACAACTTTCTGAGAGGTAGGTGTTTGGTAAAACCATTTAAATGTTTATTGAGCATCATGAAATGTGTTAAATGAACGTATAAGTTTGAAAGGTGTAGGAATATTTAAAGAAATATCAATAAAAAAAATTAGATCTCAAGGAAAAGTTCGCTAAAAAGAGAATTAACTTTGTAATTTGGAGATTATTTTACAAGAAAAAAAAATCTAGAAACATTCTTGGTTCCAAGGAAATATCGTAAATCAGAGGAATTCGCAAAATAGAGGTTCGTTAAATGAGCGCCCGACTGTACATGGAAGAAATTGTGTTTATGAAATTATAAAATTGATCACTTGTTCTAAGCTAATGTTAAAAGTGTTTATATGATAATCCTGATAGTTTTTAAAAATGTATTTTTCTTCCAGTTAAAAAACTCAAATTCATCAAATTAACGTTAAAGATCATGTATAGGTTAATGCTGCAATAAATGCTTCCTTGAAAAACTAGTTTTTTAATCATGTTGGTCATTTGGCAAAAGAGCGACATCCATTCCGGAAAATGAAGAAAACGTAAATCAATTATAGTAAACACATTTATTTGATTCAAAGCTGCTTCTTATAAGGTAATTTAAAGGATAAAAGTTTGAAATTTTCCCATAAATCTTCAGCTACAAAATATATATTTTAAAAATAAGTATGAATAAGTGTGACCTTTGATGTACGAATTTACGGTCTTCGTTAAAAATATGGTTATGAAGGATGACTATAGTTTATTTCAATACAAATTGATAAATTTAATTATCAAATTATACTTCAGGAAGCTAAACTGTTTTTTCTCTTTATCTTTCTTTAAATTTCATGCTAAATAACAGAGATATTTATATTGATTACTCATTCACGAAAATGAAGAAAACGTTGAATACACTTTGCTCAGTTCACCCTTTTAAATATATCTTGTAAAATATAAAGAATGAGAAGACAAATTATCATCATTGAAAACTCAAACATTTTATTTTAATCTTTTGCTTTTACAAAATGCGCTTAAAAATAAAAATTGTCGAGAAACGTTCATGAAAAAGAAAATCATTTTCATCTAATTACAAAAGGTAACATGTGAAAATCGTGAATTCAGCCCATAAAATAAACACTTAGAAAAGTAAATTTTCAGTTCTAAATAGCAAAGCTAAAGCTAAAACAACATAGTTTAAACAAATACATAAAAATGACAATCGAAAAAGGAAATAAATAGTTTCCAAGCTGCATAAATTGTAACTCTCCAGATTTAAGAAAAAACAATAGTATAACAAGAAAGATCAAATCAAGTCGGTTGTTTAAATAAATAATATTTTTCGAACATTCCTTCCCTCTAATATAGATTACACAGTTTAAAAATATAGTTAAAATTATATAAATAAATATATAATTAAAAATATAGCTCTTTTCTATAATTTAAAAATGTATCATATATGCCTTTTGTTTTCATTAAGTTTTTTGTAGTTTTATGTTATGTTCATGTTTAGTTATGTTTATGTTTTCATTCAAGCAAAAATATTAACAAACTCAAAACACAAAAAGCATTTACTTTTAAAAATAAGTCTTGTGATTGTATTGTTCGTGGCAAATTGTCTCCCCCTTCCCCTCCTTTATACTTCTACAACTTGAAAGTTATGAAAAAAAAAGTAATCTTACTTGAAATTCCCAAAGTTTATTCAACGTTCTTTTAAATAACTACAGCTACTACAAACAATACAGGGAGCTTTTATAACAGATAGAAGACTGCTTATTTATATTCTGCTGTAAAATTATAGTTTTGTTCAAATTATTTAAGCTACAGATAATGTTTAATGAGAGCTTTTATTACGCTAATGTTTCTTAATAAGAATTCACAAAAAACTTTCAAACCTCTGGATTAAATTTGTAAATCTCTCATTAAATAAAAATATTAAAATTCCACGTTTGAAAAACACTGAGAAGTACAGAAATCACCAACAACCGAGTTTTGGCCAAAAGAGAATTTTAAAATTATGAAAGCATCGATAATATTTCAATTTCATTAAATAACAAGCCAAACAAAGCCGCCGCAGAATTCGCGAAACGCGGCGTTCTGCGTATCCGTCCGAGGCCCTTTCACTTTCTGAAACTTGACCAGACCGAAAAGAAAAGAAAAAATGAACTCTGAAACCGGACAGATTTAAAAAGGAATTTCATTAAATTAAAGCCGTCGGACGACAGCAGTAGCTTCGAGCTTAATGTTCGTCTCGGCGCCGCAGAATTTGCAGAGCGTGGCGTTCGCGTGCCCGTCCGAGGGTCCTTTCACTCTTTCTTTAGAACGCTGACCACTCCACTGACACTTGACCGGACAGGAAAAGAGAAAAAAAAATGAAATTAAGACCGGACACATTTAAGAGCGAAAATCATTAAATAAAAGACATCGGCTCGGAGGGGACATTCAGGCTCGGGGTCCTGAAGCCATCGTACGGCCGCAGCGGCTTCCAGCTTAAGAAGAACTTTTTACCAACCCTAAAGGGTAGTAAAACTATGAACCCTTTTTAGTGGTGAATCAGGGCTTAATTTCTACCAAAAAAAAGTACCGGAGCCCTAAAATTCTGCAGTACTAAAACCGTAGTGTGCCCCGCCTTCACTTTGATCCGCATATATATATATATATATATATCATACATTATTTGCAAAATTTAAAGCCTCTTTTTTTCTTTAGTAAAAGAAAAGTTAATATATGTACTTGCATATACTTAATTGTCCACTTTTTAGTTGATCACGCCTTCCGAATAGAAATCGTTGCCTAATTTAATGTTAATTGCAGAATTCTGCAAATAAATAATGTAAGAATTATGATTAGGAAATAGTGTTAACACAAAAAAAAGAAAGATTAGATGCTTTTATAAAGGCGAAACACTGCTCAATTGCTTTCAATCAGAATAACAAACAACACATAGCAATTATATCTTCTTACAAATGAAAGTTACTTCGTAAATGTACAGAGCAGTGCCTTGGCATGGGCAGCGTTCATGATGAAAAATAAATAGAAAAATCACTAACTTTTTTCCATATTCGCACACAATAGAAGGCTCAAAACCTCAAACAAACAAAATCTCAAACTGATGCTCGTTGAATAAAAACAAAATAAAACATTCTTTTCAGGTTAGATATCTAAATAAAAAAAAATAATAATAAATGATCCAATTAGAAAATACCCTACTGTCACAAAACAAAATCGAACTGAAGGGTAATTTAGGCATCGGTTTTTCGGAAGCGCTATTGCGCTGGGCTCCGGAGCCCTGTATTTAAGAGCTCCGGTGAATTCCGACCAATATTTAAATATTTACTGAAAACAGAGAAGTACCGGAGCTGAGCTCCGGTGGGCTCCGGCGCAAATTAAGCCCTGTGGTGAATATAAAGGTTTCTAAAATAATTTAAATATATTTTTTATTAATTATTATATCTATTCAATTTTAAAGCATCCGACGGCCGCAGCGGCTTCCAGCTTAAAAGGAACTTTTTACCAACCCTTTAGGGTTGGTAAAACTATGAACTCTTTTCAATGGAGGATATGAAGGTTTCTAAAAAATTTTTAAATATATTTTTTAAATATATCTATTCAATTTTATAATTTTTTTTATGTTCTCCGCAATTGTTAAAACAGGTTTGTTTTTAGTGGCCAAAACTGGATATTTATTACGTTTTTCATTACCATTTTAACTACTTTTTTCACACATAGCAAGCGAAGGTATTTAATTCTTTTGCTTATATATTTATGTTAGCGGTTTTAGAAGCTATAAAACATTAAAATACAATTGGTACCCCAATTTGCTAATATTTAAAAAGAACTTTTTCATTTTCTTTTCTTTTTTCTTTACTGATTTTATCTTTAACATTCTCTATTTATTTTACACTGGACTACTGATTTTGGTACATATTTACGTTAGAGATTGAAGAAATTACCAAACATTAAAATAAAATTGGTACCTCAATTCGTTCATACTTGAAAAGAACTTATTCGCCTTATTCGCTTGCAAGATACATAAAATTTATAATGCTTTATTTTTTATAAATTTGTAGAAAATTAGATTTATGTAATATCAATAAATAAATTATGTCACTGTAGAGGCAATAAATAAATAATTTTACTGCAACATCAATTTATTCTCATTTTTAACACCTATAATGTATTATATGCTTGGCTTTTTAAAAATAATTTTACTTGTGTATTGTTTGCGTAATAATTTTTCTGCAATATACATTAAAATTTCCATAAATGTCGGGGGGGGGGGGATTTTAAAGCACTATCGACATTACTCCTTTTCCGAATTTCTTTCAGTTGAGTTCAGTTAACTGAATCGATAAATCATTTTAAATGTTGGTATCTTTAACTTCTTGCACTATTTTTAAAATGACAATGTGTGTCACTATCAATGACGAAACTCTTCATGCATGTCGCCATTTGTAACAGATTGACCAACTGCTCGATTTTGTGTGGATATCGTGCATGTTACTCACAGTTTCAATTCAGGTATTTTAAAGTGCATCACGTTTTTGATGCGTCGTTCTCAGTATGGAGCCGTGAAATGTATCACATACTAATTCGTTGCTCTCATTTTAGGCATATAAAGCAGAGATATTAACTCATCTACAAGCGTATTGTAATTAAAAATGATAAATAAGACAAAATTTTCATCATTTTCATTTCAATTTCACGCTTTGTAATTTTTAAATATATTTTTGTAAAATTTAGAACCTTTTTTTTAGCATATAGCAATGGTGATTCTTCTATCATTTGTTATCTATAAAAAATATTTATAAAAGGTGGATTTCAACCCAAAATCTCAAAAACTTGCAAAACGGGCAATTCCGTGCAGAGTGTCACACACGTAACGCAGGCTTTAATTTTCATTTATTCAATTAATTCAATTTTAATTGTGATTTTAGGTGGTATGGTAAATAAGTTATTACCATATTTTTCAATTTAAATGTGTGAAAGTAAAACTCACAGAAATATATTATTTAATTTCATTACTCAAAATTTGCTTTTTTTCTTAGTCACACACGTAACGTTTTTAAAAAGCTATTTAAAAAATAACTATTATATCAAAATGATATTCTTTTGCATAAAAGAATACGGTAAAGTGTATATTTTTTAAAGAACTTTTGTTTGGATTTTTAAACAATAAATATATTGAAAAATCCTTGATTAATTAGAAATTTTTTTGTTCAAAATATCATACACGTAACATGGAACGGCCGTTAAACGTAAAATATCAACTGACTGACAAACAAATAGAATCCATAATTAACAGAACCATTAGTTTTTTGAAAACACGATTTTGTTATTTAATCTTTCTAATAACGTTTCACTATTTAGAAAAGTTAGACTATTTTACACATTTTTTTTTTGTTTTTTCATCAACAAAAGTTTCAATTTATTAAGAATCCACGGTTATTATTCATATATTTTATACAGCTACTAACAATGTTTACAACTGATAATAATTGGTAACAATGGTTGAATATTGTTAAAGAGCAAAATTGAGAATAGTTAGCGTTTCTTCTCCTCCCTTCCATGCGTAAGAGTTCAGTTTTCACGCCTCCAAAATAAGTTAATGACTATTTTCACGCCAACAAAATCTTGCTACATCTCTGACGTCAAGTACACCACGTTTGCTAGATGACTTTCTCATTACTATATTATTCTCAGCGTGAATCCGGAAGGTGCCTTGTGGTCCAACTGCCTTGTCAACCCCTACGGAAATGTGTAAAAACAATAGAAAAACAATAGAATAATACCAAACACATATATGTGCCACATTTAATTAATTCGCTGTCACCATCATATACACTGTCATACATGTAAAATATCTATAAGAACAGCACCACTTTCATGATACAAAATGATGCGACGCCATATCCTGTGTGATATTTTACAAAGCTTTGATTGTTGCAAAGGCTGCTCGAACAGCGTCCTTCAACAATTAGATTGTCTGGAGAATTCCTTGTAAAATCATCGCTACCACAAAATGTACACGATTGCAATTCATTCACGTACATTTGAAACAACATTACTGGGCGTGACAACACATTTAAGTTCACCCTGTGCATCATGTCTATTGTAGATAGTTATAGTGGGAGATTATTTCAGGTACTTGTTTCAAAACAGGAATCTTATTTGAAAACGTCTAAGTATTTCATTTTTTATTCCTCTCTTCGAATAAGTTCGACTAAAACACTATGAAAATAGTACATTTTCATTTTATAAAATTCATGAAGTTTTGAGATTTCTAACTCCTCAGAGATAATATGAAAATGAATTATGTTAAAGAGCTACTTACCCCCAAAATAAGTTTATGCTTTACAAAAAGTGAAGTTATAAATATTTATTATTATTATTACATCAAAGTAAAAATTTTTATGTCTGTCGAGGAAACGCTGTCAATTCCTAAACTGTGATAAACTGAAAAGGTATATAACTGCAAAAGAGGACAAACTACAGAACCTTCTTATTTTTGACTATCACTAGCTTTGAAAAGAAAGAAATATTCTTTATTTGATGATAGAGGTTTCTGATTAAATAAGGCGACAATTTCTATTCAAAAATAGCGTTACTCAAACATATGAAGGTTCGATACCCATGCAATTACATGCATTTCAGTCGTCTTTGTTACTATCGAATCAGTAGTGACATTATTCAGGAAAAAATAACTTGTCGGGAATCATTTAAATAATAATAATAATAAAAAAAAACCAAGTATTGAGATCGCTATTAGGTTTTTTCCATGTTTGACTGTAATAATTATGTTAAAAAGCAGAAAAGCAACGTTTAAAAATGCACAAATAATACGTAAAAAGCTGCAAACAGCTGTTTCGAATCTACTAGCAAGATTCATCTTCAGAGCAAGATAGAGCAAGGCACAGCGTGCTAGGAAAAAGCAAGGCTGTACGTATTATTTGTGCATTTTTAAAAGCTGTTTTTCTGCTTTTTAACCCTTTAACCGTTGGGCCCGGATTTTTCCGTTTCTAGAAATCATGTTAAAATGGCTGTAGACAAAAATATCTTAAACAGAATTTTATTTTTAACCATATATAGAAAGAAGTGATATTAAAGATATTAGAGCATCAAATTGCGATTGATAAATATATATATCCTCGAATTTACAAGCATTCTTATAAAAATACAGGAAGACCCTCGGACGGTGAAAGGGTAATATTCTTGCACAAAGGCTTTATTTGCTATTTTTATGTAATAATTATGTTTTGTGAGTCTGTTTCGTCTTAAGCAGTTAAATTATAAGCGTTTTTACTAAAAACATGTAACTGTGAATTTTACTGAAAACATGTAACTGTGAAACTGTTTACATGTAATTTTTTTTTAAACTTGTGCGACAAATAATTGACATTAATCCCTTAAAGATTTCTTGATGAAAACTGAAAATACGATTTCAAACAAGGTTTAAAATACACTCGTTTTTAAAAGCACATTAAATGCGATAGTTCTAAAGGAACGCGTTTCTAGAAGAAACAAATTTGACTTTTCTTTTTTCATTTCATGTTTTCAAAAGTGTGGGAAAAATATAAAAGTAAAAAAAATACTGCTTAATATTACTAATAATTAGAGTTTTATAGTAAGTTTTCCGAATTTTCATCTTTAACAATATGAGAAGGACGTGAGTTTCAAAACTAGCCTTATCCAGAAAATCAAATGTTGGGAAATCGCGAAAAACCACTGACTACGTCCATTGGTTTTCATTGTAAAACAAAATTTTACAATTCTAGAAATACACAATAAAACTATTTTTTTTTTGCATATTGCACCTAGTGTTTTTTCGATGTAGGTTCACCAGTAGAATGGATTGATATAAAAAAACTCGATTCTTTAAATTTTGGATAAGGTGAGCTGTGAAACTCGCGTCCTCATATATAAAATTATTTGTGCGGCAAAAAATTATGATTATAGAAAATATAATCGAAATTTAGTGTTCTAAATAAGAACATATATATATATATATACATATATAGATACATATACTACTGTATATATATACAGTAGCGCTCAAAAGCGGAGTTGAGTTGATTTTTGACGGCCGATTATCTACTCGAGGGATATAGGCCCCAAGGGGAGTGCCCTCCGTGGGGGTCTTTCTCAAAAGCGTAGTATTTTGACAAAGTTAATAATTGACTTAGATAAAAACAATAATAAAATACAAAAACAATCATTTATTTTATTTAACCATATTCAAAGTTTTGCAGAATTTTAGCAAATTAACTATGATTTGCAAGAAAATAACGTGAAACCCAAGAATATTACACAAAATAAGAGTGACTATAATGTTGTCAAAAAGTACTTTTGAGCGCTACTGTATATATATAGTTCATTTAGGTCATTGATATAAATCTATACTGGAACAGAAGATTCAATCTTCTTAGTGTAGCAAGATCATACAATTTTGACAAAAAACATTATTTTACGTTGCATTATTATAATTTGGACTTCTTTAGGTTGTAATCCTTGGAAGAATTTTTTTGTATTGTTTTTTAAAGCAGTCGATCGTGACTGATAAAAAAGGTTTTCTTTTTCTCTTACTCTTCAGTTGATTGAGTAAGTTCAGTCAAGCGGCTATTCAAACAGCGAAATAAATTAGTAGACGAAATATTGACTGAATTAATTTTAATTTCTTTTCACAATTATATTTCATGCCAAATTTAATAATTTTATTTTAAAATTCTTAAGATTAATATTTATTTTTTTCTCTTTCAATGAAAGAATTTTTTTGAAGTACACTGCAATTTCAAATATCTGTAGTGTACATGTAGTAAAACCTGTGAAAACGAAATCTATAAAGATGCCGAAATATGCCGTTTTAAACAGGTTTCTAACTAAGCATGTATACTGGTAAGGTTTTCCTTCCGTCGGGATCATGAATTTTTTTAATTTAAGACAGCATTCAATCAAAGGCATGGTCTATTTTCATAAGTTTTACTACACTGGTGTGCAAAACTTAAGCAACAAGCATAAAATGCTAATTTTTAAACATGAAAGTACTGAAAAGTAAATGATATAAACATGAGGTGTAGCAAATAGGTATTATATCTCTTTCATGTCCCACATGGTGACAAGTGTCACAGTCACTCCGGAGAAACAAAATTTGCGATCTTTCATTCGTCTCATTATTACTCTGAAATGATCGTCATATGGTGGCTCCACTAAGAAGTCACTGTGACTGTTGGTTTCGTGATGAGTCACCAGGTGACATTACAATGAGTTCACCTTGTGATTCACATGTGACTTATTTGAAGACTCAGTTTTGAAGTAATCTTGAGCATTGCATCTCCAAATAATGTCACAATGAAGTCACATGGTGACTTTCAGGTAACCGAGACTCTACTTTGAAGTCATCCTTGCGCTCCTTTACGAAAAGTCACCAGATAATTTCATTTTCCATCACTTGGGAACTTGTCACAAAACAGCTATCGTGATGATTTTACAATGGAGTCTCCAAATGACGTTCACATGGGGGTCACAAGGTGACTTCATTGTAAAGTCATATGGTGACTCGTCACAAATCAGGAGTCATGGTGACTGCTCGGTGGAGTGATCAAATGAGATTAAGAATGAAAGATATCACATTTCAGTTCGTTATAGTGACTGTGACACTAATGACCCTTTGTGCGGTCATGTCGACTTTCTATAGGCTGGCTATGCTGTTGGGATAACACCTATTTTTTACACTTGCTGTTTATAGAATTTTCTTTTGAGTACTCACGTGTTTAGAAATTAACATTTTGTGTTCGTTGCTTAAGTTTTGCAACTAGTGTATATTAATGTCCAATGCTGCGATCATTTTACTGTTTCCTAAATCAATAAACGATAGAAACAGAATAAAAATTTTAGGTTAATTTTATTAGTTCATTAATAATTTAAAAAAAATGATCTCTAAATACAAGAAAATGACAAAATAAATAACAACAAAGTTATGCAAAAGATTTAGAATTCAGAGTGGTAAATCGCAAATAACGCAGTTATCAAAATTTTTTCACACAAAGTAACGGATATTACTACTTAAAATCTGTAATAAAAATATTATCGCCGAAACACATTAGAGGCCTCAAATTTTCAATAAATGGAATTCGATCAATTTCATCTACTGAGCAAAATGTCTGCGCATTCATAATGTGATCAGAGTATTATCATAAAACATTTAATTATGATAAAGAAATGCTAAAAATTTATTATGATTTTTTCTCTATGGTCGACTTGACCATACTTGGATTAACAAACTAGTCCCTGGTAATCAACATATTAATCACAGAAACATTCATATAAGACGAGGACATTAAAATCCATCGTCTGATTACACTGGTCAACAAATTTGAACTTTTGCTCTTTCACAAAACCGAAATTGTTTCTTGTGCGGTTTTTTTTTGTGCTGATTCGGAATTGAATTTTAGATTTACTCCAGCAGGTCTTGTTTTCCAGATATTTGCATATTTCGATTTATGCAAATTTAGTACAATTATATGGAAATTTAACACAAAGCGTTATCAGACTGGCTTTTTCGTTTTTCGTTATAATTATTCTCTAGTTCACTTTACAAAAACGTTGTTTCTGAGATTATACTGTCATGCGACCGTGAAATATCGTGCCTAATTTGCATATTCTTCATGTTTTTCTAATAGTGTTTCTTGACGTCTAAATATTTCTGCCACACGAGTATGCTAATATGTTTCTAAACCAGTTTTTGGAGCTGATTTCAAATCTGGTATCTGTTTTCTTCTATCACGTCTTGTTTTCGTAAAAAGTGAAATATTTTTTGGTGAAAAAAGCCAGAAATCTCTTTTTATGCTGCTTTGTGATGTACTTCAACTAGTTAGGATATATCCTGCTACTTTTTTCAATTTCTTTTTCGATTATACAAATTGCTGTTTGTGTCTCTGATAGGAATCTGACACTTCCTTAGGATGGGCCGAAAAACACTTTTTTTCGATTTTCGATGATGGGTAGTGCGGAGCAGTTGCCACTGGTGGCATTAAGTTCACACAAAAAATTTGAGATTTTTCGGATAATTCTTTCATTTGCTGCAAATGGCTTGAAGTTTTACTCAAATGCTAAATTTGTACTTTAGCAAAAATTTAAAAAAAATGTTAAATTTAATTTATTTTAGCTGAATTTACCTGAAATGTCATGTTTAGTGTACGAAATGTTTAAATAAGCTCTGATTATGTGTTATTTAACAGTTATGTGCATTTTAAATTAGGTGACTTTTATAGCTTTTTTGCGTATAAGTGAGCACAAATTGCAGGAATTGTGACAATAGGGACTAAGGATCTCGTCATCCATAAAGACTTGGTCAGGAGGCAGAAAAAGAAACTTGGAAAGAAAATATAGTAGAAGGAAGATCTTGGAGGAAGAAAAATTACAAGCATCTTTTTTGATAGTAGAAAATATAAAACGATCTTCATAGAAAAAAAGGGGACTAGCAACACCGTCTACAGAAAGACGAAACAAATATCATCATGTTGTCTGAACATGGTTCGGAATATTTGGGTCACTTGACACCTCTTTCTGGTCACAGCGGAAAAATAGGAAAATCTTTATATAACTTTCTAAGTCAGAATAACGTTTGCTTTGGAAAAAATCAAGAAGAGAACTGCAAAATGTGATATGTGTTTTTATACGAACGAACTTCCACTCTGACAGCGACATCAATTGTCTAAACTAGATGGTAGAACCACTTGACCTAAGACCTTTACCACCTAGAACGGAGCTAGACTAATAGAGTACTCAAATCTTCAGCCTTTTGCATTTCTGATGTCCATAAAACAGGAGTAAGCTCGTAGAAATGGACACGTACATTTTCACACGCCATTAGTGATATGTGCTTCGTATTTCTCTCGACGGTGCCGCTTATTCCATTTTTTCTATGAAGATCGTGTTATTATTTCTAACATAAAAAAATATGGTTGTAATTTTTCATCCTACAAGATATTCCTCCTCCTGTATCTTCTTTTCAAGTTTCTTTTTCTATCTTCTGACCAAGACTTTATCGATGACGAGATCCTTATTCCTGGTTGTCACAATTCCTGCATCCTGAAGCACAGATGAAGCTCTCAACACAATTTACCTATATGATATACTAGTCCTAAACCCAGCGAACTCTGTGTGAGAAAGGGATATGCTTTTGGGAGTGTCTGCCTTTGAAGGCCCTGGTTCAAACTCTGATTCACACGAACTGCTTGCTTCAAAGTTCCCACTTTTTGACTCTTCTGACAATAGCTGTATTTTAAAGCAGAAAAATAATTAACATCACATCTCGCAGTTACTCCCATCTCCTATTTACTCCCCCAGCCTGATGACAACTGATTGCGGTTACATTGGTTTCTACTCCACATTCTCTCCTTCCAGAATTGCTGTCAAGATATGCTGTGGTCCGGTATTCAAATAAGTGACTCAGAACGCATCGAAAAACCGAAGGAAGAGATGAGGAACATAATAAAGACAAAAGAGAGAAACTGATGAACGAACCAAATAACGCTTACAATTTTTACTCAGTTATACGCGAAAAGGCTATAAAAATTGCCTAATTCAAAATACACATAACTAATAAATAATAGATAATCAGAACATATTTAAACATTTCGTACATAATAAACATGACATTTCAAGTAAATTCAGCGAAAATTAATTTAACATTTTTAAAAGTTTTGCTAAAAAAGTTCAAAAATCAGCATTTGAGCGAAACTTCAAGCCATTTGCGGCAAAAGAAGGAATTTTCCGAAAAATCTCAATTTTTTTGAGTAAACTTAATGCCACCAGTGGCAACTTTTCCGCACTACCCATCATCGAAAATCGAAAAAAAGTTTTTTTCGGTGAACCCTACTGTTCATCCTTTTGACAATGAGGTACACACTCTAAAAAAACATCTTATATCAAACTTGTGTAGATACCGTACAAAAGTAAAAATTAATTTTACTCAAAAACTAGACGTGATATAAAGAAACAGATTGCAGATTTGAAATCAACATAAAAATCTAATCTAGAAAAACATTACGTCAATTCTGTGGCAACTACTTTAAAGTTGATAGTAATGCAAATACTACACCATTGACAAATCTGCAAATTAGGAACTGACAGATAATGTTAAGAATATGTAGATCGTGGTATTTATCTGACGCAAATAGTTCAGTAGACATTATCTAGAAAAGGAAATTCAATCTGACATTTATTGTATCTAAAATTTGCATAAAATAGAACAAAAAAGCTTAATTTTGTATAAATTTAAATATGCAAATTTCTTAAAAACTGGACCAACTAGAGAAAAACGGAAAGCATATTCGGAATCAGAGCAAAAAATTCATCTAGAATAAACCAATTTCCATTCTGTGAAAGAACAGTTATTGTGCAGTGTTATTTTCATTCTCAAAAGCATTCCACGATGATTAATTAGATGATAATACTACATTAAAAATTCGAAAATAAATTTCTTACTACCACCCTTGCGATTCTTTCTTTCGCTAAAATGTTTATTTGAGCTTTTGAGAATAAAATGCACTTGACCAAATGAGAAAATCAAATTATTTACAACACTTTTACCCACAGTGTCATCTATTTTATTAAACATTGAATACTATAACATAAAATTTTAAAGTTATTTTTAAAATTATCAAACACATTTAAAATTTACAGGAAGTTATTTCAGTTATTTTAGAAACATATAGAAACTTTGTAAGAAAAAAAAAAAAAAAACTATTTTGATAGTTTGATATACTTTTTGCACAAAATAAATTATTAAGTTTTCTTTTAGAATTTTGCACTTTAGATTTGCATTTGTCTGGAGGGAAAAAAAATCGGCTATTTTGTTAAAACTATGCTAAACATATTTAATGGTTAAACTACTTTAACATTAAACAAATCGTTTCTTCTCACAGTTCAGTGTCATGATAAAAAAAATGTTTATTTACAATTTCTATATACCTCAATAAATGTAAATGAGAGGCATTTTTTTTTAAATAGCAGTATCATTTTCTCAAAAGGAAAAAAAAAAAAAAAAAAAAAAAAAAAAAAAAAAAAAAAAAGAAAAAAAAAAATTCTTACATCGGTCGCAGTGATGTTTATAATTAAATAGCACGAAAAGATGTCAACATCTGAATAAATTCTGTATCAAAACGAAAATTCTGTCAAAAAGGCGAATTATGCAGAAAATAGTTTCATAACATGAAATCGTAACATGGATAATAATAGCATAATGTGCTATATTAAGCTGCATTTCTCAAAATTCCTTGTCGTTTCCTGGAACTCACCTGAGTGTAACACCTTATTACTCAAAAAGAAGTCAAATTCTTTTTCTTCTTTCGCCCAGCTGAATATATTCTTGAAAACAAAAGACAACAATTAGCTGTCTTGACATCAAAAATACCCCGAAACTGTTTTACACAAAGGCGTCGTCATTTACGAAACAAAAGGAGTGTGGTTGTTTAGTTGAGTATGAAAGGAATATAACCGTCTAGACATAGCTGAAACTTACCACCCAAAAGTACCATTTACTGCAATAAACCATTTTCATATTTACTTAGTTAGTTCTAAGACATGTGTTTGTAAAGGAGGGTTATACTATAGTTGAATGAATTTTAATTTGCTTCAGTTCCACTCTGAATAAATGAACGGTTAAAATTAGTTTTCATTCATTTACTGTTATTGTAATATTTTAGCTTTAACTGAAATTTTAGTGCATGAGGATTTCATAAAAGATTGTATTGAAAAGCAACCACTAGCGAATTGCATATATTTTATTTTAATTGCTTTATCACATATCAACATCATCTGAAGATCAATAAAATGCTTGTGAAATACAGCAATAGATAGAGGAGCAATTTTCTTTACGAATATTCAGTTGGGAAATCCCACTTTTGACATTTTTGTCTAAATCTGCACGAAAAAAGGACTTTCTAAAAGAGTTTATGCTCTTGGATCTAAACTAAAGAATGAAAAAAATATTTATTTTCTACTTTGTAGCAAGTTGTCTAAAATTTAAAACATCACAAACGCTACATCAGAGTCGTTTTGTAATCTATACTAATATTACAAAGAAGTAAAGTTTGTTTGTTTGTTTTTTTGTTCGAGATAATCTCTGGAACTACAGAACCAATTTCAAAAGTAATGGTATCAAAATGATGGTGTTAGTCCCTGTTCCAATATAGGCTACATCGTACGTCCATGCCACTACAGCAAAAGAGGTGCACGAGCAAAAAAAAATTTCTAAAAATGCGATTTTTGTTTTACTGAAGAACCTGGAAACATGAAATTCGGAATGGTAGTTACTTATAAGATATAAATGATCTTTAAGAACATTTCTTAAAAAATTCGAAATTTAAAAAGGGGTGAAAATGCGCAAAAAGCGTTCTAAAAAACGTTCTAAATGGCGATCTCTACGCAATCTCAGGAAGTACCGAACCGATTTAAAAAATAATGGTGTCAAAATGATGGTGATAGCCTTTGCTCCAACATAGGCTATATTTTATGTCGGTGTCACTACCCCAAAGGGGGGTTCCGGAACAAAAATCTTCTAAAAATGCGATTTTTGTGTTACTGAAGGGCCTAGAAACATGAAATTTGACATGGTACTTTCTCATTAGATATAAATGATCTCTAAGAACTTTTCTTAAAAAATTCGAAATTTAAAAAGGAGAGATACTGCGCGAAAAGCGTTCTAAATGGCGATTTCTACGCAATCTCAGGAAGTACCGAACCGATTTAAAAATAATGGTGTCAAAATGATGGTGATAGCCCTTGCTCCAACATAGGCTATATTTTATGTCGGTGTCACTACCACCTGGGGGTTACAGGAGTCAAAAACGTTCTAAAAATGCAATGTTTGTGTTACTGAAGGGCCTAGAAGCATGAAATTTGGCATGGTAGTTACTTATTAGATATAAATTATCTCTAAGAACATTTCTCTTTAACAATTCGAAATTAAAAAGGGGTGATAACGCGCGAAAAGCGCTCTAAAAAACGTTCTAAATGGTGATTTCTACGCAATCTCAGGAAGTATCAAATCGGTTTCAAAAGTAATGGCTGGAAGTTGATGGTGACAGCCCTTTCTCTAACATAGGTTCTATTTTATGTCTGTGTCATTACCACCTGGGGGTTGCAGGAACAAAAAACGTTCTAAATTCCGATTTTTGCGTTACTGAAGGACCTAAAAACATGAAATTTGTCATGGTAGTTATTAGATATAAATGATCTCTAATAACACAAAAAATCGAAATTTAAAAAGGGGTGAAAAGACGCGAAAAGCGTTCTAAATTGAGATTTCTACGCAAACTCAAGAAGTACGGAACTAATTTGAAAAATAATGGCATGAAAATGATTGTGACAGACCTTGCTCCTAGTCTGGCTATATTTTATGTCGGTGCCACTACCCCAAAGGGGGTGCAGGAACGGAAAACTTTCTAAAAATAAGATTTTTCTGTTACTGAAAGGTATACATGAAATTTGGTATGGTAATTACTTATTAGATACAAATGATCTCTAAGAATATTTCTTAAGAAATTCGAAATTTAAAAAGGGTGAAAATGAGTGATAAGCATTCGAAAAATGTGCTAAATTGCAATTTCAACGCAATCTCGGGAAACATCAAACCAATTTCAAAAGTAATGGTTGGAAATTGATGGTGACAGCATTTGCTGTATTTAATGTCGGCGTTGCAAGAGCAAAAAACGTCCTAAATCGCGATTTTTGTGATAATGCAAGAGCTAGCAACTTGAAACTAGGCATGGTAGTTACTTATAAGCTATAAATGATCTCGAAGAAAATTTCCTAACAAATTCGAAATTTAAAAAGGGTGAAAATGGGTCAAAAGCGTTCTAAAAACGTTCTAAATTGCAATTTCTACTCAATCTGAGGAAATATCAAACCGATTTCAAAAGTAATAGTTGCAAATTGATGATGACAGTCCCTGCTCCAACATAGGCGATACTTTTTACTGTCGTCAATATCACATGGGGGTTGCAGTAACAAAAAATGTTCTAAATTGCGCTTTTTGTGATACTGGGGGCCTGACATTTTGAAATTTGGCACTTAAAGATGCAGATGCTTTCTAAGAACCGTCGAAAGAAAATTCCAAATTTAACAGGATGAAGTGAGCGAAAAGCGTTCTAAAACCGTTCTAGATTATGATTTTTATGCAATCTTATAAAATACCAAACCGTTTAAAAAATAATAGTTGCAAATTGGTGGTGACAGAACCAGCTCAAACATAAGCTATATTTTATGTCGGTGCCACTACCACTGGAGGGTTGCAGGAGTAACCTTCTAAATTGCGATTTCTGTGATACTGAAGAGGCTAGAAACTTGAAATGTGGCATTGTAGTTACTTATAAAATATAAATGCCCTCTAAGAACTGTCAAAAACAAATTCGAAATTTAAAAGGGGTGAAGCGAAGGGAAGGAGTGAAAAGCGTTGTAAAAAAGTTTCAAGTTGTGATTTCTATGCAATCTCAGGAAATAATGAACAGATTCCAAAAGTAATGGTTGCGAATCAATAGTGACAGTCTCTGATCCTACACAGGCTATATTTTATGCCGGTGTCACTACCATCTTGGATTGGCAGGAACAACAAACGTTCTAAAAAAGTCTTTAAAAACTTTCAAAATTACCTTTTCTAAGAAATATTAGGAAATATTAAACCGATTTCAAAATTAATGTAGGCAAATTAATGGTGACAGTCTCTGTTTCAACATAGGCATTTTATATTGGTGCCACTACCACCAGAGAGGTGGTAGACCGTTAGACAAGAAGCTTGGAATTTGACATGATGGTTAATTTTAAGATGTAAACGCATTTTAAGAAGATGGTTTCTAAAAAATTCAAAACTTCAAATGAATACTGAAATGAGCGTATGAAATAAGCATAATAGTTTCAAAATACTTTCTAAATTATCATTTATTTAGAATTAGTTTTAGTTCTTATTAATTCAAGTCTTATTTCTGCCTAATGCAGTGTAATAATGAAGTTTAGTCAAACTGTGGCTTATTTAGTAATTTTTGAATTATTCCTAAAAGTATAATTTCTTCTAATAAAAATTAGACATACAAATATCACTTGGCATATTTCAAATATTATGCGAGCAAAGCCGCGGGGTTTGCTAGTGTTGTAATAAATGTAATAATTTTATTTTTTTTTAATAGATTGTTAAGAAAAAATAATGTTGAATTTTAAAAATATTTATAAGCAAAAAATGTCTTTTTCACCCATTTGAAAATAAACCCTGCTTGAGAGGATTAACACTCAATCCTTTAAACGTGAAAACCCTCATGTCTCTTGACAGAAAATGAGATACCATAAAAGATGTATATTTTATGCAATCAAGTACCTTACGAGTTCTATTAGTAACCGGAAGACACCTGCAAGCTGTGCTGTTTGTTCTTTACAAGTTTTAATCAAAGTTTTAACAAGTAATCATTTCAATATTTTTGAATTTTTCTTTTTTTTTTTTTTTGGAGGGGGGGGGGGGGTATAGGATATTAACCGAATATTTTCGGACTTTTTAGATTGTGGCCGTAGTTTTTTTTTTCCCTCTGAGCCTCTATTTTTATTTCGAAACCAGTTTTGAAATTGAAAGCTCCCTCGAAAAAACTTCTACTAAAATCAAAAAGTGAAAGATTCTCAGTTAGACATCGACCTCAGATGAAAAAAATCATCTAAAAATATTGAAATGCAAATGAGAAATTTGAAAAGAACGCTGTCATTGGTTTAACACTGGCTAGGTAGTGTCTTTGTTTTATTGCCGTAGTCTCTTAACTAAAATAAAGGAACTCTACAACTGTAAATTTTCTGTAAATCGAATGGATGAAACCATACTACTAAATTCGCATATTGTAGTCTCTGCATCTTACCAGCATGGCAAATAGAGAAACAAGAACATTTGAAAAGAAGGAAGGTAAAATATCTATTGGGACAATATGAGACTACAAAGGAAATTTTTCGTTAATCGGATTAAATTTATGTGAATTAAAAACTTTTAACTCATTAAGAGACAATTGTGGGAAACTATTACTCCAACGAACTATAAAGAGTTAAAGATCACAATTTTAAATTAAGCTAAATATTGCTAATATATTTTAAAATCATTAAATATATCTTGCTTATCACCAACATGTACAAAAAAAAAACTGAAGCTATATTACTTAAGAATTTTTTTATTTTGTTTGCTACAATACAGTAAAAATTCGGAACACCGCGTACATTCGCTATACAAAGTTGTGTCTTGCAGCTTTATTGAAAATTCCTAACGTTTTCATTAAAATTTCTATATATATTTTCTTTGGATATAACGTCTGCTTAAAAATATTAGATATAGAAGTATAAATAAATCGGACAATAGCTTTCAAGAGGCCAAAAAATAAAGGACAAACTTCCTTTTAGTATGTGAATAACTGTTTTAATACTTGTCAAACAACAACCGGTCAAATGAATGAATATGCAAGTGTGCAATGACAACAGCGACAAAAGTTTAACAATAGATCATTGTACTTTTACTGAGGTACACTTGTTGATACAGTAGTATGAGAAAATAGTGTCTAATTTAAATGCAATCAGTTAAATACACCTATTCAAATTAATCAACTTTAAAGATAGCATTAGTTTAAATCTTTCTTTAACGTTTTTTAAAACTTTGTATCAATGTCGTGTTCAAATCGCTCAGCTTACTCTTTATTTACTTTCATTAAATAGATTTATTTTGAAATTCGCCTGATACTCAAATTAACGATAAAGATTTATTTAATCATTCTTTGCTTAAACAAAGTTTTTATAATTTTGGTTTATGTACTCTTGTATTGCCCGTTAGCTTTTGTAAAAATGCTGGATCCTATATAGGAATATGTTATGGAAACAGATACCACTATAAGATCTCTGATATCAACAGAAAATATTAGTGTTCTTTTTAGTATCGTATTAAAATCTATGCATTTAAAACACAAGGCCGGTTATTTCAACTGTCTCAGAGAAAACTGCTACATTAATTTACTCACTTTTGTCATATTTTAGGAAAGGGGGGGATGTAAATGGAAAAAGAAAAAGTAATGTTATAACCTTCTGAACTTTCTATTATAGGCAAGTTTTTTTTTCTTTTTCACAGTAAAAGCAGATTTCTTTAAAAAAAAAATGATTTATTTTCCCTGTGATTACGACTAGTTATACGCTTTTTGTGAATCAGCATGTTATTACTGTTATAACCTCTCTAAAGTTTGAGTTTGATGGAACTGCTGTGTAAAATTGATGTGAACTTTAAGCAAAGTTGCTGTGAAGCAATCATTTTCTCTTTTCACTTTCAACTAAGACAAACATAACTTTCAAATAGCGAATGTTTTGGAAGTAAACCAAAGTTTCTTTATTCACTTTTGAAAGACTGGCACTTGTCAAACATTATAGATGAATAACTTAATTATTATTCCTTACAATACACTCTGCTCCATAAATTAAAAAAATAAATGAATATAAATCTTTAAAAAATGACTAGAGAAAATTTTGCTGTCAATGAAATCATGCCCTAACCTTAACGATACATGACTCGGAAACGTTCAGCGATGCGAGGTCCGAAGAAGTCAGTGTTCTGACCTCTTTCTGTAATGTTTTCTAATAATTTTATTGTTGAAGCAGACATTTATTTCTGCAGCTGTTTCAGCACAGGAAGCTGCTCTCCTTTCTTTCTTTCTTTGTATTTCATCCTATGAAGAAAGCAATGACTTAGGGGATGAGGAAAAGGAACTTTAATTAATTTTGGAGGAGAAAAGGATGACGGCAGTTTAATGCTCCTTCTACTCAGGTGTGATATCATAGGTGGTATTTCTTTTTTTGAACAGGATACAGACCTGCAATCACTGCTGATAATTGTTTCTTCATATTGTGCTAACAGAGTTACGGAATTCATTATAATATTTAACTGGTTTTCCGTGAAAAAGTTTAGTTGTAGAATAAAAAAACTTCTTAATATGGAATTGCAAGAGACCGGGTTAAAATCAGATTTTGAAAGGTTTTCGTATTAGCAAGCTTATACACTCTTATAATTATTCCGTATACTTTTCTGACGGGACCATGAAAAATTTCCGTTTAGAGTAGGATTCTTATATATTAAGATTCCGGTTTTCACAGATTTTACTATATTGCATTATTTACTGTAATTTTCTTTCTCTAAACAAGAGGTCCTTAAACTTTTTTCTTCCACAGACAATTTTTCAAATTAAAACAAACTAAAGACCCCTTACGTGAATATTTATATATAAATATAACGGGTTTAACTTTTGATTGACGGATCGTGGACTCTCAAGACTGATGGTCCGATTGACGATTTTAACTAATGGTTCATGGACCCCTTGGGAATCCGTGGACTGGTTTCTGTGGTCCACAGAGTCCAACCACGTCCACTCACTTTGAAATCCTCCTGGTTTTAGAGGTATATGGACACAATGGACCGTGTAGACACCCAGTTTAAGAACCCATCCTGCAAACTCATGAAAGAACTCTTGGGGGGAAAAAAAAAAGATTCACTTTTTTTTCTTCCCCAAGTTACATTGTGGTGATTTCATTTGACATTACACTTATCCTTACTTCTTCAATAAAGTTCATTACTGAGCAGCGCAGGAAGCTGTATTCTTTCTTATTTCGTGTTTGTTCCTATGAAGAAAAAGCAATTACTTAGTGTTGAGGCGTTTGGATGGAAAAGGAACTTAATTTGGAGGAGAAAAGGATGGAGAAAGTTTAAAGCTCCTTTTAGTAAAGTGGGATATCATAGCAGTATTAATTATTTTTAACCGGATACAGGCCTGCAATCACCGTTGAGTTGTTTTTCCAAATTATGTTAACAATTTATTGTAAGGGACAACTAGTTTCGCATTGGTCAAAGTTAGTAGCATTAACTTATTTATTATCAAATTTTCACCCTCTAGCCTCACATTAGGTGTTTAGAGAGTAAAACGAACTTCAGATTATTTTGTGTTTAAAAGTTAAACTATGATCCTTGTATATAATATCATTATTTATTCTTATTTCATCAACGAAGTCCCTTAACTATAATTCATTTTACGATTCTTCAAATGACATGCTTGCATATGGCCAGTGATCGGAAGTAGCACGCCAGAATTAGCGAAACTACCGTAGTAGTTTGTAGTATAAAGTGCTAAATTTTGAAAAACAATGCAGCGAGTAACGCGATACAAAAATTCAGTAGTTTGTAGCAAGCTTTGACGCTACTTTTAACGCTAATTCAGAAAAAGAAATATGCCATTACTCAAATCACGTCATCGTAACTTGTTTCAAAATGCGTTCTGCACAACAATTTGCGAATGTCAATGACAAATCTCAGTTGTAGTGTTAAGCAACGCATTGTTTGACGTCATAAATTTTTCCATTGACATCTTGGTAAAATCAAGTGCCGACCCAGTATAGAAATCAATATTACTTGGATAAGATTACCTGTCAAGTTTACTTGCCAACTCGTTATTAAATGTTCATGTTTGAATGCCAGGATTCTTTTTTTTTAATCTACTTTCAGATTTATCATTTTTAGGTGCGTTCGTAATTATATAAATACGTAGCATCTATAGACGTCGTCTGGTTTGTCCGTATATAACAGCGCAAAAACTACCCAATCGAATGGTTTGAAATTTAATATATATAATCGTAGCAGAATTTTGTCGAGTCATTTCAAATTTTATGAAAATCGAATCAAAACTTAAAAAGATATTAATAAAAGTTTTCTTCATTCTTTTAAATCCTATCATACGTAATTAATTCAATGATATGCCATGATATGTAATGATTCTAGGTTGCCATGGTGATTACGTCCTATTTAAAATGGAGTCATTATTTTCGTATTACTGAATTTAATAGATGTAATCGTAATAAATTTTATATTCATGCATTTTCGTATAAGAGTGGAACAGCTACTGCACTAAGATCTGAATATTTATAAAACAAGTTATAGAACGAATGCACTACATTTTCCATGTTTGATGTACAATTTCGGACTTGCTTGATCTCATGACAGAGAAAAACAATATACTGAACTGGCGTGGTCGGCATACGAGTAATATAAAATACTAATATTTTGGAGTTTCAAAATTAGAAGTAAAAAAAAAAAATAAAATAAAAATAAATACAGAAACTTATTTTTTAATTTTTAGACTTATTTTTCATTATGAAAGTAAAGTTTAAAAATTAGAAGTTAAAAATAAACTACAAAAAATTATTTTCCAATTTTGAGATTTATTTTTCATTGATGAAAGTACAGGTTAAAAATTAGAATAAAAAAGAAAACTACAAAAACTTATTTTCTAATTTTGAGATTTATTTTTCATTGATGAAAGTAAAGTTTAAAAATTAGAAGTGAAAAAACTACAAAAACTTATTTTCCAATTTTGAGATTTTTTTTTAATTGATGAAAGTAAAGTTTAAAAATTAGAAGTCAATGAAAATTAAGAAAAGGTATTTAAGACAATTCTAAAAAAAATATTTCCCCGCTCAGCAACGCACATTTTTTTGACACAATTTCTGACTCATTTTTGAACACAAAAAGTCATGATACTTTTAGACAAGGTTATCGAAGTGATTTGTGACGAAGAATTTTTCTTTTTCATTTCTCGATAAATATATCTTGAGTTATAAGCGATTGTTGTCTCTAGAAGGCAGTTTTTTTGTTTCCTATGCTGTCGCGTCTGGAAATTCGGTTCAAAACGCCAACTTTGACGCCAGCATTTTCTGAAAAATCTTGTGCTTTTACTGCAAAACAGATCGATTACATAATTTCTTAATATGAGCACCTGCCAATTCGATGTGTTTTCAAACAAGTGTGTCAGAAAGTAACCAGTTTAGATTTGAAAAATGCCTTAATTGAGAGAAGAGAAGCTCATATTAAGGGGGTCCGGGGCTCAAAATTCTATTTTTTTATTTATATAGATTTTATGAATTTTTTTTTTTTGAAATATGTTTTAATATAATAAGAATATTGCATCTAAAGAAAAATCTGAAAATGTTTAAATACTTTTTTAAAACATTTAAATTTTAAACGTATTTAATTTTTAATATAACTCTGGAAGTACTTACTCAATTTACAAAATTTTTACTTTTGAGTACAGAAAATGTGTCATTTTAATTTGTCTTCAGGATTTCTTAAAATATTGATTATGAATTTTATAAAAAAAAAATTAAGTAAAAAATGAAGTTTTTTTATGGGTGTGTTTTCCATTAATTAGCATATTTTCACAATTATCACTCAAAATTAAAAATCCTGAAGACAATTTGTTGGAAATATATAAATAGCATAAATATATAGCATAAAATCTCTGTTGAAAATTTCATACATATATCTTGCAAGGAACTTTAGATATATTGTCTTAAAGTTGACAAATCGTGAAAAAATTCATTCTGAGATAAACGAAGTTAAAGTTCTTGTCAGAGGGCAGTTGATGCATCGCTTCTCAAGGCAAAAGGTGTTATATCTCTTGCAGGGTTGGCAGAACATGTCTGGTACCCTAAAGATTTATCTTAAAACACATGAAATTAGAAAAGATAAAATAGATAAATATTCAATATTTAGCATAAAATATTTTCATTTTAAAAATTCAGATTATTTACAGCAGTTAAAAACAAAATACAATGATCTTTAAGATTTTTTCAAGTTGTAATAGAAAATTTTCCGGATTGGGGAAGATTATCCTTAAAGAATTTAAAAGAGTAACTTAAGATATGAAGTTGAATAACACAGCTTGTAAAAATTGAGTGCCAGTTATAGTATTTCAATATTACCAATCAATCTTGTTTGTTAGTTGCTGAATCTAATGACCAAAAATGTTGATTTAGACACCGAGTTACCACTCAGAAAACAAAATAACCAGAAGTATTTGGATATTAAAAAAAATTAATAACCACAGAATAATATATTATATTCATGAAACTGCATCAAATATTTATTGATTATTATATTATTAATCAAAAAATTCTTCATACGATTTTCAAGGTATCAATGTTTCACTGTGTAGAGCAGTTCACTTTGAACATAGCTGTTACTAATAATGTTTAAATTTGAAATGATTTCAATTTTCTACATAAATTGACAGTAACTATTTAATTTGAGTATTTTCAAATGAAGTTATATTACTGATAAAGTATCTAAGAATGTTTATTTTATCAACAGATATGCATCTGCATGCAGTAAGAAATGATATTAAAAAAAAAACAGTTTAAACAAACAAACAAAAAAACCTGGTTTAAACCAAATAAACCGGTTTTTTTTGGTTTAAAAAAAAACACCCGGTTTTTTTCCAACCCTGATCTCTGAATATAATGAAGATAAAAGCATGCGGTTTGCAGTATTTAACGCTAAAAACTCAGTATTTTTTTAAGCCAATTAAAAAAATTTGAAAACTGGAATGCAAGAAATTGCAATTCTCAATTTTTCATTTTAATGTCTTTTTTTAATTCTAGAGCATTTTGCCCATAGCACGACGATATGCGAATCGGAGCAACGATGTCTAGACTAGAATCAATAGTGAAAGCACGTTTGTTTTGAAATTTCCTGTATTAGAACGTGATTCTTACATTGTTTTACTTTCAGGTATTTTTTTATGGATAAAAGTTTAACAGTAATTGAATAGAAGCCTGTTTTATGCCTATTTCCATCGTTAAAATGTTTTATATTCGTTTACATTATTCATTAAATGAAAAAGTAAATAAATCTGAATAACATATTTTAGTTTATTTGTAAGTCATTTGTAAATAAAAGATACAGTAAATTGGATTAAAAAAATATAATTAATGAATTTAAAGTTGCTGTCAGTGTTAATAATACCTTAAAATAAAGTTATATATATATATATATATATTCGGGCGTACATTATATTTTATTATTAATGAATATATATTCCTCCTCAAATACAAATTCTTTACAAAAAATTAAAATTTGATATATCTTTGAAATAAAAATTATTTTTGTATACTGTTTTAGAGTATCATTCATCTGGACGAAACGCTATTCGTTTCAATCCTCTGTCAGTCACAGAGTTCGTTCTCAGAAACTGAATAAGTTAGAGACTTGAAGTTTTGCATACTTACCTCCTGCTGAATACCTCCGATCACACGTCGAATCATAAATTTTAAAAAGTCTCATATTATTTTAATTAAATGGATTAATTTAATTGTATCCGACCATTTTTTTCTATTTAGATTTTTCTCACGGGATAGATAGCTCTGTGGTAGCACATTTGCCTGCTAATCAATAAGTTCCAGGTTCGATGCTCGGCGTCAGGGTTTGAAATTTTTTCCTTCCAATTTTAGTGTCAAAAGTTGTAAAATATTTTTTCATTTTTTTTCTAATTCAAAAATTCTTATTTTGAGAAGTTGCGAAATTTTAAATTGACTACATTTCATTGTCTGATGGACTTAAAAGAACTTTTGTATTTTGCCATTTTAAGGGTTTCTTTCTTTCTTTTATCTAAAATTAAATCATGTAATTAAATATGCTTTTCAGATATACAAACGTATTCTGTTACAAATGTCTGAAAAGCAGTTCTTGAACATTTTCTTTATTTAATTAAAAAGTGATTGGGATCACATTTACCCACTGGCTCATTTTTGAGTTCAGAAAAGAATAAATGTTAATTTTCCTTTGGCATTTACAAACATGCTTATTTAAAAATATATAATTTTTAAAAGGAAACAGAAACTGGGTATTTATTTATTGCGAGAATTATATTTTCAAAATTTCCTTTCAAAACAAAGAATTCTGATGAAAATTTATGAAACTGAAAAATATTGTACGAAGATCTATAACGTTATATTTCATAGGAAATTAAATATATCAATTTTATTATCATGACACATATTGAAAAATTATGTTCCGAGATTAAAGCATTTAAAATTCTGGAAATACGTGCAGTAACTGCAGGTAGTAAAAACATAGAAACTGTTATATATTTTGATCTAATTTTGTATTTACATGCGGTTTGAATCATTTCATTCTAAAAACTATATTTTTTGGCTTAAAAATAATATGTATATGTATATTCTCCCCTCCAACCCGATTTATATGGTTATTCATTAGAGATTTTACTTATTTTCAGATGAAAACATCATTCTGTTACTGAAGTAAAAAAAGTTAAATTTGTAATCGGAGAAATTGCGCAATTTATCATGTCATTCGCAATGAAAGTAAAAAAAAAAAAAGCTTCAAATGAAATTGAAGTCGATGAGACTATTTCATGCATGTTGGTAATATAGTCCACGCTATGTATTACCAACATCTTTTTAAAAATCGCACATATTTCACAGAAGCATTGACAAAAAGGGAGAAATTCTTTAATGAAAGTAGCGTAAGTCAATAAAAATTCTAAAATGCAATCATATCTATAGTTAATATATCTCGATTTCTGGACGAATTTTCAGATGACGTTCTGCATTAAGGTTACATTAATATAAATACAAAAAAGCATTGTTTACCTATCTCCCTTTTAAGGCACCATTTAAAATCGATGGATTCATTTAAAGACATACAAACAAATTTTTAGCTTCACGGCGTTGCATACTTTTAACTATAAACATTTAACACATCTGTTCCATAAATTAAACTGCTTTGGTATATTTTTAAAACAATTAAGACATTTTTAAAAAATATATTAAATTTATAACATTTTTCAGAATTAAAATATTTCATTATCCATTACAAACGGAGAAGAAGGAACAGAAGAAAACACTTCCTTAATCCTTTGTATTTATCGTTTTTTTCCCCACATTTTCTGTTTTGTCTTAATGATAAAGCTTTCAGCTTTCAGGATATTTTAGGAGCGTTTGAAACTCGAGATGAGAAAAGTGTAAAAATAGCAATATGACTATGACTATTCACAAGCAATGAAATTTGAAACAAGAAAGTAAAAATCTGTATACTATGATTACTTAATCTGAAGTTTATTTCATTTATCCGACGCATTTTTACATTTAATCTCCTATTGCAATCGGGAAACCAATAAAATGACGTATAGTATAAATACGAAATGTATAAACTGTTCCCTACTAGGGTGACTGCGCCAGTAGTTGATACCCCTCCAGTAGTTGATCAATTTTTTGAAATAAAGCGCCATTTCAGGCGGAAATGAGTTTTACACGTGGCACTAGACTTAATACTTTTGTTTGAATGTTGGAGCACCTGTTGTCACATTGTTGTAATAAAAATATGTGTAGACAAAATTATTTTTCGTATTCGGCACTATTTCTTTAAGGGCGCTTTCAAAAACGTGTCGTATGGGAACGAAATGACAAACAAAATACCTCGAAACTTTTATTATTAATACTGCAAATATTATTCCTAAATGGTTCACTGTAAATTTTGAAAATTTAAATAGGATATAAAAGAAAATTGCTAAAATAGCTGTTTTAATCTTGTATGTGTTTGTGTGATGTCTAAACATGGTGAATTTAATGATTTTTTTTTTTTTTTGGCTGCTCAACAAAGTTTTAAAATATTGCAGATACTTATGCGATTTGTTAAGTTTTATGTATAATTTAGCAAAAAAGATGTTTACATTTACTCCGAGTATAAATCACTCACAGGTAGACCGCCAAATTGATGATTGTCTTATTAAGGCAAACAGGGTGCCTCTAAACATTTTTCTTTTTCAGAATGCCGAAAACTAATTGCGAATCTGGCGCTAATAATTCAAGATGATGAATGACAGCATTCACAGAAACAAAAATATTTTGAAGACCTGTTTTACATTTCGCGCTTCGGAAAATTCAAAAAGTGTTAAATATTCTAACATGTTAATGTAGATTTAACCAAGCATTCAGTTGTTATTCGCATTTTGCCCTTTTTTAGGAAAAGAAAAAAATGTTGGCCTTGGCCTTGCTCCGACAAGCATTTAGAAGAGAAAAAAAATTCCAACTTTCCTTTGTCTGAAGGAATAGTACAACAAGTGGAAATGTTGTGGGACATTTTCTTAAAAGCTTCAGTAAATGAGGATATTTTCGTGGCTGGTGATTCACTGAGTTTGTTGGGAAATAGATAAATCCTTCATCCTGAGTTACAGGGATCTCCTATCTACAGTACATTTTTTGAAGAAAATAAATTTTTAATAGGAAAATACTTCGCTTGTACCGTCAGCCCTCATAAAGTGTCACCAAAAGGCATCTTTTTAACGAGATTTAATTATATTTGGCTGAATGAACATTACTTCGATTACAACATTTTTCACTCCTGAATGTTTATTCTTCACATGGGGTTATATTTTTTCTTCTGAAAGTTTTTGGATTTTAAGATTTTTCAATTGTATCAGCAAAGCTTACTATTAATATGTTCATAGAAAACACAATGTTTATTTCTAAAGAACTGTCACTAAAATAGATATAAACAGAGACAATATGGTATAAAAAGTAGATATTTAAAACAAATCTCGGTCGATCTTGAAAAAAAATCATCCAATGAAAAAAAAATTGTACTTGATGGGACAGCTGAAATTCATGAAATTCTAAAATTGAAACAAGAGCAGTAAGATCTAGTTAAACTGATACTTGCTTAACACGAAAAATACTAAAAAAATTCTCATAACTACCACTCGACAAATATCTGAACCTATTAGCACTTTCATGAGAAAATAATTGTAATTTTATAATGTTGAATTGACACCAGAAACTTCGGAATTTTTTTTTATTAGAAAATGAACAAATGCAATTTAACAGCCTATCACCCCCTCCCACCACCAAATTTATAAAATAAAAATTTAGTCACAAATTTTGGCATGAATCTTGTTTAAAATTAAATACCGGCAACCGGGGCTACTTTGGTCCTTGTGGGGTTACTTTGGTCCATCCCATAAAAAAAGGTTTTATTCTTTGTATTGAACAAACAATACAAGATAATTCGGAGTTTCTGCACTTGGAAAATATTTTAGACCCTACTATAGGTTATTTGGATAGTTTGGGGGTAATTAAAGTTTTTTAGTAGCAACACTGGATGTGTTTGTAACCAACTGCTTTCGTGTGTAGATTTTAACTCCCCAAACTTTCTATAGTGAGACAATCTGGATAAGAGATACAAATAAGGCCAAAATATAATAAGTGTCAAAAATATTACCTTTAGTAACCTGTAATCCATGTGTGATCAGTTTTTCCTTCAACTTTTTATTTTGTCAGAAAATGTTTAAGTTTACATAAAGCTAACATGAAAACTAGTTTTTCGCGGCTATTTTGTGCCAGGCCTTTTTTGGTCCGGAAGTAGCCTCAGTTACTCAGAAATTCCTTTTATACAACCAAATCTCTTAAAAAATGTATTAAGTAACATTTTTTCAAATGTTACAGTAATTATTTTTTTTCATTTGCTGAGGATAACATGATGAAAACTGTTTCTCGTGTCTTTAAAATTAACATTTGGTTTATTGTGCTTAAATGTTAAAAACACTTGTTTATCAAGTTTGCAGTGTTAATTCATTAGCAAATCCCATTGCAATCAATTGCTAATTGTTTTCAATATTCCAACATATGAATTGTATTCATTTTATATGAAAATAAGTGAATGGACCAAAGAAGCCCCAAGCTTGCTACTTTGTTCCAAAACTTTAAAAATAGCTAAAAAATAAAAAAAGTAAAAAATTGCCTCTTTAAAACCATACAGTTTGCTTCATTGTTTCCTGTTAATTACCTACAATTCAATCTCGACGTTGAAAAATCATATTTTTTAATAATGGAAATATTAGTGGAACCAGGAAAAAGTGGCCCAAAGTAGCCCTGGTTGACGGTAGTATAAAAAAAATATGCCTCGCCCTTTCAACTTACGATTTTCTTTCTTTCAACAAACGACAGCTACTGAAAATTTAACCTTTGGTCTCCGTTCTAAAACTCATGAGTTGAAAATGTTGAAAAAAAGAATTAGTAAAACTTAAGAAGCAAAAATGAAATTATAGAAAAATTTAAAACCCATATTTTGTCAAAAGCGTGTTTTTGTTAAGCAAAATAAAATATTTTAATGACATTCGTTTAATTACATTGTAAAATAGATATATTTTTTAAATTTTTCTATTCGCTATAGTGTGACCCGTGTACAACGATTTGGCCGAATTCGAAGTATTTTTTAGGGTTTCGTTCGTCTCACGAAACCCTTTTAGTCTCGCTTTTCTGTCTGTCCGTCACATCGCTCGTACTCTGAAACTATTTAAGTTACAGACTTGAACTTTTTTTTTACTTACAAGGAGAGGGCCAACCTTGCTAATCACAGATTTTGATTATTTTAATATATGTTGTAGGGTAGAGACCCTTTAGTGTCAGGCTCAACGGATTTTATCCAACGCTCCTTAGTTCTTTAGAAACCGGGGGGTCTAATAATAGTACACAACTTAAATACTTACAGTGCAACCGTAATGAAAGGTTGGTCGTAGCTCAGTTGGTACGGCGTTCGCTGGCTGATCTGCGGGCACGGGTTCTGTATCCGAACGCGCTACATTTGTTTTTCTGATTTTTTGTTTTATAAATATACTTGTAATTATAATTTAATAAATTAAAATACAAATTTTAATATCATACATTAGTTATAATGTTAACAAACTTAAAATTATCATTTTTTAATTTTAAACTATTATTTCTCATCCTTTAAAGAGGTTTAA
This sequence comes from Maratus speciosus, assembly GCA_963932465.1. Taxonomy (NCBI): domain Eukaryota; kingdom Metazoa; phylum Arthropoda; class Arachnida; order Araneae; family Salticidae; genus Maratus; species Maratus speciosus. The sequence continues at coordinate 465,103,500 of OZ010791.1, forward strand.
AAAGAAATTGGATCTATTATTGAATGATAAAAATTCCAAAATCGTGACAAAATCTGTTGTAGTGCCATCTAGTTATGATAAAATAAAAATAAAAGCAGAAAGAAGATAAAGGTGAAAGCAAAATAATTTAAAGCGCAAGCATACGTATTACAAATTTAAAAATCTTTAATATGCAAAAAATCGGTTGTAATTTAATTCTGATGCTAATTTTTAATATAATTATGCTTGTTACTTTAAAAACAGAATAATAGTATTATCGCATCGACTTCCTTTGTTAAAGCAATGCGTAAATGATGTTCCTTTTAAAATCACAAAATGACACAATTGCTCAATATCATTGCATCGATAAAGAATATATGAAATACATTTTAAAAGTGATAAAACAAATTCATTTAAATTCATTTTTAATAGTTCCAAAACAGTTTGCAATGCGGGTAGTTTTATAAGCATAACGCAAAAACTACTTGACAGGATGAGCTGTAATTTTGTATTCGTATACCGAGTTTCTTAAAATTGATTCCAGCTAAAAAAAATTATTTTTTACAATTCATATTTGTTTCGTACATTATTTCTAAAAATATATATTTTCGAAATAATTTTTTAAAAATATATAATTTGTAACCTATAAATTTTTTAACAGAAATCCATTTCTACAAGCTTCATATATGAGAATCTAAAATTACAATTCATTCCGTCAAGTAGTTCTTGTGTTATGCTTAAAAAACTACCCGCATTACAATCTGTTTTATAGCATTAATTAGTGGACATTATTAATAATCGATTGGTTTCAGTCACATACTTGTATGATAATTTGCCGCAGAGTTAGCAGGGGTATTCTCTCTTTCCTTCCTCTTTTTAAACACCTGTACTTCGCTTGTACAGTCACCCTGCTTAACCCTTTATCTATTGGCGGTACTTAAGGGACACCAGGGTACAGTGGACCACTTTTGCAGTTAAATTTTTTTTTTCTCTTTAACGGAGAGACCAGTCTACCTGAAAATGTTTTTCAATATTCTTTAAACCTTTCTACATGCCTCATAATTTTCGCAGAACATAGTTCCCAATACATTTTTCCAAAAAAAAAAATAAATAAATAAATAAAATAAATAAATAAATAAAAAAAATATTACACCTGTAAAGTGGACCAGTGTGCCCTGTAAGCAGGATACACTGGTCCACCCACTGGAGCACAATGATCCACTAATAGTTATTGTCTAAAATACAATATAAATCTATTTATAATTAATCTAATTCTTTTTTTATTTCCCCTTTACCTCCAAAATAATATAATAATACAAATTTGAAAGTAGCATTTTGAAACAAAAAAAACATAAAACTAAAGAATTATAAAAAAAAAATATTATATTTTGAAAATAACAATATAAGATGAGTGATTGCAAATAAGTTAATTAAGTACAAAAAAATCAGCAACCATTAAGATAAATATGATGATGAAAAATTTATTAGAAGCTCAAAATAGTCAGGATAAAATAGTTCATTATGAGCTAACCATGTGCTCTGAAGCTACAAATAACCAATCCAGTGATGTCATCTATTACTTATAGGCTACAATTATATTTTTCAAAGGCAGTAAATACAAAACAAAATATTTCTTACTATGTTAACTCTACAATGCATGATTTTCATTTCTCTCCTTTTCTCCCCCCCCCCCCCAAAAAAAAAAAAAAAACCCTGCTATACTGAACAAGAAAACTTCTTTTAAAAATCCCGCATAAACTGTTATCCATAATTTAGGAGAAAACTAAAGTGTCAGATGGCTACATTATAATCTGACCAACATGTAACATGAAATTTAAAGTGTGCCAAATGGCTACTCTATGCATTGTAGGGTTAAAAAAATTGTCATTTTTCTTTGTTTACTTTATTTTATAGTTAAATAACTATTTTAAAACAATATTTCTTTATAGAGAATAAGCAATTATTAAATATTTTGAAAATTCTTCATTACAGGAGCAGTATTCATTGCGGACCACTGTACCCCAGCAGTGGGCGGTCCACTGTGCCCCATGGTGAAGTTCAATACATACTCATAAAAATATTATTTAAAGTTTTCTTTTAAACATATAAACTTTTAAATTAAATAAAGACAGCGTCTTACCTTTTCAAAAAAGTTGTTTTATCTTATTTATCCATAACCTTTAATTACTCAAAATAGAAAAGTGTGATGATGAGAAATTTTACTATTAGGAGCTCAAAACAACCAGTCAGGATAAAAGAGTTCATTCTGAGCTAACGATGTGTTCGGAAGGCTATAAGCAATCAATCCAGTGCTGTTATCAATTAGCCTAAAAGAAGAGCTTTAAAAATTTAAAAATAAGTAAAATATAAGGGGTTGTCCACTGTGTACTTAGGTCCACTGTACTCCGCTCTCCCCTATAAGTACCACTCATTTTAAACTTTCATCCCATAGTGAATATTACTAATATTTTAATGATACTTTTCAAAAACACTCTTTTAACTCCACTTTATCCGGATACATGGCAGCAGTAGTTATAGGTTTGTTATTTTAGCGAGGAAGGAGGCTATATTTAAAACAATTATGTGTTTTGTGCCGACATTTTGTACAGATTGTCACGCTCGTCTTTTTATTGCTCCAAACACAGTAAAGGATATAAGATAAGTGTTGGATTTTTTTTAATGTTTTATTATGATTTTAGAATACAATTTAAATAGCTATTTTAGGTGAACGTTGTATGTATTTGATTAAACAGTTGAATTACTCGTTGGTACTTATAAGTACCGTCAGTACACTGGGTGTTGGAGGAAAACTTCTTGTTTACTTTTCGTCTGTGTAGTTATTCATCGTTTTCATCTGCTTTAAAATATAATTACTAAAATGTAGTGTAGTAATAATTTTCTTAGTACATATTTCTTTTCTGTTTCACTATTTTTTTTTGTTTATCGGAAATCGAAAAATTTGTGGCACCGACTCTTTTTTGCTATGCTAGAAATGGCATATGGAAATTCATATATTGCATGTGTGGAGATGCGAGAGAACATGTCGTCCCTGGAATATAGACGTCGCATAATTAAAGGACTGCTAACAAGATCGAAATCTAAATAGTTTTTTTTAACCCTTTTAGGGGGAAAGCATTTTCAATGCTAAAGTGTTGAAATAAATGAATAGCACTGGAATTTGCCAAAAAATTTATTTGTAAATAAGAAAAAGGCATTAACATACTTACTAAATCGAAAATATTTTACCACAATTCTGGTGCCATTTGAAATACGTTGTGGGGTTTCTTTTACGATATTTTAGTCATAGTGTACTGACGGTACTTTAAAGTACCACTTTGATTAATTAACTCTAAGAAATTAAATTTCTCACGGGTGAGTATTTTTTTTATGTTTATCCTTTAATTTTCATAGTAGTAACTGAAAAAAAAAAATGCATGAAAAAAATTGCAGTAGATCATAATGCATGATGCGATAAAGGGTTAAATCGTCAATAACATCGGGTCCCTAAGGGCGACTTTTTAACGATATTTAACTATATTCGGCTGAGTGAACTTTACGTCGATTAAAAGCTTTTACACATTTGAGTTGCTATTCATGACATGGGACTTTATCTTTTTTCCCCCTCAAAGTTTTAGGATTTCAAGATTGCTTCTTTATTTACCTAAAATCAGCAAAGTTTTATACTTATCAGAAAAACTTAAAATAGTGGAATATATTATGTTCATGTTTTGCTACTAATGTTTATGATATTAGATGTAAATTTCCAACTGGGCGAAAAATGTCCGGACCAGGATTCGAACCCGGGACCTCCCGGACAATTCTGGTCGAACTCTTTCACCCAGCTAACCTTGATGATTGCAGCATCTGGTCTGAAACCTGGTTCAACTCAACAAAATAAATCTCAGGTAATGGAACTCCAGAAATCGCTGGATACGAAATTACACTAGATTAATATTAACATAATTATTTTAATTGGTAAACAAATCATATTAGATGTAGATTTCCAACTGGGCGAAAAATGTCCGGACCAGGATTCGAACCCGGGACCTCCTGGCTGAAGCCGCCAGTGTTCTGCCATCTGAGCTATCCCGGACAATTCTGGTCGAACTCTTCTACCCAGCTAACCTTGATGATTACAGCATCTGGTCTGAAACCTGGTTCAGCTCAACAGAATAAATGTCAGGTAATGGAACTCCAGAATCCCTGGACCTTTCGAATCCTGGTCCGGACATTTTTCGCCCAGTTGGAAATTTACATCTAATATGATTTGTTTACCAATTAAAATAATTGTGTTAATATTAATCTAGTGTAATTTCGTATCCAGCGATTTCGGGAGTTCCATTACCTGAGATTTATTCTGTTGAGCTGAACCAGGTTTCAGACCAGATGCTGTAATCATCAAGGTTAGCTGGGTGAAAGAGTTCGACCAGAATTGTCCGGGATAGCTCAGATGGCAGAGCACTGGCGGCTTCAGCCAGGAGGTCCCGGGTTCGAATCCTGGTCCGGACATTTTTCGCTTAGTTGGAAATTTACATCTAATATGATTTGTTTACCAATTAAAATAATTGTGTTAATATTAATCTAATGTTTATGATGTTGAGAAAATCGATATTTTTAAGATTATAGTTTGAATAAATACAGTTTGAAAACGACTCTTTAGTTATAAATAAATGGATAGCTGTTCTGATTATAACATTTACAGGAATTGAAAGCTCTGAAATATATCTAAGCATTGTTTATTAATTATTTTCTACGTATTAAAAAAAGAAAGTATCAAGCTCGTTTTGGGCTAAACGTGGTTTGTTGCCTTTTAGGAAAAATGGTCTAAGGAAGTAAAAATTTTTGTTTTGCTTGTTTCCATGTAAAGAAAACAATTGCAACTTACTCAGCTACAGAGTGTAAGTCGCACAGTATTAAATCTGCAAATTTTGGCTTAGAGTTTCGCAAGTTTGAAGACAGCAAATACACTATCTAGTAAACTGACTAGTCTCTATACAAACAAAATGTAGTAATTTTTATATGTTTCTTGTATCATTTGTTCTTTTTATGGAAACTATATTTAAAATTAAAAATATGTTATTTTACATAAGGTGGTTTTTGTCACCAGTATCTAAAATTTGATATTTTATATCAGTTAGTTTTTATCACCAGTATCTAAAAATTGATAACACATTTCAGACGAGTAATTTTGCTATCATAAAGAGAAATCATGCTAAACTAAAGCCACCTTTATGTTTATCATCACTGAAAATGAGAACTGTTAGATTCTTGTAATACAAAGTGTGTAGTTGTTACTTAAAATTAAATTAAATTAAAAAAAATCGTTTTGGGGGCTTAAAAACAATACACTATGGCTATACTTATTCCGCATTTTTGACTTTTTCTGTGCCTTGTTTTAACTGTATGTATTCAAAAGTTTATAACTATTCAACTTCAAATTTATTATTATTTTGAAATTTAGCATCTACAACTGCAAAAAGACTTACCTAATTGATCTGGGTTTGGCTTTAAATCCTTCATCTTCAGTCAGCAGAGAAACTGAAAAGAGAAAATAAGAATTTATGAGCAAAAATTAAGTTTTTTCATTTCTGTTTTGAAAATTTACTTAGAAAGCTTTTATGCATGTAAAAGAGCATTTCAGAAACAAATAAAAAACCTTTACTTCTAGGTTTTTATCTTTAGGTAGGTAGATAGGTATCTTTTTTTAATGTAGTTAAAGACAAAATTTTGTATATTTTATTTATAAATATTTTTCGATCACTTTTAAAAAATATATATATCTTGAACGTATATTTATATATTTTAAATCTAAAGTTTAAAAAATATTAAATTTCATCTTTAAAAGTTAATTTTTTTTAAATCTTTAGGTGCTCACTTTAAAATATATAATATCTTGAATGTATATTTACATTCTTAAATCTAAAGATTAAAAAATATTAAAATTTAGCCTTTAAAAATTACGAATTTTAGCCACGTTTAAATTTTACATATTTTTTAAAATAACTCTTGTACAGACCAGAATATTACAATATTCCCTATATAAAACCCCTAAGATCTCACAATTTCTCAGTATAGAAACTACAATGTGTTTTACAAAATTGACCAAGAAATGGTCAGAGTTCACTAATCCGTCTTGGACATTAGAGCAAACGTTGCATCATGATCAATCTTGGATGCTCTATAGTCTTTGACAAACACTTAAGTGCAAGACCACCATGAGCTATTCTGATCTTCCGACATAGTGAAACTAGAAAAGTACTTTCGCTTTAAAAGGCATTCCTTAAGGTGTGCAGCACAAGAGTAGGGCGGGTCATATGAAAACCCTAGCTGACCACTCAGGTGAGAAAAGGGTGGAGATAGGACAAAATTCAGGTGCACAGAGCGCCTGGACAAATAATCTATAATAAATAGATGAGACAATAATTAAGAAGTTAGAGAGTAATTCCTCGAGACTTGGGAGAGCAGAGATCAGTTGGACCGATGCTTCGCCTTTGAATTTTGACTAGATGTCGTCCTGATCCCAGGGAAGGAACAAAGCTTCATCGGCGAACGAACCGTGCGACCCAGAGACTGCGATAGTTAGCGAGACGCGACTCAGCCGGAGAAAGGGAAACTTATCCTTTGGTAGAACGATTTGGCGATAGATCACATTTGATCCTAGAAACAATTAAGTCTGTGAACTTTTCATCTCCTACAATTTGGACTTATAACTTATAGCTGCCACCTCGTGACTGTGTATATTTTCACCAGTACTCAACTATAATTATTATTGTTGTGTTTCTGACATATAGTAGCTTTAATTAAGAAATATACCTTTTTATTTTTATCTTAATAAAATAACTTAATATTTTCTACAACTGAGTTATACTAAACTTCACACCTTCGAAGCATATTTACCGCTCTCGCTACCACACTTTGAGGACTTTGCACACTCTTTTTACCCGACTGCCAAGAAGGGTTATGTGTTTCACGCGTATCTGGGTATGTGGAATTCTTTATACCCTGGGAACACCCCAACTGATGGATAGATTTTAATGAAGGAGATCTTTATCGATTCGTCTTAATCGTCCGATGGTTATAGGCTAGGTTTTGTTTTCATAAATTCAAATGGCGGCCGTAACATACAAAATGGCCGTAGAGAAGAAAAAAAAAATTTACACACCATATTGAGTGGCACATCATTGGATAGGTCTTTCAAAATGAAGACTACGTTTCATTGACTATTTTACAGTCAGAAGCTTCGTTTAAAAATTACACAACATGAAAGTTGTGTAGGTAGGATCTCTAGCTTTACTGTAACTCTAACCCTCATACACATCTATAGGCCTCCTCAAAACAGTGTTTATAGATAGGAACTAACAATTAAACACAACTTAAAAGTCATCAATACCAGTAAATAAAAAAAAATAGTTAAGTAATATAGAAAAAAAATTAGTTTCACATAGATAAGAAATAATTAAATTATGTAGCTTTTTACGCAGTCGGGTTTTTTGATTTTTCAAATTTAATATTATTAATGTTATTGTATACTTTTTTTTTCTTCTTCTTCTTGAAAACAAAAAATAATAAATATTCACTTGCCTTCGAGTATTTACAGAAATATTTTTAAAAATATTAATCATTTTTAAAAGAGAAAATCTGTTTTTCTTTTAATAAGTATCGTTTACTACGAGAATCATATTTTAAAACTTTTCTCTGAAAACTAAAAATCCCGAAGAACATTTAAAAAATACATAGCTGAAAAAAATTTAAAAGTATCAATGTTATTTTTATAGTAATGTAGATAAATACATCACTTAAAATATGACAAATCTTGAAAAATACATTCTGAGATAAATGCATTTAAATCCTGGAAAAAGACGTGGTAAACACACATAGTAAAACATAAAAAAAAAAAATACATCTTTTGATTTAATTATCTTATTTACATATAGTTTACGTAATTTTAAAAAAAGCTACAGATTATTTTTAAGGGGTCTCAGGACTCTTAAAGCTTTAAAATTTTCGAAATTTTAATTTTTTTTGGATATTAAACTACTATATTTTCTGAACATTTTGGTATAAATGTTTCCTTGAAATTCCTATTAGAACAGAAGTTATGGCTTTTAGAATTAAACACGCTTAATAGCTGAAGCGGCGTTTCAGAAACTTTGAAGTCAATTTTCTCCAAATGACGTTTTTGGGAATAACACGCACGATATTTCAAAAACTTCTGAATTTTGTTTGATGAAATTTTGAAAACATATGTTTCATGTTAGTCTGTATAAACTGAACCTAAAATTTCCTTCTTATTGTTCAGAAATATATTCTTTATAGAACTAACTAGATCATTAACTAAATACAACTTTGTATTAAAAATAGAAAAATGCTTTAAGTACAAATTTATTTAGGTTCAACGTAATTATTATAATGTGAAGCATAAGTAGGACCCAAAATTTCCCTTCTACTTGCAAAATTTATTTTGTAATCGTGCGCATAATCTGTTATGCCGATTTTCCGCTCGTCAAATGTCTGACATTTTGGAGCCCACTGTAAATTCTAATTCTGCATCTTGTAATTTTTCAAATGCATGAAATGAAAGAACATACTTATATCTTTCATCCCAATATAAAATTTTGTCTTAAAATCAATTACATTTTAAGATATTCTATGTTGAAAATGGTCTTTTTTTTTTCGATTTTTCCAATTTTAAGAGTTCTGAGACGCCTTAAGGAAAAAAAAGCTTCAACAATGGGATTTTTCCCCAAGATTTTTGTGCCTCAGAGTACCTACGTTAATTCTTAGTATTCTTGGTTATATTACGCTTATTTATCCCCCCCTTCCTCTCCTGCCTGATATGCTACATATAATGAGAGAGCTATTGTATTTGGTATTTTTAAACATGACATTTAAGCCCGAGTTATAGGCTCACGGAATTTCCAATTTTAATTCCATTGCACACAATATTTAATAGTTATTAGATACGCTTCTAGTTTTAAATAGAGCAAGTAGCATGCCGCGTTCTTTCCACCCAGGAAGTCATGGGAAGATCAGGAATGTATGTTTCTCAACTTAACATAAATATTTATCCTTTTTTTTTTTTCCTTTTCAAGGTTACCCGAGCGAAGAAAAAATCTCTAAAGCTGTTTTATTATGAACATTATTTAGCTAAATGCTCAGCATATTCAGTTATTGTGCGACCTATCATCAAGCTGTTGATTATTGTAAATACACAGCAAACAAGTTACAATTTGCAGATAAAAACCTTGCGAAAATTCAAATATTTGATGAAGCGCGATTTAATGACAGGCATTTTACAGTAGTTAAAACATGTAGTTAAAATTTACGCTAAAAGCTGTAATTAGTTCACTTATTCTAGAATTATGTCGACTTTGACATTAGTTTTAGTTCCCTCGTCATTAAATGGCTTTAAAAAAATCGATGAACTTCATAAAATTGTTGACTGAAAAGGAGTGGTTTTTAAGACAATGTAATCCATCCCTTAAGGGGGTCCGGGACACAAAAATCCCCAAATTTTCTAAAAAATATTTATTGCATTAAAAATTTCTCTGTGATTTTGTTTTTGCTTAAAATGACGTTTAAATCATGTTTTTATCTTAATTAGAACAGGAAATATTAAATTTTACGTTTTGGTTTGTTTTAAAAATCTAGCTTTCAAGCAATGGTTGCCATGAAAACGACTTCTTGTGAAAATGCGTTTTTCTTCATGATGGCTTTTTTCACCGTTTCTCGTATTTAAATCGATATAAGTCAAGAACGTTAAAGATAAATGATGTCTTTTTCAATTGTTTTACTTTAATTTTGATTCAGCATATAAGAAAAAAATATTTACTTTTGAAAATATGATTTTTTTTACCATTTTTTTAAAAATTTTTACTTTAAATATTTTTAACTTTTTTAAAAATTAATATTTTTAAGAATGCTGAATCAAAATTAAAACATATTTCTGTTTATTTAAATGATAAAAAATTGAAATTTTACAAATAATATTTCGAGTTATAACGACTTTAAATTATCCCACTTTTTTAATTTCCCATAATTTTAAATTAAAAAAAAAATATATATATGAGAAGTTTTATCATATGATTTTGTTTACAAATAATATGATTAACCATAACAAAGAAATTCAAAATTTTAACTCAATAAATAAAAATTATTTTAAATTGTGTCCCAGATCCCCTTAAACCCGTAATCCATCTTATATTTGTGTGACCTGGGCAATATGATATGTTTATTGAGATGGTCATAATAATTATGTGGGCGATTTATATAATTGTATTTTTGCTTAATCCATTTCTCAAGTATCTCAAGTAACTAATCAGTTTTTCTTTTAAAGCTCGTTGCTTTCAGGCAACTTCTCGCGGAAACTAATATGGGTGTGAAACAATTAATTTGATCAAATTACTCTAGTGAATGGCTTTAAATATTTTCTGACAATTGGCTTCGACTTGATTTGCATTTAGTCAATTTCTGTTATTCTCATATCTACATAATCTGAATTTAAGTAGTACAGCTGACGCTGCTCAATCTAAAGTCAGTTAAAATAATATCCCGGTTTAATGTGTTATATTCTTAGTAGGGGAGACAGGGGGAATGGCGCCACTCAGGGTTATGCCGCCACCCCGCCTAGTTTAAAAAACTAACCGCAGTTTGAGATAGTGAATACGCCTGCACTATAGCGGCCAACAATAGAAACAGTGCCTAGAGTGAGAGGGATTTTGCTGTACGTCGTTCGTTTGTTCTAGTGAAAAATTTAGTTTTCATCTAGTTGCTTCTTATTTTGGAGCTTCAAACAACTTTTATTCTAACATTAGGTACTTAAGATAATATTACACGTAATCTACATGCATTCGCCAACATTTTGATGCAATTTGTTGAACAAGTTCGGTTCTTCTTTCGGCTTTGCTGTGGGATTTCTGCTATATTGTCTTCTCGGGGTAATGCCGCCACCATGGCAAAGAGGGGCTTTTGCAACTTGAGTTAAATTGTAAGCTTAGTACATTAATAAATCTAGCTTAAGGAACATTGTAATTTATTCATTATTCTGCCAAATTACATTGCTTTCTAAATATTTTCAGTAGGTTATATGTTTCCTAGTATCCATTTTATGTATTTACTAGGTCATTAAAGAATGGCGTCATTACCCCAGTATCCTGGGTAATCCCGCCACTGTACAGAGGTTGAAAGAAATTTTTTTTATGTGTGCTAACTTTACAGTTATGATTACGGTTAAATTTATACAGATACTAAAGATTGTGATTCAGCTTTAGAATTTTTACTATTAAAAAATAAACATTTTTTGAGGTGAAAAAATTTAAATTCCCTTACGGTGTCGTCCATTCCCCCGGTCTCCCCTAACTTAAAACAATAAAATTTACTGTCATATTAAAATCTATTGTTAATGTAATATAAATGGACGACAAAAACCTTTGGACACCCTCTTTATTTCTGAAATGGAAAAAAATGAAGTAGCTGACTACTTCAGTGAAGAAGATGCGAGAAAATTCACCATTTATATTGTTAGGTTATGTATGCCCCGAGTCACATAGTTCTAATATTAATAGAGGTAAATTATACTACGATTAATCATACTTAGAACTCTGTAGTCCGGAGTATGACAGACATCATGAAATTTGTTAGGTTGGATGAAGGTAATTTTTTTCAAATAGAAAAAGTGTCATTTTGCATATTAAATAACATCGCCAACTGTTCAGTAATTGGTTTCCCCAATCAGATTTTTCCATATGTGTCATTTGCTTAGAAGTTATGTACGTTAAAAGTTAACAAAATCATTCTTAGCAAACTTTATATTAGTGGTAAGATCGAAATGATTGATGGCCTTTAGAAAAGTTTGATGTGAACCACACATGTATAATTGGATGCATTTCAATGGGTCCTATTCTACTGTAAATTTTCAGCGTTATCTGGAAGTGTTGCTGTAGACTGCCTTTCTTTCCTTCACGCTGAGGATGACAGTTTTCTTAGTTATTTTTAAAAGATTGGAGCTCTCTCGTATTACGAAATAGCTGTTTGTGAATGACTCCACTTTTAATTTCTTGGTCATTTGATTGACCAGTGTAGTCCCCATGGAATGGCCATCCAGATCACTTGATATCTCTCCTAACGACTTATCTCTGGAGTCATCCTTATATTGATGTATAGAGGAGGGTGCAGTCAGTTGGGATAACTTTTGGTTTTTGTGCATTTTATTTTTTACTCAATTTTTACACAATGAATGTTATGCGTTACTTGATCCCTTGAATTAGTAAAAAAAAAGACGGATAGGTGTCTTAGAAAAAGTTTTAACTTTTAACGAGGCACTGCTTTATATGTTATTTACACTGTTGAAATACATTATTCAGTAAAGAAGCATTTGGTCTAGTGGTATGATCCAATCATTAAATAAACAAGTAAGAAAAATCATGCGTACAGCATAGATTCTGAAACTCTTTCCAACACTCCCTGAAAGCTTTAACGAAACTTCGTTACTTAGGAAAATAAGGTAATTAAGATAACTAAGTAAACATTTAAAAATCTGATTTTAGTAGTTATCGCCCATAGCCAAATATGTATTCCAATTCTTTTGAACAGCCCTGTATTCGATCTGTATGTTGATATATATATAGTATATAATGGGAAAATTTAGTTTAGCAAGAAAATACATAACAGGTTGAAATTCATCTTTCAGCAATTTATACTAATAGATGGAAACATACTTGAATACTTTTGTACAGCCCTGTAGTTTACCTAGTACCTTTATTACATGCCACTATTTAGCTAAAATTTAATTCAAACTAAAACACGCTTAAAACTACTGAAATTACATTTCCAGAAATTATCATCCGTAGACGGCCATGTATCCAACTCTTTGTGTCACCCTGTATATCATTTTATCTATATTCTACAAATATTTCTTAGTACACTAAATTCAGTTCAGCGTAAAAATGCATAACTCCTTTAAACCCACCTTTAAGCAATTTATGCTCATACTCAGTAACCTTTACGAATTCATTTCTGTAGCTCTGTATATGAACTATAGCATTTATACGCACTTTATAGTATGCATAAATATAGTGAACAAGTAGGTAAGTGTGATCATAGATCGCACAGAGGGTTTCGTTTAATATTCCTTTCAAAACACTATCATTTTGAAAAATCTGTTAGTTCCACATTTCGCAACCAGGGGCGCAGTCTATTCTAAACAAACCTCTATCCGAACGAAACTCCGTTTTATATACTATCCGTAGATATATTAGTCGAGGGGATTGAGCCGATAGCATCCGAGATAATTAGGGGCACCTGGCGGTAAAAAAGTGGAACTAAAATATGTAAGGCTATGGTGCATAATGTGAAAGAATGGTCAAAGAGGTGTCGCAAAAGTTGGAAAAGTGCTCCCCGTGTGAAAAGGGCGGAGGTTAGAAAAATTGCTTAAAATACACAAGTTAGAGCCCGGAGGAGTAAATAATGTAAGACTTTTTGAAAATTTTATGATTTGCCGTGTGGTCTGAGGTATTCAGTTATACGTATGCAAAAATTCATGTCTCCAACTTAATTATGGCCTCTCTTAGTAAGAATTGCTTAAAATACATATGTGGTAGGGGTTAATGTGTTCTAAAATACATATGTGGTAGGGTTAAACGTAAGACTTTTTCAAGATTTTATGATTTGTCGCCTGGCCTCAGGTGGTCTGCTAAAAGTATGCAATATTTCAAATCTCCAATTTCATAAGGGGCTCAAGTTAGAAAGAATTGCTTAAAATACGCATGTGGGAGCACAAAGGATTAAATGTACGATTTTTTCAAAATTTTCATGATTTGTCGTATATGTGGTGTTCAGCTAAGTATGCAAAATTTCACGCCTCCAAACTAAATAGGTGCTCACTTAGAAAGAATTGTTTAAAATACAGATGTGGATGCTCAAAGGGTTAAATGTACGGCTTTTTCAAAATTTTATGGTTTGTCATTTAATGCGAGGTGTTTCAGCTGTAAGTATGCAAAATTTCACGCCTCCAATCTAAATACTCTTAGAAAGAATTGTTTCAAAACACACATGTGGGAGTCCAAAGGGTTAAATGTACGACTTTTTCAAAATTTTATGATTTGTCGTTTGATGTGAGGTGTTCAGCTATAAGTATGTCAAATTTCACGCCTCCAACCTAATTAGGGGCTCACTTAGAAAGGATTGTTTAAAATACACATGTGGGAGCCCAAAGGATTAAATGTAAGGCTTTTTTTAACTTTTATGGTTTCTCATTTGACGTGAGGTGTTCAGATATAAGTATGCAAAATTTCACGCCTCCAACCTAATTAGGGCTCAGTTAGAAAGAATTGTTTAAAATACACATGTGGGAGCCCAACAGGTTAAATGTACGACTTTTTCAAAATTTATTGATTTGTTGTATAATGTGTGGTGTTCAGCTATAAGTATGCAAAAATTTCAAGTCTCCAATATGTATAGTTTCTGAGAACGGGCTCTGTGACAGACGGACAGGCATACAGACAGAGGAGCAATACGAATAGGGTTTCGTCAGATGAACGAAACCTTAAAAAAGCGCATATCATAATTAAAAATGCATTTCGAGCAATCATTACTAATATACAGTAATTCGGATACAATATAGTATCTGAAATCTTTTCAAATACACCGCAAACAATTCCTCCTATACCATTATGAACAGAATTCTTTTGTGTGGCCTTGTAAATGAACAATAACTATTCTTTGCACCGCATATTCAACAGAATGCATATTTTAGTGGAATTAATGCATCAATATCAATTTTACTATGTTTGAAAGAGTGTAACACCATTAAAAATCTTTTGAAACGAATTTTCCCCATTGGCCGTAATGTAACGGAAAACTTTTGACTGTCCCTGTAAATGAACTAAACATGCTACAAACTTCATTTGAAATAGGGAACGTGCTATGGTAGAGGTCACTAACATCCAAAAATTTCAGAACGATCCGAGCATATTTACGAGAGTTAGAGCGTGGATAGACGGCCAGACAAAACCCTATTCGTTTCACTCCTTTCTCTCTCTGTCTGCCACAGAACTCGTTCTCAGAAACTGTACAAGTTGGAGACCTGAAATTTTGCATACATATAGCTGAACACATGAGATCACACAACAAGGAAATTTTGAAAAAGTCTTAATGCACGTTATTAATTAAAAAACAACCCCAATTAAAAGAACTGAAAATGTGTTCATAATTCAACAAAAGCATCGATTTTAATCGAGCGCAAAAAGGAGCTTAGCTCTAAAAAACTCGGAGAGGGGGAAGAGTTTGCCAGAATCGTAGCGTTGACAGGGCGATAAATGTACTGGGGGTTTCTAGAGGCAACCCATATATTAAAATCTACCAGGCCTAAAAACTCGAAAATAGAGCACACAGACGCAAAAAAAATCTCTTTCAGAACTTATAAATGCTTTTCGAAAATTCCATCTGAGAAGTGGAAAAATCCATTAATAAACGGTCAAGTGCGAGTATTACTCGCGCTCAGAGGATTCGGTACAATAAATATGTGAATTATTAACTGCATTATTAAAAAAGTCTTTACTAAAGAAAAATAAGACTTTGTAAAAAACTATACACCGTAGGGCTTGGTATAGATGTATATATATTAGAAAAGTATGAATGGGTATACCGTAAAAGTTCACAGAGATATGAAGCCTAATAGTCCGGGTGCTACGTTTGAAAAAACTGCAAATCGTGATAAGAATGTACAGATTGGCGAGTATCTACTTTATATTAATAAAATGTATTTCAGAGGGGGAGGCATCGCGCAAAGTCGGGGGAATTCAAGATGGCGGCTGTTATTCAAAATGGCATCATTTTCTGATTTTTCTTACTGTCCGTCATATAAATAGGTGTTTCAGGTCGATTTCGATGTTTTAACGGCAAAGTTTTCATTTTTAATACTTTCCGCCATAGTTGAATGAGTTTGTGAATTCAGTTTGTCTGTTTGTCTGTCTTTTGGCTTGCCATTCCATGCTCTAACTCAAATATCGCTACTGACTTAAATTCACTCGGATTTCCATGTAATTTATATATGTTATTGAAGTTTACAATAACATGTTCCGAATAAAAGTGAATTGTATATGTTTTATAGTCCGTTTACAGGGCCCTCAAAAGAATTCAATTACGTTATTGTCTATTAATCCGGGTGATACGGTTGAGAAAACTGCAAATCGTGAGAAGAATATACCGATTGGTGAGTATCCATTTTATATTAATACAATCCATATGAGAAGGGGGAGACATCACGTAAAGTCGTAGGAATTCAAGATGGCGGCTGTTATTCAAAATGGCGTCATTTTCTAAATTTTCTTACTATCTATCATATAAATGTGTGTTTCAGGTCGATTTCGATGTTATTAATGTCAAAAAATTCGTCTTTATTACTTTCCGCCATAGTAGAATAAGTTTATAAATTCAGTTTGTCTGTTTGATTGTCTGTCTGTCTGCTTGCCATTCCATGCTCTAACTCCTTAAATATCGCTACTCGCTGAAATTCACTCAGATTGCCGTGTAATTTTATACATGTTATTGAAGCTTACAATAAAATGTTCCGAATAAAAATTAAAGTATATAGGTTTTATAGTCCGTTTACAGGGCCCTCAAAAGAATTCCATTACGTTATTGTCTATGGGGGAAAATCGTTTGCAGTGTGTTTTAATCATGTTATACTCTCTGAAACACATTCAAATTGGCACACATCAGTGAGGTGCACTACACGATACTTACAACAGAATAATGTGTGCATAGTATTTATCGTTTATTACAGTGACACACCAAAAAAAGAATATGTGTGTTTGTAACTTGTGTATAAATTCTATAAAAATCATCAGTTAAATCAACTGTTATTAGAGGAGCTGCTAGGTATGAAAAAACTGCATTTCGTGATAAAGATATCCCGAATGATCAGTATCTACTTCATATTAATACAATGCATATAAGAAGTTGAGGCATCTTGCAAATTCATAGGAATTCAAGATGGCGGCTGTTATTCAAAATTGTTTGCATTTTTATTCCTATACATCATATAAATGTGTCTATAATGTCAATTTCGATATTTTTAAACTGTAAAAAGTCCCTTTTTAATATCAGAACTTCGCTTAAAATGAAAATAGGACAATTATTAAAGTGTTTTTGTATTTTATAGTGAGGAAAATGAAAGGAATAAATAAATTAAAAAATGCATTTTTATTAATACCTTAATTATGCAAGATGCTATAAATATTGCATGTTACATTTAAAGTTAGAGAACATAAAAACTTCACTTTGTATCATTATATTTCTCACATTCGTTTTTGCAGTTGCACAATAGTGTGCAAGAAAGTCTAACCTTTCTACAGCCACACTTATTTTTATAGATTTTGCACATATATTTTACATCAAACACACTTTTATACGATAAATAGTATTAAAATTGCAAGAATACCAGAAAATGACGCCATTTTGAATAACAGCCGCAATCTTGAATTCCAAAGACTTGACGCGATTCCTCCCCCTCTTAAATTGATTGTATTAATATAAATTAAATACTCACCTATCAGTATATTCTTCTCCTGATTTCAGGTTTTGTCAACCGTAGAACACGCACTAATAGACAATAACGTAATGGAAAACTTTTGAGGGCCCTGTAAATGGACTATAAAAGCTATACACTTTAATTTTTATTCGGAACATGTTATTGTAAACTTCAGTAACATATATAAACTACATGACAATCTGAGTGAATTTAACCGAGTTAGAGCATGGAATGGCAAGCAGGCAGACAGACAAACAAACAGACAAACTAAATTCATAAACTCATTCAACTATGGCGGAAAGTATTAAAAACGAAATTTTTGACATTAAAAACATTGAAATCGACCTGACGCACACATGTATATGATGGATAGTAAGAAAATTCAGAAAATGACGCCATTTTGAATAACAACCTCCATCTTGAATTCCTACGATTTTACGTGATCCCTCTCTTATGGATTGTATTAATATAAAGTAGATACTCACCAATCGGTATATTCTTCTCACGATTTGTAGTTTTTTCAACCGTAGCACCCGGATTAATAGACAATGACGTAATGCAATTCTTTTGAGGTCCCTGTAAACGGACTATAAAAGCTATACACTTCATTTTTATTCGGAACATGTTATTGTAAACTTCAATAACATATATAAATTACATGACAATCTGAGTGAATTTAAGCGATTATCTTTATTTAAGTGAGTTAGAGCATGAAATGGCAAAGAGGCAGACATACAAATAAACAGACAAACTAAATTCATAAACTCATTCAACTATGACAGAAAATATTAAAAACAAAATTTTTGACGTTAAAAGTATCGAAATCAACCTGAAACACACATTTATATGATGGATAGTAAGAAAAATCAGAAAATGACGCCATTTTGAATAACAGCCGCCATCTTGAATTCCTACGACTTTACACGATGCCTCCACCTCTGAAATGCATTGTATTAATATAAAGTACATACTGACCAATCGGTATATTCTTATCACGATTTGCAGTTTTCACCTTATTTTGGTCGTGTAGCACTCGGACTATAAATAAAATCAAATATTGCTATTCTGTATAACTCTTATTTAAATCTTATCCTAATCTGTTTATGATTAACTTAATTCGCAACTGACAATAAGAGTAGCGCATATTTAAACTTCATTTGAGCATTTCATAAAACTAAATTCAGTGTCGTAATATTCTTTTCTTTTTACAGTGTAGCTAAAACAAAACCCTTGTTCAAAGTTTAAACTTGGCATTATCTTAAGCGCGCTTTGAAACGAGGTCGTAAAGTAGCAACACCGCCTTGGTCCGTTCCGCGTTTTCCCAGATAAGTTTTTAATTAACTTTTAAAGACACAGGAGGCGTATTGAGAGATCCACTCAATGCAAACTAGTCGCGAATCCCATAGTATTTGATTAATTCTAAGTAAATTAGTCTGTTTTTAACAATTTGACATTTATTGCTTTTATACTGCTACTGGGTATTACATTACACAAATATATCATTAAAAGTTGTTTTCTAGGCTTTAAAAGCCGATGGTACATAGAGTACGCCGCCCCTGTCATTATGTTTGTCCAAACCGCCCGTGCTTTAAGGGTTAATATCTCGGCTAATTACAGACTATTTTTTTCGAAAATCATCGTCAACAATGCTTTTATACGTCTGCTACGATAGGTACTTCCAGCGCTCCTCAACACTTTAGCTGAATGCCCCAAAATCGAAATTTGTGTGTAACGGAATAATGGGCTTATCTCAAAAACTATGTGACCTAGGGTAATCGCTATAATTTTCCTGCAAGGTTTTAAATTAACCTCTACTACCTCTAATTTTTTCATAATTTTAGTTTCTGTAGATTCGGAAATAGATGGGGGGGGGGGGGAACATATTTTTGCACTACATTTTCGACGATATCTCTGAAAATATAATACCTAAAATTAAATTAAGTGTATTTTTGAGTTCAGCGTTGCGAAAGCTTTTGCGCGATATCCCGCACGATATACAAAAAAGAGATTTTTTTTTTCAAGTAACATAATTAGCCCCTCTACATTTTCCCTAAAAATATTTGTAAATGTTTAATAATCTGTAAATATGTGGGTCAATAGTCCTTATTACTTCCCCCAATTTGAACTTTTCCACATTCCATAATTTAAGAGTAAAATGGCTGTGGCAGATAGACGCAGAAGTGATCTTATAATGGTTCCGTTTTTACTTTAACTACGGAACCCTAAAAATCGATTTATATAAACTCATTTTTAATTTCCTTTCAAAGAGCAGTAGAACACAGGTGCTGGAGAGATATTTCATGGCTGTCGCCTGAGTTGTCCGATAAAACCAGAGATAATTTTTACTTTCTTCTATCTAATATATAAAAATGAAAATTTGTCTGTCTGTAATGCTATACAAATCCAGTTTGGAAGCGCGAATTCTGAAATGTTACGTATATGTGTATTAAAACACGGCCGAAGCAACTAAAGTAATCCGGAATCGAAATAACTTATAGTTCATTTTTAATTAATAAAAAACCACAAATTTAACAGCAATTTCCTATCAAATTTAACCACTTTTCGTTATAGCAGTTACCAAAAATTAAAAATCCACAATTAAAATTCTTACGATAAATATTACTTTTCTATTGCTAGATGCATTGCATATTACGTATGCCTTGCTTCACTCAAAAGCTGTACCGGGTATTACGATTATTCTTTTACCTCACATGCAAATAATTAGAGATTATTTAATTGCGCTTAATTATTACAAATTTTTAAAAATAAAGAAACACATTTTATCACAAACATCAACAAAACTTTTTATTCTATTTATTCCCTTATTCCAAAAATATCGTTTTATCGTCTGCTGCCATAGTAAAACGATAAATTAAATTTCATTAATAAAAGGCACAGTAGTAGAAAAATATTTTACTAAATCGAATAGTTTTTTAATTTCGGTTTTAGAATTAAATTCATGAACTCCCGTGCATAGAACGGGTTAAACAGCTAGTCTTCAATAGAAGAAAGTATTGTAATCGAAATTTTTTTCGACGGATTGACACATTTTAGGGGTCAGAGATCCCAAAAACATGTTTATAGGAAATGTCTGTCTGTCACCATTGTACCATCAAAAAGTGTATGAAGTTATGCATAGAATTGAACCAAATTTTTATTTTAGGTTTTTGGGTATGGCAAGCAGATCCTCCCTGAATTTGGAAAAAATTCGCCGGTAGGGAGCGCTGTAATAGCGATTTTTGTGCCATTTTGAATATTGTACCATCGAAAAGTGTATGATTGGTTTGGTTTGTATTTATGACGGCCAATTATCAACACGTGGGATATAGGCCCTGAGAGGAATGCCCTTCGTGGGGATCTTTCTAAGGGAACCTAACACGTATTTACGCACGAAAAGTGTATGAAGTTATGCATAGAATTGAGCCAAATTTTTTGTGTTTGTTTTTGGTCATGGCACGAAGGTCCTCCCTGAATTTGGAAAAATTCCACCGGAAGGGGGCGCTATAATTGCGATGTCTGTACCATTTTCATTATTGTACCATCCAAAAGTGTATGAAGTTATGTATATAATTGAACAAAATTTTTTGTGTATGTTTCTGGCTATGGCAAGCAAGTCTTCCCTGAACTTGAAAACATTCCGCCAAAAGGGGGCGCTATAATTGGATCTCTGTGCCATTTTCATTATTGTACCATCGAAAAGTGTATGAATTTATGCATATAATTGAACCAAATTTTTTGTGTATGTTTCTGGCTATGGCAAACAAGTCCTCCCTGAATTTGAAAAAAAAATCTGCCGGAAGGGGTACGCTGTAATAACGATGTTTGTACCATTTTCTTTATTGTACAATCAAAAAGTGTATAAATTATGCATACAATTGAACCAAATTTTTTGTGCATGTTTTTGGCTTTGGCCAAGAGGTCCTCTTGAATTTAAAAATATTGCACGGTAAAGGGGCTCTGCGATAGCGATTTTTGTATACTTTTCTTGATTTTTCGTAGTTCTATTGTCCATCGGCGGCTCGTGCAAAGGCGGGAACTCCCTTCCTGCTAAGCCGGCTATTCGCAAACATCTGATAATAACAGAATGAGGAAAAACTATTAATTTTAACAAATATTATGATATAGATTAACTCGTTTTTAGCTCGTTTAATTGACTAAAGCAGAAATTTAAGATGAAAATCGAAGTTGGTATAGTATTGAACTAATAATATTGAAGTATTAACATGTGTAACTAGTTTTTGAAATATTAAGATGTAAAGGTAGAAGAAAGTTTTGGGATTGGCACATCCAACTAGTTTTGACTAGGTTTGTTTTCTGGGGTATAAATTTTTTACAAATTATTGCATTTATAGATTTTAAACTTGTGTATTTATACCTATTTTTCGGCGCCGATTTCGAATATGTAATTTTCATAAAAATTGATTAACAACTTTTAATTTAATCCGAAAATTGCTTTTTAAAAAAATAAATAAATGGTTTTGCAAGGCACATTATTTAAATCTAAGCGTTTCTCCACTAATTATTATTATTTTACGTCGAATTTTTGGATAGATTTTAAAATTTCAGATATTTGATAACACTTAACAAGGTAGGGGGGGGGGGGGGTTGAATTTCAGAAAAAGGGGAAGGAGAGCGCGAGAAGAAACTTTTAAAATCGTAGCGTCTTTTACGATAAATATAATTATAGAGGCGGTTTTTTGACGAGGTCCTCCGACAAATATTATTTATTAAATATAAAATTTTCTAAGACGGGGGTAGGTGAACCGCCCCCCCCCCTCTCCACTTCCCCTGCGGGAGCACTTTTCTAACTTTTGGCGACACCCCTTATGTGATATATCATTGGACAAGTTGTAAACTTAGTTTCGTTCGGATAGAGGTTTGTTTAGAATAGAGTGCGCCCCATAGTTGTGGGATATGGAACTAGCGGATTTTGCAGCCCGTGCAGAGTACGCCTACTATACGGTGCCGCAGGCAGCGGGCACCCCATGTGCAATGATCGCACAGAACCTATTGCGCCTCCTGGCGGCGGAAGGGGGAACTAAGGGATTTTGCAGCGCCTGTGCAGCATGCCTGATGTATGGTGTTGCGACAGCTAAGATTGATAAATTAACAGATGAGTACAACAGAAGAGTTGGAAACGCGGACCAGGGTGGAAATTCCACAAATGCGTTTAAAACGCAGAAAAGATTTCCAAATGATAATTTTAAAAAAGAAAAACAGTGCACGTACTGTAAAATGAGGAATCACACGTACAGAGAATGTTGGCATCTGAAAAATCGAAACACTCACCCAAATACACAAAAACAACAACAAACATACAAAAATAAACATTACTCATCATCATTGTGTTATCAACAATCGGATAACCAAATAGGAAACATTGACCACGAATCAGTAGACAAGGGAGATTATAGAATGGAAACAAAACCAGATCAAAGCAGCGACGCAGCCTTTCTAATAGTCAAAGCGGGAAAACAAACCTGGATCATTGATTCTGGTTCATCCTCAAATATCCTAAACAATAAAGATGAGTTTACTAAATTAAATGACACAGAAAAAAAAACAACCGTCATAATTGCCAACGGAAAAACTCTAAACACGCAAGGTACCGGAGAAACTACATTCACGACAAAAACATCCGATGGAGGCATAAATAAAATTACGTTGAAAGAAGTGTTATATGTACCTGAGCTAGAATCTAATTTAATTGCAGTCAGTAAAGCAACAAAGAGTACACTAAAGAAAACAAAATTATAATTGGCAGAACATTGAAATTCATAGAAAATAGCAAAATTAACCTAAAAGAAAGTAAAGAGACAGTAAATTCACATGGCGACAAAAATTACAGTGAAACAGAGAAACAAGACAACCGAAGAACCAACCACGTCCAAACAACCGACCAATGAACCAAATGAAGCGTTAAAGGATCTTAAAGTTTCACACTATTTAGGCATGGAAATAAGGAAAAAAGACAACGGGTACACATTGAATCAAAGATTAAAAATAGAAGAACTGGCAAATAAATTTAACCTAGAAAATGCAAAACCAGTAAACACTCCCATCGATCCCGGGTTTTGCAAGTTAGAGGACGAAGAAAACTTATTGCCGAATAACACCAAATTTAAACAAGCGATCGGATCACTGTTATACATAACAACTACTACACGCCCAGATATACCAGCCGCTGTGAACATCCTGAGTAGAAGGAGCGAAACTTCTCGCACTAAAGACTGGAATGCGTGAAACGTGTCATAAATTATTTGAATCTCACAATTAATACACAGCAGGAACCAACACTTATCGGATTTGCCGATGCGCGCTGGGCAGGGGACACAAAAACGAGAAAATCGACCAGTGGGAATTTATTCATGCTGGGTAATAGTCCCATACAGTGGTACACCACAAAGCAGAATTGCATTGCTTTCTCATCGGCGGAAGCTGAATTTGTTTCAGCTGCTAGTGCAGGGTAGGAAATTGCCTGGCTAATTAAACTTTTGTCCGACTTAGACCTAAAGCAAAAATTACCTGTAATTCTGTATGATGATAATCAAAGTTGTATAAAAATGGTGGAGAACGAAAAATTTTCAAAATGCACGAAGCATATTTATCTGCGTTACCACGCGATAAAACAGATGAAAGAAGGTGGTATATTAGATCTTCGTTACTGTCCGATTCAAGACATGATAGCCGATTGTTTAACAAAACCACTGCCAAAACCTCAGTTTCTGAAACACAGAGAATCCATGCAACTACTACGTGATGCATCTGAAATGGTTAAGGAATGGTGATGGAAATATAACCATCCTCAGATAAGCAATAAAGCAACGGAAACAGGAAATTGAAACCATAATTTTCAAGGACAATGACTTTTTCGAATTCTTATCAAAATAAATCAGACAGAAAATCATCATATAATCATCGAACTGCTTAAAATATCTAAATTATGTTTATAAAAAGTGAACAGTAATATCCATAAATAAAACCTGTTTATTTCTTTTCACGCATGATGCAAGAAACTGGCGTCACTACCGAAAAAAACTAAGACATTTTTATTATTATGTTATTATGCTGTTAGATTTCGTACTGAAAACATGTAAAAAAATATAAGAAAAAGCTGCCGTAAGATGTAGCGTAATTGTGTATTTTAAATATATAATTATTATATAACCAAGAATGAAAAAATCAGTTAATCTTCTTCGTGTGTTCTAGAATTAATATAACATAAACCTTTATGTTTTAATATTCTAGTATTAAAATAAAATTATGAATTTCAACAAAGAATAAATGCGCAACTTTGATAAAGCGGCCCATACAGTGAAACCAAAAATTGCTGAGCCAGAAACATAAAAGGTAAGAAATTTACCTGTATTATATTCAATTGTTTGATTTATTATGAAAGGCCAGATTTAGACGATTTAAATATCTAAATATTAGCGCGTGTGTCCTGCTGCGCATAACAAAGGTGGCTTTTTTGCAAACATTTCAATGCTACAGTCAGCCGATCCTGTAGCACCTGATTCCAATTTCGAGCCTTCCGTACATATTACAATCTGTGTCCTTGTCCTGGTTCGACTGTGTCTGTCGTGTATTTGCCATATGCTAATTTTTTGACAAAATCTGTATGATGTAACAGTGTATAGTGTAAATTCACTGTTTCTCTTGGTCTTGAACTTGATATTGTGAAATATGCTGCTTCATATTTAACGTATATCAACTGGAATCAGGTCTGAAAGTACCTGAAGTACCGCTGTTGGAGCGGTTCTGTATGCCTTTACTATGGCCAGCGCAAAGTGGCGTTGATAGCTGACTGACACCTCCTTGCTGCGCCTATTCAATTTGTGTCCCCAGATGGGGGCTGCGTAGGTTAGCTTTTTCTCTACTATTGTTCTATACCAGGTTTTAGGAATATATGGCTTGATTTACAAAACTTTTGAGACTATTTGTCCCATCAACCTAAATGATTTTCTAACCTTTGTTGTTTGGTTTTGACAGTGTGATAGCCAGTTTAGATTTTTGTGCAAGATTACTCCTAGGTGTTTAATTTGTTCTTTTCATTCTAATTCTGTGTCCTTAAATTTTATTCCTTCTATTTTGTATGAGTGATGTTGGTAAGTTGCGTGTATGTATTTTATTCAGGTACGGTAATTTCGTTTTGTTCCAATTTAATGTTACGTTATTTTCTATGATCCAATCATTAAAATATTCTATTATTTTGTTTGCTAGATTGACTAATTCATCTTTAGTTTTTGGCTTTAATACACTGCTCAAAACAATTAAAGGATATTGCAGTTTTAGGTGGATTTTGTATCTGGTAAACTGTTTAGCTGATTGATACATGGTCGACAGACATAGTAGGTTATATGAGAATAAATTACAGATGTTTGGCAGAAAAAAATGCATTTTATTGCGCATTTGTGTACTAAAGGAAAAAAACACAATTTGTGCATATGAGAAAAAAAGAATAAGAAAAGGTGTTTTCTTCAAAGAAAATCATTTTCAGTAGGGGGTATGGTTTCCACGGGCGGCCAGCAACGTTGAACACCTTTGAGGCATGGACTCAATGAGGCTATTAATGACGAGTTGGGGTATTCTGCCCCACTCTTCCAGAAGAGCTCTTCCCAGTTCTTGGAGAGTTTGTGGGGGTTGTTGGCGGCCAGAAACTCGTCTTCCTAGAGCGTCCCAAACGTGCTCGATTGGATTCATGTCTGGAGAACACGTTGGCCATTCCATTCAAACGATTCCTTCCTCGAAAAGGAAATCCTCCACCAGGTTTGCACGATGTGGCCTGCAGTTATCGTCCATTAAAATGAAGTTATCTCCGATTGCTGCAGCGTAAGGGACTACAATAGGTCTGAGGATCTCATCCCTATATCGGCAACCAGTCAGAGCTCCATCTCGAATGATGTAGAGGTCAGTGCGCCCGTCAATGGAGATGCCACCATACACCAACACTCCTCCACCGCCAAATCTGACACTTTCGTGCACGAACGCAGGATTATTCCTACTGCCACGGTCCCTCCAGATGAAAATACGCCTATTATCCGGATGCACAGAAAAACGGGACTCGTCAGAAAACAGAATATTGCTCCATTCATTTCTCCTCCAGTTGACATGCTCGGTTGCCCACTCCCTGCGGTCGCGACGATGCCTTGATGTTAATCTAACACATACCATCGGTCGGCGAGCATACAGACCTACAGCATGGAGCCAGTTTCGGACAGTCTGAGTTGAAATCGTGGTGCCTGTAGCCGAACGAAGGTGTTGTTGGAGAAGAGTAGCTTTCATGGTTCGGTGTCTCCGAGCTGTTAACGCTAAATACCGATCTTCATTGGGCGTTGTTGCCCGTCTACGACCTTGCCCTGGTCTTCGGTCTGCACATCCACTCTCCAAAAAACGGTTCCAGATCCTGGAAATGACACTTTGTGACACTCCAATGGCTTGCGCTACTTCGGCTTGAGTTTGGCCCCCTTCTAACCTACCAAAAATTCTCAAAGCTTCTGAATCTGTCAAATGACTTCGCTGAGACATCGTACTCATCGAAACAAAGC
This sequence comes from Maratus speciosus, assembly GCA_963932465.1. Taxonomy (NCBI): domain Eukaryota; kingdom Metazoa; phylum Arthropoda; class Arachnida; order Araneae; family Salticidae; genus Maratus; species Maratus speciosus. Next base: position 465,130,557 of record OZ010791.1, read on the forward strand.
AATCACTGAATGCCGATCATCCTTATCTTCCTTCTCTTTTATCCAGTTGAAAGTCAAATTTCATTCGCTGCCGCTGAAGCGACGTTTTTGACGTCGAACTCAAAATTTGCATACTCCACAGTTTGAAAACCAGAAAAATTTGCATTTGTGATTCTCTTCTTCTATTTTCGGCAAAAAAAATTTCGTTTATATCTTTATTTTATATAAAACTTCAAATATCCTTTAATTGTTTTGAGCAGTGTATTAAAATGAAATCATCTGCGAATGCTTGTATTTTTATGTTTTTGTCTCAATTTTTCTTAAGTGCTGTGTGGGCAATCGTCAAATGTTGGTTTGGTTACTTTAATCCCATTTTCTTTTAAGGTCACATATCAGTTATCCATATTTATAAAGTATGTCGGGAAGGGAAGACTTTTTTAATTTTTTTGCTAAAATAGGCTATCTGATGTTGTCGAAGGCCTCTTTTGTCCATTGCTATTAGCAGTGTTTGATGTTTGTCCTTTTGTATATTTTTAGTTAGGTTGTTGAGTTCGTGCTCCGTGGATTTTCTTTGTGTAAAACAATATTAATTTCGTTCCTGTATTTATTTGCTGTTAGATGATGTGTTATTTTACCATGGATTATGCGTTCTAACATTTTGTTGAACTTCTATTCAGTCCCTGCTGTCTGTCGCGTGGGGGGCTTTTCCCTGGCAGGGCCGGACTATAGGCGATCTGGTCTCTGACCATAGTTTGCTTTTATTATCCTTAAAAATCTCATTAATTTTCCGTCCCACCTCTTGTCGCGTTTAGCAGAGGTTTCTGATCCGGCTGAACATTGTATTTTTTTTAAAGGACCTTAATAAAGGGGACCTGAGGGACATTATGTTCTACAGACTTGGTTTCCTCGTATGAAAGGTCCTTCTTATAAGAGAGATACGTCTAAGGGATAACCTAATTAGGTGCATCAAGTGTAATTTGTTACTTCAACCTAAAATTGGAAGAAAAAAAAATCTCAGCCAGTTCTTAATAAATAATGACGTTATGTGTAAAATAATAATAACCTTTCCTTTAAAAAGCTACAGAAAAACATTTTTTTATCGTATAGGGGAGAGTGGGGGCTAATGCGACAAGGGTTTAACGGGACAGTGGCTAAATTTCATTGAAAATATTATGTTATACCTGAATGACAACACCAAAGCTGCTATCTTTAACAACAAGAAGTCAGCCATTTGTAATTTGTTGATAGTGTGCATGAAGAAAGTTTGTTTTCAACTATAAAAAGTAACTTTGATTTTTTTTTACTTCAATGACATTTACAATTCATTATTGCCCGAAATTGTTCATGAGGCTATTAATATAACACAAATATTTTATTTTATATTAAACTTAGTTAAATTGTCTTTGGATAAACATGTGCTATGTATAGATTAGAAAAATATAAAACATCAGCATATGGGGACTAATGGGACACAGCTTACGGGGACTGATGGGACATTATGTGGCACTTGTTATTGAAATAAACCATGGAATTCAAGAATTTTTTTGAGTTACCTTTCAAAAAGGTGTGATTCTCAAGAGTTTGTCTACCCCGAAAAAGTAGAAAACACCTGAACTGAAATTAAAGACATTGTAATGGAGTTGACTTAGCCTACAATAGATCAAAATTCGTTTATCAACTTTAATATCTTTTCATTTTAATTTTTCAGATTTTAATATGCAGTATACTATACTGCTTATGTACATTATATTTTGAACTAAAATGTGTGAAATAGCTACTGCGATTCTCCTTTTTGTGTTGATTTTGATATGTTCTATTAGACCCACAGGATGTCCCAATAAACCCAAACCTCGGGGACTAATGGGACAAATACAATAGTGTACAAAAGTCATATTTAAAAAAGAAAAAAGCTATCTCTTCTAAATATTATTTTTTTAAAAGCCAATACTTCCCTTTTTATGTCTAAGAAAAAAAAATCTGAAATATGTTAATTTCACTTTAGAATACTTAAAATTTTAAAATTGTCCCATTAGCCCCCACTCTCCCCTATGTATATGTCTTAAGCTATATGAAAAGTCAGTCTTTTTGCAAAGAGCCAAGCTAATTGTAGAATCATCTGCCTTTTTCCCAATCAGCCTGATATTTTTCAGACTTATTGCAAAGAGTGGATGGAGCTTTAGCTAGGCTAATTAGAAAGTGATCATTTGTCTCTCAATTTGCCTAATATTTTTCAGGTTTTTTTTCAAACAGTTTTAGGCCAATTAGAAAATAGCCTGCTGTTTGTCTAAAATAGTCTAGTTATATCTATGCTTATTGCAGTAACTCCAAACTAATTAATGTTGATGCATAATTTTAGTATAAAATATAGGAGTAGAAATTCAAAATGCTTATAAAAAATGTATAAAAAAATTGACAGATTTGATTAACACGCTTCAGTGTCCAAGGTTAGTGAATACTTCTTCCTTTTATTGCTATATTTTTTTTCGCAAACACTTCATGGCAGAACTATGAATAAAATCTTCAAACAAGGCTTATTTTTAATCTTTTACCAGCGTTGCGTATAGAAAATGAGTTTCTGAATGAAAATAATTAAAAGGATATATAAGAAAGTACAGTATCAATAAAATCAGCAGATGAGACACATTATTAATGTTTTCCCAGTATTACTCAGAGAAGATGGATTACTGAATGATAATGATAAAAAACAATAAGAAAAAAAAATCTGTTTATTAATAGCTCTGATCTATGCGCTTCGTACACACGTTTATTGTCGGAGCACAGCTCCGGCTCCCCGTAAAAAATTGCACTTTTTTTAACACGAATTGTTTGTCGCATTGACACCAAAATTGGACTGGAAGTCCGTAGTGCCTACACCTCGCCGGGTATTGAAATCTAAAAATATTCCTTAACCCCCAACGCTCCGAAACATCGGCTCAAAAATTTTAAATTTCCCGATAGGGATAATATTACAATTGTTTCACGATTAAAACATTAACTCTATTGTTGTAATGTATGCATTTTAACCTCACTGTTGTCCGCATCGTTATGATGCCAACATTACTAACGCACATATTTATGACACCCCAGTAGTGATAGAAGACATTTTGAACGCAATTTCGGTAAGTGACGAAAATCCGGTTATTTTCTCACTAAAAAGTAATCCCTGTCCGATAACGAATTTCCAGCTAAAGTCTGGGACGCCAGTGGTGTACAGTATATGGTCAAAAGTATCGGACACTTCCGATTTTAGACGTTTTGGGACATTTTTCTAAATTGCATGTTATTCCGTATTCTAATATTTGAAATTTTACTGTCCTAAAAAAATCCTATACTGAATATTTAAACAAAAAATAATTTTTTTGACCTAAATATATATATAAATACTGATAAATTTTGATCAATGGTAATTTTGGTTAAGTATGAGCACGAAGTAACAAGAAAGCAGCCAGAAACATGCCCGACTTTTTTTTTTTTTTTTTTTCGTAATGAAATTATCACGAGAATTATCCGAAAATCAAGATCAGCTTTAACAAAGGAAAAAAAAGATCGAAAATTATGCGTGATTGTATATTGAAAAAAAAAGATTATCTAACTGAATAATCTTTCTTTTTTTTAAATGTCTGTTAAAAAACTGTAGATTATCTCAGAATTCACAATTCAATTATTATCGCACATTGCAAGCATAAAAAAAATCTTCTGAAAAAAATTTAACCCTTTATCGCAAACGCAACACTAGGTTGGCTTCATTACAATAATTAAAGTTGACAATATTGCATCGCATGTTTATCTGATATACACAATTCAATTTTTTCTGTAGGTCTGCGTCTAAAATATTTTTCAAATTGAAATAAATATTAAATGCTTGTAATGTACTTTTTCTAAATTGTTTTAAAGTTGCATAGCAGTCTGGTGGAGCATCTTTACAATATGGATTCAAAATTCGTTGCAAATACGATAAAGTAATTTAAAGAAAGTACAGGGTGATAAAGAATGATCGGATTACAAATGACAATAACTTCACTGTAAATAATGATAGGAAGAAATGCTTTGAACACAAAGAGGCTACTTCAGTCTCTCGAAAAAGTCTCTCGCTAATGTTAATCCAATGGGAGAAACTTTTTAAGATATCTCGTTTGCATTTCAATATTTTAAAATGATTCTTTTTTAATTAGATACCTGAGATCGATCTTTACAAAGGCCATTCTTTACTTTTTCGATTTTGCTTAACAGTATTTTTAATTAGGACACTTTCACTTTCGGAACCGGTTTCAATAGTAAAAGCATCCTATTAAAAAAAATGTACAAACAGAATAGGAAAAGTAAAAAACGGCTTTTGTAGAGATAGACCTTAGCTATTCAATGCAAAAAACATTTAAAAATATTTAAATGCAAAAGACATTTTTAAAAATTTCTACCATAGGATTAAAATTAGCGAACGGTCTTTTCGCGTAACTGAAGTAGCCCCTTAAAGATTTTCTTACGTACTTCATAACTGTTCTAACTGGCTCCTTTTGGTCACGCACACAAATAATTTAAAAATGTGATGTCAAAATTAGGTATTAGTACTGAAAATTTTAAAGTTTGATACATTTTCTATATATATATATATATATATATATAGGCAACTCACTAAACAAATGTTTAGTGTAGAATTAATTAGCATACATTATTTTTAATAGATTGGCACCAGTCACACTTTTATTTTATGACTTGCAGCAGAGTTCAGAACTTACGCTAGTCACGGGAAAAAACTCGCAAACCAACGGTAGCGTTCTTTACCAATTTCTCGTTTGCATTTCAATGTTTTTATACGATTTGTTTTGTATAGAATGTCTTGGGTCGATGCAGAGCTGTGCAAAGAAAAAACTGCGCCCGGGGCAAAGTTTCAATTTACCCCCCCCTCTCACTTTTCTTTGTGACAGGTGCCACAAAAAATGGATAAAGTACAGAAACAAAAATAAAGTCTATTGAATATATTTTGCGTTTATTTTGGAACTTTAAAACGTGTAATTTTATAATAATTCAGAAATTCCAAGCAACTAAATAACATTAAGAGAAAACTGCAGTTAGTTGTTAGAGGATTGCGATGTTTTGGACAGATTTTTCTGAACCTTTCTCTCTTTTTTTCTAGCCATCTTCAGCTGTTGATAGTATTTTAGTTGGAGAGACTGGGAAAACTGGCAAGGTAATCGCTAACAACCAGGTTAGAAACAAGTGGTCCCCTGAGAGAGAAAAAAAAATTCTTCGATGTCTGATTTGTCTTTTGAGCTTTACGATTTCGATTGTAGGTTTTTTTTTTAATTATAAGGATACTTTCACTTTTGGAACCGATTACTAAGATTAAAAACAAATTTCAACAAAAGCTTCCCCACCCACGTCACAGACTAAATAATATTATAATTAATATTTATACATTTATTATTTTTTTTGATTTTCTCCATCATATATTCCAAACGAAAATAAAAATGGCTATTGTAAATCAAGGCTTCGATAAGTTTTAGTTTGTCTCTTTTGCTTAGTCTCTTTTGGTTTTCGTTTCAAAGAGAATAGCTATTTTTATTTTAGTTTAAATTTTTTTGGCTATGATCCTATTCGAATACATCAATAAATCGTCAAAAGATGCACACTTAAGTCAATAAAAAATATCATTATGCTAAATTGGTGTGATATACTTAATGAAGAGTTCGAATTACAAATTCCAGTGGCGGCTTTATTAAACTACGGTGCCCTTTTTTCAACGTCCATATAGTCCAGGCAATAGAGACCGTATAATGACTCTACCTAGCAAAATTCATGGTAGTTCTGGAAAAAGGCTTACTAGATGTTTTTTGGGTCGCTGAATTCGAATTTTTAACTTCCCACCAAAATTTCCCCCGTCAACACCCCCAAATTTTGGTAAAATGCTCCCCAAAAAAGGTTTTTATTAAAAAAATCATTTTTTTTAATTGTTTTAGGGAAAAAGTATCTAAAAATTCAGAAAGCAGACAAAATTTGCAACAAATTAGATACATGGCATTATAACTTAGGATGAAGGGGTAGGGGGGGATCTGCCTCGGAACATGCGCGCGGTGCTGCGTGTACTAAGTTGCGCAATTCCACTTAACCACTCACAGGTTTACATTGGCCCTCCCATCTCCCATCCGAACTTTCTCTATAAGGTTTACTTTAAGTTTTTTGGGGTCGCTGAATCCGAATTTTTAATTTCCTCCCAAAATTCCTCCCCTCCCAAATAGTTGTTTTTAGCTTAAATTTCTTATTGTTTTAGGCGAAAAGCATTACGAAATTCAGAAACTAGACAAAATTCGCAACAAATAGGATAGATGACATTATGACGTAGGATGAACGAGGAGGGGGAGGGCTGCCTCTGAACAAGCACTGCGGCGCTACGTGCACTAAGTTATGAAGTCCAGGCAATAGGGGATTTTACCTGGCAAAATTAATACTAGTTCTGGATTTCGACTCACTTTATGTTTTTTGGGTCGCTGAATCCAAATTTGTAACTTCCCACCAAAATGTCACCCGGCAACCCCCCAAAAAATTCATTTTCTGAAAAAATTTGGTTTTTGAGAAAAGCGCGCGGGGAATGTTCCGAGGCAGCCCCCTCTCTCCCCGTCTATCCTACGTCATAATGTCATGTATCCTATTTGTCGCAAATTTTGTCTAGTTTCTGAATTTCGTAATGCTTTTCCTCTAAAACAATAAGAAATTTAAGTTAATAACGACTCTTTTTGAGGGGGGGGGGGTTCGGGGGGGAAAATTTTTGGAGGGAAGTTAAAAATTCGGATTCAGCGACCCAAAAAACTTAAAGTAAACCTTATAAGGAAAGTTCGGAGGGGAGATGGGAAGGCGAATGTAAACGTGTGAGTGGTTAAGTGGAATTGCTCAACTTAGCCCACGTAGCACCGAGCGCATGTTCCGAGGCAGATCCCCTCTTCCCCTTCATCCTAAGTCATAATGTCATATAGTATCTAATTTGTTGCAAATTTTGTCTACTTTCTGAATTTCTAGATACTTTTTACCTAAAACAATAAAAACATTTATTGTTTTAATAAAAACCCTTTTTTGGGGGGGAGGGGCTTTTTACCAAAATTTGGGGGGGGGGGTTGCCGGGGGAAATTTTTGTGGGAAGTTACAAATTCGGATTCAGCGACCCAAAAAACAAAGTAAGCCGATTTCCAGAACAACCATTAATTTTGCTAGGTAAAATTCCCTGTTGCCTGGACTAATATGATAGCGTGTAAAGAAACTGTATTAGGTTTTAACGAAGTAGTTTTCACCCTTAGTTCTTACCATGCCGGCAGATCGCCCAACCTTGCTTCCCTCTAAAGCCGGCCCTGATATGTTTACGATGGATTAAAATTCCCGGCTTAGGCTATAACTAAAAATTCAAAGATTTTTTTTTAGTAGCCAGTGGCCGGTAGACACTTTTCCAAACTTAAATATTGTTAAACTAAATTGTGTAGGGGAGAGTGGGGAGGAATGGGACACTTTTTACAAAAATAAGAAAATCAACTTTGTTTGACACAAAAACAAAAATTTCAATTTATGGAGTGCAAGATGAAACACTTTTAGCTCATAGGCTATCAAAGTCTGAGAGCTAATGTGCCCGCAGGTTCTGCAAGTACAGTCGTGGGAAAAAAAAAGTAAACACCCCCTACTAACTCCTCAACAAATTATCGTAGAAGAAAGTTACTGGTACCGAGCGATTGGAAATAAAGTCTACTTTTAAATGATGTATATAACATTTGCTTAGGGGCCATCTACATATTAAAACGAACCATAACATTGTTTTCTTTCAATAGCAGTACACAATTCTGACAGCATAAATGAACTCTACACCATTCAATTAGTCTAAAAACAAATTTTTATGCAATTCGTACGATAAGTTTCCGAGAAATTATTTTTAAACGAGCGTATTTTAAGGGCTGTATCCAAATTGAAGTTCGGTATTCGATTGTTAACCGAGACAGCCCCCTTCTTGATCAAGGCACCTTAAGCACCACTCAAGCAGTTAATGAAGCCTGCTAGATTACAGGATGGCATAAGAAAGTTCAAAATATCTAGTCACTTCTATCACAGGCGGCCCCTTAAACCATCATTTTGTCGTTTTTTAAGCATAATTTGAAACTACTTGGAAGAAAAATGTGAAATTTTGGATTTCCATAAAGCAGAACCCAATAAATCTGAATCCATCAAAAAAATTGCTGGTTGCAATTCATAATTTTTCGAATATTAATTTCATAATTCATATCATAAAATTATAAAAATTGCAAATTCAACGTATTTATGTTTGGGTATATTAGTATTATTGCTACGCAAAAAATTAGCACATTAGGAGCTTAATTTCAGGAGTTATAAATAAAAATATGAAAATATCATTTAACATATAGAAGCACTCAATTTTGAATGTTTATAATTAAAAAACTTATCATTCAAATGACTTGAAATTTGGTGTCTAAGCATAGTTTGAACCAAAGATTTGAAATATCTCGTTAAAATTCGGTATTGCTATTGAAGGAAATGAAGTTATGGTTCGTTTTAATATGTAGATGGCCCCCTAAGCAAATTTTATATACGTCATTTAAAAGTAGACTATTTCCAATCTTTCGTTACCATTAACTTTCGTCTACGATAATTTGTTGAGGAGTTAGTAGTTGGTGTTTACTTTTTTTCCCCACGACTGTACGTACGTAACGCGGTAACTCTTGACAGAAATATCCGATTTGCTTCAAATTTTTTTTCTAGGTTCATTCTCATAAGGCGCTTCCCTGATTAGTTTTGGGTGTTCATTGGTTAAGCATAAAGGGGGTTATGGGGGCTAATCTCCCCCCTTAACTTAGATAAATGGGTTTTTCATGCAGAATTATCAGATTTGCTTCAATTTTCGTATACCGGTTAATTTCGATAAGGCACTTCCCTGATTAGATTTGGAGGTTCATTGATTAAGTATAAAGGGGGGATCGGGGGTAATACCCCTCAATTTAGGCAAATGGCTTTTCTTATCCGATTTGCTTCAAATTTGGTATACCGGTTTATTATGATAAGGCGCTTCCCTGATCAGATTTGGAGGTTTATTGGTTAAGTATAAAGGGGAGGAACTGGGGGCTAATACCCCTTAACTTAGATAAATGGGTTTTTCTATTCGATTTGCTTCAAATTTGGTATACCGGTTTATTCTGATAAGGCGATTTCCTGATGAGATTTGGAGGCTCATTGGTTAAGTATAAAGATATGAAACAAAAGGGGGGGACATCCCCCCGTTAATTTATTTTTCGAAAGATATTCTTTGAAGTAAGAGTATAATATACGATTAGTCTGAATAGACTGTGAGCTCAATGCCATCAGTTTAATTGGGCACTTTTCTTTTTTATTAATCTCCCTGAACAATATAGTAACATAACAAGCAAAAACTATTTTATAATTAAAGAAATTGTAAGTTTCAAAATCTATCCCATACCTCTCCACTAACAAGGAGGTATGGGACAGCTGTAAAACAAAGCTATAAGGCCCAAAAAGCCGAGTGTCGGCTAGATATTACACTCTAACAAAAATTGTAGGTTGATAATGTATGTGCCACAATATCAAATTCCAATATCTTCATCACTGGAAGGAAAATTCAGGATTGTCAGTTACAGATGACATTAAAAAATCATCAGTTCAAATTATTTACATTTTGAAGTAAATGAACATATTATTAATGTTATAATTAATATATTGCCCTCTAAAGATATTTGCGTATTAGCAATTTACATTCATCTTATTAAAAAGAAGGAATTGGACATGTCCCATTCCTCCCTTTATTGGCATGTCCCATTCCTCCACACTACCTTGTTTTGTGTTAAACTTCTTGTATAAACAAAAATGCTGCTTTTAGGCTTAGTTTAAATTATGGATAATATACAATATAATGTTCCATAAATAGGGAAATGTATTACATGCATGCATAAACAAGTCATTAATATATAGAAACCATAAAAAGGTACATGAAGCAAATTTACTTTTGATAATCTTTTCCTTTATGCAATTGCAAACTTATGCAGATCAGTAACTTTTTTCAACTGAAGATTCGGTTGTCATTACTTCATATAGTGTGTGATTGATGAAATGTTTAGAATGATACAGAAAGAGAAAAACCTACTGTCCCGTTCCTCCCACTGTCCCATTCCCCCCCCCCCCCCCCTGTATTTAAAGAGCTTATATTGATTAATAAAAGTTAACCTTATAATAATCTTATTAAAATGTCATACAAAATAAATACAAAGTTCAATGAACGTAAATTTTTTGGTAACGTATTACAAATTCGCTATCACATGGAGAGCACCCCTCATAAAATAATGCATTTGAAAAACAAAAGAACATTGCTAATGAAAATGTTAACAATTTTCGGAAAACTATGTTTCCTCTCCAACCAAATATATCAAATGACTAAAGCTGTATTGAAGTTTTAGGCGGCAAAGAGAAAAAAGCAGTAAATCTTCTTGGAATTTGAATTGGGGTGTCTTAAATTTCAATGCATGCAGGCTTTTAAATTATTCCGTAATTATGATAAATTTCTTAAAAATATATACAAAAGTTAGTCTGTGAAGAATTTTTTTAATAGACTAAAGGGGAAGATTGAGAAGATGACTCAGGTAGAAAAATCACACCTCACGAACACCCTACCCGATAGATTTCGAATTTTCTGCAGTGTTAGCCACTTGTCTGATTTGCTCGATTCAAATATGATTAGATTTCTTTTCCAAAAATTCATTTTTGCGAAGATAATACGAAATAAATTTTCGAGAAATAAATGTTTTTTTGAGAATTAATACAAAAATATGAGGTTTTTCATTTGTTTTATACTATAAACATTACTTGATAATGAAGGGGTAAAACCTGATATCTTCTGGTGAGAATAATAATAATAATATATATATATATATATAGATTCTATATGCCAATTAGCTTAACTTTAATATTGTTTTAGTATAAGAATTAATGTATAATATTACATGCCATCTTCATTTAGAATTTTGGTTAATACTGTTATATGAGCTTGTAAGATAAATTTTGATTCAAAGGCAACTGTTTATAGCTCTGAAAGGGAAAATCACTTTATCCTTCCAGGGGATAAAAAATTGGATTCAATACTAGGTAGATGTGTGAAATAACTAATCACTACATAATGCTTAAAACTTTTCTTTTTTCAGTTTATTTTATTTTCTGCAATTTGATGCCGAATATTATTTTGTCGAGGATGGATTGAGAACTCTTATAATAGATGCCTCTCGGTAGACTTTTCTGAATATCGAAACAATAAATTTTATGCAATCTAAATTCAAAGAAAATATGCAATATCAATGACCCTTAAAAGTTTTTTTTTCAGCTTATTCAAAATATAAAATTGATTTTTTTTTTTCTATAGAAATATATTGGAGGCGAAATTATTTTAAATATTTGAAAAACAATTATTTGAAAATCTGAATTTCTCATATACACAAAAGGATGCAAGTAGCTACGATTAAAGTGTCAATGAATAACTTAAAAAAAAGTTTCGAATTAGTTAAAAGAGTAAACTGAAGTTAAACAATCATGTAACTTACATTCCGAAAATGTTTGGTTAAACAAATTCGGGGTCATAAATAAAAACGTTTGTAAATGTATTAAAATTAATACAGTCTTTAATTGATGCTTTTTAATGTTTACAAATCTCATCTATGGAAATAGCTACAAAAAACTTTCATTTTATAGAATGCTTTTGATGTCAAAATATTTTTTAAGATTTGTAATATAAATAAGCAAATAAAAATCTAAAACTTTCGATGAAATACACAAAAACTACTAAATTAATTACTGTTGAAATGACAATGAATAAATTAAAATTACGGCTGAAGTTAAATAAACCTGTAACTTATCTGCCAAAAATCTTCGATTTACTAATTAAATTCAAACAGTCACGGAATCGTACATTATTTAAAAAAAATGCTGCAAGTGTATTAAGTTTTTAATAGACTGTTGCTTTACAAGAAGGTCTTACTCCATGCTTTTTAGTGTTTACAAATCTCATTTACAAAAATCTTTGTATATCTTAAAAGATATTAATGAAAAAAATATATATATAATAGATGAGAAACTTGTTATATAAAACTACGCAATGAAACACAGAAATGGTATGCAATTAGCTTCTAATTAAATGTGAAAAAATAAATTAAAAACAAAGCAAAAAAATATTAGAAAATCAAACTGAAGTTAAACAATCATGTAACTTACCTTCCGAAAGTCCTTGGTCAGCCAATTAAATTTAGGCAATCGCGGAACTGTGCATCGTAAATAAAAATGTCTGCGGATGTATAAAATTTATATTGGGCAGTTGCTTTACAAGCAGTCTTTAATTCATACTTTTTAGTGTTTACAAATCTCATGTACGGAAGTCTCTCCGCATCCAAACATCCACGTTCTACCTGCAACAGGCTGTCAAGACAAGCGTACGTGTAGAGCCTGCATTTAATTCGTTTTTCCTATTGGTTCGCCATGCTTTGATGGCAAAATAAAGAGCCACTGCAACCTGTCCTTCATGTGTAAAAAATAAAAAAAGTTCGAGGCTGGAAGGGGGGGGGGGGAGATCAGAAAGTTTGTATTTACTGCGATGGAATGCAATGAACAAAAAACCGGTTTTCGGTTCCTGTTTCAAAGGAATGGAAAAAGCTTTACGTGTTTTCTACGCTGCCGCCGCCGCCGCGAAAACTTACCTGTGAGTTTGGGTTGCCAGAAATGAATTTTAATCTCAGTTTGGCATAATTTAATTGAAGGTTTATTGTAAACAATGCAGTCAGGTGTTTTTACGATTTCTTGTAGAGTTATCTATAGAGTTATTAACAAAACCTTTGCCCCATGAAGATTTTCGTATATATTATGAATAAAAGCTCGTATATATGCTCACAAATTGGTACATAAAATAAACAATTATATAAAAACCAATTTAAATCTTACTTGATGCTATTTAATTGCAGGTTTATTTCAATAATGTTTTATTATTTAATTGTAGGATACTATTTACAAATGTATTCCTCTCTCTCTCTGTATATAAATTAATCGTTACATTGGAGAGCACTGTAAATATGATACTTTATTTCTTTTTCATATTTTCCCTCAATCTTTATTCAGATAAAATTCCTAAATTTTTATTTCTATTTAAAAAAGAAAGAAAGAAAAATATTAACATAAGTTTACGGGACAACTAGAATTTATAAGATTAAATTGTATTATATAATTTATGATATATATATATATATATATATATATATTTATAACTTTATAACTTATAACACTATAATTTATAACATTTTCTTTAAAAAATGTTAGGGGATTTTTTGTTTTGCGAGAAAACTTTCAAAATATCACTTTCAAACCTGATCACTGATGATGCCCTCGAGTCAGAGGGATATCAGTCATCGGATTGCCATTCCTTTCACATTGTATCATGCTGCGCGATAGTGCTCTGACACCCCACCCCCTTCCCTCCGGTGTGCTAGCTAACTTGCATTTTCGCTATCTACATCATCTAATCTATCATATATATGAAATCCTCGAATCAGTTTAAAATCCTAAAATCAGTTTAAATAATGTAAAACTGCCCTACTGGACTATTTATTCTTTTCTGGATTCGAAAATGGAAAAAGAATAAAAAAGATTTGTTCTTTCACAAGATATATCAAAATTTAAACGTGGCTAAGATTTAGAAATCAGTGATCTTAAACACGTTATATCTGACAAGGAATAGATACAGATATATGTATTTCAGGAAAAAATAGCAAAAAATCATTAGAATTTAAAAAATAAATTAAAATTTGTACTACTTTACCGGCGAAATCCTCCGAAATAGCAGTTGTTTTTCGGCATTTGAACTACAATGAAGGGGAAAACGATTTTACAGGCATTTTTTGCGAATGCCTTCCAAGTTTAATTTCTAAATCGAGGTGCGTGTGATGTATGAGTTTTTAAGTTTTGAATGAATTTCTGTATACATGACCCTTGATGCCTGTATAAAATCGTTGGGCGGAAATATTGTACTTAAATTTACGAAGACATAAAGCAATAATTTGTGAATGCTGAGCAGTTTTGATTTTGCTTTTAGAATTTAATAAAATAAAATCGATTTAAAATTTCTTGTCCTATTATTTCTCTTTCTCTCACTCTTCCCTTCAAAATAAATAGTAAAAATCCGTGTATGCGTGTTACACACAGGAGAAATGGTGCGTTCATTGGATTATACTCAGCTTAAATTCTTAATATAAATATCACTATTTAAAAAGTTATAAAAAATTTTTTCGAATATATTTATTTATATTTTTTCTAAAATAATCAATAAGATAGGTATTTAATAGAATGATAAATGATTCATTCGCCTTTCTTTCTTTTTTTGGCTTAAAAAAATTGTGATACATATATTATTTGATCTTTCTTCATGATTATTGATTTGCGACCTATTGTCATTAAAATGTATATAAGTGAGCATTAAAATTTATTTAATACAATATAATAGCAATTTCGCTGAAGTAGCTTTTGTTTTCTCGGTATCCTCTGTACAGTGAAGAGAAAAACCCTTTTACAGGCACGAAACCAAATTAATTATTTGATTGTTTTACGGATCATTTAATTCTCAATATCATTATAACTACTTAACAAATGTGAGTAACAGAATTTACAAATAGATACTAAGCAGATTAAATAATGAAACATCCGTCGCTTTTTTCTTCTTCTTTTTTTAGGAATACAAACATAAAATTAGTGAGACAATTATTATTTGCACTGTTAATATCCTCACTATTATTGTTATCAATTATATTGTACTTAAAAGGACATTTACCTTAAAATTGGTCAAAAAATCGATTTTTCTTTTTTAATATTAAATGAAAGCATGTTTAATTGTGAATATTTTGGCACCTCATTTTCACCCATACGGTAATTATATCCCGAGATATTGTAAATTTTGTTAATACACTCAATGTAATTACCTATACAAATTAAAATTTTAAATGACTTTTTTTTTCATGTTCATATTTTCTTCATTTTCATGTTTTAAAAACGCTAAGGCGATTTTTTGTATTTGAAATAGAGATTTAAACTTTTTTGTAGATGTTCTTTATTATATATGTGATAAGTCTGCTCCCGGAATTAGCCTTCAGGTTTTTTGTTATTTAAAAAAAAAGTATATGAAGTTGTGCTAGATTTCATAGTTTTACATTATATATATCAGTAAAAAAATTATATTAAATGTAACATTAGATGTATCTAAAAATTCCTGCGTAATCTTGTGTAATACACATTTGAAAATCTTAAAAAAAAAAAAATTGTGCAAAAATATAATTTTTACTTTCTTCTATTCTATTTCTTTACAAGAAGAAAGTATTGGATTCGTGAAAAATTTCGACTTCCGGTTTTCGACGGATTTATACGTTTTAGAATGCCCAGAACACGATTTGGTGGTTTTTAGAAAATGTCTGTCTGTGAGTCTGTCTGTCATTCTGTCACTCTGTCACTCTGTCTGTGAATCTGTATGTGACAAAAATTTTGTGGGCGCTCTATCTCAGGAACTAGTGCACGGAATTTCACAAAACTTCATATTTAGTTGTACCTTGATATAAACTGGACTTGATTAGTTTTTGGTGAAAATCGCCCAACAGGTGGCACTGCTATGCGGCATTTTTCACGATTTCTGCAATAGCTATATCTCAAGAACTACTGCACGGATTTTCATAAAACTTCAGATTCAGTTAGTCCAAGATATAGTTTGGTGCTGATTACTTTTTTGTGAAAATCGCCCAACAGGTGGTGCTGGTGTGCTGCATTGTACATGATTATCGCAATAGCTCTAACTCAAGAAAAAATGCACGAATTTTCATCAAACTTCAGATTCAGTTAGTCCCTGATATAAATTAGTGCTGTTTAATTTTTGGTGTAAATCGCCCAACAGGTGGCGCTGCTGTGCTGCATTTTTCACGATTTCCACAAGATCTGTATCTCAAGAACTATTGCACGGATTTTCATCAAACTTCAGATTTAGTTAGTCCTTGACATGAACTGACGTATAAATTAGTGCTGTTTAATTTTCGGTGTAAATCGCTCAACAGGTGGCGCTGCTATGCTGTATTTTTTGCGATTTCCGCAATAGCTTTATCTCAAGAACTAATGCTTAAATTTTTAATAAACTTCAGATTCAGGTATACCTTCATATCGTTTAGTGCTGTTTACTTTTGGTGTAAATCGCTCAACAGGTGGCGCGGCTATGTTACATTTTTTCAGAATTTCCGCTATAGCTCTATCTCAAGAACTAATGCACGAATTTTCATCCAATTTCAAATTCAGATATACTTTGATATGAATTGGTGCTAAATCGTTGTTATTTCTTGTACTATTTAAATGATTTAATTGATGTGATTTATATAGAAGAAAGTTTTGTGATGGCCACAACATACTAGTTTAAAAAAGTAGTAAAAATTTTAAAAAATTCAAATTTTTATAAAATTTTTAAAATTTTTAATTAAATATGCAGTAAATATTTTTTTTTCAAAATCTACTTTTAGTTGGACATTGAAATGCAGTGAGTTCAAGATTTGAACTATACTTTTAAAAATAAACAAAACTGTTGTAAAGGTAAACTGTTCCTTTAAGGGGGGAAATCACCTTAAAGCTTCTTAAAAAGTCAATTTTTTTTGTGTACTAACATGTTACCTAACTAATAAATAAATAAATAAATAAATAAATAAATAAATAATAAATAAATAAATAAAATAAAAATAAAAATGACGATACACCAATTAGAAGCGGTTTTATGATAAAACATGTGGAGTGATACCTATCCAAATCAACGTAAATTTTAACTTTAAAGTTAATTTTCTCAAAACACATTGCACGCATCCTATTTACAAAAGTAAGTAACATAGAAACTTAATATTTTGTATTATATTGTATTTAATATATCTTTAAAACCTCTACCTGTTTTTAAGTAAGTACCTGCAATATATTTGTTTTAAAATTTTTATTGAAATTTTATCATAAATTTTCCTTTTATGGTTTAATTGCCAGAAAAAATATTTTCATTTGAAAATTCGATTAATATTTTAGGTTGAAGTTAAGGTACAACATAATAAGAATATACCCGTAAGGCATGGTGACGTCACGGCGACGTCGTTGTGAAGTCACACTGTGACTTTGTGACCGTCGATGTGACGTCACGTGACGTCGATGTGACGTCATAGTGACTAGAATGCGAGGTCGTTATGGCCGTTTTAGAGGTCGTTTGTGACGTCACATTGTGACCACTCTGTGAAGTCACGGTGTGACAAATTTGTGAAAAGTGTGTCATTTGTGACTATTTTGGCATTAACTTTGTGACGAACCTGTGACGAAAGCGACAATGCTTTGAAGTCACACTGTGACCAATTTGTGAAATATGTATCATTTGTGACGAACTTGTCATAAACACTGTGATTTCAAATGAAAATCAAATTTCAAATTAATTGCTTAAAAGACGCAAATAGTGAAAATGATTCCATGCTGGGACTCGAACCCGGGCCATCAGTACAGTGCACTGACATTCTACCGACTAAATCACATGGAACGATACCCAGGCTGAAAAATTTCTCACTATTACATGTTGGCAAGGCTACAAACGCAGCACAAGATGGAATATTTAGCGTGAGCCACCAACATGATGCAAACACGAAACTTAATTAAATCCAGCATCGATTGAAATTATATTAATACTTGGAAATTTTTCCAGCGAGAACCATTCGCTTTGCATACAATATTTCAAATGAAAATCAAATTTCAAATTAATTGCTTAAAAGCCAATTTTAATTTGAAATGTTGTATGCAAGGCGAATGTTTCTCCCTGGAAAAATTTCCAATTATTAATATAGTTTCAATCGATGCTGGATTTAATTAAGTTTCGTGTTTACCCCATGTCGGTGGCTCACGATAAATATTCCATCTTGTGCTGCGTTTGTAGCCTTGCCAACATGTAATAGTGAGAAATTTTACAGGCTGGGCGTCGTTCCATGTGGTTTAGTCGGTAGAATGTCAGTGTGCTATACTGATGGCCCGTGTTCGAGTCCCGGCATGGAATCTTTTTCACTCCTTTGCGCCTTTTAAGCAATTAATTTGATATTTAATTTTCATTTGAAATATTGTATATAAGGAGAATGATTCTCTCTGGAAAAATTTCTAAGTATTAATACAGCGATGAATTTTAAAATAAATTTTTGCTGTAAATATAAAATCTTATCTTTTTAGCAAAATATCGCTATTTTGGAGTCCTATTCTTCTAAAACATTTTAAATTTTTCCACTTAAAAAACAATGCTTATCAACTGCCATATTTTTTTATTAAGTTCTATGCTTGATATTGAGTTCAAGCTTGATATTTAGAATGTGTAAGTTTTTTTAATTTGTTGTCATTTGTCATTGCTTTATTAAATATGAACATGGAGACTAACGGATATTAATACAACTATTATTTATAGAGCGGCATGATAAGCGATATTTATTTAAATTTTTTATTCCCGTGTATATTGTATTTTGTGAATATGAGCTAAATAGATTTGGTATGTTTTATAGAAAAAGACTGATCTAGGAAATAGAAAAAAAAAACGAGTAAGAAAAATCATGCGTTAAGCATAGATTATAAAATACTTTCCAACACTTTCTGAATGCTTTAACAAGACATCGTAATTTAGGGAAATGACGTAAATAAGATAACTAAGTAAACATTTCAGAAAACGCATAAAACATTTGAAAAACTGATTTCAACAGTTACCGTCCATAGCCAAATATGTTTTCCAATTCTTTTGAACAGCCCTGTATTTGATCTGTAGGTTGATACACTGAAAAAAAATGAAGTACTCAAAAATGAGTAAACCGACGTACTCATATCGAATTGAATATTTTTGGATCAAAAATGAACCTATGCTTTCTCTATTTTGAAACATCACATGTTATAAAACCCAAACAAACGAATAGTTTTGTACCCTGTAATGGTTCATTTCATTTATAGCGGCATAAATGATGTTCATTAATGTAAATATTAAATTATGCACAGCATTTTAAAAATAATTTAAAAGTACTTGGAAATAATGCTCTTGTCATAAAAATATTCGATTTGAGTATCTTGCTAAGAATTTTGCTATTTTTCTTAATAAATAATCAATTAAACATTTCTTGTTAAGAACTTTGAACGGGAAATAAATGTCAGTACATTTTTACTTTAAATTTTAGGTTTTTTTTTTTTTTTTGGGGGGGGGGGGGCAGTGCATAACGATTCATATTTTATCACAACCATGGAATAAAAAATGAATACATGTGTTTCTCAACTTTGAGTACATTTGGATCGGATCTATTTTGAGTATGTGACGCATTTAAAATTGGGTACTTCTTACTCAATTTTGAGTACCCATTTTTTAAGTGTATATATACTATATAATGGGAAAATTTAGTTTAGCAAGAAAACGCCTAATAGGTTGAAATTCTTTTTCAGCAATTTATACTAATGTAAGGAAAGATACTTGAATACTTTTGTACAACCCTGTAGTTTACCTAGAATCTTTATTACACGCTACTATTTAGTTAAAATTTAATTCAAACTAAGACACTCTTAAAACTGCTGAAATCACATTTCCAGAAATTATCATTTATAGACGGCCATGTATCCATTTCCTTGCGTGACCCTGTGTATCATTTTATCCATATTCTACAAACATTTATTGGTAAATTAAATGCAGTTCAGCGAAAAAAAACATAACTCATTTAAAAACCACCTTTAAGCAATTTGCGCCCATACCCAGTAATCCTTACGAATACTTTTGTGTAGCCTTGTATAGGAATTATAGCATTTATATACACGATACTATGCATAAATATAGTGAATCATAAAAGCGCATATCATAATTAAAAATACATTTCCAGCAAACATCGCTAATGAACAGTACTTCGGATACATTATAGTATCTGAAATATTTTGGGTGTCCCTGTAAATGTACTATATACGTATAATATATACGTATATAAATATACGTATTATTCGTATTATACATGAAATAATTTATAGTATGTAAACCTAAGCGACATACATCAATTTCATTATATATGAAATAGATTAACATAATTAAAGTAGCTGCAAACAATTCCCTCCACCCCTATATCATTATGTATTTGAATTCCCTTTTTAGCCCTGTAAATGAACAATAGCTATTTCTGTCCATCGCATAGTCAACAGAATGCATATTTTAGTGCCCTTCATAAATGCATATAAATTTTATTATGTTTGAAAGCGTGCGTAAAATCATTAAAAATCATTTGAAACGATTTTTTCTCATAGGCCGTAATGTAACGGAAAACTTTTGGCTGGCCCTGTAAATGAACAAAGCATGCTACAAACTTCATTACAAATAGGTACCGTGCTATGGTAAACGTCAATAACATCCAAAAATTTCAGGGCAATTCGAGTATATTTTCGGGAGTTAGAGTGCGGACAGACTGCTAGACGGACAGACGGAGAGACAAACCTAAGTCATAAGCACTTTTCAACTTATGTCCTATATTATGTATCCTGTATTATATGAACTTTTAAAAAATATATACTAAAGCAGTTTAATCTATAACTTCCTATCAGGCATGAAAAACACTTTATTTCAATGCTTAAATATCATATTTTACTTTTTAGTGCCAATAATTACGCGTATCATAAACGTAGAAAATGAATTTACAATAGAAGAAAATTTAATAACCGATTCAGAATGTCTATAATTAAATGTTTGATTAAAATCACAAGCACAAAAATTCTTACATACAATTTAAAAAAATAAATATACCAATTTGAAAAACACTAAAAATAATAATTAGTATTTATAATTGTACTATTAAACAACAGCAAAATACAATAAATAAATTAAATGCACTATTAGATTTAACAATATCTCAAAAATATTTCCGTATGGTATAAGGAATTACTATTATTTTATAATTTTGGCAAATGTTAAATCTGAAAACATTGGTTTGAAGATTTAGGATTTTAAAAGATAATTTAAAATATTATTAGCACTAAAAGAAAATTCTTTCAAATGTTTCACTACTGTAATATGTAAAAATATATTTTCCCAGTATAATGTTAATTTCTAATCTGAAACAGTTTCGTAATCTCGTGATAATCGAACATCATATTTAACCCCAAAATAATAATAACTATAAGTGTTAGTAATCAAAAAATAGTAAGAAGCCGATAAAATAATTCCAAATCATTCTCGTTCCATACATTTTCAATCTCAAGTAAGAGTAAATTAATGTTTATATTAATTCCAGTATGAACTTAAGCCTGAATCAGTCTCTGCGCAGATTTTTTTTTTTTTTCAAGCGATGGCAGATTAAGATATTTTTCTTTACAGTTATCGAATTGAAAAATATCGCTTCTGACATAAAGATCAGTCTCTTACAAATATAACATAAAACTATTTAACTCATAATATACAAATCAGGAACAAAATATTTAAATTAAATAACACTTACATATACGTTCCATTAATATCCGTGTATCCTAAAATGGTCATTTCCTTATCTTAAAGTGTTGTAGACTTGGTGATGTTCTAAAAACAGTGAACAATTTCCCGCGTCTTCTCATATTTATTTTTCTGTGGGCAGACGATTTTCAAGCAGATGTTCTGTTACAGATTATTTGTTTTTGTATACAAGAAATATTGAACTTGAATGCGCAGTAATTTTCTGAAAGTATCGTTAATTAAAATTTTGTATTTGAAGACATGTCCTATATATTTAACCTTTTCTTTTTATCCGTACCAAATAATTCAAGTTAAATGTATTGTAAAGTTCCTTTTTTCTAAATAATTATAATAATAATATTCTTAATTAGAGTTTATTAGATAAAACATTGTTTAAATTTTTAAAAGGTGTAAAAATAAATTTAATGGTAATAACGAGCCCCCCCCCCTTTTTTTTTTCTTTTTTTTTTTAAGTAAAGTTTGTTTTGCACAAATTTTGTATATTTCTTTTATTTTCGGAAAATGCTAATTTTATTTAAAAAGTCTGAAAGAAGTAGAATTTATGACTTGAATACAAATTATAAAAATATTCTAAAGCAAGAAATGCATAGATGACTAAACTCTGAAGACTCTTTCTACGTGCTCATTAAAAGGTGCAGATTTAACTGTAATAGAAAATTTTTAGTTTGAAACCACAGAAGTGTTTCGAATAATCCTGGTCGGTAAAAAAAGAAAGAAAGAAAGAAATTTCCTCCCAGCAAACTAA
This sequence comes from Maratus speciosus, assembly GCA_963932465.1. NCBI lineage: Eukaryota > Metazoa > Arthropoda > Arachnida > Araneae > Salticidae > Maratus > Maratus speciosus. The sequence goes on from OZ010791.1 coordinate 465,152,828, forward strand.
ATATGTAAAGTGTATAAATTTAATAATCCTAATTCTAAATATATTATCCAAATGCTAGATAAAATTGAAATCATGAAAAAGTATACATATCAAATGGATAAAATATAGCCTGAAAATTTAGTTTATTAATTCTTGTATCGTGCACTTTATTTATTATGCCCCCCCCCCCTCTCCCCTTTAGTGACAGAATTTACCATTTGCTATCCACTAATATATTTTCATTCCTTATGCCGCTATAACTGGTGACTGCTTAAAATATTTCTCTTCATTTTCAAAGATTTTTGAAGTTCATATTTTTGTCACACTGTGACTTACAATATACTGGTTTTTTTTGTCACATATGTGACGTGACGTACGTTACATAGCAGTGACATAACAGTGACGTCACATTTTTTTTTTTAATTGCCAGAAAAATATAATTTTACAGTAAATAACATGTTTTAAAGAATTTTCGTAATTTTTTAAAGTTTTCTAAGAAGTTCACATCTCAGTCACAATGTGACATCACTGAGTGGTGGCATTTTGGTCACAGATGTGACGTGACCACAGTGACTTACAGTGACGTCACAATGACGTCACTGTGACCATGCATGCTATGAGGGTATAGATGTAATATTAAGTGGATATTAAGTGGATTTTATAATCCTGCTCGCAACACATGTATGTCAAATCACTTTTTTGAAAATCCTTAATTAGTATGTCTTAATTAAAATAAATTCTAATTATTTTTCATCCAAAGTATTTAAAGGAATACATAAACAAGGATTTGTACAAAAAAACTTTACTCAAAAAAATTGTTTCATTTGAAGAAATATTTACAGCTACAAAATTTTTTTAATATTGTGTTACATTCAAGTATTATCGAGCTGCTGAAGGTGATCTTCCCGCTTAAAATTTTCAAAAATTAATATTAAAGTGTATTTAATACAATTTAACAGCGAAATTTCCGTTTTTGTTTTCTTGATATTTAGGTTATGGTGAACGAAAAACACTCTTACAAACATGAAGCGAAATTCATACGTTCAATTGACTATCTTAATGATCGTGTAATTCCAACATCATTCTAACTATTTAACCATTATAATTAACGTAATTTGTAAAATAACTATTTAATGGAGTGATAAAGAATTTTCCCCTGTTTTCTTATTCTTTTTTTCATTAAAAATACTGATTTGGCATGTAAAGTCATCAGAAAAATAGTCCCACGAATATAAATTGGCTCAATTCCTGTAAAGTTAGTGGTTATGATGATGATGATATGAGCGATAAAATTAATTGAAAATATTAATGACCGAATGAATTTTATAAATTATAGTTGTCCTATAAATGTATGCTAATATTTTCTTTCTTTCTTTTTAAAACACTCGTAAAAAGGAAAATATAAGAAATTGTTTTTGCCATGCTATTAAAGAGCTGCTAAATTTATTCTATTAAAACAATTATGTCTGAAATTATTTAAATAGGTAGCATGTTTGGCACGTCACGTCATCAGAAAAATAGTCGAACGAATATAATTTGGATCAATGCCTGTAAAATTGTTTTTTCCTCCCCTGTATACAGAAACTGAGAAAACAATTATATTTCGTAGGATTAAACCATTAAATGATATTGCAGGTGTTTTTGTTTTTTTTTGTTGGTGGTTATGGTAGTGTTATGAATTATAAAATTAATTAAAAATATTAATGACGGAATTAATGTTGTAAATTATAGTTGTCCTGTAAATGTTTGTTAATATTTTTTTCTTTCTTTTTCAAATACTCGTAAAATTGAAAATATAGGATTTTTTTCCATGTTATTAAATTTATTCTATTAAAAAAAAAAAAAAAAATGTCTGAAATTATTTAAACAAGTAGATTGATTTGGCGCATTACGTATCAGAAAAATAGTCCAACGAATATAATTTGGCTCAATGCCTATAAAATCTTTGTTTCTCATCTCTGTATACAGATACCGAGAAAATAAATTACATTTCGTAGAATGAAACCATTAAATGATATGGTAGGTCTTTTTTGTTTTTCGTTGGTGTTTATGATGGTGATATGAACGATAAAATTAATTACAAATTATCTAAAGACGGAATGAATGTTATAAATTATAGTTGTCCTATAAATGTATATTAATATTTTCTTTCTTTCTTTTTAAATACAGATTTTTTTTTTTTGCCATGCTATTAAAGAACTGTTAAATTTATTATATTAAAAAATTATGTCCGAAATTATTTAAACAGGCTGACTGATTTGGCACGTCACTTTATCAGAAAAATAGTCCAATGAATATAATTTGCCTCAATGCTTGTAAAATCTTTTTTTTTTCCCTTCTCTGTATACAGATATTGAGAAAACAAATTATATTTCGTAGGTTTAAGCCATTAAATGATATTTTAATATTTTAGGCCTTTTTTGTTTTTCGTTAATGTTTATAATGGTGATATGAATGATAAAATTAATTAAAAATATTAATGACGAAATGAATTTATATATTATACTATACCATATTTTTCGGCATTATTACCATAGTAGAGAGATATTACAGTATAGACATTTTTTTTCATAATAATAACTGAAAATATGGCATAGTATAATATATAAGTATAATAGGGGCATTATAAAAGACAATGATTTCTGTCGATAAAAGTTATCTAAAGATGGAATGAATGTTATAAATTATAGTTGTCCTACAAATGTATGTTAATATTTTCTTTCTTTCTTCTAAAATACTCGTAAAAATGAAAATATAGATTTTTTTTTTTTTTTTTTTTTTTTTTTTTTTTTTTTTTTTTTTTTTTTTGCCATGCTATTAAAGAGCTGTTAAATTTATTCTATTAAAAAAAATTATGGCTGAAATTATTTAAACAGGTTGACTGATTTGGGGCACGACACGTCATCAGAAAAATAGTCCAATGGATATAATTTTGCTCAGTGCCTGTAAAATCTTTTTTTCACTTCTCTGTATACGGATACTGAGAAAACAAATTATATTTCGTAGGATTAAACCATTAAATGGTATTGTAGGTCTTTTTTGTTTTTTCGTTGGAGGTTATGATGGTGATACGAACGGTAAAATTAGTGAAAAACATTAGACGCAACGAATGATATAAATTATAGTTGTCCTATAAATGTATGTTAATATTTTCTTTCTTTCTTTTAAAATACTCGTAAAAATGAAAATGTAGATTTTTTTTTTGCCACGCTATTAAAGAGCTGTTAAATTTATTCTATTAAAAAAATTAAAATTATGTCTGAAGTTATTTAAACAGGTTGACTGATTTGGCACGTCACGTCATCAGAAAAATAGTCCAATGAATATAATTTGGCTCAATGCCTGTAAAATATTTTTTTCAGTTCTCTGTATACAAATACTGAGAAAACAAATTATATTTGGTAGGATTAAACCATTAAATGATATTGTAGGTTTTTTTTTGTTTTTTCGTTGGGGGGGTTATGATGGTGATATGAACGGTAAAATTAGTGAAAAACATTAGACGCAACGAATGATATAAATTATAGTTGTCCTATAAATGTATGTTAATATTTTCATTCTTTATTCTTTAAATACACGTAAAAATGAAAATATAGGAAACCTTTTTTGCCATGCTATTAAAGAGCTGTGAAATTTATTTTTATAAAATCTATCCTTTTTTTTTTAATTATAGGAATAGCTTTATAATGATGTTCAAAATTTGATGAGCAGAATAATCGAATAAGCATAATGCTGCATCGTATTGGTCAAATCGTTTTTCTCTTTATTGTATAAATACAAAGAAAAAATGTATCATATTGAAGAATTTCATAATTAGATGATATTATAGATTTTTATCTTGTATTTATATCGCTGTCGATAACGATATCAACTTTATATATATATAGAGAGAGAGAGAGAGAGAGTTTCAATAGTCAATTGGACATAGTACCTTTAAATTCATTTTTCTCCTTGTTGTATTATAGGAAACTGCACCATTTTGAAGAATTCCGCAACTACATATTACAGTAGATTTTAACTTGTACTTTTAGCATTGTGGATAATGATATATATATATATATATATAATAGGTCTTAATTTTTACTTACATCCAATGCATAATATCGGCAAGGATAGACTAACTCGACAACTCGCCTGTCTATTTTATGAAATATTACATTTTTTTTGTAATGCGTCGATGTTCTTGCCGACTGAAGATTAAACATTCACAAGTCGCTATTGTTTTTCATTTTTGCATCATCATATACGAGTAATATCTATATTCCATTTCTGTTCCAATGTATTATTTTAAATTTATTTTGCTACATTTCTACGAGATTTAATCTTTCTTATTTAATTTATTCTTTGGTATCACCTACCTGTAAAATGTGTTAAAAATTTTTTATATATTGAGATTTCCTTGTAGGTTTTATTTATGAAAATATTTTCTTGTATTTCTTTTCTTTTAATTATAACATCATTAATATAAATTATTATTACATGCCATCTTTCAGTTGTAGATTCAGTATTTTTTTTTTTTTTTTTTTTTTTTTTTTTTTTTTGTTATAGGGACTTGCAGTTATTTTTTTATTTCAAAGGTATAGCACACACATCATATATATATATATATATGAAAGTAATTTTTTAAAAGGGGAGTCATCTACATATTAATAATTATACAAATATAATTTTCTTCAAATGATAACACACACTTTTGACAGTTTATTTGAGTTCGTTGGATCAAAGAAGTCGAGAAACGTAAAGTTTATGTACTCTTTAGTAACTCATTTTAGATTTAGAAGGGGTTAAAATTCCAGAATGCTAATATTAAAACTTGACAAACTTTAATTTAACTTATCATAAAAAAATCCTCTTATTGAAATGTTTCAGTTTTAATGACACACAATGAGTAAACCCAAGCATATTCCAGGCACATTTTCGATTCAAAAACGAGTTTTTAATTATAAAAATTACTAATAATTTAAAACTATATTAATTATAACTTACATTAGTTTTTGCATAAACTAAATGAGTATTTTCCAAAATATGGCTGGGTTAATTTACAACTCATTCCAATTATTAGTTTTCGGGATAAAAAGAAATTTTATCTTTAGATGGTCTGACAGGAGGAGGTCTCTTCTTCTTTTTAACATCTACAAAAAAAAAAAAAAAAAAAAAAAAAAAAAAAAAAAAATCTTAAAAAGTAATCAGAAAAGTTTTTATAATTTGTTTTTTACGTTTATTATTTTTTTATTTCTATATAATATTTCCTATAACTAATTTATTATTATGATACTTTTCTTTGTAAGATCTTAATTTTATTATTAAAAGTTTATGCATAAAACTTAACACATATTCTTTTATATCCGTATGAAGATTTAAGAAAAGTACAGAAATAATATCTTTTTCGGGGTTGCTCTGGTCCAAGAAATAAAAATAAAATGTGAAAAATTGTTCTTACCATTTTAAAACTAAAGGTTGATACAACTTTTAATATGCAGGCGACCATTATTTCAAAAATTGCACCCACATTCGGATAGTGAACACAATTCATAGCTGTATGGCACATCTAACATCTCTCAGTGAAAATTTAGTGATAAAATTTCGAATGGAGCATTGCATTTTACAACGACTATGTATGCTATCTTATTTAGTTTGACACTCTGAGAAAATTTGCTTTTCATTTTTTTAAATCTAGTAAATTATTTTTTATATAAAATTTATTTATTGCATTAAAATGTTTATAAAGGAGTTATTCTATTTACAGTTTCACCAACGTTCCGCTTCTTGGACACAAAAGGTAACTATTTCTTTCCCAGCGTATTTGAAGAGCATCAATTATAACTTTCACACAAAACTATGAAGATACATAGTACTGACTTAAGTTAGATAGTTTGTTTACAAAGAAATTATTTCTTTAAGTAAATGGCATTTTCCCAAGCTATTTATTCCCTTAAGAAATGTTTTTAGAACAGTAATTGAGGTATAGCGTGATAAAACATTTAAAATGCTGTCGGTTTCGTTAAGTTGTTTAATAACCCCTATCTTCAGTAATTAGACGTTTGCATTTCTGATGCAAATTTAGAGCACTTTATAAATATTTTAGGAAAGTATTTCACGCTCTAGAAATAATGTAAAAGAAATAAAAAATGTAAATGTGTATGGAAATTGGATATAGGCAGCAATATGAAATATAAATTTGTGAATGATAATATATGAAATATAATTTACAATGTGCAATAAAATACATGAAATAAATTAATGAAATTTGATATTAATAAAAATGAGTTTTTACAGAGTAAAACAGTTTCTACACCTTTTTTAGATGTGCTTTTTAAATTCCTTTGCAATTAATGTATTCGCTTTAAACACTTACAATCAAGTTCTTTCAAGTTAAGTTGTCTGATTTGCTTAATAAATTTACTGAAATTGTATTACATAGTATTAGCTACATAAAACAGTAATATCTTTCAAAATGAAGTATAATCACTAACATTATCTATTTGTTTCTGAGTTATGTATTTATAAAATTCGGTTCTAATTTATTCTTCTGTGTTTTATGATATAAGTTGCATACGAACCAGGTGTTCGTGTTAGCACATTATGAAGATTTAGTCATATGTCTCAAACCTAAAGAACGTCAAAACAAACAGACATACACAGACTCGGTCCATGACAAAGCAATGCAGTGAAAACAAGTGGAAATTCTTTAGAAAGAAAAAACGGTTTGATCATTGTAGTTAAGGTATATGCACCAGGCGGGAGTCTAAAACCAGTTTAATAGTATAGATAAAAATAAACTTAACATCACAAAAAAATACTTTATTTTTCTATTTACACTGCAATAAAAAAAAAAAGGAAAATGTACAATGTAGTTGAAGTTTTTAGTTACGGTTCCGCATATATCGTTAAAGTATTCGGAAACGTTTCCACATATTTCAGTAAAGTATTCGGAAATGTTTCTGCATATTTCGGAAATGTTACTGTATATTTCGGATATGTTAGTGTATCTTTCAGATATGTTTGTGTATATTTTGGATATGTTTTTGTGCATTTCGGAAACCTTCCTGAATGTGTCATAATTTGTTTATTTAAGAAAATAATACGCCTTTTTTTTAAATTAACATTATCCGATTTAATTTTATTGCATAATAATATTAGAGTTTCTTTTAATCGTTTGTTGCACATAAAAGGTTAAATAACTCGTTCGAAATATATACTCTTATCCATGAATCGATCATAGATATTAGATATTTGATTAATGAATAATAATGTAGTATTTGTTTAATTAAAAAAGCATAAGAGAATCACCATAGATATACATAAATGTACCAAAATAATAACATATACATAAAAACTTTGCTTCATAGTATTAGACATGTGCAATTTCAGGGTTTAGCGCGAAAAAATGAAATTTACAAATTACTTGTTTTCTATTTAGTCTTTGGATTTTTTCATTGAAGAAGTATAGGAGAATCATAATAGATACATCTTTTCTCAAAATATGAATGAAAATAAAATTGAAATAAAAACAATAAAAAAAAATTTGCTTCATATTATCAGTTAGTAATTTACAGTTGTTCAATGTAGACATGTCAATGTGTAGTTCAATGTATGAATGAAAAAAAAAATGAAATGAAAGCAATTAAAAAAAATTTTGCCTCATAGTATCAGTTAGTAATTTACTGTTGTTCAATGTAGGCATGTCAATGTATATTTCAATGTATGAATAAAAAAAAAAATGAAATGAAAGCAATGAAAAATGTTTTTCTTCATAGTATCAGTTAGTAATTTACTGTTGTTCAATGTAGATATGCCAATGTGTAGTTCAGTGCATGAATGAAAAAAAAAATTGAAATGAAACCAAAAAAAAAAAAAAAAAAAAAAAAAAAAAATGCTTCATAGTATCAGTTAGTAATTTACAGTTGTTCAATGTAGACATGTCAATGTGTAGTTCAATGTATGAATGAAAAGAAAAATGAAATGAAACCAATGAAAAAAATGTTGCTTCATAGTTTCAGTTAGTAATTTACTGTTGTTCAATGTAGACATGTCAATGTATAGTTCAATCGCAGCGTTTCCCAACCTTTTATTGGCCACACCCCACAGAAGCATCTGCAAAATCGCGATGCCGCCCCTCCCACCGCACACACACTGTAACACATATATCTCATATTATTTTAAAAGTTAACTCTATTCACATGTAGGGAGCTTAACATAGCCTTAACAATAACTGCTCATTTCACTTTTTAAAACTTATGCCACACATGTGTTTTTAAATATAATTTTATAAATGCAATGAAGCTATACATCTTTGTCTTTATGAAAAAGAGGATTGTTGTCCCTTTGGGTGGGTGGGTGGGAATGAATTACGCGAAAACTTGAAACCTTTCAACCCTCAGTGTTAAATAAAAGTGTTATATGGCCTGCATTTTGATCTTCACAAAACGCTTCAAGAAACTCTCAAATATAGCATTAAAACTGAGAACATGCTTACAATTAATAATTAATTTTAATAACTTTATATGACTTGTAGAAAAACTTTAGAATTAAGTTTCCTTTTTATTGATAATACAATACATAGGAAACATTTTAAGATTCTCATCTTTATCAATTTTTAGTAGCCATTGTTCCATATTTAAACACTTTTTTCCCCCTTTCATAATAATGTTAATTGTGCATTATTGAATTCTTGTGTAATATTTATATGTGTATTGCCATGTATTATATGACTTTAAAGTTTAAAATTCATATGTCGTATATTTATTTATTATGTAGGATGGCCTACACTAGTTGTTGTCATCGGTGTTTACTATTTGTTAATTTCCTTTTCCATTAATGTTTAAAATTAATAAATTTTATAAAGTTTATTGTACCTCGTTTAGATATTTCAAATATTTTTTTAGGTTAACCCATTAACTGCCGAAACTATAGGATAGAGATATTCAACTTTTTTGAGGAAAAACTTTTGCCACTACAAATTTTGAAAGATAATCTTTGCTTTATTTAATGGACAAATTTTCTGTTATTAAATAAGTCAAGCCTTTTTATTAAAAAATGCTGGTAGCATGATAGTAAATTTAAGCATGCGGTTTTTTTTTTTTTTTTTTTTTGTTTTTTTTTTTTTTTTTGTTTTTTTTTTTTTTGCTGTTGCGTGAAATGGGTTAAATACGTTCAAGACGGTCAGCTAATATAGATTTAATTAATTTCAGGCCTAAAAATTTTTCTTCATGGTCATATATGACGGAGTGAATAATAATGGGTTCAAAGTAGCTAGGGGCCGTTCGGTAACTTCATCGCCCCGCGCCCGACCCTTCCCGCTTTTCGGTGTCTTTAATTTGTGTAAATTCACTCTTAAATTTTTCCGGTTTCTATTTTTGATTTTTTCCTCAACCTCGCATTCGCTAGAGTGTCTTTCACTCGGGACGTGGCTGGGGACCCACGAAGCTTGCTTCCGCAAAAGAGTCGGACTAGAGTAGAAGAATAAAGGGCTGCGGACGAACAGAGGCTGCTCGCCGCGGCGGTGATGATCGCGCGGCGAGCGGCCCATCTTCGTCCACAACCCTTTATTCTTCTACTCTATACCGACTCTTTTGCGGAAGCAAGCTTCGTGGGTCCCCAGCCACGTCCCGAATGAAAGACACTCTAGCGAATGCGAGGTTGAAAAAAATGAAGCTATCGAACGACTCCTAGCTACTTCGAGCCGATTATTAGTATTATAAATATTACACAAGAATTCAATAATGCACAATTAACATTATTATGAAAGGGGGGGAAAAGTGTTTAAATATGGAACAATGGCTACTAAAACTTGATAAAGATGAGAATCTTAAATTGTTTCCTATGTATTGTATAATCAATAGAAAGAAAACTTAATTGTAAAGTTTTTCCACAAGTCATATAATACAAAGCTCATTCAATAAATAATTGGAAAAATTTTGAAAATTGTGAAATGCGATGATAATCAGAAAAAGGATCGAAATTTTTAATAATAAAAAAGAGGGTGTGTGTGGGGGGGAGGGGGGTGTCTGTTAAAAAATATATATTTATAAAATTATTCTATTTCAAACTCAAATTTTGAACTTTTGATTGGGAACTGTTTTAAAATGTAACATAAATCTCACTTTTTAAATTTTGTATGCATTATTTTTACTTCTAGTCTAAAACATTATTTTTACAAAAAACATTGACGTCTAATGTATAAATTACAAATTTGAAATTGCCCGCTCCTAAAATGTCAATTTGCCCAATGTCAAATGTCAAATGTCAAATTGTGGTGCGTACGCCACACGTTGGGAACTACTGGTTCAATGTATGAATGAAAAAAAAAAAAAAAAATGAAATGAAACCAATTAAAAGAAATTTGCTTCATAGTATCAGTTAATGATTTATGTTCAATGTAGACATGTCAATGTTATAGTTCAGTGTGTAAATGAAAAAAAAATTGGAATGAAACCAATAACAAAAAATTGCTTCATAGTATCAGTTAGTAATTTACTGTTGTTCAATGTAGTGCTTTTTCGCAATAATTATTGAATATATGTGTTTTGTGGGGGGGGGGGGGGATGAATTACATGAAAACTTAAAAAACCTTTCAACTCTCAACTCAATAATATATAAAGATTCACGAGCCAAGATGATGATGAGATCCTTATTAGGACAGTATTGGTAGGTTGGTATCGGTTTGTTTTTATGAAAGGCTTATCGCAGCATGCTAAATATGTTTAACCCAATAAGGACCAGCAGGAATTTTACAGGAATTTTATTCGGTTCAAAACACTGTTTGTTAAACACTTACTTTTACTTTATGAATCACTGAAATGTGTTAAGTAAATAAGTCAAATTTTACTTTTCTCTTTTATTGGTATCAAAAAAATAAAATAAAATCACAAATGTAATGTTGCGAAAACGCAACTTCAGTCTTTAATGGATTAATGAGAGAAGACAAAAATGTTTCTGTCTTATGTTATGATTGAAAAGTCGGCAGACGGACATGTTGTGTTTACCCAATATTCAACTTACATATTGTTTATTTCTTCATGTACTTTGTGTCTTGTTAAATGTTTGTAGTCGTCTTCGTAACCAAGAGTAATCAATTGAAATAATGTGATTAAGTTGTTTCACTATTTAGTAACATCACACACACACAGACATATATAATAAAGCCAATAAACTTCTATTAAAAATTCTTAATCAATTATATATACTGACTACAAACAATGATAATACACATTGTATAAAAAATAGCTATCAACTGGTCAATATTATGAAAAATCTTAATTGTGTATATAATATAACGACATATGATTTCAAAAATCTTTTTAATAATATAGACTTATTAGATTTACATAATATTATAAATGCATTATTTAAAGTATTATAAAAAACTGGATTTACCATCTAATATAGATATCGCTTATTTTAAATCATTAACAAACTTCATTATCTATAATAATTATATCTTGCAAGATAACACGTTATATTTACAGCACGTCGGTATACCACAAGGCGGTTGTACATCCAGTTTATTATCAGACTTATATGACTATGAACGTACTTTCACTAATAATAATCTACATTTATATCGTTATATTGATGACATAATTTTAATTGCCACTGATCAAACTAAAATCTCTCAATTTCCAGTAGATTATCCCACTAATTTAGAATTAACGGAAAGCCTCTTATCTAACAATACAATTAACTTCTTAGATCTTAAAATTACAATAAAAGACAACAAAACAATAACAGATTTATATGATAAACGTAAAGAATTTAAATTCAAAGTTAATACATTTACAAATTTTAAATCTTGCCTTCATCATTCTGTATATCGAAATATAATACTTAATCATTTATATAAAATGAAATGTTTATGTTCTTCTCATCTCATTAATAATAATATTAAAAAACTAATTTATGATGCATTAAATCATGGTTTTCCAAAAAAATTCCTATATTTTTTAATATACAATTAGTACTTACATGATTTTTTAAAAAACAAATTAACACATGCGTAAACAAAATTACAAAAAAAAAAAATATAAAATAAGAAATTATTTATAAAAAAAAATAAAAAATTGTAAAATAATAATAAAAAATTACTATAGGATGGTTGGGTGGGTAGATGTTAGAGTACGGAGGAGGGTGGTGTTGTCTGGATAATACGCAATGGTTAATTTAAAAAAATGATGGGGCATTTGAATTATAACTACATTGCTAATACACTGATATGGATGTCGATTCGATATTATATATGTAGATGGTGACGTTTTATTTATATTTCAATTCATATTAAATTTATTTAGCTTAATTAATATTTAATCAAGTTAACAATTAACTTGTTTTTAATTTTTAGTCTACTCAGGACAATATCATATTAATTTATAATAGTATACCATCTTTATGGAGAATAATATGCATAATAAGTTTATTTGATATAACTAATGTTATACTGTTTGTATTAAAATTGGGTTATTAGTTTTTTTTATTATTATTATTCCTCTATACTTTTTAATATTGTTTAATTTTCAACTTAGTGTTCAACGATTAATTATCGGTTTTATGTGTATGTTTGTCCCATATTCATATTCTTTAGCTTTTTTATGGCTAATATGAAAATAAACCACTCACTTTATTTGTGATCTTTAGGCAATTGGTAATTAAAGAATCTGAAATCTTCTATAAACATCCATTTTTCTTTTCTTGTTCATCCTATTAATTTATTATTTTTTATATTTAATAATAATTCTTAAAATTATTTACATTTTGATTATATATAATACATTTAATTTATAGCATATAGCTATATAATATTACAATGTTATAAAATTATTTAAATTCTCTGTATAGATTAAATGGGTATGGTAGTAGAATATATTTAAAGCATTATATTAACATTTGTATTTATTTATTATTTTTATGAATAATGATATAATATGGTATTATTTATATATTAGGATTTGTGTGGTAAAGTAGTTGATATATTTGGAAATCATTACCTTTTATTAGGTTTATCTTCTGACATTTTAATAATAATACTATTAAGTTATCATACTAGATGGCCGCACCAAAATTTAATTTGCATTTTGTCTTCTGTTGCTTCTTTTGAGTAATAATTTCAATTTTTTTTACACCAGGTGGTACTGAATGATGGATATTGGCGTTATTGTAAAATAATAGTTTTGGTATTTTTCACTTTAGTTAAGAAATTTAAAAAAAAAATTAAATGTGTTTATAGTTATTTTGGATACTAATATGTAATTATTTTCTATTTATATTATATTAATTGAATTTATCACGGTATTTCTAAATGGATTAACTGAATCCATTAGGTTTTAATATCTGTGTTAACTTAACTGTTAAAATAACCTTAAACTTATCGGGCTTTTGGATACCATGTGCAGGAGTATTTTTGGATATAAACTGGAATTTTATTCGGTATGTTGTGTAAATATTACTGTTTTCCTTGCAATAAATTGGATATTTAGGTGTTTTATTGCTTTTTCCATTTCGTGGCATTTAATTATTCTGTTTTTATTTTGAAACTATTCTCTTGGTAATATTGGTCGTTTGAGTACAGGAGAAATTTTGTTTTCAGCTTTTAGCTTTTTTTCTCACAGAAAACGACTGATTTGCTTATATCATTGAATTGTGTACTCTTGATAACGTAATTCAATATATAAGCTTTTCAATTTTCTTTATTTGTATCCATATTCTTCCTTTTCTTCTTCCATATTAATTCTTGTAAAATAGTACAAGGCTCTTTATCTTATACATAGCAGCTTGTATATTATATGATTTTGGTATCCATATTAAGTGTGATGGGCGAAACTGTATTATTGTCATTTCATTCATACTATCGCGATTTTGATGGTGGTCGGTAATGTTTAATTAATGGTTGTATATATATATATATATATATATATATATATATATGGGGGTGAGACTCCATACATAACTCACAACTCACTTTTAGGACAAGCACTGACATTTATTGGGACGAACACACAGGTACAAAAATACAGATATAAACACTCTTCTCGTTCTTTAATTAGCTTAAAGTCTATAATTCAGGACGTCGTTGAATATATTTTTGAGATTTTCTTACGTCGTGTAAATATTCAATCTTATTTCTCCGAAATATGTTCTGTTCCTTTTTTAACAAAACCTTCCGTCGTCGAACTCATTTCGTTCTCTTTACTTCTTCTGCATTTCCACTTCACACAGCTTCGTTAAGGCTCGTTTCCTTTTTAATCTCGAAGCGGAAAATACGGAGACACACAGTCTAATGCAGGTGTTGCTTGCGAAATCTCCACAAGCGGCCGTCCTGACATCTGGAGCTGCCGCAGCGACATGTGGTAAAATAGAATCTGAAAAAACAAAAAACAAAAACCAGTAACTGTTCTTAGGGGGAAAAGAGAAAGAAAAAAAAATCTGCACGTTATAGTTGAAGTAGCGTAACATCATATGGGTTGACTTATAAAATTGTTACAAACACATAAGAAGAAAAGATTTAAAAAAAATGTTTTTGAAGTTTCAGTTATCGTCAGGCCAAGGTTTCATGTATTCAGCACAGGAGCTAGTATTTATCGGTCCTTCAGTTGATGAGATTTTCGTTACGTCGTAGGTGTCGTTAGACTTCACTTTGATTACTTTATACGGACCCAAGAATTTAGATTTCAACTTTAAACCTGGTCCTTGCTGGGTTCTCTTAATTGCTACAAGGTCACCAAGCTTGTACTTACGGGGTTTCTTACGTCGTAAATTATAGTGCTTGCGGTTTTCTTGTTGAATTTCCAGAATATTCTTCTTGGCTTCTTTACGGAGCTCTTCTCTGTCTTTCATAAATTGTTCTTCGACTGCACTGTTTAAGAGGTCAATAATTTGTACATCTTCTTTCTGTTTCATTTTTGTACCAAATAATATTTCAAACGGTGTTCTCTTAATGCTTCTTTGGTAAGTTGAATTAATGACTTGTTGAACTTTAGGAACATGTTTAAACCATTTGGTCGGTTCGTCTTTGGACATTTTAGAGATTACAGAAATTATGGTGGAATTAAGTCGCTCTACTTGACCATTGGCACGGGGAAGGCCAGTTGTAACTGTCTCGTGCTTTATATTTTCATCTTGACAATAATCAGCAAATTCTTTGCTTGTAAATCCAGGACCTTTATCGCTAATGATAATGGAAGGATTGCCAAAAGTATGACTTTGTTGTCGTAGTTTTGATATAACTTCGGTAGCAGAAGTACTTTTACATGGATACAACCAGACGAATTTAGTAAATGCGTCTATTAAAGACAAAATATGTTTATAATTTTTGTTGGTTGTTTCAAGAGGGCCTAAATGATCAATGTGGTAGGTTTGGAGAGGAGTCTCTTCTTTAGGTAAGGGATGTAATTCACCTTCTTGTTTGCCACGTTTGCGATTATACAAAAGGCATGTTACACAATTTGCTATAATTTTATCAATTTTATTTGACATATTAGGGATGAGAAATTCTTCGTTAAGGAGTTCTTCACAGCGTTTACGGCCAAAATGTCCTTTGTCATGAACGTGTTTAATGACATTTAGCTGCATTTCATCCGGCACAACTATCAGATCGATACCTTTATGATTTTTATAGAGAACGTTATTTTTAAGGAAATAGTTGTCATATGGCTTTGTTTTCAAAATTTCTTTGATGGCCTGTATATGTTCGTCAGTGTTCTGTGATTGTATGATTTTGGTAGTAAGACTATCTTGAATGACCATACATATTGGATTTCTACTTAAAGCGTCGACATGGCGCATGCGTGTACCTTGTCTGTGTTCGATTGTATAGTTATAGTCAGCTAACATTAAAGCCCATCGAGCAATCTTGGTGCAAAGATCTTTTTTATTCATAGTAAGGGCGAATGCGTTGCAATCTGTGACTATCTTGAAAGGAATACCTAGAATGTAAACGCGAAATTTTTTAAGGGCTTCTATGACAGCTAAAACTTCTAATTCATAACTCGAATATTTACGTTCGGCATCTGTGGTTTTTTTGCTCATAAAATAGACAGGGTGAAATTGATTGTCAATAGAAGACTTTTGAAGGAGGACTGCTCCGTAACCGTCAATAGATGCATCACAGTGAACTTCTGTTTCGTTACTAGGGTTATAAATGCTTAAAACAGGACCTGAAGAAAGGATGTGTTTCAGCTGATCAAATGCATTTCTTTGCTGGTCGCCAAAGTGAAATTTAGTGTCCTTTCTAAGAAGATCTGTTAAAGGCTTAGCTATTAAAGAGTAATCTTGAATGAATTTACGAAAATATGAAGTTAATCCGACAAATGAATGTACATCTTTTATACTTTTAGGTTCTGGGAAATTAAGGACAGCTTTAGTTTTTAAGGGGGATGGGTGCAGTTGACCATTTTTAATGTGGTAACCCAAAAAATCAATTTCTCGTTGTAGAAAGTGGCATTTTTTGAGATTCAGTTCTAAACCATATTCGGATGCAGTTGTAAGGACGCGTTGTAATTTCTGGAGTCCTTCGAATTCGTTTTCAGCTGGTATTATGAAGTCATCCATATAGACAATAAGTACTTTTTCATTAATGAGGTCTCGAAAAACGTTATAAATATATCTTTGAAACACTAACGGTGCATCGCTAAGGCCATAATTCATATATAAGAATTCAAATTGACCAGAATGTGTTACGAAAGAAGTATATTTTCTACTATTTTCTTCTACTTCGACATGAAAAAAAGCATTTTTAAGGTCAAGAGTAGTAAATACTTTTGCAGAATGCAACTGATCAATAATGTCATCAATTACTGGGAGGGGAAAACGTTGTTTATGTGTTTTAGAATTTAACTTCCTATAGTCAACACACAATCTATATGAACCATCTTTCTTTTTTACTAGGACAATAGGTGATGAAAAATTACTAGTGCTTTTACGAATAATTCCTTTTTCGAGCCACTCAGAAATTTGTTTTTCGACGAAGTTTTTCTCTATTTGCGCTAAGCGCCTGGGAGGACAAGTAACAGGTTCTTCGTTTTCCAGATGAATTGATAATTTAACATCAGTTGTCTTTATTTTTTTAGGAGAATAATTTTGAATAAGTTCTGAAATTTTTAAACGTATTGTTTCATCGGTAATATGAGATAAATCAAGATTAAGATCGTCTAACACATGAGCAATATTAATCAAAAAATTATTGGACGTGTCGTCATTTTTCTCGATTTTTTGCATCGAAATATTATTTCCAGAAATTGTTAAAATACTTTGTTGAATGATATCTGTACCAATAATAAGATCAAAAGATATGGAATAATCTGGGACTACATAAACATTAGTTGTATAATTAAAATCATCTATCATAATGTTCGTAGAGAAAAAACCTAGGGGTTTGATTATAGTATTTCCTAATCCAGTTAATCTGATAGTTGAATGTTCAAGGTTCGAAATTGTAGGGAGTTTGCGATAAATACTTTCCTTTAGTAAACTTCTTTCACTACCTGTGTCTACCAATGATATAACATTTACAGACGAAATAATGACTTGTTTGGTCATGAAAGTGTTCGACGTGACAGTGGAAACATTGGAGGGTTCTGACTTAACTCTAGGCCTCCTTGGTTGATCACATTGAGCCGATTTATGGCCAAAATTCGAACAATTAAAACAACGAGGGCCTTTATCTTTATGTCTGCATTGGCTACTTTTATGATTCGACAAACCACAATTAAAGCAAAAAAGATCAGATTTTGGTCGAAAGGATTTCTCTTTCATTGGCATTTCAGGTTTGACTTTACGAAATTTAGTGTTCTCAAAGTCATGTCGAATTTTGTCATAAATTTTGAGCTTTTGCTTGAATTCTACAATGGATTGGCATCCATATAACATTGATTTTCTGAAAACAGAGTCGGGTATACCATTTATGATGTATTGCATTAATGCGGAATCCTCGATTTTACCACGCGAGCATATTTGTTTCATGATAAGAAAATATTCTTCTATTGATTCATTTTCTTGCAATTTTCGTTTATTTAATATATCATGTAACTCGGCAGAATTATAAGTGGTGCTAAATTCTGATATTAAGAGTTGTTTAAGTTTGTCATATGAATTGATATGAAATTCAGTTTGTGCTAATAAGTGGGCTTTTCCTCGTAATGATCTTTTACAAAATATGAATTTATGAAAGTCAGGTAAATTAAACATATTAGTAACATCCTCAAAATTATTAAACCACACATGTATATCACTAAAAGAACTACCATCGAAAGGAGGTATTACACTTTCAATATCAGTAAAATTCATAGACGATGGCATAAAACTTTGAACTGGAAATTGCTGTTGTTTGTCAAAATTTGATAATTGAGTGTTATTACTTGAAGTCATATTATTTGAAGGCAGTTCGGGTTCCGAGTCGGTGTCACTTTCATTTTGTATAATATTATTTTGTAGTAAGGTCAAGTCTGAAAGGTATGTCACTAATCGGGTTGCGAGATCGTTTAAAGATCCCTCATTATCAATACAAAGTAGATTGCACACTGTAATCAGATCATTTAATGAAAAATCAGTTTGAACTTTAGTTATTTTATTTTTGAATTCGGTGCTGTCGGTTTGAAAACCGAAACCAGTAAAATCACGTATTCTCTTTCTATTAGAGCGATCACCGTCAGCATCAAATAGGAATTTATGCAGCAATTTAATTTTATGCGTTCGTTCGTTTTTAAACGCAACTTCCAGTTCTGGTATTTCAACTAACTTCATAATAAAATAATAGCAATGAACTCACCGTTAGAAGAATATCCGGCTTGAATATGTAGGATGAATAACTCTAATTAATCATATTGGTGGGTTAACTGTCACTTCTGACGCCAATTTATGGGGGTGAGACTCCATACATAACTCATAACTCACTTTTAGGACGAGCACTGACATTTATTGGGACGAACACACAGATAAAAAATACAGATATAAACACTCTTCTCGTTCTTTAATTAGCTTAAAGTCTATAATTCAGGACGTCGTTGAATATATTTCTGAGATTTTCTTACGTCGTGTAAATATTCAATCTTATTTCTCCGAAATATGTTCTGTTCCTTTTTTAACAAAACCTTCCGTCGTCGAACTCATTTCGTTCTCTTTACTTCTTCTGCATTTCCACTTCACACAGCTTCGTTAAGGCTCGTTTCCTTTTTAATCTCGAAGCGGAAAATACGGAGACACACAGTCTATGCAGGTGTTGCTTGTGAAATCTCCATATATATATATATATATATATACATATAATATATATATATATATATATAACCATTATATAGTTACAATTCATCATCTATTTCCAATTACCAAAGTTAAATTAATAAATTTAGCTTCAATCTACATAATGATAAATACATGTATCGTATACTGTATTAGTGTCCACTATTATAAATTGTAATATATTGAAGTAAACCAATAAAAGTGATGAAAAATGATGTAATAACTAATGAACAACAGTGATATGATCATATAGAAATGAAGTTTAATATAGACCATAAAAGATGACAAACATGCAGCATAAAATGGAAATTCTCATATCAAGGTATCAAGTTACAAAAGTAGAAATCATATGATAACACCCTGAGTTTTTGCGCAATTTGCTGCTATAAACCCAGCGCATAATTTTTCTTTTAAATAGTTTGCTAACGTTGCAAAACACACACACATATATATATATATGGGGCATTCTTACAATCTTTTGACTTTTGAGAAAAAAAATCTGGCGAAATTAAACTTGCTAAAATAACATTTTAATCTGATAGACGAATGCTATAATGATTCAAAATAAAGAAAAAATGGTCAGCAGCGAAAAAAAATTTATTTAACTGAGGTTTAAGTTAAACTTGCGAGTTTAATTTTCCTTACCATTTTACCACTATAACTTTTTATTTTCTTCTAATTTTTTACTTATAATGAATTTGCATAATACCCACAGGACATTCAAATAAGAAATAATGACAATGTAGTATTTTTAGTGCAAAATTTTGGTATAACATTGTCTTAAAGGGGTGTTAAAGAAGGGACGGTAATGTAAAAAAAGGGGGATGGTATAGGAAAAAAGGGACAAAATGGGTAAAAAAGGAACAAAATGGGGGAAAAAGGGACAAAATGGGGAAAAAAGGGACGGTAAGGATGGAACAGCAAGGAAACTTACCACCTATTTTAGGCAGATCATGTTAAGACTAAGTGGTAGCGAAAATATTCATTGATTTTTAGAAACAGTTATTTACATTGGATTAAATTAAAAAAAATAATTAATTTACCTCGAAAATTTCAGGATTAAACCTTGCGGACGGTAAGACTACCAATAAAGCCACCGGTGCTTGAAATTGATATTTAAATGCTTATTATATTCTGCAGTAAATTTCCTGTCAAAGAATTTTAGATATTCTTTCTCTAGCATACTTCTGCATGAGCAAAAACTTGAAAAAAATTCCGTCGCTGCATCTGAAGTGATTTTCTGTATCATTTTAGAAGAAGGGTGGTAAAAAATCTAAAACCCAGGGACAGAGTTCAAAAAATAATATCAACCCTAAAAATGTGTGCAGGTTAATTTTTAGCTACATATTTATATAAAACAATAGTTCCAGTTTCAGAAAAAAATTACATCGAAAAATTTTTATTGAAACAATTTTATCCAGACAGCTTCAACTTCCAGACAGCCAAACTTCAAAATCAGCATCAGGGACACGGGACGGTAGATGCGTTTTCCATGTGTTTGGATCCCCAACATCGTCCAAAACTCATTTATCTCGTTAATATTGTTGTGAAATCATGCATTGGGATGTTTCCAAGGATATGAAATAAAAAACACACAAAAAAGTGTATTAAATAAAAAAATATTATTCAGGGACATGAAAGTTAAAAGATTGTGAGAATGCCCCATATATATATATATATATATATATATATATATAATAAATTTGAAATCACAAATATATGAAGAAATTGGTAAAGTTCTAAAGATGATTTAGAAGTGAACATAGGAAACCAGTATGTAAAATAAGAAACTATGAATGGCCCACAGAATCGCCAGAGGAGCTTGTGAGTTCACTCATAGAAGACGCGGCGTTATTTCATCCACTTTTGTCGATATTAAGCCTAAAATGACAAAATTTAGCTCCTTATAACGCAAACATTACAGAAAATAAATAATAAAAATCTAAGAGATTTAAAGAAAGATACACCTGATACAGGATATTAAAAAATTATTAGAGCACAATACCTGAATTACATACTAGGAGTAAAAACTACAGCATATCAGAATGGAAAAAATAGTTAAAATTATTTTAACATATGAGCTACAGTTGAGCATCTGACTAAAGCCCATAACTGTGCCGCCATCTGGTGTGAGAAAGGGAAACTGTAAATTGGAACTGGATTAATAACGATAATGTTTTATATATATGTAGTTCTGGTGAATTTTTTAAACATATATTTTGTTATTAAATTGGTTAATAAAATTTTTATTGTGGCTTTTTGTTGACTGTGTTTGGAAGTGTACATTTGTGCGTTTATATTGGCGTACAAACATTTCACGCATTTCCGTATATTGATATGTATAATACATTATTCATTAGAGTGTAGGTAGTTCTATTTCGAGTTTTGAAGTGCGTGGAAATGCTATTTGATAAACAAATGCATTGATTTGACTAATCTACAAAATAAACTTTGTCTAGTTTTTCAAACATGTAAGTAAAAATCAGGTAATAAGATATTACTTGATTATTTCGAGTAACAGCTGTCTCTTCCGCTGCTCTATATCGTCATTTGATCTAATTACAAAGCAAAATTATCGATGCTTTAGGTTGTTTTATCGATGTTAGGATGTTTAAGTAAAAAACAATTGCAATAATATTTTTTTTATGAAATTAGTCTGAAACATCGTGTGAAGGGCTGTATGTTTTAAGAATGTTCTCTAAATTTATTGAGATTGTATTACTTATAAATAACCAACATTTTAGCGAAGTAAAACATACATGATTATTAATGCAAAAAAATGTGAATTTACTATTTATGAGGAAGAAACTTTTTCAGAAACGTTAAAGAATTTTTATTGCGGGTATTTTGGGCGCCGATCTTTAAAAAATAAAATCTACGGTTATTTTAAAAATAAGCACTTTCAATTTAATGTCTGGAGATTTACCATTAGTATAGCCCTCATTTCTACCGTTACCTATCAATTTTATCTTCATCACAAACGATTACCTTCACCACAAATGATCTCAGAAGTTACCTTGATATGTAGTTTTTCGACCAAATGACTTCCATAAGTATATCTTCTAGCTTAGTTTGTAGGTCGAAAGAATAGAATATTCATTATATTTAAATATAATAACACACACACACATATATATATATGCCATATATGTATATATATAATAGGAGCATAGAGAGTTTTTTCTAGCTGTACAATTTAATACATAAATATTAGTTTTATAGACTTATCGAGAAGAGTAAATTTGAAACAAAATTTAACAAATTCTTCTATTAAATGTTGCATTTTATGAATTTAAGAGAAGGAAATTATTTTCAAAATTATCAAATATAGGTTACTATTAATATTTCAAATAACTGATCTGTATTTGCGTTGAACCGTTTGTAGCACATTTTTTATTTTTTTCGGGTAAAGAGCCTTTTAATATCTGAAGTTAAAACTTGATCAGTGCCATATACCGTATCTACTACATATTTTCCTACAGGGTGATTAAAAAAAAAGTTTATAAAATGACATAGCAAATCAGGCATACAACAAGGATGAAAAATCACATAGGAGCATAGGGTCGCAAACCACTTATTTAGTCAGAAATACAGGGTGTTTCATCTAACTCAGTTTGGGTTCACGTAATAACTTTCAGAAAACTGAAGTATATTATAATCTAACAGAAACATAGCTGTGAAAAAAGGGAGCCAAGTTCTGTAAAGACAATGGCAAGAAAAGAAATGATATCTAAGTGGGTGCCAAACTCAAATAAAATTCACTCAAACTTACCTACTGAAGTATTATAGCATTTTTAAAATTGTTTAGAAATAAAAATTATTGATAGCATATTAATACTAAATCTAGAACTTGGCAAGTTTTTACCTACGAGTCATTTATTTTTAATAATGACGTTATTATATCAAATCTTGTTATTTCATGATTGGAAGCCTTAATTTGAGAGAGCTCCTTCCCAGCATTTCACGAATAAAAGATATTTGCCCCTGAAAGGGTTAAAGGGGAGCAGTCTCTAGAGTGATGACCAAGAACAAGCGTAAGTATATCTGTCTCTTTGTCAGGTATCTTAGTCTGTTTGCATTGAGTTTTCTGGAGGGTGGGTGCTAGAGTGATAACCAAAGACGAGCGGGTGTGTATCTGTGTATTTATTGGTTTATCAAATCTTTAACATGAGTCATTTGTTTATAAAACTACATTTTTTTTTTGTAATGTCATTGAAATTAATATTAACATCATCATTTTATTAAGACATGAAATTGATAGGCATAACATTTATCAAAAACTTGCCAAGTTCTAGATTTATTATTAATATGCTATCAATAATTTTTATTTCTAAACAATTTAAAAAATGCTATAATACTTCAGTAGGTAAGTTTGAGTGAATTTTATTTGAACTTGGCACCCACTTAGATATCACTTCTTTTCTTGCCATTGTCTTTACAGAACTTGGCTCCCTTTTTTCACAGCTATGTTTTTGTTAGATATCATTACTTTTTGTAAAGTTACAATATATTTAGGTACTTTACTTAATGCTTTTTAATGTGTTTACATGTGACTATTTTATTCACCAAGCAACATTCAATTTTAATTTTAATTTCCTACAACAAACTATTTGGCTGTCAATTTGCGGCAGAAATCTATATTTTAATACTGCTACATTGAATGCATGTTTTGAAACGAAATGTATTGATTCGAAATTTTTATTGTTTCTGAAACAACAATTCCTATTAAATTTCTATATTAAATTTTCCTTTAAAATTTTCCAATTAAATATCCTATAGCTGGGCCTGCTTTTTTGTACTGAAAGTGAAAAATAAAGTTATGTGCTTATGCCACACACTATGTATCATTCATCCATGGTTGCCGGCAAAGCGGTAGTGCAGAGGAAGGACATTGCTCCTCCCTGGATTTTCAAATTTAATTAACTAAATATCCTTTTCTCTGATGATTTTGAAAATAACAAGTGGGTAAGTGTGATCACAGATTGCACCGAGGGTTTCGTTTAATATTCCTTTAAAAACACTTTATCCTTTTGAAAAATCTGTTAGTTCCACATTTTGCAACCAGGGGTGCACTCTATTCTAAACAAACCTCTATCCGAACGAAACTCCGTTTTACATACTATCCGTAGATATATTAGTCGAGGGGATTGAGCCCATAGCACCCGAGATAAGTAGGTGCCCGGCGGTAAAAAGTGGAACTAAAATATGTAAAGCTATGGTGCATAATATGAAAGAATGTAAATAAAAACATACATTTATTTTACTTAAATAGGTGTCACAAATATAAAAATTAAAATATGTTGACATGTTTCGGTTTAATAGTAAAAACCGTAATCATAACACACACATAATCAATAGAAATGAATGACACTGGGTACCAAAAAATAATCTAAAAACCAAAAAACATAAAAATGCAAAACACTGCGCCCTCTATGATCTCAAATAGCCTACGCTACCGCGGCTCCCTCTATCAGACTCCCTTTTTAAGTATTTATTAAGGAATTCCAACCATAAAATAGGAATATCAACGGATAAAGAATCATTACACACAGTATCCCTCCTAGAATATATCTCAATAGATTCCCGGATGATTGACTTGCGGAATAAACTCGAAACAAACAATAATCTACTGTCTCTGAAACAAATATTAACCCCCCTCTTTAAAAATAGCCTTGATAACGCAGTCTTATCCCTACCAAATTTTATATCAGATTCATGCTCTTTCTTCCTAATCCTAATCTATTGAGATATATTCTAGGAGGGATACTGTGTGTAATGATTCTTTATCCGTTGATATTCCTATTTTATGGTTGGAATTCCTTAATAAATACTTAAAAAGGGAGTCTGATAGAGGGAGCCGCGGTAGCGTAGGCTATTTGAGATCATAGAGGGCGCAGTGTTTTGCATTTTTATGTTTTTTGGTTTTTAGATTATTTTTTGGTACCCAGTGTCGTTCATTTCTATTGATTATGTGTGTGTTATGATTACGGTTTTTACTATTAAACCGAAACATGTCAACATATTTTAATTTTTATATTTGTGACACCTATTTAAGTAAAATAAATGTATGTTTTTATTTATATGATATGAAAAGGTGAAGTAAATTTTGTTTGAGTTTTTACGAAAACTTACAACGGTTTTTGACATATGAAAGAATGGTCAAAGGGGTGTCGGCAAAAGTTGGAAAAGTGCTCCCCGGGTGAAAAGGGCGGAGGTTAGAAAAATTGCTTAAAATACACAAGTTAGAGCCCGGGGGAGTAAATAATATAAGACTTTTTGAAAATTTTATGATTTGTCGTGTGGTCTGAGGTATTCAGCTATACGTATGCAAAAAGTCATGTCTCCAACTTAATTAGGAGCTCCCTTAGAAAGAATTGCTTAAAGTACATATGTGGTACCTCAAAGGGTTAAGCGTAAGACTTTTTCAAGATTTTATGATTTGTCGCCTGGCCACAGGTGTTCTGCTATAAATATGCAAAATTTCAAATCTGTGCCTTTTAATAAGGGGCTCAGTTAGAAAGAATTGCATAAAATACGCATGTGGAAGCCCAAAGGGTTAAATGTACGACTTTTTTCAAAATTTTATGATTTGTCGCATGATGGTGTTCAGCTATAAGCATGCAAAATTTCACGCCTCCAACCTAAATAGGATCTCACTTAGAAAGAATTGCTTAAAATACGCATGTGGAAGCCCAAAGGGTTAAATGTACGACTTTTTCAAAATTTATGATTTGTCATTTGATGTGAGGTGTTCAGCTATAAGTATGCAAAATTTCACACCTCCAACCTAAATAGGGGGTCACTTAGAAAGAATTGCTTAAAATACGCATGTGGAAGCCCAAAGGGTTAAATGTATTGGGAGTACAAATTAATTCGGTCCGTTTTCAATAGATGGCTCTGGCTGATTTGTTTACTGAATAATGATAGATGTTTTTGGCATTGTTAGAAAGGTTTGACCTTTGTCAACCATATTCAGTCAACGAAGCTTCGAGTTTTATACAACAAAATTGGTTTTCTGAGCATTCAATATGTCGAGTTTTGTGCTAAATAAACAACATTTGCGGGAAGTTTTGATTTTTTTTTTTAATTGGAAGAAAAGTGCCGCTGAAACGCATCGATCGCTTGTGGAAGTATATGGTGAATCTGCGCCATCTGATAAATCATGTAGAGAGTGGTTTCGACGCTTCAAAAATGGTGATTTTAGTGTCGAAGACAAGGAGCGCCCGGGCCAGCCGAAAAAGTTCGAAGACGCCGAATTGGAGGAATTGCTCGATCAAGATCCGTGCCAAACGCAACAAGAGCTTGCAGGATCGTTGGGAGTCACTCAGCAAGCAATTTCCGTGCGCTTAAAAAACATGGGAATGGTTCAAAAGCAAGGAAATTGGGTCCCATACGAGTTGAAACCGCGCGACGTTGAAAAGCGATTTTTCATCAGTGGACTGCTGCTCGAACGACAACAAAGGAAAGGTTTTTTGCATCGAATTGTTACCGGAGACGAAAAGTGGATACACTACGATAACACCAAGAAGAGAAAATACTATGCTCGGCCTGGTGAATCATTGCCATCGACGTCAACATCAACGCCAAAGTCGAATATTCATGGTCTGAAGGTAATGCTGTGCGTTTGGTGGGATCAGACTGGGATAGTGTACTATGAGCTGCTAAAACCTGGCGAAACAGTTACTGGCCAACGCTACCGACTGCAATTAATGCGTTTGAGCCGAGCATTGCGTGAAAAACGGTCGGCCCCATGTGGCAATTGTCGTTAAAAATTACTTGGAAACGTTGAAATGGGAGGTCCTACCACACCCGCCGTATTCGCCAGACATTGCTCCTTCTGATTATTGGTTGTTCCGACGGATGCATCACGATTTGGCTGGACACCGCTTCACTTCTTCCGAAGAAATTCAAGAATGGCTCGATTCATGGTTTGCGTCCAGAGAGGACTCATTTTTCAGAGATGGAATCCGAAAATTGCCAGAAAGGTGGACAAAGGTTGTGGCTGCCGATGGACAATACTTTGAATAACATGTTTTTTCATTTTGATAATAAATAAAATGTTTTTTTAACGAAAAAAAAACGGACCGAATTAATTTGTACTCCCAATACGTCTTTTTCAAAATTTTATGATTTGTCATTTGATGTGAGGTGTTCAACTATAAGTATGCAAAATTTCACTCCTCCAACCTAATTAGGGGGTCACTTGGAAAGAATTTTTAAAATACACATGTGGGATCCCAAAGGGTTAAATGTACGACTTTTTCAAAATTTTATGATTTTTCATTTGATGTGTGTTCAGCTATAAGTATGCAAATTTTCACGCCTCCAACCTAATTAGGGGCTCACTTAGAAAATATTGTTTAAGATACACATGCGAGAACCCAAAGGGTTAAATGTACGACTTTTTCAAAATTTTATGGTTTGTCATTTGATGTGAGGTGTTCAGCTATAAATATGCAAAATTTCACGCCTCCAACCTAATTAGAGGCTCACTTTGAAAGAATTGTTTAAAATACACATAGCGGAGCGCAAAGAGTTAAATGTACGACTTTTTCAAAATTTTAAGATTTCTCGTTTAATGTGAGGTGTTCAGCTATAAGTATGCAAAATTTCACGCCTCCAACATAATTAGGGCTCACTTAGAAAGAATTGTTTAAAATGCACATGTGGGAGGGCAAAGGGTTAAATGTACGACTCTTTCAAAATTTTATGATTTGTCGTTTGATGTGAGGTGTTCAGCTATAAGTATGCAAAATTTCACGCCTCCTACTTAATTAGAGGCTCACTTAGAAAGAATTGTTTAAAATACACATGTTGTAGCGCAAAGGGTTAAATGTACGACTTTTTCAAAATTTTATGGTTTGTCATTTGATGTGAGGTGTTCAGCTATCAGTATGCAAAATTTCACTCCTCCAACCTAATTAGGGGCTTACTTAGAAAGAATTGTTTAAAATATCTCAATTTTTAAAATATATCAATTTGTTGATTTTTTGTAAGCAAGTAAATCCAGATAAACCCCCAGTAAGTAGATAGGTTTACAATGCAAGTCTATTGGAATTTGGCAAAATATTAGAGATATCGCCAAGGTGGCGTCACTTTTGGCGACTAATTTTGGTCGCCGCCAAATTTGGCGAGATATCGCCATGTTGCGAGAAACTTGGCGGTATTTGGCGACAGAACAGCGTCCCCTCCTAAGGCAAATTAAAATTTCGCCTAATAGACGTAATGTTAAAGTAAAAATGGGCACCCATAGGTGGGTAATTCATCGATTTTCTCAATTTTTTTATTTTTTTCTTTAGTTTTATAGTGTAAACGAACTTCGCACGAAATTTGAAGTCTGTAGCTGCAGTAGATATACGAGATCTTTTTGATGAGTGAGTGAGTCAGTCAGTCAGTCAGTGGTAAAATTATCGATTACACTAGTTTACAGTACATCTGTTGCCGAAAAAAATTCAGCTGTTGCTGACTACATATGATATGCTATTTTCAAAAATATAATTACACTATTTTAATCAGCTCTAGTTTCTGAGTTTCAGCTATGTAGATATTAAACAGAAAAAAACATGTATTTACTAAGAAAAACTTTACTAAGAAAATAATTAATCTTTGAGTTCTAAAAAACTTCGTTTTGAAGCTCTTCTCCGATGTGTAGACTTTGAAAAATGACGTATCAGAGACCAACAACTGTCAGACATCATATTCGTATCCCAGAAACCCTGATAGCGCTCTTCCATGACGCGTAAGTCCTGATGCATACGCTCTCCCTGCTCTTCGCTCATATCTCCTAAATTTTCCGGAAACCTATCCAGGTGACTATGGAGGAAGTGGAGTTTTATGCTCATATTGCACCCCATATTTTTTAATTGTAGCAGAAGGTCTGCTACAAGTTCAATATAATTTTCAGATTTTTTATTTCCGAGAAAATTCTGCATCACAGAGACGAAAGCTGTCCAAGCCTTTAGTTCTAATTCAGTCATAGAATTTCTAAATCAAGTATCTTTCGTAAGTTGTCTGATTTGGGGGCCATCAAAAATACCGGCTTTAATCTTTTCCATAGTGAGCTGAGGAAATTTTTGGCAAATGTAAGAAAAGCAGTTCCCGTCTTTATCTAGTGATTTTACAAACTGTTTCATGATGCCCAGTTTTATATGTAATGGTGGAAGGATAATTTTGTCACGAACTACTAATGAATTGTGTTCTATATTGTGCTTTCCAGGCTCCATATTGTCTCTCAAGGGCCAGTTTTTTCTTACCCAATGCTCTTGTTTAGCTCTACTGTCCCAAAAACATATAAAACAGGGAAACTTGGTGTAACTACTTTGTTGACCGAGAAGAATGTTGACCATTTTTAAATCGACACAAATTTGCCACTTATGGTCATTGTATTTTATTTTGTTCAAGACTAGCGAAATGTTCAATATTCTTCCTTTAACTTTGTACTGTGGGCAATAGGTACCCCAGCATATTTATTTCCATTATGTAATAGAATACATTTTAGGCTACGTTTTGAGCTGTCAATGAATAAACGCCAGTCGTTTGGTTCGTATTGTTTCAAGCCCATTTTTATTATCTGAACAAAAGGTAATACCGTTTTCTTCTGAAAAAATAACGCCGTAATTCTGTATCTCTTTCACGATAAAAACTTATTTTAGTATCTGAGGAAAGCATTTTTTTTTCTTTTAGTCTTGATGCTAACAATTCTGAAGCTTGTTTAAAAAGACATCTCTTACAAGATCATCTAACTCATTTTGGGAAAAGCATTTTGGCTCATTTGACATACCTTCAAAATCAGCATCATTTTGTGATGAGCTTGGTCCTTCAGTATCTTGTTCTAATGGTTCAGATATATTTTTAGGCTCTGAAGAGTCAGGTGAACACTGCACTGGACGTTGAACACAACTAGTACTTGGGTACTGCCATTTAGCTCGATTTTTAGTGTTTAAACCGTTTACGTTCACGCTACAAAAAATAACAGTCTTCGAGATGATTTCGTGGTTCTCGCCAAATAGTCGGTGTTCCAATTTTAAAGGCACTTCTTTTATCACTTTTCCATAATCTTAAATATTCCACACACGATTTACAAACACAATTGGGAGCCCAAGACTTCTCTTTTTTATCCAAGAGCATCCCAAAATACTCAAAATAGGTATTTTTCACCAACTCTGATATAACTTTTCTACACTTGTTAAACACATATCCTCCGCATATGTAGCAAAAATGATCTGGATTGTTTAAACAACGTCTCCTTGAACTACTCATGCCGCAAAAACTTGAGAAACTTATCTTAACACAGTAAATTACGCCTTTTATCGATTAATATATATGCTTAAATGATAAAAATAAAAAACAGTAACTCGAGCTGCTCAAAAAATTTTCCGATTAGATTTGACAAAAACAAGTCATAAGTGAACATTACCAACCACAGAATTCACGGCAACAGACAAAAAGTTTAATTTTGTAAACTAGTGTTATCAGACATTTTCAAATCTCATTATCTCGTAAACTAATTATGCGCTATTTATAAAATTTTGGATTTTAGGTAATTAGGGTGGCCTTACTACACATTTTGTATAACAAGTACGTAGGTCTCATCGATTTTCAGTAGTAGAGCATCGAAATTTGACGAAAACAGCTCGAAATGGTTCGTGTTTCGTGTAAATAACACACGGCTATGTCAGGCGAACTTGGCTGACACACTGCCGTGTGTCTAGATAAAACATTTAACAGACATTCTCACCTTTGTTGTAAATGTAATAACACAAAACAAACGTGATAAAAATTTGCATTATACGCGCCAGCAGTATGCAAATGACACTCCACATTTTGGACAGCGATTATCAATTCATGTGGTATCATCGATTGCTTGAGCAACATATTTTTCCAGATCTTTTCATAATGTTATCACATTTCACACAAAAGTAGGTACATATCGTTGCATTTTCATTACAATGTTTTTATTTTTCTCGAAATTATTACCGTCACTCAGGGTTCAGTTCGGATGAAACACCCTGTATTTGTGACTAAATAAGTGGTTTGCGACCCTATGTTCCTATGTGATTTTTTATCCTTGCTGTATGCCTGATTTTCCATGTCATTTTGTAAACTTTTTTTGAATCACCCTGTATAGCTTCGCAGCTTACAAGATACGAAAGAATAAAAGAAATTAAAAGGATTTTATGTGTGTGTGTGAAAATAATTAACACGTTGAGTGCCACGTCAGTCACCGGTGACCGACACCGAACTTTCCGTTTAGGACGTGTCAGTCATCGGTGACTGACACCCATAGTTTGTGTAACGGGAATCTTATTTCGTGGCCCAAACAGAAAGACAGACAAAATAGACTCGGCATTCAAGGTGTTAAAAAATCTTATATAAGGATTCAGCCATTGGTGAAAATCATATTTACCTAGATTTCAGCAGATTTTGAACAAATGGATGATGTAAAACTGGAAAGTTCTTAGATATCATTTAATTTTTTATGCCAGATTGAGACCATTTGAGCTATTCGAAAATATACTCGAAAAGCAAACAAAAACAAAACAGTTTCACTAATGCCCCTTTTCCCTGAATTATAATGTACTTCTAATGTAACGTGAACTATGATGTCGAAAAGGATATTCTTTTACTGTCTTAATATGTATTTTGTATTTAAGAAATCAGTAAGGAAATAAACAATTTCATTCGTGTGAATTTTCTTATGATATTGTGCCTGTATTTTCATTTAATTGGCAGCTTTTTGCAATAAAAATTTTGAAATCAAACTATCAAAACCCCTTAAAAGAACGTTTGCGATAGATTCTTCTGTGTTATTAGCATTTTGTGACTAGAGCAATTACACAATTTAAGTAACAAAAATTTAAGCAATGAACTCCCACTTTCTCTTATCTCACTAAATATTACATATTTACCTAAAATATGTCATTGTCCGATAATTTTCTATTTCAGTGTGTTGATAATTAGTCCAAAGTTTCTAAATTATGTTAATTATTCTCCCACGGTGTTCTTTCGGTGCCTGTAAATCTACTAATTTGAAAGTATTCATTTACCTAAATAAAAGAACAATCTTTATTCAATGCCACATGAAGCAATCCTCGGATTACATCGCATTGATTTTGAATATACTTGCTCTGCTTTGTGACATGAAACTGATACATATCAGAGTGTTAGGATTAGCGAGAACTCTGGGAAGCAAAGGATTATAATTTCTTCACAGATCTGTCACATTGTATACATTAGTGATGTAAATTCGTAGCTCATGATTGCTTTCGGTTGTTTTTATTAGTTTATTCGGAATAAAAACCGCTGATAGAAAGCAACAATATAGTCGATGCCATGTGGGTGATCACGTGCGTTATTTGTAGAGATAGCACTCACTGAATAGGTAAATCTGTCACAGCGTAAGCAGATCAAAAGAGATGACGATGGATTTGCTCCTCTGCTACAAGGCTTCCGAGCCCACAATGTTTGGTTAGTTATATTCTATATTCAGTCTATTTATTGTGTTATTTTATTTTATTTTACTTTTTCTTTTCTATGCACCAAACAGTTTATAAATATATAATCTTGCTGTTCTAAGAGTAGCTCGTTTTCTCCCTTGAATCATTCAATTCTTCTCAAGTCAAAATAATGAGACCATATAATATTTTTATGTAACTTTTTTTATATTAATCAAACGCACACACCAATACAATTCAATTTAACCTGTAGCCTATATTTTTGCTTTTTCAATGATCAAAATATTTCTTTGCCTGACAAATTTGGTTATATTCGTTATTTTTTTCTTCTTCTGTTTGAAAATTCATTCAGTGAATTTCATTATTGATACTTCTCTCTTGTTGTTAATTGAATCTAGTATCTAAATATGGGTGTGAGTGTAAATTTATTCCGATTTTTTGTATATTTATTTATTAACAAGAAAAGTCACTTACACAAACGTTATAATTAAACTTGTAGTCTTTGCTTTTGATTACTCAACCACGAAAACATTATTATTATTATTATTATTTTTAATCAAAAAATGGTTTATAAATTATAATCCCTGTTTTTTACTCTTCCATAGCTAATTTTGTGCTCTGAATTTTCATTGATGTTCTCGATACTAATGTTGATGGTGATTCTAATTTTTTTTAACGCTGGTGATAATTGAATCTACATGAAAATGTGTGTGTGTAACTTCTTATGTCTTTTTGTTTATTTATTTATTAATAATAAAAAAACTGTTTGAAAGTGCCAATATAATATATGTCGTGTTGGTGACTACATGCGATATTAATAGAGATAGAATTCTTTGAATAAATAAAAACGTACCTAGATAAAGTACATCAAAACAGATAAAGATAGATTTGCTCGTGTGCTATTCCGCTTCTGAACTCACAATCTCTGATCAGTCATGTTCTCTATTACTTTTCATTTCCCATGTACTCAACATTTTACTTTAAGTATGCAATTAAGTGATTCTATGAATAGCTCGAATTTTACTCGATTTAATTAATTTTATTTAGTTAATTAATAGCTTTAATAATTATTTCATTATTAAAATTCACATTTCTTTTCTCTTTTCTCCTTCCTTTTAACCCCCTATCTTTTTTCTGAATTTACCTTAATCGTCTTCCATACTTTGGTTTATTTTCTTTAAAAAAATTTTTCTTATGTAAAAAAATTTAG
The DNA here is from genome assembly GCA_963932465.1 of Maratus speciosus. Classification (NCBI taxonomy): domain Eukaryota; kingdom Metazoa; phylum Arthropoda; class Arachnida; order Araneae; family Salticidae; genus Maratus; species Maratus speciosus. The sequence continues at coordinate 465,186,695 of OZ010791.1, forward strand.
AACAACTAACAAATTTATTTTACGTAGCCTTTTATATATAAAAGATAATGAATTGTAATACTATATAATAGTTATATATATATATATATATATATATATATATATATATATATAACCAATAATTAAACATAACCTAACACCATCAAAAACCGTAATATTATGAATTAAAGCTGTAAGTATATAAAAAAAAGATTAAATTAATTATAAGAATTATTATGGAAGAAAAATAAGAAAGTGGACACCGACAAATAATGGAAATGCTTATATATTGAATTACGTTTTCAAGGGCACAGAATTCAATGATATAAGCAAAATGGTTGTTTTCTGTGGGAAAAATAAGCTAAAGCTAAAAATTATTTTCCCCTGATATATATATATATATTCATATTCAAGGCTGGAGTAGCACAGTTGAAGTTTATTCCAACAGAGCGAAAAATATCCAGATCAGGAATCGAACCTGAATACTTGGTGTGCTGTGACAATGCTTTACCTGTTAAGATATCCGGACGATACATGGCTGACATAATTCACTTTTATTTGTTGGACATGGCTGCGAACTGTAGCGCTAGTTTCATTCACCCGATCTATAACTATAGCATTTACATGATGAAAGTGTGTATTTATATATATATATGTGTGTGTATATAAATATTTCAAACACTCTCACACTAGAGACGACTACTACGGGAATGCACACCCCATCTGGAATCGTTGTCCTGTCCCTGATAATACAAAATATATAATGGGAGATGTGTCCCTTCATTTTTTCGATTGACTTCGTCGAATGCCATGATCGACTGCGCCTCTTTTCTGAAATTTTTAAAACTCGGCTATTTTGTCTCATACACCTTGTAATCCAATTTGTTGTCTTCAGTTTTGAATTGATGTAATATGAAAATAATATTTCTTTATTTCATGACAAGCGTGACTTATTCTTGAATTCTACTTCTTTGATTTTAATGTTCTGCTGCCCCGAATTTCCATTGCGGTCACTGATATTTTATCCATTATTGGTTATTGAATTTATGTAGTATTTAAATATGTGTGTGAACAACTTCTTGTGGTCTTTAAGTTATTTATTTATTAAAATCTGAATTGGAAAAACTACATAGTCGATGCCACATAAGTGATCACGTGAGATTTTATTATAGATAAAAGCACTCATTGAATGAGAAAATCCTGACATAACTTAAGCAGATCAAAACAGATGAAGATGGATTTTCTCGTTTCCTGTAGGGTTTCCATACCAACTTTCTGTTTAGTTATATTCAGCATTGTTTCTTATTTATATTATTCCATTTTACTCTTTGATTTTTCTTCGCATTAAATTTTTTATCTTAAGTATACAATCATGCTTTTCCAAGAATAACTCGTTTTCTCACTTAAATCATTCAATTGTTCTCAAATTTAAATAGTCAGACCAGGCAACTTTTTTATTATATTAATCACACAAATACATATACACATTTTTAATTGAACTTGTAAGCTTTCTTTTCGTTTCCTCAGCTATGAAAATAATATTTTTTTCGTACGATAAACTTAGTTATACTCCTTTTTAGGTGCGTTCGTAATTATATAAATACGTAGCACCTATAGTCGTCGTTCAGTCCGTCTGTCTGTCCGTCCGTCCGCATATAATAGAGCAAAAACTACCCAACCGAATGGTCTGAAATTTTAAATATATGATTGTTGTAAAATTTTGTCGAGCCATTTCAAATTTTATGAAAATCGGATGTATAGTTAAATTACAGGGACAGTCAAAAGTTTTTCTTTACATTACGGCCAATGGGAAAAAGTATTGCACGTGCATTTTAATGATGTTAAAGCTTTCCGAATGGTCTCAAATTTTAAACATATAATTATTGCGACATTTTGTCGAGCCATTTCAAATTTTATGAAAATCGGATGTATAGTTTAATTACAGGGACAGTCAAAAGCTTTTCTTTACATTAAAGCCAATGGGAAAAGTTATTGCAAGTGCATTTTAATGATGTTACAGCTTTCCGAATGGGCTGAAATTTTAAATATATAATTGCTGCAAAATTTTGTCGAGCCATTTCAAATTTCATGAAAATCGGATGTATAGCTTAATTACAGGGACAGTCAAAAGTTTTCCGTTACATTAAGGGGAATGGGAAAAAATTATTGCAAGTGCATTTTAATGATGTTACAGACTATGCACTTATGAATTGCAAATAAATACACATTCAGTACAATATGGGGTGCAAAAAATAATTATAAAACTAGTTATAGTACGAACGCACCTCATTTGCCACGTTTGACGAGCAATTTCCAACTTGTTGATACTTTCCAACGTAGTTGAAAACTGTTTAAGAGTTTGGTTTGTCTGTCTGCCCGTGCTGCAACTCACGTAAATATACTGGGATTGTCATGCAATTCATATATATGGTATTGAGGGTTACCGTGGCGTGTTCTGCATTGAAAAGGGAGTGTGTGCTTCATTTACAGGGATGCTCAAAAGAATTTCGTTACATTATGGGAAAAAAAATCGTTTGCAATATATTTGAATGACGTTACACTTTTTATAACATATTGAAACTTATATACAGCCCCGAGGTGCACTACATCATGCATATTGTAGAATGTGGTGTGCAAAACATTTATCGTTCATTTACAGGGACGCACAAAAAAATAGACATAATTTTCCCCTCTATTAAACGGTGAAATTTTGTTACAGTGTTCTGAATATGTTAGAAATGTTTCATAATCTATGCTTGATGCATGATTTTTTCCCCTGTTTAATTCTTTTTCTGTTAGAAATTTCTTGCACTGAGTTTTTGTTGGAGTTATTAATACTTGTCTGCTGTTGATAATGAATTATGTACGTAAATATATGGGTGTAATTTCTTATGGTGTTTTGTATTATTTATTAAATATAAAAGTCAATGATAGAGAAAACAATATAGTCAGTGATATGTGGGTGATATCGTTTAATATTAGCGGAGATAGCGCTCGATGAAATAAAAAATTCTGTCATAGCTTAAGCAGATCAAACAGAAGAAGATGTATTTTACAATCGCTATCCACTGTACAGCTGCCAAAGCCACAATTTCTAGTTAGCTATGTTCTGCATTTTTTTTTCTAATTTATTGTGTTATTTTGCCTTTTCACTTTTATTTTTCTCTTTCTACGGAGTATACATTTTACTTTAAGCATACAATCATCTTGTTCATAGAAAATCTGGTCTGTTCCTGTTAGAATATTCTTATTATAATCATAATGTTGTTCCTAGAATACCTTGTTTGTTCTAGCATGTTTTTTTTTTTTGTACGCAAATCATTACGTTCTCTTAGAGTAAAAATAATCAAAACAAATAAGCTAACTGTACGTAACTTTTTTGCATTAATCATACACACTTACACATATTTTAACCCGAATTGTGGTCTTCTTTTTTATATGTTCTAGAACTAAATACGTATTTCACATCCCTGAGTTTTTTAATCATTTATTTTTGAAATCTGTTTCGGTTTGCATTGCAGGACATTGCAGTTATTGATACTTGTCGACTATTAGTAAGTTTAAAATAACATTTAAATATGTATGTTTTATAATTTCTTATCGGATTTTGTTTCTTTATTTATTAATACTCTCTCACTTGCGATATTAGATGAGGAATCATTGGAAAAAGGAAAAAAACAACGGAAAAATTCACTGAAATTATTATTATATATATTTTTTTAGTTTAGGTAGATTAATTGAAATGCAGATGGATCTGCTTTACTGCTGTACTTTTCAAAATTGCAATTTTTAGTTACCTATGTTCCATATTTAGTTAATTTTTATTGGATAATTATTACTTTTTGTTTCCTTTTTTTTTCTACACTAATCAGTTTACCTTAAGTATATAATCATATTCCTCCGAAATTAGCCCATGCGTTCTTGCTATAATGTTTTTTTTTTCGATAAATAATTATGCTGTTCCATGGCTCATTTGTTCTCGCTAGAGTGTTTTTCTTAGTTAACTTATCATGTTCATCCAGAGTAAAAAAACTAAAACAATTAACAAGCTAGTTTTACATAGCTTTTAACAATAATACCACAGATACATTTATTCTAATTCAACTTGTGGACTTCGTTTGTTCAATGATAAGTTTAGTTACATATCCGTTTCTTCTCCTTCTCCTGCTTTACTAATTTGTTGCACTTAATTTTCATTTCAGTTATGATTTTTTAGGCTCTATTGGTTATTAAATCAAGTATCTAAATATGTGAGTGCATATGATCTTTTTGTTTATTTATCAATTAACAATGACAGCCGCTGTCAGAAAACAACAATGTAGTCGCTATCATGTGTATGATCACGTGAGATATTAGAAGAGATAGGAATCGCCGAAAGATAAAACCCTATCACAGCTTAAGCAGATTAAAACAGATGAAGATGGATTTGCTCTTCTGCTATATATTTTTTAAAAAGTCCTTCCGGCCAGTGCCGGGAGGAAGAGGTAGCTTTCATATTCCTTATTTTTAAAAAGCCAACTTATATTATTCAAACACACGAAGCTCAATTTAGTGGAAACCGAATATAGGAGATTCAATACTAATTTTTATCAATACTAAATCATTATGAATGAGAATTTCGCGAAATTAGTCAACTTTATCCAAGCTGCTTTTATTTAAAGTAACTTATATTTGGCTGCCAAATTCGGCGATTTCTTAAAGTGCCTGCCATTTTAAGACAACATGGTGGCTGAGGCTAACCAGTGAACTTGATCGAGACCTTAGTAATTGCTGTGCACATGCTCACTCACATCGGAATCGATTGATATATACGAGTGCTTTCGCAGGCAAAAAATCAGATTTTCAAAATGTCACCCACATTAGATATTGAAATTGCTATATCTGAGCCATTTTTTAAGATAAAGACAAACAAAAAATGCTCCTGAATCCTTATATCAAGGTCAAATACTTAAGAAAGAAACTTTTTTCAATTTCTAATTTTTTTGCACCTCACTTTCAATATAATTTTTTTTTAATTTATTGGCCGCCATTTTGAAACAAGATGGCTAATGAAGCTGGCCAGCGAACTTGGTCGAGATATTGATGTATACTATCCACATGCCTTTTTACATAGAAATAGGCGAATACGTGTGTTATCGCGTGACAAATACAAGATCGGTTCAAAATGTTAGCCATGCTAGAAATTCAAAGTGCTACAATTCAACCATTTTTTAAGATATCAACAAAAGAACAAATTTTCAGAAAGAAAAACTGCTCCGGAATCTTTGTATCAAGGCCAAACACATAAAAAAAATCTTTTTCATTTTCCAATTTTTTAATACCTCATTTTTAATTTTAAATTAAAATTTTTTTAAATGGCAACCCTTTTGAAACAAGATGGCGAATGAAGCTGGCCAACGAACTCGGTCGAGACATTGGTATGTTCTATGTACAGAAAAGTTACATCCAAATGGGTTCATAAATACGTCTGATATCGCGTGACAAAAATCAGGTCGTTTTAAAATGTCAGCCACAATAGAAATTCAAAATGCTATAACTCAGCCATTTTTTTAGATATAGACGAAACAAAAACTGTTCCGGAATCTTTGTATTAAGGTCAAACACATACGAAAAATATCTTTTTCATTTTCCAATTTTTTGGTATCTCATTTTAAATTTAAATTTTGTAATTTTTTTTAAAATATCCACCATTTTGAAACAAGATGGCGGATGAAGCTGGACAACGAACTCGGTCGAGATATTTGTATGTACTATGTACACACCAAGGTACATCCAAATCGGTTCATAAATACGCCCGTTATCACGTGACAAAAATCAGGACGTTTCAAAATGTCAGCCACGATAGAAATTCAAAATGCTATAACTCAGCCATTTTTTAAGATATAGACGAAACAAAAACTGCTCCCGAATCTTTTTATCAAGGTCAAACACATAAAAAAAAATATTTTTTCAATTTTCAATTTTTTGGTACCACATTTCAAATTAAATTTTTCTTAAAAATTTAAATGGCCGCCATTTTAAAAAAAGATGGCGGATGAAGCTGGCCAACGAACTCGGTCGAGACATTGGTATGTACTATGTATAAACGAAGTTACATCCAAATCGGTTCATAAATACGCCTTTTATCGCGTGACAAAATTCAGGACGATTCAAAATGCTAGAAACGCCACGCTAGAAATTCAAAATGCTATAACTCAGCCATTTTTTAAGATATAGACGAAACAAAAACTGCTCCGAAAACTTTGTATAAAGGTCAAATACATAAGAAAAAAATATTTTTCCATTTTCAATTTTTTGGTACCACATTTCAAATTTTAAATGTTTTAAAAAATTTTAAAGGGCCGCCATTTTGAAACAAAATGGCAGATGAAGCTGGCCAACGAACTCGGTCGAGACATTGGTATGTACTATTACTATGTACACACCGAATTACATCCAAATCGGTTCATAAATACGAGAGTTACAGTGTGACAAAGGTCATATATATATATATATGGGTTTTAATTTCTGTGTTAACTTAACTGTTTTATTCACCTTAATCTTATCATGCTTTTTGGATTCCATGTGCGGGAATATATTTTGAAAATCTACTGGGTAAAAAAATAATATTAAATTAAAAATATAATAAATAATATTAAATAAAATTAAATTCGGTATGTTTTGTAAGATTCCTATTGCTATAGATTGAATATTTAATGGGTTGTAGTTTTTTCCATTTCATGTCATTTGATTATGTTCTGTTTTCATCTTGGGGCTATTCTTTTGTTTATATTGGTTGTTTGAGTACAGGGGAAAAATTTTTCAGCTTATAGCTTTTTTCTCACAGAAAACAACCGATTTGCTTACATCATTGAAATTTGTACTCTTGAAAACGTAATTCAATATATAAGTTTTTCAATTTTTTTCGGAATCCATATTCTTCTTTTTTTTCTTCCATGTTAATTCTTGTTGTTGTCAATCATTCACAATATTGCTGTTTTTGATGATGGTCGGTAATGTTTAATTAATGGTTATATATATATATATATATATATATATATATATATATATATATATATATATATATATATATATATATATATATATATATATATGTGTGTGTGTGTGTGTGTCAATTTTGAACGGAGGGTGGTTTCGGAGTCTGGGGGTCATGATCGATGAAAATATACCAAAATTTTTTGAAATCGCTTTTCTCCGAACGGCTGCAATAGGTAGCTTTTTGTAATGAAAGCTACCTAAAACCACGATATATTGCTACGTTATTTATATTCTATATGCAACTCTAAAGTATTTATTCTTGCCATGAAGAAATTTCATATTCTTCAAAAGATGAAGAAATAGATAACGCCGTAAAAGCAATAAATTTGACAGAAAAACTGATACAGTCAAAAACAGTTTCTTTTTTATCTAAAAAAAAAAAAATAAATAAATAAATAAAAAAAATAAATAAATTTGGGCTTCGTTTTTTCAATGATAAGTTTAGTTATATATCCGTTTTTTCTCCTTCTCCTGCTTTACTAATTGGTTGCGCTTAATTTTCATTTCAGTTATGATTTTTTAGGTTAGTTAGGTTTAATAGTCGTCTAATTAATAGTAAAGTCTATAAACATGTAAATTTTAAAGAAATTACATGTTTACATATAATTAGTAATATTAGATACTTGATTCCATAACCAATGTCGTCTAATTAATAGTAGTTAGTTATATAGGTAAGTTAAGTAATAAAAATAATATATAATTCATTTCAAGTGAATTTTTTGCAGCCTACATACATCTTTAAAATGCTGCATGTGTTTTAATTTAATTAGAATAAATACTTTAGAGTTGCATATAGAATGTAAATAACATAACAAGATATCGTGGTTTTGAAAAATATATATAGCAGAAGAGCAAATCCATCTTCATCTGTTTTAATCTGCTTAAGCTGTGATACAGTTTTATCTTTCGGCTCTTCTGCTATATATTTTTTAAAAACCACGATATCTTGTTACGTTATTTATATTCTAATGTATCTATAACAACAATGTAGTCGCTATCATGTGTATGATCACACGAGATATTAGCAGAGATGGGAATCGCCGAAAGATAAAACTCTATCACAGCTTAAGCAGATTGAAACAGATGAAGATGGATTTGCTCTTCTGCTATATATTTTTTTTCAAAACCACGATATCTTGTTATGTTATTTACATTCTATATGCAACTCTAAAGTATTTATTCTTGCCATGAGTAATTATACATATTCTTCAATTATTATTCCTTATTACTAATTATATTTTTTTCAAAACCACGATATCTTGTTATGTTATTTACATTCTATATGCAATTCTAAAGTATTTATTCGAACTAAATTAAAACACATGCAGCATTTTAAAGATGCATGTAGGCTGCAAAGAATTAACTTGAAATGAATTATATATTATTTTTATTACTTAACTTACCTATATAACTAACTACTATTAATTAGACGACATTGGTTATGGAATCAAGTATCTAAGTATGTGAGAGCATATGATATTTTTGTTTATTTATCAATTAATAAAGACAACCGCTGTCAGAAAACAACAATGTAGTCGCTATCATGTGTATGATCACGCGAGATATTAGTAGAGATGGGAATCGCCGAAAGATAAAACTCTATTACAGCTTAAGCAGATTAAAACAGATGAAGATGGATTTGCTCTTCTGCTATATATTTTTTTCAAAACCACGATATCTTGTTATGTTACTTACATTCTATATGCAACTCTAAAGTATTTAATCTTACCATGAGTAATTATCCATATTCTTCAAAAGATGAAAAATAATAACTCCGTAAAAGTTATAAATTTGACAGAAAAGCTGGATACAGTCAAAAATTGTTTCTTTTTCATCTAAAAAAATCATTATATTATTTTTTTGAGCGGCAATACTAAATTATAAAAAAGGAAAAGAATTATAAAATAAAAACTCAAACAATTTCATGTAAAATAAATATTTTTTATTGGTCTGACAATAGTTATTTTAAGAAAGGGAAAAATCTGTCACGAAATTGAATTTTCTTTAAAATTTACATGTTTATAGACTTTACTATTAATTAGACGACTTTAATAAATTAATATTCCAACTGAATGCACAAATCTGCTGTAGAATGATCAAAATTGTCCTTTAAAGACATTGGGAATTTTGAAGAAAAATTAAAACACATGCAGCAATTTAAATATGTATGTAGGCTGCAAAAAATTCACTTGAAATGAATTTATATATTATTATATAATATATTATTTTTATTACTTAACTTTAAGAACTACAAAAAATATATTTTGTACAGTTGTATAGTAATATTATTATTATTATTTTCTTTTTATTTATATAAAATTTTAACACAAGAACCAAAATTTGTATTTTGGGTCATTTTTTGTTCACTTCAAAGTTCATTGTCCTATCAAATTTAGAATCTGGATCCTTTGGAGTTTAACCATCCAATACGGTCGATCTTCGGTTTCAAAATCAATGTTCAATTATTCCACTTCAGCGTTCTGTCATGTAAAGGCATAACATGATTTATCTGTGAAAGGTAAGTCTATTACAGAATCGTGTTGTCCATTGTGCAAATAAATTTAGCATTGTTATATATTTACCGAAATATTTCTTACATTCAAACGTTTGGAATACTAGGGGGCTCGGCCCCCTACGAGCTACGCTCGCCAACCCCCGTTCAGAGACCGCATTTTCTAAAAGAACGCTAATTTGATTGGCTTTAAAAAGATTTTGAAAGATTGAATTATAATTTTAAAAACATTGGCGATCTCCCTATAAACGGGTTTCTATTCATTTCTCTTTGATTGGGGAATTTTAAGGAAAAATCAGGTGCTGTTAAAAGATACAATGGCTGTTTTCGTTTTTGATTAAATAAAATCATTAAACATTTCAAAATAAGCTAATATAAAATGAATTAAGTAAACAGAGTCTTTGTCTCTCGGTATTTTTTAACAAAGCGAAAAGAAAGTTCTTTCTGACGTAATTTTCACCAAACTTTTCTTTCTCTTTTTAATATTCACGTGAAAATACTTTTGTTAGAAATAAAATATTATTAGCGCTGTCCCAGCAAAACTAGTGGAAAAGATCATCTCAAAATATCAAATAAATGTCTCGCGCAATTTTTAAATTTAAACTGTTTTGCAATATTATTTTTTGTTCATTTTGCATAATAAGTGAAATGTGACGTAATTTCTCCTATTTAAGACTTCTAACGCATGTTAATGAATTTATTATTTTACAATATCCTTTCTGTGTTAAAATTCACGTGTAAATATAGTTCTTATGAAGTAATTTTCAATAAGTTCCTGCTTTTTATACGCAATTATTTAATTCTAATTTGAAAGTATCTTTTCTGTTTATAATAGTCACGTGTAAATAAATTTTTCATTTGAAGCAAACATTATTGTTTGCGTTGTTTATACAGTTGGCAACAGGTTAAATTAGTACAATTTTCTAAAATATTTAAAAAATATCACTCGAAATGCTGAAAAATTCAATTTAAAATAGAAATAAAACCTCAAAAAATGAGTCAAATTTAAAAAATATATAAATTCTGCACACCGGGAAATTATAACGTATAAAATGATCAAAAAATTATTAAATTCCGATGTATAGTTTTTGCTCCTATAAAACTTTTTTAATGGAACGATTTTGTCCAACTTTAACATTAAATATCTCTTAAAATAATTCTTCGATTTAAAAACTGTCTACATCAGCGTATTCATCAAACATTTCTCTATAATACCGCCGATTTTCATATTTTTGTATGCAATATTTTTCTAAATATTAACGGAAAAAGACCTCCGGTCACAAAAAATTCAAAACCGGCGGCGGCGGTGACAGCGTAAGTTTCCTTTTTTTTAGAATAGAGAGATGATTTTTGAATCGAAATAATTCGGCGTTGATTGTTATTATTATTTTTTCGATGGTTCAAGACTTCAATGTCTCCAAAGTGTCCAAATACTAAATACTATGCAACACCATTTATATGTTTCAAAGAGAGCGTTTCTAAAAACATAAGATTTGCTTTGACATATTGAAACATAGTAAGGGAATACATAATAATGAAAATTTTAATGCATTTTAACGATGTCTTTTCATCTTCTCGAATTAGATAATTTAAAATGAAATTTAAAATAATTAAAATAAAAATAAAAATAGTAATTTAATTCTGCTATGTACGTACACATGCATATTAAAAACATGGAAATATGAAAAATTGTTACCTTTGGTTTCATTTTAAATCTGTTGATATATTTTGACATATACTCTTTAAATACAGCCTTTTAGCTTTTGTTGAAATATACATCTCTCTATTCTAAAAAAAAGTAACTACCGCTGTCGCCGCCGCCGCCGCCGGTTTTGAATTTTTTGTGACCGGAGGTCTTTCTTCGTTAATATTAAAAAAACTGTTGCATACAAAAATATGAAAATCGGTAGAATTATAGAAAAATGTTTGATAAACACGCTGATGCAGACAGTTTTCAAATCTAAGAATTATTTTAAGAGATATTTAATGCCAAAGTTGGACAAAATCGTTCCATTAAAAAAGTTTTATAGGAGCAAAAACTGTGCATAGGAATTTAATCATTTTTAGATCATTTTATGCGTCAGAATTTCCCGGTTGCAGATTGCAGTTAGTTTTTTAATTTGAATAATTTTTCGAGGTTTCATTTCTATTTTAAATTCAAATTTTCAGCATTTCGAGAGATATTTTTTACAAATTTTAGAAAATTGTATTAATTTAAACTGTTGCCAGCTGTATAAACAGCGCAAACAGTAATGTTTGCTTCAAATTAAAAATTTATTTTACACGTGACTATTATAAACAAAAAATATAAAAAGCAGGAACTCATTGAAAATTACGTCATAAAAACTATAGTTACACGTGAATTTTAAATGAGAAAGAATATTGTAAAATAATAAATTCAGTAACATGCGTTAGAAGTCCTAAATAGGAGAATTTACGTCATATTACACTTATTGCGTAAAATGAACAAAAAATAATATTGCAAAACAGTTTTAATTTAAAAATTGCGCGAGACATTTACTTGACATTTTAAGATGATCATAATATTTCATTTCTAACAAAAGTATTTTGACGTGAATATTAAAAAGAGAAAGAAAAGTTTGGTGAAAATTACGTCAGATTATAATTGTCAGATTCAAATTATAATTCAATCTTCCGAAATCTTTTTAAAGGTGATCAAATTAGCGTGCTGTTAGAGTCTGCGGTGTCTGAACGGGGGTTGACGAGCGTAGCTCGTAGGGGGCAGAGCCCCTAGCTGTGTAAATAATAGTAAATCATTATTAGCTGTTTCAAAATCTTTTATTGATGTTTAACGTGATTAATAATCTCTCTATTCTAAAAAAAAGTAACTACCGCTGTCACCGCCGCCGCCGCCGCCGGTTTTTATTTTTTTGTGACCGGAGGCCTTTCTTCGTTAATATTAACAAAAATAATGCATACAAAAATATGAAAATCGGTGATTTTATACAGAAATGTTTGATAAATACGCTGATGCAGACAGTTTTCAAATCGAAGAATTATTTTAAGAGTTATTTAATGCTAAAGTTGGACAAAATCGTTCCACTAAAAAAGTTTTATAGCAGCAAAAACTATACATGGCAGTGTAATCATTTTTAGATCATTTTATGCGTTAGAATTTGCCGGAGTGCAGATTGCATTAATTTTTTTATTTTGACTCATTTTTTCAGGTTTTATTTCTATTTTAAATTCAAATTTTCAGCATTTCTAGAGACATTTTTTACAGATTTCAGAAAATTGTACTAATTTAAACTGTTGCCAACTGTATAAAAAGCGCAAGCAATAATGTTGGCTTCAAATTAAAAATTTATTTACACGTGACTATTATAAACAAGAAAAAAACTTTCAAATTAGAATTAAATAATTACGTATAAAAAGCAGGAACTTATTAAAAATTACGTCATAAAAAGTATACACGTGGATTTTAAAAGAGAAAGGATATTGTAAAATAATAAATTCATTAACATGCGTTAGAAGTCTTAGGAGAAATTACGTCATATTTACGTCACATTATAGTTATTACACAAAATGAACACAAAATAATATTGCAAAAAAGTTTAAATTTAGAAATTGCGCTAGACATTTATTTGATATTTTGAGAATTAATTTAAATGTCTCATTTAAAAGAACTTTCTTTTCGCTTTGTTAAAAAATACCAGGAGACAAAGACTCTCTTTACTTAATTCCTTTTATATTAGCTTATTTTGAAATGTTGTTACACGTGTATACGTCATCAAGTTATTTTTATTTCGACGTTTTATTTGTGTTTTTATTAATGTTGTACGAATTTATTTGTTCTTTCGTTATTTAAAATAAAAATTATATCAATTTGTATAATTTGGAGAGTGGTTTGGCGATTTATATAATTTGGCGAAATTGGTCGACAGGATAATCAAGTAGTACCGCAGCGGATTTGGCGTTAAAATTCCCCAATCAAAGAGAAATGAATAGAAATTCGTTTATAGGGAGATCGCTACTGTTTTTTAAATTATAATTCAATCTTTCGAAATCTTTTTAAAGCCGATCAAATTAGCGTGCATTTAGAGTCTGCGGTGTCTGGACGGGGGTTGGCGAGCGTAGCTCGTAGGGGGCCGAGCCCCCTAGTCTTGATATAAAAATATGTATACTAATCACTTATAATGAAAAAAAGCTAAAAAAAGCTATAAAAGTGATATAATACCTTTATTATAGATTAACGCTTGTTTCATCGTAATAAACGGCGACATTTTCAAAATCATTCATGATAAAAATATTTTAGCAAACAAATTTTAAAAACAAAGTTTTTTGTTTTTAAAATTTGTTTGCAAAAATATTTCTATCATGAATGATTTTGAAAATGTTGCCGTTTGTGCGATATAACGAGCATTAATCTAAATAAAGGTATTACAGTACAGTCCCGATTATCCGAGTTTATATGGATAAAGCTCATCTCGTATAAGCAAAAAACTCGGATAAACCGGATTTACTAAAATCGTTGGAGATGAAATGTAAAATTTCACTTAATTCATTAATTTTTATGATAACAGCAGTTTTGTTTGATGTACATTTCCGTTACTTTCAAGAAAAATACACTATAAAAACTCGGCAACGTTTCCGAATATCAGTAGCACAAAAAAAAGACCCTTCGTTTTTATAAATGCTTTTTTTAAATCTGGAAATTATATTTATAAAAAGTGGAAGAAATCTGTAAATGTGACGAACAAATTAACATGTAAACTGTGTTCCAAAAATGGAACAGATATTATACAATGTAAAAATTAAAAGGATTGTTAATCTACGAAAGTAATAAAATAACCACGAGCAAAAATATCCAATAACCTCTTCCAAACCTTCTTCCAAATCCTCTTCCTTATCCATTATTCTGAAAAGCGTTCTTTATCATTAGTTTCTGCTGTTTCTAAAGATAAAGAACGCTTTTCAAAATCGTGGATAACTCGGAAGAGGTAATTGTATTCTAAGATATTTTCGTTCGTAGTATATTGCATTTACTTAGATTAAGAAACATTTCACTTTTTTTGCAGTTTGGAATGAATTGTGAATCAAGTAAAAGATCGTATAAGAGTTCCTCCACTCTATTAAATGAAGAAAAGGAAATTAACGAAGTCAAAAGTTATAAACTTTTAAAATAATATAAACTGCTTACGAGCAATCTTTAGTTTTGGAAGCAAACTATGCTAAAAGTAGGCATGAGACTATAATTTTCTCATTAAATAAAATAACAATTTGTCTAAGATTATACTGTGTGCAAAAACGCGGAAAAGTCTCATGCCTATAAAAGTAGATTTCAGCAAAATTTTGGTACCTATCCAGTTCCACTATCTTTCTCAAACAGTCATGAAAAAAAAAAAATCACTACCTTCATCTATACTCTGTAAAAACAAACAAACAAACAAAAAATGTGCAGAAACGTTTCTTGGTATATAAGATACGTTTATAAAAATTTTTGTACCACGTCGTTGTTACTCATGAGTCATTATTTTGGAAACATTTTCCTTATTTTCAGAAACTTTTACTTGAAGAATTAGTACGAAACCTTTAAAAGTAACAGGTTTTTTAAAATAACAGAAAATCTTTTACGAAATTTACATGCGAGTTTTAGAATTTAATTTCAGAAATGTTTTTGAAAATTTTGGAACGTCCTCTTTTCTGAGGTTTCGGATTAGTCATTCTGGAAATGATTTCTGAAGATAAAAGGACGTTTACGGAATTATGTGTAACTACGAAGTCACATCAAATTTTCGTAAACATTTCTGCTGTATGAGGAATATTTTCTGATTTGTTTTTTACAATGTTACGTTGGAAAATTTGTATGATATTAAAGTACTTATCTGAGCAGAAAACGTTTCAACAAAATAGCAACAGTTTCGAAATCCTATGGGAAAACAGCTGGTATGGATGCATCCTTTTTCTTGTGAACTACTAAAGCGATTTCAATATACGTATTTTCTATTTTTGGATACTGCAGTTAAATATATTGGGATCGTTTTTTTATTTCTGAAAAAAAAATTTAATTTGCAATTATAATTTTTTTTTAATTGTTTACGAAATCGCGGAAAAATTGACTTTTTATATTCATTTCTTGCTGAATGATTTAATTTAGCTATTGACAAAACTATTTAAAAAAATAAATTAAAATCACTTCGGTAGTCTCTGAAAAGACGGTAGTTCAATACCAGATATTTTCCCATAAGATTTCGCAAGTGTTGCTGCCTCCTTAAGTTATTTATCTAAAATATTTTACGTCCTATAAATTTTTGAAAATTTTTTCTTGGGTTAAACCGACTTTTGGTGCTGCAGTAGCTGTAACCATAAGATGGTGCAAGCTCGTCCCAACTTTCGGAGTTATTGTTCAAACGGAGCTCTAAATGTTAGAACAAGATTTCGCCATCTTTTGGTTGCAACACCAAAAGTTGTTTGAACACAGGACAAAATTGTTAACAGCTTACGAGAAGAAATCCATGCTCTACTACGAAAGTTCTGTGAACGACATTAAAAGCGTATCATCCCCATCTTCATATCTTAGTCGTTGTGTAGTGTCTCGCGACAGACCTCACGTGACTATACTTAGATTCCTACCCTTTTACATCTTTAAATATACTTTGCTTAAAAAAAAAAAAAGTATTTGATAATATTGCTCTGAAATGAAATTTTAAATATTAAAAGACGCTTTAATGTAAAATTTTAAGCACATTTTATCGTATTTTATTTTATTAATAGAAATAAATTTAATTGTAATTAATATCAAAATTAACTTTTATTAAAATATTCATGCATAACATTTTAAAGTCAAAAGTAGAAACAAATTCTGTAATAGAATATTTAAGTAAGTATTTTATTTTAAAAATAAAAATAAATCTTGAATTGTTATTAACCTCAAAATTTACTTTTATTCAAAACATTTCATTTATCATAAAAAATATAAAGCTACCGATAATATATTTTTAAATAAAAAAGTTGAAAATAAAACTGAAATAGAATATTTCACAGATAAAAAACATTTGTAAAGAAAAATGTTTTAAAGGAAATATTTCATCCTGAAATAAAATATTTCAACCGATAAAACATTTTTAATTATAGATCTAGAAAAACAAAGTTGGAAATAAAAAGGACACGTGGATCTAGGTGGAACTCATGATATCTAGATTCAAATGCATCGCACTAACCATTCAACCACCAAGAACATAGCCATGTAGCAACAAAACATTAAAATAAGTAGGTAAATCTGTAATTTGAAGGCAGGAATTTAAATATAGTCACGAGATTTCTATCACCAGACACCTAGTTTGTCATAGTTCCTCTTTTTGCGAAATTTATGTCATCTTTTTCAACTATTTGCACGATTTTTATAATTTAAAACTGTGAGTACGATAAAATCTAGCAAAAGTCGCGTTTTTATAATTTAAAACTATGAGTACGATAAAATCTATCAAAAAGTCGCGTTTTTATAATTTAAAACTATGAGTACGATAAAATCTATCAAAAAGTCGCGTTTTTATAATTTAAAACTATGAGTACGATAAATCTATCAAAAGTCGCGTTTGTAATCAAATCACCAGAAAGGGTTGAAAAGGGCAAGTACTCGCTCTTCTTCGTTAACATTTTGGTTGAAGCTCTTTTGATCATATCTCGATCTAACGTTTCAAACATTTGTAAGTATATTTCTTTTATCATATTTGTATCGTATTTGTGGCTAACTGTTACACGAATGTGTGTTGACCTCGACCTGTAGAGGGATATTTCATTGGTTATTTACACCTGAGCTAAAGAACATGTGCTCTTGTTTCAGGTTAGTAGATTGCCTTCGTTGTTAATAGGGGTATCAAAAATAAGATTTCGGTTTTCACTATGTACCGTTTTTACACAATTTACTTTCACCAGAAACAATTTATTTTACAACGTATTTTCTCTAAAATACATAATTTTGAAATTTAAAACTTTTTTTAGAATAAGTTAGACAACAGAATGCCGATTTTATGTTTTTTTTTTTTTTTTTTTTTTTTTTTTTTTTTTTTTTTGTGGAGAACAACGAAAGAAATATAATTACCGATTATATAAATTTATAGAGGAAATGTAAAATAGTTTTATCCACATAAATCAATCTTGAAGTAATTAATGCATTTGATGGAGTTACAATTAAAGAGAACTTCAAAACATTTTTTTTCCATTTTACACGCACATTGAATCTTTAAGAAAATTGAGAAAATATACGACAGTTAAGAAACATGTAGAAAAAATGATGTAACCTGGCCAAACTTCAGAGTTACTCATGCACTTTCAAAAAATTTCCCATTCCCTCCATAAACCACAGAAGAAAAAGAAATACAAAATGTGACAAAAGCAATAGTTTTCCAAAATTAACGGAAACGTCTCAGACATAAATGGACTTCTGTGTTGCCAAGGAAGTACATAAAAGCTAGAAAACAGGAATTCTGTTTTTTCAGAATTTAGTGTCTCCCCCGATGAAAAAAAAATATATAAATATAGATAGTACAAAACATATTTCAGTTTTAAGACTTAAAATACACGCTTTTACTTTACATAAAATGACGTCATTTGTATCCGCTGAATAATTCCACATTTACGATCCAGTCTTAAACAACATCTATAGAAAAGTATGCCCAGGACGTCACTATTGCGGATTAATATACAAACCCAGTAAAAAGCGATGTCGCCATTCAAGAAACTCGGCAAAAAAATCGAGTACCTAATGATTCACAAGCCTTCACTTGTTTGTAACATTAATATGGTTACTAAAAATTAAACTTATAGTTTATAATAGCTCCGTGTTTTATCAGAAATCATTCATTTATATTTTTTTAAAATTTGGAAAATGTTATTACATACGAGTTAATAAAATTGCATTCTTTTAGCTTTTTGATAGGAATTAAGTAAATGCGGAGAAAAAAGTTACACATACGAAGGAGGATCGTAAAGTTTCAATTACAGGCGACTATTTTTATATTCTATTCGCACCACTATTTAAAAAAAATACATTTCGTAGTACATTTCTCTTGCAAATGTTTTTAAAGCGTATGTAAAAGATTTTTGTTTTGAAAAAGGGATGCGAGGTAGCATTAAAAGATATTTTTAAAATACATTCTTATAGCAGATGATATTCTTGGCATAGCACGTATTTTAATTTACATTTTTTTTTTTCAGTTTATATGAGAAAATGGTAACAGAAAGATGTAGTAATGTACTATTTTCCCGTTACTTTCTACAGAAATGGAGTACTTCAGTTGTCGTTATTACAGAAATGGTTTTAAAAACTACAAAAGAAATTAATATCCCAAAAATAAATTGAGATGTAGTTTTCAAGTAAATTGCATTTAAAAGTGCTTTTTCCCCCTATACGACGGTGTAAAAATTTAAAATGTGCGATGTTTAGAAGTTTAAAAAATTGCAATATATATTATCAGTATTTAACCGTACAATGATACATCTGCTTCGTTTTACGGCAGGCTGCTTATGTATCGGAACATTATATTTTAGGGACGACACTTTAGTTGTTGCCCGAAAGAAATAGCATATCGGGGCTAAAACGGGATTTTATTGTACCACAAAATTAAATATTTATAGTGTTACACATACCATTAGAAAAAATTAATTTCTATTATTTTGGAGTGAAATTTGGGGATTATGATAGACCGTAAGCTGCACACATTGTTGTGCTCGAGTATAGGATTTAACTCTCCAACTCCCATTGCTATCTCTAGGTGATTCGCCTTTAAAAGAACGCCTATGCTTAGATTTTAAATTAATATGTAGGGTGGCGCATTTAATGGGATTTAGAAGACTCTACATAATTATATAAAAAAGTCCCATATCTCTTGGATTTTTTTCATATGATACTATAACTTTCCAAAGTGTTATACCTCCTCCAAACAAGCACGAACTTGAGTTGGTCTTCCTTTTTGAGATAAAAATGTCTAAAAAGCAGTAAATCACATTTTTTTTTGGGGGGGGGGGTGAATGAAGTACGAAATGTTAAAGTTAACTAAATGTTGAATTGATATTTGTAGGATTCCGAGTGTTAGATTAATTTTTGTTGCTGTGATGCGATCTTGAATTTTTGTGTTTCACTTACTTGATAACATGCACATTTTGATATATTTTTAACTATTATTCTTTTTTAGTAAAAACAATACAATACAACATATGATTTAAAAAATAAACAAAAGTTTACTTATAGGCGTTGGAGGGTTAATAATGTTGTCCAACCATAAAAATAAGCATTCAGATTTCATATCACATTGGTATGGAAAGTGTTTAAATATCACATTCATGATTGTCGTTTTTTCCCCAAGCTTAGTGGTTATAAGGTTAAAAACAAAAAAGCCTTTATGTTCCAAAATCTTTCTCCGACTTACTACTTGTTTCACACAGTCCATAAATTTATCACCTCTTTTTACAAGACATGGAGCCTCACATGATTCTGATTTACATAATGCTGCTGATGAGGATCTTAGAGTAATTTAGACAATGATGTCCTTCACCTATTCAATCAATCTGAACATTCTTCTAATTTAATAAGAGATTTGGGGTTGTCTAAGAGATCCGCTGAAACTTTAGGCTCCAGACTAAAAGAAAAAAAAAAGTGGTAGCACCTAAATTGTCTAATACTGTGTCTATAACCAGAAAACAAAAGTTAATATATTACTTTCTACAGGATAGTGACTAAGTTTACTGTACGGATATTACTAAATTGATGGACAAGTTTACCGTTAAATATAAAGACCAGGAATGGTAACTTTTTATTGACTATATAAAAGAAGCCTACAAACATTTCTTTTGCATAATGGGTATAAGCATATCTTTGTGCCTCTTCTCCTCTTGCACCACGGTCACTGAATATATTATTGCTTATTGCTGATTATTGCTGAATTTGCAATCGTGAAATTCCAAAATTATTACATAACAGAAAAAATTCCGCATCTTAACCAGGAAAAAGAAGAAAAAATCAGTATAAGACCTTTGACTAAGAAATAAAATAAAATTTAAATCTATTTTAATGCATTCTAGATGTATAATATCTATATAATAATTTTTTAATAAAATTGTTCTATTGTATTTCTTTGCCAATATTAGGTTCAACCATTAGTGTAACACATGCTGAAATAGATTGTGATAAAAAAAAAGTACGTGATAGAAAAATATTGAGATCTTTTTAGAATAAACATGCTAGAAATGTACAGTCGTGGAAAAAAAAAAGTAAACACCCCCTACTAACTCCTCAACAAATTATCGTAGAAGAAAGTTACTGGTACCGAACGATTGGAAATAAAGTCTACTTTTAAATGATATAGATAAAATTTGTTTAGGAGGCCATCTACATATAAAAACGAACCGTAACTTTGTTTTTTTCAATAGCAGTACACAATTCTGACAGCATAAATAAACTTTACACTCTTCAATTAGCCTAAAAACAAATTTTTATGTAATTCGTACCATAAGTTTCTGAGAAGATAATTATTTTAAAACGAGCGTATTTTAAGGACTGTATCCAAATTGAAGTTCGGAACTCGATTGTTAACCGAGAGAGCCCTAATCTTGATCAAGGCACCTTAAGAAGTCAATGAAGCCTGCTAGTTTACACGACAGCAGAAGAAATTTCAAAATATCTAGTCGCTCCTATTATAGACGGCCCCTTAAACCATCCTTTTGCCGTTTTTTAAGCATAATTTGAAAACTACTTGGAAGAAAAATGTGAAATTTTGGATTTCCATAAAGCAGGACTTAATAAATCTAATTCCATCAAAAAAAATTGTAGGTTGCAATTCATAATTTTTTCGAGTATTAATTTCATAAATCATAATTCATATCATAAAGTTATATAAAAATTGCAAATTCAGCGTATTTATGTTTGGGTATATTAGTATTATTGCTACACAAATAATTTGCACATTAGGAGCATAATTTCTGGAGATATAAATAAAAATATGAAAATGCAATTTAACATTAGAAGCACTAAATTTTGAATGTTTATAATTCAAAAACTTGCCATTGAAATGACTTGAAATTCGTTGTCTAGGCATAGTTTGTACCGAAGATTTGAAATATCTCGTTAAAATTGGGTATTGCCATTGAAAAAAAAAGAAGTTTGGATTTGTTTTAATATGTAGATGACCCCCTAAGCAAATTTTATATACATCATTTAAAAGTAGACTTTATTTCCAATCGTTCGGTACCAGTAACTTTCTTCTACGATAATTTGTTGAGGAGTTAGTAGGGGGTGTTTACTTTTTTTTTCCACGACTGTACAGTGTCAGTATAAATTAAAAAAAAGTTTTCACAAATGTAAATTTTGTAGACAAGCGAATTAGATAACTTTAAACGGTATCAAATTAATTAAAAGTCACGCTTTTGGCATCTGTTCATTGATTTAATAAATTTCCCAATCATGGTCAATTGACTGGTCAATTCTGCGAACTACTGTAGAAAATGGGCTGTTTAAAGCAACTGCACCAAAGTGGTTAATAGAATGCTATGTTTATTAACAATATCTTTCATTTTTAATATTATATATGTTATTGGGTTAGATTATTCAATAAGCCAAATTTCTTTAATGATATTCGAAAATCTTTTGCTAAAACCTAATTTCTCAAAATCATCCTTTTCCATTATATCCTCAATGATCATGTTTATCATTTTTATCATTAATGGTTATTATATTAATGATGTATCATTAACGTTGAGAAACTAAAATTTAAATGAGATTGTCGAAGTAATATATATATTAATTAATTAATTAATTAATAAAATCTAATTTACGGCATATATATTAAAACATTATATTTATTAGATATTAAAAAAATGAAACATAAAATTTCATACTATTTTACTTGAAATCAGCGAATATAGTATTAATTTAGTCAACATTTTTGAATTTTTATTTTTATCTTTTACTATAGACTGTACTGTAAGACTTTCTCTTTATAAATGTTTTATGTTCTAACCATTATTATTAATTTAAAAGTTGTGCATTTCACGGAAAAATTAAACAAAAAGTGCTGGAACATTTCAATAGCAAAATTTTGTTTTCTTAAAGTAACTTCCAGAGAATGAAGGAGTCAAACAATTTGTTTAAAAGTTTATTGGTTTTAGAAAGTAAAAGTAAACATTACAACCACACAAACAGTGGTTAGTCATGGTTGATGAGTTAAAGATCCGTATTTGGAGAAAGATGAGTAATATCCCACATCATTTTCCTTCTTGCAATCCCAATCATAAAACCTGTTCTTTTACAAAGATATTGGCAGAAAGCTGGTGTATTTTCAGAATCAAAACTATACAACAGGTAGCAGAAAAAAATGACTAATACTACCACTAGTGCATCCAGATTTGTTGTCTTTTCGAGATTTTGCGCTATTATAACTCGGAGGGAGGGCATAAACTTATGATTTCATGTGTATTAAAAAAATGCATTTTGTGACATGCAAAAATCAACGTATAAAAATTCTCTATCTGCAGAATAAAGTTGAATTTATTATTTATACATCTGTAAAAAGAGTACTTTGTGACATTCAAAAGCGAACTGTTAACAGGTATTTAATTTACATATTAAATTTAGCATAAGTGGCTAAATGGCTAACCATTATGGGGAGTTAAGCTTATACTAAAGCTTTATAGCTTCAGCATATGCTTAAGGACGCATACATATTAAAATTCAATTAAATAAAACCAAGATGAATAGAAAACAACAATTTATCAACAGAAAAAAAAATCAATATATACACAAAACAAGTCAAAGTAAAGAGCACCATACTGGGGGGGGGGGGGGGGGGGTACTAAAGGAGAATATAAAAAGTTAAAAAGGAGGACAAAAAAAGTTTTGAAAAATATATTCCTTAATATGAATGAAATTCCTACATTTTAAGATTCGATCTAGGAGAAATGGACGATCCATGAGATATTTAAACCAATCTTTTAAGGATATGGATGACGGTCTTTTGATGGGAAAATCAGTAGTTAAAGGGTATTCTAGACTATAATGCAATGAATTTGAAAGTTTATTAAATATGCGATAAGGAGAACCACATTTATTTATTTGATAGAGGTGCTGCTGAAATGAAGCATGATTTATAAATAATAGATACAAATATCTATTATTAATGAATAGTGTAAGTGAAACTTGGGGAATAAGATCGTAAGTATATTTACCAGTTATTAGAAGAATCCCATACTTCTGAAGAAATGAATATATTAAGGCAGATTTATTTCCAGGTTTCATAAAAATAACCCTTTTATTACAAAATAAAAGAAAAAAGAAATATTATAAAAAAAAAAAAGCCAGCAGCAAGTTTTCTTTTCCTACTCTGTTGAATTCTTGAAGTAGTTGTATCCTACATTTATTCTATATTTTTGTGCTTTTCCTTACGTTGTTTTTTCATCATCGTTTTTTGTAGTCATCGGAGTACACAAGTTATTATTATTTTTT
Source organism: Maratus speciosus (assembly GCA_963932465.1). Taxonomy (NCBI): domain Eukaryota; kingdom Metazoa; phylum Arthropoda; class Arachnida; order Araneae; family Salticidae; genus Maratus; species Maratus speciosus. Next base: position 465,210,679 of record OZ010791.1, read on the forward strand.
TTAATCTAGTCAGATATTAATTCACTTGAGAGAGGTTTTAACTCAGCTTTTTAATACCCTCCTCCTCTCTGCGCCAATATTTGTGGAATATTCTCGCATCTCCCTTTTGCGCCTCTTTTCAGCTAGACTAAAGGCGCCAAGGGTCGCGTGATTTACTAAAGAATTGTTAATTATAAAAACTTTTTAAAAATAACAGACATTACATTACATTATATTAAAGGATAAAAACACTAAAAACAATTTAAAATGACGTTTCGGATTCATTCTGAATCCCTCATTCTTAACGTAAAAGTCATACTAGGTTTTAAAGTTCAATAAGTAGAAAAATATTACATCAAGTTGCCAAAAAATTAAAGTTAAAACAAAACTGAGTATTCTATTAATAGAGATGCAGCCTCGTTAATTGCTATATCAGCAGTTTTCGTGTACTAAGCTTCCAAAAAAATACGAATTGCATAAATGCTACAGCCTGATCTAATTATATAAGCATTCTCAAAACTCGGAAAATGATCAGTTTTCATGGCGTGGTCAACAATTTTAAAAATTAAATTTTTATTACTAAAAGCATACTTATGCTCTTTAAGTCTTGTTTCAAGTGTATGGCTGGTTGAACTTTAAAACCTAGTATGGCTTTTACCTCAAGAATTAGCTGAAGAGGGATTCAGAATGAATCCGAAACGTCCTTTTAAATTGTTTTTAGTGTTTTTATCCTTTAATATAATGTAATGTCTGTTATTTTGAAAAGTTTGTATAATTATGAATGAATTCAGATGTAGTCCTAGTTTGTTTATATCATAGAGAATTGTTATAAAACATTTTTCGTTCTTTAGTTTTTTGGTAATGATTTAAATTCGATCGCCGCAAGCAAGATGCATTTTTTGTCTTGGTCTTCTAAAATGCAAGAAATATTGTATTAATTCTTAAGTAAATTAGTCTCGAGCAGGAAAACATGCTATATTTTTGTCACGGCTTCTAAGAGAAGAAAATTATTGTATTTCCTTTTTAATTGGTCATGAAATCCTGTATGAAGGCTGGATGGATGTTAAGTTCCAGAAATTTAAGATGATTTTTCTAAAAGCTGTATACATGTACAAATTAAATGTAAATAATTATCGTATATAAACAGAAAATTTGTAATTATTGAAGTGATTCTTGAGTTTCGAAAAAACACTTATTCATCGTGTTCTTGATAAAATGTGATATAAGTAGAATCGTGAAATCTTGAACTTTTGCGCTCCCACAACAATTGTTTTCATGAACTATAAATTGAAACTCGTGGATTACATGAATATTCTTCAATATTTTGGAGTCGATAAACCCGGTAAAAATGTAAGAAATACCGTTATTATTCTTCATGACTATTGACATTTGATTTATTGAAAATAAACATTTTTCATGATAATATTTTTCGAAAATTGAATTAAAGCATGGATAAGCACATAGATAAGCTAGAAAAGGTCAAAAGTAAAAGAGCTGCTATTCGAGCAGCGGTTACGAAATTAATCATGACAAAATGTGATCGATTGTTAGCAGTTGATATTGATAAGAATGATTGCAATTCTTTAATAAAATCATTAGAGCTCATAAATGAAAAGGAAGCTCTACTTAAAGAATTAGCTTCTGAAACAGGTAAACTAATTCAGGAAAAAACTGAATATGAAAAAGAACTAAAATCGGAAGAAGATTATTCTGAAAAAATATCAAGTTTGAAATTTAAAAATTAATATGAGGCTTAAAATGTAAAATGGAGACTGAACCAAAAGTTCTACTAGAAACAAAGTACAGTCATTTAGGGTAACTTTGATCCGCCTTTTCTCTATTTTCATATGCCACACTCTTATTTTAAGACTATTGTTGCAGCTAGGGTCATAAAAGAGCAGAAATGATCCTAAATTATTGTATGACTATAAAAAATTAAGGAATAATAATGATAAAAGCTATAAAAAATGAATATTTATCCTGGTTCAAAGTTACCCAGCCATTTAGAGTAACTTTGCACCATTTGATAAATATTATCTAAAATAATTCATAATAAAAAAGGTGTTATATTTAGGACAACTTTGAACCCCCAAAAATGTTTTCAGATATGTAAAGACTCCGAATTTATATTTCCCAACATCACAAGATTTGTATAATTTATGATATTACAACAAATATCAGTCATAAGAAAAGTGGAAGAAGAGAACCATGAACATTTAGAAAAAAAAAAAACCTGTTTATTGTTCGTATAAAAAAATAAAAATGCAGTGGAAAACAATTTTCAATGTTTTATCTCAATAATATATCCATAGTTACAGTAAAACATACTAGTACTAGCATTATTCAAACAAGAATAAAAAACGCCGAATGTATGAAATGTTAAATTTGAGTAGCTCCGCCCCGAAAAACGCCTTTAGATGAATTGTATGTATTTTACACATTTGTGAAAATATTTACATGTATCTGTATATTTACATGTATTACATTTATCTAATGTTCATTTTCGGCATTTATATAAAATATATGGTGCAAATCTGGGAAATTTTTGACAGTAGCACCTATAATTAGTAAATTATAAACATCAGTATAACACTGAGTATAACTCAAAGTTACCCTGAAAATGTGGTAAAATGTTAGTGCTTTCTTATTTTACATTTTATTAACCATTAATAAATAAATAATCACAAAATATTATCATATTTACAACATTTAGACAATAATATGTTTGATAAATGAGTATATTGTTACTTACTATGAAAATTTAATTGGATTACAACTTCAAAACAGCATTCAAAATTACCTTGAAAAGAGTACTTCACAAAAAATAGTTAGATGATGCATTTAATTGCGCATGATGTTGCTAATTTATTTTCTAAAATAAAGAGTAGATATCCCAGTTTAGAACTTTGCCAACAGAACACAGTTCTGGAGCTTATTTAGTCTTTTGGAGTGAAAAATATTGAAAATTAGGAGGTGGTTCAAAGTTACCCTGAATGACTGTAACGTTTCAAAAATCGGTAATAAACCAGTGTCGGCAGTGAAGCTGCCTGAACTAAACATAGAAAAAATTTCCGGTGATGCAAGTCAGTTCTTAGAATTTTTCAATTTATTTACTATTGCGATAGATTCAAATGAATCGTTATCGAAAATTGAAAAGTTCCAGTACCTTAAATCGTTATTGTCTGGACTTACATATAATATTGTAAATGGTTTCGAATTGACAGATCATAATTATTGTACGTGTTTAAGGTCGTTAGAAGAAAGGTATGGGAAATGGGAAAATATTATAAACTATTACATGAATAAAATTTTAAATCGTGAACCAGTAAAATCTACTAACAATGTCACTTCGCTCAGAAAATTATATGATAATATTGAAACCAGTGTTAGAAATCTTGATGCGTTAGGATTAACATCAGGCTCCTGCGGGCATTTATTACTACCCATATTATTAAGGCTATTACCAGAAAATTTACTACTAGATTTCCATAGAAAGCGAGACCCCGATAAAGATTGTGAAGTTACGGATTTAATAAATTTTATTAAAATGGAATTCAGATACCGGGAAGCTACCAATTTAGTAAATAATTCCCAATGTAAGATTTATGAAAATTCTAAAACCAAATATGAAAATTCTCCAAGTAAATATCCAAATTTTTCTCAAAATAAAAACACGCCTTCAGCTGCTGCTTTAAATACATCTACAAAACAGTTTTACATATTTTACAAGTATTTTGATCATATAGGTCTAAATTGTTCAAAATTCACGGATGAACAAAAAAGATACAAATTAAAGAAAGAAGGTCGCTGTTACAAATGTTTTTATAAATCGAATTTATCAGTTAATTGAAAAACGAAAAAAAACATTGCTCCAAAATTGGTAGAAACACCCATAACTATTTGCTTTGTCTTAAAGAAACAATAAAAGAAAATCCTGAAAGTGAAACGAAAGGTGCAATTGTACGATGATGTCAGAACAAAAAAATAAATAAAATAAAGCTACATTATTTCAGACTTGTACAGTTTCTGTGTCGGTGCAATCACCGTGACACAAAGAAAAGATAAACAGTGTAAAAAGACCTTTATTTTACAAAAAACTTAGTCGAAGTACAAAATACAAATGAAAAATGTTACAACTCATAACAGGTGCTCAAAATATGTCCCATTAGCCGTGAAGCATGCTTCATATCGACGGCAGATGGAATCGGAACACATTTCAATTGGCCAGGAGTCTCCAAGATATGCGCTGCTGCTTCAGCAATACGAGCCATGAGGTCCATGGCTAATGGAACGGGTATCTCATTGTCATGAGTGTAACATTTTTCATCTGTATTTTGTACTTTGATTAACCGCTTCTCTTATTATCCCGAGTTGTCTCGGGTTCGTATATATTGCAATTAATTATTATCCTGAGAATACTCGGAAATAGCATAATTTGTCGCTACGATTTCTTTTTATCACGTTTTTACTCGGCTTGAAGCTTAAAAAGAAAGAAAATATTCTTTTATAATACAATAAATTATATATAATACTTGATTTGCAGTTTTCAAAGTTTTGTGATATGAAATTCAAATGATGAAATGCAATGATGTAATTGCAAAACATGTGATGATTTTTTGCAGAAAAATTGGTAAGGGAAGCGGTTACATTTTTTGTAAAATAAAGCCCTTTTGACACCGTTTGTTATCTTTTCTTTGCGTCAAGGTCACTATACAATTGCACGTCACGATTGCATTTCTGACTGATCAGAAGGACAGTTAGGGGACCAACAAGAAATCAAAGAAAAATAATAATATTTGGGATCACCCTGTAAAATAAAATGCACGAAATGATCTATCACTATAGCTTACGAATATGTGGATATTGTACAATATGTGTATTCATTTGTGTAAGAATAGCACGTATATTCATAGAGATATAATGATTTTTTTTTTCAAAGTTCAAAAAATTCTTGCATGTTTTTTTATATCATGCAGGGTTTTCTACCAAATTTAACGCCAGTTTTAGACAATTTGACAAAATGTAGTAGAAATAATATAGTGCAATTTGATTGTAAATATATTAGACATTTGATGAAATATGAGCATTTGTATGAAATATATTTTGTCTGCGCATGCGCACACGATAACAATATATTTTTTTTATTATTTAATAGTCAATTCTATAGAGCAACTCATAGAAAAAGCCAGTCAAATATCGTGAAAATTCAGAAAGATATCGCCGATAGAATGTGCTGAATTTTAGTTGTTCTCTAAAAGCTGCTGAATGATAAGGGATTTTCCACAAACTGTCACTTTTTACTCGTATTAACTGGCTTTCAGCAAAGGAATTAGTATTTAACGAATGTCAACGAGTAGATTTAGAAGAAATTCTTAGATTTCGTTTGAAATACTACCTATTGGGATCTCACCTATGTTGGAATTTCGGAAATTTTTTTGCAGATCTGCACCGGTCATGACCCCTAGAACTCAAAACCACCCCCAGTAAAAAATTTTATATATACATCATTTTTTTATGGACACGATAACTTCCACAATTCTGCACAAATCTTTTACAAACTGATACATAAAATTAAGGGGCATACATAAAATCTCGGCCAAGTTCGTTAATGAACAAAATTGGACCAAGGAGGTGGAAATAGGGTGCGGTTTTGTGAAAAACGAAAAAAAAAAACCCATAGCTTCTTAATTATAATACATATAGACGCAGTTTAATGTTATTATTACTTCTTAAAAAATGGGCTAAAAATTTATGTAGGACAGATTTTTGATAAAACTAAAAATGGGATCAAGGGGCGAATAAAAAGGGTTTTGGAGAGAAAAAATTCACAACTTCATCAATTCTCAAGATATCAAATCCAATTAATTTTATTATACATCTCCTTAATATTATCTACAACTTTTATATTCACAAGTTTTTGATAGGACCAATTCGTACCGCAATAAAAATTAAAAACGAAAACAAGAAAAAGGGGGGTGAAGATGAAAAATTTCCATAACTCCGTCAATTCACAAGATATAAAATCCCCATGAATTTATCATATATCTTCTTAATATTGTCTTCAGCATTTATATAGACAAGTTTTTGATAGGACCAATTCTTACAGTAAAAACAAATTAAAAATACATAGCGGCTGTAGAAAAAAATCATCTTATTAAGAATGTATTCAAATCCAAACTGCTTATTTTCTTACTCATTTTTAAATTAATTTTTGATCTCTAACGCGTCCAATTGATAGATTCTCTTATTCAGAAACTATATAATGTGCCGTAATGGTCAACTTTTTGATAGAGGCAGAATATATTTTACAAAATGTTGTCAAATTGGGCATTTTGAACCGAATTTCTCGAAGTGATTGTGTTGGAAACGAAAAATGTGGTCCTACTGAGAAAATAATTGTTTATAATTCAAGTTGTAATTAATCGAAAGAAAAATAAAAACATAGGCCGCTTATAAATCTCTTAAAAAATCACGTCAGCAAATTTCAGTTTTTTCCTTTTAAAATGAACCTGAAAATGTGTCAGAAAATTTCAAGTTGTTGAGCATGGAAAAATATTTCTTGAATACTGCCTTAGCATGATTCTGATAAAACCAGCTCTTATATAAAAATGAAATTAAAAACTCGACAAAAGCGGCCAGATAAAATTATTAAAGTGGGTTTATCTCTAGTCATGATTTAGTTTTTGTTGGTAAAAATAGTACTTAACTTCGAAATCTACCTGTAGGCCGGGCGGCAGGGATTTTTTTTTTTTTTTTTTTTTTTTTTTTGGAATAGGCTCGTTCTGGTGCTTTTCCAAGAGGAACTAAAGAATCAATAAAAAATTTAAATTAAAAACGACAATTTATAGAAAACGCCTTATCATTTAGCTGTCTTTAGAGAATATCTAAAAAACAGCTCACTCTATCGCCGATATCTTTCTGAATTTTCACGATATTTGACTGTTTTTTTATGAGTTTCTCCATAGAGTTGACAATTAAATCATGAAAAAAAAAAAAAAATTGTTATCGTGTGCGCATACCCAGATAAAAAGTATTCCACACAATTGCTCATATTTCATCAAATGTTTAATATATTTACATTCAAATTGCACTGTATTATTTGTACTATATTTTGTCAAATTTTCTTACTCTGACGTTAAATTTGGTAAGAAAAGCCTTCATGATATAAACAAAAAACTTGCAAAATATTTTTAACTTAAAAAAATTGATATGTCCCCATGAATATACGTGCTATTCTTACATAAATTAATACATATATTGTACAATATCCACGTATTCGTGAGCTATAGCGATAGATCATTACGTGCATTTTATTTTATAGGGTGATCCCAAATATTATTATTTTTCTTTGATTTTTTTGTTGTCCCCGTAATTATCATTATGATCAAATCTTCGTTGATAAATACGAAGTCAAACATATTCTTCAGAATCCTGAAGTTCCAGAAAAATCCGACTAGTATATCTTTAAATATTTGACAAAATGTCTGAAATTGAAAGTGTCCGATGATTAATGATTATACAGTGTATATAGATATGCTAAAAAAAGCTTAATTTGTGGAGCAGATATGTTGAAGTTTTTTATATGAAATTGTATAACACCTTAAAGTTAAGAGGTTATAAGTCTTCCAATTTATATGTCTATTTATAATGGTCACTTGAGTGAAGTATAAACGTTGCTTAGGTCTATTTATTTTCCGATAATTGGAAAGCAAATTACTTGAAAACCAGGATTGCACTTCAGAATTTTACTTCGCTTACGTCAGTTCCATGAAGGAATTTCTCACCTCTACCTTTTTCAAATTATTTTGTGAAATATTTGCGGTTTCTAAAAGGATGTTAGTAATACACAACGTGGGCAGCGGATATAAAATTTACTCATGATTTAAAAATCTGTTTATAATACAAGTTATTTACCTTTATTATACATATATATATATATTATCTTTATTATATATATATATATATATATATATAGTTAAACAAGAAAGAAAAATCGTGCTTTAAGCATAGATTATGAAACACTTTCCAACACTTATTGAATGCTTAAAAAAAACTTCGTTACTTATTTAAGGAAATAAGGTAAATAAAATAACTAAGTTAACATTTTAGAAAACGCATAAAACATTTGAAAAACTGATTTCCGCAGTTACCGTCCATAGCCCAATATGTATTCCAATTTTTTTGTAGAGCCGTGTATTGGATCTGTAGGTTGATATCTATACTATATAATGGGAAAAATTTGTTTAGCAAGAAAACGCATAACCAATTGAAATTTCTCTGTCAGCAATTTATACTAACACATAGAAACATACTTGAATACTTTTGTACAACCCTGTAGTTTACCTAGAACTTTTATTACACGACACTATTTAGCTAAAATTTAATTAAAACTAAAACACTTTTAAAACTATTGAAATTACATTTCCAGAAATTATCATTTATAGGCCATGTATCTAATTCTTTCCGTGACCCTGTATATCATTTTATCTCTATTCTAAAACCATTTCTTAGTTAATTAAATGCAGTTCAGCTTACAAATGTATAACTTATTTAAAAACCACTTTTAAGTAATTTGCGCTCATACTCAGTAACCCTTACAAATTGTTTTGTTTAGCCCTGTACATGAATTATAGCATTTATACACACCCTATAGTATGCATAAATATAGTGAAACATAAAAGACCATATCATAATTAAAATAGAATTTCCAGCAATCATCGCTAATGTACAGTAATTCGGATACCATATAGTAATCTGAAATTTTTTGCGTGTCCCTGTAAATGCTATGTACCTCGTATTATACATGAGGTAACGTATACTATAGCTCAGAGACGTATATCAATTTCAATATATATGAAGTAGTTTAACATAATTCAAATACGCCGCAAACAATTCCACTCCTATACCATTATGTAACGGAATTCTTTTGTGTGGCCCTGTAAATGAATAATAACTATTCTTTGTACCGCATATTCTATAGAATGCATATTTTAGTGGACTTCATTAATGCTTATCAATTTTATTATATTTGAAAGAATGTAACACCATTAAAAATCATTTGAAACGATTTTTTCCCATTGGCCGTAATGTAACGGAAAACTTTTGACTGCCCTGTAAATGAACTAAACATGCTGCAGACTTCATTTGAAATAGGGATCGTGCTATGGTAGAGGTCACTAACATCCAAAAATTTCAGAACGATCCGAGTATATTTACGAGAGTTAGAGCGCGGCCAGACGGCCAGACAAACCGAAGTCATAACACCTTTTAACTTTGTTGGAAAGTGTTAAAAAGGATAATAGAGGTTATATGCTGTAAGCAGTATGTAGCATTGGGGCGGGAGGAGGGGGCAGCGGTTCACCCCCTCCCCTCCCGGCAATATTCAAATTGCAGATTATTAGTCCTATTTTACAATTATAAATTTAATTTTGACGACCAAGATTTAAAAACCTGTTTTATTTTTACAATTTTTTTTTTTTTTTTTTTTTTTTTTTTTTTAATTGATTTGGTGATATTTTTTTAAATAATTACAACTGCTGTTTCTATAAAGATCTGTTTTTTTTTTTTTTTTTTTCAAAAAAATTTTCAACGGAGGAAAATTTTATGACCCATACACAATACAGTTCTCTAAACGAAGGAAATATTCCTAGAACATTTTAATCTCATTCTGGCAATTATTATATTTTGAATAGCAAATCCTGAACGTAATTTTAGAGGAAAAGATGGTACACGGGGTTTTTTGAGAAGGTATACGGCATGTACTAGCGTATACCCCCCCCCCACTGCAGTTCTGCCTGATTGACCGGAGATATGCTAAATTTGGCTCATTAAACTATTTTATTAGTCAAAAACTAAACGTCATTCTGTATATTTAAGTAGCTATATCCATAATTTGAAACAAGCAAACGCACACACGTTGCTGAAGTTATATATTTATAGTATATATATTTTAAATACTAAGAATAGCTATTTAACAGAACGACAAATAATTATTTAATAAATTTTTCCTTTCATTTAAAAATAACATAAAATTACAAACACCAGTTATCTACATTATCAATATCATCATCATCTTTATTAGTAATGAAAGATAAAAATCTGTGATATAATTTACCGGTGAAATCCTCAGAACTAGTATTTGCATAGCTGCCAACCTTCCTGATTTTTTTTAAGTCAAATAAGCACACCTTGAACCAGAGATTTTTCTTACAAAAGGAAATGAAATAGGTGATCTCATAGCAATAAGTCCCATTAGTAAGTAATTTTATTAAATAAATTTTATCATACCGTGATTTATTTATTTATTTATTTTTTACTTAGAAAAAAAAGAAAAGAAAGGTTGGCAGCTATGTACTTGCTTTCTCGATATCGATATAGACATACAGTGAAGGGATAAAGTAGTTTTACCGGTATGAAACCAAGTTACGATTATTTTACTTTTTTCTGGTCAATTATTGAAAATAATGTGAGTATTTAAGTAGTTTTATTCGTAATAACAACAAAAATAAACTCGGATATCTTTTCATAACAGAATCAATAAGAATAGCTATTTAACAGAACAATAACAAATTTGTTAAAGTCCTCAATAATTGCTATAAGTGATGAATTTTAAAAAGGTAAAAATACCTTTATTTATTTACATTTCGATATGTTTCATTGCATCCGACGGCAACATTCTCAAGAAAATAAAATGATAAAAATATTTTTGCAAAAAATTCAAATTTAAAAATTAAATTTAAAAAATAAAAAAACCCCGACTGTGTAAAAAGCGAACTAATTAATTATTTCTCATCAATATGAAACTCTTTTTTTATATTACTTACCATTTTTTTTATTTACTTGTAATGATGACTTTTAAGTTGTGTTTAATTGTTAGTTCCTATCTATAAACACTGTTTTGATGAGGCCTATAGATGTCAATGATGGTTAGAGTTGCAGTAAAGCTAGAAATCCTACCTATACAACTTTCAGGTTGTGTAATATTTAAACGGAGCTTCTGACGGTAAATTAGTCAATGAAACATCGTCTTCATTTTGAAAGATCTATCCAATGATATGCCACTCAATAGGATTCGTAAAAAAAAATTTCGTCTCTACCGCCATTTTGTATTTATAAAAACAAAACCTAGCCTATAACCATCGGACGGTTAAGACGAATCGATAGAGACCTCATTCATTAAAATCCATCCAGCGGTTGGGATGTTTTGAGGGTATAACGAAATCCACATACCCAGATACGCGTGAAACACATAACCCTAATTGGCAGTCGGGTAATTAGTAAGCAAAAACAAAAACAAAAATCACGCGAACACAAGCATAATGAAATTAACTGCAATATTAAAAATGGAAATTTGTGAACTTGAATTATTTTATATTATTGTTTCATTATTGTGTATGGCATTCCTTTCCAAATTTTAGGAAGCTCCGTGGATGCTTTATCATATTATTGTCTTGAGAATGTTGCTGTCGGATTCAATGAAACATGTCGAAATGTAAATAAATAAAGATATTTTTGCCTTTTTAAAATTTATTTTTATTGCTTATAGCAATTGTTGAGTACTTTGATGTTTTGAAGCGATTTTTATGTATAGGTTATAAAGAATTTGTTTCTAAATTTTTACTTAAAAAAAATCTGATATAGATTTAGGTGTCAAATATAATTTATGTAATCAATATTGTTATCTTAATTTTATGATTAATATCATCATCTCCACCACCGTTAAAAAGTGAAAGATAAAAATATGGTGTAGTATTCGATTTATGGCATCTAAAATACAATGAAGGGGGAAGCGCTTTTAAAGGCTAAATTATGCTTATCTAGTTTAACAATGAACAAAACGGTTAATATTTAAATAGCTATAGTCATAATACTACTAATAATAACAACAACAAACACCGAATATATTTATTTTTTAAAGAATATTTAAAAACATCAATATGTAGAATGAAGAATAATTTGTTCCTGGATGTTTACATTTGCAAACATTTCAGCTCGCGCACTGTTGTGCAGTCGTTCAAGGAATTCAACAAGCATTACAAACTTATAGAAAAAATTGCAAAAAAAAAATCTTGATATATAATAATAATACACGGACATATATATATATATATATACATAGTATATACACACTCATATTATCATTGAATGCGTATAAATGTCATATTAAACTTTATTATAATTGTTATATAACTTGTGGAAAATTTGATGGCTCAATTAAAAAAATAAACACTTCTACAATTTCTTGATATACAATAATAATACACACACGTGTATATATTATATACACTACACACCATCCACTTTACCTACCCAACCAACTGTACACACATTATTATTGAATGCGTAAATATGTAATATTAAACTACATTATGATTGTATGTATATATATATACGAGGTAGGATTCAAAAGTTCCCGTAATGACTCTATAATTGTAAAAATATTACCAATTACATTGCTGAAACACATCCGCCTTCGAAATAAGATCCTAGCTCAACAACACACTTTTGCCATCAGCTGTAAAGGTCATCGAAGCACTTCTGGAATCCATTTTTAACAATGTCCTTTAATTGAAATCGACGACCCTACTAGCGACTTGCCGAACTGGCAAATCGCTAGTAGGGTCGTCGATTTCAATCTTCAGATGAAGTTAAAAGTGCATCGCAGGCTGAATTAAAGGACATTGCTAAAAATGGATTCCAGAAGTACTTCGATGACCTTTACTGCCGATGGCAAAAGTGTGTTGTTGCACAAGGTTCTTATTTTGAAGGCGGATGTGTTTCAGCAATGTAATTGGTAATATTTTTACAATTATAGAGTCAGTCCGAGGATTTTTTAATCCTACCTCGTATATGTTAGTATCTCAAGAAATTAAATTCACTGAATTTTTTTGAAATAGATTTGTCATATTTTTGATAAGGTTGTAATATTCGTTTAATTCCTTGAGCGTTTTTTTTATTTTACGACAAATGTGATTTGTTCATATACTTTATACGCCCAGATGACTCCGAATAATAATAATAATAATAATAATAATAAAGCCCATTTTTGTTAGTGATATTTATATTTTCTCTTCTAACATGTCTCTTATTACTGTTATGATTATCTTGCATTTGTAATAAGCTACTGTGCGAAAAAAAGAAAAAAAATTGCGCACCGGTTCATAAAAAAAAAAAAAAAAAAAAAAAAAAAAAGAAGATCAAGTGTGATTGATCAAAGCGTTTATATATACATATATAATTTATACCAATAACACCGCTATCATTACTTTAATCATTAATATAATCATAGTCATCTCCGACCAAAAAGATGAGAGATAAAATTTGCAATATCACTTGTCAGTGAAATCCTACCAAATAGTATTTGTTTTCCGGGTGTCTGCAGTACAATAAAATAGGAAAATGGTTTTACAGGCATGTAACCAGATTATAGTCATTTGACCTTTTCCGGTCAAACTTTCAAAACAATGAGAATGTTTAAGTATGTACAGTCATAATAATAAAAATATTACTGGATTTTTTCCCCTAAAAGAGCCAATACCAACATGTATTTAATAGAATGACAAATAATTTGTTTCTTTTCTTTTATATATACGTGAAGAAAAAAAACCCTGACATGCATTTAAAATACACTTATATTTAAATCCTTAATACCGCCATCTTTACTTTTATTACCAGTATCAGTATCATCATCACAATCACCGACCAAAGGTGAAATATGCAATATCATTTACTGGTATAATTCTCGGAAATAGTAATTGTTTTCTTAGTATCTACAGTGAAATAAAGGAGAAAGAAAGAAAGAAAGGAAAAAAAAAAAAAAAAAAAAAACGGTTTTACTGGCATGGAACCAAAATATGTTTGCCCGAAATTTTTTTTGTATGATCGAATGTTGAACATCAATATAACTGTTTAAATAGTTACACTCATCATTATCAAAATAATAATTAAAAAAAAGATTGATTTGATTTTCTGTCAAAATCAATAAATTTACCTACTTAATATGACAAAGATTTTTCTCCCAAATTAATACTTTTATCTACAATAACTGATGTATAAAATTGCATCATAAATATCATCAAAATTTTAATAAAGCAATTCAAAATATTTGTTGAATGCATAAAGAACTTTTCTCGAATTTTTATCATATTGAATCGGTTTAAATGATTAGATCAAAAGAAGATGAAGAAAAAATCTTCAAAACATTTTATGTTTACTAATCTGGCGTTTTCCCATGAAAGTAAATCAACCGTAGAAAGTATTGAGTTCCAGATTAGCATCGTTCCTAGCTTAAAGACATTTGAGGCAAATTCAAAGATCTAATAATAATAGTAATAAAATCTTTATAAATATATATATATATAATTTAGTAATATAACAAAAATTGATACAATTTCTATTTTTTTTTCAAAAAATTATTTAATTAATTATATATTTTTAAAATTATAAATAGTCAGCAATTTATTTTCTTTCATTTCAATTATTTCTCTAAATTTACATTCCCCCCTCCCCTCCCCCAAAGAATCAACCATTTTTAATTTATTTGTCTTACATTTTTTAATGTACAATTTCTATTTAAAAAAAAAAAAAAAAAAAAAAAACTAGTTGGATGTGCCAATCCCAAAACTTTATTCTACCTCATATATTTTAATATTTCAAAATGTTGTTACAGATGTCAATATTTCATTTTTATTAGTTCAATACTATATCAACTTTACTTTCAGCTTAAATTTCTGCTTCAGTCTTCCGACGGAATTTTTCCAAATTCAGGGAGGACCTTCTTGCCATAGCGAAGAACTTAAAAATTTTTTTGGTTCATTTCTATACATAACTTCATACACTTTTCGATGGTACAATATTCAAAATCGCACAAAAATCGCTATTACAGCACCCCGTTCCCGCGGATTTTTTTCCAAATTAAGGGAGGACCTGCTTGCCATAGCCAAAAACTAAAAAATGGTTCTATTCTATGCATAACTTAATACCCCTTTTTATGGTACAATGGCAACAGACAAACGGACACACGGACAGACGAATAGATAGACATTTTCTGTAAACATGTTTTTTGGGATCTCTGACTCCTAAAACATGTAAAACCGGAAGTCGAAAAAATTTCGATTACAATTCTTTCTTCTATTGAAGATGGAAGAAAAAAAAATATCTAGAACTATAGATCCCCCCCTCCCCCATCAAAATAAAAGTTAATGAGCGAACAAAAAAAAATTATTTTGTTTAAACTTTTGGTTAGATTTGAAATATATTATTTTTAAATAATAGTGTCGAGGCGGGGGGGGGGGGGGGGATAAAAAAATCGACGGTAATTAAATTTAGTATAAACTAATTACTTCGTTAAATGAATCACTCAAAATTTATCATTTCGTCTAAAATGTATCATTTTCTAACCGAGATCTATTCTTAAATCTATACTTATATTTGATAAGTCGATCGACATTAATTTAGCAGAAATAATATAGAGTTTTTCACACTTGAAAATAAAAAAATAAAATAAAATAAAATTTAAAAATGGATGGTTATATTTGACAGGCATCTGATTATTTTTTGTGTAAAAAACAACAAGTTTATTTTAAAATTTGTAAATAAAAAATAAAAAGGAAAAGGAAAAAAATAGTGAAATAAAAAGTTCTTCCAATACGCTTTTAAATTATTCTTTTTTACATGCTCTCATAAATATAGCTATTTGAAAAACTCCTATCGTTTTGGCGTGAACTTTCACTGCCTTGGCGAAGGCACTCCACTCTCTATCAAAAATTACTGCAACCCCATTTTTTACCTGTTGCCAGTCGACTGGACTTCTCTAGTCTGTGTTTTTCCCGACAGTGTTGTGTTTATAAAGATGTGCCAAAATAATTATAACGCAAATTAATTTACTTTATTCGTGTTTTCTACTTATTAATGTGCCAATTTTAGAAACTATGAAAACTTCTTTTGTGTTGCCAATCGTGGGATACAAATTTATGTCCAATATCTGTGAACCGCGGTCCTGAGTTTGGACATTTAATCGACTGGTGTTTATAAAAGTGCTTGATTCGAATTCTGTCATCACGTGGCGGTGTGTACCAGCAAATATCCTCTTTAAACAGCCAGGTACGTTATATTAATGATAATAATTGTTGTTTTCAAGTATATCTTTCGTATTCTTTTGAAATTGCAGCTACTGCAAGATCAGCATCATTATGGATGTACTCTTTTTAATAACAAAATTTTAAAAGTATTAAATATAGTAGTACATGAGACATAAAGCATTGGAGCTGGTCTTGTTTTTATATAATTGATATCCTTGCTACTGTTAAGCTCGGCTAATTTGACAAGTTTCTTTTTTAAATATTTGAGATTTGCGAGTCAGTCGGGAAGTGAAATCATGGCCCCAAAGGTTTCGAACTTTCCTTCGATTTTAAATAGTAAAACAAACTGGGGGAGACGTAGGCATCATTACTGCTCTTGATCTTCGCCCCTTCCTTCCTAGTCCCAAAATTCCAGTCCCGTACACTGTATCTTTAGAGTTAACAAATCCTTTGTTAATATCGTCATGTTACAAATTGAACAATCGGATACATTTTATCCCGTGTATGTGTTAAGAAAACAATTTTTAAATATTTCTAGAACTTAAATTATTTAATGTGACCAATAATCGTATAAGGAATAAATTTAACTATTAACATAAATGGCCTTAACTGGAGCTTATTTGTATCCATTTTGGAAAAAAATCTGTTTCGCAAGGTAATTTTTATTACTTTCATCACCAAAACTCCTGCATAAAATTTTTTTATATATTTCAAAGCAAGCATTTCAGTCAATTATAAGAGTTCATAATTAAACTTTTGTTTTTAATTATAAAATTTAAGGATTGAATTTGCCGCATTAAAATAAATTATCTGCAACATAATGTAGTACTTTAATTGTTTAATTGTTTCTCTCAGACCGCGACTTATTTTAATTTTTATAGTTTAACTTGCAATTTTCAGTTTAACTACAAACACTACCGAAATTTTGTGCCGTTTGGAAATTTAGCACATCATCAGAGACCTTTTCAATAGGTGAATTTTAATTATAACAGTCCTGTGCAAAAAGTTTAGTACAAAAACACCATCCTATGAGTTAATCGCGTCTTTCATTCATCTTTCGATGGAGCGGTCTCGCAGACCGCTTCACACTAGTTGTGTGACAATTTCTGTGACATCAGTTAAAGGTTAACATCTATATAGAATAAAATGCTGCATGTTTTATTCATAAAAGTTATTGATTTTTGTTTTAGTTATACATTTTGGAATTCCCTTTACGAATTACAATGTCTTTATTTTATCGTAATTTTTTTTTAATTTTTAAAGGTCCATAAAATTTTTTATACAATATAAATATGTAGATATGTAGAAGGGCATTAATCTTAATTGGTGAGTATGTAATTTCGCATTGTAAACGTTGAGGCAATTTTTGAATATTGTGGAAAATTTTAAGCGCCCCCGCCCCAAGACTTTTCATTATATTAATCATATTAGGATCTTTATCATATAAAATTTGACTTTAAGCTGTTTTCGTATTAAAAAAAATAAAATCCCCCCCCCCCCCCCTCCAACACACACACATATATATATATATTTTTTTAAATTTCTAACCTCTTACAATACTCTGCAAATATGTATTTTGATTTCTGCTTTTCTTCTCATTGCCCCAAAGGAAAATAATGAAGTTTATCTCATCATATAAATTATCTCTTAAAAACTATACCTTAGTAGATAGCAAAAAAATGTATTTAATCATCCGAAATATAAAAAATGTGTAGTTTAAATTTTAAACATAATTTAAAAGTGAAACTTCAATAATTTTGAATTATCACCTAGTGTTTCAAGGACATTTAAATATAGCTTTTATTGAGGACTTTATAAGTACTTAAAGGAGCTTGATTTAATAGGACCCTCTCCTGTTTATAAGATATTTTCATGTACTGTGTATACTGAATAAAAATTTGCATCTAGAGGCATGGTGAGCTAGACTTTGTTCTTGGCATTTCTAAACTTCACACTAGAGATGCAACGAATATTCGGCCCATTCGGCCTGTCTGCCGAATATTCGGCTTCGGCCGAATATCAGGTCCATTATTCGGCCTTGGCCGAATAATACACTGTAATAAATGTTTTTATATTTACACAGTATAACTTTTTAATTTGACAATTTATATTCATCATATATAATGAAAATTTTATTTGAAATTAACTATCACTTTTTTTCCCGTTAACTTTCATACTCCCAATGGGTTTTATCTACCCGTTTTTATATAAGAGGCTAATTTAGGAATCATGTTAAAAAAAAAATTATGCTGTATCAGTAAGTACAAAAAGTATCTGTAATAAGCTAACATAATCTGTTAAATTTAAAATTAATCTATTCAAAATTGTTTTAATACAGTTGTAACAAGCTAATTCAATTTTTTTTTTTTTTTTTTTTTTTTATCATAATGGGAAGTTTAACATTTAACCCTTGTTACATAAGGTATGATCCATGTCAATTCAGGCAGCCAAAGAAAAAATCTTACCTTCATAGTCTCAGAAGTTTTTGAATTGAACATATGTTAAAATTCAATAAAAAATAAGATACTTGTATATTTTGGTTTTGCCCCAAAAAATTCCTGGCCCGAGATACAGGCCGCCAAAGATGGCATCCCGGACACCATTTCTAACTCGCCATTTTCGATAAAAATTTTAAAGTGCTCTATCTCTAGAATGGTGCAAGATATTTTGTTGCGTTTTTTTTTTTTATTTTAAAGATAATATTCTTCTGTTTAAAATGATATACCCAAATGTGAAAAAAGTATTCAACTTTTCTTGTGGCAACCTTTTTGAAAAAATTTTTTCAAAATTTTTTTTTTGAAAATGCCAATCCCAAAAATTTTGATTTTTTTGCTGTTGATCAATACCATTGGGAACTAGCTTCACTGTAAAGGAGAACTTCCACTTTTGAGTTTAACAAATTTTAGAAACGTTTTAAAAATTCAGAGAAGTTTACAGGAACTGTATATATACAGTTCCAGTAAAAGTCACTGCATTTTTGCTTATTTGTATCATATTTGTAAGGATAATCCTACTATATATCCTAAACAAGTTAGAAATTGCAATATCAAATGAGGTGCATGCATAGTATTAACTAGTTTTATAAATATTCAGATCTTGGGGCAATAAGTGTTACTCTTGGGCAAAAAGGCATGAATACAAAATTTACTATAATTCCATATATTAAATTCAGTAATACGGAAGTAATATGAATCCATCTTAAAAGGACTTAATCGCCATGGCAACCTAGAATCATTGCCTATCATGGTATATCATTGAATCAATTATGTATTATAGGATTTTTATATAGAATGAAGAAAACTTTTATTAATGTCTTTTATGTTTTAATTTGATTTTCATAGCATTTGAAGTGATACATACTTTATTGCAGAGGTTTACAAAAAATTACTTCCTGTGTCATAGAAAGTGCATAGTGTTTACAGGGACACACAAAAGATTTCGGATACTTTACCTTATTGGAAATACTGTACATTAGCGATGATTGCTAGAGGTGCATTTTTAGTTGCGATATGAGTTTTTAAGTTTAATTAAATATTTCCATATTACGTTGTGTGTATAAAGGCTGTAGATCATATACAGGGCTACACAAAAGAAATCTTAAGGGTTTACTGAGTATGAATGAAAGTAGCTTAAAGGTGATTTTTAAATGAGTTATGCATTTTTACACTGAACTACATTTAGTATACTAAGATATGTTTGGAGAATATAGATAAAATGATATACAGGTCCATGCAAAGAATTAGATACATGGGCGTCTTTGAATGATAATCTCTGGAAGTGTGATTTCACTGGTTTTAAGGATGTTTTAATCTTAATTAAATATTAGCTAAATAGTGGCATGTATATAAAGATAGTAGGTAAAATACAGGGTTGTATGAAAGTATTAAAGTATGCTTCCGTCTATTGACATAAATTTCTAAAAGTCAAATTCCGGCCTATTTATGTGTTTTTAACAATTTCCAACATAGTCTTTATGGATTCGATTTGTCTGCCCATCTGTCTGAACTCTAACTTGTATTAATATAATTTGTATTGCTGTGTAATTGATATATGTTATTGAGATTGTTTTACTATGTTCGGTATTGAAAATAAAGTATGTATCACTTCAAATGCTATGAAAATCAAATTAAAACATAAAATACATTAATAAAAGTTTTCTTCATTCTATTTAAAAATCCTATAATACATAATTGATTCAATGATATACCATGATAGGTAATGATTCTAGGTTGCCATGGCGATTAAGTCCTTTTAAGATGAATTCATTTTACTTCCGTATTACTGAATTTAATATGTAGAATCATAATAAATTTTGTATTCATGCCCTTTTTGCCCAAGAGTGTAACTTATTGCACCAAGACCTGAATATTTATAAAACTAGTTATAGTACGCACGCACCTCATTTGCCACATTTGATATTGCAATTTCTAACTTGTTTAGGATATATAGTAGGCTTATCCTTACAAATATGATACAAATAAGCAAAAATTCAGTGACTTTTACTGGAACTGTGTATATACAGTTCCTGTAAACTTCTCTGAATTTTTAAAATGTTTCTAAAATTTGTTAAACTCAAAAGTGGAAGTTCTCCTTTACAGTGAAGATATTTCCCAATGGTATTGATCAACAGCAAAAAAATCAAAATTTTTGGGATTGGCATTTTCGAAAAAAAATTTTTTTGAAAATTTTTTTTTCAAAAGGCTGCCACAAGAAAAGTTGAATACATTTTTCAAAATTGGGTATATAATTTTAAACAGAAAAATATTATCTTTAAAATAAAATAAACCGCAACAAAATATCTTACACCGTTCTAGAGATAGAGCACTTTAAAATTTTTATCGAAAATCGCGAATGAGAAAGGATGCTGGGGATGTCATCTTTGGCAGCCTGTATCTCGAGCCAGGAATTTTCTTGGGCAAAATGAAAATATACAAGTATCTTACTTTTTCTTAAATTTTAACATATGTTCAATTCAAAAACTTCTGAGACTATGAAGGTAACCCCCCTGCCTGAGTTGATATGGATTCAGCCATAAAAAAATATTTCTTTCAATAATATTTTGAATTATACCTATAAAGAACATAAATATACGATTGATTAGATATAGATGTATTATATGTATAAGATATTTAAGTCATATGTTGCAATAGTTAAGGGGTTTTTTTGTTGTTGTTGTTTTTTGTTTGTTTTAGTAAAATACGCTTAAAAGTGAAATATAATTTAAGTGGTTTTTTAAGTCTGTTACTATTTATTAAATAATGAAAGAAATGTAAATACTAAATTCTTTTAATTAGTATGCATTTACGTTTTAGATATTTTTTTCAAGAATAGCATTGTAATGCCTTAAAAAACAGTTAAAATGTTTTCAATAAACGTAGATTGTGATGCAGAAATAATAATCAGCATTCTCAGATGATGATTTTTTTTTTTTTTTTTTTTTTTTTTCCCGTAAATGTTACCTGTTTCTGAAAATAACTTCTCACTATATATGGTACTTCCTGGTGCAGAAAGGTACTTTTTGGCTAATTGTGAAACATTTAGAAAGTCTTCCGAATTTTTCGCCCACCACCCCAAAGGACGCTGTTGTCTTTCTAGTAGTGGCTGGGAAAGAAAATTACTAATTTCTTTTACTCTTCACATTGAGGCGCACTTTCTAAAGAGGCTTCACTGCTGACAGCAAATAAAAAAAATTAATAATAATAATAAAGATAAATAAAAATTTTGTTAATTGTGAGCTTTATAAAGTCTATAGTGATTTCTTTCCACCATTTTAGAGGATATTCCTTTCACCCTTTCTATCAGTGATTTTTCTTAAGATATTAAGATTTATTTTTTATTTTATTTCATCTGAAAGCTGAAACTTATGTTTCCTAGTACTTCTAAAATTTTGTCATTATTTTAAAATGTAGCAACAACACATATAATATCTATTAAAATGTAACTAGACAGTACCTGATGAGGAACTTTTGCTAAGAATTTTTTTTGTTTTTTTTTGGGGGGGGGGGGGGGTCTGAATTATATTATTGAGGCAATTTTTAGGCCGAACATGGCCGAATATTTTTTCAGAGTAAAATAATGCTTTAAAAAATTAAAAATTTGTATATAAATAATTTTTTTAAAGAAAACAATACATTTTAAATGTGAAATATACAAGAATTGTGCATATAGTGCATACCATATTTTGTTTTTAGGCCAAAATAAGTTCATTATTCGGCGGCCGAATAGGCCGAATATTCGGCTGCAACTTGGCCGAATATTCGGTATTCGGCCAAACCACTATTCGTTGCATCACTACTTCACACGGTTGGGATGATACTAGCTCGGACTAAAATATAGATTTAGAGCCGATGCCATTAAGTTATAGTTCCCAACTGTATCGCTAGGAGCATAGTTCGTGTTAAATTAAAGAAATGTGCTTGGAGAATTAAAAATTCTTTTCTGTTTTTCTATTCCCTACATTAGTGCACAAGACAATTGCAGGGAAAAATTAAATGCAGTTAGCGGTGTCAGCTACCTTTTTCGATTTCCAGTTTAACTTTCAATCTTCAGCTTATCCTTTAACTGATGTTATCGGTCTCTCAGACCGCGGCTTCTTTTTTTCAATTTTTATAGTTTAATTTGCAATTTTCAGTTTAACTACAAACACTACCGAAATTTTGTTCAGTTTGGGGCTTTAGTACTATCATCAGAGACTTTTGAAAAGTGGAATTTTAATTAAGTCCTGTGCAAAATGTTTAGTACAAAAGCACCATTCTGAGTTAATCGTCCCCTTTTATTCATCTTTCGTTGCAACAGTTTCGGACCGCTTCACACTAGTTGTGACAATTTCTGTGACGACAGTTAAAGGTTAACTAAATACTGGGAGCCCCTATACTATCACTACTGAAAATTGAGAAAAGCTATCTGTGAGACCGCTAACATCGGTAACAAAGAGATGGTGGCGGGAGACATGTCGGTACTAGTTTTAAGAATTGTTAATTTGTAAAACATTTCGGATTAACTGTCTGAATCGCGTTAACTTAGAAAGGGGGGGAGGAAGGGTTGCTCACTGAGCTGATTAAGTAGACACAATGTTTTAAAAGTACGCTAATTTCCTTGAAAAGCAATATTTAAAGTAGTCTGAGACCGCAAGTTCCCTGTATCTTACTTATTCACCAATCCTATTAAGTGTTAAATTCATTATTACAGCGTAATTATTTTTTAACCATTTCATATCAATGTACATAACTCTTGAGATTTTGGCTTTCATATGTGGACTCGCTAACGCTAATACCAAGATACAAGAATTTAATTCAATATTTACAGTTTGTACGAACGCGCAAGGGAGAATACATGAGAAAATAAGGATGCATTAGAGGCCTTTCCCAACCTAATTTTTCTAAGTTTCTTTGAAGTTTATAAAAAAATTTACATGCCTTGCATCTAATTTGTGTTCAAAACTCATCTGATTTTCAATACGAGAGAAATGTACTCTTATAAAGTGTTGCAGCTTGAACTTGCACCTTTTTTTAAACATTTCGTAACTTAAAAATCCTGAGTTTTCAGAAAGGCCCACTATTTCAGTAATAGTGAAAATACTTGTTAAATCTAACGAATAAATACCCACTAAACTGACTCCATCAAATTTTGTAGAAAAAATTTAACGTAGTCCTTGAATTCTTAACTTTTTGCATGTACTGAAAACGCATCTAAAATCTCCTTTTTAAACACCGGACATAAATATACTCTTAATAATTTTAAGAACAGTTGGGGGTTGTCATAAAGTTGATAACGTTATATATTCAATTTTGGACCCTCCCTCCTTTACGATATCATACGTGATCACACTTCGACCCCGCCTTCTCCCTAACGATATAGTTATCAATGTCTAAAAGTCTTGACTTTTGAAATTTGTTTTTGTTAGTAGTGATATAGAGTAGGTGGGGGCAAAGATACGCACTTTCCATACATTTTGATTTTTAACGCACACATTGGTCTAAACTTATGTAATGAGCTATTAAAATGTTAGATTAGAACCTTAGGCAAGTCTACCATCAACCAGCATTCTGTCAAATTATAATTCTGCGAGAAATTGCAATTTATAAAAAGCATTGCTCTGCGTATCTTTGCCCCATAGGGTGGGGTAAAAGTACGCAGTCGTGGGGCAAAGATACGCAGCGCGTATTTTTGCCCAATTACTGTGGGGTTTTGCCCCATTTCCAATAAAACGAATGAGTTATGCAAAAGCATTAGTAAATTTCACTAGTATTTATAGTTAAACTAAAAATTCCAAGTTAAACCATGAAAAAAAAGGAAAAAAAAACAGCGGTCTGTGAGATCGCAAATAGCAGTTATCCTCTAACTACTGTGACCAAAAATAGTTGTATAAATACTGTGAGCGGTCCCAAAGACACTTTGATCGTAAGATGAATGAAAGGGTTAACTGACTCATAAGATACTGTTTTT
Organism: Maratus speciosus; assembly: GCA_963932465.1. NCBI lineage: Eukaryota > Metazoa > Arthropoda > Arachnida > Araneae > Salticidae > Maratus > Maratus speciosus. The sequence goes on from OZ010791.1 coordinate 465,235,182, forward strand.
GTGCTAAACTTTATGTAAAGGCCTATTATAATAAGTATCCTCATTTAGAAATCTTTAGCGATACTAAGTTTCCAAACGAATCAATTAAACTAACATCAATAGTTAAATTGAAAATTTACAAGTTAAGCTATGAAAACTGAATATAGTAGCGGTCTGTGAGACAGATAACAGGAGTTAAGGGCTGAGACTTAAAACAAAATCGTTTTATGAAACAAGAATATAGATTTTTAAAAGTAGATAGGTAGATACCTACGTTCTAAATTGGGGGAAAAAAAAACTGGAAAAAGTAGTTAACTAGCTTATATTAAAGTAGCTTTTATATTTTATACTATATAAAAAATGAAACTTTCCACAACGTAATTGTGGAAAGCTTTACATCTAGCTAAAACGATAGGACAAAGCCCCGAATCTTAAACTTCTGTGTATCTTTGCCCCAAGACGGATGCGTACTTTTACCCAATTCTGCAGCATTTTATTTAACCGGCTACTGACAAGTTTAAACAAATGCGATCGAGGTAAACTATACGGCATTTAGAAGCTATAAAGCTTCCGTTCTCCACTGAATATTTGGATTTGTAAAAATTCGAAGTATTGTCAGCTAAACAAAGTGAAAATTTAAAAATATTGGATCAAAATGAGAAAATTTAAACTTACATAATTTTCTTGGCATGGAGTGCTACTTTTTTCACAAGGTTTGAACGCACAACTACACTTGAGATCAAACTACCACCTAGCGGTCATGATTGTAGAAATGTTTCTTCATATTAAATCAACCAGGTCGTATCTTTGCCCCTTGCGTATCTTTGCCCCCACCTACTCTATAGATATGGTTATACATCATTCGCATGAAGAGAAGGCCAAAATCTCGCTATTTTAACTTTATAAGAAATAACACGTAAAAGTAATAGTTGCTATTTAAAAGTATTTAATAGCTTTTTGTTACATAATGCATTAAACATGTCGTCTTTCACTTGCCCCCGCACGGGAGGGATGGGGTGGCAAGCAGAACTTTTATCAGCATTAGAGGTAGACATTTACTTTTCTTTAGTAGTAAACAAAGAATCTCATTTCAAATATATTTCTCACCTGGTTTCTCGAACAGTGGATTGAATATGCATACACATGAGACAGAAGAATAGGAATGCCGAACGTTGGAGTATGCCATATTTTGGAATTTTATAATTTAATGATTTTACCAACGTTATTTTCCTAAATAGATAAGACTATTTTGATGTAAAGAACTAGTGGCAAATAAATTATTTCGATCAAAAATGTAAATTATCGAGACAAATTCCCCATTCCACTATAGATATCTTACAATATGTGCGAGACCCCCCCCCCGCCACCCTTTTCCTAAAGTGATAACATTATATATGCGCAGCCCCTTATCAGGTGGGGTAAGTTTCACCTATAATAGGTAAAACTGGACAAAGTTTTTGTTTTGCGAACTTAATAGTAATATACGTGCAATAAAGGTACCCTTAACGCTTTTCTCCTTCCGATAAAAAGCTACTTAAATTTCAAAGCACAGAACAATTAAGATTAACCTTTAACTCATGTTTGCGGTCTCGGACTGCTGCTTTTCTCTATTTTCACAGTTCAACTTGTAATTTCCAGTTTAACAATATTAACTAATCGAATTTTGTTTCGTTTGGAAGTCTAGTATCGCTAGAGGCTGTTGAATATGTAAATTTTTAGTTATAATAGTTCAGTAGAAAAAGTTTAGTACAGAAACAGTATCCTTTAACAAAACTGTTTTCATCGAGCGGTCTCACTGACCGCTTCAGTTATGCGAAAATTTCCGTCACAGAAGTTAAAGGTTAAAATAAGTTGTTCATGGTTTATTTTTAAAGCATGTATTAGAAGGAAGAAAATACAAATGAACTTTGTTTTTGCCTGGGGAAGTATTGAATTTTGAATGCATTGAAAATCAATCTGCCGCATTAGTTTTATTGTCAAAATTTCAAACTTCAACGCTTTAACAAAATAATTAAAATATTTATTAAACATGCGGCTCACGAAAAAAATCTCAATTTAAATAGAAAATAAAACAATGAGACTGTGGTCTATTTTTTTATGTAAATAATCCTTCAACTGTTCGACCCAAAAACAAAATGACAAAGTAGTAGACGCCCAATTATTTAAAAGCATGTTTCTATAAAACGATGAGACAGGAGTACAGATATTTAGACATGCATGAGAAACTGCAATACTAATGCAACTGTTTTAGCGAAGTATTTACATGGTTAGAAGGAAAATGCTGCTGCCGAGAAATGCATTTTTCAGTTACTATTGTAAGTAATAGCAGATTTGTTTGGTACAAATTGTATTACGATTTGTAACTTGCTGAATTTTAAGAGGCGTATTTTTAAGACTTTAATCTGAAATAACTTTTGATATTTATACCTTTCTTGTAGCTTTAAGGCACTTCTTTTTAGGGTGCTTATGAATCTTTGAGGTAAAATAAGCTTCTTATTAATAAAATTGTATAGATCATTATCTGTGAAACGAGAATGACCATCAAAATGATCCAACAGATTTTGTATTTTTAAATACACGCCAAAACAGCCTTTGTAGAATATTTGCTAGACACTAGACGCAACCATACTCAACTTATGGGCCGCATGTGACCCAGCGGCCTTTAGTGTGGCATGAAAAGCATAATAATCCATTTTTATAAATTAATCATAAAAAGGTAAGGCCTTCTCTGATGCTTTTCTGTATTTTCATGGGAAGATAGATTTTATCTTATTTATAATTTAAAATAAAACATCTTAAATGCAGTTTCCTTAAAGTCCTATTGGTGCTGCAGTGTTGTATACATTTATTAAACTCCAACACTAATCTCATTTTATTCCAAATTAAATTTGCACTATATTTGTCATTTGTCCAATTATCAAACATTTGCATTGAGTAAAAGTGATTAGAGAATATTTTTTTTCTTTAGAACTTGGAAATTCTGAATTTTATTAAGGTTTTATACTTTATATATAACTAAAACTGTTTTAGGGTTGAACGTTTGTCGCGGAAAAAAATTGGCACAACTTTTTACAGCTATTTCCAAACAACTTCTTGGTAGATTTCTACAACATTTGGAATAGAAATCTACTACAACCACGAAGTTTGTTTGGAAATAGTTTTTTGATAACATTTCTTCAGAGAAATTTCTACTGAATTTTTTTTAAATCTCGCTACTTAAATTACCCCTTATTAAATGTGTTACGGCCCGCCTAACGTCGCAAACATGTTTTGCGGCCCGCAAGAATAAAAGGTTGAGTGTGACTGCGCCAGACGCTATAATAGATATAAAATAACTGGTGACCTTAATATCTAAACCCTATAACTGACGGACAAGATAAATTAAAAAAATTAGACCTCAGCATATTAGTCCCGTGCAATCTTTTTATTCTAAAAGTAATAGCGTTTTCTTTTTATATAACCTAGATTAACCCTTAATTGCCGTGACAGAAATTCATTACTATGGGTGGTCTTCGTGACCTCTTGATCAAAAGATGAATAAAAAGGTCCAACTCATAGGATACTGTTCGTTCGAAACTTTATGCACAGGACTTGTAATTAAAATTCACCTATTAAAGTCTAGCGAAGTACTATGGCACTAATTCTGTGACCTAAGTTCTGACGTTTTTAGAAAAATATTTCTGGGAACATGTAAAACTCATAGCACTTTTTTTTTGTGTGTGTGTGGGGGGGGGGGGATCATTTTTGAATTGTTTAATTATTGAGATAAATGTTTTCTTTAATCAATTTAATCTTGGATATCTTGTTATTTTTAGATTGTTTCCTGGATTTAGTGCGTACGATAACCCAGATCTTGCATTTTTTTTAGCTCGTTATGGCTAATGAAAAGGTGAAATCGTACATATTATTTGTAGAAATTAAAGTAATTTGGCCCTAACTATTAAAACATGAATGAATAGTAAAGATTGAAACTACTCGCCGAAAATTGTTTTTAAAATATATTAAATCTGACACGTGACTATCTAGATATTTCAATTTTCTAAACGCTTTAAAAAAGCCTAGAATTGCAACACTAACGAATATGAAGGTTTTAAACTATTGAAACAATGAGTTTTTAAAAAATGCAGCCGTCTCTAATAAGAATTTTTCTTACGAGAAGTAGTAAAGTCTAATCATCCTGGTATCAATAAGCAAAGCAAAAATAAGCATTATTAAATAGTACATGACGAAATAAGTTTTCATGGCCGAAATTGGAAGTTAACTTTTTAATATTTCAAAATAACGTAGATAATATTCTACTTTTTTAAATTGTACCCAAACTTAAATTTCAGTTATTTTGAGTTTTGGAACTAAAACTTTTAAATTAACGGAAGAGGATCAAAATTATAACTTTTTCCTAAAATTGTGCTGGAATTTTTTTTACATGTATGATCAAACTATAAAAATTCTATTTCTCCTTTTTAGAATATAAATTAATCGTTAGAAAAAAAACTTATGACCGGGAAGTAAATTTTTTTTCTTTCCCCCCATACATGACCAGAAAACGTTTTTCTTGGACCAGTTTTGGGGTATCTTTTTTTAAAAATAAAACTTCAAAGCTTAGAGGAGGACGTAGTTGAAAGTGACTGATTGAATTGCAATTTACTTCTAAATATATAACTAGCATTCCCTTGATCAGTGTTCAATTTTGTATACAAATTGATATTTGGAAACGTAAAAAATAGATTACAGCATTAATTGCGAACGCTCTATACAACAGAAGTAGATTTCAATATGTCTGAATTCCTGAAACTGGATTTTCCAAATAGTTAACTCTAAATTTAATCGTAAAAATGTCAATTCATCGAAATTTAAACTTGGGCTAATCGAAGAGTGTCAGATTTGGAAATTGCCATTCAATAATGTAAAATCTGAATTTTAATAAAAATAGCCCATAATTTTACGTAGTTAGGAGTTGTTACCTGTATTTCCCCTTTATGCTAGAATTAAGGCCTTCATTCCTTTCTCTAGAAGTAAGGAATACTATAGGGTAAATGTATGTGAGGGGGGGGGGGTTGTAATGACACGTAGTTTCCATAAATTTTCCTTTTTAATGAACACATTGGATTAAATTTTTGTGATGGCTGAATAAAATGTTACATTAGAATCTCGCTCAGTATCACCATCAACCTATATTCTGTTAAATTATAACTTCGCAAGAAATTGCATATGTTAAACACTTCTCTGCGTATCTTTGCCCCATTGATTGGGGCAAGAACCCGCAGTGACCGGGCGAAGCCCCGTTTTAACCGGCCAACCGAATGTTTATAGGAAACCATTTGAGGTAAACTGCACGGCATTAAGAAGCTAACGAGTTTACGTTCTTCACTGAATTTTTGGATTTTAGACATTTGCGGTATTGTCTGCAATGACCTAATTTTAAAATATTGCATCAAAAATGAAAAATTGAACTTGCCTTCTGTGCAGAGAAAATTAGGCAACTTCCTATTAACACACTGCTCGTACGATTGAAGCCTAACTGTCGACTACTGTTGAATATCTAAACGTTGCGTTCTTATTAAATCAGCTGGTGAGCGTTTTTAATCAGTACGTGTCTTTGTCCTCACCTTCCCTATGCACTGATTCAGCATAAAATCAATGCGTATTTTCGTCTTAAATTTTAAAGTTCAAGTTCTGTAAATGCTTAAAATACTAGAATTGATTAAAAATTAATATTTTATCCAATCTACAATTTAACCCTTAACTGCTGTTAGCGGTCCCACACAGCTCCATTTTTCAATTTTTACTTTAATCAACAGAATAAAGTATGAAAGCGAAATTTTTTCGACTTCCTATTTTCGACGGATTTACGTTTTAGGGGTCGGAGATCCCAAAAATATGTTCATACAAAATGTCTGTCGCATTGCCATTGTATCATCGAAAAGTGTATGAAGTTATGCATAAGAATTGAACCAAATTTTGTTTTTTGCTTGTGGCAAGCAGGTCCTTTTTTAATTTCGAAATATTCCGCGGAAGAGGGCACTGTAATGATGTTTGTAGAACTATCTCAAATTTTTGTAGTTCTAATGCACATCAGCATCTCGTGAAGGGACAGGAACTTCGCATTCTTCTAAGCCGGCTATTCGCAAACAGTTGATGTACAACAGAATAATTAAAAACTAATGTTTTTATTAACAAATACCATGGTCGAGATCAAATCGCTTTTACTCGGATTGACTGAAGCAGAAATTTAAGATGAAAATCAAAGTTGGTATAGTATTGAACTATTAATAGTGAATTATTAACATTTATAACAATTTTTTGAAGTATTAAAATACGATATAGACGAAAGTTTTGGTATTGCCACATCCAACTAGTTTTGTTTAAATATATATACTACAGAAATTGTTTCGTTTGGAACCCTTTCTGAAAAAATGAATTGTAATTATAATCCTGTACATAAATTTTAGTGCAGAAACAGTTTAGTGAGTTTTATTAATCTTTTTCTCAAGTGGCTTGTCTGCTGACGGTAGCTATGCGACAATTTGTCAGACGTTAAAGGTTATATTAGAAGTAAATTTCCAACTGGGCGAAAAATGTCCGGACCAGGATTCGAACCCGGGACCTCCTGGCTGAAGCCGCCAGTGCTCTGCCATCTGAGCTATCCCGGACGATTCTGGTCGAACAGGTTAGTGTATGCTTGTTACGTGACCAATAAATAAGGATTCTGTACCCTTTGAATTACTTTTCTATTTATGTATTTGTAATTTTTTGATAATCGTTTGTCTCAAGTCGAAAGCTTTCTTGCTACTGGTACAAAGCTAGTTTTCATACGAAGGGATTATGTACTAAAATTTTTTATGTAGAACATAAAAACAAGCATACATTATGAAACATCTTCTAACACATTCAAAATACAGTAACAAAACTTCAGTTTAATAATGTAAAATATATCTAAAGGAACAACTTGGAGAGCACATTTAACCAAACTTCAGAAGTTGCACCCGTAGAAAGAAAAATATCAACTTTGTGCAGCCCTGTATGATGGATTTTGTACATGTACGACATGGTGTACAAGCATTATCAGTTTAGAAACTTATAATAGTTAAATTGCCTTTCAGTAATTCATGTCAATAAAAGGAAATGTACTAATTATTTTGGGCAGCCCTGTATAATCCATAGAATTTATACGCAAGTAACGTGTAAAAAGTGAAATTTAAATAAAACTGTAAAATCACTTCCAGCATTTATCGTTCATAGATAGTACTGTAATTCTTTTGTACCTGTAATAGAACGATAAATGGTATGCAAACCATGTTCTACAGTAAGCCTGTCTTCTAGTGCACCTCAATACTGTATATTTCAATGGGTAGTGTAACATTAAAATGCATGACAAACTATTTTTCCCATAGGTGATAAACTAGATTCTATTGAGTGTCCGTGTAAACGAACCGTAAATAGTCATTTTAAATACCAAACATGTCATAATAAACCTTAACGTATAAATTTAATGTACGCAAGTTGAAGCACGGCCGAGCAAATCGAATTAATATTTTTTAACCCGGGAGAACTCGCTGCATGAGATTTTCTCTCACAGTCGTACTTTTTAACTCTTATTTAAATCATTTTTCATTTTAATTAAAATTTCAAAATGTTTCAATTATTTTATCTATTTTGTGAATAAAAGTACTAAGCCAACCAAAAAAAGTTGATGTTATGTGAATGTAAAGTAAAAAAGCAATTGGGCATTCTCACTAGCGAGTTCTCCCGGGTTAAAACTATGTTGGAAAGTGTTAAAAAGGAAAAGGCTAAATGAACAGATTTGGAAGCATATATAGCTTAGTATTAATCTTTAACTGATGTGGCAGAAATTATCACATAACTACTGTGAAGCGGGATCCATCGAAAGGTGAGTAAAAGGCGTGATTAACTCATAGGGTGGTGTTTTGTATTTAACATTTTGTAAAAGACTGTTATAATTAAAATTCACCTATTCAAAAGTCTCTGGTGATAGTACTAAAGTTCAAAAAACGAATCTATTTTGGTAAGTGTTTGTAGTTGAGCTGAAAGTCTCAAGTTAAACTATAAAAATTGAAAAAAGGCAGCGGTTTGTGAGACCGGTAACATCAGTTAAAGGTTAAGGTAAAAGTAATAATGTGATAAAGTATTCCCCCCCCCCCCCCCCCCCTCTGTATGTATTGGCAGTATTAGACTTAATAAGCAAAGTCCCATCGTGGTATTGGGCAGTTAAAGGTTAATTTTTTAAAAGAAAAGTTTCATAAAAGAGAATAAAATTCTTTAGTGAAATTTTAAATAAGAAATTAAACTGCATTTCTATAAAGTTTTTTTTTCATACTTTTCTTTCAACTTTCATAACTGTAAGGACAAGATTTGCAAAAAGTTTTAAATCATGGTGCATGTAAAAATGTCTTTACTTAATATATTTTTCAAACTAAACTATTTTGAAAATCCCCATCTTTAATTTTATGAAGTGCATCATAAGAATCGTCTATTAAAATAAAAATACTGATATCTCATCCTTGCTTCAAAAGTGCCCCCCCCCCCCCCAAAAAAAAAAAACCCCTCTGTTTTTCAGGAAATACGAAAAACTGTTCCCGGCCTGAGGAAAAGGTCTGGGGTTATCTTGCAAACACAACTGCTATCAATGGTTGGATTTTCAGTACACTATCTGGTAATTTAGGTGATTGGTAGAGGCGTAAAAACAAAGTAGAATGGCAGAAATACAGTAAACTCTAAGGCAGAATCGGTCGGGACCGAGAATTTTCTGTTGTAGACAATATTCCGCCTTAGACAAATTTAACTCTGTTTATGGATTCGCAGGGACTTGAAAATCTTTCAGAGTTAGACATTTCCGTCTTAGAGTCCGCCTTAGAGTTTACTGTAATTCAAAAACCCTATTTTTAAGTTTTCGCACTTTTGAAGCAAGGAAAAATATATTAATATATAAATATATTGAAAAATTAAGGGGGTAAACACCACTTTGAGTTTCCGGTGAACTTTTTTTTAAAGAAATACGAAGCGTTTATTAAAAAAAAAAAAAAAAAAAAAAAAAAGACTAAATTATTACATATATAAAAGTAAACTGTTTTTAGTTCATATATTTAAAAAAGTGTAGTTGAAGGTTGATGGGTGAAAGCGTTTCGAAAAATCAAGCGGCGGACAAAATAACAGGTCGAAGAATTAACTTGAAATAATGAAGTTTTTTAAATCAAACTGATATAAGTAGTCCCCTTTTTTTAAAAAAAGCATTTTTGTAAAATGGCATCAATTCAGTGTAAAATGTAAATTCTCAACCCAACATTCAGTTAAAGCCCCAGAAAAGAGGAATATCAATGTACTAAAAATAGATTTCACTACAAAAAAGGTGACTTACGTTCCAAAAAGATAAATTTGATTTAAAAAATCATTGGATTCAAAAAATGCTGTTCTAAACTGCGCTTAGCCTTGGTTACTGTTTACTTTTCGTGAAGCGCTCCAAAATTCAGTAACTATTTATCACTAAGATTTTGTGTATAGTGTTTCAAGCGAACCCCTCTTCACACCACCACAAAATAAAATATATTTATATTAATATATTTATATATAAATATATTATAGGACCGGTACAATTGGGAGAGGTTTAACTTTTTAGATTTCAACCCTGAATCATTTAACCCTTTATGTACCGAATTATGAATTCATGAAAATTTTAGCTTCTAAAAATTTTCGCGAGTTGTTTCGTTTAAACTACATTAGAATTTATAATCATTTAATAACTTTTTGAAGGATTTAGAATTAAATTTGAATTTATAGGGATTTTGTGCAATATGTATAACCCCACTCAAATCTTTTATTTGAAATCTTTTTCTTAGTATTTTGTAGAATTGGGAAATGTACAAATATGTTGCAATGGAAATATTTCCGAATTAAAAAGATGCAAAGGCAAAAGAAATCATCCTTTTAAACATATTTTTGTTTTGTGTAACCAATGCTTTTACAACAAGATAAAGTAATTCTAAACTGTAACACAACTAATCGACGTATTAAATGAATTTTATAACAAGTTATTTTAATGGTACTTATAAGTACCGTCAGTAGATAAAGGGTTAAATGGAACTGGAGGCGGTAAAAAAAAGGCCTTTCGAATATTTTTCACTACAGTATCTTTACGGAACGTCGTCAGAAGAAACTTCATGTCCAAGTTTTAAGCAAGGAATTGAGAAAAAATCTTGGTCACCTTTTTTTTTTCTCACTGAGGCGGTAGTCTCCCCTAATGTCGCAAAAATCATGCATGAAGAAATTTCCTTACAGGTGCTTGGTGAATCGAGGGAGAGATGGGGAATTACTGTATAATTTATTTTATTGAAATCGATTAACAAAATGTTAAATATATAAACTGGCTCGTATAAATACAGTAGTCCCGATTATCAGTCTCGCTAAACGGTTTCCGATTTATGTTTTCTTCCGATGGACCAATGGTTTCCATTATGAAACAGCCATAATAAATGAAGTGTTAGGGGAAGATGAAAGAGCAGCCGTGAAAAGTTTCAACTCTGATCAGGAGAAAATGATCCATTCCAAAGGTATAACGATTGGGTGAGGGAGGAAAAAAAACTATGTACGCTTTTGTTACCTCTAAAACTTAATACAAATTTTTGCCATATTTAATCGTTGACAAATGTTAGATTTTGGCGATTGAATTAGGCAAAATTTTCTGGTAAGTTTTAGTGGCAAGAAAAAAATCTTAGAAATTGGTAGCTATGCAGTAGCGTAATACTGCAAGGAAAAAACTGCAGCAAAATTGACATTGAACAAACAAAACTATCAAGGGCCTTTTTCAAATAAACAATTTCATTTCTCGTTTTTTTTTTAAAAGTAACTGAAATGTACACTATGGCCATTAATGACCGGCAACTTTCAATTTTAGACATTTTGTCGCATATATAGAAATATACTTGAGATTCTTCTGGAATTTCAGGATTAAAAAAAAAAAAAAAAAAAAAAAAAAAAAACGGGTATCGCCTCATATTTAGCAATGTCGATTTGATAAGAGGGGCAATTAGGGGGCCAACAAAAAATCAAAGAAAAAAATAATTGGGATCACCCTGTAAAATAAAATGCACGAAATTATCTATCGCTACCGAATATAGACATTGTGCAATATGTGTATTCTTTTGTGTAAGAATAGCACGTATATAATAGATATAGCGATTTATTTAAAAAAAAATTATATTCTTGCATGTTTTTTGCTTATAACATGCAGGGCTTTCAACCAAATTTAACGCTGGTTTTAGAAAAATTGACAAAATATTGTAAACATTATAGTGCAATATAAATATTTTGGGAAATATGAGCAGTTGTATGAAAATTTATCGGCGAATGCTCGAACGATAACAAGGATCATTTTACGTAATTTAAGTAAACTCTATGGAGCAACTTATTAAAAAAAAAAAAAAAAAAAAAAAAAAAAAAACTAGTCAAATATCATAAATTCAAAGATATCGGCGTTAGTGAACAAATCTTTAGTTCTCTAAAAGCAGCTGAATGATAAGGGATTTTAAACAAATTGTCATTTTTTTATTAACCGACTTTCAGAAAAGTTGGTATTTAGTGACTATCGATGAGTAGATTTGGAAAAAATGCTTAGATTTTGATACTTCTTTTGATCATGGCATAGGCTCGTTCTTGTGGTTATCAAAGAACTGAAGTATCAATAAAAAATGAAAATTTTAAATTAAGGGATTTCCCCACAAATTATTTTTAATTCTGCTGCGTTTAAAGAACTAAAAATTTGCTCACTCCAACGCCGATATCTCTAATTTTTACGATATTTGACTAGGTTTTTTTTTTTAATAAATTGCTCCATAGCTATTAAATTATGTAAACTGATCCTTGTTATCGTTCGCGCATGCGCAGATAAAAATTATTTCATACAACTGCTCATATTTCCTAAAATATTTACTGTTTGTATTCCAATTGCACTATATTGTTTCTACTATATTTTGTCAATTTTTCTGAAACCGGCGTTAAATTTGGTAGAAAACCCTGCATGTTATAAGCAAAAAACATGCAAGAATTTAATTTTCTTTTTAAATAAATCTCTATCTCTAATACGTGCAATTCTTACACAAGAGTACACATATTGCACAATGTCTTTATATTCGGTAGCGATAGATCATTTCGTGCATTTTATTTTACAGGGTGATCCCAAATATTTTTGTTGGCCCCTTAATTGTTCCCCTTAACAAATCAACATTGCTAAATATGAGGTCATACCTGTTCTTTTTAATCCTGAAATTCCAGAAGAATCTGTCATGTATATTTCTAAATATTCGACAATGTCCAAAATTGAAAATTGCCGGGCATTAATGGCCATATAGTATACATCAAAGAAGTGTTTAGTGCCATTTTTAAAAAATACTGAATTAAGTTAATTTATATTTAATCTCCTTAGTTTGTAATGATTTGTGTAAATCCGGTTTATCAGTTTTTTGCTTATCCGAGGTGAGCTTGGTCCATATTAACTCAGATAATCGGGACTCTACTGTAACTCATTTCAATACATTTTCTGGTTTAACCCTTAAGTGGCGTTGTTAAATTTCTGTGCATAACTAGCGTAAGGGTACAATTTCGTACACAGCTAGTATTTTATAAAGTGTTTTTACATGACTGTATTTGTCAGTTGTATAAATTGGTAGTATACTATACTTTTATCTGAATCATCCCGATTGATAAATTACACGACTATAAAAATACGTGTGAACTAAATACCCCCATTTAAGGCTCCTCATCTGTCAGCTCGCCAATCCAGCTGTCTAATGTTAAGTCGATGAGCGTGGCATGAATTTTTCACACTTCCTCGGAAATTTTTTTTTTTTTGTATGCTTGCTCTTCTCGTATGTTTTGTCAATTTAAAATGCATGAATTTTTGCATTGCTAACAGGGCTTAAAACCAACAGTGAAAAAGTGTCAAAGTTGTTTCATGTGGAAAAAAAAATCAGGCTATATTTCATAGCTACAAAAAATAGCTATATGCATATTAAATTTTATATTTTGAATGTTAAAATCTAACTGAAGCAGGCGAAATGTAAATAAGAATTTAAAACAAACTGGATGTTTGAAGCCTTTAATTCGATAAACATCTTTTTAAAGAGCATACAAAAAGTTAAATTTAAAATATTCAGAGGACAAACTTGAAACATATGGATGCATCCCATAACCCCATAGGTTAAACATTAACCTTTTAACTGATGTCGCAGAAAATGTCAACTAGTGTGAAGCGGTCTGCGAGACCACTCCATCGAAAGATGAATAAAAGCCGCGATTAACTCATAGGATGTTGTGTTTGTACTAAACTTTTTGTACAAGAGTATTATAATTAAAATTCTCCTATTCAAAAGTCTCTGGTGATAGTACTAAAAGTTCCAAACGAAACAAAATTTCAGTAGTTGTAGTTAAACTGAAATTTGCAAGTTAAACTATGAAAATTAAAAAAAGCACCGGTCTGTGAGACCGGTAACATCAGTTAAAGGTTAAAGAAAGTGATTTGCTGTCTAATAACAAGCCTTAATTCTTAATATATTTAAGAGCGGCTGGTGGGCGTGGAAGGTTGGTAGGTTTGGACAGGGAGTAAAAACTCTGTCAAACGATATCAAGTGTAATAAGCAGCCCAATGCCTCTAATTCCCAGTCTTCTCTTCATATAGTGTGAAAAAAAACCCCTCAAATCGGATTTCGGAGTTAGAACTACTTTTTTACTTGCCGAAAATGTGTTCACATCAATAAATTATCAATTTTTAGTTATTTTTATTTAGCTGTTTTTTTTTTTTGGGGGGGGGGGGGCGGAGGGAATTGGCGTCTTTAGATCTGTGTGACCTCCCACGTTTTACCTTGACTATTAAGAATTGGAAAAAAAAAGGTTCAGGGTTAGAAATTAGCAGTCGTTAATCGTGAAATGCAACTAAATTACTGCGTTTCACGACCACAATTATACCTAGTCGTCAAATTTGACGCCTAGCTTTCTTTAATTTTTAATTTCTGTTTAACAAGTGCCCTCATTCTTACTTTAGCGCAAGTCCCCTTCCCTGGCATGCACTTCAACAGCACCTATTTTTCATAAAAGGTCGGACAGCGGCATTTGTCTTACAAGGGGAGGGTCCGAGGTTGGTGTCATCGAATGCGATGAACATTTGTGTATCGATAGAGTATAGTTAATATATAAATATATGACCGCCATAAAGCGCAACCGGCGAGGATGTCTTGAGAAAATAAGTCTCAAAGTTTAAGCTACAATTTATAATTTGATGAATTTCCTTCTTTGGCAAGGGGTTCATTAACAGGATCGGCAGCTTGCTGGATTTGAGATTTTTCTACTGTTTCAAATCCGGCTCGGACTTGTTTTTCGGAACGAAAAATTTTATCGACTTTCGAACCGCTATTGAAAAAATATGTATAATTGAAATTTACACGAAAAATGTGTTTTGTAGCATACAAGTGCTTTTTTAACTACGAAATTTTGCATGTTTAGATGTATAATGAAAAGTGAAAAAAAAAACCGCTTTTGTCTAGATCAGAAATTTTTTTTACTTAAATTTTAGTTATTTTCAATGAATATCTACAATTTTTAAGATATAAACTAAGTGAACAAATATATTTTCATTTTGTTTCCTCATTCAAATATTTCATGGTTTATTAAAAATATGCTTTTATTTTTAATATTTTAAGTCTGGGATTCTTGATTTTTAATTAGGATAAGTGCCTACGTAGTAATTTCTTTCGGAAATCAATTTTTTTTTCTTGTTTAATATTTTTATATAATGCAGTTTAAATATATAAATAAAATTTTAACAGTGAAATCATGTGAATTCAGGCAGCCAAAGAAAAAGTCTTACCTTCATAGTCTCCGAAGTTTTTGAATTGAATGTATGTTAAAATTCACGAAAAAATAAGAACTGTGTATTTTTGTTTTGCCCCAAAAAATTCCTGGCCCGAGATACAGGCTGCCAAAGATGGCATCCCGGGCACAATTTCCCATTCGCAATTTTCGATAAAAATTAAGTGCTCTATCTCTTGAACGGTGCAAGATTTTTTGTTGCGGTTTTTATTTTAAAGATAATATTCTTCTGTTTAAAATGATAGACCCAATTTTGAAATATGTATTCAACTTTTCTTGTGGCAGCCTTTTTTGAAGAAAATTTTCCTTTTTTTCAAAAATGCCAATCTTAAAAATTTTGGTTTTTTTTTTCCCCTGTTGATTAATACCATTGAATACTACCTTCCCTGTAAAGGAGAACTCCCACTTTTGATTTTGACAAGTTATACAAGGCGTGTTTAAAAAGTTCGGTGAATGGAAGCATAAAACAAATAAAACAAAACATGGAAAAAAAAAATCTCAACTATGTACTAAAATGAAGTGTATTAAAATATACATTCTGTAAAATGTGGTGCGAAGAATATTAATTATTCATTATCCTCACAAAAGAATTCCATTAGATAATGGTATAAGGGGAATATTGTTTGTGGCGTATTTTAATTATGCTAAACTCTTTCACATGTAAACCACAGCAACATATAATTTTATTATAAGTTACTTCCTGTGTAATAGAAAGTGCATAGTATTTCAGGGACACACAAGATTTCAAATACTTTACTGTATACAAAATACTGTATGCTAACGATGATTGCTGGAAGTTCATTTTTAGTTAAGATTTTTTAAGTTTAAATAAATTTTTCCATATTAATTGCATTGTGTGTATAAATGCTGTAGATCATATACAGGGGTGCACAAAAGAAATCGTAAGAGTTACTGAGTATGAACAAAAGTGATTTAAAGGTGTTTTTTAAATGAGTTATGCATTTTTATACTGAACTTCATTTAGTATACTAAGATATGTTTGTAGAATATAGATAAAATGATATACAGGTCTGCGCAAAGAATTAGATATATGGCCGACTATGGACGATAAACTCTGGAAGTGTGATTTCACTAGTTTTAAGCGTGTTTTAGTCTTAATTATTAGCTAAATAGTGGCATGTATATAAAGATAGAGTATGTAAAATACAGGGTTGTATGAAAGTATGCTTCCGTCTATTGATATGAATTTTGAAAAGTCAAATTCCAAACTATTTATGTGTTTTTTAACTTTCCAACATAGTTGAGTCTTTATGGATTCGGTTTGCCTGCCCGTCTGTCTCAACTCTAACTTGCATTAATATGGTTGTATTGCTGTGTAACTGATATGTTATTGAGATTGTTTTACTATGCAATGTTCTGTAGTGAAAATAAAATATGTATCACTTCAAATGTTATGAAAATCGAATAGAAACTTAAAAAGATATTAAGTTTTTTCCATTCTATTTAAAAGTCCTATGATACATAATTGATTCAATGATATACCATGATAGGTAATAATAGGTTGCCATGGTGATAAGTTCTTTTTAAGATGGATTCATATTACTTCCGTATTATTGAATTTAATATCTAGAAGTCAAAATAAATTTTGTATTCATGCATTTTTGCCCAAGAGTAACACTTTTTGCACGAAGATCTGAATATTTATAAAACTAGTTATAGTACGAACGCACCTCATTTGCCACATTTGATATTGCAATTTCCAACTTGTTTAGGATATATCGTAGGCTTACCCTTACAAAATGATACAAATAAGCAAAAATTCCGTGACTTTTACTAGAACTGTATATATACAGTTCCTGTTAAATTCTCTGAATTTTTTAAATGTTTTTAAAACTTATTAAACTCAAAAGTGGAAGTTCTCCTTTACAGTGAAGGTAGTTCCTAATGGTATTGATCAACAGCAAAAAAATCAATTTTTGAGATTGGCATTTTTGAAAAATTTTTGAATTATTTTCAAAAGGCTGCCACAAGAAAAGTTGAATACATATTTCAAAATTGGGTATATCATTTTAAAAAGAATATATCTTTAAAATAAAAAAATCGCAACAAAAAATCTTGCACCGTTCAAGAGATAGAGCACTTTAAAATTTTTATCGAAAATTGCGAATGGGAAATGGTGCCCGGGATGCCATCTTTGGCGGCCTGTATCTCGGGCCAGAAATTCTTTTGGACAAAACCAAAAATATACAGGTATCTTACTTTTTCTTAAATTTTAACATATGTTCAATTCAAAAACTTTTGAGACTATGAAGGTAACCCCCCTGCCTGAGTTAATATGGATTCAACCTAATGAAAAGTAAAGATAAAATAAATAACTAAAGTCTATTGGAACTGTTAGACCATAAAATTCAGCTAATTTTAAAATTTATTTACTGTTATTTACATAAGCTATTTTTCAATGAAATAAATGTCATTTTTTACCAACTAGCTTTTTAACTTTTGAATTTTTAAAATCTTGGATTTTTATAGTTAGAATAACTGTCTTTGTGCTTAAAAATAAGTTTTAAAAAGATATTGAATTGCTGAAAATAGTTATTACGTAGGTAATAATTAAAACCCCAAAATCCGGAAAAAAGTCATTAATTTTAAAGTGTGTTGAAAAAAGTATCAAACATTCTAAATACTTTCATCTAGAAACAAAATTAAAATATAATTATTCACGCAATTATATCACGTGTATTAATTTATTCCTCTGTGAAAAATATTATTCATTGAAATAACTAAAATTTCTGATCTAGACATGTAAATATGCAGGGTTTTTTCCTTTTACTTTTCATTATATACTTAAACATTTAAAACTTCGTAGTTAAAAAAGCATATGCTACAAAACATACATTTAATCCATATTTTTCGTGAATTTAAATTGCGGTTCGAAAATGATTGGATACAAATTTTCGTTCAGAAAAAGTCCGAGCCGGATTTGAACCCGGGTAGAAAAATCTCAAATCCAACATGCTGCCGATCGTGCTACTGAACCGCTTGCCAAAGAAGGAAATTTATCAGATTATAAACTGTAGCTTAAACTTTGACTTATTTTCTCAAGACCCCCTGGGGGTTGAGTTTATGGTGGTCATATATTTATGTATAACTATACTCTATCTATACACGAATGTTCATCGCATTCGGTGACACCAACCTCGGACCCTCTCCTTGTTAGACTTCGTTGCACTTGTCAATCATCTCAAAGTTCTCTTCACTTTAACCAGAGAGCCCGAATTTAAAAGCTAATTACATTGGTTTCAAATTTTCAAAGTAATTGTTGTAAGATTGTCTAAAATATTGGATGATAGAATTCTATTTTGGTGCTTTTTTTAATATGTAAGGTTTTAATGCAATAACTCCTTCCTATATATGTGCTTAAACATTTTTCTAGAGTCCGAATATTGTAGTTTAATCAGGTCTTATAGTTTAATAGAAAACCAGTTTTTATTTAGCTTTAGTTAACACAGACATGGTGTTTAATATGTACAGCCCCTACCCCTTGCTCTTAACGCATACAAATAAATATTGTTAACATGGTTGCAAAAAGAAATGAGAAAATATGGTAACACACAATTGCAACCATGAAATGCAGTTCGGCACATAGAAAAAAAAAAATTGAAGGCATTTGACGCATTACTGAGAGTTCCTAATTTCTAACCCTGAAGGTAATTAAATCCTAGGTCTCGTAACGGGATTTTTATTCATGTCTGATATAAAACATTTATTGTCAGCTTATTGAATAACTGGACGGGATGATCTCCAGTCTGTACTCGTGGTAGGAGTCTTTTTAAATATTAAACTTCGGTTAGGCTGGATTGTTTGATTTATCAACTTTAACCCTTTCTGGCCTGATTTTTAAATTTTGGGTAATTTTTTTCTGTTAAATAAAAGTAGCTATCCATAAATACTTAAAATTTCTTAAATTTTAAAAATAGAAGTGGCTATATTTTTTTCTTAATGCCAATAGGCTATGGAAAATTTTTTAGACACTTGGAAATGTTGTATTACTGCAGTATTGGACACATTTCTAATATTTTTAAGGATAAATTATTAGTGCGAACAAATAGCCCTATTTTTAAATTTAAAGGATGAAACGCATATTTGAAATATCGAACGGTATGTGGAGCTTTAAGTGAGCTTTATAGCTTCGTTACTGAATTCTGAAACATAAATGAAGTTTAAGTCGGGGAGTCTCGCCAAAGACCTTTGCTTGATTTGACGACGCTTTTCCTATTGAGCTACTTGAACCAACAACCAGCCAACAATATTTACTCCTATAATCTTATTGGCGATAACATCTGGGCAGCTATGTAGACAGCTCAACAGAATATATCGCAGGAATGGAACTCTAAACGATGGATATGTAGATACTTTATTTTGAACTCTATCATATTGATGGGAAAAATGTAGATTCTTATATCGTTACCAAATTGAGCGAGTGTCCAGACCAGTAGTCGAACCCAAGATCTTTTTGCTTAAATTGCCTCCACTCTTCCTATTGAGCCACCTGGACGACAACCGTTAATAAAATCTCGAGGAAGAATGCTAGCAATTTAAGCCTAAAGACCTTTGGTTCCACTTCCGGTTTCGACACTTTTCACTCAATTCGGAAAATATAAATTCTTGTATCTTTCTGTATGATTGCGTTAAAAATAATTTATAATGAAATAAATGTAAACGCGTGCTATTATGTGCAAATTAAAGTACACATAAGGATGTAGTAAAGACTTGTCCTATTAACATGCCAGACCCGAAAGCATTAAGCAAAATTTTTCTCAACGGGATGACTATTTAGTGGTAATGTTTAAAAAATATCTAGTTAAGAAATGGCCAGCTATTCATCATTCATAACTATACAATGTCCCATTTTCGATTTTCCAGCCTTATGAAATGAAAAGTTGAGTGGTCTGGCTACTTCAAATAGGTTCAAAGGGTCAATACGAATTACTTTCAGATGCGAAATTGGCTGAATAAGTGCAGACGTGAAATAACAAGGCACGTTTCTGAACCCAGCGAGGCCTTTTCACTGCCCTGAGGTACAAACTGTTCTATAAAACGAAATCCGTCCTGCATACTGGGATGTTGACATATTACAGGCAATATGGATTTTTGTTATGAATGACTACTATATTCTTTAATATTCCCGGAAGAAAGTATTTGACTTAAGCGAGAATTCATGTCAAGAATTTCTTCATTTATCTTTGATACGATAGGTTGTCAGAACTTTCTGGCAGAATTTGAATGCATTAATCAATTGGTAGAAAACTACTCTTCGCTATGAACGACCAGATACAATTTATTTAATCATTTAATAACAATTTGCTTCTCTAAAACTTGATTTATATTAGCAGTAATCCATTACATCCACGTTTATAATACTAAGAAAAAACGCACGACTTTCAATTTTGCTTTAGGAAATCGGTCTATCCTTTATCTTCTGTCAGCTGTCTCGCAGACCGCTTCTTAAAATTTTCAGTTTAACTATAGATATTAGTGAATTTTTGTTTGCACCCTTGGTATTAACGCCGGACTTATGAATAGATGAGTTTTAATTATGCTAGCCCTGTTAAGGTTTAGTAAACACTGTATCCTATGGGTTAATCGAGCTTTTTATTTTTCTATCAAGCGATCACTGGGACGTTCACTGTAGCTATGTGACAATTTGTCGCAGCAGTTGTAAACTCAATGAAGCAGTTGTAAGAAATTTCCGAACAGGTGCTTGGTGAATCTCGGGAGAGGGGGGAAATTATTCTATATAATAATCTCTTTGCAATCTATTAACGAAATGTTAAGCAAAAATATATAAACTAATTCGTATAACTCATTTCAATAAATTTTTATCTTTAACCCTTAAGCGATATTGTTAAATTTCTGTGCACAACTAGCATCAGGGTGCCATTTCGTCTGTAGCTAGTATAACTTATAAAGAGTTTTTACATGACTGTATTTGTCAGTTAAGTAAATTGCTAGTATATTATATACTTTGTATCTGAATCTTCCCTTAATAAGTTGCACGACTAGAAAAATGTGGGAGCTAAATACCATATTTAAAGTTCATCTGTCAGCCCGCCAACCTACCTCTAATGTTAAATCTGAGTTTGGTATGAATCTGTATTTTTCGCACTTCCTCGGAAAATTACTTTGTTTTATTTTTACTTTTCCGCATGCTCTTCATGAATGATTTTCGCCAAAATTTAAAATGTAGCAATTTTTTTAATTGCATGATTTGACTCTGGTAGATCAGCGTCCAAGCACCTTGTTTCCTTTCTACTTTGCGAGAACAAAGATTCGGAAGTAGGGGGAGTTCTCGCATATAATCAAAACAAACAAGCTATCATCTGCGGATGTACAGTAAAAACCCGCGAAGTGAAGCTACAACCCCCATCGAGCCCAGGCTTCGATAATATATATATCAATTGCATGAATTTTCGCATTTCTAATAAGGCTTAAAACCAACAATGAAAGTGTCAAAGCCGGTGCTCTTTCATTCTGTTTGTTTTTACGCCTTGTTAGCAATGCAAAATTTCATGAAATTTGCAGATGGAGGTGAGTAAATAAGCATAAATATTTTCTCTCCCCGATAGGGTTTAAAAAAAAAAAAAAATTCTGAAAGTTTTACTAACACGTACTCTATTTACTGTCTTTTGTTTGAAGATTGTTTAGCCTTTAACTGATATGACAAATTATCGCAACTAATGTGAAGCAGTCTGCGAGACCGCTCCAATGAAAGCTGAATAAAAGGCGCGATTAACTCATAGGATGGTGTTTTTGTTCTAAACTTTTTGTACAGGATTGTTATAATTAAAATTCACCTAATTAGTCTCTGGTAATAGTACTAAAATTCCAAATGAGACAATTTTTGTATGTTTATAGTTAATCTGAAAGTTAAAAGTTAAACTGTAAAAATTGAGAAAAGCAGCGTTCTGTGAGACCGATAACATCAGTTAAAGGTTAAATGTGTTATCCAAGACCAGAAATATAGGTTTATTTAGCAAATCAACACTTAACTGCTGTCGCAGAAATTGCTTCGTGACTGTGATCGATCAGAACCATTTGATCAGAAGATGAAAAGGCTCGATTAACTCACGCTATTTCTGTACTGAACTATGTACGGATCTATACTTTTAAACACCGCCTATATTTAGTCCATCGACATTGTATTTTTAAAGCCGGAATATGCAGTTTTGAATAGTAGGATGCCTACTACTAAAACACATTGAGATAGTTTTCAGTGTTAGACTTGGTGATTTACTTCCACTATCCATAGTATTTTAAATAAGATCCCATTATACATTGCCCATAGCATCACCTCTATATGCGATATAGGAAAACTGGATGAATATGTACTGTCATATAATTTGGCAAACTTTATTTCGGTCTTTGGTCTCAAATTCCCCCCCCCCCCCCCCCTAATTTTGCTAAAAATTTGAGGTTAAAATTTGTTTCATAGTTACCGACTAGTTTTAAAATGTTTCAACTTTGATTCATTATCTGAGCATGGCTTCTAACCTCAACTACTGACACAAAATAGTTTTGTAAAATCAAATTGTGTAACTCTGAATCAATATTTTTGGATTTTTCCGTAAAGTTATTCTTGTAAAGGAACAAATAGGAGCTTTTACTTCACACAGTGAGAACTGAGCAAAATAGTGAATGCCTTTTTATACCTCGTACGATTTCTTTTCGAAGTGGTATGTGTTAAAAAATAAAAGTGCATTTAAGCATCCAACGTTCCTTTACCTACGGTTCATTCTGTTGAGCTGTCTCAAATGGCAGACCGTGAAAAAATGAATTGTGCCGGTTGTATTGTCATTTAGGCAGTTCAATTTGTAGAGCAATGTCAATTTAGGCTAGAGGTTCGATTCCCAGCCTGAACACTTTTCACTCAATTTTTAACATTTTAAAAAATTGCATCTCTATTAATGATTTTACATTAATCTATTTATTAAAATTCCTGAACGCCTGCGTGCCGATGAACGGAACTCATCGGATACTGCAGGGTCTAGACTGGTACCGTTCAACGTAGAAAAATACGGCAAGTCATTGTTTGCTATGCTAAAGAATCTGACTGCAGTTATCTGATTAAAAACTTATTAAAATTGCCAAATAGCGATTTCGCCAATTGAGATTGTACTTGTTCGGGCTTTTCTTCTCTGATCTTTGATCAGACAAACGGAAAGCGTTCAGTTTTTCTGCATTTTCAAATCTCTATCACCTGTCTTCCGTGTGTTTACCCCCCCCCCCCCACCTCCCTTTTCAAAAAGTCACTTATTCAGGCAACCTTTCCGGACCCAAAAGTACTGATTTATCTACAATTTTTTTTTAACTGCGACGTCAGATTTCCGGATGGAATGAAAAAAAAAATTACCATCTTACTCGGGTACTTTTCCGTTTCTAACAGTCTTAAAAATATTAAAATCCTGAAGTTGGATTTCGTGTTGGTTTGCATATTTAGTTTTTCTGTATTTGAAACTGCCATTCCCGTTTCTCGGATGGGGATAATACCCCCTTATTTAGTGTACTTTTTCGGTTCTAACGGTATCTTCGGTTAAAAAAATTTCTCTTGAGGGTTTTTTCTCTTCCCATGCAGTTGTAAAATGAGAAGGCAACCTAATTTAAAACTTAATTAAAAAAAAAAAAAGCGGAAAGTGCCTTTTCGTTTTATTTTCTGTTAAAATATTAACTATAGGAATTTTCTGAAAGTCATCGTTTCGTGAGTTCGCCACATTATTTTTTTTAACTTCTTGGTGCCTCCCCGGATATCATTTCGTGTTTTTCGAGAATTGTGCTTTAGAACGTTTTTTCGGATTGGGAAAATTCAGAATTTTTTTGTTCTAATGACTAGAGCAATGGGCAGGTGTTTTCCTATTTTAAGCACTGAGCAATATCATTTCGCGTTTTAATTCTTAATTGCTGTGGCATAAATTTTCGCCTAACTGATGTGAGTGGTCCGTGCCCACTTTGTTGAAAGATGTATAAAAGGCTCTAACTCGTAGGTATAAATTTCTGTACTAAACTTGTGTACAGAATTATTAAAATTCACCTATTCAGAAAACTCTAGCGATAGTATTAAGGGCTCCAAACGAAACCAAAATTTCACTGGTATCTCCAGTTAGAACCAGAAATTAAAAGTTAAATAATGAACAAGTTGTGGAGAGAGAGGGGGGGGGGGCGGAGCAGTGGTCTGAGAGACCTTTAACAGCAGTTAACGGTTAAGTTTTTTAATTATAATGTTAATGTGATTTTTATGGAAGACCCAAGTTTTTACGTTCCTGCGCATGTTCGGAAGTACCTCAACATTTTCAAAACTGGGAGATATCATTTAATGTTTTAAGAGGTAGGGGCGCTTTTTTAGGTTTCCTTTGGAACTATTGGTCAGAATTAAATGAATATATCTAAATGTCAGAAATTAAATTTAACATGGGCCAAGACAATGTCCTTAGAGGGCGTTATTTCTATTTAATGTTTGTTAAAACTATTTGATCATAAATGGAAGTACAATATACCTAAATATTATAAATCTGCAATCACCATAACGAGGACTTCTTACAGGCCGCAGTCCACCCACTCTACGCTGCCAAAGGCAATGGGACCCTTAACTCAAAGTTCGTTTGGAAATATTTTCGTTTAAAATCTTATAAATTGGAGATTAGTTTGCAAAACCAAGCCGGAACGTGGGTAGCAGGGCCGGTGTACAGTCCGAAGGCAGTGGAGCTAACACTAGGTTCGCATGGGAATGTTTTCGTTTACAAAAAAAAACCTTACAAATTCAGGGCTCGTTCTCTAAAGCAGACCAGTATTTATAAATCTCCTTACTTTAAAACTATAATGAAATAAGTTTCGACGATCGTCCAACAAAAATAAATTAAGGAATCAATTTAGACTTTTTTTCGATGTGTTTAGGATTGCGTCATAGTTATAATAGATTACTGTCGCCAAGTGCTTTTATTGCACACTTGAGTGCTTCTTTTTATAAAGTAATTCAAGCGAAACCCGAACATGTTGTGCATACATCGTAAACTAAAATGCATCGTAAAGCTTTTAAACTTAATTTCATGTTTACCTTGAAAATATAGAATTTGGAAGGCAAATGGCAGGACTGTAGCATATGGCTATTTGAAGTTTTCTTCCAGATTTTATGTTCTGTTGATAATGTACTATCGACACATGAGAACTTTCGCCGGTCTCGTGAATGATATGCTAGTATGTTGCCGCTTTAGTTGTCAAATTTTTAAAACTGAATACTTGGTATAACGGAGTTTTTCTTAAACAAATTGATTAGCAAGATTTTTAAATCTGCTATTGCAATAAAAGTGCATACCATAAAGACTTGTTTTAACTGGATGAAGGTTATTGTGGCTTAAGATTGGATATTCCGGATAGTAAGTAATACGGGAACTCAAAGTTTAATGCTTAAATATCCTGATGACACTTAAATTGCTTTTTATTAAAACTAGGCTGTCAAAAAAATATAGTTATGAATAAAGACGAGACATATTAGTGTACTGTCTACCAGATGAGAGTGAAGTAACTGAGGTCACAAGATGGTGGCTGCTTTTTGAAAATCGGATCTACAGTTTCTGAATACCGCCGGTGCAAACTTCCCACCTGTAAAATTGAATAGAAAACTGTCTTATTTAAGCGTCGTATTCATGGAAATATTTTCGCACAAATACGATAAAAGCTATGTTTTTAGTGGTGTCAGTTTGACTGGTAAAAGTCTGTTTCACCTGTTGTCAAAACATGACGGAAACGCAGGGTCCGACTACCTCGAAAGTAATGTTCCACCAGTAAAAATGAGTGTTCCTGCCATTTATGACTGAAATTTTGCATTAATAATGCCTTTAAATGCGGAGAAACGTTCTATATAAAATTACTGGTGGAAGTTTAAACCTGATATAACAGCCCTTGGGAAAGCGGTTACAGTTGAAGCTTCATTATTTTAAGGATATGCCAGTTTGTCTTAATTAATAGTTCCATGAAAATATGCAGCATAACTTGATCTGTCCTGTACTCTAACATGGCCAATAGATCCAAAGGAAATAAAATACTTAATATTTTTTTGTACGTGTTTTTTAAGAGTTGTATCCCATCTTAAATGCCGAGTGCACTCTAAGTATTTTTCTGATGATATTATTAAAATACACGTATTAATAAATAGAAGCCTTTTAGCACGATGTAGATACAAATGCATAAGCGAGATTTTTGCTGACGTGACATGCAGAGGTTAAAATTCATGAACATCTCTCCATTCACGGATTTAGTTTTTCGATAAAATGACATTGTGTTTACTTGTCAAATATTTCGGTAAGTTTCATTCAGGCCCGATTAAGCGATTTCAGTCTTAGGCACAACTTTCTTTTTGAGGATTTTCAACCAGTGCTATAAATAAGCTCAAATCTATCCTTTTTTTATACCCCTCCACCCTCCCTGATTTGTCTACTATCCATATAGTTTGATTCAAAAGCTTAGCTTTTTGAATTTGACCTCCAATTTGAAAACACAAGATTTGAAACTTCAGTGTATGTTAAAGATCATACTTGCCAACCTCCCGATTTTTTGGATACCAGTAAAATCTTACCAAAATGTCCGCTTTCTTTAATTGCGTAAATTGTTAGATTGCTTAAAGCAAGTATTTTTGCATAAAATTATTGGTATGAAAACAGTCGGGAGGTTGGCAACTATGAAAGATATATACAGGGTGTTTCATAAAAGATGGGCAACACTTTAAGAAGTGATAGTGCACATTCAAACAACTTTCTTCAAAGAATACATGGTCGAAATTAAAACGCAGAGACGCTAGATGGCACCGAAGATGCTGTTGGTATACGAGGAAAAAACTCACGAAGAAAGATTAAGCGACAAAAGTAAAGTGGGAAACTGCTTTTCGTACAATCGTTGAACTTCTGAGACCTTTCCATTTGCAGTTCCGTAGATAAAATGCGTATCTGCCTTTCCATATTAGTGAAGGGCAACAATTTCCGTTACGTTCCTACCGCGATTGACAGTTGCACACTCGGATCGGCGACATTGTGTTATGCAAAGGTGAAATTTTGTATACGTGTTTTTCTTCCCCATATTCACGTTTGCATGCTATTGGGTCGTTCTTCTAACTCAACAGGAATGGGGCTTTAACGTTTCCGTAGACAGTTTCCAAATGCGCCAGCACCTTTGCATTTTATTTCCGACCATGCATTCTTTGATAAAGTTGTTTGTTTGGAGGCGTACTATCACCTTTTTAAATTTTTGCCCAACTTTTATGAAACGCCCTGTATTAAATTATATGAAAGTACGATATTTCTAGAGTATCTCCTTCCAGATTCGATAAATATTCCTTTAACCCTTTGAGTGTGAAGCGGCGCTCCTTATGTGCCAAGATTACGAGAAGCTCAAAAGTGCTGCTTGTTTTATGCTAAAATAGTGGAGAGGGTAATAGCGCTCCTATTTGTTCTCTGTTTGGTGTGCATTTAAGCTGGCGAAGCGAAAGATTTGTGTATCATCGGCTTAAGTATTTTTATTTAATTTGTTCCGCACTCAAACTGTTAATTATATATAAAGTAGTATATTTCCAACCATAACGAGGAATTTAAAGAAATTAAATTTTCACCATTACATATTTCTTTTCCTAAAAACTAGTTAACGAAACTTTGGACGACAATTGTTGCTTGAATTGAATGAATCTCTGAAATCTCCTGCATAAAGAGACTTCTTAAAATGAGCTTACGTTCCTCATTTCATAGATTTTAAAGGAATAAATAATTCTTTTAAATACTCTATTTAGGGCTTTGATTATATTGCAAAATATATTTAGCTACGTCTTTGTATACATAGAAACCTTAACTCTCAAATTTCTTTTGGTCTCTAAAAATTTTTGAGTAGGGGTGGGAGAGATGGTGTCCTAAGCACATGTCTACTGTACCTAGGGAAAAGTTGGGCCCTTTTGACATGATCATAAAGCGAGATGTTCTATATTCTGGCCATGGCGGACTGTAATGGGAATTTTTTTGTACATTGTGTGAAGAATTTAATGCCAATTGAACAAAACTTGTGTATTTAGTCAACTTTTCAGTTAATTGTTAAAGTACTTGCATCTATTACCGCATTTGAAGTTTTCTCTAACGAGTTTGAAATACTTTGAACACCAGTGTTTCAGAAATTAGTGGAGTCGCTCCGAAATTTTTTAGTCTCATTTAATTTTCAAAAAGTGAATAAAGCTACTCTCATGAACGAGGCATTCACGAGTTTAAACTCGGCGAGCTCACTCCCATACAACTGATCCTGTACTGAATTTGCCAAAGTCTTGACCGTTTTTCTCGTATGTTTTGCAATACATTTAAAGCTTTGTATGTTTACGGTAAATCTATCGAAAACCTACGGTTTAAATCAAATCCTTAATGATACATTCTGTGAAATTTAGACTTAAGTACTTGGGTATTGGAAGTACCATGATTTTAACAATTCAAATTATTCTAAATTTTTTCATTTTCATAACACTTATCAAGATTTAGAATTTCGGAATGTGATGCTGAATTATAATTTGCATCTAAATTTTCTCACTTAAACGCTCTGCGGTATAGAGTAGGTGGGGTAAAGATACGTACTTTCATACATTTAGATTTTTAAAGCACACATTGGTCTAAACTTATGTAATGAGTGATTAAAATGTTAGATTAGAACCTTAGGCTAGTGTCACCATCAACCAGCATTCTGTCAAATTATAATTCTGCGAGGAATTGCGCAGAGCAATGTTTTTTAAAAATTGTATCTTTGCCCCATCGGTTGGGGTAAAGGTACGCAGTCATGGGGCAAAGATACGCAGTGCGCATTTTTGCCCAATTACTGTGGGTTTTTGCCCCATTTCCAATAAAACGAATGAGTTATGCAAAAGCATTAGTAAATTTCACTAGCATTTATAGTTATACTGAAAATTATAAGTTAAACCATGAAAAAAACAGCGGTCTTTGAGATCACAAATAGCAGTTAACTTCTAACTACTGTGACAAATTGTTGCATAGATACTGTGAGGGGTCCCAAAGACCCCTTGATCGTAGAATGAATAAAAGGGTTGACTGACTCATAAGATATTGTTTTTTCACTAAACTTTATGTAAAGGCCTATTATAATAAAAATTCTCCTCATTTAGAAATCTTTAGCGATACTAAGTTTCCAAACGAATCAAAATTAAACGAACATCAATAGTTAAATTGAAAATTACAATTTAAGCTATGAAAACTGAATATAGCAGCGGTCTGTGAGGCTGATAACAGGAGTTAAGGGCTCACTTAAAACAAAATCTATTTGTGAAACAAGAATATTGATTTTTAAAAGTAGGTAGGTAGATACCTACGTTCTGAATTGAAAAAACTTAACTTGAAAAGGTAGTTAAGTAGCTAATATATTTTATACAATATAAAAAATAAAACTTTCCACAACGTAATTATGGAAAGCTTTGCATCTAGCTAAAACGATAGGACAAAGCCCCGAATCTTAAACTTGTGTGTATCTTTGCCCCAAGACGGATGCGTACTTTTACCCCATTCTGCAGTATTTTATTTAACCGGCTACTGACAAGTTTAAACAAATGCGATCGAGGTAAACTACGGCATTTAGAAGCTATAAAGCTTCCGTTATCCACTGAATTTTTGAATTTGTAAAAATTCGAAGTATTGTTGGCTAAACAATAAAGTGAAAATTTAAAAATATGAGAATTTAAACCTACCTCATTTTCTTGGCACGGAGTGCTACTTTTTTCACAAGGTTTGAACAGACAACTACTACACTTGCGACCAAACTACTACCTTGCGGTCATGATTATAGAAATGTTTCTTCATATTAAATCAGCCAGTGCGTATCTTTGCCCCGTGCGTATCTTTACCCCTACCTACTCTACATATAAACATTTCCTAGACATTTTTCTTCCGTGTGACAGAAAATAAACTTGGAACAACTCTATTTAAAGTGAGGCTCTTCTATTTGTATTTAAAGATTCTACATTCATTCATACTATATTCTCATACTAAAGAACAAATTCTTCATATAATTCTTCTGTTCAGTAAACTTGATACACGCCCCAAACCAGTTACATAACGCAAGATTCTCCTTGGTAAGTCTTGTAAGGAAATAAGGAAACGGCCTGGCTATTGTCTCTGGAAAAGACCGACAATTTCAATTCCAAGGATGAGCGGCAGAGGATGGCGGGAAAACTTTCACTGAATTTTCTTTCTCACACACTAGGGGCTCTGACCTCTACCAGAAAACCCTTCA
The DNA here is from genome assembly GCA_963932465.1 of Maratus speciosus. NCBI lineage: Eukaryota > Metazoa > Arthropoda > Arachnida > Araneae > Salticidae > Maratus > Maratus speciosus. The sequence continues at coordinate 465,265,299 of OZ010791.1, forward strand.
ACTAGGAAAGCAAAGTGCCAGATGGAATGTCTTGAGTGGCTACGACGCCAGATACTATATGGTCAAAGGGCAAGAGATTTTGTTAAACCTCCTCGGACCCGATGTATCCTATAGGATACACATCTTTTAAGGTGTTCTCAAATCCAAAAGGTCAACTTTCTGACATAAGTTTAAATTCCTTTTTGTTCGGAAACGCATGAAACTAGGTGTTATTCAGAAACTGTCATCGAACTGTTTTTTCAGTTTTCTTGTAAACGCAATGGATTCTTCAGAAAATACTGTCAAAGTTGGCATTTTGAACCGAACGAAAGAAGAAAATCCAGTCAATAAGGGGAGAAAAATGCCGTGTCACATGATCAAAATCGCTTGTAACTCTGATCCAAAAATGGAAAAAACAGCTTAATTCCAAATCATTTCCATGTCCAGGCTTTCCAATTTTATACCTTTCCGTAAAAAAGTGAATTTGTAAATGTGTCAAAACGTTTTGCGCTTGTTGAACAGAGCAGTTGAGAACAGTTTTAAATTTTTAAGTATATAAGTAATGTTAAAAAAGAGGTTGGTGTAAATGGAGCCTAGCAGAACTAAATAGCAATTTGTTTCTTATAGCGCCTTTTTAGCGAAATGCGTGTTATACCAAAACGGCTTGCAGCAAAAATGTACGAAATGTACAAAACGAAAATATTTTTCCTGTACGTTGATGCAATTTGTAGAGTCCATTAGTAATAAAAAAATTAAATGTGTAATTATTTCATATTTTTGTTTTTGCAATGCAATGCAAAAACAGAATAAATAATAATAAAAATCCTAACATTGTCAAATTTACTTATTTGAGTCCCCATGTAATCATAGATTTTTTTTGTACAAAAAATAATTTTTTCACTTTTCAATCTTTTTTAGTTATCAGTTTAATATAAATTCATAACTGAAGTAAAGATACATAATAAACCATGGGGTCTGAAGAGGTTAAATAAAATTTCGGTCTAGAGCATTGTTTCGTGCGACAATTTAAAGTCTTTACTCTTTTAATTGCTTGTTTACCTTTGAAAGCCAGCTTTTCTACTTGGGAACATAAAAATAAATTTCATTAATATTGACTTCAGACAAATTTCTTATCCCTTTTTACGTGAAATAATCGATTCGAACATTAATTTGGGGATTATTATATGAAGGAATTGCTAAAGTTCAGCGGGAACTATGAGCACTCGTGGCAACTTTAGGTAATTTTATTTGCGTCCTTTACGTAAATATTAAACAGTTTCAAGAACTTTGGCTTCGCCCCAGAATATAGGTGAATTTTGATCGGGGATATGTCTACGTGGAACTAAAGCGCGCAGACCTTTTTTCCCCTTGCGCCTGCGATCTCTTTATAGATTTACAGGTGTAAAAATATTAAGCAGGAAAATGCAGCAAAATTTCTTTTGATATACTAGGGAAACTTTCTGAAAGTACATAATTTTTAACTATGCCTGAGGTAAAAACACCAATTTGCAGAGAAAGGCAAGATCTGCTTCAGCAATGAAGTTACCAGTGTGGGAAAAGCTTTAACTATTGATCTTCAAAATGTTTGATACACATGTATAAAATATGTACGGGTATTATAAACTGCATGTACTACTGTACGAGCGCGCACTTAGTTTGTGTGGATGCACTCGCGAAAGTAAAAATGTTGATTTGTGCTCTAGTAGATTGTACAGTAGTCGAAACGTAAATGGCGGTCCTGCGAGCGTCTCTTAAATTTTTTTTTTTTGCTTTTATTGCTATCGCGCCTTTCAATCTTTCATGTCTAGGAGTGACAACAAAATTTTTTTGAATTATTATAATCAGTTTGAAGAGCATGATGTATTTCTGGTTGGATAAAAAAAAAAATCCAATTGAATTTCTAACTATGCAACTAATTTTTCAGCTCAAATACTTTAATTTTTTTTTTAAAGGTAAGGAATAAACTATTTTATATTCGCCGTATAAAGTACAGTTTTGAAACTAGAAACTTGATTAAATTTTACTGGTGCGCATTATACGCGGGATATTAAAATGAAAGCTTAAGGTGACAAGGGACTTTCACTCATTTTTGATTTTTTTATTGCACCTTAAATACTATTAAAGGGCACACAACATGAATTATGGCATTTATCGCACAAAAAATACGTTTTTGGAGGTAAAATTTTCCCTGAATATTTTAAGCGGCAAGAACTTTCAAAATGTCCCAACCTCATTCCATATCGGTTAAAATCACCAATATTTGCCAGTTTGGTTTACATATATAAATAAAACTATGCCTAGTTTTTTAAACTAAATATAATTCGAAAAGTTAAAGGTAGTTAAGTGCAGAGATATGAAGCAAAAATGCTGAAAATATAAACTTTTTTCCCTTGCCTTTTTTATGTTCAATATATACAAAATTCGATGCAGTTTTGTTTGTATGTTTTTATTTGTACCAAACTGACATAATAAAATATTGGGGATTTTAAATTTATATGGAGGGAGGTTGGGACATTTCAAAATGTTCTTGATAACGCTTAAAATATTCAGGAAAATTTTCTTAATTTTTTGGCGATATATGCCATAATTCATAATATGCCCTTGAATAGTCTTTAAGGTGCAATTAAAAGCTTGAAGGTCTCTTTCTCCCTTAAGCGTTGATTTCTACAATGAACTAGAGAAGGCGTGATTATTTCAATGAACGAGAGCAAGATTACATTTTATGGTTGATTTAAAAAGAGGCTTGCCAATTGCATTTGCTTATTTTCTTCGTTTCTAGTACTAGTTATATATTTAATGTTCTTTATTATATTTTCATGCTATTTCATGGTTTCTTTTCAAAAGAGGCTGCTCGTAATGACGAATATGCCTGAATATAGTCTTAAATCGAAAGGGTGCGCACAGAAATTGTTTAGAGGCCAATGTAAACAAACTATTAAAGTATTAAATTGTTTTAAAGCACTTATTTAAAATTTTAGTGTAAATGAATGCAAATTTTATGGACATTAAAATGTTGAAGTAAAATTTATAAAATCAATAACACAGTGAATGCTAGTTTTAATGCTGAAGCATAATGATACATTAAGCCAATCATAAATATATCTTAATTTCTCATTTTTCTTTAACTTGAAGCGTATTGGAATTTGATGTATTAAAAAAAAAAGCTGGTCTGCAAAAGTATAAATAAAGATATAATATTTGTAAAATGCCAAATTGCATTAATGCGGAAGAAATGTAACCGATGAGTAGGTATTACGAATTAACTCTAGTATGCATTCAAGTGACAAATCAAAATTGGCCGACCTTGCTAGCTCTGCAACATCGTGGATTAGGGGCATGTCGGTTTAAGGAATTAACTTATCACTTAAACATCAATCGAAATCATAAAGCATTAAAATTATCGTTGATGGTTCTAAACTTTCACTAACCGGTTTTCTTTGTGCCCTTTTCTTTTTTGTATTCAAAATCAATTTTGTTTTCTGTCAGACTGAATATAGGAATGTTTAGCGAATAAATTTAATCGGACATATCTTTGTTCGAATTTGGTTTTATGTTAGAATGCGTGGAATTGTTAATCCTGATTTTAAATTTATTCTATCATTTCAGAAACTTCATGAGATTAAAAATGAGTATCCGATATTTACACAAGAAACCAGCACCTTCCCTGTTTTGATTTATTCCTTACACTTGTGCAACTTCCAATGATATAACAAATTACTATTTCCGGAATGCTATATCTCGTTTTAAGAAATTCTGACCAGGTATACATTAACCTGTTCTGTTCAATTTGATTATCAACAGATGTTATGTAAAATGTTTTAATGAGTTTCTAGATCTTGGAAAAGTAAAAGCAAGCTCGCATTAATAGTCAAAGATGGACCTATTTGGAGCAAAAAACTGATCCTTTCCTTTAATCTAAAGTTAAACGTTGTCAGCATGTGCCGTACGTTAGGTTTGCCAAATTACGTTTTATCTCAACATATGTCGGGGAAACTCGGACATGCTTAGCAAGTGTCAAGGTTTTATCGGAAAAACCTTAATTAACCTTAAGAGCATCAACGAACTAAACCTTTTTGTACATTGCATTTCAGTGGCCATACTTAGTCCAATAGGTCTTTAATAAATAACTAGCCGGAAAGCCCAAAATTGTTAAATACAGTGCAGAAACATAGTGAACGGTGTCCGTCAGAGCTATCAGGCAATTCAGTTGGTAAAGTGTTTTCATAGCATACGAAAGGTTCCTAGTTCGACTTCTGATGATATATACCTTTTCTCCGAATTTGGGAAATTTCAACTCGTAAGATTTCACTGTCAGTGAGTTTGAGGTAAGAATGTGTTGCTAAACTAAGCTTAAAATCGGTAATGCTACACCTAACTGCTCTTCTGACTAAAAGGGGACCGTGTAAACAAACTTTCTATCGCATATGGACTGTATAAAGTAGGGTAATCGTGCTAGTCTGGAGTTTACTTTAGCTCTGGTAAGCTTATTGGGATAATAAATCCACGGCTTTATTTCGTAAAGTGTTTAACCCTTTGTCCCAAATTATGAATTCATGAAAATTTCATCTTCTAAAGCATTTTTCGTGAATGTTGTAAACTACATTAGATTTACACAATCTATACTTCCATACTATTATAAAGAAGTAAAGTTTGTTTGTAAGGGGGTAATCTCTGGAACTACGGAACCTATTTCAAAAGTAATGATATCAAAATGATGGTGTTAGTCCATCTTAGAACATAGGCTATATCTTATGTAAACGCCACTACCCCAAAGGGGGGTGCAGGAGCAAAAAACGTTCTAAAAATCCGATCTTTGTGTTACTAAAGGGCCTAGAAATTTGGAATGGTAGTTACTTATATTAAAATCTCCAAGAACATTTCTTAAATTCGAAATGTAAAAGGGGTGAAATTGAGCAAAAAAAGTTCTAAAAAAAATGTTCTAAATGGCTACTTTTTTCGCAATTTCGGGAAGTACCTATTTCAAAAATAGTGTCGAATGATGGTGAGCCCTAGATCCAACATAGGCTATATTGTCTGTGCCACTACCCTAAAAGGGGGTGCAGGAGCAAGAAACGTTCTAAAAATGTCTTGTGTTACTGAAAGACCTAGAAAAATTAAATTTGGAATGGTAGTTAATAGGTATAAACGATTTCTAAGAACATTTCTTAAATCGAAATTTAAAACGGGTGATAATGCGTAAAAAACGTTCTAAAGGGAGACTTCTACGCAATCTCAGGAAGTATCGGATTTCAAAATTAATGATATCAAAATGGTGTTAGTCCCTATTCCAACATAGGCTGTATCTTATGTCCATGCCACTACCTCAAAGGTGCAGGAGGAAACTTTCTAAAAATGAGATTTTGTTATTGAAAGGCCTAGAAACATGAAATTTGGCTTGGTAGTTACTTAGAGATATGGTAGATATAAATGATCTCTAAGGACATTTCTTAAAGAAATCTAAATTTAAAGAGTGATAATGCACGAAAAAGTCCTAAATGGCAATTTCCACGCAATTTAAGGAATTATCAAACCAATTTCAAAAGTAATGATTGGAAATTGATTGTGACAGCCCTAGCTCTAACATGGCCTCTATTTAATGCCGGTGTCACCACCACCGGGCGGTTGCAGGAGCAAAAAACGTTCTAAATTGAGATTGTGATACTGTAGGGGCTAGCAACATGAAACTAGGTATGGTAGTTACTTAAGATATAAATCTCTAAGAACATTTCCTAAAGTTCCTAATTTAAGGAGGGTGAAAATGCGCGAAAAGCGTTCTAAATTGCAGTTTCTACGCAATCTCAGAAATATATCAGATTTCAAAAGTAATGGTTTCAAATTGAAAGTGATAGTCCCTGATCCAACATAAGCTATATTTTGTTACTTGCAACCCTAGGGGTTGCAGGAGCAAAAAATTTTCTAAATCTTTTTTGTAATACTAACGTGTCTGATTTTGAATTTTAGTATTGTAATTACTTAAAAGATGCAAATGTTTTATAAGAACCGCCGAAAGAAAATTCAAAATTTTAAATGAACTAGCGAAAAGCGATCTAAAACCGTTCTAAATTTTTATGCAGTCTTATGAAATACCAAATTTCAAAAATAATGGTTGCAAACTGATGGTTATAGAACCTGCTCAAACATAAACTATATTTTATGTCGGTGCCACTATCACCAGAGGGTTCCAGGAGCAAAAAACGTTCTAAATCGCGCTTTCTGGGATACTGAAGAGGCTAGAAAGTTTAAATGTGGCATGGTGGTTACTTATAAAATTTAAATACCCTCTAAGAACTGTAGAAAATAAATTCAAATTTAAAAGGGGGTGAAGCTTAAGGAAGGAGCGAAAAGCATTCTATTAAAATTCTAAATTACTATTTGTATGCAATCTCGGGAAATATATCACAAAAGTAATGGTTGCGAGTCAATGGTGACAATCTGTGATCCTACACAGGTTATATTTTAGGCCGATGCTACTATACCTGGGGTTTGCAGAAACAAGTTCTAAACAAGCATTTTAAAACTTTCTAAATTGCGTTTTCTATGAAATATTAGGAAATACCAGATTTCAAAATTAATGTTGGCAAAATAGTGGCGAGTCTGTTTCACCATAGGTATTTTGTTAGTGCCACTACCACCAGAGAGGTGGTAGACCGTTAGACAAGAAGCTTGGAATTTGACATGCTTAATTTTAAGGTATCAATGCGTACTAAGAACGGTTTCTAAAAAATTCAAAACTTGAAATAAGCACAAACTTCAAAATGCTTCCTAAATTATCATTTTATTTAGAATTAAAACTAATTCTTTTTAATTTGTCATTTCTGCCCAATGCAGTGTAATAATGAAGTTTAGTAAAACTGGCTTAATTAGTAATTTTTTGAACTATTCCTGAAAGCGTAATTTCGTTTAATAAAAGTTAGACATATCACTTGGCATATTTCAACTATTACGCGAGCAAAGCCGCGGGTTTTACTAGTCATTTTAATAAATTTTGACATGAATCTTAAAATAGAATTGTTAAATATTTGTCTACAACAGATTTAAGTTTTTGGGAAACTGAAATATGGGCAAAGCGCTTAAATGGATTTGTAAAAACACTTCATGAAGATGGAAGTGTGCCTAATATGCTACGAACGGTCGCCGTTCGGTTCATCCTTAAAAGGCAATTTAAACTATTTGCAATGTTCGCATATTGATGTATTCCGTTCACGAGTACTGCAACATCTACTTTACTTTCGGTCTGTGCAATGGTATTATGAACTGCTAGTGTTATGTCATACTTTTCCCCTTCATTTTTATCGAAAAGTTTGCGTCGTCAAGGTATTGGGCAACTTTTATGTACTCAATGCGGTGGTATCCGAACACCCTGTATATATATGATTTACGTGAAGTTTTTCGTTCTGAATCTTTTATGTAATAACTAAATTTAAAATTTTAACTAGTAAACGCTGAAAACTGTTGAAGTCTTGCTGGTGAGTAATGTATGAAGTCAGGAATTTCTATAACCTGGTTCTGGTTAGAAATTTCAGAAATAGATGGCGCTGAGATGAATAGACGAGTCATCGAAGAATAAACTGAAATCGCCTAGCGTCGTGCTAATTAAAGTTGAACATATGGTGTAAATTTTATACTATTTAAACTTACGAGCGCGAAGCCGGCCACATCTTCAAAAAACATTGGAGGATCTAAAGCGATACATTAAAAGCGTTGCACATGAATTTCGAATAAGATCAATTTAATAATCTGTATTCGATTGCTTTGATTTTAATGTGTGGAATTTTATTTTCACTAATCAATATGGATTTTCTTTTAAGATTTTATTGTTTACTTTATATTTTAAGTACCAGGTAGAAAAGATTTCAGTAATTACAAAATTTCACAACTTTTATGTTTTTACGACGCTTTAAATTTTAAGAAATGGAGTCTTTTTTTTTTTTATATATATAATTTTTACGTTTATAGTTAAGGTGACCAAGCGTCTTCAAATTTAGAGTTTGAACAGTTGAGTTTGAACACTGTTGCATCATTTTTTGATTAAAAACTTATATCTTAATGTGTAAATTTCAGGCAATAAATAAGTTTAAAAGTTAAAAATTTTAAATTTATGAAAGTCGTTATATGTAACCATTGCAAAATTTGGTCGCCCCTGTTTACAGAATTTTTTTTGTTCCAACGTGTACTATAATTGTTTTGTATATGCTGAATAAATTTTAAAAAAAAAATGATTGCATTAGATTTATAATTTATTAAATCTGCTCTTAACCCTCCAATACACGCGTGGCGTACTGTGTACTCCTGATCTTTGGTATGCATGGTTTGTACTTTGCCACCGATAAATTCAAATAAAAATCGTCATATTAACTGCAGGCATTTGTTGCAAGTTCTACGATAACATAATTTTGAAGGTCAGTTTTCGAAGAATAGTGGTGGCAAATGTAAATACCGTACGTATTGTGGATAATTGCATACTCTGCGCGTGTATTCTAGGGTTAACAAAAAGGAATTATTTACTTCGTTTACAATGTCTAGAAATTCCTCCCTCTTCCACCTTGGGTAGAAATTTTAAGTCGGGAAATTTCTTTTCCTCGTGGATCCATAAGTTGTAGAATTATTTAAGATCAACTTTCTAATCATAGAAACCTTTCAAACTGACGGAAAACTTAAATGTACAATGTACAAATTGAACTTGTGAAATACCTCGCTTTCTTTGAATTTTTAAAGTGCCCGCTCATGTGATGTAAATTTTCCTGTTCCATACGAAAATGAGATGAAACATTTCGGAGATAATTTTATGTACAAACTTCCGTTTTTTAATTTTAAGCAATATCAAATGTCATCCAAAGTAGTGTTCAGTTTTTAATAGGGGGGGGGGGACGCACTATTTCAGGTATGGGGTGCATTCCTATTTTTGCAATTAAGTATACTGTTATCCTTAACCAAGAATCCGAAATAGTAGCGATCTATGTTAATAGATGGAAGGACTACACAATCTGGAATTGTAAGGCTTTGCACGTAGCCAAGAATATTTCTGCGCAGTTGTAAAATGCGACTTGTTCTGAGAGCTGCGTTTAGCAGCTGCTGTAAATAATGTATATAATAAACTAAGTAATATTATAGTTATGCTTTCTTCCTTAGTTAAGAGTAATTAGTTAAGAATAATAAGAGTGCGGCGATATAAAAGTGGCGACGAAAATGGGAATTTAACCCAAACTGAATTATTGTGAAGAGAGAAATTTTTTTTTTCGAAAAAGAGAACGGGGAAATGACCGAGAAAGAAATATCTCTGGGACGCTTAGAAGAATATAATTCGAATGTTCCTTGGACTATCTACGTCGAGAAAATAGATTTTTATTTCTCAGCAAATAGCATCAAAAATGATGAAATGAAGAATATTTTAAGTTCTGTGGGAACAACACTTGTTATTTTACGAGATATTGTTGTTCCGAATACGCTGAAGAAATCAGTTACAAGGATCTTTTAAAGAAAGCTAAGGATCATTTTTCACCACGCCCTAGTGAAATTGTGGAACGATTTAAGTTCCAGAAACGACTAAGGAAGCAAGGAGAAAATATAGCCTATTTCGTACGAGATTTGCGTCGTTTAGCCGAACATTGCAACTTCGGGAATACGCTTAATGACCGCCTGCGTGATCAGTTGGTGTTTGGCATCCAGGATGAGAAAATACAGCAAAAATTACTGGATTCCAGGGATTTAACGTTCCAAACAGCGGTGGAAATAGTTGAGTTATTTGAGATAGCTGAGGCTGGAGTGAAATCCCTACACATCGGAGATACTAAGACTGTCAATCAAGTGCGTGTTCCGAAAGGAGTAATACCTATCGCCCTTTATTTGTTGGCTACTTTTTTTTCTTTGCTTGCGGACTGATTGCGTTTCGATAGCAAGGCTGTATCTTTTTATATGGATGCTGCTGATAGGGAACTTGCATGTTGCAGCGTTTTGAAGTTACGACACAATCGATGTATATAAAATGTCATTGTGAAATAAACTGAAAAAATAAAAGAATTGCTCTTGTATCCGGCGTGCATTGTTGTCCAATATATTAGAAGATACCGAATACTCAAACCTTGAAACAGATAGAATTACTGCTGTATTTAATGTAATTATTGAAACGAGCGATTTTTCAATAGCAGGATGTTTTCTCAATTGTATTCTATTATTTTAAACACTAAATGCAGGGATGCTTCAATCTAAATCCATTGATTCGTTCTCTTGAGACTATTTTAATATATAAAAATGGATTGAAAAGTTTTCCGTTAAAATCATTAATAGCCCAGAGGTGTGTGTGTGTGTGGGGGGGGGGGGGGGGTTAGGCTGAATTCAGAATTGGGGGAAAGCTGGAAATTGTTTTAATCCATTTAGTTCTAGAATGAATGTACAAAGTTTCCCCCCTCGTAGTAGGTGAGCGTTATAAAATATGTACAGATTTATAGTCTAAAAACGTTTTTTTTTTTTTTTTTTAAATACCATATCTCAAAACAGCTAACTCTGTCAAACATTGTCAATACAAGTGTTGTAGAACTTAAAATTCTGAGTAAAATGAGTACCTACACTTAATATTTTTGTTGAACACTAACACTAGAAAGATGGAATTTTACTCAAATTTTAGAAAAATATTTCGCACCAGAATTTTTATTTTAAATTAACTTATCCATTTACTTAATTTTTTCCGTTCTTTGTATCTTTTAAACCAGTTTTTTAGAAAAATTTCTGGTTCGAGCAGAGATATATTCATTTGGTAGCGGTAAAAATGACTGCTTGCGGGCTTTCTAGTGTTAAGGTCACAATTCTACTTTAAAGTTTTAGACCCGTGCTCATGGGGTTGAACTCTGAATTAATGGGAGAAAACTGAAAATTATTTTATTCCCTTCAGTTAGGTCTAAAATGAACGTACTATGTTTTCTTCCTCGTACTTGGGTGAATGTTAGAAGATATGTACATGTTTATTTTCGAAACATTTTTTTTAATTACCTTAATATCTCAAAACAGCTGCTCTATAAATTGTCAATACAAATGTTGTAGAGCTTAAAATTCTGAATATACCATCATTTTTGTTCAACATTAAGGTCTCAATTCTATTTCAAAATTTTTCAAATAGAGCTTGAAGCCAGGAGAGACCAAGTTAACTTAATATCTCAATTGCGGTCTTAATATTGAACAAAAATATTAAGTGTAGGTACTAATTTTATTCAGAATTCTAGGTTGTATAACTTTTGTATTGACAATGTTTTTGATAACTTAATATCTCAAAATAGCTAACTAACTTGGTCTCTCCTGACTTCAAGCTCTTGATTACCGATAAAGGCAAAATTTTGAAATAGAATTGCGACCTTTAATGTTAAACAAAAGTATTAATGGTGGTACTCATTTTATTCTGAATTTTAATCTACATTATATTTTTTTATACAGCAGCTGTTTTGAGATGTTAAGGTAATTAAAGTGTTTTTCAAAAATATGTACATATTTTCTAACATTCACCCAAGTACGAGGAAGAAAACATAGTACGTCCATTTTAGACCTAAACTGAAGGGATTAAAGCAATTTTCAGTTCTCCAAATTAATTCAGAGTTCAACCCCTTGAGCATGGGTCTAAAATTTTAAAGTAGAATTGTGACCTTGATGTTCAACAAAAATATTAAGTGTAGGTACTCATTTTACTCAGAATTTTAAGCTCTACAACATTTAACATTTTTTAGTTAGCTGTTTTGAGATTGTTATGGTATGCAAAAAAAGTGTTTTGACTATAAATCTATACTTAATTCCTAACGCTCACTTAGTATGAGGGGAAACATAGCATATTCATTCCTGACCTAAACAGAAGGGATTAAAACAATTCCCAGCTTTCCCCTAATTCCGAATTAAACTCCCTAACCACTGGGCTATAAGGCAAGTTTAGCCTCTGAATTTTTACTAGTAATGCTTTAATAAAAGTAAATATATTCAGGATCACGGATTTTTAATAAGTACGGTCTTTATAAATTGCTTTACATTTTTGATTTTCTAAGTTCTCTGAGATTTCTATACATTTTAAATTTTCTAAAGTTTAGAACCTTTTTACAAGAAGTTTAAATGTCTGCAAGCTTACTTGCTGCCAAAACTTTAATTCTTATGCATTAATATTATTTATACAGTGAGAATTTGAAATAACATATTTTAAAGATATTTATAGAACTATCCTTGTGATACGCTGGGTAACGGTAATATGATAAACTTGGAGGCTTTACATGTATACAAAAGATTTCAACCGGATGAGTTACTAATAAAGATTCCCAGTTGAGGGAAAACTCTTCCGCTACTTATGACATCTGAACAATTATTCTCGCTAAAAATTGACAAATAAGGTCGCATCTTCACAGTTGTGATTTCTGTTGCTTCCGCTTTCGCTGTTTTTTCATATTGTTTGGTCCGTAGATATAAAGTCCAGAACTCATGCCGACCGTGAACGTGTTTTCCCGTCTCTTGGTGTCATGCAGTGCAGTAAATTTGAACTTCTCAAGTAGGCATACTACCTGTTTGGACTCCAGAAATTCCACTTCTCAATAAAAACAAGGCCAAACGAGAGTTCCACCCTCTGCTTTCTGTGTGGATGCAGTGGTAGATACGGCCTTGCGCAGGATGAACAGACCTTGCAGTTTTCTTGATAGTTTGAAATCCTTGAGATACATAACTAAGTTTGACTGGCAAGTCCATTCTCTTCCGTAACAGGTGTTTTTCGATCGATTAAATAACTGATTATTTGAAACTAGGTTTTCTAGTAATGTTCGAATGTTAACTTGTGACAAACTGTCGCGTAATTACTGTGAGCGTTCTCTGAGACCGCTTGATCGAAGCATGACTAGAAGGTTCGATTCACTCATAGGATACTGCTTCTGTACAAAACTTTATGTACAGGGTTATGATTGAAATTCACTTATTCAGAAGTTTCTACAGTACTAGAACTTCTTCAAACGAAAAATTTCAGTAGTATCGAGAGTTAAACTGAAAATTACGAGCTAAACTATGAAAACTGAATAAAGCTGCGGTCTGTGAGACCGTCAACACCAGTTAAGGGTTTCGATTAAATTTCAGTAAACAAGTGAATCGAAAATTTTGTCTTAACCTTCATGAGACCTGATATTAAAACAATATTACCAATACACATACTTTTGCACAAAGTATCACCATAGATGACAAAAGCCCTTTATCCGAAATTTATACTTTAGGGCAGAGGTCGTCAATAGGTGGTCTGCGAGAAAAGTTTGGTGGTCCGAAGAAAATTCGACAATTATTTGGATTTTTTTTTTTTGAGATTCAAAATTCGCCTTATCCTAAATTTAAAACAAAGTTCTCTATTGATCTATTTTGTTAGTGAACCTACACCGAAACAATACTAAAATCTTCAATAAAAGTAATTTTATCGTTTATTTTTGGTATTGTAAAGTCTTGGTTTAACTGCGTCCATTGGTCTTCATTGTAATGTAAAGGTTTTTGAAGTTTCCCAAAATTTCGACTTTTCTGGATAAGGCGGGTTTTGAAATAACGTCCTCAATTGTACCCTGTAGATAAAACATGACATTAGGCTACAAAATTCTTATTTATGAGTGTTTAGATTGAAAATTTTTAAATTATTCCAGGAATTGATAATTGTTAATATTTATCTTCACAACAGGCAATTTTTAGGTTTCCCAAAAATGTGAATATTCGTTACGGTCTGAAAAAGCAAAGAAAATTTGGAATCTGTTTTAAACTACATATCTGTGCTATGCAAATATTTTGATTGTGTCAACAATCAACTCTAACGGGCTCGTCTAAAAAAGGCTAAATAAAGAATAAAGGCTCTTGGTGTTCCAGTGACATAGTTGATATCATGAACTTATTTCAAACAAGTATCAAATGTCATATTAAAGATACTTAAATAAGCTTAATTACTTTGCAATATTTAATTTTTTAATCTTGTTAAAATTAAACAACTTGTAACGATTTTTATGGAGCTTAACCCTACGTTAAGCCCATGACATTTGAACACTTTTGTTTGACCATGACATTTGTTTAGTATTTTTTTTCCCTTCCTCTTCATATTTGTGTTCTTACAGTTGTAACTTTAATTTTGAATGTGCATTTTGTTTTAGAATGTTTGCTTTATTACTATTTTTTTAAAGTACAAAAAACAGCATATTGAAAATGGGTGACATATTTCCCTCGCGCAACTGATATTCGCGCACCTAATACAGGGTTAAATAAGCTTTCTGCGATTAAATAAGTCAAAGGTTACTATTAATAGCTGTGTCCGCGGGCAACATTTTCACTCGTTAACCCTAGAATACTAGACGGTCGTAATTATCACGACTATGGTATACCCACGCTATTCCATTATCACGTGTTTGTCTCTATTATTCTATGGTTAAATATATCAAATAAGTACTTTCATATTACTAAAATGGAAACTCTGCTATAATTATTGCACAAATGTATTTATATTAAATTCTTATTAGTTTATGAATTTAGTGGTACGGCATGTGGTTCAAAGGTTGGCCATCGCTGCTTGAGGGGACTAGTAATTTAAGTTTACAAATATGGATCAAAACTTACTAGCCCCTTAAAATATAAACTTAATTATCTATAAATCCTCAATTTTTTACTTTAAAGTGAAATAATTATGAATTTCTTGGTCACACTGTCTCGAAGGCATTTTGCCAACTAGGACAAGAATTCTTCTGAGAAAATAAGCATCAGTGCTGCCTCTTATTAGTTTGTTCCAAAGAAAAAAAAATATTCGGCTATATAGAATTAAAGTGAAAATCTAAAAATGAAATTTCCTCTTATGAGGAAAATGAGGTCTACATTTACTTCGTCTGAAGAGGTTAAATATTAAATTTTATATTGTACGCAAATGTAAATCATTGTAATCGCAAGCTGTGCATTAACCCTTTCAAGGGCTGTGGTTCATTTTTTGACCACCTAACTTTAATCTCTATGCCACATTGGCACTAGAATATGCAAATGAAAAATATCCATTTATTAAGTAGGTGAACAAAGCTTTTGCTTATTTTGAGATTTTGTTTCTAAATTCTGGTGCTAGTCGCTCATTTCAGCATTTTGAAATTAGAAGTAAATTGCCTCTGAAAGGGTTAAACGCGTACTGGAAGAAAATTTATCCGTATTTTAATGTTCCGAAAACTTTCATTGTAAAATGTAATTTACGGTCAAGCATACGTTTAGAGTACGTAGTCCATGATTAGTTGATTCGATGCAAGGGAGAAGAAAACTAGTAAAGAGTTCTTAAATGCATATAGTTTTTTATCTGAAGTTAAGGGATCATAAAAATACGAAAATTTAACTTAGATCTGTCTGTTCATTTTAAATATTCTTAAATCTGAAACGTACGTATTTTTACTTTTCTTAAACATGTATTAATTCAGTTACAAAAAAAGAAAGTATATACAGGAACATTGAAAATAGCGCAACAAGAAGGGAGCATCGGATTGAATTTAATGCACATGACACAGATAAGATTAACTTGATCCCAAAATTAAGACAATTAAACATAGTAAGTACAGTTAGACAAATACAGTGCAACTTCAGTAGCACGTCGGATCGCCGCGCCGCCTGCTGTGATACATGCCGCAATGCGGTCCGGCATTCAGTTGGTTAGTCGTCTGATCTTGTCCTGGGGCAGATGGGCCCACAATTCTTAACCAGCTACCTCCAAATCATGTAGTGGCACAGCGGTAACTGTCCTTTCAGCTGGTCCCACACATGCTTTTTAAGAGAAGTCCGCGGAGCGGGCCGGCCATAGTCTGAATGAGGTAGGAAGTCTTGAGCAACTAGAGTTATATACGGAGGAGCATCATCTTGCTAGAAAATTGCCCCTGGAAGACCATTTAGGAAAGGTCCTACATGGGTTCGAAGAATGTGATCAACATACCGCTGGTCCGTTAAGATTCCACGTACCACAGTTGGAGAGGACCGGCTATCATAGTCTGACCGCATACCATTACGCCTGCTATGCGGGCAGTGTGGCGCGACAGCATTGAGAAACTTGTACTGTTCATCAGCCCGTACGCGGTTCTGTCCCCAAAACGATCACCGATTGTCAGAACGTGGTGTTTAGTGTTGAATACTGGTTAATTTTAAGCGCCAGATAACCGCTTACGGTGAGGAGACGCACTGGTAAATGGTACAAGCCTACAAATGCTGTTGCACCACACACTACCCGCACAGCAGGCGTAACTGTTTGGGGTATGGGGGAATAGTCCGATAGCCGGTCCCCCACCCCCCAATTGCGGTACGTGGAACCTGAATGGGCCAGCTGTATGTTAACATTCTTCGATCTCACGTAGGACCTTTTCCTACACGGTCTTCAGGTGTAATTTTCCAGCAAGATAATGCTTGTCCGCATAGATCCCAAGTTTCTCAAGACTTCACTCTTCCATGGTCGGTCTGCATCCCAGACTTGCCCCCTATAGAGTATGTGTGGTATCAGTTGAAACGCCATATGCCGCCGTGTCACTCTGTATATGATTTGGAGGTGGCTGTTAAAGATTTGTGGGGACCATCTGCCTCAGGACATCGTATGTCTAACCGACTCAATGCCGGACCGTGTTGAGGTATGTATTGCAGCAGGCGGCGGTCCGACGCACTACTGAAGTTGCATTGTATGTCCAAATTTACACACTGTATTTGTCTTGATTTTTGGATGAAGTTAATCGGTTTCATGTGTAAAATTTAATTTCAATCAGATTTTCCCTTGGTGCGTTATTTTCAATGTTCCTGTGTATGTATTGTTATTGGAACATGCATAATACTTTGCCAACTCGCCTTCAATTTTTCCATTCTTAACTTTGAATGAGATACAGCAAATATGAATATATAAACTAATTTTAAGGATCGATATATTAAAATTGAATCAATTTCCTGTGGTTTTATATATATTATATATACGTAACATATTAACGGCTTTCCAAATAAGCAGAATAAAATGTCAATTTTAATTACAACTGTTGTATTTTTAATTTCCTTAACCATTTTTTAAATATTTAAATAGCCTCTTCCGATCCATGCGTTTAAGACCATCTAACGTTTTTAAGATCAAGTGATAAGTTTAGAGATTAAATATTGTGTACAGATTGAAATTTCGGTCTTAACAGCATTAAAAGAACTTGTATATTTTAAGGATATGTGCCATATTAATAGGCTACCTTTTTACTTGGTTTAACCAACCATATTCCTGAAAATGCTAGATCTCTGCCGAGTTTCCCCGCTTTTTGAGCATGCACCTTTTTATAAGTTTACAACACCTATGTTTTTTAAAAGCTAGAGTCTAATTCTTCAAAGCAGTAACACAGGGACATCTTTTATTCATTTTAACATTTTTATATTTGGAGTTGCACTCTCAACAACTCATGGTATGTTTTAAATCCAGAGAACCTACAATCTCTTTAACGAGTTAACAGATAGACTGAACACAGCATTTTAAAAATTGATGCAGAATGTTACACATTACATTTTAAACACTTTGTTAAAAGTTATATGGAAACTGAATTTAAATTACTTTTTTTAGGGTTTTGTAAATTAAAATTAAGTTATTTAAATTTATGGAATCTTCTAGCCCCACGATTAAAACGTTTTGGCTTACTTTTATGCAGATAACATGATTTATACCCTTTGCGATATAAATCATGACACAATAAATTTTAACATTGTCAAATTATAAAATTTATAAAGCATCTGCTAGTTTTGGCCATAATGCTGCAGATGAGAATGCTTTCAAAGGAATAATCCTCAAAGTGAAAACGTTAACAGAATTCTCGGTTTCAATCTTGGTGTTATCACGCTAATCAGTTTTGTCTTTTATTATCCCACTAAACACATGGAGAGTTTAAATAATTGCATATAAGAAGGGATTTCGTGAAATATAAGGTGTACATAAAATGTCCCAGTTTCAGTGGCATAAGTTTAATTAAGACTGTACAATAAATCGTACATCAAATTGAAGGTAAACTAACCTAGTTTTCCTTGCAAATGTTCAATATGTGCACCTTTAGTTATACGGCACACATTCAACCTAAAGTCCGGTTCTTCCCACAAACTTCGGTTAACAAGCCTGGAGTAATGGAGGCAATAGCCTCTTCAATTCTGTGCCAACTCTGGCAGATCATTAGGTAGCGAGGGAACGTAGACATGGTCAAGCAACTGAAGTCAACCCTTAAATGCCGGGTGTTGCTTTTCGGCAACATACCCAATTTAGGCTCTAAAATACTATTAGAGTAATATTGAAGCTATAATGCCTAATGTTGCCCATAAAATAACCTGAAAATATTAAATCGATTTCCAACATGTAGATGCAACACTTGTGCTGTTTAAGAATAAAGATTTATTTTTCAATTGTTGGTACTTGTTTGTTTTGTTTGGAAGCTTGCGAAATACCCTATTTTGTTCTGCAGTGAGCAAGTAAAATTTATTTCTCATTATAGTTCCTAAAATTCTTGTGTTTAATATAGAATTTTATCAAGGAAATTTTTTTTTTAATTAAAGACCAGTATTGCCGATTAGTAACAAACCGTTTTTTAGCCGTAAATAATACTTAAAACAAAATGATTTTAAGTATTTTTCCCATGATTTATTTAAAAAATGAAAGCCGAAAAACATTATTACAATCATTTTTGAAAAATCGGGCATTTAAGGGTTAAACTTGCTTTCCGAACAAATTTCTTAGGACTACGCAACGCAGGTAAGATGCTCTGACACATACTTGGAGCATACTTTTGAGCGCTTTCGGTCGTCCCGCGTTGCTGTAGAACTAAAGCTGCACATATTGAACGTTTGTCTAAAGACTGGTTTAGTTTACCTTTAATTCGATGTATCATTGTAAATATTCTAAATTACTTTTATAGTATACTATTGAAACTTGGACGTTCTTTCATGGACACCCTGTATATAATTTTAAGGGAATCCTAAATTTATTAGATTTGATATTTTAAGAGACGCGATCGAGAGTAAATTGCTGAAGTCTAATAATTTAATGAACCATTAGAGTTAAAGTAGCGGAGTATTTCGTTCTTCTAAAACTGAAATTGCTTCTCAAATTCTTCAAAGATTCATGCATTTCGTTGTATCTTAATTTTCTACCAGAACAATCTGGATCGTTGAAGCGTATCTATTTTGTTTTCAGTACTTCAACCCTTTTCAAACCCAGCTGTTTACCAAGGTCTCGTTGGCTTAAGAGATTCCATTCATTGAAAGCTTATATTTGTAACCATGTGTTTACAGCAGATTAAAACCTTTTTGAATTATGGATTAAAAGCAAACTTCATATTGTAGAAGTAATCAGTTTTCTTCTACTTGACTTTTTTGAAAGTTTGTATATATGTGGGTTCGTGAGAAAATGACCTTCATGCATGCCTTTTGGTATTTAACCTTTAACTGATGTCACAGAAATTGTCGCAACTAGTGTGAAGCGGTCTGGGAGACCGCTCCATCGAAAGATGAATAAAAGGCATGATTAACTCATAGGATGGTGTTTTTGTACTAAACGTTTTGCACAGAACTGTTATAATTAAATTTCACTTATTCAAAAGTTTCTGGTGATAGTACCAAAGTTCCAAATGGAACAAAATTTCGGTAGTGTTTGTAGTTAAACTGAAAATTGCAAGTTGAACTATAAAAATTGAAAAAAGCCGCGGTCTGAGAGACCGATAACATCAGTTAAAGGTTAAGATTCTGGGCTTCTCAAACAATATTGGAATAAAAGTGCTAAATTAAACAATAGCTCAATTAGCAGTATTGGAACAGTAGTACTAAAATTTTTGGCTGAGTTTTCGTATGTTATATAAACGTAATTGAGAAATGTTCATAATTTTGCTATTACAGGTCAAGGATGGAATTTGTAGAAAAAAGGGCAAAGTAAACTTACAAATATATAAGAAATTATTTTAATTTAACTTAAGCATTATTTTATCCAAACTTCAACGATAATTCATAGGCACTCTGAGATGAGTCGGACTCGACGGTGACTTACAGTTCATTACTGACCCTTGATTCTCGGCAACCGCGTGGCACATTTGTGAGGCCAAAGTTCCCTGAACAAAATTTTGGTGAACCAATTTGATACTGTTTGCTGCGTAGTTAATACTAGATCCAAATACTGTTTCGAGCGATCTGTGATGCCGTAGTTAAACGTAAGAACTCTTACTTCATAATAGTGCGAATTTCTGACATTCCGTTTTCAACAAAATTTAAAGTTTTTAATATTTTTTAGAGCTTAAATTTTTTTTTTTTTTTACAAGCAAGATATGACCTCCCCCCCCCCCCCCAAAAAAAAAAAAAACCCTGCAAAATATTAAGCCAATGTCAACTTATAAGCTGTTAAAGTTGGCAATATTAACTGCGAATTTCATCCTTGACCAACTAATAGTTTGCTTGTTAAAATCCTCGTTCTGTTGCAGTGTCTTTATCCTAAGTAAACATTTCGCAGTTTACCGTAAATCTTAACTTTAGTTAATTTAAATTCTGAATGCTGTCTGAAAAAGCGTTTGCTTTGTTTAATATTACCAATTACCCTTTTGGTTGGAATGTTTATAGGTTGCAATGTTTTTTCCCGAATATTAATTTGATTTATATCTAGATTATTCGAAAACATATGCACAATAACCTCTAAACTTTAATAAATCATCTAGAAACTTTAATTTGCAAATCCAAAGCTACTGATCATTCCGCCATGTAGGTTTTGTGTTATAGCTAAATAACCCAAACTGCAGTTTGTTTTGCAGCTATTAAAAAGGAAATTTAACTTAAGGAAATTCGAAACGTTCCATCTGCATATTTTCTAAACTATTTCACGGAATGACTTCCCATTTGATATTCAAAAATAAAATTTACCGAAGAACCCACATAGGTGTTATTGAAGATTTTATAATTTAGGGGTTGTCAACACATTTAAATTGCACCAAAGCATAATTTAAATATTTAACTGTGCCATTTTTATGGGATGGTTTGCGGAAGAGTTGGTGGGAGGGAAGGATCTTTTTCCTCGACTGTACAATATGCGCTTTATCTGCGTCCACAATGCTCTCATATGCATGGAAATTGTAAAAAGTCGTACCTTGCAATGCGTGCTGAATTTAAGAGTAAAATGTATTTGCAATACTGGAGTATTTCTGGAATGACAATGTTATTTGGGTGCTAGTCTTTAGTTTCCGTATAAACTGATTCATTTTGATATATCATTTTATATAGGTTTATTTATATATCGTAAACAGTGGGTTCTGGACGGTTTAGCTCTCATGAGTAATAAAATTAGTTCCATCAAACCAAACTAGCTTAACCATTTAGGATTTCGAAGAACATATCTAATCTATGAAAGTTACTATACCGGTAGTCTAAGTGTCACTATACATGTCCATAAGCTACGTAGATTCTACTCGTCTTAACATCTTTGTTAATATAATTGTATCTACAAATAAGTTCCCGTTCAAATGAAACATTTTGAAGAGCATTAATTCGGTAAGGATGTCAAAACTACATTTTTCTCCTACCTCTATGCAGTTGCACCTTACTGACATTAAATCGATATACCTCTCGCGGACGGCTTTTGATTTTAATTAGAATAGAAAAATTACTCTCTGAATGTTTTCAAATAAGTATTGTAGATTATTGTATGTATATACATTGATAAAGGATACAAGTATTGTAGAATGTATTGTGAGTTACAGAATGTCATTTAAAAAAAAAAAAAAAATAAGATAGATCAAACTGGCGAGCGAGAGAGAATGAATATTCTCAAGGCGATTTTTTTCTTTTCAAATCCCTTACCCTACAAATATTAGACAATTTGTCAGGAAAATGTTTAAGGAAGTTTTTTAATCTTAGTTGATATTTTTAAATTAAATGAAGTTTAATTAAATTGTTTAAACATTTACAGCTTGAAAGTAACGAATAATAAAAAACCTTTTGATAGTTCCTTCGTTTATGGAAATACATATGAAGGCCCCTATGAAACTTCATTTCCGAACGTCAAGTTAGTCCTATGCATCCCTGCCTGTCAATTTATTGAACCAACTTCGTAGATTTCATTATTCTTTATATGCTGTTTTGATAAGACATTGAAATTAATATCCTGGCAGACATTCATTACTATCGCATTTTTAACACTTTTGAAATTGAATTTAAGATGGTTTTTTAACGACATTGCATCTCGTGACAACACTAATATTTGACTTACAAAATCACTTTCGTTCCTACTTCCCAGAAGTTTTGTAAATTTTCAAACTTCACAAAGTAATATTTCCCAGTAAATATGATGAATCGTAGTGTTATCACTTTCGTGATTTTTATTTCGAAAATCTGTTCAAAATGTTCACTTTCCTGCATTTTCAAATTTTCCCTTCCTAAAAGTTTAATATAGATTCCAAGAAATCTGAACGACCTTTCTTGTGAATTTGTGGATGAAAATAACTGTTAAAGCTTTGAGTTTAGTTTCGATATCAACCTTAAGGAACTTAAAATATGAATGTAGATTGTAGTATAACCACAAGAGAAACTGTGGAAAGTTGTTTCGACTTCTTCTGGTTCGACCTCTGACAAAATGCGGCAAATGAAAGCCTGGGGACAAATTGATACTTGCGTCACTGTTATGAGCCGCGTGAAATCTGTCTAAATGTGAGGTCAAATTCTAAACTGATGGTCTAGGAAAAACCGGTACTCGGGTCGACCTCAAGGTAAATTCTTCTATTTGATATTTCATTAGAGATATGGTAGTTTCAGTTCAGATAAGCTAAGCGAGAAAAGGGAACCACCTTTTTGAGATGGGCCCCTTAAATGCATCTCTTGGTTTGCGAAAGAGGAAAATATGAAAGAATTTTTGCTGATTGATACTGTGAATCTTCAAATATTTTGTAGGCTTCAGATTTAAAATTGTATCTTTTAGGCGCTTCTGGCGTCTAATAACTTCTGACACTTTTCATAAATTCTGATAATCATTTCCAAGTATATAATCCGCAATTTTAATGCAAAAAAATTTATCGGTTTGTTTTCACGTTATAACCATAGCATAACTAGTTGGATATGCCAATCCAAAAACTTTCTATTTCATACATCTTTATTTCAAATAGTTACACATGTAAATACTTGTATATTAATTCAATGCTGTACCAACTTTGATTTTCCTCCTAAATTTGTTTCAGTCAGAGTGAAAACTAGTTAATCGGGATATTTTAAAAAATATTTTTCGTTATGCTGTTTGCGAATGGAGATCTTAGCAGGATCAGAAGTTCTCGTCGGTGCGCGAGCCGCCTATGTACAACAGAGCTGCGAAACATCGAAAAAATTGCACAAAAATCGCTATTACAGCGCCCGTTTCCGGCGGAATATTCCCAAATTCAAGGAGGATCCGCTTGCCATAGCCAAAATTATGAAATTTGGTTCAGTTCTATGCATAACTTCACATTTTCGATAGCAATTTTTGTGCCATTTTTATACTATAGCTCCTCCTTCCGGCGGAATACTTTTTAATTCAAGGAGGACTTGCTTACCATAGCCAAAAACAAACATGGAACTCTGTTCAATTCTTATGCATAACTTCATACATTTTTCGATGGCACAATGGCGACTCACGGGCAGAAACTTTGTTTAAACATGTTTCTTGTGATCTGTGATCCAGTTTTCGACGGATTTACATATTTTAGGGGAAGTCTAAATTTTAGATTCTTCCATCTCTATAATAGAAAGTTCTGTAAAGTAAAAATGAAAGACTAAGAATTACGATGAGCATAAAAATTGATTTCTATGAACATTGTACGTTCTCGTAACGCATTTCGCTCATTTTTTCCTTCCATACTATTTATACTTTTTAATGTTCTTTAGTGTACTTCCATGCTATGTATCTTTGAAAAGGTGTTGCACGTAATACAGCTACTATACCTAATAGAAAGTCTTAAATTTTAGGTTCAGGTTATACGCCGGAATATATTGCATGTGAATTTTTGACGAAACTTTATAATTACAAGCTGTTTTTCATAATGCTTAGAGATGGTAGTCTGAAACAGAAATTCAGTTATTTTTCTTTTTGGCTTAAATTCTCTAGATTTCCGAATAAAAGTGATTGAAACAGCATGTAAATACAATTAAATATCTTAGAAGATATTAATTTAAATATCTTGCAAGCTATGGTAGCCGTTTGAATGGCTGATAATTTTGAACAGTATATTACTCTCGCCACTAAAAGCTAAAGTGAACTGAAAGTTTTTAACTGAGCGTCCTTTAATATTTTTTTGCTCGAGAAATCGCATGACTTATTTGTTACGAACAGTAATTGTTATCACAAATGAGAAGAGCGTTAAGAGGAATATTAGAAATATTAGGGATATCAGCAGTAAAAAATTTAATGAAGTTCGCATTTGTGGAAACAATCTTCCCATTTGTTATAAAATTTGCTGCAGCGAGCTCTCTAAAAGGTTAAGGGGTCTCAAGACTTGGTTTTAAAATTTTCGAAATTTTACTTAAGAGTAACCACTTTTTTTTTTTTTTTTCTTTTC
Organism: Maratus speciosus; assembly: GCA_963932465.1. Taxonomy (NCBI): domain Eukaryota; kingdom Metazoa; phylum Arthropoda; class Arachnida; order Araneae; family Salticidae; genus Maratus; species Maratus speciosus. The sequence continues at coordinate 465,289,799 of OZ010791.1, forward strand.
TGAACATTTTAAGATAATTGTTTCCTTGAAATTCCTATTATAACAGACGTTATGGCTTTTAGAATTATACCCACTCAATAGCTGAAGCGGCGTTTCCGAAACTTTGAAGCCTTTTTTCTCCAAATGACGTTTTTGGGCATAACGCGTACGATATCCCAAACTTCTGAATATTTTTTAATGAAAGTTTCAAAATATGTTTCGTGTTTAGTCTGTATAAACCGAACTTAAAATTAAGTTATTATACTGTTGAGATTTTCTAAATTTTGCGTTAGTAAATAAACTTTATTTAAACAATTTTTTATACTTTTAATACAAATTTATTTAGATTCAGGATAATTATTACAATCTGAAGTATAAGTAGGCACCAAAATTTTCATTTTAGTTGCAAAATTTATTTTGTAATCATGCGCGTAATTTGTTTTGTCGATTTTCTGCTCGTCAAATGTCAGCTTGGAGCCTCCCTGTAAATGCTAATTCTGAATCTTTCAAATTTTTAAGTGTTCTTTTATTTCATGTAATCTTTCATTCCAATTAAAATGTCTTGAAATCAAATACATTTTAAGATATTAAACGTTCAAAATGGTTTTTATTTCCCCCCTAATTTTAAGAGTCCTGATACCCCTTACGCATTGCTTTTCAGAAAGTACAAAATGGTTCAGTTGTAGTTAAATTTTAATTGTTTTAAAAAATTCATATTTTTGAATGATCTTTTTAATCAATCGGAAATATTGTCTTGGACTTCAGAAAAGAAGCTCGTATTTATAAGGCGACTGTTTAATTCTACCTTGCACCACCTTTCTCAAAACAGAAGTTTTCCATGAACACTTTGACAACATTTCCAAGAGAAATATATTCTATTTTGAATAATTCTAATTTTTAAATTTTTTCTAGTATATTAGTTTTTTTTTTAAATAGGGGTGCTAATATAATATAAAAGTAGTCGTCTGTGGCAGCCCTGTATTTATCTAATATTGGCAATAAATCTGTACTTTACCACATAATTAAAGGAAATGTAAATGTTTAACACGGGAGAACTCGCTAGTGAGAATGCCCAATTGCTTTTCTTTTACTTTACATTCATATATCAACTTTTTTTGGTTAGCTTAGTTATTTTATTCACAAAATAGGTAAAATAATTATAAAACATTTTGAAATTTTAATTAAAATGAAAAATGGTTTAAATAAGTCTTAAAGTACGACTGTGAGAGAAAATCTCATGCAGCGAGTTCTCCCGAGTTAAGGCAGTTGCATAAAAGTGACAACGCAGGTCTAAATTCCAGCGCGCTTAGTCTGCATTTAATCGTACGTTTGAAATGGTTTCAACATGAGTGCAATGAAGTTAAAAATGCCGCCTAAAGTTGCCCGTAGAAGGTGTTAGTGTTATTATTCATCATGGACTTTTTAGATTTCCTTTCACTTTATGAAAATGAGTGTAGAAAGTTTTTGTTGTGAAAGATTCAGACTTTGAGAATAAATGACTATTTCACGCCAGGGTCCGTATGAAAAGTTAAATTTCGTAACTAAAAGTATATATTTTACGCAACTGGCTTACTACGATGGGCAAACAATCAAAGCGTTTTTGCAAATGTAAGTAACCACGAAAATAACGGTTTATGAATTGGTAATTGGTTAGCGATTTGAGGGAGTGGATGGTATCCAGAGTGTACATCGATTTTTGCCAGCAAATATTTCAAACTATAAAATCTGTAGTATAAAATTGTTTCAATTAAATTGATATTTAAGCTTCAAAGTTCGGTAAATTATAAATTAAACGAAATTACTCTTTACAGGAACATTGTTATTGTCGTTAAAATTTCAATTCAAAAGAAAAAATCTCGAAACAGTAGTTGTCTTATTTTCAGAAGACTCATTAGTCCCAGGAAAGCCTTTCGGGCTCTTCAATGTTCTAGCAAAACATTGGAGACTAAATGTTGCATTCAGTCTACGGCTTCCTTTTAAAATAGTCCTGGGAATACAATCTTTACTATAATTACAAGAATCTGGATTGTTCAAGCTCATCTAGGGTTCTTATTTTCAAGATTCTTCAAATTTTCTGAGAATTTGAGTTTCCTTAATATGAACTTGGAATACTTTTTTGCATAATCTGGGTTTTAAGCAATCTACAATAATTGATGCTATCTGATCTTCGTAGGCGAAATTAGTAACAATCTGCGTTAACTAAGCAGTTAAATACGAATTGACAACTATAGTTCAAGAATACTCCGGTATGACTTTCGCTCTAAAATAAATCTCGTTAGCCGTGAGAAATACCCTTTGCTCTCATTTCGATTCCAAGATCTTCTCTGTAGAAAACCTGCTTTTATACCACAGATAATACCTCCACTGGAGCGTGTCCAACCATCCCCTGAAGGCTTGAGTGTGCCATTAATAAATTCGTACTGCCCGTTGCCTCCTTATTTTCTTCCTGCTAATCAATGTCGAGCATCGGTTATTTTTAAAAATTTCATTGTTTGCTGTCTTATCACGAGGATCTCGCGTGGCAGGAAAGGAAAATTATCTAGAGTTAAATAGTGACCACAAAACGAATTATCAGCATCAGTTTGGTGAAATCTACCTGCTTAGGATTAGCGGACTAGTTTCAGAATCATAGTATTACTCTTGAAAGAAATTGCAGAAAAAATTAATTTGTTTTAAAAGCTTTTAATGCGGCACATAGAATAAATTATGGTTTTAATAACAAGGAAAACGAAAGTATTAGTTTGGATGGCAAAAGTTGAGAGAAAGTTGCCAGTGTTTTTGAACTGAGCGATTGTTTATCAACTTAATTAAAGATTAATTTTGTCAAGTCTTGTACAGTACAACTGTGTAATCGATTATGATTGCATGAGTGGTGAAATGGTTAACCTTTCAGTTAAATGCAGAAAACCGCTGTATGAATTCTGAAAAACTTTATTAAAAAAAGCAGTTTACAATAATAGTAAAAATAACAATTTTTACTAACTTTTAGAAATCTACACTGAAAATCTCAAATCTAATCAAAAATCCCCAAAACTGGCTTCAAGGTATAATCCTGTATGAGTAGAGTACAGTGCGTGTTAAAAGTTTAAGCACAACATAAAATTTCAAAATAAAATTTTATTGACTGAAAGTTGCTTTTCCTTTTTGGATGACATACAAAATGTAGTTTTTTAAGATATTTAACAGATTTGTTTTTAAATTTATCTCGAATAATAGAATTCATCAAAAGAATAAAAATGAATGTGTCAAAAGTTTAAGCACAGTAGTTCTTTTAGTGAACAAGAATAAAAAAATACTTGATTATTGGTTCATTTTGCTGAATTAATTTAAATATACGGTCTTCCATCGATAAAATGAGGTTCTATATTGTTTCGGATTCAATTTTAAAACACGCGTTCTCAATGGCACCTTTAAAATCTTTAACTGAAGAATACGATTTCCATTTGGATAAACTGCATAAGTGAGGATACCCCCACATTTTCTATAGGATTTAAATTAGGGCTAATTCCAGGCCATTTCAAAGCAAATATTTTTTTCGACTTAAGCCACGTTGAAGTTCGCGATGGATCGAAACATTATGTTAATAACAATTTTTCTCTCTGCCCCCCCCCCCCCCCTCTTCTCCAAAAAAAAAAACAAAAAAAACCTGGCAACAGGAATCAAATGATTAGCGAGTGTCTCTTGATAGTTTTCACGACCACTGATGAATGCTAGAGATGTTTGACCATTGAAAGAAATGGCCCTTTATACCATTAAACAACCACCGCCATGTTGATGGCTAAATATACTCCTAGGTTCTTTGCGGAGATCATGCCAATAGTACTTAAATCTGCTCTTTGACCCACTGTAATCTAGATTCTTTATAGTGTCATTTCAGCCATGGTAACAGAGCCATTTTATGGTTTTTGATGTATTCCTATTCGAAAACTCTATGAACAGTTTTTTCTATATTTGTCCTCTAACTGCATGTTTTATTTGCGAAGGAGCAATTACTAGTGCAAGCCAAGTTACTGATGCAGCGGTCTTCGCGCAAATTAGTCACTCGTTACCTTCCTGAACGAAATTTTCATTTGAAATTACCATGAGCCAAAACTTGTTGAATACCTCGTTTTGATATTTTTAATGCACTTACACATTCAGAAGCAGACTTATGTTTTGCTCTCATACTCCAGATATTTATCACCTCTTCGTCTGAAAATTCTTTACTTGTGCACGCAAACGATTTTTGGATGTATAAGAAGTCGGTTACAGTTAGTACAAAATGCCTAACTACTTACATCAGTTTGTAAAATTTGCATAAAAACGATTTTGAGCTTAAACTTTTGACACTGTTATTTTTGTTCTATTTTCAAACTCTATGGTTTGAAATAAAATTTAAAAGATAATTTTATTGAATGTGGTGTTAAAACCGCTATTATCATATACAAGACGGATATTGAAATTAAAAGAATATTTAAAGTTTTATTTTGATATTGTGCTTAAACTACTGACACTCACTGTATAACCCGATTTTTACCTCTACCAACACACTAATCGGGTTGGCGCTAATTTTAGCTTCTGGTTGAGTTCGGTTCGGGTTCACTGGATTCGGATTGGACTCTTTCTAGTCTGGTTAGTTGACCCTACTTTTCAAAAGCCCAATTTTGTTTTCAGAAACTGTTTTTGAACATTAAATATGCTCATTTTCAAACATGAGATAAATTTGATACAAACGTAGAGTATTGTTTCAATTGTATTAAAACTCACTTGTATTAAAGTAATTGTATTAAAATGTGGATTTATTTTCTTCTGCTTAGAGTTGAGATTTTTTGTCTGAGCCGGATTTAGTTGGCTTAAACAGAATTTTCGGGTTCGGGTCTAGTAATTCTACCCGGCCAGGATTCTACTTCGAGGTACAAACTTCAGATATAGAGGTACTTTCATCCCAAATCTTGTAGCCCTGTGCGCAGAAATCTCTTCAGAATTCAACGCACGCAAACATCTATTATACTCTTAAAAATAAGTTTAATTTAGAGATTGTCAATGCTTTATTCGGTTGTTTAACTCTTAAAACTGAATAAACTTGTACGACACTTGTAAAGATTCTTTTCAGTTGTAAAAATAACTTGCAGAAAAATAGAAATAAGGTTTCTCAAGCATCCGCCCTTGGGAAGATGTGAAGCTAGTCGGATTTTGTTAAACCAAACTGACAGATTCAATTTTTTTGCTGTCCCATTTTCCACTTCGAAGTCGCCGGTATTCGCTTGGTAATGGAAAAACTATGCTTAAAACTAATTATCTCTTTTCTTATTAATTTTTTCTAGCTAAATCGCCAAATTAATCCCATTTCTTTATCTTCTGTTTGGCTTAATCTAATGAGCATGAAGAAAGTATATAATTAAATTATGCATCGCAAATGAAGTGTTGAAGAAATTTCTTAAGCTTACTTGCATGTAATTGAAAGTGATAAAAATCTCTTTAGTGTATGCAAAGTACCTTTTTTTGTGTGTGTTTAAATACATAATTGCCGTTGCTTTTCATTCCTTTTGGCCTTTACTAATGTCCCCCCCCCCCCCAAAAAAAAAAAAAAAACTTTAATCTGAATCCCTAGTTTATGGTTTCCTATTCTAATTTCTCGAGCGGCCATATACTTTTATATGGGACTTTGAAAGTCTCGATAGGAAACTATATATTTTTTATCCTCCTTTAATTCGTCTATAGTACACCGCAACTGTTTGTTCGTGAAAGGCATTGAAAACTGTATACCAAACCAGAATTTCTAACTGGTATCGGATTTTTTTATTTTATTAGGCGGGCTTGATTTCACGTAGATGCACAGGCCTTGAGGTCTGAGGAAGGAGGCATATTAACTTGGCTCATTTAAGGGTGTTCTCAAAACACAAAGGGCAACTTTATGATATAAGTTTTTTAATTTATTTTTGTTCGGAAATACATGAAACTAGTAGGTTTTGTTAAACTATGTAATCGAGCTGTTTTCCCTTTTTTTGAAAACTCGATAGATCTTTCAGAAAATAGTGTGAAAGTGGGCGTTTTGAGCCGAATTTTCCCGCGAAAGAATAAGCACACAAAGGGTGAAAAACATGTTTGTCACGTGACCAATCGCTTATAACTCAATAGGCAATTTATTGATCAAAAAATGGGAAACATATTTCAAACCTCTTCCATGGTCAAGTTTTCCAATTTTCTTTCCGTTAACCCGGGAGAACTCGCTAGTGAGAATGCCCAATTGCTTTTTTTTTTAATTTATTCATATAATATCAACTTTTTTTGGTTGGCTTAGTACTTTTATTCACAAAATAGGTAAAATAATTGAAAAACATTTTGAAATTTTAATTAAAATGAAAAATGATTTAAATAAAAGTTAAAAAGTACGACTGTGAGAGAATCTCGTGCAGCGAGTTCTCCCGGGTTAAAAAATGAATTTATAAACGTGTCAACGTTTTGCGCTTGTTGAGCAGAGCAGTTAAGAACAGCCTTAAAGCAGTTCGTAAGTGCACTACTGGAAAGCATGAAACGTTGACATTTACGAACTCATTTTTAAACATGAAGGCACACAATGCGCAGGGTTGACTATGGAAGCTATTTGGAATCTAAATTTAGTTTTCCGTTTTTTGATAATTTATCGACTTATAAGCGATTGATTTTGAGTCGCGTTAGAACAGGTTTTTCTCCTTTCGACCGGAAATTCAGTTCAAAACGCCAATTTTGACAGTATTTTCTGAAAGATCGTTTACGTTTATCAAAAAATTGAAGACTTCTTTCGATGAGTTTCTGAATAATACCCGCCCAATTCATGAGTTTCCAAACAAAACTGAATTAAAACTTGTCATAAAGTTGCCCCTTTGGATTTGAGAACAGCCTTAAAAACTCTTATTGGGATCTGATAATGTTCAGGTGCAAACTGGATAAATTTAATACCCTTTAAGGTAAAGTGCCCTAAAGCTGACATCTTTTTAAAGCAAATATTTAAAGCATTACCCATTTTCCAAATAAAGATATCTTGGATTTAAGTGCTGTCATTCAAGAAGAAACTTTCTAAATTATTTTAGAAAATTAGTAATGCTTTAAATATTTGTTTTTTTATTTAAAGATGTCAGCTTTAGGAACTGTTTTTAGTGTCAGCTTTAGGGCACTTACCTTATATTTATGATTTTCTAAACTACGTATTAATCTTGCGAAGTTGCAAATACTTCGCATTAAATTCCTATAAGTAACCAAACTGCAAGTAAAAATGGGTAAACTGATGGTGTGCTTTGAGCCTCAAATTGAGTCTGCCACTTCACGGTGGTCTCGGATGACGTGAAAATATGTAATGTTACTTTCTAATTCTCGTTAGAGAAAGTTCAGAAACTACTTATGTGCTTACGTGTAATATAATAATAGTAATATAGTAACAAAATAATATAGTAACATAATATATAGTAATAAATATAATATAGTAACAAAATACGAATCGTGCATGATGCACTGAGGCATTTCATCTAGTGGTGTGTTTTCAGGTATTGTTTGTGTATATTATACACAGTTTATAATTTAGTTTGATTTGGTAAATAGCTGAGATTTGGTCTTTAACAACCCATATTTTATCAAATTAGAAAATATAAAAGCGCAATGTCTTTCGTATCGTTTTCAACAATGCGGCCGGAGACATTCAAAGTAAAGGCCCATATTGCTTTGCTTTAAAAAAAGCACAAGGTCGAATTCAAATATTTAGATTGATTTTAAGGGGATGGTGAACGTTAATTTATTTTTAATTTTCATCATAGAAATATAAAATTTTGTGCATATAATTTCAGAAGTATATAAAACACCCTAAAAGAAACTTCCAATCTTATAATTTTAAAATTTAAAAAAAAAAAAAAAAAAAAAAAAAAAAAAAAAAATAAATGCCCCGGTCGTCATGATTTTTGAGATGTCCTTGCTTTTGCATTTTAATCACTTCAAACTCTATCGCAAACAAATCTAAGCATAATTTTTTTAAATTTTGTATAGTTAATTTTTTAATTTTTTTTCCTGAATTTCATATCTGATTTTCATCAATTTTGCCTTTTTTTAAATACGTTAAAAATCAAATTTAATTATCTTAATGAAGTCTAATTTCAAAATGCATGCTTAGTTTCTTTGTAAACAATATCGGTATTCTTCCTTATTTCATGAATTTTGACCAAATTAAGGCGGCCGGAGAATTTCAAAAGTCTAAACGTTCAAAAGTCAGTTTTGAGAAAAACAATTTTAAAGTATAGGACCGAAAAATCGTTTGTGTACAAAATTCAAACACTTGTAACTTTGCGAAAATAATCGCAGCTGCATGCGGTTTTTCGCAAATGGCTCTGAACAAAGTGAAGAATAATATGCACAAAAATAATTTTCGGTTTTTGGGTCGACTTTTGCATCAATCAGCGTAGTGGGCGACGCTTGCTAGTATTCCATAACTTAAAGTAATTAAAGTAAGTACTGCTAACATTTCAATGAAATTTGGTAAAATTGTAAAATCCTATAAAGAAATCCTTGTCGAATGAGTGTGCGAAATGTGCAAGAGTGCGAAGTAAAGGTCGTACGTTACTTTTCCTTTTTTAAAAAACATTTACTACTCCCAAACTGAATAAAGATTTTGAATGCTACTGTTAGCCTGCGTGATAGTACATCAGCTAAAGTTGTAAACTGCTAGAGCTTCAGCCCTTAAGCGGTAGAAATAACTTGCTCTCTTGTACGTACCTAAAATTTGAAAATATTTAGTTTGGAATGTTTTTGAATGAACCATATATCTAAAAATTTGGCAATGCGTTGAAATATCAATTTAATATCCTTCCTATTCTACGGCTCTCGTATTCTTGTAGAAAAGCTAATCTGACTAACATGGAAGGCGTGCGTTATATGTAGTTGCATGTGATTTGTCTGTCTAATATCTTTATTTCGTAAGCTAGGCATTATTTGAAAATGTTTGGAAAAAGATTAAGATACTAAACCTTAGACGGATGTAACCAAAATATTTCCAGATAAATGTGGTTAATTGGATATTTTGAGAATAAATCCATTTCTATCGTAAATTTTTGTTTATGTGGGGGGAAATAAAATAACCAATTAAACTTGCTAACAACATACACTTAAAGCCTGTGATTTTAAACATATCAATTTTGCACTCTTTCTTTTTAAGAATTTTCATTCTGCGATTTGGTTTTGTATTTGTTTTGAAGAGCTATAATTTTGTCCAGGTTGGATAACATGGTCGAATGTCTGAGAGGTAACAAATCTGTAAAATAAGAAACCTGCTATTTTTTATTTTTGCCACAACTGTCGGTTCGGTACTTGACAACCTCAACCTATTTACCAGTAAAATAGGTGTTTAATTTCATCTTTAACCCTAGAATACAACCTGCGTAAATTTACTCGCACATCCAGGAAATGCGCGCGCCAATATGCTGTGAGTATAACAAATTCTGTTTCACTTGTGGCAGACTTTTGTTAATTATTTTTTTAATATGCCTTAAATGTATTTTAAATATGGAGCGGAGTAAATTTTAGGCATGGTTAGTATTTAAGTACTAAATATAAAGGTTTGTATTCTAGGGTTAAACAAGTTTTTCAAACTAAAAAATTTCTTTTTTCTGTTTCTGCGTGGAACTTTAATTTTCTAAATTTGTTTCGAAAAGTGTTAAACCGGGAAAAAATAACCCACATTTTTCGTTTTTAATCGATAGTTCGCAGCCGTGTCCTTTACGGGGGGGGGGGGGGGGAATTAGATGCTTTAACACAGTGGTGGATTGCCCATGGCCGTAACCAAATGGGAACAGGGTGGGCTGACCGTTTCCCTAAACTTATTTTTTTCAAATCCATTCACAATCTCGTAGTATCGTTTATATTTTGAAAATTTTAACTTTATTACAAAGTTTTTTTATGAGAGGGCAAGGGACACTTTCCCTCTTTATCTGTATTATGTATAACATATTTAGTATGTCATTAATGTAGAGGGGGGAAAGATGATCTGAAGTAGCCCCAGCAGAAAATTTCACTCCTTTCGACCTCTGCAAACCCCGGCAGTCAAATTTGACTTTGCCGACAGCTAACGGCCAGGGTTGGGTCACTAATGATAAACAATCTGGAAGAAAAGGTAAAAATTTGTATTCTATAAATGAAAATTTGGAAATTTTTTCAAACTAGCTTCTTTCCCAGCATTTGGCAATACTAGCCACTAACTCCAAACATTGCAGGGCCGAAACTAAGGGGGGCAGAGGGGCACCGGCGCCAGGCGAAGGGGGCGCAAAATGAAGATTTTGTCTATAGTTTATATAATATATATTAATATGAAATCTGGATACAAATGTCCCACAGACGGAAAATTGAACCAAATGCATTAAAATGGACTAACGGTTAAAATGATTCGCAGAAACCTGTATAAAGCAGATTTTTCCCCCACATTATACGGGTTTAATGTATTCAATTTATGAAATTTTTTGGTTCCTTTAGATTCTGTTTCAAAGTTTTAATGAATCAATATTTGAGAAAGCTGATTCGTAGCTCAGTATTACGTAAGTTTATGATTACATATTTAAAATTTTAAAATAAATTGGCTGTTATGAACTTCGTAAAATTCTATTTGTAAATTTAGTTTGAAGAGGAGTGGGAAGGGGGCGCCAAAATTCCTTGTTTGCCCCGGATGCAAAAAAGGCTAGTTTCGGCCCTGAAGCATTGCTTCTATTTTTCAACTTTATTCCACCGAAATCGGAAAAGCAATTTAATCATTTTTCCGGTGCGTATCTTCATTAATCGTAGGTGAGATAAAATTTATGCCACCGCCCCTCAAGGGGTTAAATGGCTCCACCATTTTTTTCATTTAAGCCCACGGTACGGTATGCTATTTCTTTCTCCCAGCTTATTTTGTGTGTTCAAAAAAATAGTTACCCTACAGAAGTAGCCGTAAAACAAATTAGTAAGATTAAATACTCTATAGCAAATTTTAAACTCATGAGCATCGCACGTTTTCGATTCTTATACCGTCATATTGGAAAAAAGTTCTTTTTAAATGCATTTTGTTTGAAAACTGTATCTCCATTTATTTTTGAATTTTTTTTTTTTTGTAGTTTTTAGAGCCATTTACTTAATATTGGCAACGGAAGATTTAAATTTCTATAGAAAGTAAAGGAAAAATAGTTCTAAAATTATATTTACCATTTTCTCATAACAACCGAAAGAAAATGCAATTAAAACGTGCTATTTTGAAAAGAAATATAAACGAATGATTTCTGTTAAAACAATGGAGCTATTATAAACTATTTAATTTTAAATATCTATGAATCATTAGAACCCTTTTTTTTGGTCGATTTTCTTGAATGGCGGCATCTTTTTGCTGTATTTGTGCATTATTTGGGGATAGTGATGTGCTGTGCATGCTTTATTGTAGATGTTAAAGAGTAGATCGTAAATATGGAATTCTTAAGAGGATGCTAATGACGTCATTTTACATAAAATAAAACCTGTGCTTTGTCTTAAAATTGAAGTATGTTTTGTACTGCAGTAGTCCCGCTTAACAGTTATTTTCTTCCGATGGACTGGTGGCTTCTATTATTATGAAACAGCCATTATAAATGAAGAGTTAGGTGAAGATGAAAGAGCAGCCTAACGCTTCCTTTATAATGGCTGTTTCATAATAGGTCATCAGTCCATCAGAAAATGAAGTAATGGAAATGCCGTAGGCGACACTAAATTCTGAAAGAATTCCTGTTCTCTAGTTTTTTCTCTTGTCTACGGCTGGTAACTATATCTAAAATTCTTGTCAGGAACAGTGTTGTAGTCGTAAAAAAAAGCAGAGAGTATACGGTATAGACAGAGGGTATACGCTGAAGTCAAGAACGTTCATAGATAGGGTATACGCTAGTGCTTTATTTCAAAAACAGAGGGTATACGGAACTTGCTAAAAAAATCCAGAAGGTACACGGCGTATACCCCCGTATACCCTCCACTACATCCCTGGTCAGGAATAATTCTTAAGCGATACAATGTCCTAGTTTTAGCAAACGTTGGTTCTTAAATGCAAACACCAAATTATCTTTAATGTAGTGGACAGATTCAAAACAAAGTTCAGTGTGCGTCGCGAAGGAAAATAACCTTTTTTTGACCAAATTGCAGATTACAGCTGCTGTTTTTTTCTTCCTTGATGTTTCTGTCCTTCATATTACAATATTACACAAGCTTCTAAAGCGATTGGATTCTCCTTGCATTAAATTCCTTTTAGTGCTGCCATCTACTGTTAAAGATGGACAACATTTCATTTGTAGAATACTCCAATCTTGAACGCTTCTAGAAACTCTTCTTGAATGTTTTTAGGGAATAATTTGCAAAGGTTGAATGAAGCTTAATATCAATAAATACGGAAGTTTAAGTGCTTCGCATAGTAACTTGCGTAATAGTACTAAGGTTACATTTTGTGTTAACTTTAAATTCCTTAATGTTTACAAGTGGCATTGTAGATTTTCGGCTTCAAAAGAAAGTTTTCTTGTCAATTTTCAGAATATCCGACACTTTTTATATTTTATCGAAGCCATTTTGAAACATTTAAACACAGACGATATAACTATTGTTGTAGCACAGTGCGGAGAGATACTTATTCCAAAATTTTAAAACTTCCTCAAAGCTGTTTAAGTCTACTAGAAATACCTCCGCAACGGATGATTTCTTCCCTTTTTTCCTTAATAAAAAAAAAAAAAAAAAAAAAAAAAGACCTGACGGACGCCTTTTTGTTTTCTTTGCGCAATAAACGATCAGACTTTTAAGTTTAATAGTCAATTTCGTTAAAAATGCAAAATAAAAGCCCTGCTTTAAAGGGCAAGTATATTTTAATGCACTCTTTAATATTTTCTGATTAAACCACTTAAAAATCTCGTGACCGCGAAACATCCAGGAGACGAGAGTAGAAAAGGCTCATTTTTCAATAAAAATACGCTTCTGAAAGCTTTTCCAATACAAAAACCTACACATTTTGTAGCTTTTAGGTGTCAAAATGGGTTTCTTTTTTCAAAACCGAAAAACTCATGACACCTTAACGAAATAGTTTTCTAAAATGATAAATTCTAACAACAGTTTCGTAGTTTAAAATAGATTTTTGAGTATTTGCTTGCGTTACCAATTGTCTGTATGTTGAAGAATAACCCGCAGATCTGCATCAATGGATCTTTATGGTAAAGATTAAAGGATTTTTTTCACAAGTTTATAGTAATAAACTTATTCTAAGACTTCTTTTTCTTCAAACTTAGTTTAGTTCCTAGTTATATTTCGGAAAAAGAATTTTTTTTTTTTGTTTTTAAAAGTACTCTGAAGATTTCTCGTACAGGTTCGCTACCCCCGTGTTGAAAATCTCTTCTGCGGATAAAATATTGTCTTAAAAAAAAGTAAGTGGTAGATTTTTAAAAAAAATTAAATACTTGGTAATTAGAGACGAAATATTTGTCCCATTCCCCCCCCCCACCTCCCCCCCCCCAAAAAAAAAAAATACTGTGCATAGGAATGAGTGTAGGATGCAACATCTTTATTAAACACATCTGGAAATGTTCTTTTAATTCTACACTCGGAGTAGAACAGATATTTTCTGTTTACGCATAGCATCTTTATACGAGAAAAATAGCTTTTGGAAACCCGCTATACAAGACATTTTTCAGTTTGCCTGTCTATTTTAACAAAGTTCGCAACTGTAATTGCGACTTGCGAGTATATATTAATTGGAAGCGTCGAAACATTAAACTGGGTATAGCAGTGTTTAAAAATCGCTAGACTATAGTTGTATTACTAAACGTGTAAACACATGCTTGAACAATAAATGAATTATATGGGGCTTAATAACATTCTTGTGATTCAATAGTGATAAATCGAACAAATTTCGGTTTTCCAGGCTGAATGACTCGTACCTACAAAGTTCTGATCCCCCCCCCCTCCCCCTAAAAAAGCAACTTACCTTGAACCAGTCAGTTTGTCTCTATGAAATCTAAGTACTTCACAGAATTCACTCATTTTTAAATTTTGTGGTTCAAAATAAGACTTGGAAAGAAATCTGAAATTCGCAGCAATCGTGATGTTCGTACACCTATACATTTATTTGCGTCAGATTGCACTGGTTGCTTTTTGTGAAAAATTGCAGTTGCTTGCATTTTAAAATATTCACATTCAGTGTATGTTAACTTAAATTTTTTTTTCTTCGTTGCAGAATATAATGTGGGAGATGAATACAATGGAACGCAGATACTCGGTACCCCCGAGCACCTTGTCGGATCCATCCGGAAGGTATCGTACTACTGAAGACTTGCATGCGTGGAGCATCTACAGACAAAATCTGAATTCAGATTTCACAGACAACGCTCTAGGTGAGAAATATATTAATGATATTGTTAAACTAATTATACATGTAGTCAACCAGTGGTTTCTAAACTATGGGTTGCCAGCGAAGCTTTGGGGGTTGTGGAATGATCGATCAGTTTTTCGAAAAATATTTAATATTTTATCTGTTGTAAGAATATCAAACTCCTTTTCTAATCTTCATAATCCTTGAATATTTTTATTAAATTCCTAGAAGACTTTTTTATAAAGCAAGATAGACCAAAAACATGCTTCAACCCCAATGTACTTTCGTTGATGCAAAACAATGTTATAAATTACATTACTTTTAAAGTGTATTTTTAAACTTATTTCTTATGCATATTAAGATGGTTATGAAATCTGTTTCACATAGGAATGCCTGTTTCTGTTTTATATTCTTTGTTGACGTTTGTAATAACAGTGCAGTACTGGTAAAAGACGAGCTTTTTACTAATGCTCTCCTTTTCAGCATGAGATTATACAAAAGTATATAGCTAATACCTGCATATTCGGCGGATCACAACCTTTATCTTTTTAAGATAGGTTTATAACGTTTCGGAACCGCTGATATAGACAAATGCGCTGTTTAATACAATATTTAAAATAAAGGAATCGAATCCACATATCTTTATTTGTTCGGATATATGAAGTAGAGAATCTTAACGGAACATTAATATTTTGCGAGAAACTTGGCCGGCTTCAAAAATATGGCATGGTTTTATCTGTCTGTAGATTTTAAAGATTTTATTGCTCATGCTTCAGATTTAGTGAATGATTTAATTTCCGAAAGGGAATTGGTTATTTCTGCAGTTGACTTTAGAATCTACATTTTCACTCTTTTAGAAGTATTTAATGCAATTCTCTGTGCTAAAAAGAATTTTTGTCAATGTTACAGGTTTATTTAAAATGTGTAAAATTCCTCGTTACAGAATTGGTGTGTGTGTGTGTATAATTTTTTTTTAAGCATTTCGGTTCGGTATTTCCCCTTGGATGAGAAAGAACTAAAATCCTACTTAAAAACCTCCTATGAGATGCTCTAAGTATGGTCAAAAGAATGTAGTAAAGCAAAACCTATTAAATTATTCCTACTTCCTGTATACGTTAACTAAATACGGAGTTCAGATACTTATTTGGGTACAGGAAACGTTATTAGCATTCCTTCAGTTGCTATCGTCGTAGTCGGTATATTTCATGTTAGTGACCTGATCTAAGATGTTTAGCATATTTTATTTTTTTTTTTTTTTGCTTTGAAATTTTTGAACTAAATCCAGTTTAAAATTTGTGTGGTAGAAGCAGTAAAAGTTTCTCTTTACACTGAAGTATCTGAACTTTTCGACGTATGTATTAGTACCATTACTTATGCCGTATTTCTCTTTTGCCTTTTCAGATATAGGGCACAAATCGCAGCCCCCGTTTGGTAACTTCAGGTTACGAGAAAGCACTGTTCAAACTATTCTCAACCACCCCAAATACGGACCTCGAGAAAGAAACTCTGAACTAGGGTCCAACGTTTTCACCTACCTCAGATTTGGACTACCTAGAGTCCTACCTCATCCCGTCACAAATCATCAAAACTCTAATCAAAAACCTCTCAGGAACGGTTCCAGTGGTTACGATTCCAGTGATGACAACAATGGAGGATCCCCTATAGACGGTCCCGGACGGCGAGCTAGGAGCGATCCGGATTTCAGGAATCATGTTATCCCGTCTACTCCTACACAAAATGATCTGAATGCTCGAAAGAGCGGGCACCGCCTGAAGGCGAGCAGTGAGGCAGATCTGCTTTCGGCTGAACAGAACGTCAGAAATACAAGCACTCGACAGCAAATACTCAGAGCTCGAGAAGACACAAGGGAAGGTTTCCAACGAAATCCCATGCCTGGAAACGGGCACGCGGGGTCGAAAGCGGGATCCCATCTGTCGGTGAATTCCAGGATGTCTCCGGATCACTCGCACAGGAGCCCAACAAAGGTGAGTACTTTCTGATGTCACGATTAGGAAATGTCTAATTTTTGTTTTTGCTTGACAGGTCATGCATTTGACCGATAGATGAGAATTTTTCATTTTATAGCCATTTTTATTCGTCACCCTATGGAATATTAATCTACCAAAACGAAGTCTGGTTATGCTGGGATAAAAATTTACATTAGAAACGAGTAAAGGGTTTTTAAATCATTTGTGTAACAAAATTAACTGAATATTCAGAATAGTCTGATTTACTAGTTTTGAACTAGGACTTTTGTACTAGAAAGCTATGATGGGTTTTTCTTTTATGCTTGCTGTCAAAATTATTTTGATAACATATCAAACGTGCATATGTAAACCACTTTTTTAAATTTATTTAAAGAATTTTATGCCATATTCAGAAAATGGGTTATTTTTCATGCTTTATTCTAATTTCATATTGCAGATTATTTTCACAATTCTCCGTGTAATATCTTAAGTCTGTTTTATAAGTCTAGTTAGCAAGTCTAATAGATGAAGTGCGCGAAATATGATCTTATAGGGAAAGGTTAAAAAATATTATTTGAATCTTTTCTTTTAATAGGAAAAGTTCGGATTTGAGCATGTTGTATTTTTCCCTATTGAGTAGGCTCCAATTTTCAATTTTGCCTTTCTGTTCAGTTCCTGAATGCTATTGTAGTAATTTTGTCAGCTATAAGTATAAATTCTTTAAAAATCTGTTGCACTATTAAAGAGGCTCATTTAATTTTTGATGATAGCATTTTCTTGAGTATTTAAACTTAACTAATATTTAATTTTTTTTAAATTTAATTATTAAAGAAACTTTCTACGAACAAGTAAAACATTGTTACCAGTATATTTAAAGTTCTTAAGATTACGTAGAAAATAGTGATTAATGCTTTTTTTTTTCTTAATTGCAACTTAAAACTCGTGGCAGAATTTTTCGTATGTTTTGAACAATTCTTTAAGAGGAAACTGAATATTATCTTTTGTTTTGCAGTTGGCTGGTTTCTACGCCCACGATGCCCCCATGCTAAATGAACAATTCTTTCCTAAAGACAGCTTCTATTCTACTTTGCCTACGGAAGGGTCTCGTTATCCTCATCTGCAAGTCAGGGACCTTAGTTATGAATTAGACATGTCCTCTGCATGGCACACCCTCTGCGGTGGTGCACGGACTAAACTCAGGATGTTGGAAGGCTTGTCGTTTGAAGCCAGAGGCGGCGAGATTCTCGCTATCATGGCCACGAGTGGTATGCACTTTTACTATTCAGACTTGTAGCAAAATGAAATATTTTGAATTACTGCATGAAGCATAATTTCTCGAAATTAGCTTAAGGAGATAAGCGCGGGGGGGTGGGGGAGAGAACTCAATCTGTTGCCTATCGTAGTCTTCTCCTCTGAAATGTTTTAGTGAATTTTCATGTATAAGCTTCATTTCTGGATATACCTATTTTCATGAGATTTATGAATGATTCAACAGATTGTAATCCGTCAACTCCATTGTCATCTCCAGGGGACATCTTTGAAAGGACCTCTAATGTTAGATTTCAGGGAATAAGTACCACGGCTCCTTTATTGGGATCTAGGATTTACCTAATCAGTCTCGTATCGCTGATTTTCTAATACTGTAACTTTTAAAAGTTTTGTACCTCTCCCCAAAAAACTCGTTCCTTTTTGGGGATAATTTTTTTCTTGCCTGAATGTTGCATCGATATTTGTAGGATTTGCAGTGCTTAATTTGTTTCTGTGATGCGATCTTTGTCACTATGGGTGACTGTCGACATTATCAACCCTATACGCGCTTTTATTATATTTAGTGAAAACAATACATCCTATACATTTGGGGCAAAAAATGGGCGTTGGAGTGTAAATAAGATTTTAGATAATCATTTTCTGACAGATGGAATTTAACTTTTTAAAACTTAAAAATTATAAATCTGTTTCATCAAAGCTAACGCCAGTTTCTTTTTGGCAATACTCATAGCCATGAGATCCTATTCCTAGTATGAATACAACGGGAAAGATTTAAATTTGACAATCTCTCATGGCTCTGAAACTGTTAAATGTATCGAACGAGCTCATTTTTGTTCTCCTCAAACTCTGCACTGGTTACTTCCAAAATTCGAAACTGAAATTTCTAGACGCCTTAAAACACAACTATTTTTTAATGCGATGGACTTATTAAACTTGACTTCAGTTAAGTCTGATGGTTTCATTTCCGGATACTTGAACAAAATATGAACGGGCTTATTCGGCTAATTAATATATTTCGCCCTTGTATTAAACTATTCTTAATACGCAATTTCAATGATTTTAAAATGAATTTTTATTTTTTAGAGAGCGAAGGAACAGCTCTACTAGACATATTAGCCAATCGCCACCGTAAATGGCGTTGCCGTCTTAGAGGAGAATTCATGGTCAACGGTCTATACTTGACGCTCAAGAAACTAGAAAAATGTGTTGCTTACGTTCCAAAACATGCTGACTTTGGACCAGACATGAGTGTTCGGCAAACCCTCTTATTCACATCCCTGTTGCAAGAGCCTGATAATAACAGAGGATTTGACACTAAAAGCAGGGTAAGTTGCAACTTAAATAACCTAATACTGCTTACTTTTATTTTTATACATTGGATTTTAATATTTTCTCTTACTGGATAGCTGTACTCAACTGCGTTTGCAAATTTAATTTGAGGGGCATTTTCCGATGTCAATGTTGTAAGGTTCCTTTTTTTTAGTATTGCAGTCATTTTTTAAGATATTGGTTTCGTTGTACACTCATCGGACAACGTTTAAGCAGTCTCCATTTATCCCGAAAATAACGCAAATGTGGCCAGATGGTTAAAGGTATTATATGAATTAACATGAAAGAGTATTTTAAAATGGTTTCCATATTTTTCCAAGGGCCTTCTAGTTATAATTCTAATGTGTTTAATTTAGATCGTTTGCTGTTGTTCACGCCCATGGCTATGAAATTGCTCAGGCGCATTTCATGGGCAGCGAACATATTTAAATGTCTTTATAAAAACAAACCCACGTCTTAAATATTTTTCAGCTTAATATTGCAAGTCTTTAAAGAATGAGTTGAAATTTAGATTTCGAATAATTTTTTTAGCGAAACAGTATGCGGATGTTGCTATTGCGAATTTTAAAGAAAAGTTATGTTTATAGTGTAGATCGCTGAACTAAAAGTATATATTAAATTTTCCACATTAAAAAAATCAATCTCTTAAAAATCGGAACCTAGTCCTTTAAAAATCATCAGTCTTGAAAACGAGGGGTTCATTAAACTTGTGCAAATAAGTTTACTGCAAATATCTGTGATGGGCAAGTCATAATGCACGGTTGGGTAACGATATTCCTCATGCCGGAGGTCTTTGAAATAAATATGTGGTCTTATGTTTACTCATGTGTCACAGCTGAAATACTGAAATCGGAGCTGGTATTCGTTATTTTGATGACTTTAATGTGAATGCTCTATATGGTTGTTTTTTTTTTTTCCAACTGAAAATGGTGGTATATTTCAGGATTGTAAACGTAAATAGACTTGAGCACTTCAATGTTCCTTCCACTAAAATGTAAAGTAATAAGCTTTTCTTGGCAAAAGGCTCGTATTAAACTATTAGCGACACATTGCACTTTACAAATTTAACATATGGCTCCTATTTTTCAATTTAAAAAAAAATAGCTTAACCCGGGAGAACTCGCTAGTGAATTTCTCTCACGGTGCCCAATTGCTTTTCTTTTACTTTACATTTGCTTAATATAATTTTTTCTTGCTTGGCTTAGTACTTTTACTCACAAATAGGTAAAATAATTGAAATAACATTTTTAAATTTTAATTAAAATGGTTTAAATAAGTCTTAAAATAAAAGTGCAATGGTGAGAGAATCTCCTGCAGAGAGTTCTCCCGGGTTAAATAGAGCGAAATATACAATGTAACGAAGACGTTAAACGTAGTCATTGTCAAGACACCACCCGCCTTTTAAGTGTCCGATCGTTTACAATAAAATCGTAACAAGTGTCATTAGACTCGGGAAGATGGTCTTTTCATAATGTTAATACAGTTATTGAAGTTGTCTACATATTTAATTGTACAAACTTTAATTTATAAAATTGACAGTTTGTTTCTTAGATCAAACCAGCTTAAACAAGTATAGATTTAAAGATTTTATATTTTGAATCTTCAGAGTTAGAAGGGAGTCAAAATTTGAAGATGCTAATGCTGCATCTACTTGTCATTCTTTAATTTCAATCTCTAACTCCCCCCCCCCCCCCTCATTGTTTTAATACAATAAATGGACACCAAATCTAGGCGTTTTTCCGATTCAATAAACATTTGTTGATATAAAAATTCATATTCAAGAAATTAATGTGATTTGGATATTTTGATTTATAAAACAAGAGCCTTGGCAGAAACATGGGTGTAAGTTTACTGTTCATTTACCAATCCTTATTTTTCGATAGTAACATTTCATGGTCCAATCTAAAGAGACAATCATTTGTTACCGTTTAACCACGTAAGGAAAATCGTAGAAATCATCAGAAAATTTGAATGTTAATTATAAAATTAGTTTTATTTTTTCCTATTTTGTTTAATTATAAGACTTTGGAAGTTTCCCTAAGTTTATTTTTAAATTTATAGATAAACCCTCAACAAACTTTCTTTTTATAACTCTATAAAGATTTACAAAAAAATAAACTAATTTTCCGCTCTGCTTGGATTAAAGAAACTCTAGTATGGTATCAAAAGAGGGTGTTGCCATTTTAAAAAGTTGGTGTATATATATTTTTTACCTAAACGTTTCCTTTTAGAAATTGCATGTAAATTCTGGAAGACATTTTGAGTAACTTTGTTTTTACCATATAGCTGCAGACTCGTCCGGCGTTGCCCAACCCAGTCAGTCCGTCTATTGAAACTAAGATAGACCTCAGTCTAATGGTCAGAAAAGCGGTCCGACCCCCCCCCCCCCAAAAAAAAAGAGGTTCGAAGTTTGTTTCATGTAGGGCCTCTGCAGAGAATTTACCTAACCCCCCCCCCCCCCCACCCCCCCCCACCCCAAAAAAAAAATCGTACCCGAAAAATTGCTAAAGCAATCATAAAAATTAATTTGTTTATAAAGCTCGTATTTCATTAAAATGTGCAGTCGTAAAATCTTTTGGCAAAAAAGCACAGCTAATGGAGGTAAATTCTTTTTTTTCCTTTTGCGTTTTCGCCATGGAGGAACGGAGGTAATCCGCGATTCTCGCTTCTCAAGTGATTTCGTCATAGAAACAAGATTTACCGGTAAAATTATTTTAAAATTCCCTGACCACCGACCAAAAGGGCAGAATTGTAATGTTTTCTCTAATTTTTTTAAGTCTAAAATTTTTCTAACCAGATGATATAAAAAAAAATTGCGCATTGGAGTGCAAGCCTTGAGAATGCTAATCATCGCAATATTTTAAAGCTGCGTTATATTTGTAGAATTAATTTATAAATTGCTTCTACTGCAATGAAACCTTCAGCTTAGTGAACGGATATATCAGTTCGCGGTGGTGAGAAGGTTAATATATCCAATGCGGGGAATTTTTTCCTCTTTGATACTTCGTACAAATTGTCATTAATTTCATGTTTCTTAATCTTTTTTAAATTTTAATGTTTAAGATTCCGGCAAGTTTTGACCGAACGGTTATATAAAATAACATCGGATGGCTAAGGTATGAACTTGATATCAATTGAGTCCTTGCTGAAATATGAACTTAAAATCTGAAATTCGAAATTCTCTGTACGAATTCCGAATAAACTTTATTGAAAAGACCAAAACTTAAGATATTGGGCTGAAAGATTGAATTTGAATCTCTTCAATGAGTGGCTCAAAATCGTTGGCGAATTCATAAAAATCGAAAATAAGCAATTTTTTTTTAGTTCAGAAACAAATCTGAGGTCGGATGCACCCGGATCCCGAACACATGACTGGTCTTTCGCCCATTTGGGACCGAACATACAAAAATTCATCGCATACGTATATATTTTAGGCTTGGGATATCCTTGGGCATCATGTACAAACTGAGAACGTTTTTCATGGACTGTGTAAAGATCGTAATAAGTAATGTAACAATCTTTTGCTAAATCGGTAAGCATATTACCACAAAATCTTGTGCAGTGTCGAAATGGTATATTTAGCGACTCTTGGACTTATGTAAATCATAGTCAAAGGGATATAAACGTTCAATGCTTCTGCTTCCTTTTCCCTACTAAAATATTTATCTACAAATTTCAACTGATCATAGAACTTGATTTCAATAATCTTTCATTTGAAATTGGATCAAAAAGACTGTTTATAGACTGATAATTTAAAGCTACTCCTGCTCACACCTGTTTTAGTAACATGTATAAAACATAGCACTCCTTCTATATGTACTGTTATTCAAAGATTTGTTCCCATAACATTGCATTAATATAAGTAATTGTTATAATGGTAGCAATTGTTAAATGCTTTAGGAAAATTAAGTAATCGTAATTATAAAATACGAACGTTACTATCAAAATTCGGTTCTAAACTTCAAAGATTATTTAAATGTGTCGAACATACAAAGTTCGGGTATTCAATTGATCTTATGTTCGATAATTAAATGGGTCTGTTATTCCCCTTACCTCCCATATGTGCATTTGATTACATGTGTCTTACTAGGTGAGGTCTGAAACGGGGAATGCAATGATAGAGTAGTCGGTAGATAAACTTATGGAAACAAAGTGCACTACCGAGAAGGATCTTGAAA
This sequence comes from Maratus speciosus, assembly GCA_963932465.1. NCBI lineage: Eukaryota > Metazoa > Arthropoda > Arachnida > Araneae > Salticidae > Maratus > Maratus speciosus. The sequence goes on from OZ010791.1 coordinate 465,312,847, forward strand.
GGCAAGCTTCAAAATTTACGTAAGTTTATAATTGGCTAAACTACTGTAATCGGCAAGCGATCCTTCAGCGCGATTGGCAATGTGCTTGATGTTTACTTTCTGGGTTAGTCTTGAGCAAGCTCCTATTTTTCGAAGTCAAACTAATTGCATTTTCAAATCGTAATTGAAAATATCCAATTTAAATTTTGCGGAAAATGTTTGATCATAGTTTTAATTATGAAATTTTACGTTTTTGTAGATTTAATGAAAAATACCCTATTTCTAAAACCACGATGTTGCTGCTTTTTGAATTTTAATCTACTTTAATAGACTTTTTTTTTTTTTTTTTTTTTTTTTTTTTTTTTTTCTTTTTAAGGAATGAAATTAAATGAGTTGCATAAAATTTAAAAATGGTATTTTGATTTCAGTTTTTGGATTGAATTTTTAACATTAGGATAATTTTTAAATCTAACTTTTTGAGTTTTTGATACTTGGAATGAGATTCCTGTTTGCAATTAGAATAGAATAACTGTCTACATACTCAAGAACAGTTCTGAAGAGATTCTGAAATTGCTAAAAATATATATTACGTTATCTTTAACTAAATCAGATTAACGTATTCTAATCAATTTTTTTTTTTTTATCTGAAACGTTAACTTTTTTTTCCCTCGTTATCCAAACATTTTTCGCAATAAAGAAGTTTGTAAATTACTAAACACAAATTTTAACATTAGAAATACAATTGCGTGCGTTTTCCTTACTTTTCATTAAATCTAATTTTTCGAAAAGTTTAATAGCTAAAACTTTATGTGCAAAACATGAAATTTAGTTTTACTTAATTATACCCCCCCCCCCTCTTAAATTAGGGTTTGAAAATATTTCTCCAACGAAAAATATTGTATTACGAGACTACTCTATGGTTATACAAAGGTTAACAGCTATCTCTGTCTGACCTCGTAACCTCCACTTTTTTTTTTAAGTACCAAAAAGTGAGCTGTGATTCACTATCAGGTCAGTGTGTTTATCCCTCCTTTTTGAATCCATAGTCTCTGTTTATACGCTTTTCAAATTGATATGAACAACCAATTTTCAAGTGGATAAAGACAAAAAGTGCTACAAAAAAAACTTAAGGCTCAGGAATGTTAGAAATGGCATAAATATTTGTTTTTATAAGATATAATTGGAATAATCACTTGGATGAAGGAAATTGCACTTCCCTACTTTAACGTGTTACATAATGATATGAACATTGGACAAAAATACAGCTTTGTAGCCAGTGTATGTACCAGATTTTTTAAAGACGCGACTAATCGTAGAGCGGACGAAGCCTCTTAATGTACAGGGAGTACAATTTATTTACCAGATTTTAAAAAACCACTTTTGAAACTACTGCAGATATTACAATAAGCGATACATAAATTTAAAGAGAAATATACTAAGTTTTTCCAAGTTACAAATGTTCGATGTGTGGCCTTTTTTGTTACACTGAATACGTACTATCTGTAATCCAGTTCGTTCCAAACATTTTGTAGAATCACTCTGTCAATGATTCTGAATGCTGCACAAATTGGGGTTTTTTTAAAGTTTTGGCAGTATTTTCGGCGTTGGTGGTACATAAGTCTAACGTAAACCCACAAAAAGAAATCTCATGGTGTTCGATCCAGGGATCTTGGTGGCTATGTGATTAAGGGTAAATCGCATCACCCGCTTGAGGACAGCGTAGATTTTGTTTCAGCAGGATGGACTCCCACCTCATTGGTCTTTTCAAGTACGTAGTTACTTGAACGAGGAGCTTCCACACCTATGGACGGGGCGTGCGGGTTTGGAACGAACTGGATGAGATTGAACGTATGCCTTGTAACTGAAAAAAACTTGGTACATTTCTCTTTCAATTCGTGTAACTTATTGTAATATGTGCAGTAGTTTTGAAAATGATTTTTTAACATCGGGTACATCGTTTGTACTCTACCTGTATTTTGGTAGATTTTCCAGTGGGAAATGATTCTTTTAATTCTGAATTTGTTGCAATATAATATTCCACTTGAATAAGCTGTCTAACCAGTAAACACAACACTTATTTAAAGTTTAAATCTGAAGCAACAGATGGCCATGGCATCAGATGCACACCTTCATTCAGAAATCATTCCTAAATGCTTTTTACCGTGTGGATGGATAAATTGTTTCATTTGGAACAACCAGAAAGATCCAACAATTGCCTCAGCAAAAATCTGTTTTAAGTAAATCTTAATAACTTAATGCAATAAATCAGCCAAAGAGAAACACAACGTTAACTTTTAGTTACAAATCCAAATGCAGCCCAAACCACGAGTGAGCCTTCCCCCTGTTGCCGTTTGAAAATATTTCGGACACTTTGCTCTGATTGTGCCAGTGACAGGGATGACCGCCCCGGGAACCAGGCTTTCGCTTTAGAGTATAAGTGCAATCCCAATAACAGTCGGACCATACAATTTTCCCCCCATCAGGAAATACTTTCATGTTACAACTTCTGGGGTATGTGATAGTTTGCCCAATTAAAGTTGCTAGTTCTTTTTATCTTTAATCATACGTGATTGGAGTTTTCTTTTTGTTACTTTAATGTCTTAAGCTACTTGGCCACTTTTGACAAAGAACTTTTTGACACCGATGTCAGTTGATCTCTTGCCAGTTCGCCTAAAATTGTTTTCTTATTGCTCGTCTCTTTTAAAATGGCCTTTTTTGTCCTTTAGGACAGCTTTGGCAGAACATCCTGGAGATTTTTGTTCCATGATCCTCTTGTAATAAAAGAGAATGCAATATTACATCCGATTCTTTTCAATATTTTTGAGATAGATCTCGCTGAAAGTCCGATTTATTAAAAGCCACATTTTTCTCTCTGAAACCCGCTTAAGGCTTCTGCCCCTGTCGGTGAAGGCGCTTACGAGCTAATGTTAATCCTATGAGGAGTGATTTTTCTAATCTCGTTTGCATTTCGACATTATTTTATATTTTGCGTTGGATAGCCAAGATCCGTCTACATCGTACCTTGTTTTAAGATTTTGGCTGCAGATATTTTTTAGAATGGCTCTTTCAGAACCGGTTTTGAAAGTGAAAGTAACATAAAAAAAATATCTACGACCAAAATCGAAAAAGTAAAGGTGCGATGTAGAGGCGGACCTCGGCTATCGATGCAAAAAAAAAAAAAGTCTATATTTGATAAATCCTTCCGCATAGGATTAGCATTAATTCATGTCTTCGCCGGCAGGGACAGGAGCCTTAACGCTCTTTTTCCAATCACTCTTAACTCTTTGCGGTCACTTTTAAAAGTTTCAACTATGAGGTGTCTTTATATAACAAACATTTCAGGTTCTCCTGAGAGTGGCATTTTGATAACCCTATACAATTTAGATGTCCATTTAATGGCAATTTCGGTCAGTGTTCATATAATTTTGCAACGCAATTTTTTTAGATAATTTGTATTTCCAACGAATGTAAAGTTTAATTTTCCTTTAGTGGTTATGTACTTGTTTTATGGAAGATTGATATTAATCCTCAGAATGGCGTTTTTTTTATTTTTGACATATCATAATTTCTGGCCGGTCGTATCCTTTTTGAACCTCTGTTTATATAAACTCAAATGTTTCTGTTGAAGGCTCTGCAGATTCTTTTTAGAATGTCTTATTGAAAATATTTCCTTTTTTCCAAAATTTTGTTCAGGTAATTTGTTGCTTATGTGTAAATAACTTTTGTGGAACAATTTCGAAGCTCCGCATTAGCGCGCTCTTATTTCCCACGTTATTTTGTTCTAAAGATCTTCTGTACATGTGGAATCCTCATACTACAAAAATCAATCTTCTGATGAAACCAACCGTCTAGTGACACCAGTTCTCCATCTTGTATAGAAACACTGGCACAGGAAGTTCACCTTGACGCTAGTTGTATTTAGGTGAAATTCTTCTCTACATTCCTCGCGGGTACAAATTCTTCTAGAATTTCGATGAGGGTTTCTCTAGATTTTATGAAATAGTACGTTTAGCGAATGTAAAATGAAAACTATATTTTTAGACAAACTTTTTTGTTTTTAAGTGTGTTCCGCCTGTATTTTAAGCATTTTTGGGGATTTTTTTGACATGAGAAAAAATAGAACTTGGTGTTTATTATAAATTTGTTGCTATTTCAGAATATTTAAAACAAATTTCAAGCAAAAATCTTTATTAGAACGTAAGTTACAGCACTCTGAAGGCGCCCGTCTCCAAAAAAAAAAGGACGCTCACTTCCTCCACGATTTCGGCTGATTGGCTTATCTGAAAGAGAAAAAAAGGCGTTTTAATCTGTAAACCTAAATGCATCGAAGGAACTAGAATCATTTGAAAATTGGGTTTAGGCAGACTTTTGAAAAGCAAATTTCATATTTTATTTTCTCGTTACGAAAAATATTAATTTTCGAATGATCGTAGTTCACTCTGTGCGTCTACATGTGCAGAATCTACTCTATAAATTTAATGTGAATCGGTCAACCGTTCTCGAGATATGGAGGACAGTTTGAAAAACATTTAAAGATTAAAGTACGGTTAAAACGATGAAAATAGCAACTTACCATCAATCTGTGATGCCTGGTCCATAGAGCATTCCTTCCTCTTTCAATGCGGATTGCTCTGCTTTTGCTTCCATTCTGGCATTTTTTGCAACAACAAAATAAGTGACTCTAGAAATTTCCTTCTATACCTGTGTAAACCACTTTAATTCGGCACTCCAAACATCTGCTTCTTCTAAATGCTATATCTTTATAACGAATTCGAATTTTAGAAAATTATTTTACCATCGTGGTTTTTAACTTGTTAAGGAAACAATTTATGCAAAAGAAAAAATGGATTTTTTGAAAGGAAGCATTCTTACGCAAACATTAATACACCAGATTGTTTTTAAAGTGTTTAACCCTTTTTAAATTTTCATGAATTCATAATTTTGGATATAATCTTCTAAATCATTTCTCGTGAATTTTTGAAACTACATTAGAAAATGCACACAATCATTTAATAAATTTTAGGATTTTGCTAATTTAAAATTAATAAAATTTGAATTTATACGGATTTTGTGCAATATTTATAACTCCACTTAAATCTCTTTAAAATATTTTTTAGTATTTTATAGAATTGGAAAATGTACAAATACACTTACAATAGTAATGTAGAAATATTTTCGAACTTTCCCACCACAATTTTTTAACGTCAAAGCTGAACAAATGAAAGTGAAAAAGATCGTCTTTTTTTTAAAAATATTTTTGTTTTGTGCAACCAATAATGCTTTTTTGAATAAGATAAAGTATCCATAACTCCATTTTTTAAACAGTACTACTAATATATTGAATTTTATAACAAACTATTTTAATGTTAAGTGCCCCCCCCCCCCCAAAAAAAAAAAAAAAAAAATTACAAAGGATGACAATTTCAATTTTGTAACGTATACTTTGTTGCAACTCCAGATATAATTAATTTTATTGGTACATGAATGAATTCTTTGGTTTATTCTGGAGTTTTCTCTGGGGAAAACATCATTGAACACAAAATTATAAAGTTGATGCAAGGTATCAAGCATTAATATTTCCTAAACTATATATTTTCTCTCTCTCGGTTCTACAACTGATAGTTTGTTTGAAACCCAAAGGTTAATATTACTTGCAAATGACTTTATTTTCATACCCGAGAAGTTGACACGCTCACTGCCGATGATTCACCCATTGAGTCACTTCATAATTTTTCGGCAACGAATTTAATTTCGGATTATGCATTGTGTTCACGGTTATGAATATATTGACTCCTGGCTTTATTTAAAATTTAAATAGCCTGAATTCTGTGTTTGATTTAAATTTAGTATTTATTTCTAATGGTTACTTCAAAAAGTCAGTAATACTTACTGAAATCGTAATAAGGACAAATATATCATGAGCCATTTTAGATTATAAAGTGCTATCATATTCCCGGTTGGAAAAAGTGAATACATTTTAAAAGAAAGTTTACAATAATTTGCTTAAAGAAGTATAGTTCACAACTTTACAAAGTGTTTCTCGAAGTTTTCATTAGATTCCATTAACTGCATACGGAACGACATGCTACTTTTGACTAAATCTTTTTAACAATGGAAAAATGTATTAAGTTTTTGTAAATTGAATGTGCAAGATATTTGAACAATTATTTAAAAAAATACTTTCCTTTCAGATAAATGCTCTTTTGGAAGATCTCGGTTTAGGTCAAGTGAAGCACACCAGAGTTTCCGACCTCACAGAATCTGAAAAACGAAGGCTCAATGTTGCATCTCAGTTACTTCTTGATACAGGTAGAAAAATTAACTCTTAAGTTTTTTAAATTCCCATTCTGCTTCTAAATGTAATTATGTTCCTTAGTTAAACTATCAGCATGCAAAATAGTTTTAGCAAGCAATTCAAATTTTATTTAAACCTTTATTTAGTTATGGTACAAATTTTGCTTGTTTAGGTTGATCAAAATGTCTGATCAAGTTTTTATGCAGAGTCTGCGCGTAGCATGTGCGATTGCCAAATTTAATGACTCATTTCGCTATTAGGGGAGACCGGGGGGAATGGCGACACCTTTTGAGGGAATTTTTAATTTTTTTTTTTCACGAAGTTTCTTTTTTAATAGAAAATTCTAAAGCTGAATCGTGATCTTTAGCATTTGTATAAATTTAATCGTAATCATAACTACAGTAAGCACGCATAAAAAAAAAAATTAAACCTCTGTACAGTGGCGGGATTACCCAGGATACTGGGGCAATTCCACCACTGTATCGGGGTAATGACGCAAATCTTTAATTACCAGTAAATAGATAAAATGGATACTAGTAAACACAACCTACTGAAAATATTTAGAAAGTTATAATTTAGCAGAATAATGAATAATTAAGATGTTTCTTAAGCTAGATTTATTAATGTGCTAAGCTTGCAATTTAACTCAAATTGGAAAGTAACCTTTGCCATGGTGGCGGCATTACCTCGAGAGGGCAATATAGCGGAAATCCCCCAGCAAAGCCGAAAGAACCGAACTTGTTCAACAAATTGCATCAAAATGTCGGCGAATGCATGTAGATTACGGGTATTATCTTAAGTACCTAATGTTACAATAAAAGGTGTTTACATCTACTCATTTGAAGCTCCAAAATAAGAAGCAATTAGATGAAAACAAAATTTTTCACTAGAACAAACGACGTACAACAAAATCGTTCTCTAGGCACTGTTTCTACTTTTGGCCACTATAGTGCAGGCGCATTCATTATCTCAAACTTCCATTAGTTTTTAAACTTGGCGGCATAACCCCGAATGGCCCCCGGTTTGGCAATAGTTTAAATCATTAAGATGTGTTAATAGGTTTTATTTTGTTCTTTTTAATTCAAAACAGAAAACTGTAGATTTGGCTATAGTTCGATTTAATATCTTTCGTTATAAATCATAACTTCTCTAACAAATTTTTAATGACGCAAGTATGCGACAATTTTCATGTGTTCTTTGTGCTAGACTGAAAATTAAGTGATCCAACAGCCTAATGTATCCTCGTAGGATTGAAAAAAAAAATTATGCATATTGCGAGAATCCGTTTTGGAAACTGTTTTTTGTTCATCCTCAAGATTTTTCTCGCACATTACAATCTACTCTTTGGCTTTGTTTTCATAAGTGTTGGTGAGAAACGGGCTGCTTCTGATGGTCCCCGAGCTAAGCTTTTCACTAATCTATACAATACGATTGATTAGTCGGGTAGATCCTATAACTATCGGCTGTGTTCAATGGTAAATCCAAGGGAGAGGCGATGGGCAGATCGCCCCTGCCTTGGGCGATAAAGCACATTTATCTAAACTAGTTCAGGATTTTTAATCTTCCAAGGGCTTAAAATGGATGTCTTTCTTATTCTATACTGCATAAAAATTCTAAAATAAGTTTTTGTAATTTGATATAAAAATTACGCATAAAAATATTAAAACTTACCTGGTTATATAATGAATGGAAATTAGACTGTGAATGAAATTTACCTCTGAAAAGTGTTAAGTTTCCAGCCTGTTAGAAGCTGAATAAATGCTTCATTGATAAGTTTTTAAGTATTCTTTATTGAACTACTTGAGAAATAAAGAAACAATCAATTTTATATGCAATAAACCTTTTTCAAAATACCTCTTACAATAATACTTGACATAAAATGTTATTGTTCTCAAAGCGTATAGATGAGTCTTAACAATACTTTCCATGAATATAGAAAGGATCTTGGGAAAGAATTCGTTTTTTATTCTAAATTTTAAACATCCCCCAAGATTTAACAAAAGTATTAAACAATTATTGCTATAAAAGCTTGAAAGTCTTGTTATATTGGAATGCTTGTCTAATGGGCCTTTTTATTGGATGTTGGGGGGGGGGGGGGGGATCCTGAATAAATAACTGTTTTTTTGGGGTTTTTTTATCGGTCGTTAAAATAAGGAAGTTTCTATAATGAACTATCATTATATCGAGCGTCTTAGTCCAGTCATTTGGTAGAAAATAGGGGAAAGTTTTGGTGTAGTTTTGATATTTGGTGCCTTTATGTTTTTGGGTCGCTGAACACGAATATGAAGTTAGCCAACAAAATTTATCCCGGGAAACACTTTTTTTTTTTTTTTTTTTTTTTTTTTTTTGGCAAAAAACTGAAAAAACGGGATTTTCTTTTTTTCAAAATTATGCATTTTACGCAAGTCCTCAATACATAAATTAAAGAGGATAAAATTTCCTACATTTTACGTATTAAGTTTTTTTTTCTCTGATCAATGGTTTAGTCGTGGCAACGCCGCAAAAATGGGTGTGAAAATAAAAAAAATTCTGAAAAAACGGGAATTACTGCAGTGCACGGTGGGTGATTTACCGATTCTACCTGGGCAAAATTATTTTTGGCGTCAGTATAGTCGCACCGCCATGAAATTGAAAAATATTGATATTCACTACTGAATGTGAGGTATTGTAAAATGTTGCGTGTAGCAGTCATAATTCCGCATATAAATCATAATCGTAATATATTTCTAGGCTCGCCCTGAAACAATAGGGTAGCCAATTGTGATGCCTCTTGTGCTCTCTTCGGCGTGTCAGGCGGGTCGTTCTGAAGTCTTCTTTCCCGGAGACTGGGGTTCTGGGCTTGTTTCCGCAGGAAGTAAAACTTTTCCCTGCCCTGGGCTTGGGGGTTACACCTAACCATAAGCCAAAAGCGGGTTCCCAGGGTGGGTGCTTACTTACTTACTAGTCATAATTCCGCTACAGGGACCTTCAAAAGTATTTCATTATATTACGGCCTATGGGGAAAAAATAGTTTATGGTGATTTTTAATGTTTCATAATTTCAAACACTTTGAAATTTATATACATATCTATGAAATGCACTACAAGAGGATTTCTTATGGAATATGGTATGGGTAGTATTTATCGATCATTTACAGGGACACTAAAAAGAATTGTTACATTACGGTCTATGGAGAAAAATTGTTTGTGGTGTATTTTGTTCATGTTGCACCTTTTCAAAAGTATTTAAATTGATATATATCTCAGAGGTGCTATATAAGATGCTTACTATTGAATATGATGTGTCATTGATCTTTCATATACAGGGGCACACAACATAAATCAGTTATATTTTTCTCTGTATGAACAATAATTGATGGAAGTGCGTTTTCAGTTGAACACTTTTTAATTTTAAAAATTACTATTTAGAGTGTATAAATTCTATAAATCATATATAGGGCTGCACAAGACATATACCCGCTTATTGCCGGAAATTGCTAACGAGGAATTTTCAACTGCGCTATGCGTTCACTAACAGTTCTAAATTTTAGCATATTGTGAATTATGATAAATCTATAGTTCATATGCAGGGATGTACAAAATTTTCAACTATTTTTTTCGATTTTGGTTGAAATTGTTTTCAAACGTGTTATGTTTTACAAATTATTACTTAGACATCGTTTTTCACGTTATTAAACTATGAAGTTTTATTATAGTAGCCCGAATGCGTTCATAAATGTTCCATAATCTGACGCATGACTTTACGTTCTTCTTGATAATTTTAATGATACTTTCTTAACGGTATGGAAGCTAAAGTGATAAAACTATTTTTGTATTATAACAAATTCTAAAACTTCTTTTTCTAAAATTTAAGGTACGGGACAAACATTAGACAGCATTAATGAAAATTGCTGGGTTGCATATTCTGTTGTATATTCATATTTATTTCTGCACAAACCTTACAGGAAACCTAACAGGAACCTTATCTTAGGATTCCCTATCTTTACATATCATGATTAATATATCATGAGAAAATGCCTACATTATGTTTTGCATTGTATCAAATCTGAATTTGGAGAATTTGTCTGGATCAATTTTGTAACCACTCAGAATTTGCAACCAAGTAATACATTTTAAATGATTTTGTCCCCTTATACTTACATACAACTGGCAGTTTTTGTCCAAATTTAGTCATAAATTTAAACATTTCGCTCTTGCAAAACTTCATGTGCTCTTCGTTATAATTTATCCTCTATAAACAATATTTTCAACGAAATTCACATTTTCGTTACATTTTAAATCTTGTTGCCATTGCATAATGGTGCAAAAGTTTATTTATGTGACTAACTTAAATCCTGCTGTCTTTGATTTAAAAAAAAATGGTATTTGAACTAAAATGTCAGTCATGCCAGAAGGTATCAAATATTTTTTATTAAACATTTATTTTATACTGTTGGTAGTAATAAAAACACCCACTAATTCCATACGTCTATTTTTTATGCTGTAGATGTCTGTGAAAAGCAGGGACCCTCAAGTAAAAGAAAGCGGAAATATTTTTTGTTTTTTAAATGTACTTACTAATGTACATGTTTATTTATAATTAATGATTCATAATGAGTCGTCTTATTTATTATCGGCAATTTCATTGTAAAATGTAGTCATTCATATAATCTTTTAGTATAATTTATAGTCAATGATTGTGTAAAATGGTCAGTTTTCATGTTAAATCTACGTACAGCGCAGCGGCGTAATTCCCGTTTTCTCTGAATTTTTTGATTTTCACTCCCATTTTTGTGGCGTTGTCACGGCTAAACCATTGATCAGAGAAAAAAACTTTTATGCAACTAAAATGCTAAAACTTATGCTAAAATGCTTAAAACTAAAATGCAGGAAATTTTATCCTCTTTAATTTATGCTTTGAGGACTTTTACGTAAAATGTTTAATTTTGAAGTTATTTGGGAAAAAAACAAATCCCGTTTTTTCCTCTTTTTTGCCAAAAAAATGTGTTTCCCGGGATAAATTTTGTTGGCGAACTTCAGATTAGTGTTCAGCGACCCACAAAACATAAAGGCACCAAATATCAAAACTTTCCCCTATTTGTCCTTTTTGAGCACCTAATGCCTGGACTATCTGCTATATGTACTGCAGGGTTGCTTTGTTGCGGGGTTTGTAGCATCGCCCCTCCTTGGAGACTTTCTTCATCCGCCCTTGTCTGTTTAACCATTCACAATAACATTGAACCACTAAGATCTACAAATGCATGCTATACAGTCGCCCGCCCCTTAAATAATTACTCTTGCATGTTTAGTAACCAAATCGTCCTGGAAATTGTAGTCTTTAAATTTGTTTTAAAAAAGGTAAACCTGGGGGTAGTCTTAATACTGAAATTGTAAAAAACTAAAGTTTCAATACGAAAACTTAATTTTGACATTTCTTTTTTTGGTAAATTTTACCTTTTAGTATACTAAAAGTTGAAGTCATACGGTCTCGTAGTTTAGGAATCATGAAGGTTTGAAATTTTGAACATCTTATGTTCCTTTCAAATCGTTGGATAACAGATTGCAATGAGTAATTTTTAAAGCGTAATACCAACTATTTGGTTGAATGAATTGAATTGCAATTTTGAATTTTATAAACTTCTAGAAATCTCTTTTTATTAAAAGCCTGTCACGAATAATCTAATTTCGAAATGGAATTTTGAAATTTTCGAAAAATATATGTATTGTAACCTAATGAAATTAACATTTTCAGATGCTTCAAATATGCTAATCAAAAACTGAAGCTCATCTCGCTAACATAAGTAGTTGAGTTTTTAAAACCTACTCTCATTGCAATCTGTTTTGGAACTATTTAAAAGTAATTTCGATAAGGGGTTCCAAACTTTCATAATTCCTAAACTATTTGATCAGAGGATTTAAAGTGTTGTATCTTAAGGTAAAATTTACAGGAGGAAGATGTACTGTCAGTTACGTGTGGTGTATTGAAAATTTTTAGAGATCGTCTTCATACTGATTTTTTAAACGAATAGAAAGACTTCCAATCGAATGGCTATTTCCCTTTTTCTGCGCCAGTTTGGCGATTAAAATATATGGGATGCTCTTGCTCGAAATTTAGAAAGTTTTCTTTTAAAATAATTTAATCTTTTTACTAAAGTTCTAAAGTAACAGCATATTTTTCACATGTTCAATAAGAATTGTACAGAAAGGAATTAAGGTGTCTCAACATCCCGGAATTGGGTCTGCTCAATTCGCGGTTAAAAGTAGCTTTTTGACTTAATTTTTTTTTTTTAAGTTTATTAAAATTGAAGCTTTACTTTTAAAACTTCATGTTTAAATTTAACTTAGGAGCTTTTAAAACTTAAAGTTGCTCTCCTTACATGAAATAATATTCAGAATATTCAAATTGTTTCATCAAATGAAAGCAAATTTACTCGCGTTATTTCTTTATGCTGCAAATAACACTGAATTACATTTAGTCAATATTTCGCCAGTGCTATAAATTGTTATGCACAGGCGTTCTATCTAACGCAGTTTGAACCTCATTCTGTTTAGGGCACTTTCGTGCGTAAGCTTTTGTCTACAGTAGCAGTTAACTGCACTGTAAATATAAAGATTAATTTGGACAAGCAAATTGTAACCTTATGTAAATGTTCTCGGAACAACCGAAATCGGGACGCAGCCTCGGTTCTGGGGTTGCGTTCATGAAAGCATTTAAATATTTCTGAAACAAATTAACTTAATAGGTGATAATGCGGGGCCGCCGCGAAACTTCTTACCCTAAGAAAGTTATTTCGCGAAGGCCCCATGATAATGCCGAATATAAGAAATTTTCAAATGGGACAAATGCCTTTTTTCCGGTTTCTAACCCCCAATTCTATACTAATCTGTATGACGCTACAGTGAAAATATTCCTGTTACTTCAATATATTAGAAACTGTATTCTATTAACTTTGCAAATTCAGTCATTCAAATAAAACTACCAATGTCACGTTAAATGTAATTTTTTTTTAAAATATTGTGTAGTTTTAAGTAACATAAAACCTCTAGAGCTGTAAATATAAAATATGCTGCATTTACTTTAGGCTATTTTATTTTAAAGTATAGACTTCAAAATAGTTTTCCTACCGCAACCAAAATTGAAGATCAGTTTCTAGCAGCGGTTGCAAATTTTACTTTTATGAAGCAAACAGTTTCAAAATATTTTGACTGCATTATGGCGGATTTTTATAATAGTATAATTTTTTTTTCTCTAGATATTGTATTACTAGATCAGCCAACAAAAGGAATGGACATCTTCGATACATTTTTCTTGGTAGAGTACCTGCGGCAGTGGGCTGCACGAGGAAGAGTAGTTGTCATGACTATCCACCCTCCTACTTACGAGATATTTACCATGATATCCAGAGGTAAGTTAGGACTTTAGTTCTTGCGTTTTTATTTGAAATATCAAACTTCTTTTTTATACATAACTATTATTCGGTAACAAATTGATATTACTTTGATACACGAGTACGCAGCCTTTTATTCTAACACTACGATGTCAGCAGTTATACTTATCATTCGTTATTTGGAGTGTTGTTTGTAAATAAGTTTTGCAAAATTGCAAATTTAAAAAGAACTTGAGCTAGTTTCTGAGATCCCGTTTTCATTCCTTAGTTGGATTTTCTTTGAGTAATCATGATTTTGAATAATGGTTAACTTTTCATTTTTCTTTTTCTAAAGTAATATCATATGATCACAATTTTCAGAACGAATATTGAAATCTCCCTCTTTTGTGAAGAATATGTAGGGAAAATGAACATTTGACCTTTTTGAGTTTTAAAGAAAAACGTTGTCGAAGAGACTCTGAACATTTGTGATGTCTACAGGGAGAATGAAACTGAAGAAAGTACGTGCAAATGGTTGCTAGCTATTTGACGCGTTCTGGAAATTAATCTTAACTTTAACTGAATACAGCAATTCGTACACTAAAAACTACCTCATCGTTGGATCGCAGTAGATAGAATGGATTGATATTATGCTATTGATCTCAAATTTTTATCTCAATTAAAAATTTCCATCTTCTGTGAGCTCTAGAGTAACATTTTCATTTTAATATTTTTTCATTAGAATCTAAATTTGGCTTCGCATTTGAGTATATAAGTAAAACTATATAAATAACATGTTGATCAGTCTTTATCTGTTGTGGGATAACTTTATTTTTAAGATTAAAGTTTTTAATTTATTTTTTAAATTGTGTTCCATATTTAAAATAAAAACTGATCAAAATTAAAATTTAGTTATGAAGTGTTTTATAGAAATCTTTTTAAATTACTGAAATCTTTAGTACATTTTCTTTTCAAATATAGCGATTTTCGGTTGCAGCTTTATAAAGTACTAAATTGTGTCGTAAGTATTTGGCTCTTTCCTAAGCACTTGTTGACATAAGTCAATTGGCTAGCTGTTGCACATTAAATATGCTTCGTTGCATGTGTTCGGCCTCGTCTTTAGGAAAATGCAAACATTTTGCAGTATGAGAATTATTTCAAGTTGAAGGAACCGTTCCTACTATTCCATATACCTAATGAACCCCCACAACCTGATAACTTGTAAAGCTTTCCATATAGGTATTTTCAAACGCAATAGAGGCTGCGATTTATCAGTTGAGAAAATTAAAGTACCCGAATGGATATTATTTCCAGAAATGTCTAATCAGAGTTTAAAAAACTTTTTTCTGGAATTAAAATCAGCCGAAGTTTTAATTTTTCAAAGTTAAAACTTAATCTATTTTGCAATTTCAATAAGCACACATTAAGATGAAAATTTGAGCCCAAGTATCTTACTCCGCATAGTGGAGCTTAAAATCACTTGAATGTTAACAAATTTTAATGATTTAAAACAATGCCCTGTTTTACTTAGAAGGGGGGGGGGATGAAGTTTCACTTGATTTTAATATTTTTAACCCTTTGCGGTCGTATTAAGTTTATACATAGGTGTCATGCTGGTCGGGATTAATTTTCGTTGAGCGAACAGTAATGCATAAATATGGGAGATTATAAAGGAAAAACAATTCTTTTTTAAACTTTAGAAATATGTAACACTGCTATAATTTTATGTAAAAAAATTACATTTTATAGTTCTCCATTGTGCGGTATCTGTAAACAGCCTCCAATATGCAGCCCTTAATTTTTTTGTTTGAACATGTAACAATCGTTACTCTTTACATCTTATAGCATTTTAAAACTACTTTTAATTTCATGGTACACTTCTTTCAGGAACTTTCTTTTAGCCGATTTAGAGTATTTTTTAAATATTTTAAGAAGCGAAAATGTTGAATCGCACTTAAACACAATTTGTAAAATATTTCTGATTCTACATATTTCCGAAGCTTGTAGACTTAACCATTCAGAACCGCGCCTTCTTATACTTGACGCAAATGGAATAAAATTTTATTTTATACATATTTATGAGTAAAAGTGGTATTAAAATTTTTCTGTTCTTATGAGATATATGTTGCGAAAACGCAAACGTCAGTAGAAATAAACTACATTTTTGCCATATGAAAATCTTTGAAGCATTTACTATTTAGCGGAACATTACATTTACTACAGTTATAGTTTGACTGCTACAATATCTTGAATTGATGAATTTTATTTCATTCTTTTATAGCGAATCTATGAACATATCCAAACTTTATAAATAAAAATTTTCAAAATATTCAGTCTTTTATTCATATTTGTAATATTTTACAACTCTAATCAATTAAAAAAATTTCTCATGTCATATATACAATATGTGATGTGATAAATTTTGTCGAAAAAAATTTTCGCAGTAAAATAAAAAATCGCAAACATAATGTTGCGAAAACGCAACTTCAGTCTTTAATGGGTTAATACAAGATTAATATGGCTCTTTGCTGTTGTGGCTGAGACCAGACATACGACTGGAACGGTAAAAAAAAGCTTTTTGTGGCTGAGAGTGACCTACGACTGAAAGGGTTAAAGATATGCACACGTATCGGTCATCCGAAATTGTCTATTTCACTTGACTCATTAAATTTTTAGTTATATTTTGTTTCGCTATCTAATTTAAGTTCGATTTTAGTAAAATTGACCTGGTTTTATGAAAGTATATTTCTATTAAACTATCATTCTAAAATATATCGAATTCTAATACTGTTGCATTTGAGTTGAGGATGAGTATTATAATCTCAATGTTATTTTTTTTTTCTTCCCCAGTTGCCATGATATCCACGGGTCGAATGCTGTATTTTGGAAAACGGCGAGACATGCTACCTTATTTTGCCTACATAGATTTCCCGTGTCCAGCTTACAAGAATCCTTCGGATTACTACTGTAAGTAAAACTGACTTTATGATGCTTCTCTTCTGGGAGTATCTTAGTCTGGATATAGGGGACATTTGCTTGCTATGTAAGCTGAATTTTAAATTTGAAAGCTAATACATTAAATAACTTATTTCAGAATCGAATGAATCCAACATAGCCTCCTGAATAAATATAATATAAATGTTTAAGGATAATCTTTCGTTATTCATTTATAAATGCATGAATAACACTTTAGACTTCTAAATGCATATTGAAATAATTTTGATAAATTTTGCAATATTTTGCGGGAGTGAAATTACTTATTTTGTAACATTTCTGTAAATCCACATGTATACAAACATTTCAATAAAGTATTCAGAACTACTGATTAAAGTTTAGTATAATAAATTTGATACCTTGTTTAAAATGATTTTCGAAAAAATTCAGTCGTTATTTAAAAAGCATGTAAAAAAATTAAATGCATTCAGTGTTTAAAATTGTTTCTTCAAAATTACAGGCTTGTTTAAAAACTCCGTAAGATAATTTTGCAAAATTTTATATAGATGAGCCTTTTTGAAATTTAGTTCTATTGTTCCTTGCCCCCCCCCCACACACACACACACTCACACAGACAAAAAAAAGGGCTGGCATTGATGTTACCTTCTCGTTCTTTCCTCATTAAAAATATTTTTGTTTTAGAGTGATCGGTGCAAAATAACATTTACATTCAATAACATGTTACTGAAGAATAAATTGACACATTTTGCCTTTTTTTAAAATTAAAATGTACCAGCTAGATAATTCTTAAACTTCCTCTGAATTTTTGATTCAATATACTTTAATAAATTTGTTGTAATTTACATAATCTGTTAGAGCAATCTCCAAGAATTTAAATTCCTACTATCTGTTGGGTGACTGAAATAAAATTACGATGAGAAACTGAACAAGGTTTTCCACTTTTCCATTTGACCCATAAAAGAAATCCTAGACTTTGTAGATTAGACATCTGATGTGCATTGCTTGCAGAAGCTTGAAAGATTATATAAATCTAAAATGAGTACCGAAAATTATTTTGGAGACGGGATAGAGGAAAACTGCATACTTTTGCTTTTTGACTTTGAATTTTTCCCACTTTACTAATTTTTATAAATGCTAAATAAACGGACTATAACAATGTAAAATTTATCACTTGATCGTAACATTAAAATATTTCAGTGGACCTCGTCACCCTGGATAACCTTTCAGCTGAAGCAATGTTGGAATCCAGTCAACGAGTCGAAGGTCTTGTTGAAATCTTCAGGAGGAGACAGGAAGCCCTAGCAGATCCAGGTCCACCAGGTGTTCCGCCAGCTACTATAAAAAGAGCCAATGTATTTACTCAAATCCTAACGCTTTGGATGTAAGTATTCAATATTGAAGAAAAATGAATTCAAAATATTGAATTATGTTTTATAGTTTGTAAAATACTTGTCTAATGAGCAAATACAATCGGTATGGCTATATAAAATTGGAATCGGTTGTAAAACTAAATAAATGCAAGATTAGAATAGAAAACTGTGTAAAAGAGTCAAAATAGCAAATACTTTGCCCAAGTATCTAACTTTTGATACTTGAATATTTTATCTCTTTGAACTTCAAACAGCACTTGCCTTTTTAATGGTTGGTCGAGACAATGTGAACAATCGTATTCTTTGATAATGCAGAAAGGAGCGATTTGGAGACAAACTTTAATGATTTCGACTCTCTAAAGGAAAGGAGCCCAATGAAAGCCAAATTGGGGCGTTAAAACAAGTGTAAAAAAATACTTTTTTAAAGCTCTCATTACTTTTATTCAGAAACATGAAGAGCTTAGATAATAAAGGTGGTATCCGACCAAAAAAATAAAAGAAATTTGAATTGATTATTGATAATAAATGGTTTTTCTACAATCTATTAAATTACTATTTGAAAAGAACCCGATACAAAGGTTTTAATTGATAAAGGAGACATTTGTCAATCAACGCAAATGGTTTTGGGAACATTACAGCTCATTTTCTCAATGATTGTCACTTACCACTTTTTTTTATCATCTAAGCTCTTCAAATATTAAAGATCTTTCAGAACTACGTAATTTTAAAGTTTAACTTTTTAGGCTATAGGTGTGTGTGGGAGGGGGGGGGGATAAAATGAGCGTTCGACTACATACTTAGAGACCATAACGCCCCTTACTATTTAAGAACTTGATAATATAACTCTATTACAAAAATTATTTTATTTCAAGTTATATGTTAAAGTTCAAAATACTTTTTGGAATAAATCTTCTAAATTGTTTTGTGAGTGCTTAACAATAGAAAACAATGTAAACTCAGTTTTAGAACAAAACAAGCTATAAATGTAATTCATATTTTTATTCTTCAGAAATCTCTTGTAATATAGCAAAATCTATCTGTAATTCAAAATGTATATTGAGGCTTCCAAAAATTATTTGGCTAATACATGTTATAACACTTTAAATAGATTCATTCTTTAAAACAAGCACTTATATTTTTGCTTCTGATAGTTTTATTTTTTTAAATATTAAACCTTTTTAATATTGGGTTTTTTATGGATAGTCATTAAATGAGTGAAGTCGCCTTAAATGATTTGTATAGGGTTTTACATGGTTTTTATTTTAAATATTTAATATATGAAATAATTATAGTATACCAATTAGTAGAAATTTAGTCTACAGATGTTCTAAGTGGTTTTTTTTAAAGCATAATTTATTACTATGACTTAAGGGTAACAATTATACTCAACACTTGTGTATAGAGTTCAGTTTTAAATGCTTTAAACACTTTGGTTAGTTTACAAACTAAAACTTACTTACTCACCCCCCCCCCTTTTTTTTTTAAAATGCCTGTTGGATTAGGTGGGCTTCACCACTATACTTTATATAATAACGCAAAACGGGTAGAAGGTAATTAAAATAGTAAGATAATGCGTTGCATAACAAAATCAATATGTATAAACTATTTTTTAATAAGGCTTTAAATCAGTTATAACATATTTGAAATCCTTAAGTGAAAATAAATTGGCTAAAGTCAGTTTTTTCCATAGGATGTGGGAAGGGGGGTTGTTTTTTCCATACAACAGCAAGTGTTACTCGTATATATGTAGGACGGTTATATGTAAAATGTTAATTTATTGATGACTTGAATAACTAAACGTTGGAATAACACATGAACTTTAATACAATTCCATAAAAATAATTTTACACCACTTCGTTGATAGCTTCTTCAAATACATTACATTTCTCACTTAAAACCTATAATACAATTTCTTTAACAATTCGATAAGGCCTAACAGTGCCTTCCTTGGCATTTCATATGCCGATGCTTCATGAACAATAGATAATTTAATCGGCTGACTTTTCTAATTTTGAATATTTCCTAACCTTCATCTCGTGATCGTGAATTTTCATAACCCATGCTTTTTCAAATCATGGATAATAAAAATTTCAGCCCGTCAGTTAATTTGCTGATCATGCACGTCATACAGAAAATACAGTATGTTTAAATTCAAATTATATAATAAATACTTGCCAACTTCAAACTAAAGTTCCATAAAATGAGAGTTAAATTAACCCAGGTTAAACACGTTTCGAACCAGAAATTTTTTAAGGAAATTAATTCAAATAGATTTAAAAGAGAAACGTAATATTAAATCTATACTGATGCATAGAGTAAATTTTCTGGTTAGGAGAATGTTTAACCTGGATTAATTTCTCTCATTTTACGGAAGTTTAACTGAATGTTGGCAAGTATGTATAATTTTTTCTTCTGCGAGTGGTGCATTATACTGAATGTTAAATACATGAGTGATTGGCATCTACGAATTACAAACCAGATTCGTAATACATAAATATTTTCATAGATATATTAACATGTGCTTGGGGGGCAGTTCGACAATCTCTTCAATGTATTGCTCGTAACTAATGGTGCCCACATTGAATATTTCAGACTGTAACCTATATGTAAATGCTTAATTAAAATATATATGATGGATTGAGTTTTTAAGTAAAGTCGTTAGAAAGATAACTGTACGCGCAACGTAACTTTTGTCATTCGATTTTTATAGTGTTAATTCTACAGATAATTTTCATACATCCTGTATACTATCTTTGGAAGTTTTCATTCTTGTCTTTTACTGACTTAATGAGTCTTATTCTTTATTTTTGTATGTGATAATTATTTCTTTTTCAGACGTGTCTTAATCTACATGTTTCCATTCAATATTGTACAGTTTTGTGGAGAAATATTTGTCGCGGCCCTTATGTCAGTTTGTGTTGGAGCTCTATATTGGAATGTTAGGACAGGAAGGGAACAGGAACATGTAGAAGATAGATTTGGGTTCTACTATACTCTTCTGTCTCTAGCCGTCTGGCCCACACTTCTCTATTCAACTAGTAATGGTGAGTATGATATTCGGAAATAGTGTTCTTGTTCCCAAGTTTTTTTTTTTCACTCCCCTGAAGCAAATTGTATTGTCAAGTGTCTTTTTATGAACGAATTTTGCGTTTTAAGTGTCATAAATGCATTTATATATTGACTGCTAGAAATTTATTTTTCCTCTTATGATTCTAGAACTTTTAAATAATTTGCAGTTTGCATATGTAGTTAGTAGATAAAATATTGTAAATATGAGTGGTATTATCCAGAATGAGATGGATCCATATCTGAATAATAAATTCATCAAATGCTAACTATGTATATATAGTAAGAATATTAAACTAAGTATTTTGAAATTTTCAATGCAACAAATTTTAGCCTTTTCACAATTCTCCCTATAAATCAATGTGCCAAATTATTCTTGGATTAGCCAAGATTTTTTAAAATCTTATTTTTAGACATGCTTTGTTTTAATAAATACTTGAATATAGTTGGTTTTCAAATGTATATAAACTCGGCAGGCTAACTTATTTGCAGTTGCATTGTTCAAAAGCGTTCCGAATTCTTTATTTTGGTTTTACTCTAACATTCGTAGTTCATAAAATTTTTACGCATTTATTTAAAATGAAGTTAGGTGTTATGTATTGGATATTCGCAAATTTATATTGCTTAATCTTTTGAACGATGTGTGTCTGTGGGGGGGGGGGGGGGGATTGTTGAATCCTAATTTTGTCAACTTTCCAAACATTAACGTTTGGTTTTTTTTCTTATTACTGAAACTTCACTTTTGTGAAGTAATCTGGCCGATCTATAGCAGTGTACTGACATTTTTATTTTTTTTATAGCTTGGAAAGAGAAGGCTATGGTTGTAAGAGACACGAGAGAAAGGCTTTACCACAAGTTTACTTACGCTATTTGTAAGGTAAGCTGTTTTTATTAAAGTTATTTGAGTTTCCTATAGTTTTAAGCTTTTTACCCTGCTTTATAGAAGGGTGGTTATGCAAATTTGAAGATGAAACTTTCACGTGGATATGTGTTTATGGCTTGTCGATTGGAATCTACGAATTAAAATTAGTACTTTACTTGAAAAGTCTGTATAATGAGATTCAAATGAAGTTATCTGCTGTATAAATATAATTTATTACAGATTCGCATTAATTTCTACGTATTTTTTTAGGATGGTGTTAAACACAAGCTATTGTTGCTGAATTCTGAGATTATCTTAAACTTCATGTCATAAGACATTTGGAACGAGCCAATGCATCCTCCCCTAAAATATCCTTGTATTGCATATTTCATTGTATTTAAACTTTAATGGTTTGCCCATGAATAAACTTTCAAATTTGTAAGTTAATAATGGATAATTACTTTGTCCATAGATAGAACCATTGATGCAACCATTTGCAGTTATTGTTAAAATTATTTTTTCTTCTTTGTTAACCATTTTGCAAGATATGTTGATGTATATATACTTTTTTCTTTCAGCTAACCTACAGTCTAGGACCGGCAGCTGCCGTTGCTGTTGCATACGCTGTCCCTGCTTATTCCATGGCTGGTCTGCAGACGACATCTCGTGTTCGACCATTTGGAATCTACATCGGATACATGATCCTGTATATACTTACGCTCAGAATGATGGCCATTGCATGCGCTTGGGCATGCTCTTCGAAACACATGGCCGCAGCATGGACAGGATTTTTGTTTACCATAATATCTGTAGCTGCTGGCTACAGTGTTCACCTTAAAGATCTTTCTGTGGTCTTTTCTTGGGCGCAATGGATATCCCCTGTGCATTGGGTCTATCAGCAGCTAGCACAATATGAATTTAATTCAACGCTAGGTGACGATTACAGATATGCTTGCAGCCATAATCCCGTAGTACAGCAAGAAAATACAATCCTTATGAGAGCAGAATGTGGATTAGGTACAGACTTTGATGCGCTCAAATTCCATGGTTTACAAGATCAGTACCCTCTCTATCAGCCTATTAGCATAGTCGTTGTATTTCATGCTGTCTGCGTCATATTGGGACTCTTTCTTTTTATGACTTTCGGCAATTCGAAGAAAACTGATACCGAAAGAGGTTGAAAAAGTAACTAAAACTAAAATTGCTACTAACAATAAGGTGGCATTACAAACTGTCGCAAAATATTGTGCACACCCGCCATATATAAGAATAGCGTCCTATGTCTGAGCTTTTAAAGAAGTTTCTCTGAGAGAAAAGACGCCACTAAATTAAGTAAAGACTTAATGTTGTAACTCATAAGAGCTTTGAAAGCATGCTACTTTTGTAAATATACTGCAAGTACGTGATTGCTTGCGTTCAGTTGCGAGTGTTGTGGATAACAATGTAAATTATTGAAAAAAAATTGTTAATTTTGACAGATTCATGTTCGTCTTGAATCCTTTAATATTGCAAAAGTTGTTGAACGATTGAACAGTTGTTTTTAATTTACCGACAAAGACTTTAGTCATCCTTTTTAATCGGAAGTTTTTGAAAAACTTTTACTGAGAGAATTGTAAGGATTTTTAAATGTTTATTTAACTAATGTTTTACTCATGCTGCCATTTTTCTTGTAAATAAAGTTTAATTACATTGTGTAGCTCTTTTATTTTTTTTTTTTAAGAAACCCTTCATATGCTTACAAATAAGATATTTTTAAAATATTAAGGTCTTGCAAAGAAAATAGTTACAAAGTTGCTTTTTATTGGTAGAAGCGTTCCACCATTCTGAAATTAGGGTCCCAAATTCTCGCACGATAAGATTTTGTAAAGTGATGTAATTTTACAATGTTTTATTTCGTTGGCACTATGATTGAGATCCTAATCTCTAAAAGGTAAAATGCGGTTTCCCGAGTAAATGTCATGGCTAAAGGAAACCTTACTTTTATAATATGGAAACAATTAAAGGAAAGGCGTTCACGTATTCCTGTTAATTTCCAAATTAAACTTGGCAATTTAGCTTCAAACTAATTCATGCATTGGGTTTTAATTCGTACATTCATCAATTTTCCTGAAAGATTTAAAATTTTTGACTTTTCCATTTTATAAAAGTAAGATTTCCTTTAGCCATGACATTTACTCGGGAAACCGTATTTTACCTTTTAGAGATTGGAATCTTAATTATAGTGTCAGCGAAATAAAATATTATAAAATTACCACTTCGCAAAATCTTATCGTTAGAGAATTTGGGACCTTGTTGCATTGTTTGAGACCTTGGGACATTGTTTGAGATGTTCATGAATAAGTTATTTTTTAGAGCCCAGAGCACTATACCTTAGAAAAAGATTGTTTAAGAAAGTGAGACTGGCTTGTTTTGGGACTAGGCCTTATTTTCAGTGCAGGTATTTTTAAGTGTCCTGAAAATCATGCTGTGTTATTTTAGGATCGTCTTATATTAGGAGTATCGTGAAAAATGTTAGTTCTTATTTTTGGGATAGGTCTTATTTTCGTAGAAACAAGGTTGATCTGCTTATTTCACTTAACTTGATTTTACAAGTGTATTCTACGAAAAGAAAGTTCATTATGAACATCTGTGTTGATTCACATCCTTCAAGCCTGGATAGCAGAAGCGTTGAGAATTTTTTGGCCTACTCTGAAAAAGCATTTGACCAGAAAACTTATTATTATTTTTTTTCATATGTATGGATTCCAACTTTCGACGGTTGGAGAAAGATTAGTTTCCTGTAGATTTAAAGTGAAAATAAACGTCACAAGCGAACTCCCCCCCCCCTCCCCCCTCATTTAAATTTTTTATTACAAATGGGTTTAAAAAGTAGTGCCGTATATTTTTTTTTCTTGTGTTTAGCACTTTCTTTTTATAAACATTAAACCAAAAGAAAATAGCAAAATTAAATATAAACCAAAATTATCTATTTTTACGCTTGAAAAGAACAAATTGAGTGTGGGTAACAAAAAAATTTAAGTGTAAACATATTAACCTCCGGATTTTTTTAAATAACCTCTAACCAGAAATTTATTATGAATCTTTCTACGAGATTAATTTTCAAATATAGTTATTGAAAATCAGTGTTGCCAGATTGGGGAATTTTAAACCTCTAGGGGAATTTTTTGGGGACAAGAAGTTCGTGGGGAAATCTTTGGGGGCTAAAAAATTTTTGGGGGGGAAAACCTGGGGATTTCGTTTTTCTTACTATTTTCCGTGATATCTTTTTGGTCTTGTAGAAAAACTGGATCTGTCTCAAACTCAATTTCGATTTGAAAAATGAAAATACAATCCAGAAATCGGAAATATCAATCATTATTCTCTTGAATGTGGCCGTGTTCGTTGTTTACTATGTTACACTACAGTTTACAGATATTACAGATGCATGAGACTCTAAAGTCTTAAGCAGCTTAAACCTGCTAGTGACTAAATCTGCAGGATTTTAACGAAGAATTTCTTCGCCGTACTTAAAAAAAAAAAAAAAAAAAAAAAAAAAAAAAATTTAAATATGTGGAAAGTAGATTTTTCTCTGATATACAAATGTACATCGATTGATACAGCGAAAATACTTTGCACTCGACTTTGCATTATGATTATGTACTTCAGTATAGGGAGGACAAAAAAGAATTAAAACAGCGTACCATCTGGGATTCATTCAAATCCCAACTGATAAGAGATTATCTAAAGCTATGGAGCTAATGTAACAATAGTCCAACATTGTTAGACAATACTTTTAAAAACAAACGTAATAACTTGTCACTGCAAAATATCTCTTAATGTAGCTACAGAATATGCATTCAGCCCAGTTTAAGTTTGCTTTTTGTAAATGGGGATTTTTTCAAAAAAAGGCTTGATTTGGGGAAAATTTTTGAGCTCAATTTACTTAAATATTTTTTATAGTGATAATTTAAAAATTCCCTTTTTGAGTAAACTGAGTTGGGGGATTTTTGCAGAAAAAAACACTGATTTGGGGAAATTTTCAAAAATTTTGGGGAAATCGACTTTTGACTATCTGGCAACACTGTTGAAAATTGACATTTTCTTTTTTAAACTTTAGTTTCGATATAACTCATAAGCCACTTTGCCAATTTTGTGAATTTTCCCCTTTTGTGTGCAGAAAGGGTTTCTTGTTAATTTGCCTTCATGATTTATAAAAAATATTTACAAAATTGACAAATTAAAGTATCTTATATTTCCGTGTATAAGACGAGAATTCTTGGGCATTTCTTTGGCTCCACAGTAGGGGGGTCGGCTTATACACAAGAATAAATTTTCAAAAATTCATATTCTGAAATGAAAAAGAAAAGATGGTAAATATAAAAAAAAAACTTTTAAAATACTTGTAAAAGAATGGAGTTAAAACTATTTCTTGAAATTTGCAATTAAAAAAAGGTTACTAATCCTCATTCATTATCTAAATCACTATTGGAATTTTCAAGCAACTTATTAATCTCTTTCTGTCATTGGTATATCAGTAATGAATATCGACAGTATCTTATTCATCACCACAATCGCCATCTTTCAAAAATGGCAGCATCTCCAGTTCCATCAATCGCATTATTGATGCAACATTTTTTGAATAGCCAAACGATAATTTTTTGTGGTAGTTAAAGCCAAAAATGGGATATTTTGTAGAAAAAGCAATTCATAAGAGAATGAGCGAGACCCAATTATGATTTGGCAGCGCGCCCAGGACAAAATAAAAGATATCAATTACTTCGGAAAGCGCATTTTTTTTTTTCTATTGTACAAAAAAGTGCTGAGTTTTCATCGGCTAAATTTTTCATCACCATTTTTTAACATCGGCTTATACACGGGTTTCCAATTTTGGGCGATTTTTCACTGAAAAATGGTATACTCGGCTTATACACGGAAATATAAGGTAGATTATTTTTGTGCGATTCTTGGACTTCAAGGACTCTTTTCACGTGAAATTAAATTGTAAAGACAATAAATTGCTCTACAAAATTTCATACGCGTACCTCGAAAGTTTTTATATCCTTTTTAAACATGAGAAATTATAAAAGTAAATTCAGAGATAGATGGACTTGGTTTTAGTTATGGGCGGGCAGCATTGATAGTATAACTCAAAAATTGTAATATCTGCGGATGTAAACATCGTAGAAATAGGTTTTCTTTTTCGTCAACAAAATATTGCTTTTACAAAATTGGAATCCCCCCTCCCCCCTCTTAACAATTTATATATACGCAGATTTTCCTTTTTAAATATTATATGAAAAATTTGAAACTACCAAAAACCCTTATTTACAGATAGGGTTATTAGCACAGCTTGTATGAGAATTGCAATACTTCCATAACTACGCTTTTGTTAACCTATTCAGGACGAGCATCTTTACAGTTCTTTACTCTTCAACACAGTTGACGCCGATTTTACCATAATGTAATTTTTCTTATTTAATTTCTAAATTTTCGGATGGGATAAGAGGAAAATTTTCCTACTAAAATACTGGTTTTCCAATTTAAATGTTTTGTGCTCTAAGTAACAAGAAAACTTGCCAATCGTCATTGAGTCAATCTAATTCTTGAAAATATTTTACGTAAAGGGCTATAACTACAGCTTTTATATCGGTTTAATATAAAAGCCAATTAGCCAAACTTCATCTTTTTAAAATAAGACAATTTTTGACATTTTAATTAGTAATTAGAGTATACAGAGTAAAACCTTTAACCATAATCGCTATCAGTTTCATTAACACTATGTGAAATTTTCCATAAAAATAAAGTCAAAATTTAGTTGATAGAAAATTCTCAATTTTTCTTTCATAGATAGTGCCACATGTTTTTATTTATTTTATTGCAGAACTTATTTCGGCATGCTCTAAACTAAATACCCGCGTGTGGACCCTTCATACAAAATTTTTTGTTTGTATGAAAAAACTTATATCCGTTGCATACCAATTTAATATTTAATGAATGCTGTTAATCTCAATATTTTTGTGTAAATACATTAAACAGTTGTTTTATTACACATGCCTTTTGATTTAAAGTAATACAATTTTAGAAGTAATTTTTAATTTTCCTCCGGGGTCTGCGTGCATTCCATCTATGAACGGGAGAATTTTTTTTAACGTGTGTGGTTTAATATTAATATAAAATGAAAGACCTAACTTCCAGTCGAATGGCAATTTCCATTGTTTTCTGGTATAACTTGATGATTGAAACGTATAAGGTCTTTTATTTGGACAGACTGTACATTCGTCGAATTTCTTGTCATATCACGTGAGATTTTAATTCTTTAATTTTGTACCCCTTCAACTTTATTTGAAACTATTCTCTGACGTGAAGTAGTGGGCACCAGTGAAGTAGGCCCACCAATAGTGGGCCACTTGAGGCAATTTATCTTATTAAAATGTTAGTGAATTCCAAAAGATATAACCTTCATGTATAAGAAAAGTTTCAAAATATCCTTCTGAAAAAAATGTTAACTTCCTCTATGCTCCAGTAGTGGGCATTGTAAATTTCCGATGCATGAATCGGTTTTTGGCTTATCCAACAAATTATTTACATTGTAATAGAATATATTAAGAGTAGTTTAAAATGTATTAAAGAAACAATATTTAAAATAAAAACTTAATGAAATCTAAGAATTTATCCAAAAAATCTGTTTTTGAATATACTAGAAAATAAACAGATATACCAGCAGAAAAAGTTCCAAACAGTTTATGGAAAGTTAACATTTAAGGATTTTAATCGGATTTCTTTATCATTTTTCAGAAATGCATTTTGGACTAATTTTTAAACTTTAAAAATTAGTGACCCACTATAGGTGCATTTACCTTAATGGTTTTGAGGTCTCGCAAATGTTTAATGGGTTTGGGAACTATCGTAGATGTTTCAAAGGCTTCTGTGCACTTTGCGTTCTGTGCACTAGGCATATCTTTCATTTTCAACCAGGGCTTGGGATCGTTTTGTGTTGAAAGATTGTTTCCTGTCGAATCTTTCAATACTAGGGATAACATTTTCTATCTAATGTTATATTGATGTGATAAATTTTCAAAGCTACGAAATCCATTTTCATTATCTCTAATTCTCTGATCAAAATACAGGCACTATGTTCCGAATTACATTTGTCATTGTTTTTCACCTTTTTCGAGCGAAAGATTTTTCATAACTTTGTATTTAAATAAAAACGTTCTTCCATGACATAACCCTTTTAGGGACAAAGTACTTCTGATGTTGAAATGGATGCCAGAATTTACAAACTTTTACACACGCATATTACGAAGTTCTCTGAAATTTTCGAGATACGGCTAAATGGTAAAAGTTAAACTTACCGACTCTTAGGGGTGTTCAAAGTAGTTCCCTCCAAGATCAAGGCACTTTTGTAGGCGAATTTTTCAGATTAACTCTCTCGCTGCCTTTTTATTTATTAAAATACAGTAGTGGCGAAAATTGTGGACATTTTTTGAAATTTTCATGTTTTATAACTTTGTGCGTTTAAGAATGTAATAAATTTCACTTAAATGTTTATATATCAAATTCAAGGAAATTTAATGTAGAATTTTTAATAATGAAAAAATTAATATCTGCATTACAAAAAATAAGATCTATCTTGGATTTCATTATATTTTAATTTTAAAGACATTTACCCATTCAATATTTAGTAGGATAACACTTGTTTTTTATTACAGCTTCACAGCGTCTTTTCATTGAGAGAACTAGTGCTTGGATTTCATCCATTTTAATCACATGATGCCAAGAATCAATTATAGCTTCAATAAGTTGCGTTTTATTAGATGGACGCTTTTTTTGTACAAGGATTTTCAAACGTCACCACAAATTTTCTATAGGATTCAGATAATGACTGTTTCCTGGCCAGGGCAATAATTGTATGCTTTTATTTTTAAATCATTCTTT
This sequence comes from Maratus speciosus, assembly GCA_963932465.1. Classification (NCBI taxonomy): domain Eukaryota; kingdom Metazoa; phylum Arthropoda; class Arachnida; order Araneae; family Salticidae; genus Maratus; species Maratus speciosus. Next base: position 465,342,636 of record OZ010791.1, read on the forward strand.
GCATATTTTTGCCGTATGGTATGGAGCTGAATCCTGCTGAAAGATAAATGGTGCTTTATTGGGAAGATATCCCTGATGGATTTGTTGAGTTCTTTGTAGTTGTTTCAATGCAGTCAGGATGCAGCTCTTCCACTACTCTACGTCTCTCATATTTTCGCCTATCACTACCAAAGAGCGATATTTTACTCATCTCTCCAGATTATTTGTTTCTACTGATTTTCTGACCAATTAATGTGTTCTTTTGCCCACTCAACTCGTTTCTTGCGTTGCTGAAGATTTAAAAATGGTTTTTTCCTTGGAATTTTACTTTTCTGTCCAAAACCTGCTAATCATCTCCTTATTGTTCTTGAACTAACCGAAATACCCATTGCATTGATTTCACATCTAATAGCATCCGATGAAATTCTTCTATCTTTGAGGCATATCCTTTTTCTTTCCATCTTTAGAAGCGCATGTGCATTTTTTTTGGTTTGATCTTGCCTTATTTACCACTGATTTATTTTATTTATAACGTAAGCACAACTTTCGTACGCCAGATAAAGTGACTGCTCCACCAACCTGTCTTGCAATTTGAGCATAAGGGAGACCAATTTCTACTTCTTTTTGTAGGTGTCCAATCAAGGGTAGGTGTCAGTTTTGTAGATGCTGTTGTTGACATCGTTTTAAATTATTTGCACTAAGAAAAAAATAGAAATATATTAAAAAAAAAACATTCTATTTAGTTACACTAGTGTTCACCCTTCTGCAAAATTCATTCCAGCAAAATACCGCTTTTACAAATCAAAATATACTACAGTTTAGTTACTGACATTTGATTGGTTCTCAGAACAGTCATTGTGATTGGCTAGGACGCTTTTATTGCCATACAATTGAGCATTCATGACTAATTCTTTGTATTTTAGACTAAAGTAAGCGTAACTTTTTTCGTAATGCAGATATTTTAATACTGTTTATTAAATTCTACATTAAATTTCCTTGAATTTGATATATAAACATTCGTATTTTAGTGAAAATTAATATATTCTATAAGCGCACAAAGTTATAAAGCATGAAAATGTCAAAATCCGCAATTTTGACCACCACTGTAAGTTAAACTGCGCATTTATTTTATTACATATTCCAAATATACATATATTTTAGAATTAAAATACATAAAATTTTTTTGCAAAGGAGTTCTTTTTAAAACATAGAAATAGATCACAAAACGCGGAAATCGTGGGGTTCTCAAATTTTGCTACATTTACGTTGCTCGCGGAAATCGTGGGATGCGCAACGACAGTGTTAAATGCCCCATGACCATCCATTTATTGGCATAGATGAAAAATATTCCTTTATAGCCCTAACAATCTCATCTTCGGAATGAAAACGACGCCCACGTAAATTTATTTTAGATTAAAAAATATCTAAAAGTCATACATAGCAAGATCAGGAGAACAAGCTGGATGTTCAATCACTTTTTGTTCAAGAAATTAGACCGTAATCCTTGCTGAATGAGAAGATGCATTGTCATGGTGAAGCACGAGTCCTCTAACATTCACCTCTTGAAGAATAGAGCTTACAGTTTGCATATAGGAAACTTGTGTCATAATCCATTTATTCAGCCAAAAAGTACAGGGTGTTTTTCTCTCTAATCGGAACATAACCATTGTTCATAATTATATTCAAAATATTTTAAGAATTTTCATCGAAATTACTTTGCTTTGGGAGAAATGAAATGGCATCACAAAAAGGGTGGAAGTAAAAACAATATTTCTAGCAGCAAGCCCGTATTTAATAATTAAATTTGGAAAATTTGATGCGTCTAATTTAGCACTATTTGGATGCATATGGAGCCCACTCTTACCCCTTCTAGTGATATAGTTACATTTGGCACAAAGGTGTCTGTTGCAAATTCTATTAAGATATCTTTATTATTGCTAAAGTTAAAAACGAAATTATGGGTTAGGACTGGAGTGAGACATCCTGTATTTTTGACTGAGTAAATGTATTGCAGAAGCCCAGTGGTGTAGTGGTCAGGGCATCTGACTGCCGCACCGCAGGTCGAGAGTTCGACTCCCGACAGGGCAAGGTTCACTCAGCCTTTCATCCCTTTGGGGTCGATAAAATGAGTACCAAGCTTGCTTGGGAACTAAACACCGAGGGTCTCGCGTTAGGGCGACCACCTGGCCGGGACACATGCTGTATAGCACCTCGGGGCCCAGGGTCAAGAAAACAGAGGTGGGCACTGTCGGCCCAGATACTTCATGGATTGTACAGCCACAGAGTTTTAGTTTAGTTTAAATGTATTACAACTCTGGTTTCGTATATAAAAATTATTTGCTATGGTTTTCTACCACCCTTTAAAGTTTTGTACAAGAACTTTTGACTCGCCGTTTGATTGTTTGTTCTCCCCTTTGGAAATCTTTAAAACGGACTTGGAAAATCCAAAAACGATTACACATACACTTGAATAATCCTGCTTACAAGTATGCTTTTACGTTTAAAAATTAATCTGAAAGTGTGCCAGTTTTGCGTTGTTGAAAGAAAATTTTTTTGAACCGCCTTAAGAGAGAAAAAAAGAACTGAGAACTTCTGGGAGCGCCGAGAAAGCTGTATCACTTACTCCCCCCCCCCCCACGTTTAAGATAATTTTTAAACACATGAACATAAAAGGATACTTAAAAAAAATCTTGCTCGGAGATTCAGAACGCATAGAGCTCTCCCCCTTACGAAATAAAATGGAAAATGTGTTTTAATTCTCAATTTTTGAAAAATACAATATAAAATTGCTTTTGAATGTTTACAAATTTCGTGGTTAAGTTTCTGCATTGTTTTTCATATTTACATGTTTAAAAATTGTCTTGAAAAAGTGGTGTAGATAGGGAGGGTGTTCAGACAAAAAGACTTTGTTCAGGAACGCCATCATCTATTTGCGCATGGTCCATATCTTCACTGATAAAATACATTTAAATTGTGTGCAAGAGTTGTTAAAGTTAGCTTTCCCCCTTCATTATAATTCAGTTAATTAAAAAAAAACTGCAGGTATGCAGTTTTTTGTAATTTTGTAATGAATCGGCAAAAGGTAAAGAAGAAAATTTAATTGGCTAATTTTGTCTAGTGCGGTCATATAAAAGTATCAAATGTATAAAAATGAATGTAAGTACTATTTTATATAATCTTATTTTCGCACTATAATTTGAACATTTTTGACATTGCCTACTTATGTACAAAAAGAAAAAAAAATAGTCTAGCAAAGGTGTGGGTGTGTGTGTGTGGGGGGGGGGGGGGGGCTGTCTAGAAAAAAGTACCTTCAGATTGTTTCGTATTTATAGTCTATTTAACCCCTTAACGCTCGAATTAAATTACGGTTTAAAAATTTAAATTGCTTATTGGCACCACTTTTTTGAAAAAGAAATATTCGCCTTATTTAATGACAGGTAAAAAGATACTAAAATAAAGCATATTACACTATTTTATAAAACTGGTGGGAATCAAACAATCAGAGTAAAAGACACAGACCGTGAATATGACGGGAGCGAGAATTAAGGGGTTAAACACAAAATGATACTTTGGGTTTTTAAATGATTGCCGTTTTGATAACTGGGCTTCCTCGGATTTTTAGCTTGGTGATAAATTTCGGAAGCGACATTTTGTCATGGTTTTGATAGAAAAAATTGCCAACCTTAGGCTACAGATCATAGGCATATCTTTTACAAAATCTTGCAACAATAATTTCCCCTAGACTTTGTTTTGTCGATGGGCATGCCTATATGGCTATATAAGAGTTTTGAAATAAGTCTCTAAGAGGATGTGAATATTAGGTCTATATGTTATACTTCCAATAGATACGTCTGGGAAACGTTTAAAACATTCAGTGGTTTAGCTCGGGGAAGACTGATTTTGTGTGTCGCAGTTTATCAGACCATGTAATCCGCTAAAGATGAGCAAACCCTTAATATTGTCTCCTTGTTACTTAGATTTGTGTTTAATCAACATTCATAAAAGTAGTGCTCTGAAAGAAACAAAAATTGTTAAGCTGTAGACAAACAATGCTAATTAAATATGGTACGATGATTAGAGGATTACCGCTTGAGCTCAATTCTGTTAGCCATTAAATGTTATGAACTTAAGCATATTTCCGTACGGTACTGTACTGACTTTGAATATTAAAATTTATTATGGTAATCTAATTCCAACGAATTCATTGTAAATCTATCTAGCATGTAATAGTACGTTTTGAATAAGCAATTAGTGGTATAGTTAGTATGGAGAATCGACCTTAAGTTTGGAATTAGCTATATTCTGCTACCATATTTTACATACGACAAATCCCCTCCCCCCTTCCTAATAGTCGCCTGAAGAACAAGATCCAAGGAGGAAGAAGATATTAGAATAGATATGTCTGTTTCTAATGCCGAGTTGTTTAAAAATGGAAAATATAAACATGAAATAAGTTAAAATAATGATCTTAAGTTAGTATTTCCCGCGGAAGACTATTTTTAAACAGGACAATACAAAAATATAACAAACTAGCAAACCCCGCAGCTTTGCTCGCGTAATATTTTAAATATGCCAAGTGGTATTTATATGTCTAATTGTTATTAAAAGGTACATTTTTATTTTATTAAAGGTTTTTTTTATTAAAATCTACTTATTACTTTTAGAAATAATTCAAAAATTACTATTTAAAACACAGTTTGACTAAACATCATTATTACACTGCATTAGGCAGAAATGAGACTTAAATTAATAAAACGAAATAAAACTAAATAAATGATAATTTAGAAAATATTTTTTGGAAACTTTTATGCTCAATTAATACGCTCATTTCAGTATTTATTCGAAGTTTTGCATTTTTTAGAAACCATCTTCTTACATCTTAAATTAAATATCATGTCAAATTCCAAGTCCTACCACCTCTCTCAACATAAAGGGCTATGTTGAAATAGGAACTGTCACCATTAATTTGACAACATTAATTTTGAAATCGAATTGTTATTTTCTAATATTCCACAGAAACGTAATTTAGAAAGCTTTTGAAGGCCTTTTTTAGACCGTTTGTTGTTCCTGTGAACCCCAGGTGGTAGAATAATCATCATAAAATATCGCCTGTGTAGGATCAGAGACTGTTGTCACTGATTCGCAACTATTACTTTTATAATCGGTTTATATTCCCTGAAATTGCATAGAAATCGTAATTTAGGACTTTTGCAGAATGCTTCTCGCACCTCTCCTTCGGTTCACCCCTTTTTAATCCGAATTTATTTTTGACAGTCCTTCGAGGGTATTTATATTTTATAAGTAACTACCATGCCATATTTAAAATTTCTAGCCTTTTCAGTATCCCAGAAATCGCAATTTAGAAAGTTTTTTGCTCCTGCAACCCTCTGGTGGTAGTGGCACAGACATAAAGTATAGCTTATGTTTGAGCAGATTCTATCACCAACAATTTGTCACCATTATGTTTTAAATCGATTTGATATTTGATAAGATTGCATAAAAATTGTAATTTAGAACGCTTTTCGCTCACTTCATCTTTTTAAATTTGGAATTTTCTTTAGACTGTTCTTAGAAAGCAGTTGCATCTTGTAAGTAAATACCATGCCATATTTCAAAGTGTTAGACCCCTCAGCTGTGCAAAAAACGCCAATTAGAACATATTTTGCTTTTGCAAGCCCCAGATGGTAGTGACAGCAACATACAATATAGCCTATGTTGGAGCAGGGACTGTCACCATTGATTTGCAACCATTACTTTTGAAATAGCTTTGGTATTTCCAGAGATTGAGTAGAAATCGCAATTTAGAACATTTTTCGCGCATTTTCATCCTTTTCTTTAAATTTCCAATTTTTTTTAAACTGTTCTTAAAGATCACTTATATCTAATAAATATGTACCTTGCTTAATTTCAAGTTGCTAACTCCTACCGATCACAAAAATCGAAATTTAGAACTTTTTTTGCTCCTGCAACCTCTAGGTGATAAGTGATACCGACATGAAATACCGTCTATGTTAGAGCAGAGGCTGTCAGCATCAATTTCCTACCATTACTTTTGAAATCAATTTGATTCTTCCTGAGATATTGCTGACAAATCGACATTTAGAACCTTTTTAGAACGATTTTCGCGCATTTTTACCCCTTTTTAGATTTCAAATTTTTAAAGAAATGTTCTTAGAGATCGCATTTATATTTAATAAATATATACCATGCAAAATTTCATGAGTCTAGGTCCTTCCATAATTCAAAAATCGCATTTTTAGAACTTTTTTTGCTCCTGCATCTCCTCTGGGGTAGTGGAAACAGATATAAAATACAGCCTATCTTGGAGCAAGAGCTGTCATTATCATTTTTACACCATTATATTTGAAATCTTTTCAGTACTTCCTGAGATTGCATAGAAATCGCAATTTAGAACGTTTTTTTACAACGCTTTTTTTGCACATTTTGTCCCCCTTTTAAATTACGATTTTTTTTTAGGAAATGTCCTTAGAGATCATTGATATCTTATAACTAACTACCATTCCAAATTTCACTATTCTAGGTCCTTCCGTAACGCAAAAACCGCAATTTAGATCTTTTTTTTTCTGCACCCCCTTTGGGGTAGTGGCATCGACATAAAACATAGCCTATGTTCGAGCAAGGGTTGTCACCATCATTTTGACGCCTTTTTTAATCGTTTTGGTATTTCCTGAGATTGTGTAGAAAACACCATTTAGAACGTTTTTTAGAATGCTTTTCGCGCCTTTTAAATTTCAAATTGTTTAGGAACTGTTCTTAGACATCATTTATATCTAATAAGTAGCTAATATTTCATAATTCTAGACCCTTCCGTAACGCAAAAACCTCATTTTTAGAACGTTTTTTGCTCTTGCACCCCCTTTGGGGTAGTGGCACCGACATAAAATATAACCTATCTTGGAACAAGCGTTGTCACCATTTTGACACCATTATTTTTTAAATCGGTTTGGTATTTCCTGAGATTGTGTCGAAACTACCATTTAGAACGTTTTTTAGAACGCTTTTTGTGCATTTTCGCCCCTTTTTAAATTTCGAATTGTTTAAGAACTGTTCTTAGACATAATTTATATCTTATAAGTAACTAATATTTCAAATTTCATATTTCTAGGCCCTTCAGTAACGCAAAAATCGCATTTTTAGCAAGCTGCACCCCCTTTTGGGTTAGTGGCACCGACATAAAATATAGCCTATGTTCTAAGTTGGACTAACACCATCATTTTGATACTATTACTTTTGAAATCGTTCGGTAGCTCCAGAGATTACCTCTAACATACAAACAATTTTTACTTCTTTATAATATTAGTATAGATAAGTATTTGAAAATCCAAAAATAAGTTTTTATTGGATTTTTTTTCTTTTTTTTTTTTCAAAGAATTGAAACAGTCCTTTTCGTTCAGGAAGGGAGAAGAGAACGCCTGATGGAATATTCTTGGTTCCTTTTTTACTTATGTTTAATTATTTTGTTGCTGGATAAGACTACTTCTTTTCACAATCATTAGAAAAAAAGAAAATTTAGTTAATTTGAAAATCCAGGGAGAGGTTATTGCCTTCCTTTACCATGCCCTTATGAACGTCCTTTCCTTAAGGCTCCTGTCCCTGCCTGCGATAACACTCACGAACTAATGCTAGTCCTATGGGGGGGGGGGGATTTTTCTAATATCTCGTTTGCATATCGACATTTTTAATTTTTTTTTTTTTTTTGCATTAGATAACCGAGATCCGTCTCTACATCGCACCTTTTCTACTTTTTCAATTTTGGTCGCAGATATTTTTTAGATTGACACTTTCATTTTCAGAACCGGTTTTGAAAGTGAAAGTAACTTCATAAAGAAAAAATATCTGCAATCGAAAAAGTAAAAAAGGTACGATGTAGAGACGGATCTCGACTATCATATGCAAAAAAAAAAAAAAATGTATAAATGCAAACGAGATATTACAAAAATCCCTCCCCATAGGATTAGCTCGTGAGTGTCTTCGCAGGCAAGGATTGGAGCCTTAACCCTTAAATGCCGAGTGTTGCTTTTCGGCAACATACCCAATTTATGCTCTAAAATTCTATTAGGATAATATTGAAGCTATAATGCCTAATGTTGCCAATAAAATACATTCTCAAAATATTATTAAATCGATTTTCAACATGTAGATGGCAACACTTGTGCTGTTTAAGAATAAAGATAGATTTTTTTAATTGTGTCTACTTATTCTTTTTGTTTTGTTTGGAAGCTTGCCAAATACTCAATTTTGTTCTGCAGTGAGCAAGTAAAATTTATTTCTTATTATAGTTCCTAAAATTCTTGTGTGTTTAATATTATAGAATTTTATCAATTAAAGACCAGTATTGCCGATTAGTAACAATTGTTTTTTTAGCCGTAAACCATACTTTAAACAAAATATGATTTTTTTTAAAGTATTTTTCCCATGATTTATTTAAAAAATGAAAACTAAAAAGCATTATTGCAATGATTTTTGAAAAATCCGGCATTTAAGGGTTAAATATCTGTAACAGTGATTGTCACAAACTTCATATATTGTCGTTCCAGCGCACAAAATTGAAGGTGCTGATTGATTTTTTTTTTGTTTTGTTTTACGCAAAGAAAAATCCTTTCCAATCGAAATCCGTGGGAAAGACCACGGCAAAACTCGATCGTTTGCGGAATCGAGTTTGGCCGTTGTAAGACTGAAAGACTATAGTATTTTAGATTGTTTCAAGGTATCCTAATCTATATATAATTTGGAATTTGGTTCGTTAAATTCTGCTTTATAAATTGTCATATGAATAGATTTACGATTATGGGGGATGAATGAAATTATTAAAATATCTGGCCTGGCATTCCGATTTTGAAGTACTTTCTGTTGCTGCCAAAGTTTATTTCCTATCCAACATCTGAAATTCATAGTGCTGCCATCTACTGGCAATTTGAAACATTTATTAGAAGACGAATGATTTGGAAAATAATGTTTGTTAAACTTTGTATACTATTGAATAACCTATATAAAACGTAAAAATACAGAGTTCCCAAAAAGCTTTAAACGGGCTTTTGTTTTTTACGATGAAGATATCTTAGCAATGTAAATTGCGAAAGAGATGAAAATAAGATAGGAAATAAGATCCTATTGATGAAATAATCCTTTTCATTATTTTCAAAACGTAGCACTTTTTATTGTTTACACAACTCCCGTTGACAAAATCAAAATTATTCAATTAGAAAACTTTTCTTTTTGCTACAACAAGGTCGTTACAAAAAACTATTGTGAATGGTGACGATATATAAATATCAGTTACATTGGAGTTGTGTATATCAGTTACGAGAGAAAACTTTCAGAATGCTTTGTGAATTGCATTTCTTAAATTCTGTTTCTAGAATTTGAAGCTACATTTTTGTCTTTATATATTATCTCTGTCTATTCGTATACTATTCGTAAGGCTTAATGTAGTTGTATTTGGGATGCAATTTTTTTCAATGATAAGATACTTTTGATCTAAATAATGTCATCATCAATTTGTACATGGTTCATATTTTCGCTTATAAAATAGCATTTTAAATAGTTTTATAAGTCATATTTCCCCTTTATTCAGTTAATTTAAAAAATGCAAAAATGCAATTTTTTGTAATAATTTTGCTGCAAAAGGGAAAAAAAAATCTAGTTGTAAATTTGGCCTAGCGCGGTCATATAAAAATTTCAAAAGGCATTTTTATGAAAATGAATGGAAATACTATTTTGTTAACATAATCTTCTTTTCCTACCATATTTAAAGCACTTTTGCAATTGACCTTATTTACTTATGTTCCCCCCCCCCCCCCCAAAAAAAAAAAATAAGGAGGGTCTGACAAGAGAATGCCTTCTGCAGCGTTTCCATATTCAAAGCTTTTTTCAAAACATGCAAGTTAAGCGATTTTTAAATTTATTGCCATTGTGATAACCAGGACTTCCTTAACCCGTTTATGCCTAGCGTCCCATTTTTGACACACTTCGAATTTTAATAAATTTGATATTTATAATATGAAAATTTTATAAAATAATTATCTATAAATGTCTTTATCTGTTACCGAGAGATGACAGCATAAGATGGATATTTATTTGCTTTAAATGAAGGCTTTTTTCGGACTTTATAACATTTTTCATTTTTCAAGATGACGAAATGTAAAAAATAAGTTTATTTGTGTTTTTTCTATCAGTGATCCAAATAAGTAAGACATAATCTTAGCTTGTAGACTTCTTACGTATTTTTTTAAATTGTGAAATTGTATGTTCAAGCCTATTTTTATGCATTTTTGTAACATACAAAATATAGGGCGCTAGGCACGAATGGGTTCATATTTTTATTAGCTATTTAGAGGACAGTTATTTATATAAAGTCATTTTCAAGATGATTATGAACTAAGCTGTTTTTAAGCCTTTATTATTCTTAGTTTATTATTACTAGTACTTATAATGTTATTAGTCTCTGTAAAGAAATAAATATAATTTTTTAGTAGTTCATAAAAATACTAATTATAGTATATAATTTAAAAGCTTATTTCATATAAATTTAGACAAAACATACAATTATGCATATTATACTATTACAAATATTATGCTTATTCCCATATTTAGTACGTTTACATTTTATCAAATAAATATATAAAAAAAATTAGCGTACCCTGACAACACTAGCTGCGGCCCACAGGCATATATTTGCCAAAATTTTGCCTGTCTCCTCCATGGACATTATTTTGTCAGTGCCCCCGAATTTCAGCTTTTTGGGGGGGGGAGTGTATGTCAATAAGTCATAACTTTCTGTAGTTTCAACTAATCAATATTATGATATTGCGCATATTTATTAATATATAATCGTGATACTACTCCATCCATAAATGTCATTAAAATGAGGCAAGGTAAATACAATTTTAGTAATAAAACCGCTAGTAATAAGCAGGCGGACGAATCGCGTCCAAGCATTAAATAAGTACGAAAGATTTAGAGTTTCGCCAAATCGTTTTACAGGGATAATCTACAGATTATAGGGAATAGAAAAATGCAAAAAGAAGAAAAAAAAATCCATTTTTTTTCAGCCGAAAAAATGCAAGTCCCCCTTAATAGCCCAGAGGAAATGTACCAAAAAAAGGGGGTTATTTTGCGAAAGTTCGGATAGATTTTTTTTTCTGAATTGTTTATAATGATGCCAACATGGAAAAACCAAGTTTTCTGACAACATTTCTTAAGGCTAAATTTTCTGTGGCCAAAAAACAAGCAAATTTTGGGACCTTTTTTTTAACTTTTTTGAAATATCTCAAGACCCGTTGCCGTAGCACATTACTTGCAAATTACAATATTACAGAAGATAAAATTCTCTACAACTTTCATAGTTACAACTTTTTTATACACTCGATAGCAAGCACAATATGCTATTTCAAAAATAGGACAATTTTCTTAAAAACCGTGGACAACGGAGTTCTTCCCGATTATTCAAATGTTTCCCACGGATTTAATCGTGTATGTCAACTTTTATATATTGGTACTAGTAAATTGTGTGTTTCAAGGTCAAAACTAGCTTTTTTTGCAACCGTGGTAAACATGGATTTTGGGCCCCCCCCACACCCTCCCTTAAAAAGTAAATTTACCACGAGAATTTTAATAAATCTCTAATAGCCGGATTTTGAAAATTTTATGTGTGTAATCATTGCATACGCAATGCTGAACTACGTAATCAGCTTTGTGAAATATTGATTCATTAAAACCTTGAAAACTGAACCGAAAGAAACCGAAATATATTCCGCTTTAACCCCTTGAGGGTCGGTGAGATAAACTATATCCCACCTAATTTAAACGAGATTCTCACCAGAAAATTTTAACTAAATTTTATATTTTTAACTTTGGAGGAAAATCGTTGAAAAATTGCTTTTCTCTGTTTAAAAATAAAATTTTTCGATTATTCCGGTGAGAATTCAATATTTAGAGGCATTTTTGCTTGCCCCTCAAGGGGTTAAACAGGTTTCCATCTTAGCAGGTATAATTGTCCATATTCTTTCTCTTGAAAATATATTTTTTTTTCTTTAAAGACCGGATTCCGTATATACAGATTTCATTTTCAAAGATTAAAAGGTAGTTGTAGTATTGAGGCGTTTAAAGTCACAGTTACATGAACTGGACTAAATTAGTCAAACGAAGATATTCGCAAGGTAATATTAAACCTGTGGAAGCGTTCTTGACAAATATCTCGATTGCATTTTATTACTTTTATTTTTTTTTTTTTCCGTGGGATACCTGAGATAAATAGCTAATGTTGTGCTTTTGTACTTTTTTGGGTTTGGATGCATTTTGTTTTTTCTTGATGTTCGAACACTTTCATTTTTGGAAAACTGTTTGGAACCTGTTCTGAAATTTAAAGCATCTTCATTAAAAAAATGCAACCAAATTCGAAAAATTGAAAACGCACAATGTTAGATATCGACATCAGGTATCATATGAAAAAAAATTAAATATTGAAATTCAAGCAAGAATTCTGAAAAGAATGCTCTCATAGGTTTAATATTAGCGTGCAAATGTTTTCGCGTGAGACTACACTAGTCACACGAAGAAACTAAAAGAAAGTGCAGGGAAATGCTGGTAAATGGGAAATATTAGGCTTTATACCTCTAGATGATCCAGATATCTGCTTTATTTAGGATTCCAAATTTCATGTTTCTAGGCCCCGATAACACAAAAATCGCATTTTTAGAACGGTTTTTGCTCCTGCACCAGCTTTGGGTTAGTGGCATGGGCATACAATATAGCCTATGTTCGAATGGGGGTTCACACAATCAATTTGATACCAATACTTTTGAATTCGGTTCGGTAGCCTCGAACAAACACACAAACAATTTTTACTTTTTTATAATATTAGTATGGATAAGGATATTCCTTTGAAACGGGATGCTAATTATCCTACGACAGTGCCATCAAAGAAAAAAAGTATTGCTAAATAGCCTGTAGAAATTATTATTATTAAAGTACATTTTTTCATTTAGCTTACGCAACCATATTGCGTACTTACTTTATTGTGCAGGGAAAGTGGAGTTGAATGAGACAGGGGATCAATGCGAAAAAAATATTATATGGCCTACAATCATAAATAAATTGATAATTTGATAAATGGTATCACTGAGATCATTAAACAGATATAGTTTCAAAACAGTACATATTACACAAGATTACAATATTCTACAAAGCATATTTTTCAACAAACAAAATAAGTTTTTCTGTTTGAGCTTTGAAGCAATTAATAGATAAACTTAGTTTATATCATTTTAGCATGCAAAAGTATATAAATCTCTTGTTATATTTATTGTTAAAAGTGGCAAAAAAAAAAAATAACTAATCTTTTAAATATTCTTATGACACTAGTGATCTTAAATATTTTATTGACAGAATTTTTCCATTTTACAAGAGATAAATGCATAACATTAGTTAGTGAAATAATCTGTTGTCATTTTTATTGTAGCTACACTGGTTTTCAAAAATTAAGGAAAAACAACAAAAGTAGCGATTACTCAAAATGTTACAAGTAGATTTTAATAAAACTGAGACCCAATTTGCAACACATAGTAAGGTACGAGTATAAAATAACATTAAAAGAAATTACCAGGCGATTGTGGTGTTTCAGAAATTAATACAATTACAAAATAAGCAAAATAAATGTCTCAGTTAGGTATAGGAAAAGTACCTTTAATATGGAGTATGATCACCCCTAGAAGAAATACAGCACATACAGCAAAGTGTGATACTGTCAATTATGCGATCGATAAGTTTGCTGGGAAGTGCGAGCCATTGCTCTTGTAAAGCAGTTTTAAGCGTGGCAAGGGTCTGAGGAGGGGGATTGAGAGCAGAGATACATCTTCCTAAAGCATTCCAAAGATGTTCAATGGGATTCAAGTTCAGTGATCGCGCTGGTCATTCCATGCACTGAATTGTTTGGTGCTGAAGATAATCTTTTACGATGTAAACCCTGTGCGGTCTAGCGTTACCGTTCTGTAACAGGAAATCTTTACCTATTGCACCGGCATAAGGGTGCAGGGTCGTACTGGCCCACCGGGCAACGAGGCAAATGCCCGGTGCGCCCATCGTCACTTTTTTTTTTTTTTTTTTTTTTTTTTTTTTTTTTTCTTTTTTTTTTCAGCACGCTTAAAGTTGTGTATTCTGAAAGGCATACAATTTTCAAGATTTTTCAGTTGGAAAATTAAATGTAATGCTTTTTATTTTTTAAAGTATAGCATAAGCACACTATGTGTGACCAAAGAAAATTAGATAACCCAATTTCGAGATAACATAAGTTATCGACAATAAGATATGCCATTGTTACACATGGTGTCCTGACCAGACTTTGTTTCAAAGCCTGTACTAATGATAAATTCTAAGAAAAATTATGTATTCACTTATTTAGATATACGCCTAAATATGTTCTGCTCTAAGAATGCTTCTAATAAGTGACTAATAAGCCTGCGTCTAACAAGTTTGCTTATTTTCTGCGTCTAAGTATTTAGCGCCCCTGGTGTTGCCAGGTATTTTTGTATTTCTGTCTTTTGTGCAAATATAAACGACGAAACACTGTATGAGACAGATTCTCATTTTAAATGGATTCATTGACAGAGACTTTGATAATCATGGCGCCCTGGTCCAGATTTTATTTAGTACCTCGAAGAATAGTAACTTCCACGTAAATTAATATTAGTATTAATGACGTATTTAGCATATTTTCTGTCAAATATTTAGCGCCCTGGGTGGCTGCCCGGTAATTTGATATTTCTGCTTTTTGTGAAAATACAAAAGATAAAAAAAAAAAAAGAAAGAAAGAAAAAGGGAATTTCAATTTAAGACAGATTTTCATTTTAATTTCATTTGGTCCCATTGTCAGAGGAGGCTTTGGTAATAATGGCGCCCTTGGTCAGATTTTTTTTAAAGCGTTTCTATATAAAAATAACTTTCAAAAAACTAATATCGTATTTTTGTAATCATGGCGCCCTTGGTCAGATTTTTTTTCAGCGTCTCTGTAAAAATAACTTTCAAAAACTAATGTCGTGTTTTTGTAATCATGGAGCACTTGGCCAGATTTTGAAGCGCCTCTGTAAAAATAACTTTCAAAAAATTAATATTGTGTTTTTTAATCAAGACACCCTTAGTCAGATTTGTTTTCAGCGCCTCTGTAAAAATGCCTTTCAAAAAACTGTAATTGTGTTTCTATAATTATGGCGAACTTGGACAGATTTTTTTTAGCGCCTCTGTGAAAATAAATTAAAAAAACTAATATCGTGTTTTTGTAATCATGGCGCCCTTAGTCAGATTTTTTTCAGCACCTCTGTAAAAATAACTTTCAAAAAACTAATATCGTGTTTTTGTAATCATGGCACCCTTGATCCTTTTTTTTTCAGCGCTTCAGTAAAAATGCCTTTCAAAAAACTATTATCGTGTTTTTCTAATAATGGCGCACTTGGACAGATTTTTTTCAGCGCCTCTGTAAAAAAAGAGTTTCAAAAAACTAATATCGTATTTCGTAATCATGGCACCCTTAGTCAGATATTTTTCAGTGCCTCTGTAAAAATGTCTTTCAAAAAGTTATTATCATGTTTTTCTAATCATGGCGCCCTTGGAGACATTTTTTTCAGCGTCTCTGTAAAAATAAATTTCAAAAAATTATATTGTGTTTTTGTAATCATGGCGCCCTTGGTCATATTTTTTCAGCGCCTCTGTAAAAATAAGTTTCAAAAAGCTAATATCGTGTTTTTGTAATCATGGCGCCCCTAGTCATATTTTTCTTTCAGCGCCTCTGTAAAAATATCTTTCAAAAAACTATTATCGTGTTTTTCTAATAATGGCGCCATTGGATAGATTTTTTTTCAGCACCTCTGTAAAAATAAATTTCAAAAAAATATATTGTGTTTTTGTAATCATGGCGCCCTTGGTCAGATTTTTTTCAGCGCCTCTGTAAAAATGCCTTTCAAAAACCTATTATCGTGTTTTTCTAATAATGCCGCGCTTGGTCAGATTTTTTTTAGCGCCTCTGTAAAAATGCTTTTTAAAAAACTAGTATCATGTTTTTCTAATCATGGCGCACTTGGACAGATTTTTTTCAGCGCCTCTGTAAAAATAAATTTCAAAAAACTGTATTGTGTTTTTGTATGGCGCCCTTAGTCAGATATTTTTCAGTGCCCCTGTAAAAATGTCTTTCAAAAAGTTATTATCATGTTTTTCTAATCATGGCGCCCTTGGACAGATTTTTTTCAGCATCTCTGTAAAAATAAGTTTCAAAAAACTATATTGTGTTTCTGTAATCATCATCATGGCGCCCTTGGTCATATTTTTTCAGCGCCTCTGTAAAAATAAGTTTCAAAAAGCTAATATCGTGTTTTTGTAATCATGGCGGCCCTTGGACAGATTTTTTTCAGCGCCTCTGTAAAAATAAATTTCATAAAACTATATTGTGTTTTTGTAATCATGGCGCGCTTAAGGGTGCACATAAGCATCAAGAATGTCATCTCTATAGACGTGAGCATTCACAGTTCCACGTGGAAGGACATGGGGGTCGGTACGTCCATCCAAAGAGATACCATCCCAAACACAGACACTACCTCCTCCATACGAATCTCTTTTACGAATGTTTGATGGATGATAGCGTGTTCCCTGTTCTCTCCAAATCAAACAATGCCTACTATCGCTTTGGAGACTAAACTGAAACTCATTTGTGACGAGAACACGGCTCCATTGATCAGCCGTCCAGTGGACATGTTGACGTACCCACCTTAAACGTTCCCTCCGGAGACATGTGGGGAGCGGTACACAAATATCTGGTCGCATCGCGTAAAGACTACCTTCATGAAGCTTTCTACGCACACTAGACGTTGATACCAACGTTCCAGTGACTTCAGCAAGGACGGATTTGAAAGGGGGGTTTTTATCTATTCCTTCGTACACATAACCGCAAATATCGGTCATCGGTGCTTGCCGTAGCTCTTGCTTGTCCTTCGCTGAACGTTCTGGAGGCCTAACCAGTGGTTTGAAAGTGTTGCCAAATCCGATGAGCAACAGAAGGACTCACATTTAGCCATCTGGCCACCTCTGCCTGACTTTGGCCTACATCCAATCACCCTACATCCTACATTATGCGGACAAATGATACCCCGAAGTCATACTAATGAATTGGCTATCTCAGTTTTCTTATCTCATAATCACAGCGACACCAGCAGACGTACTCTCTAGCATGCATTTTTATGCTCCGCACAGATGACGCAATCCGATTGCAGCGCCACTAATTTGCATTTTGTAATTTTAATCAGCATCTTTTAGTTAACAACATATCCAAATATCATACGGATAGGTTAATTTTTGAACAAGTTATCGCTCTTTTTGTGATTTTTCCTTAATTTTTGGAAACCAGTGTATTTTATAAGGTAAAAGTATTTCTTACATAAAATATATTTATTTTTTGAGTCCCCCCTTTTACGTGGAACTACAATCTAATAATTGCTATCTTTAAAACAGTAAAACATTAAAACATGTATTATCAATAATTGTAAATAAAATATACCATTGTAGTCTGGAATAAAATATGTTTTTCGCAAATTTCCATACCTGTCCGCTTGATACCTGGAAAAATATGTATGCATTATAAAAGTTATTAAAATTATAAAATTATTAAAATTAAACAAGAATTCTTTCTTAATTGAAACTATCGTGCCAATAAGTTACTAAATATTGAAGTATTCTTTTAAACAGTGCTTTAAAGTTAACATTGTATACACTTAGAGTTACTGTCTAAATATGAAAATTGTCTCATTCATCTACACTCTGCCCTACATTTAAAATTATATAAATTTATTGAATATAAAATGTCTGTTGAGATTAAAATAAAGACGTAAGTGAGCAAATAATAGATAATTTACTGCTACCAATTTTAGAAGTCGACATCACGATTAAATCCGCGGGGAACATTTGAATAAAAGGGGCAAAACTACGTTTTTCACGGTTTTTAAGAAAATTGAAAAAATTGTCCTATTTTTGAAATGGCGTACCATGCTTGCTATTGAGTGTATAAAAAAGTTGTAAATATGAAAGTTGTAGAGAATTTTGTGCTCTTTAATATTGTAATTGACAAATAATATGCTACGGAAACGGGTCTCGAGATATTTTTAAAATATCAAAAAAAGTCCCAAAATTTTGTTGTTTTTTGGCCACAGAAAATTTAGCCTTAAGAAATTTTGTTAGAAGTTTTCCATGTTGGCATCATTATAAACAATTCAGAAAAAAAATCTTCTACCCGACCTTTTGCAAGGTAAAATGTACATTTTCCCTGGACTATAAGGTCAAATCGTTCGAGCTTAGTGATAATCTGAATTAATTTTATGACCCATTGTTTTATCTTAATAGATGAAAAAGTTATTTTACTTTTTCTCAACTGATAAATACGAATACCAAAATTTAAATTATTGAATTTTAAATATAGATGGCATCATTGTAACATTTAGAGCAAATGAAATCATTGTTTAAAAAAGCTTAGCTGTTAATCAATAAGGAAAAATTATTTTTCTCCTGTTGATTGAAAGCTGTTTGCTATACAAAATTCAGTCGTCGTCAGAAAGTTTTTCCTTATCAAGCAGTATTTTAAATTATATAGTCTGAATCATATTTGTTAAATGCAGTTGAGAAAGAGTAATTATAGTTTTAAAGAAAATAGAGCATTTTCTTTTAGCTATTGATAGCTTCTCCATTTAAAACTCCATTTTTTTTTCTCCCTTTAAAGGGTTTGTTTTCTTTCTTTATGATCATGAAAAGTAACAACTTCTAAAGAGCAAGTACGAGTATAGTGGTCATTTCGTTAAGAATCAATAGTAGTATTTGAGTTAACGAGTGTTCATTAAATTCTATTCAAATATGGGAAATTTAAGTTTCATTAAAATGACGCGCTATTTACGGATTTTATTTATAGTATAATTGCGAATCCATTGAAGTAGGTTTTTTTTCCTCCCTTATTTCTTTCTTTTCAAATGCAACGTAATAAAAAGGGAATTAAGGAATAAGCCTTGAGTTATGATCTGTTTTTACTTAACAGACATCATTTTGTTTCCATTCATAAGCTGATTACGTAAATCAAAATTATCTTACGTTGAGTTCTGTTACTTTAAGTGCAGCTGTATTGTTATCTTTTTATAAAGCAAAAATAGTGCATTTTTTGAGCATAAAATGTTATTCTTAATACGGCAATTATACTTCATGAAACTGGATGATTTTCGGCAGCAGTTAAACTTAGTTCCTTAAAGATTATCTAGGGGAAAAAAATAGAGAGAAATTCCTAAAAAAAAAAAAAAAATGTTTGGAAAATGCATTATTCCTTTGATTCTGTGATGATATTTATGACTGAATTTTTTTCACACTTTTTTATATGACAATATTAATTATCTCAGAGGGTTTAATGTGGACTTCTTATGTATTTAAATGCATAACTTTCAAATGAATGCACCGATTTTTTAAATGGTTCCAAGTAAACTTTTATCGATATTTGAAGATTGTCTATATTCTGTTTCCCGCTCCTCCGTGATTTTAACTTTAGTTAAAAGGAAAAACAATTCACCATTTTCTACAAAATTAGAACATTTTGTTAAGTATGGAGTACTATTTTCTTACTAGAAAAAGGTAGTTAGAACATATGGAAGAACTTTTTTTATTTTGTATTTTCAACTAATTAAAACCTAATATAAAAGTAAATAAACTCACGGTACTTTGAAATCTTTCTAAGAATTATAAGTACCGTGGGTAAATTGGGGGGTATTATTTATAAGTTCAAAAATTCGAATTGTTATTAATCTAAATAATTCTAAGAAACTAAAACTATTAAAAGGCAATAAATAATTTTGTAGTTATTTCCTTCATGTTTGTATTTATAGGTTTCTTGAATTTCTGTCTTTTAGAATAAAAATTGTACAATAGTTAATTAGCCCCCGGTACGGTATGCTATTTGTTTCTCCCAGCTTATTTTGTGTCGACTCCAAAAAATAACGTTACAGAAGCCAACCGTAAAACAAAGCAGTACGATTTAATAGCAATATACTCTATAGCAATTTTTTTAACTTCTAAGCATCGCACATTTTCAACTTTTATACCGTTGTATTGGGAAAAAAAAGTACTTTTAAATGCAATTTGTTTGAAAACTGCATCTCTATTTCTTTTTGAAATATTAATTTTTTTGTAGTTTTTGGAGCCATTTGCTTAATATTGGCAACGGAAGTACTCCATTTCTGTAGAAAGTAAAGGAAAAATAGTTGTAAAATATTAATTATATATTTTTGTTGCCATTTTTTCATAATAACAGAAAGAAAATGTAATTAAAATACGTGCTATTTTGAAAAAATATAAACGAAGGATTTCTGTTAAAACTTGGAGCTATTATAAACTATATTTAATTTTAAGTAACTATATTAATGTTACAAACAAATGAAGGCCTGTGAATCATTAGACAGCCTTTTTTTTTTTTTTTTTTTTGATCGCGTTTCTTTAATGACGGCATCTTTTTGCTGCAATTGTGTATTATTTCGCGTATATGTCCTATGCCTACTTTACTGTAGATGTTTAAGAATGGATCGCAAATGTGGAATTCTTAAGCGGATGCGAATAACGTCATTTTACATAAAATAAAAGCGTGTGCTGTAAGTCTTAAAATTGAAATATGTTTTGTACTATTTATATATACATATATTTTTTTTCATCGGGGGCGACACTAAATTCTGAAAAAGCAGAAGTCTTTTTTTTAGTTTATTGTGTTTTTAGTATGAAGTTTATTCGTCCTTATTTAGAAAACGTATTTTGAACCCTGAAATTCCTTTTGGAACATTTAATTCTAATTTGAATACTTGTTTTTTCAATTCCTACTATTAGTTCACAGTCTCCCTATATTTATTTATATATTTTGTTCAAAATTTCAATCGTTAATAAAATATTTATTATTCATCCTATAAAGTTGAAATAAATTTTTTTAAGCTTGTATTGGATGACAATTGATTTTAATACAGATTTTTTAAATGTTAATTCATTAATTAAATTTTAATTAATTAATTTTAATTTTATATGGGAGACAAAATGGCGGCCATTGGTTATTGAACAGTATTTAATGCATCTTCATATCTATAAGGAGGGTTACCATAGGGGGGACCCTATTATGTCGCCATAGACCGCCAAGTTTGTCGCCAACTTGGCGATATCTCTAATATTTCGCCAAATTCCCATAGATTTCCATTGTAAACCTACTTGCTTATAGAAAATCAACAAATTGAGATATTTTAATGCAACAAAAACTAATATTAGCTTAATGGATTATATTAAATTTTTCTTTGACGACCCAAGTAGGAATGGACTTTAAAAACAAAATTTTTATATTACTTGTTTTAGTATGAAGTTTATTCGTCTTTATTTCAAAAACATATTTTGAACGCTCAAAAATTCCTTTTGGAACATTTAATTCTAATTTGAATGCTTAATAAAAATCATTTGTGTTATAGATATTCGTAATGATAAACAGATGTGATGCAGGTTTAAAAACGAACGAAAAACATGCGTACGGCATTGATTATGAAAATCTTTTCAACACGTTCGGAATACTATAGCAATACTTCACAGTTCACGAAGTTGAGAGATGATGATGTCTAAATGAACTATTTGAAAAACAAAACGCATTTAAAAACCCAATTGCTGCTATTGCCGTGAATAGTCGGGAAAATATACGTTTTTTGTGTAGCCCTGATGTATAGGATCTATAGATATGTATGTATACTACGTAGTATACTAAAAGTAAGTTTAGTTAAACGCATAACATAATTGAAAATTTTCATTCAGCAATTTCCGCCAATAAACGGATGTTGTTGGAAACTTTTGTGCGCTTTGTTAGGGTTGGGTTGATTTTTGATCGCCAGTTATCTACAGGAGGGATATAAGTCCAGGGGGAAGTGCTTTTGGGGTCTTTCTAAGGAAACCTAATCCGTATTTACGCATGGAAAATCCACGGTTCGAAGAAAAACACGAACGATTAGGCCGACGGGCGTGATTGGGTTCGAACCCAGCACCTCCCGCAGCTCTGTTTAGGATCTACATGATTTATACACACCAAGTAATAGTTAAAAGATAATTAAATTTAGAAAGGCATACCACAACTGAAAACGAACTTCCAGCAATTATTGTTTGTAGCATTCAATAGTTCAATTATTGTTTGTTAATTATTGTCTTCTATAGCCAAATTCTTTTGTGTGTCCCTGTCAATGAACGATAAATTCTATGCTACCCACGTTCTATAGTAAGAATCTTGTAGTACACTTCACTGATAAATATCAATTTCAATAGGTTTAAAATAGTGTAATATGATTAAAATACACCGCAAACCATTTTAGGAAGTATATTTACGCGAATTAGAGTACGGACAGACAAACCGAATTCATAAACACTCTTCAACTATGTTGGAAAGTGTTAAATTTTTTTTACAATGTCTGTCTATTAAGAATTCGCGTTCTCATCATTTCGACCTTTGCATCTAACTGGTGTGTTTTTGGTGCTACATTTGTCTTACTGTGGAGTCCCGATTGTCCGAGTTAATGTGGACCAAGCTCACCTCGGATAAGCAAAAAAACTTGGATAAACGGGATTTACACAAATCGTCCCCAACAAAGGAGAAATACAAATTTTTACATAATTCATTAATTTTCATGGTACTAGCAACATTTCTTTAATATACATTTCTGTTACTTTTAAGAAAAACGGGGAATGAAATTGTTTATTTGAAAAAGCCCTTGACAGTTTTATGTTTGTTGAATGTTAATTTTGCTGCAGTATTACGCTACTGCATAGCTGGTTTTTTTCTTATCACTAAAACTTACCACTAAATTTTGCCTAATTCAATCGCCGAAATCTAGCAATTGACAACGATTAAATATGGCAAAAATTTTTATTAAATTTAAGAAGTAACAAAACCGTACAAATTGACAGCTTTGGGATTCTATTAATGTCATAAAAATTGCAGGTGTAGCCTCTTCTTTCTGCTCAAAGTATTAAATAATTTTTTTCAATCGAACTTATACCATTGGAATGGATAATTTTCTTCTGATGGATTGATGGCTTTCATTATTATGAAACAGCCATTATAAGGGAAGTGTTAGGTGAAGATGAAAGAGCAGCCGTAAAAAGTTAGAACTCTGATTTTACGATTTCCTTTTTTTTAAAGAAATGGCCATAAAAAACATTATGGCCATTTTTTTCCCCATTCTGACCAGAAAATCAGAGCTCTAACTTTTTGCGATTGCTCTTTCATCTTCAACTAACACTTTATTTATAATGGCTGCTTCATAATAATAGGAGCCACTAGTCTATTAGAAGAAAATAACTCTCTTAAAGCGGAAACTCGGTTAAGCGGGACTCAGGTAATCGGGACTCTACTGTACTTTGTATTTTATACTTAAGACTCCTTTAGGAAATAATCAAGAAGCTATGGTCTATATTCAATTTTCGTTATTTTTTTCTTTTTTTTAAAAATTTTTTTACATTTATTATTATACACCTCATATTCATTATACTATGATGCAGTGGCGTATCTAGACTTATCATTTCGTAGGGGACTGAGGATACAGTAAATGTTTCTAAGATGGAATCACAAGCAACCGTAAATATTCCACTTTAAACAGGTTTTTATCATAGCAGGTAATGTATATATTATGCAATCAAACCTGCTAAGATGGAATCACATGGGATTGTGAAAATTTCCGTTTTAGGCAGGTTTTCGTTTTAGCAAGTATAACTACATGGTTACACCGCATTTTTATAAAGGAATACTGAAAATTATCTGCTAAACAATATTTCAATAAATAGTAAATAAAACCGAAGTAAGAGGGAACTTAAATTATTTAAGAGCGTTCTCACCCTACCGTATTTAAGTAAATAAATAAAAAAAAACTTTCAAGTCTTTGCAATTCATACTAAAAAGATGTCTCAATCTATGTATTACTTTAAATCACAGACTTCCAAACTGATAAAAAGCAAGTAATAAAAATTAATAATGCACTTTTAATCACCATATATCATGTTTCATAGAATAAAACGTGTGTAAAGAGAGACTGTGAATAACAGGAACTTGTCTGAAACGGAAAGTTTCATGGTCTCTGACGAAATAGCACACTTTCTAAGTTAATTTATAACGCATTTCATTAACCTGTCTAAAAAAGAACATTATTTAGGTTTCATTTGAATTTCATCTTAGCGGGTTTCATTAGATTTTTGCTAAACTTTTGTAGTTAAACTTGGTTTTCCTAATTTCGGAAGGGTTGGGTTGGGTTGATTTTTGACGGCCAATTATCTACATGAGGGATATAGGCCTTAGGGGGATTGCCTTTCGTGGGGGTCTTTCTAAAGGAACTTAACCCGTATTTATGCAGGGTTTCCCAAGGTTTAAAGAAAACCACGAAAACTCCGAACGGTTAGGCCCACGGGCGCGATCGGGATCGAACCCAGCACCTCCCGTCTACCAGCTTCGAGAGCAGAACCTCTCAGCCACTCAAAATTTCGGAAGGGACTGCAGTTTATCACCCCAAACCTTGGATACGCCACTGCTAATGTGTATGGGCCATTCCATGTTATGTGTGGGACATTTTGAACAAAAAAATTTCTACTTAATCAAGGCTTTTTCAATATATTTCTTATTTAAAAATCCAAACAAAAGTTCTTTAAAAAATATTCACTTTACCGTATTCTTTAATGCAAAAATCTATCATTTTGATATAATGGTTATTTTTCAAATAGCTTTTTAAAAACGTTACGTATGTGACTTAGGAAAAAAAGCAAATTTTGATTAATGAAATTAAATGATATATTTCTGCGAGTTTTATTTCCACACATTTAAATTTAAAAAAAATATATATGGTAATAACTTATTCACCATACCACCTAAAATCACAATTAAAATTAAAATTTAATGGATAATTGAATAAATGAAAATTAAAGCCTGCGTTACGTGTGTGACTCTCTGCACGGAATTGCCCGTATAATGAATAAGATAAGTTTGCAATATTACGGTGAATACAATATAATAAAAGAACCTTTTCTCTTTATCTTATTAAGTACAGTAATCGGTATACATTTCAATTTTTCACTTTAAATGTTAAAGGTTGTAACATACGGCATATGAACGCAATAATATAATAACATATACTACATATATTATTGGAATTTTTTGAAAAACATGAAGCGGGAGAAAATGAGATTTATTTAATTAATGATGATTTACATTAATAATTTTTACAATGACACCATCAACATAGAAACTGAAAAGGTTGGTAACCATTTCCGAGAAACTGTTTCAAAACATGTAACATTTTATAAATAAATAGAAAATGTATTTTTTAATTTTTGTTTAATTTTTATTTTTGTAACTGGATGCGTTTTACATTAATCAGTGAAAAATTGTAAAAGTTTAATTACTGATATGAAATCACAGTGCATAAAAATGAAACAAAAATATGCATCTCAAAAAGGTTTAGTGCTGCCATCTAGTGTCAGTATATAACGAAAAGCTTCGGCTTAAATAAAAGTAGTAATACTTTGTTTTGTTATCGAAATACAGTAAAATTGATGAAGTAAAAGCTGTATTTAATCCGATCGGATCTGGCATCTAATTAATAAGACATGTAATTTAATTACTCTGCCTTAACAACTATTTTTGTTATTATCTGCATGTAGTAATGATAATATATGTATTAATGATAATATAAGATTGAAGAAAAAATTCAGATCCAAAAGTGTTAATGCTATGAATATAAAAGAATAAAAATCTGGAACTTTTCCTTAATTTAAATTCAATTCGCTTTTTCCTACAGATGTTTCTTCTCACGATCACTTTTTTTCCGACGATCATAATTGATGAGCCTTTTCAAGATCTTTTTATATTACTATTAAAAAATTGTATTGCCACAGGTAAAAGAGAAACAAATTAAGTGCAAAATACAAAAATATGGTATGACAAAATTAAGTGTTGCCAGACTGGTCATTTATTTATTTAAAATCTCTAAGATTTTTTTAGACTATTAACCTTCGATTTATTTAATAATGGGATGTCTCTCGTTAATGCGAAGAAACTTCTGGTAGATATTAAAAAAAAAAAAAAAAATTCCTGAACCTGCCAACGCTATTTAGAATGAAGTTTATACTTCTTCATATTGTTACTAGATGTCAGCACTAAAACTTAGTAATGAGTTTTTTGGCATTTTCCTTTTTAGGGTTTCGTTCATTTGACGAAACCCTATTCGTCTCACTCTTCTGTCCGTCCGTCACAGTCAAGGGCGGAGCCAGAGGGGGGTCCGGGGGGCATATGCCCCCCCCGTCGAGGTTAAATTTAATCGTCGTCGGGGAAAATTTTTTGACTTGAGTGTTGAGTGTTGAGTCCTACATCGGGTCGGGTAACCCGATTTTTCCTGAACCATAGGCGTAACCAGGGGGGGGGGGGGGTGCCCTGGGTGCCCGGGCACCCCCCCGCTTGCGCAGACTCGAGCACAATTACTTAAAAAATCGAAATTTACAAAAGAAAAAAGAAGAAGTGAAAGCAGAGATCAATTAGTTGAGCAAATTAGTTTAGTTTAGAAAACTTACAGCCTAAGTTTTGAAATGTAATAAAAAAGAAACCTACGTTCTTTTTTTCCTTCTTTCTTTTTTTAAGAAAATTATGTTGTTTATCTTTTTTAAAACTAGAATATTTACAAGAATCTGTATTAGTCATAGTAAGCCAAAAAGCTAGCTTTCTAATCTCACTTTGACATCTTTTGTTTGGGGGAGATTTTTTTTTAACGCCGTTCTTTCATGTTCCTGCAATTTCATGAGAAATTAACGCAAGTTCTTGACGAGGATAGAAACTATTTGTCACTTTGCTTTCGTAGTTTAAAATCTAGAAAGATTAAAAAAATTTGAAAGGGAATGCAGATGTGAAACGGTAATTCAAAAATGCGATTAGCCGAGGGAAAGAGGAGGGAGTGCACAGACCGTACCTCCTTTGAAAATGAAAAGTAATAGCACAGAATATTCAAATTAATCGGGAGGTTGGTTGGTTGGTTGGTTGAATTTCGTGTTTCGCGATCATTTTTTGACATTCGTAAAGGGAATATGGTTGCAGTCTTTCAAGTCAATATACTAATTTTTTTCCTCTGAAAATTTTTATACATTTTTAAAGTTTCTTCTCGTTTCGCGGCGTTCTTTTAAAAGTAGGAAAAAGAACCGGTTTCAATCTTTTAGCCCAGTGCAGTAAATTTTGACCAAATTCGCGATTTTATTCTGCGATCATTTTATGATATTTACAATTTTTTCCAAAATCGTTTGACGAAATTCACGTCTTTCTACGCGATTTTTTTGTCGAAATCCGCACTTTTCACCACTAACCTTTGACAAAATTCGTGTTTTTTATCGCGATCTTTTGACAAAATTAGCATTTTTTACCGCGATATTTTGACGAAATTGGCAGTTCTTTAACACGATCCTTCGATGAAATTAGCATTTTCTTTCTACGATCTTTTGACGGAATTCGCTTTTTCATTCTGCAATCCTTTGACGAAATTCTCGTTTTTACCGCGATACTTTGATGAAATTTATTTTCCGTTGCGACCGATTGACGAAACTGATTTTTTTACAGGGGGTAATTTGTCGAAATTCGCGATAGTTTTGCGCGACCGATCGGGAAAATTCTCGATATCTTTCCGTACCAATTAACAAAATTCTCTACTCTTTTCCGCGACATTTTGATGAAATTTGGAAACATTTTTCGTCAATCGTTTATCGAAATTCGTAATTTTTCGCTTAGTCTTTTGACGAAATTCGCGATTATTTTTTGCACTCTTTTATCGAAATTTCCGATATTTTTCCACAATCGTTTGAAGAAATTCTCAAATTTTCCCGAGAGCGCTTCACGAATTGACTTTGGAAAATTCCAAAAAAGAAATAAAAATCACGGACTTAAAAAATAAATAAATAAAATAAAATAAAAGTCACTGAAGAATCACAGTTCTGTGAAAGAATTTGGAGGGGGGGGGGATACTGCACAGTATTTTTTATTATGCGGGACTTTCCTTTTCTGTGCGCAAATCGCGCGATCCCGCACGTTATTTCTAAACCTGTCCCTCAAAGAAAACTTCATTACTTGATGAGTTTCGTTGGTTGGGCTTTTTTTTTAACGAACGTAGAATTAAAGAATTCTAGGATTGAGGTGGGGACTGCCTTCGGCAACGTACTCCCGAACAAGCTACGACCTATTCTGTCTCGAAAGTAGCGAATCTTGAATTATTGCGTTTTATATTTCGAGCCAAATTAAATTTTCAGCTTCCTTATAAGAACTGATTTGACATTCTTCCAATTCGAATTTGATCACGGCAATTGCAAAAATTATCGGAGAGATTTTTCTGTTTCAAAAAAAGGCAAAAAATTGCCTCAAAACGAAAACCACCGCTAAAAATTGCATTAAAAATTCGGAAAAGATTAAAAAACCACAGGGAACGAAATTAACTAATTGGGTAAAAGATTTAAACCGTATTCCTTTTACGAATATAAAAAAAAATCACTACGAATGAGGAAAAAAACCCCTCTAAAAATAACATTAAAAATTGTTAAAAATTAAAAAATCGCTGTAAGAATCTCGAAAACACTTTATTGAACATAAGACAAAGTTTATACTGGATAAAATCTTGAAATCTTATTCTTTTTTACTAAGTTAATAAAAAAAATGCCGCTAAATGCGAAAAAATTCGCATAAAACATTAATTGAAAAATTCCAGAAATTGTCTTCGATATGCATGACTTCAGGCCTGCAGGTCCTGTCAAATCTTACTGCTGTGTGGGCTGCATTGTTTTTACAGAGTTTAGCGCGCTCGCGTACGCACACAGAGAGACAAACAAGCACCTATCTTTATTATTACAGCCACATCATGATAGTATCGTGATAAAATTTAGTGTATATTATCATGACTTGCTTTACTTAATATATTCAACACATTCTGAGGTAAAAACATGAATTACCGTAATTTCCGGCCTATAATTCGCGGATCAAACAATTATGTTCGGACCCAGAAATCTTGTTTCATAAAATGTAACTTGTTAAATCGCGATAAATATTTAACTTCAATAATGAAATAAAATTTCTGGATCGAAACATGATTGTTTGATCCGCGGATTATAGGCAGGAAATTATGGTATTAATGAATATTATAATTATTTATAATAATAAAATAATTATTTATATAGACTTTCCTCCAAAATTTCTTGGGTTCCTCCGGTGATCCCTAAGAAGTCATGGAGTCACATTCTGAAAAACTTTCGTACGTATGTACTGGTGTATCGCATGCATTATCTGAGATTTATGA
Organism: Maratus speciosus; assembly: GCA_963932465.1. NCBI lineage: Eukaryota > Metazoa > Arthropoda > Arachnida > Araneae > Salticidae > Maratus > Maratus speciosus. The sequence goes on from OZ010791.1 coordinate 465,372,002, forward strand.
TTCCGCAAAGTTTCATGTAAGAAACTTTTAGACCGGGAGTCGGCAGTACAGACAACCACCTCATCGAGTTGGAAGCTGAAATTCTAGGATTAGCTAAAACTCGATTTCCATATTAAAACGCATTCGGTCTGCCAAGTCATATCTTGGTAGAAAACACCTAAAAACCCGATTTTAGCGGTCGACTCGTAGGTTTACCATTGCGTTTTCCTGCACCCAAAGGTATGAAAACATGGCGGAATGGGAGAAGGAAAACACAACGGTTAACCTACGAGTCAACCGGTAAAATCGGTTTTTAGATGTTTTCCACCAAGATACGACTTGGCAGACTGATTGCGTTTTAGTATGGGAATCGAGTTTTAGCTAATTCTGGAATTTTAGCCTCGAACTCGATGAGGTGGTTGTCTCGTGGTTCGTAAGCCTCCTTGAATTTTGCAGACCAGAAAATTTTTCAGCACCAGTATTATCTTATAGAAATTCTCTTCTTAAAAGAAGGCGAAATTTTGCGCGTTTAACCTAGATTTCCTTTTCTATAAAAAGATACTGATAGTTTTCCTGGAGAAATAACGGTATCCGTACGAACCATGTGTCTGTGCTGCCGGCTCCCGGTCAGTTTGATTGAGATAATTTTAGAACTTATGCAGTGTTCCCCTGTGCCTATAGAAGTTTCCAGCATGATTAAAGGTCTTTTTTAATCTTTATAAGAAGTTAGGGTGCCAAAAGATTTCACACTTACACACCACTCTTACTCACTGTCTTATGTCACTGCTGCAAGGAGATTTACATTTCTTTTTATTTTTTTTTTTTACCATTAGATTTAGTTTTGATGTTTTGAACCCCTTCTATCCCTCTTCACGGAATCAAAAATCGCGTTTGAGCCCTTTTTAAAAGAAATATCACACAACTATACCTTCTAAGACGAAAACCTGTCTAAAGCGGAAATTCGACCGGTTTTATGAGGTTTCGTTTTAGCAGATTTTACCATATAAGATATTGCTTGTATCCAACAGGTTCAGGTTAAGAAATTTGGGCAGCCCCCCGTTCAAAAGGCTGGTTACGCCTATGTGAACACAACCCGATTCTTGTCGAGTCGGATGCAGGTTAATTTTTTTTTTTTTTTTAAATATCTTAGGTTAGTTTATAGAAAACGCAATCTACGGAATAGCAGGCCACTGATTTTTTTTTCTTCGGAAGTCGGATTGGCTTGGCTATAATTTTTTCGGTTTCGGGATGAGTTTTAATTCTTACGCGTCGATTTTGCTTAAGCTGATTTTTCAAAAAAATGCCCAGAATTATATCTCAAATTAGAGTCCTGCATCGATTCAGGTTGCCCGATTTTACCGACATCCAACCCGACCCACGTCTCGGATTGAGGATAACTTTTTTCGTTGTGGTTGGGTTCGGTTCCGGGATCGGATGGGTTTAGGGTTGAGTTTTGATACTTAAGAGCAGTGTTGCCAGGTGTCCGGATTTACGTGGAACGGCCCGAATTTTCCGAAATAACGTAAATTTTTTACGAGTTTAATTCAAATTAAAATTTTATTACTTAGTCTGATACGAGAAATTTTAAGAATTTAACCACATGTCGGTTAAAGTCTGTCGTCACAACAGCCGGGTGTTACCGTAAACCTTATACATTTTGCCGAGAACTCATTCATGTGCATTCCTGTTTTATGTTTATTCGATTGATCGCAAACTTACGCGCCTATAAGAAATACGACTTCAAGAGGAGACAGGACGTTTAAATTCATCTGCTCGCTTCGATCTTCTCATCAAAAAGCAATTATTTTCATAAATGAATGAGTAAATAAAAAGAGAGTTGGCTCTAAAATTTTGCTGCGGGTCGGGTTGACTAGTGTTTCCATTTTCGGGACATCTCATATAGTCCAGGCAATAGAGACCGTATAGGGACTCTACCTAGCAAAATTAATGGAAGTTCTGGAAATAGGCTTACTTTATGTTTTTTGGGTCGTACAATAAACGGTAATGGACCGACCCGGTATAAAATTAAAAGTTCGGTCCGAGCCCGGCCCGGAAAAAGTTAAAATCTCGGCCCGAGTCCAACGGAATTTTACGTCGATTTTGTTAAAAGGAGTTCTGACCAAAAATACTTATTTTAGCTCTTTTTTCATTTTTATAATTTTCATTTAAGTGCCGTAGGTTGCGATATACAATTTTTTAAATAAATCTCTATTTGTATGTAAATGTTTCAGCTATAATTAATATCGTTAATCAAAAAATTATGTATTGGAGACTTAAAAATCTGAAAAATACTATACAGTAAAATCTCCTAAGACATAGGAAAGAAAAAAAAATGCTTTATAAACAAGTGCCCTTCTTAGCAGGTGTAAATGCATTATATTCTTTTCTCACGTATTATTATATTGATTTTTGCATGAATCAATAACTTTTTCCATATAAGACAGGATTTCGTCATAGACTGGTTCTTTTTCACACGTTTTACTGTATTTTAATATTATTGCATAGAAATCTACTATTCTTTAAAACAAATAAATTTTAATGTTTAATTGCAGAATAATGTCGATTTAAAAATATATACACTTTTTGCAAAAATTTTTGGCTTTTGCCAAATTTTACTGATGACGGACCATGCCATGCCGAGGCAATGATTTCATACTGGCTGGATCGAGACGGGACTGTAAATATCGGCCTAATGACTATGAAGACCTAAGAAGAAGGAAACCTGTCCCATCTCGGTACGGAAAAAGAAGTTAGGCCCGACCCGAGCCGGCCCGAGTGCCATAAATGAAAATAGGCCCGAGCCCGGCTCGTGCAGACCTCTAAACTTTGGCTGTTTCAAAATAAGCCTGAATTTAAAAAAAAAAATTAGCATCAACAAGACTTTGTTTTATGATTGAGCTGATATTAAAATAACGAACTTTTACATTCTAAGCTATTTTACAAGTTTTCCTTTAACTTACATTTTTCTTCAGAATTTTGTATTTCAGTTTTAATCTCAGATTTAAATTCTGTACCTTATCAGAAGTTAGAGGACCATGCTGTCTGGTTTCGATCAATATACATTCTAAAACAAATACGTGAGTTGAAGGTGTTTCTTCAGTTGCTTTTATTATTATTATCAAAACACGAAAATTCCTGTTTTGATTTGCTCATTTTCCCCAAAATACAGAAAATTCATTATTTTAATGTAAAAATTATCTGAAGTTGCATTTTCGTCAAATCACAGGGGTGTTTCCGTAACTGTGCTGCATGTTACTTTTTTGTATCAGAAACTGATTTTTTATGTATGTCTCTTTTCCTCCAAAACACGGAAAATTCGCGAACTGAAGTTCAATTTTTTTTTTTTTTTTAATTCTCCAGTCAAAACACGGAATTTTTTTTCAAATAATAAAAAAATCTGTTCCAACCACAGGCGCGTTCCGGCAACTTTCTGCCTGTGCTTTTTACATTTGACGAAATGTTTTCTTGAGAGTGTACGTAATAATAATTCACTTTTTCTTAAACGGCTGAAATGCAAAATAATGAAAAGAAAAACCCCGCGGTATTTGTAAAATGAGCATTATTGTCATAAAATTACTGTTAATTATTTAGAAAACTCTAGTTCGACTAATTAATTTCACACCATTCTTTTATGGATAAAGTATAATTCACCTACATTCAAAACGAAGAAAGGAAGCAATTTAATACAGCAACCTGTTAAGATAGAAAGACAAAAAATCGGAAGAACTTTCCAATTTAGACAATCTTAGCCTGTTTTAGCCGATATTGCGGAATTTTTCAATTTAAAGCATTATTCCATTACACTGGTTCCGTTTTAACAAGTTTTATTGAGTGCTTAAAATGTCCCGATTTTCAAGCGTCTGTCCGGCTTTTTTACTCTCTCTGTCCTGCTTTTTGACATGACAACACTACTTACGAACCAAGCTGGAATTAGCTCAATTTTACAAAAAGAAAGTCTAAGTTATTGTTTAACATGAAAAATTATATATTTTAATTTGAATGAGGCGCTTTATTTTCTACATAAAAGATAGAACTGATATTAGAGATACTATGATTGTAGACTATTTTTTCATAACTGTATTAAATTATAGATCTTTTTTGTGTCGAGTCGGGTTCAAGATGAAGTGTTTCGGTTCAGGGTCAAAAGAAAAATTGTTGCCGAGTTCAGGTCGGGTTTTGCGTCAACGGAAATTTTTTGGTAGGTTTCGGATTGACTTTAAGTTGAACGTTTGGGTCGGGTATAACCCAACCCGCGCAGGAATCTATTTCAGATCAAAAACTACGTATTTGAATATGAATCACTCCTTGCATGTTTATTTTTCTACATAAAAGATAACATTAATATTGGAGATATGATTACAGACTATATTCTTTTTATAATTACATTATATTTCGGATCAATTTTCTCTGATTCCGTGTTTCAGGTTGGTATTGGAATTGGAATTAAGTATTTCAGGTTCGATCGGGTTGCGGGTAGACAGAATATTTTTAGTTGGGTTCAGTTCGGGCTGCAGCTTGGTTTTAAATAAAATTTGCAGGGCTTCAAATTTTATTTATTACCAGGGCAGAACCCTAGTTAGGTGTAACGTTTAACTGCTAGTTTTCACGATGACACTTTCACTAACAAATTTAAATAATATTAATTTAAAATAATTTTTGGTCACTTTATGCGTTTTTGATAGGGAATTGATAACTGATTTTTTTCAGTTACCTCCGACATTAAAATACATGGTTAACACGGCCTGAACACGAACCGTGTTTCGAAAAAAATTGGTTACCCACCTTACCTGATGCGCGACTCTTGTTTCTAGGCCTTTGTATTTTCTTAAAGGCGGGGTAGTCCGCATTGGTTCGGCTCATAATCGGAGAACTGCTCCATACTTTGCCGTTCACACACTGCTGTGTATACGCCACATATGCGCACGTAAAATCTGTAAAATTGAATGACCGCTTATTGTGAGGTTGCTGTGTGGAAGAAGAGTACGAAGCAGAGTTTTTCCTTTCGGGTAATTGTAATGCTCAAAAGTGTGAAAACTTTTTCTGTTGTGGATTCGTCCGCCTATAAAGGTTAGGTGACTAGTGAGGTGTTCGAAAAATAACCTTAAGAGCTTTTCTTCACTTTATTTATCTACAATATTCTTTGACAAGCTTCGAAATTTATGTTTCGAAGAAAAATAGTTTGGCTTTCTGCAATTTATCTCTAATTTAAATTGCAGTGTAGTGTAAGTGTTAGAGATTTGCACGTTTAGGGATATGCCAAATCCGGACGCGAAAATTTTATGTTTTTCACGTGATTAACCAACATAGTCCACCTGTTATTTAAAAAAAGTGAAAAAAGAAACAGAGAAATGTTTTATTGTTCATTTGTTCCAAACAAAATTCTGAAGTATAAATACAGTCCCGGTCCGGCCCGAATCGAGACCCGGATGTGTCCCGGGGATAATGAAGTTCAGGCCCGGACCAACTTGTCAAAAGCTAAAATTTAGCCCGAGTCCGTACCGAGTTTTCAGATAAAATTAAGCCAGGCTCGAGTTTAATGAAAGAAACTTTTACCGAGTTGGGGCTTTGGGACAGGCCAAGGCTTGTGGAAACCTCTAATATGTATTTTGAATTCGCCCCCCCCCTACGGGGATACTGTGCTCCCCCCGTCGGGCAAGTTCTGGCGCCGCCCTGGTCACAGTACCCGTTCTCAGAAACTATATATGTGTGAGACTTGAAATTTTGGATTCTTATAGCTGAACACCTCACATCAAGCGACAAATCATAAACTTTAGAAAAAGTCTTATGTTTAGCCTTCTGGGCTCTAACTTGTGTATTTTGAGCAATTTTTCTAACTCAGCCCCTAATTAAGTTGGAGATGTGGAATTTTGCATACTTATAGCAGAACATTTGCGATCACACGAAAAGTCATAAAATTTTCATAGAATTCTCATCATTCAAAATCATAAAATTCACCTGGGTGCACTTTTCTAACTTTTGACGACACTTCTTTCACCACTCTTTCATATTATGCACCGTAGCCGTTCATATTTTAGTTGCAATTTTTACCGCCAGGGGCGGGGGCTACCTATCTCGGATGCTATGGGCCCGATCCCCTCGACTAATATATCTACGGATAGTTTATAAAACGGAGTTTCATTCGGATAGAGGTTTGTTTAGAATAGAGTGCGCCCCCTGGTTGCGAAATGTGGAATTAACAGATTTGCAAAAGGATAAAGTATTTTGAAAGAAATATTAAACGAAATCCTCTGTGCGATCTGTGATCACACTTACTCACTTGTTACTTGGTTGACATATGCAGAGATGGAATTTTGTAATCGATTTTTTACTTTCTCATATGCTACAATCATAAAAAAAAAAAAAAAAAAAAAAAAAAAATCATGCACACAGGAGTATTTCCGATGGCAATACAACATTTTAATATTCTTCGAACTTAATTATAAATTAATTTTAATGTGTTATTTCGTTAGTCGGACGCAGGTGCTAAACAGATAAATGTTCTTAATAGTTAAATCTCTATACGTGTTATGATAAGAATGGAATTAATTTGGCGCCAATCCACGCTCTGTAAAATAGGCCAACTAAATGTCTGGGAAATTGTAACAATGAAATATTTTAAACGCTAAAATGTAGAAAATATAAGCAAAAAATAAAGAGTGTAATATATATATATATATATATATGTGTGTGTGTGTGTGTGTGTGTGTGTTTGTTCTTAATTATCTTTCATTATTATTTCATACTAGGAATTACGAACATTCTTTGCTGATGTAGGTTTTTTCCTCGGTGATCGTAAAACTAATCAGCCCCAGTTAAAATGAGCATAGAAATTCTTATAAAACTTCAGTTAGAACGCTACAAAAGTTACTTGGTAACAAAATAATATACTATACAGTTACTCTGTAACAAAAAAAATAAAATAAAATAAAATAATGACTCTGAAAAGTGCCTGTTTTTAAAAAAATATCAGTGATATAACATCTGTCACTTCCTTGACTGGCCTGCCCTTACCAGCTTTTACCGAGCTTTACATTTTCTTAACTGTGTTATATATATATATTAAAACTTATTTTCACTTTTTAAACTTTATCATTTTCTATTTGTCCATAAATTTAAAGCCTTATTAGCCCCCGGAACGGTATGCTATTTCTTTCTCCCAGCTTATTTAGTTTCTCTCGAAAAAAAAACGTTACCTTACAGAAGCTAGCCGTAAAACAAAGTAATACGATTAAATGCTCTATAGCAATTTTTTAAACTTCTAATCATCGCACATTTTCAATTTTTATACCGTCGTATTGAAAAAAAAAATTATTTTTAAATGCAATTTGTTTGAAAACTGCATCTCCATTTATTTTTGAAATATTAATATTTTTCTAGTTTTTAGACCATTTGTTTCATTTTGGCAACGGAAGCACGCCATTTATGTAGAAAGTAAAGGGAAAATAGTTGAAAAATAGCCATTATATCTTTTTGTTGCCATTATCTCATAACAACCGAAAGAAAATGTAATTAAAATACGTGCTATTTAAAAAATATATAAACGAATAATTTCTGTTATAACATGGAGCTATTATAAACTATATTTAATTTTAAGTATCTATAGACGCTTTCAGTGCGACGTCAGTCATGACGTTTTGGTTGGAAACGGACTCCAAACAAACGGTTGCTGTGCATCATTATTTTAAAAATAGAAATCGTGGAAAATGTTACCAGTACATATCAAGTATTAAAACACTTAGATGTGAGATATAGATATAAGATATAACTGCAACACACAAACAAAATAGAAAATACAGCATAGCAACCGTTTGTTTGGAGTCGGTTTCCAACAAAAACGTCATGACTGACGTCACTACTAAAATCGTCTATATTAATGCTACAGACAAATGAAGGCTTATGAATCATGAGACAGCCTTTTTTTTTTTTTTTTTTTTTTTTTTGCTCGAGTTTCTTTAATGACGGCATCTTTTTGCTGCAATTGTGTATTATTTCGCGATAGTGACGTCCTATGCCTATACTTTACTGTAGATGTTTAAGAGTGGATCGCAAATGTGGAATTCTTAAGCGGATGCGAATGACGTCATTTTACATAAAATAAAAGCATGTGCTGTAAGTCTTAAAATTGAAATATGTTTTGTACTATTTATATATACACTAGGGGGCTCTGCCCCCTGCAAGCTACGCTCGCTAACCCCCGTACAGACACCGCATAATCTAAAAATTACGGTTATACGCCTCCATTATCGTAATGCTGAACAAGAATAATTACCGCTCGCTAAGCGATAGCGCCAGTTATGACACCTAACGCCGGCAATATTACTACTAGTCTGATTTTCAACTAGTTAATTTCATTTAATATTTCGGAAATTCTTAACTTACGAAATTGCCACACTAATTTGTAGACACCCTGTATTTAAATAATACAAATTCATCATTTATATCTTTTTACCAATAATAATTACTGACATTCCTCTATTAATTTTTAGCTTTATTACCTTATTATCCTTCTTCAATTTTCAGATCATTTTATTTCTATCTAGATTTTCAGTACTGTACTTTCATTTATCTTTTTCTACCCCTTTGATAGAAATCTATTTGCAACACTAGCTACTTGTCAGCTATATAATGGTGCTGAAAAAGCGAAATGCTGTCTTTGGTTTCATGAAACTCATTCTGCTCTGGAAGTCATATCGAACATTTGTGATAATGGTAAACTTGAACTATTTTTCTATCTTACAACAATATGTACTTTAATATTTTTCTTGTCAATTCCATTCAATAAATCATTATTTTTGCCCAACTAATTTGTAGACGCCCTGTATCAAAGATAAATGAGTAAATTAAAAATACAACATGATACAGTTGAGTATGTAGATGTTAAATTAATATTAAATAAGTTTTAGTAAATTAATTTAAACAAAGATACAAGTATAGCCTAGACTGAGGTGCATTATGTAGGGTAATGTATGATAAATGTTTGTGTAAATAAGTGCATAACCAATCCCCTTTTTTCTTTCTTTGTTTCTTTTTTTTTTTCAAATAAATGTTTAAAGTTTTTTTAGTATTCATTTCGATTGTATAAATTTTTGAGGATTTTTTTTTTCTTTTATTGGATACATTTATATAGGTTTTTGGTATATTTTTTTTCGGCGATTTGTTCTTATATACACATACACAAACATATATTAGATTGGTCCATTTATTAGGATTTTTTACATTTTTGAATTACGTTCAGAACCCATTAGACAAGATAATGGAGTTTCACTGTAGAATGTATTTGTGGATTACGTCATATTAATAAATAAATTTTAAAGGTAGAATAAGAATACGGATAAAGCAACTAAAATAAAGTAATGTAAACTGTTTTTTTCCCAAGAGTAAAGATGCTTCGAAGATCATAAATATACTGTTGACTTACTAATTAGTATGTCTCAATGAGCAGAAATGGATTTTAAATTTCAGTCTAGTCTAGGTAGAGAATAGTCACATCTAATCTAAAATGTCGTTTTACATGCTTATTCCTGTTGTGATAACGAAATATGAAAATTAAAAATTAAACTTTTTTGTTAGTGGCTAACCTTATGGACTAAAAAAATATGTTAAAAAGTAATAAACTTATAAAAGGTTTATTTTTCCACAGATAACATTTACGTCAGCATTCATTCAAAATCGATAAAATTTGAAACGTGAAACCATTATAAAATCCTGCTCTACGATTCTTCAACGGCATCTAGCTAATTAACATGGCTTGACAATTTGGGGTGCCATCAGCATGGATAGTCAGTCAGCTCTAACTCAAACATGGATACAGCAGACTGCAAAGCACTTCATTCTGTGGTAGAAAATACTGTTTAAAAATAAATTATAATCGACTGTACACATTGAAAACCAACGAAAAAAAATTGTTATCCCCATCTCCAAATGCCTTAAATATTCTATTTGAATCTATACCCATAAAAGTTACTGCTGGTATTTGTCGCCCCGGCCTTTATTGAATTTGCATGTTCGATAACTGTAATGTAATGGGTAAATTCTCGATATTAAACTCGCTTATTTAGATAGGGATTCTAATTATGCGAGTTTTACTCACTGCATTTTCTACGTCGAGCAATATATTGTCGAAATATTTTCTACTATATATCATCTTCGGTTTGATTCAGTCATGATTTTTTTTTTTTTTCCTTATTAGTACCAATTTTAAGTAAAAAAAAATATTTCATCACCATCTAAAAGTGTATGAAGTTATGCATAGTATGCAACCATTCTTTTTTTTTTTTTTTTTTTTTTTTTTTTTAAGTTTTCGGCTATGACAAGCAGGTTCTCAATTAATTCGAAAAAAAATGAAGGGGGCGCTGCAATAGCGATTTTTGTGCCATTTTGAATATTGTACTATCAAATAGTGTATGAAGTTGTGCAGTGAATTAAACCAATTTTTTTTTGTGTATGGTTTTGACCATGGCAAGAATGTCCTCCCTGCATTTGGAAGTATTCCGCAGAAAGGGGGCACTATAATAGAGATTTTTGAGTAATTTTCTTGATTTTTCGTAGTTCTATTGTATACCGGTGGCTGATGAAGCGACGGAAACTTCCCATCCCTATAAGCCGACTATTCGCGAACATCTGATGTACCACAAAATAACGAAAACTATTGATTTTAATAAATATCATGATCGAGATTAATTCGTTTTTACCTGACTGCCAAGAAGGGTTATGTGTTTCACGCGTATCTGGGTATGTGGATTTCTTTATACCCTCGAAACTTCCCAACGGCTGGATGGATGTTAATGAATGAGGTCTCCATCAAATCGTCTTAACAGTCCGATTGTTATAGGCTAGGTCTTGTTTTTATAAATTCAAAATGGCTGCGGTAAAATACAAAATGGCGGTAGAGACGAAAAATTTTTTTACGCAACATATTGAGTGGCATATCATTGGATAGGTCTTTCAAAATGAAGACAATGTTTCATTGACTATTTTACAGTCAGAAGCTCCGTTTAAATATTACACAACCAGGAAGTTGTGTAGGTAGAATCTCTAGCTTTACTGCAACTCTAACCTTCATAAACATCTATAGGCCTCATCAAAACAGTGTTTAAAGATAGGAACTGACAATTAAACACAACTTAAAAGTCATCAATACAAGTGAATAAAAAAAATAGGTAAGTAATATAAAAAATAGTTTTAAATTGATAAGAAATAATTAATTAGTTCGCCTTTTACGCAGTCGGGTTTTTTGACTTTTTAAATTTAATTTTTACTTGTTACTCCGATTAATTGACTGAAGCAGAAATTTAAGATGAAAGCCAAAGTTGATATAGTATGGAACTTATAAAAATGAAATATTGACATTTGTAACAACATTTTGAAATATGAAAATATATGAGATAGAAGGAAGTTTTGGGATTGGTACATCCAACTAGTTTTTAAAAAATATATAGGTAAGACGTTAATGTTAACTTTTTGAAAACCTGTGTTTACGAAAAAACATAAAAAAAAGAAAAAAATAACTAACATACACCTACATTTATTGGTAACCACCTTCGGCAAAAAAGTAAAAAAAAATTGCCTCCCTGAGAAATAAATATGTGAACTACATCCGATCTGACATTCCTAAATCTAATATATGGTAATCAAATTGTTTAAAAAAAGTATTAATTTTTCGAGAAACAGTTTCCTAATAATAAAAAATAATGAAGGATTGCTATAGCAATTTGCAATCCTAGACAAAATGAAAACATAAAAAAGGTATTTTCACTGTGTTATATAACAAATTTTGAAAATATATTCTGTTGATGTTTGTTTCGTGCATTGTACTTTTGGCGTCTCTCCTTCTTTCGTGTCCAGTAGTATCCGCTAACATATTTTAATTTCTTTTGTCATTGTATCTTTGTTAATGTTTATATACATTTATTTATAGGTTATTTACATGTTAACATACACATATTTTTATTTACGCAATTTCCACGTATGTTTTATCAAAACTGATACAATAATTTTATTATCCTATTTTGAATTAGTGAGCTGAAATCAATAATGATCTACCATCATTAAGATACCATTAGATACAGGGAGAAAGGATTTTGGTGCCGATCAGTGAATTAAAGGCCAAGTATAGGAACTTATGGTCAGTTTGAAATATCCTGTAAATGTAATTTAGTGATCTCAATTTTGCATCCAAAAATGTAAGTATGTTTGCATTTAACGGTGAAATGAGCAATGATTTTTTTTTCTCCGAAAATTTAAAATTGCTAAACAAATAAGCATAATGCATTTGAGTCACTTCATGTTTAAGGGAGACATCTCTAAAAACGAAAAATTTCCAGGAGAAGGGAAAAATTTCACTTCTGGTAGAAGACTAATCTAAGTTGAAGGGCCTTTTAAAAGATCAAACCCCAAATTGCAGAGCTTTATTTTTAACATCAAGCGATGACTCTACTTCATACCTAACCAAAAAAAAAAAAAAAAACTTAAAAAACAAACAAACACATTATACAAGTCTGGTTTTAATATGCAAATATGGCAAGTGAAGCCATTCATTTATATCTTTAACAAATCAATGAATTTTGAAATTACTTCTATCCATTATGCCAATAGTGAATGAACAAATTATGGAAAGTAATGTAACTTTCGAAAATTTTAATAACTGACTTTCAACGAAGGAAATTATACACTTAGTTTGCATCTTTTTTTCTGTGTATGTCCACGCATAACTATTGAACGGACGGTCTGATTTTATTACCTTTTTTTGCTGTTGTTTGAAAGGTCTCGGTCTAAAAACTGTCACGTTGTAATATCATTAGGATGGAAAAATGAAATGTCTGTCTGTTTTCATGTCTTTATTGACCTTAAAAACTTTAAATTCGTAAAAATTTACCAGTCGTCACTTAATTTTAATTCTGATGTTAAGATACTTAGAACTACTTTACGTTTTTAAAATTGTTGTCTTATCGTGAATAGCTTAGCTTTTTTTCTTTTTTTTTAGGGGGGGGGGGGGCGAAACCTCAATAATAATATATTATCGTCTATTGTGCGTCAAAATCAGCAATATTGACAACAAAGAGAATAATTATGACTGTGGATTACCGTCCCGCATCAGGCAGGTAGCTTGATTTTATCCGACCACCGCGTAGGTAGTAATTTTTAGGATGGTAGTAATTTTTTTTCATCATGGGTCGGGTTGATTCTATTTGTTTCACGGTCGGATTGGACTTGACTCTTGCGGGTCGAGTTGGTACCCACTTTTTTTCAACAGAATGTCCCCAATACTGTTAGGAAAAAGAACTTTATATTTGGATGTAAATGAGTACATACATGTAATTATATTAAATTATATTAAAAATATATTTACAGGATATTTTTCATAATTGAATTAAAATATGGTTGACTTCAAATAGAATTTTCGAGTTCGGGTCGGTAAAACCTAATGTTTGGTGCAGGTAACAAACAATACAGGATTCCAACAAAAACACGAAGGAAAGAAACAGAAGGAAGGCTTAAAGTCCCTTAAAGTCTGTTTTATTTTTTGTTGAAAATTCTTTGTTTAGTCTCGATTTATTTCCTTCAAATTTCAAAAGAATATTTAATTTTATTTTCCTTAATAAACATTCCAATATTATATTTCATAATTTTTAAAAATAGATTATGAACATTTATTTAAACTCCTTTTCAGCTAAGTGTTTCCCATTGTAACGATAAAAAAGCAATTTTAGGGAATTTTCAGAACAAGTTTGCAGCAAGCTAGGTTTTTTTTTTTTTTTTTTGGTAGTTGTGATTTTTTTTTTTTTTTTTTTTTTTTTTTTGGTAGTTGTGTTTAGTAAGAGAAAGGAAATACAATGAATTATTTTATTATGCTTTATTTCATGCTACATAGGAAACAGCATTACACAAAACATATAACACTCTTTATAATACAAAAGTTTACAGTGCACTACTTCTCCTATTAAAAATAATGCACAAGCACATAATTCACTCAGAGGAGAAAAAAATGCTAAAAGTAATGAAAAAACAATGACTATCAGTACAGTTTATATTCTCATAGAGGTGAACTAATTGAGAAAATGTTTTTTTTTCTTCTTCCTTTCTGACAACTATACAAATATTTCATGATCGGAATCGGAGTGAGACCCTTGTAGGTGTATACCTGAGTCGTAAGATTCCATATCTTCGTGCAGATAATATAAACTAGTAATAGAACTCGACCTACGATAGGGTGGAGCCAGTTTCCTGCACCTAAAACAGATTTCAGACTTGTCAATAAAGACTATGGGACGAGAATCAGAGTTAGGATTGCTGTTTGTTCGATGATGATGATGCTGTTTAGTAACCTCTGTACAGGTGCCAGATTTACGGTAACGATTCCGATGGTTACTACAGCGGCTATAATGAGGCTTGAAATCTGTGCTTGTGGCCGAGAGACTAGATCGGGAAGAAAGCGTGGATTCGGGTGATATCTCTTGGATTTCACCAGGGTCGGACAGGGACTCGAGACTAGGAGAGTTGCTGTCTCTTGCACGTTCCCTTGTGTCTTCTAAGTCAATGTATTCTTCATCATCGTCATCGTAATGAAGGACACTGTGACGTTGGCGTTCTCGCAGTTCTGCGATGGAGTCGTGTAGGGACAAAAGCTGCCGAAACAGGTCATTGTCTTGAGCAATCAAGGAACTCTGAAAGTAAAAAAAAGAAAGAGTGAGTAAATTATGTTTTATTAAACAATTGGTAAATACATGAAATAAAATAAGGATTTGTACAGGAGGAGACACAATTTTTTAGAATATCTTAAAAGTTAATAATTTTCGACTTATTTTTCCTTAAGTTTGCACTTTGTAGTATTATGCATAGATAAACGGTTGAACAAAAAATTATTTTCAAAAACCATACTCAAATATTGCCAATTAAAGAGTATATGCTAGTAATAAAAATTAATGGGCCATGAAAAGTCTTTGCATGAAGCATCAATGGAAAATGATCGTAAACTCATTCTATAAGACGCACTTTTTCACCCAAAACTCATTGGAAATATTTCATAGAGATGTCCTCAATCGATGAACGGCATGATTAAATTTGGAAGGAAAGGTCATAAGTTGCTGATGATATTTTTATGTATTGATAAGTATCCTCGTAATTTCATGGGGAAATGTGATAAATTCGGTCTAAATACAGTGCATGCCAGAAAGTGCTCCAAATGATATCAGTATATTCAGGAGGGTTAATTATCACCACTTTTTACATTTTCAACATTGTTATTTTTTTCTTATTTCTATTTGGAAAAGTGGTGTTTTTAGTACATAGGAAGTAACTTTGATCCTTTAAGAATACCTTTTAAAAATTTTAATTCTCATAGCTTTTTTTTTTAAGTTAAAAGGATGGTTATAATTACCCCACCAAAAACTCACAATCACATAAGTTTGGGGTAATTACGACCACTAGTGGGGAAATTATGACCACTAAATTTTCTTTTTATACTTTCCAATACACATTTGTTTGGGGTAATTGTGACCACTTTGAACTCCAAAGTGACTAATCCATTTATCAAAAATTTTATAGACTTAGTTTCAAATTGCTATTCGGATCTCAAAAAGGCTTCAGACTAGTAATAAAGAATATCTAAGATGAAATATACATTATGAGGTTAATATCTAAGCTTGAAACAAAATTTTACCATACACAGTTTTCTCCAATATGACGGCATTCATAATTACCCCCTGGTCATAGTTACCCACCTGACCCTATGTCGACACTTGTTGGGTTTTGGATGAGCTCCAACGCTGGCCAATTAAATATAGATGGGTTGATGCTGCTAGAATAGCATTTTGCAGTCTCTTTAATGCGAAGCATTCTGTTAAAGATGTGATAATACACAATTTAATTATACATTTTTGACAATGTTCAATATCTGATTTACATCACACAAGTAAATCGCAATTTGCCTTTACAGCACAGAACACTAGGCACGCGATGGCTAAGCGTTGGTTTTGAAAATAAAGTTCTTCCACATCCATATTTTGTTTAACAGCATATCTGTTCATGCCAAAACCTCAACGTCAACATATTCTAAATCTAAAATTGTAAAACTCTCTATTCTAAATAATAATAATAATAATAATAATAATAATAATAATAGTAACTGGGTAAAACGTTGTTAAAAGTCACCTAGAAACTTTGGACCAACCTGTATTTAAAAAAAAAAAAAAAAAAAAAAAAAAACCGTTCCTTTTTGAGAAAGGGCTTCAAAAGGTTTATTTCAAAAATAAAAACGCACACTTTTTCAAAGGGTTACTCTTTTTAAATGTCAGTTAACTAAAAAACTTCGCTAGAAATTAATCCATAACCCATATTAGCCTAGCGTTGACTCAGGGTAACAGCATATCTACCAATACGTTTGTTGTTTGCACACCAGTAATTGTAAAAAGAAATGCTAGCTTTCTTTGATGACCAAAAACTCCAAAATAAGACAAATTTTCTATTCTGAAAAAGTGGTGTGAAATGAAATATTTACATTTAAAAGAGAAATAATTCCGGCTTTTATGGGTTAAATCATATGTAAATAGCTTGAAAAAAATATCTGTTTATTTTACCAAGAGGTAGCAATATTGAATAATGTGTTAAATTCGTTGCTTTTTAAAACTTCAATCTCTATATCAGTGTCCAATAAAAAAAGACGTAATTAATGTCTATTTCATTTAATTCGACAGTATTGATATAATAATTATTTTGGTCACAATACAATAGATATGATTATTATAGTATATTTATCAGAAAAAAACCCAGATTTAACGCGTAAGTATACTTTTAAAAAGTGTTGTTAGAATTGCAGTCTAATTATATTCTTTCACTGACCGCTTCAGCAGTTTAAGAGGTCCACAGCGAAAAATTGCTTCAAAGATTCTGACACTTATCCCTCGTTTTTTCCACCAAATAAGGCATGACAATCATCGCACCAGCACAAATGATACTGTACCAGCTGAAGTCAACCCCTCAACACCTCTTGTAATGCCAATTTTGTATTGGGGATTGTTGGTTTGAGATTAATTCACGAAATAGTTATTGATTTCGAAATATCTCTTCTTTATAGACTGGACAGAGTCACGACCATGCTCTGCTTCCACTTTTTTTTCTTTTGATTGATTTTCCTTTTGATTTTTTTCTGCCAATACGTCACGATCGGATGATTTTAGTTTCAGAGAAAGGATGATTTATTAAAAGTAAACAACATTTGTTGTTGTTGTTGTTCCATTATAATTCAAATGCTGTCAGATGTATAAAGAATAACCAACAGCTCGCTTAATATTACAATAATCAAGATTAAGAGATGTCATTGTTGAACAAGGATTAATAACAGCCACTGAATATTAGTGGCAGATGAAGTGATTCATTCCCTTTAAAAAGCATGATTTGTATTGTGATCTCCTTAAGGCTTATTTGTCACGCACTAATTTTCAATTTAAAAGTGTAAGACATTGTCAGATTTAAGTTTTTAAAATCGGATGTTAATTCAATAACAATTTTTCATTGTTCTAAATATTTAGCTTTGTTTTTTTCCTTTCCTTTATATTTTTCAAAGGAGAACTTTACAAATTTTGTCACATTTCTTCAAGGGATTAAAATAATTAGCATTAAAATATAATGATAGATATTCTCAAGTATTTGCATTGGATTAGTAAAAAACAAACTTATGCAGATTTTAAAAGAATAAACTAATATTAGCCAAGTATGGATAAGGTATAATGAAGGAAAATAATCACAATTTATTAAGAAAAAGTACAACTCTATGAAGAAGAATAGACAGCAATGTCTAACACAAAACCAGTATCGCAACCAATCATCAGTTAAATTAATAAAATTATAAAGGAACGTTTTAAAGGGTTAGTGTTTTTAAATCAAAAACAGAGATTGTTTATAATCAAGAAATACAGCTTTGTTAATTATTTTATAGTTATATAACAAAGATTGATACACATTACTAAAATCCTCCCATATGCCTATTTAAAAGTTACTCCAATTAAAAATTTAAATGGCTGATTTGAAAGCATTTATTTATTTATTTATTTATCAACGAATATAACACATTTTCATTAAATGATAACAAAATGTAAATTCAAACTGTTTTTAAGGACTCGCCAAAAATTAAAAAAATATAAGAACCAATTAGCAAAAATGTACTAATTCATTCTACAGAGTAAATAATATTTATATCTGTTATTTATAAACCCAAATGCAATACCTGAGATTTTATGTAAGTATGAAAGTTATTTCATTATGAAACTACGTTCATAGGAGGATAAGAGATTTAACATGATTACAAGCATCTTTAAATGTGCGAAAATTACATATTATATATTTAAGTTTCAGTAAAATTAGCAACTTGAAATATCCTCTAAAAAATTTCGATTCGGCTTGATGAAATTTTTAATATCACAACTCGAGAAGTGGTTCACAGGAGGAGGGAAATCCCTGGGGTCCCCGAGAATATAAGTATATATTTTATGGCGATAACATTTCTTTTCAAGGTTTTTAAAGTTTGAATCTTACATGAGTGTAGAAAAGGAATGAAAAATATCCCGCTCAAAATTACAGATTTATAAATTTATTTTTATTTAAAACAATCTATTTCAAGATTCATAGTTGATATAAGCCCTTCTAGGAAACATTCCATATAAAAATACTATTATATGCCATATGCAACACTTCTAAGTGGGTGCGGAAAATTACATTCCAATGAGCTTCTATAAGTTGACAAAACAAACATACAGTTACGTGTGCCTGTGCATATTATTATCTAAATAATATTTTGCATCGAAATCACAAATAGTACATAATTATTAATTTAACTTTAATTTAATTTATAAAGGAAATTAATTAAAATATTAATTGAAATTTTTTAATAAAAAAAATGTTATAAACACACAAATTAATTTTGAAAATAGCGAATTTAATAAACATTTTAAATATTTTTTTAACTTCTTTCCATTTTTGGGGAAAATTAGGGAAAAAAAATTGTAAATGAAAAATTTAAAAATACATAAACAAAATCCTAAGATCCTTAAAAATTTTATTCTCCATACATATAAGATGGAAAATATAATCAAAATGCACACAAAAAATGTAAAATGAAAACAAATATGTAAATAAAAAAATAGTACTAGGAAAATGTAAGCAAAAACTCCTGAAAATATTAAACTACGGAATGACATATTTACTCAGTGTTATTCTCAGTGTCATAACAACTGGCATTTATATATTAAAAAAAAAATACATAAGCTACTAGAAAAATGTAAACAAAAATGTAAAAAAAATCCTAGGATTCTTAGAAATGTCATTTTCTATACATATATGAAGCTCGCTACCAAATTTTATTCCTAGAAACCAAGCTGGCGCTCTGCGTCTCTAAACTAGAGCCTGCGAAACAGGAAAATATGCTTGCACTTGAATGCAAATCTCGAAAGACGCAACTTCATAAAGGATTAGTGAAAACATTGAATTAAATATATTTTTAAAGTTTGAATATTTCCTTGAACGGAAGTTATAATTTCTAAGACAATTCTTTTTGGATTAATCCACTGGTTCCCAAAAAGTGACTGACTCATCGCTGCAGCTGTATAAATTTAGTTATTAAACGGTAAACATGTTTATTAAACAGTTCTAATTTCTAACTTTATGCATAATTGTACATATATGATGTGGGCATACAATGCATATTTTGTACAATATCTTTCTAACCGGACTGTAACAGTTAAATAAGTTTGTGTTCTGATTTGTGTGTCGGAGAAAATTTTCATAGACAAAGATGCGATGTGAATTGAGAAAGTTTGAGAACCACAGCGTATAATTTTCATTTTGAAAAATTGTATGAAACATTATAAAGAAAATCTTTTAAATTTTAAATAAAAGGTTTGTAAATAAAAGGGTCAGTCTTAATAAAAAAAAATAAATGAGATGATTCAATTGTAAAATTATGATTCACGGTACTATCATTTAGTAAAAATAATAATTCGGGTACAGTAATATTTAGGTTAACGAATATGATTCCTTCCTTAATCATATTCGGTTGTCAAAATCTTTCTTAAGGGGTCTCAGGACTTTAAAGAGTCCTTCAAAATTTCAAAATCATTCAAAACCTTCAAAAATTCAAAATCAAAGAGAGCTTCAAAATTTTCGAAATTTTAATTTTTTTAGATGTTAAATTCCTATCTTTTCTGAACATTTTGATATAATTGTTTACTTGAAATTTCCATTAGAACAGAATTTATGGCTTTTAAAATTATACTCGCTCAATAGTTGAAGCGGCGTTCCGAAACTTTGAAGACATTTTCCCCCAAATGACGTTTTTGGGCATAACGTGCACTATATCTCAAAAACTTAATATGTTTCCATGAAATTTTCAAAACATATGTTTCATGTTAGTTTGTATAAACTGAACCTAAAATTTCCTTTTTATTGTTAAAAAAAATATTTTTTTAGGTGATTATACAGTTGAAAATTTCAAAATTTTCTTTGCATTAAAAAACAACAACCGTGTATTAAAAATATAAAAATGCTTTAAATACAAATTTAGTTAGATTCAGGTTAATTATTGCAATCTTAAGTATAAGTAGGCACCAAAATTTTCATTCTAGTTGAAAAATTTGTTTTGTAATCCTGCGCGTAAGCTGTCATATCAATTTGCTGCTCGTCAAATGTCTGACAGTTTGGGACCCCCTGTAAATGCTAATTCTGCATCTTGTCAGTTTTTAAATCCATGAAATGAAAGAAAATACATGTATCTTTCATTCCCAATAAAAATTGTATTTTAAAATCATATACATTTTAAGATATTAACTGTTGAAAATGGTCTTTTTTTTTTTTCATTTTTTGCAATTTTAAGAGTCTTGAGACCCTTAATGGAAAATATTTTTTGTGCAATTAAAATGCGGCGTATCTGCATTATGTTAGCACACTGTAGAAAAAGATAAATGTTTAAAAATCTACGAAAATATAATATACAATGTATAAGGAGACGAATGTTTCTTAATCTACGAAATGTACAACAATTACGAACGCAAATATATACAGTAAAACGTACCTAAAGCGACCACGTTTCGTTCCAATAAAAATTGGTCGCTCCGAAAGGTGGTCTCTTCATGGAGGTCATGTTTAAATCTAGATTTTAATTATTGAAAAAAAGGTAACAATTAATGTTACTAAAATTTATTTTTTACATCAGGAAAAAGTATGAAAATTTAAGTATCAAAACAAAAGTTAACTATATAAATTAATTACTGCAGAGTTTAAAAAATGAATACATTAACGTTTGCTTTGATTTTATGGTTTTATCTTTTATAACTTTTATTTCTAAGTCTTTTTGAAGTTCAGTAAATGAATGCAATTTTTTTTTTTTTTTTGGACGGGAACAAATAATGACGATTTCATTAATTTATCTATTTCTTTGACAGTTTCCTGTCAGAATAGGGCAGTGACCGTCATTCTTAATTTTCATAAGTGTTAAATTCATTGTCTAAAAAGGCACAAAGGGGTTTAAACACTTAAAAGTTACCGGTATAAAAAAATTTCCAAACTTAATTTAGAAGTTTGATGAATAATGAGGTCTCTGGAATTATTTTTCTAATAAAACCTTCTTCAAGCGGCCAAGAAAAAACGGAATTTATTTCATTTTCTTCAGAGAAATGCGTCACTTATGGAGGGAGTTCAACTGGGATGGTCTCTGAATGGAGGTAAAATTAGTATTGAACCTATGGGAATAAATTTCGTTCCATGAAAAAATGGTCCTTCAGGGAGGTGGTCGCACAGGGAGGTTTCACTGTAATAACCTCTTCCTAATCACCCAAGATTCCGAAAAGTGTTCCTTTATCTTTGGAAACTTCAGAAAACAATTTGTTTTCGAGATTTAAAGAAGAATTTATAAATTTTTTTTTTATTAGCTGCCCGTCATTTTCGGAAACATTTCCTAGTAGCTTTTACAATGGATTAATCAGTTCTTTGTACTCGGAAAATCGGTTTTCCGAAGTCTATCAATTCTCAAGTAAACATTTTCAGCTGAATAAATGAATTTGTGCATGAAATTGTAATAAAATAATGTTAATTTTCATATTAATGTTAATGCTGTTAATTTTGTATGTTTGTCTGTTAAACATGTTTTCTGAATATCAAAATATTTACCTGAGAATTGATAGCATCCGAAAAAGTGATAATCCGATTTGAGAAAACTGATTATTGCAATGTAAAAGCTATTCAGAAACGTTTCCTAAAATGACGGGTAGCTAATAAAAATTTATTTTTATAAATTATTCTTTAAATTTCGGGCTTAGATGCTGTATATTCCCGCGGCCGCCACCTTGGATTTCTTGGCGATTTCTTGTTGGCGTTTATCGATAAGGCAACCCCGACGAGTGATGTGTTCTGGCAACCCGTTAAGCCTAACATGTGCTGCGCATAAATCACTGCTTGGCGACATTTACTACTTGGCGGAAAAGGGGTTTTCACGCCAAGAAAAAATCCAAGATGGCGGCCGCGGTAATATACAGCATCTGTTCTAAAGTAAATAAATAGTTTTCGTAAATAAATAGTTTTCTGAAGTTTTTAAAGGTAAAGGAACGCTTTTCGAAATCTTCAGTGACTCGGAAGAGGTTATTGTATATTTTAGTTCTTGATTATGGTGCATGTTTGTAGATTAAGAAACATGTGTCTTTTTTTACAGTGTATTCACGAACAATTACTTTTTTCGAGTTACCAACGATTCCGAAAGTGTTATTTATCTTTAGAAACCTCAGGAACAAAGAAATTTTCGGGATTTAAAGAATAATTTATTTAAAAAAAAAATTTTTTTTTTTTTTGGGATGCCACTGATTTTTGAAAACGTTTCCGAGTAGTTTTTAGTATATTAATCAGTTTTATGAAAACAGAATATAGGTTTTTAGGATGCGTAACTGTATTTATACATACAAGAATAACAAAATAATATTAACTTTAATGTTAATGTGAATGCTGCTAATTTATAACTTTTTTTTTATCAAACACGTTTGTTGAACATGAAAATGTTAACTTAAAAATTGAAAGCATCTAAAAAACCAAACCTATATTCCAAGTTGAGAAACTGATTAATACGCCGAAAAAAATAAAAATAAAAATACTCGGAATCGTTTCCAAAAATCAGTGGTAGCAAAAGAAAGTTTATTTTTATAAATGTTTCTTATAATTTTGAAAATATATTAGTTTCTGAAGATACAGAACACTTTTCGGAATGGTTGGTAACTCGGAAGAGGTTATTGTATATTGTATATTTTAGTTTTTAGTAATATTACATTTTCCTTAATAGAAACGTTTGTCTTTTTTGTAGTGCATGCACTTGCGCATCGAATAAAACATTCGTTAGACGAGTAATAAAAAACATCGAAAGAAATCTTCGTTAGCCAAAACATTCGTTAGCTGAGGTACTCATTATCTGAGGAATCACTCTTCATAAGTATTACTTTCAAAAGTAAAAAAGCAAACTTATGTTAAAATAATAAGGGAAAAAACAGATATCGATACACTGTCAAAAATTTTGCGGTATGTTGAACCAATTTTTGGTGCTCCAGTAGCTGCCACCATAAGATGGTGAAACTTGAACCAACATTTGGAGCTAAGGTTCAATCGGAGCTCCAAATCTTGGAGTGAGATTTCACCATCTGATGGTGGCAGCTACTGGAGCACCAAAAGTTGATTCAACCTACTACAAAATTTTTAACAGTGTACATACAAGGTCTGTCCAGTAAGTAATGAGACTGATTCCATAAAATTCCTTTATTTGAAAATAATTTTACAGACACTTAATATTCTTCAAAATAGCCTTCTCCTGCATTCATACATTGTTGCCAACAACTCTACCACCCATTTATGCCGGCTTGGAAAACTTCAGTTGAAATGCTGTTCAGAACACGCGTTACGTTTTTCTGCAAGTTTTCCAGATTGTCAAAACGATGTCCTGCTAAGCTGGATTTTAACCGAGGGAACAGAATAAAGCCAGGGTAGTGACAGACTTTGGTTGTATACTGTAGTTGGGGAAGCGTTGTAATGCTGTGTTTTGCCAGGAATTGGGCCACTTTGAAGGATGTGCTGGAACCAGCTTGTCACAAATTTTCCGCATTTAAAGTTCTTCCGTGATAATTTGATGCGCAATCGATTTCGTAAGTCCCAACGTATTCGCAATCATTCGGACACTCATCCGACTATCAGAGACTAACAGCACTTACATTTTAGCCACATTGTCTGAAGTTCGAGAATTTGGTAGACGCCCAGCGCGTTGTTCGTCATCCTCGATGTCCTCTCTTCCGTCTTTGAAGGCTTTGTGCCGCCTAACCACTCGAGCCTTGGACAAAAAATCCTTCCCCTAGGCTTCTTGTAACATGGGAAGCCTCTCAGTAGCCGATTTGTTTAGTTTTACACAAAATTTTGATGGCGTATCTTTGCTCGACAGCCCACGTCATTCTGAAAACCTAACATCTCATTCAAACACGTGTCTACTTCATGAGCGATCTGTGCGCTGCAAAGGCTCAAAGCCAACTGCCTTCCGCTAGTAGTCCAAGATCGGTTAAACATTTTAGGAAGGTATTTGAGGCACCCTGAAAATTTGTGCAACACTTCTTTTGTAATGGCTGAATACAAAATCGAATGTTTGGCTGAAGGATCGTGGCCCCAAAACAGTGCCAGACACGTGTCAAGTGCCATTTTTTGACTACCCCCCAAAAAAGGTATTTGAGGCACGCTGAGATTGAGACAGAATAATATTTATACTTAGAAAAAAATATTTTGAAAACAACAGACACTTTAGTCGGCCCAAAAACTGTGCCAGACACGTGTCAAGTGCCATTTTTTGACTACCCAAAAAAGGTATTTGAGGCACACTGAGATTGAGGCAGAATAATATTTATGCTTAGAAAAAAATATTTTGAAAATGACAGACACTTTAGTCGGCACAAAAACTGTGCCAGACACGTGTCAAGTGCCAAATGGCACTTGACACGTGTCTGGCACAGTTTTTGGGCCACGATCCTTCAGCCAGACATTCGATTTTGTATTCAGGCATTACAAAAGAAGTGTTGCACAAATTTTCAGGGATGCCTCAAATACCTACTCAAAAATGTTCAACAGCTCTCCTACTATAGAATTTGTAGCTGACAGTCCCAACCACACGTATCGCTCGCAAACTCCGTCCCTTCGGCCTTCTGCTTGGCGTAAAAAATTCAGTCTCATTACTTAATGAACAGACCATGTATATTTCATGTCAATAATATATTTTCTGCATTTTTTTTCTCCATCCTCTTCGTTCCTGAACTAAAATAATACTACTAATACTCATTCACTGGTTTTAAACAAACAAAATGACATCATAGAGGGCAGACATAAGAATTTTTCGGAGATTGATACTTTAGGGGACTAGTAATCAACTCACAAATTTAAGGCCTTTAAACAAGTGAATTATATTCAAATCCTCAAGACATTTTATCATAAAGGATTTAAGTTAAATAATTATGAAAATTTCTGACTTTCTAGGCCACACTATCTTGAAGGCATTTTGTAACGGTCAGATGAAAATAACATTTATTTTATGAGGAAATCAGCATAGATGTTACCATTTTTTGGTTTGTTTTTAAAGCAAAAAACATTCAGTTATTAAGAAATAAAGTAAAAATGTAAAAAAAATCAAACAGTTTTTATAAGGAAAAGAATCGAGGTCTACATATGGGAGCCCAGGTAACGAAGAGGCTATAGCAAAAGTAATTTTCGATTTATTTATTAGTTAAAGATTTATTAACGAAATCGGTACATAATTTCGTATCCGCTTATTCTACAAATACATTGCAATTAACATCTACGAAGTTACAAATGCAAACCTGCACCACATGTTCATAGACCACTAAATACTTTGAGCTGTTGGTTCCCTAATTAGCTAATTATTTTTCTTTCCATGTTAAAAATGGAGAACAATTCTGAACTTAACAAAGCTCATCATATGACGTTAGTATGGCGCAGGTGAAGCGCGGAAGGGCCAACACTTTTTACATTGTCTCTATTTTAATTTTTGTTAAAAGCAATTTTCCATTATTTATTACACAAGGTACATTCTTAGTAAATTTGGCAAGCACTTTTTAATCCGTTTTCTCTATAAATATATTACGATAAGCAATTGTGACTTGTTCCAAATGGAAACACTCACTATATCTTCACAGACCAGTAAACATTTTGAGCTGTTATTTGCCTAATCCTTAAATTATTTTTACTTCTTCCTTAAAAATAAAGTCCAATTATAAACTGGATAACGCTTATCCCATATTAAAAACAACAATAACAACAACAACAACATGAATATTCCCTTTAAAATATATTTTTTGAGGTCGATTTCATATTTTTTGGTTTTTCTGCAGTTTAAAATTGCCTTCTCCGTTACCCGGATAGAAATAATTTAAAACATATAAATAAATAAAATATAAATAGCAATTCCCAATGTACCATGAAGGTACTCAACGTACATAAATATGTATATATATATATATGTATACTAAGTGTCCCTGAACTCATGGGCGAAACTATAAGGGAAGGTAAAGTATACATAAAGAAGCAATTTGGATACAGCAATGTGGGGTCTAAAATGAAAAATGTTGGTGAAAAATCAGAAATGCGGAGTAAATAAAAACAAGCGTTTTATTGACATAGCAATTACAGTAAGTGTTCAAATGAGCCTCCACCAACATCGATACAGGTCTGGTAGTGTCGAGAAAGTGACTTAGCTTTTCGAAGATTCCAGATGTCCCATCTACGAGACAGCAATTGACTGTGCTGAGAATCTCATTGTAAGACTTTCAGTTGCTGCTGCAACTGTTCGTGAAACATCTGGAATCTTCGGAAGGGTAGGTTACTAGACGCTGCCAGGTCTATGTCGATGTTGGGGGTGGCACATTTGAGTACTTACTATAATTGCAACATCAATATAATGCTTGTTTTCATTTCATCGCATTTCTTGTCTTTCGCAATACTTTTAATTTCCGACCCCCTATTGCTGTATCAAAATTGCTGCGTTATGCGTATACTTTACCTTCCCTTACAGTTTGGGCCATGAGTTCAAGGACACCCTTATATATGTAACATATGTATAATTTCAGTTTTAAATTGTCACTCCCTATCCCTGATGGAACAGAAAAAGAAGGAAAAAAAAAACACGTGTAGAAGGGTTTTTTTCCCTCAGTGGTACCTTTTATTAAAATATATATATATATTTGCTATTTTAAAAACTTTTTTTTTGGAGGTCGTTTACATATTTCGCATTTTAAAATTATCATTCATTTTTTCCTGATTATTAGAAAAAAATACAGAATACCCACCGGTTGAGGGTACCTTTCCGTAACGCTACACATAAAGTGCACCCTTAGTAAGTATGGTAAGCCTTTTTAACCCGTTCTCTCTGTAAATATATTACGATTAACATCTGTGGCTTGTTACAAATGCAAACGCGCACTTATGTTCATAGACCAGTAAACACTTTGAGCTCTTGTTTCCCTAATCCTTGTGTTTTTTTTCTTCCACCTTAAAAATAAAGACCGATTCTGAACTTGATAATGCTCATCCTACGATGTTAGTATGGGGCAGGTGAAGCGCAGAAGGGCCAACACTTCCGGGTAGGCGAGGCGGGACAGACGACTTTCCACACGGCCAATTTCTAGCCCTTACTTTTCTTTGTTGCGTTTCTTTTCTTTGTGTAATTTTTCGTGTAGTATTTTTTATGTGTGAGTGAGTTTGTTCTTTTGGGGATGGCATCCGTTTTTACAAGGTCATGGCCAAACAGTGAGGTCCGTAAAGTGAGTCATGATTGTGCGGATGGGGTGGAGGCACACATGAGGCCTGATATTAGGGTAATGGAAAATTTTATAGGGTAAAATTGTATGTGGGTGAGAATGAAGGTTTAGAGCTGCTGTGACCGACCAATTGTGAGCTAACCATACTGATGTCAATTAATCCGTAATCGTTGGACAATGGTACAGTCCTGCATCAGGTCAGGTAACCCAATTTTATCCGAACCCGACTCCACCTCAAGCAGGGTTAGAGCAAGCTAATTTGTTTCTTGTTGCAGGTCGGATTAACTCTAATTGTTTCGGGTTACAGTTTGTTTGGAATTGAGTTTTGATACTTACGGGTCGGGTTCGGGTTAACTAGATTTTTCCAAAAAAAAAAAAAAAAATCTAGAATATTGTTTCAGATGATAAACTAATATATATTTGAATCTAAATGACATTTTACCATGTGAATTTTTCTACATAAAAGATTATTAATCGAAAAATTAGATATATGATTGTACACATGTTTTTTCATAATGATATATAGATCTTTTGATTGCGGGTTTCGGCTCGACGTAAATTTTTTGTCGGGTTTCGGGTCAACGAAATTTTTTTGCAGGTTTCGGGTTAATTTCAAGCAGAACTTTCGGGTTCCGGTACAACTCGATCCGTGCAGGATTCTAATCCAAGGACTCCTATGCATATACTTTCACAATGCTCAAAAATTAATGACAGGATTTACGTATGTTGTACATGTACGCGTATTAAATTATAAAAAAGAAAAGTTTTATCAATTGAATAAAATAGAGACTGTTTTCGTTAAACACCCATTTTTAGTAAGTTTATAATAAGGTAAGTAAATTATAAGAAGTTTAGAAAATAAAACAAATAAGACCATAAGATCCAAAAGGTAAATAAATAATAATAATAAATATCTTATTAAAAATGGCACTATTATTAGAGTAAATCAGATAATAATTGAAAATGTAAATGAGTTTTAGAATATTCAGAACGAAAATTTTATATTATGAGCATTTTATATTAGATAAAAATTCCTAGGGAAGAAGCGTTATCATATACTTCACAACGTTCAAAAATTGGCAGGATTTACGTATCTTATGCATGTCTGCGTATAAAATTATGAAAAAAAGAAAAGTTTCATCAATTGAATAAAACAGAGACTGTTTCGTTAAACACGCATTTTTTAGTATGTTTATAATAAGGAAGTAAATTATAAGAAGTTTATAAAATAAAACAAATAAAACCATAAGATCCATAAAGAAAACAAATAATAATAATAAATATCTTATGAAAAATGGTACTATTATTAGAGTAAATCAAATAATAATTGAAAATGTAGCGAAAAAATGCGTTTTAGAATATTTACAATGAAAATTTAAAATCATGAGCATTTTATATAAGCTAAAGAGAAAAAAAAATTCCATAGAAAGAAGCACTATCATTTGAGCAAGTCATGTAAAGAATGATTTATTTAGTTAAAAAGACACATTTTGGTAAAATTACAATGAAATTTTCGATTTATGAGTATTTATGGAATAAATACTTTAGAAATCGTTTTTCTGAAATCACATAGAAACAAAACTGTCGATTTTTGCTACGTTATCAATTGACTGTCATTTATTTTGTGACATTATAAAAGTGATCAGCTCAATAAATTATTCTAAAATGCTAATGAACAAATAAAATCAGCCTTAATATATTATGCATTCAATATATTATAGTCAATGAGCGTTATCTTGAGTGCAAAATATCATTATTATTATTATAAAACCCTTCAGAAAGTTAAATATTTATTATTATTTTTTAAAATTTATGCATAAATGAGAATTTTTTTAGTATTAGGAATATTTAAAGCTGAATTTTCTCCAAATGGCAAAGTATTGTTTAAGCAGTTTGCAAAATGTTAAAGATTATATTATTTAGAATAATGAATTTATTAAATTGCAAACTCTTCTGCTATTTTTAAGAAACATTCCTTCACGCTTATTAGTAACTCTACAGAGAAACTATTAAGTTAATCTATTAAGGAAATTAACATTATCTGATCTAGAACGCGTGATGGAATACATAACGAAATCTAGTTCCAAGTATTACACCAATGGTAAAAGTAAAGGTGTAATATTTTTTATTTACATTCTCAGCCGAATATCATTATTTTTGACACTCTATACGAGATCAGGTCGATTCATCATTTTAAAATATTAATAAACAAATCAAATCGTCATTAATATTTTACATAATCAATCAACGCCGATTACGTTCTCACTTCCGTATCCTAGAGGGATTAAATAAACAGTATCAGTCACAATGTTGAAGATGATCTAATGCCAGAGGCGACTTTTTATCAAAATTCACCCAAATTCTCGGGTCAAAGTTTAATTAAACAGAAAGATGAATTTTCTCAGACATGTTATGACCACCGTGTCAGTTGATGATCTATTTTGCATCTTATTTATCTCTAAATTCGTAGATTATTATTTTGATGGGTCATACAAAGTGTTTTCGATAGCTTGTATGGGAAAATGCTTCAGGCTTTAGTGATAGTTTTATTTTAAATTAAAAAACTAAAAAGCATCCCGGTAAAATGAAATAGAATAAAAGGAAATTCATACACAAGCATTAAAAAAATTTCCCTCTTCCCCCTTCCCGATAGTGTTATTTCCTCCCCACCCCCCGTCTTTTTAACATTTTCCCACACAGTTCAGATTCGTATCTATGAATTCGGTTTGTCTGGTCTGGACGCGCTCTAACTATCGTTATACAGTGTGTCCATGTATAACCTGACCGACCTTTATTTTCGCAACCGTTGGTCCTAGATGCATACTTCCAATTACAAAAATGGTCAAAATTAGGAGCAGGGTTAAGATAAAAAAAAGTTTGAAGCGAAAAAACAATTTAGTGAAGAATTACAGAATCTAAATTTTTATACGGTCCCCCGGTCCTGTAAGTTATATTTAGTAAAATTTCTCTGTTACGCTGGCAAGAAAGGCAAAAAAAGTCCCGTTATTCTACGATTAAAATTGACCGAGTAATAGCTGTTTAAATTTGGAGCATATTTTTTGCTGCAAATTGGGGGTCATTCACAAATTTAGTAGAAATATAATTTCGTCAGATATATTAAAGAAATGGTTGAGAGTAAAATTAGCATTGCACTATAAATTTGAAATCTTTAATCATTCTGACATATTACTGCAAAATGCACAATTTGTACTGAACATCATAAGAGGATAAAAATAACAGATTGTTTGTTAAATAAAAGGATGAAAAAAAACAGCCTCAATTCTTTACAAAATGATACATATTTTAAAATGCTGTTAGATTACACTGTCTTTCAAATTTTGGGTTGTGGCATGTTTTATAGCTTTTGAAAATTGATTCTTATGTAATTTTTAGCACTGAATCCGAAAATGACCTTTATTTTAAACCATGACGTCAGGAATTTTCTCAAATCGCAAATTTCAAAGTTAAAAAGCTAAAAGTTAAAATTGAACCCCCTCCCCTCCCAACCTCATATGACCCCCGAGTTGTTTAGCTGAAAGAAACCCAGTGTAAGCCAAAAAGTTTAATAAATTATTGAATTAAATAAAATTAAACCGAATAAAAAAGTCTTACATCTATTTTATAGTATCAGATTTTTCGCTATTTTTTAACCTTGGAATTTACGATTTGCGAAAGATCCTGACATGATGGTTAAAAGTGGAGGTAATTTTTTTATTCAGCGTTAAAAAATACATAAAATGTAATTATAAATTTTAAAAAACATAACCATCGCAAGTTTATGTTATCTAACCTAAAACTCTTTCTTAAACTTCTTGACGGTAATCTATCCGAATTTTTTTGTGTTATCCTCTAATTAAGTATGTATAAGATGGTAAGAGTCGAAAATCATTATAATATTGCATTGTCATCGGATTTAAGTCAGTATGTAAAATTTAACTTCGATCGGACATTTGAATGCAAGTTAAAGTTCTAGTACAAATTTTAAACTGGAAAGACGATCATTGCAAGTTAAATAAAACATTATGAAAATAACACAATTTTAGTTAAAAGAAATCATAGCTTCAAATCCTTACAAAATAAAACATATGTTAAAATACAATTATTTTAACTAATCTGAAAATTAACTAATAAAACTTAATCGTAATATTTGTACAATTTCTTTCAAAGCGCAGATACCTTGAAATAAGTTTAAGTACTTTAAATATGATCCCTGATAGCATGGCGGAAATCATCTGTTTTGAGATGCATAAAAGTGGTTTAAGTCGTGCATTTTAAAGTTTTATAACTCGGTCAATTTTAATGTTAGATGAATGGGACTTTTTTTGTCTTACTTATTAGTGTCACAGTAAAGTTTTACGAAATATCACTTATAGGACCGGGGGACCGTATAAAAATTTAAATTTCGTAATTTTTTAATAAATTTTTTTCTTGACCCAAATCGCTTTAAAAATAATTCTTTGCCTTATTTAAACCATTTTTGTAATTGGAAGTATGCATCTAGGACCAACGGTTGCGAAAATAAAGGTCGGTCAGGTTATACGTGGACACACTGTATATACTCGGATTACCATGTAATTGATGTAGCTTATTGACATTTATCATAGCATGTTCCATACTGGAAATGAAGTGTGCGGCATTTATAGTTCGTTTACAGGTTAACTCAAAAGAATTCCACTACATTATAGTCTGTGGGAAAAATCATTTGCAGTGTATTTTAATGATACCACACTCAAAAATAGCGAAATTATCCATCACGAAAGTGCACTACAAGAGGCTTACTGTAGAATGTGATGTGCACAGCATTTTATAGTTCATTTACTGGGACACATTACAGGGCTCGAAATGTATCGGAGCAAACCGGAACGATGTTCCGGTTCACGAAATTGTGACAAATATTGTTCCGGTTCGTGAAAGTATGGAAAATATTGTCCCGGTTCGTGGAATTATTAAAAATATTATTACAATTTCATACATATAACTTAGTACGCTCTCTGTAACGTTTTTTCCCCTTCTAATTATTTAGAATCTTGAATGCCTTTTTTTTAAATTGTTTTTTCTACGGTTAAATATAAATGTGCTATACAGTAAAGTCCCGATTATCCGAGTTAATATGTTTCACCTCGGATCAGCAATAAACTCGGATAAACCGGAGTGACACAAATCGTCACCCTCTAAGGTGATGAAATATAAATTTTCACTGAATTCTTTCATTTTTATCTTTCATGGTACTAGTAACATTTCCTTGATGTACATTTCCGTTACTTTTAAGAAAAACGGGGAATGAAATTATTTTTTCAATCGAACTTTTACCTTTGGAATGGATCATTTTCTTCTGATGGTCTGATGACTTCCATTATTATGAAACAGCCATTATAAATGAAGTCTTGGGTGAAGATGAAAGAGTAGTCATAAAAAGTTAGAACTCTGATTTTCTTGTCAGAATGGGGAAAAAAAAAGGCCATAATTTTTTTTGTCATGCATGCATCCATGCTAATGAGCGGAATTTCGAACAGCTTCTGTGATGCTGGTATGTCATACATTGTACTCTTTTCTGTATAATAAAGCGTTTTACACTGCTTTCTTGATTGTGACCTTACTGTGTCTTTGTGTCTCTTTATCACGTGATGGTGACGTTTCCGACCATGCTTTCCTACGTATTTATGGTTCCTAACGATGTTCTCTACCTCCCCTCCAAGTTTTAACACGAAGTTCTGGGACACCCTGTATAATTGCAAAAAATTATTGAAGAATCCAATTATAATGTCAGAATTGTGCATTGGTATTGAAAATTCCAAAGTGTTGCAATTTTAATATCTAGACAATTTTAACATAGGGAGGGACCCCAAAGCTTGTTAACAACAACAAAAAAAATAATAAAAAAATAAAGGAAGATATAATTTCCAATAGAATAGCTATTTTTTTCTGCTACAGTTTCGTGATTTAAATGTATGGGACCAACTCTCTCTCCTTTTTTTTCGACTGTACATAAAATATGTATTATCGATTTGAGTAACCTCTCATATTGAAGTCGGTTAAAAATACTTAAAAAATTTAATCCTTTAGTTTTTATTTTTGTCAACATTTATGATGAATTTATTAAACGTTACAGTATAAAATTTTTAATTGAAAATTAATGTGATCTGATCTATTAACACGTTAAATGTTATACTACGCGCAAGTCGTCTTATGCATTTCTGAATGAATGCACCATACGACAGTCGACGCATAATAATAAGTTTTCCAAACTCCCTACCAGAAAATTTACTAGTGATCCTTATTTTCATATATAATGGCAGACTTTCTGTGAATTTATAAAGAGAAAAATTTTGTTCGAAACTTCTGATACATCATTTAAATAAAACATGTGCCAATCTAAATCATGTTCCAGGTTTACAAAGAATCAATATATGGATGTCACTGAACGTCTTAAAATTCTGATTTTTTTTTTTACATATACGTGATTTATAGGAATGCGAATCGCAAATTTTAAGGATCAAAGCTGATAAACAACAGTTCAAAAATAACTTCTTTGAAAAAGAGATAATTTTTTATTACAGATGAATTTAAGAAAGTAAAAAATAAATGCCCCCCCCCCCACACACACACACACGCGCGTTGCTAACAAATTATATAATAACATTTTTTTCTTTATTCTTTCCCCCTTATGTATCATTCTATATTTATAAATATATGTGAAAAGCTGAAGTGAATTACGCAGTTTAAAAAGCATGAATAACCAATACGAGTGTAACCAGTTGTCTCAAGAAGACTGAAATAAAAATATAGCACAATTATTTTTATAGCTTCGTGATATCCAGATGAATTAAAAATTTCAAATTAATTTCACCTTGACGAAGTTACCTGTCCATTAATAAGTGTCCTTCAATGTCACCTAGCAACTTTATTTTATTTTACTATGTCCGGTTGGTGAAAAATGTCGTCCTGTCAAGATAAAACCGTTAAGAATTCTTCTGAAGGACGGTTCTAAACTTGATTATAAAGCCTATCAAGTGACTAAATTGAATCGCGTTAATTACAGCGAGCATGTTTTAAGAAAATACGAACAAAAAATGAGCTAAATATGCGCCTAAAAATATTTTTGATTGCATGAATTAGTTTGAATTAAATTTTGCTAAGTAAATATTTGCAGCACTTGTAAAAAGAGTCATTCAGCATATTTGAAGCTATATAAATTGACCGTTATCTACGCACGGTTATTATTATTTATTTTAAACGAGAAGAAAGATGAGGTCAGGGGACGAGGAGGGGGGGGGGGCTTTATCAAGTAGGAATCCTTTTCGACCATATTGGTCTTAAAGTATAGGTGCAGATTCCTAAAACCTGGAAGGAGCCAGTGGCTCTTGAACCCAAAAAAATCCCGTGTTCACATTGTGAAACAAATACGTAAAAACACAGCATTTATATTAGAAAAAAAATAAAGAAGAAACTTAGGAATTCAAAATGAAAAATAATGTATTTAATATATACCCATGTACAGAGAAATACAGACTAATTATAGCAAATGTGTATATTTAATTTAATTATACAATTCTTTTAATTTGGATATAAATTAAGTATAATATAAATCTTAAACCGTGTACAACCATAAGATAATGTTGGGAAAGATAAGATACACAAAAAAAAAAATTCCCCAAACCTGGAAGGAGCCAGTGGCTCCTGAACCCATAGAATCCAGTGTTCACATTGTGAAACAAATACGTAAAAACACAGCATTTATATTAGAAAAAATAAACAAGAAACTCAGGAATTCAAAATGAAAAATAATGTATTTAATATATATCCATGTATAGAAAAACACAGGCTAATTACAGCAAATGTGTGTATTTAATTTAATTATACAGTTCTTTTAATTTAGATATAAATTAAGTATAATATAAATCTTAAACCGTGTACAACCATAACATGAGGTTGGGAAAGATAAGATACTGTTAAAAAAAATTCCCCAAACCTGGAAGGAGCCAGTGGCTCCTGAACCCAAAAAATCCTGTGTTCACATTGTGAAACAAATACGTAAAAACACAGCATTTATATTAGAAAAAAAATAAAGAAGAAACTTAGGAATTCAAAATGAAAAATAATGTATTTAATATATACCCATGTACAGAGAAATACAGACTAATTATAGCAAATGTGTATATTTAATTTAATTGTACAATTCTTTTAATTTGGATATAAATTAAGTATAATATAAATCTTAAACTGTGTACAGCCAGAAGATAATGTTGGGCAAGATAAGACAGAGTTAAAAAAAATTGTATAAGCTAAGTAATCATGGTAATGAGGAAAACAATAGGAAAACAATACGAGGAACAATACTAGGAAAACAATATTTTTTATTTTGAATTTGTCATACAAGAGTATGTATAATAAAAACTGAATTTGTGAGATTATTTTGCACTATAAAAATCGAAATACACATCAAACGTACATTTGTTTTTCTAAAAGGAAACTTATCTTTAAAAAAAAAAAAAAAAGAAAAAAAAAAAGAGGCGACTTAGATATTGTAAGTTAGTGGCCACATCAAAAAAATTAGTCGCCACGTGACAACTGGCGATCGTGAATCTGCACCTATCTCTTAAAATAATTCCTCCAAGGTAGATGTCAGATTGGAATATTATGCGAATTTCTATTTTCATGACATGATAATCCTGAAAATTTACATATTACACAAATCGAGCCAGAGAGGATGGAACTTCCGAACTTCGGCTCCGATCTGTTGATATTTAACATCATCATAATGATCGCCAGGATTGGAGTCTTTATCAAATACAAAAACATATTAGTTAAAACTAAAACCTAAATTAAACCTATAACGTTCCTTCTTTTAACTTATATTATATTGTGCGTATGTTAACTCATAAAATTTGTAACATGCGTTGACTTTGATATGTTTCCCCTTTTCGAAAAGTACTTTTTTCTGTATGGTGTTATATTAAGTGTAAAGGAATCAAACAGTGAGTTGTCTATCTGCCCCATAATCTGTGCTCTAACAATTCTGTAAAGGCTCAAATAGCTGTTAAATTTAAATTTTTTGTTAAATTATACTTTTTATTTTAAAAATGGACATCTTTTCATCCAAAGTTTTTTTTTGTTAAGCTTTGAAATCTGAGTTATTATAAACACATTAAATATTGGTGATTTCAAAACATTTTCTAAAAGAATAAGCAATGAAAAGAAAAACTAAATTAATATCTTGACGGAATATTTCTTGATGTATTATTGAAATAATATGGAATAATAATTTTGCTTCTTTCTTTGTTTAAATTCTCTAGAACTTAATTTTCTTTAGTATGCTTTAAAAGGCAGTTTAAATGTATGTTTTAAATAACATAATGTTATAAATGTATAATGTAAAATATATAATGTAATAACACATATTTTAAAACGTATTACATCTGAATCATAATTTTAAAGTTAAAAAGGTATTTTAAACCAGACATTTAATAAAAATAAAAATAACACTTTAATATCACGAAATAAAATCAATAATAGTAGACTTTTCAATATTTATACGACATCCTCATCAGTAATGTCAATCGACACCAAAGCTGTTATTTACGCAAGTTCATATTCAAGAATATGCCGTTAAATATATACTTCCTAGTGATTGTTCTTGAACGTGACCATGTGTAAATAACAGCTTCGGTATCGATTGACAATTGTCGTATAAAGCTAGAAACGTCTACTAGTCTTTTTAATTTTGAAATGTATGTTATTTAAATTTATTACTATTTAAGGGGAACGTGGACCTTTATTTGAACAGAAAGTGGCCCAAAATCGACATTTCTTGTTGCGTGTATTATTATTCACTAATTTGTACTACGTCATTCGTGGAAAACGGCATGGAGATGCGATTATTTTACGCAAAGTTACAAGTGTTTTATTTTTGTTCACAAAGAGTTTTTTGGCCTTTTAATATACTTTAAATCTGTTTTTCTCAATACTGAAGTTTCAGCTTTTTTTTTAATTTTTGAAATGCTCCTTGCTAGCTACTTAATTTTTAATCAAAATTCATGAAAATGATAAGGAAGAATCCTGATATTGCTTAAAAAGAAACTGTGTATGCATTTTACAATTCGACTTCATTAAGACAATTAGATTTTTAACTTATTATAAGGCAGAATTTTGGTGAACATTGATATTGAATTTAAAAAATATATCTAAAAAATTAACTATTTAAGGGATTAAAAAAAATCAAGAAACAGATTCGTTTGTAATAGAGTTTTACGTGATTAAAATCCAAAATCGAGGAAATATCTAAAAGTTTAATACGCAAGGAGCATTTTAAAATTTCGTTTTAAAATTAATTTTTTAAAAGATCTTAAAATTATAATAAGATTGGATATTTCTTTTAAGGTGTTCTATATACTTATGTTCTATATACTTATGTATATTTGTACAAAATTTCAAATCTCTATTATGATAATTAAAAGAAATTTTTTTAAACGTTCACCCTTAATATGTGAAGATTATTTAATTTATATAATGTTATATTAACCGAAAATTTCTTTCGTAGCACATACAATGTTAGTATCGAATTAAATGTTAAAACAGGCTGCATTAACCCTTTCGCGGGCGGTGTCCTTTAAAAAGAACACCTAATTTTTATTTTATTGGCACCTAGAATATTTAATTAAAATTTCTCTTTTATGACGTACTTGAAAATAAGCAAGTTCGTATTTTCTAATAAATTCATTTATAAATTCTGGTGTCAGTTCATCATTTCATTAGCTTATAAACAGAATTACTTCGCGCCGGAAAGGGTTAAAAAGGTTTTTAAATTAAACAAAATGAATGAAAAGAGAAGCAACATACAAAATAAGGAACTAAATGTTAATAATGTGTAACAGAAAAAAAATATCTCAAAGAACCCGGAAATTGCATCGTACTTGAAATATTCATGGTCGGTTTTAAAAAGCGGTCCACGAATTTTTTTTGTTATAACAAAAGATGTGAAGTTTTAAATTAGGTGTGGGTTAAAGAAATTGAATAAAAAAATACATTACTACTAGCTTGAAGTTAGATTAACAATGCACAACTCAAGTAAAGCGTTTCATAAAAGGCTTTACAATTTCAATTGTTATGAACACCTTAAACTTTCCACGATTTCGGCATTGTTATTTTGTTATTAAATATAAGCTTATCTTAAAGGAATAAACTGTTAGACAAAGCTGAATTAATGTCTTGACCGAATATTTCTTGATATGTACTATGAAGACATTTTTTTCTTATAAGAAATAATATATAACAGTAATTTTGTAATTATCCGGAATGGAATTCTTTAGTGTGTTCCAAAGCTGGTTAAACTGTACTTTATTTAAATGGCAAATTTATCATTATGTAACATTGGAAAATGTTTTAGTTAATACATGTTTTATTAATCGAAAATGTGAGAATGTCATTTATAAAAAATGAAGTAGATTAAATATCTGTACAAGGGATTATGCTAAGGAAGTATAATGATCTTTTAGTTATTTTATTACAATTATTTTTCGTTGTTGTTATTTTTTTTTTCAACTTGCTCAGAAAATGATAAACCGTTATTAATCATATATAATGGTACTTCCTAATAAATATGGATATCCAGTTTTGTGAAATAGACAAAGCTTACACAATGAAGACTAATTTGTCAGTATTGTAATAGTATGTCGATTAATTATGACAATATTGTTATTCGATTTGGATTTATGGTATAGTAAAGTAATGTGTAGTGAAATATCTATAGGAGATAAATTATATTTTAAGTACAAATATGAGAAAAATAAACTAATTTGACTAATTTGTTACTGTCACAATATATCGATTGATTATAACAATATTGGCATTATATTTAATGTTATAGTAGTAAAAAAAAAAAAAAAAGAAAAGAAAGGATTGTAGGAAGTAAACAAGATTTTAAGTACAATTATGGGAAAAATAAAATGTTGAGTTCCATATCTCTATGAACTGCTCTTAAATTAAATTAATTTACAAAAATCGGTAAATAAGTACACTATATGGCCAATGATGATTGGTCACTTGTGATTTTAGACGTTTTGTTAAATATCTAGAAAAATACATGAGGAATTATCCTGAAACTCCAGGTGTGTAAACAGAATAGTATAGATCATATATTTCGCGAAGATTTTTTTCCCGAAACCCCATAGGGGACCGTCAACAAATTGAAAAAAAACAAATATCTTTTGGATAACCCTGTAAAAACTAAACAAGCAAAAGCGTTCAAACTGTACAACACGATTAAGAGGCTTATTGTAATAAACTATGTTCATTTTTATGAGGCTAGCACGTATACTAGTAGAGAAATGAAGGTTTTTATAAAAACAGTCCCAAATTTCTCCAAGTTTTTTGATTATAATTTACAGAGTTCTTAATATAAAAAAAATGTTCTTTCCAAAGAATATGGTTGTTTACGAAATTTCGTGCGAAAATGTCTTTGCACAACAGTTACCGAGGAGGTTTTGGCATATTCGAAAACGCAGTACGCTTTCCCCTGCATCGACGACATTTTGTTTAACAGCGCCTTTAGCGGCGAGTTCGTCATTCGATGATTTTTCCCTGTTGCCAAATAAAACTTGTATAATTGTAGTTGCAGAATAAATTTGTTTCGGCTGAATAAATCCATTACGTCAGTCACACGCGCTATTCTTTTTGGCCCATTCATTATGAATCACCCTGTATAATATGTGTTTGAGAGTATTAGAATACAACTGTGTATTATTCTGTGTGAACTGTGTATTAGAATTTCCATAAATGTTTAGTTCCCTAGAGCCCATTCTTAGAGAAGAACTGAAACAAAGATTTCAGATTTTTTAAAAATAAAATTCATAGAATTTTTGTACTTGCTATTTTTCTTTAATCATGAAAAAATTATTTAAATAACAAAACACTTGGAAACAACTTTTCATCAAAAGGCTATAATCTCGGTCTCAATCTAGATCACAGATTATATTAAGTAAGTAAGTAATCTGTCGTCCGGATTAAATGAAAAAAAAAAAAAAAAGGGTGAAAATTACGTAAATTAACACGCAATTGTTGATTT
The DNA here is from genome assembly GCA_963932465.1 of Maratus speciosus. Taxonomy (NCBI): domain Eukaryota; kingdom Metazoa; phylum Arthropoda; class Arachnida; order Araneae; family Salticidae; genus Maratus; species Maratus speciosus. Next base: position 465,412,862 of record OZ010791.1, read on the forward strand.
TTCAAAATTGATTTTTCAAAACAAACGTTCTTCCGGGCAACGCCGAGTACATTAGCTAGTTAATTATAAATTTACAGTACGTAAAGAAAAAAATAATGAAATAACTGTACAATGTAAATTAAACTTTAAAATACAAATAACAAAAAAAAAAATTAAATTTTGTGATGCATTATCCCCAGACATTGTTATGTTATTTAAAGAAATTGAGTATAAATGCGTGTAAATTTAAAGCGTTTGGAGTAATTTGAGTAAGTATAAACTGAAGAAATTGTCCATTCGCAATATGTCAATTAATTGTAAAAATATTGTTATTACCAGTAGTGTCGTGCGAGGCTTTCCCACTGCAAGCTTTGAGTTTATTTCCTGATACATTTTTCGTTAATTTATAATTAACTGTAATTTTTTCTATCAAACAACTTGTTTAATTATGCGAATTTTTAAATTGCAAACAAGACGTAAAACCAACAAATTGAAAAGCATGGCAGTTCACGTAATTAAATCTTGATTTCTCGGGTGTAAAGCATCGATAAAAAAAAATATTATTGACAACTTGTTTTAATAAAATATGAATGTACTATGTCAAAAGCTGTTCAAAAACCTTTCGTATAATACCCCTTTCATCGTTGTGTGTTTTCTATGTGTATTAAAAAGAGATTTTGGCATCAGAAATGATACGTATGATAATACTTAGCCTAAAAGTATAACGAAGTATGCAATGTGAGATTTTGGCAAAAAATTCTATCCAATGATACCTCATTTATTATTCTACGATACATATTGATTGAGAAAAATTGATGTTGACAACAGAAATAATATAGTATGTGATTTATGAATTAATAGAAAGTAATGCAATATGAATTAAAACAATTTCAGGAAGTAAATTAGACTTTCAGTATAAATATGAGAATTTTGTGTTCCATATCCTCATATAGTGCTATTTTATTTAAATAAAGAACATAAAAAAGTTTAATATATATCTGCCATTGTCCTAGCTCAAGGACTGTTATATAATAATAGAAACCTAAAGAACTCAAAGGTTAAAAAAGTCTATGTGCAGAGAGTTCAAATTTCATTTCAAGGCTTTATATTGATTCTCGAGCTCTTTTCATTGAGATTTATTGTTATTGTTAATTTTATTGTTTAAAGTTTATTTGAAACCCAGAGTGACTTGATATTTGAAATTGCGTTTTTAAATAGTTTTATAACTGTAAATAGAATTTAAAAAATACAATAGCTGGAATTCCAATAATTCGGTTGTTGTGGAATAGTGCCATATCGGTGAATTATTTTTATTTGATATATATTTTAGTTTTAAATAAACGGTCAAGTGCGAGCATTACTCGCGCACAGAGGGTTCCGTAGAATAAATATATAAATTTGTAATTTTATTATTATTAAAAAAAAAAAAGTTGCTAAAAGAATACTAAGATTTTGTAAAATACTATACAACATAGGGTTGGGTATAACTGTATATATATATTAGAAAAGTGTAAATGGGTATACCATGAAAGTTCAAAGAGATATGGAACCTAAATAATATCAAATATAGCTATTCGTATAACTCCTTTTTTAATATTATCCTAATCTGTTTATGATGAACTTAATTCGGTACTCACAATAAAAGCAGTGCATAGTTAAACTTCATTTGGAATTTCATGAAACTAAATTTAGCGTAGTAATAACCTTTATTTCTACAGTTTAGCTAAAACAAAACCTTTGTTCAAAGTTTAAATTCGGCATTGTGCTAAGCGCGCTTCGACATGAGGTCTCAAAGTTGCAACGCCGCCTTGGTCAGTGCCGTGTTTTTCCATATAGGTGTTTAATTAACTTTTAAAGTCACTTGAGGCGTATCGAGAAATACAATCAATGCAAACTATCGCGCAATCCCACATTATTTATGCGATTCATTCTAATTAAATCTTTCGAGGGCGATGCCCATAAAAAACGGACACCTAATTTTAATTCCAAAACAGACAAACGGCACCAAGAATATTTAATTAAAATTTTCATTTTATCATGTACGTGAAAATAAGCAAGTTTGCATTTTCTAATAAATTCGTTTATAAATTCTAGTGTCAGTTCATTATTCCATAAGTTTATAAGTGGTCGCAGGACTTTTAAAGCTTCAAAATTTAAGAAATTTAAATTTTTTTAGATGTTAAACTCCTATTTTTTCTGAATATTTTGATATAATTGTTTCCTTGAAATTCCCGTTAGAACAGAAGTTTTGGCTTTTAGAATTATACCCGCTCAATAGCTGAAGCGGCGTTTCCGAAAATTTAAAGTCATTATTTTCCAAATGGCGTTTTTTGGGCATAACGCGCAGGATACCTCAAAAATTTTGAATATTTTTTCATGAAATTTTCAAAATATATATTTCATGTTAGTCTGTATAAACTGAACCTAAAATTTCCTTTTTATTGTTCAAAAAAAAATATTTTTTTATGTGATTTTACTGTTGAAATTTTCAAAATTTTGTATTAGCTAAATGCAACATTGCATTAAAAATATAAAAATGCTTTAAATACAAATTTATTTAAGTTCAGGGAAATTATTACAATCTGAAGTATAAGTAAGTACCAAAATTTTCATTCTAGTTGCAATATTTATTTTGTAATCCAGCGCGTAAACTGCTATGCCAATTTTTTGTTCGACAAATGTCTAACAGTTTCGAGCCCCCTATAAATACTAATTCTGTATCTTGTAATTTTTTAAATACGTGAAACGAAAGAACATACTTATATCTTTCATCCCAATTAAAATTGTGTTTTAAAATCATATACATTTTAAGACATTAAATGTTGAAAATGGTCTTTTTTTCATTTTTTCCACTCTTTAGAGTCCCGAGACCCCTTAAATTAGTATGTTTTTAACAATTTGACGTTTGCTTTCATACTGTTACTGGACTTTACATTACACATATATATAATTAAAAGTTGTTAACTAGGCATAGAGTACGCCGCCCCTGTCCTTGTGTATGTCCAAAATGACCGTACCTTTAAGGATTAATATCTCGGCTAATTACCGATGATTTTTTTCGAAAATCATTATCAACAATGCTTTTATTCTTCTGCAACGATGGGTATATTCAGCGATGCTCAACAATTTTTCTGAATGCCCGTAAATCGAAATTTGTGTATAACAGAAAAATGCTAATTACTCACAAACTATGTGACCAGGGTAATCGCTGTAATTTTCCGTCAAGGTTTATATTAACGTCTACTACCTCTAATTTTTTCATAATTTTAGTTTCAGTAGATTCGGAATTAGATGGGGTGGGGGGACATATTTTTGCGCTACATTTTCAACAATATCTTTGAAAATATAATACCTAAAATTAAAAGGAATGTATTTTTGAGTTCAGCGTTACAAAAGCTTTCACAGGATACCCCACATGATATACAAAGAAAAGATTTTTTTTTCAAGTAGCATAATTAGCCCCTCTACTTTTTTACTAAATATATTTATGAATGTTTATTAATCTGAAAACATGTGGGCCAATGGCCTTTATTACTCCCCCGAATTTGAACTTTCCACGTTCCATAGTTTATGAGTAAAATGGCTGAGACAAACAGATTGACGGACAGACACAGGAGTGATCTTACAATGGTTCCGTTTTTACTTTTTAAGTGCGGAACACTAAAATTGAATTAAAGCATTTTTAACACCATACAGGCCGCAAACAAGGTTGCCAAATCTAGTGGGTTTTTTAATTCAGAAATTTCGAGTTCACATCAGAAACTTTTCAAAACTAATTTTCTTACATTTTATTCACGATATATCTAACTATGTTTAGTACCACCCTTCTCAAAACGTATTTTTAGATGTTTAAACTTTTATTTATATTAAAATCTTATTGCGTAGTATTTATACTACAGCTAGATTTTCAGATCCCAATGGCTCATTATTTACAAGAGCTCGGAAGCCCCTCAAAGTGACAACACTGTTAAGCTACCTATATTATAAAGGACAAACGTGTCCGTGCGTAACGCTGACGTCACTTTGATACTAGCAACAGCAGATGATTAAATTTCCATTTTACTGCAATTTTCAATTTTTTTTAAACTTGTATACATCGCACATTTTCAATTTTTACACCGTCAAATAGAGAAAAAATTGTTCTTACAAATGCAATTTGTTTCAAACCCACATTGCAATTTATTTGAAAACTGTATTGCAATTTATGTTTTTAAAAATAATTTGCAGTCTATCTCTATCGCGTGCAGACAAGAAGACATGAAAGATAAATCTGTTTGCACTTAAGTTAATATAAATAGTTCAGCATTTGCTTCCGGATATTCCAAAATGAAGCTAAAACTTCACGAATAAAATAAAATAATATATATAAAACAGAAATTTAACACATTGCAATTTATTTGAAAACTGTATTGCAATTTATGTTTTTAAAAATAATTTGCAGTCTATCTCTATCGCGTGCAGACAAGAAGACATGAAAGATAAATCTGTTTGCACTTAAGTTAATATAAATAGTTCAGCATTTGCTTCCGGATATTCCAAAATGAAGCTAAAACTTCACGAATAAAATAAAATAATATATATAAAACAGAAATTTAACACATTGCAATTTATTTGAAAACTATATTGCAATTTATGTTTTTAAAAATAATTTGCAGTCTATCTCTATCGCGTGCAGACAAGAAGACATGAAAGATAAATCTGTTTGCACTTAAGTTAATATAAATAGTTCAGCATTTGCTTCCGGATTTTCCAAAATGAAGCTAAAACTTCACGAATAAAATAAAATAATATATATAAAACAGAAATTTAACACATTGCAATTTATTTGAAAACTGTATTGCAATTTATGTTTTTAAAAATAATTTGCAGTCTATCGCGTGCAGACAAGAAGACATGAAAGATAAATCTGTTTGCACTTAAGTTAATATAAATAGTTCAGCATTTGCTTCCGGATATTCCAAAATGAATCTAAAACTTCACGAATAAAATAAAATAATATATATAAAACAGAAATTTAACACATTGCAATTTATTTGAAAACTGTATTGCAATTTATGTTTTTAAAAATAATTTGCAGTCTATCTCTATCGCGTGCAGACAAGAAGACATGAAAGATAAATCTGTTTGTACTTAAGTTAATATAAATAGCTCAGCATTTGCTTCCGGATATTCCAAAATGAAGCTAAAACTTCACGAATAAAATAAAATAATATATATAAAACAGAAATTTAACACATTGCAATTTATTTGAAAACTGTATTGCAATTTATGTTTTTAAAAATAATTTGCAGTCTATCTCTATCGCGTGCAGACAAGAAGACATGAAAGATAAATCTGTTTGCACTTAAGTTAATATAAATAGTTCAGCATTTGCTTCTGGATATTCCAAAATGAAGCTAAAACTTCACGAATAAAATAAAATAATATATATAAAACAGAAATTTAACACATTGCAATTTATTTGAAAACTGTATTGCAATTTATGTTTTTAAAAATAATTTGCAGTCTATCTCTATCGCGTGCAGACAAGAAGACATGAAAGATAAATCTGTTTGCACTTAAGTTAATATAAATAGTTGAGCATTTGCTTCCGGATATTCCAAAATGAAGCTAAAACTTCACGAATAAAATAAAATAATATATATAAAACAGAAATTTAACAGGCATATAATAAAACTACGCGCTTAAATAACTAAAATGATCAGAATTAAAAAGGACTGCTGTAAGTAACGAAATAGTTGGTAATTTCTTCGACTATTAACTCATACCAAAGTATCGCTTTTAATAAATTTCAAAACTTTAATTGAATGCAAAATTGATGCTTTTCAAATATGTTCAAATCTCCATCTTAAGTATAACGTAATCACCGTGGGAACCTAGAATCATTACCTATCATGGGATATCATTGAATTAATTACGTCTGATAGGATCTAATAGAATGAAGAAAACTTTTATTAATATCTTTTTAAGTTTTGATTCGATTTTCATAAAATTTGAAATGACTTGCCAAAATTCTGCAACTATTATATATATGATATTTCAAACCATTCAGTTTGGTAGCTTTGCCATGTCTGTTATATGGGGACAGACGGTCAGGCCAGACGACGACTATAGGTGCTGCGTATTTATATAATTATTAACGGACCTAAAAATAGCTGATTTTTCCAAAAGTATAATATTTTCAAATGGAGCATTTAACAATGTCTTCCAAAGTAAGAGTAACTATCCATAAGATTATTTAAGATTATTAATACGATCATCTTATGAATCCTAAATAATAATCGCAATAATAAACACCGCAGTTTAACTACTTGAAGGGCGGTGATGCCGTCACGGCATCACATAATTTTGATCCCTATTTGCCATATTGGCACCCAAATTTTTGAATGAAAATTTCACTTTTATTAACAAGGGAACCGCTTTAGGTGTTGCTCGCACCTAGAATCGAGACCTGGTGCATTTTGTAACCCTATGTATAAAAGTTAGAATATCGATAAAAATTCTTTGTTAAAATCATATTTTATATATTTTTTTATAGTTATAATTTTTTATTATTGGAATTGTATGTGTTAGTTTTGCCCAAAAGAGAGTTAAGTCGGCAGATATGGCACTTCAAAATTTTCACTAGCTTTATTTCTGTAACAGGTTTACGTCCAAACCATTACAACACGGAGCGTGGCGAAAATAGACGGGTTGCATATGACGTCACATGTCTGAAATCACTTCCTATGGCGCCCAAATATAAGGCGAATTTGGTGCTCTCCATTTGATTTTTTAGACTTATTTGCACTATAATAATTAAAATAAGGAAACTCTAAATTAAAGAGAAAGATAACACGTGCTTTTAACGGCAAACGGGGAGTTCTGTGCTCCACGTGTGTGCTCCAGAAGCTATAGTATATGTCGTTGCTAATAGCAACGTGACGTCAATGCAAGGGGTGAGCTAGGGTTGCCGGAAAACTGCACGGGACGAAAAAGACGCCAATCTTTCCCCGCCAAATATGTAAATATAATATAGTATTTTTTTAAAAAAAATCAAATTCGTAGGTTCTTAAAGGAATTTTAAAACTTTTTTCAACATTTTATAGTTATTATTGACTAATTTATATTTTTAACTATTTTTTTTTAAGCTTTTACGTTAAAAGCCCGAAATGTGGTCTAGAAAATTGCATTTTCAGAAAGTTAATCTGCTGTAAAATTAAAAAAAAAATTATTTTAATAAAAAATTTTTATCGATTCCCAAACTTCCTAATATAGAGCTTTAAAATGCACCAGGTTTCAATACTAGGTGCGAGCAACACCTAAAGTGGTTCCCTTGTAAGTATACGAAAATATACTTTTACTTGTTTACAAATAAGTTTTCTTATAAATACTGATATCAGTTAATTACTTCAACATTTTACGAATAGAAGTGCCTTGCCCCTGAAAGAGTTAAACAAGAAGAAATCAGAACCTTTTTCTTAAAACGAATTTTTTTTCCTCCAAAAAGCTTTGTATTGAGGGAAGAGAATGTTAGGTATTTGAGAACAGCTTTTGCGCATTCACTAACATTTTTTAGGCAAAAGAATGAGTACAGGTTTTTTTCTTCCACCTACATACAAATTTCGAAAACTTCATTAGCGAATAAAAACTGGAAAGACGAGGCAATATTTCATCAGAAAAAGTAAATTATTTAAATCCTAATGATATGATACACCTTTAAGACAAGTTTGATTAATTATTTTATGAATATCTTCGGCCGTAACTCGCAGTTTGTCTTTTAATTGGCCGAAATTATCTAATAACGGAAGCGATTAAAATTATAAATTAGCTGTTAGCGTTTTATATACCGCGGTTGAAGGTGTAAAATAGTCAAATGTTTTATTTTTAAATTGATTTTCAAGTCATAATACCGAGTTACAACCCGCAATTAAGGAGGTCCAAAGGTTTAAAAGGCTACCTACGGTTGAAGCGGCTTTTTATACTTCTTTTTTTTTTTTTTTTTTTTTTAATCAATAGTTTGATTTAATTAAATAGATTGATTTATAATTAAATGCTGATAAAAATGCAGGAATAAATGAAGCACTATATTTTATCCAAATTTGAAGGAACTTTCAATTTTAAGTGGAAATAAAGTAAAATATTATGCTGAAAGATAACGGGTTTTTTGGATTGTGTTAGATCATGAAGCAATTTTCACGAATCCAAACGCAGAAAGTTACGCACAGAACTCCGATTTACAACAGTATCTTAAGGACCATATATGTAGGGCATTCAACAATTCACGTACAAACTATTAGGGATGGTAGAGCATATTATGCAACAAACAATTTTGTGTACGAAACTAGGGTCACAATCTAAGTATTCACAAATTTAACAATAATGAAGATAGTTTAACAAAATTTCAAAACAAATACACTTTCTTTGTGAGGCTTGCAATAATTTCACAAGAACTGGTAGATGTGGTCATTATAGTAATACAAGTAGTGATAAACTACGCTGAGAAAAAAAAAAAAAAAGGTTGATTTTACAGTAAAAAAAAAAAAAAAAAAAAAAAAAAAACTGTCAGGCAGTAAAAAATTCTTTATTTTACAAAATAAATACATAAATAAATTTAAAAAATCTGCAAAACTTTTTTTTTACTCAAATATGTTAACACAGCAGAATGTTAGTAATAAATATGAATTTTTATTTCAAATGAAATGAAATCTACAAACTGTTTATTTTAGAGGAAAAATCTGTTAAAGTTACAGAAAATTCGTAAAAAATGCAACTTTTTCCCTTAAAATAAGCAGTGTTTTACTTTAAAACCAAGGGATTTTGCATTATGTATTGAGAATGAAACAATTCATTTACTTTTGTTTGTTCTGTGTGAAAAATTTGTCGATAATATTATACAAAATAATTTTGGAACTACAAAAACCATGGAAGATTCCACTAAATATTTTTTAGAACGGTAGGATTGAACTATATTTTAAATATCCTGCTTGATAGCTTTTTTCTGTAAAATAACAGATTTTTTTTACAGTGTAAATGCTGCGTATTTCCGAATGTAACTATCTGTACATGTGGCTTCCCCGACTGAAATATTGTACACTTCCATTACTTCTCATGATGTCCTTGAATTTCACACAAAACCGGGTAATTTGTTGAAAATGTCTTTAAAATATCATAATTTTTTTTAAAATTATGAGCAATAGCTAGTCTCATGATCCATTTATTCACAACATATCTATTTTCCTATGTAAAACATATTTATTGATTTAATATCTTCGCGACCAGCGGTAGACATAGGTACTGTATAAGATGCGCATGATTGCTGAATTTCAACACCAGTATTTTGGAACAGAATTTTCAGAATTTATTTAATCGCAACTTTTCAGAGATTAAATAGAGTAAAGTTTTCGATATGGATACAGATTAAAATAAGTGTACTTGACCTTGTCACAAATAGGCTAACGTCCGTACGTGGAATTTTCAATGACACTGTGTAACAGCGACGACGATTGTGAAGCATGATTTGATGCAAATATTTTTAATGCGCAAAATTATAAAATCAAATCATGTATCACACAATAAAAATACATTTTTCCAAGCAATCCAAAATCTATCTGTCGTGTAATATTAATCCTTCCCTGTATTATTTTTTTTCTTTTGCCACGAAAGGAAAATACTTTCACACTCTTTGAGTGGTGTAAATAATAATATTTCTTTAAATGTTGCTTCAATTTTTAAGTCAAATTTCAGAATTTTATCGTTTGTGACATAAGTGGCGCCAAATGCAGTTCAAATGCAATTCAAAATGCTGTGCTATTAACTTACACATGCTCACCGCAAAACTGAAAGCGTGATCAAACTGCTTGAAGTGTGGAAGCTTGACTAATTTTCTCATCGACAGTGACAAATATCAACTGATATTTCAAAAATAATTCGAAGAATTAAATATAGTCAAAAATTTTTTGTCATGGGTTAATATCATCTTAAAACTTATTATCCCTATTTATGCAATCTTTGTAGAAAAAACACACTGATAATGAATACTAAATTGTATTTTTATGCTACATGAATTGACTGTTTTCGCCTAATCATTTTATCTATCGGTCATATAAATCTGGCTTAGAATACATTACAATCTGGCTTAGAATACATTACAACAGAAAAACATTTCCGTATTTTCGCGCCCTTGCTAAAACGTGAAGAGTCGTGTAACGGCTCTTTAAGATATTTTTTTTTTTATAAATCCTACTCAGATTTATTCTGATCAAGTGTTGTTTATTCTGTATTCGAAATCGACCGTAAAAAATGATAACTCTCTTTGAATATTTACAGCTTAATCGCGCCCACTCTGCTGGTTTCTCGCAGAGAACATCGCTCGTTGGGAACTATTGAATGTTCAGTTAATGTTCACGCCGACCCCTTTGACATACACTATCTCGTGACCTGCGGTACCGTACGATGTTGTAGATAAGCATCTCTTCTTTTGTTTCCTTTTCCCTCCTTCATAGTAGGTAAGCAAAGCTAAACTGTGGGGGTTACACCAAGAAAGTTCAATGTTCGAGTTTAAACTCACTGATGAGCTATTACTTCCAGTGGCGAAGTGAAGAAAGCTTGCCTTGTTAAAAAGTACTTCTAATTGGTTTCAAATCGTTGGCATTTTTGTCTTAATTAAGGCGTGGGTAAATACAAGAGCGTAAAAGGTTTCACTTTAGAGATGTGTACCGAATTAGTATACCAAATGAGGCGTGTTTTAAGCATCTACAGTTGAAAATTTGCTTTGAAGTCAAGCAAGTAATTAGATGAAAAATTGCTCGTAAAGCTCAGATAAGCATTGAGGTGAACTTCATTGATTATTAAACATTCTAATCTCAATAGTTGCTAACATACCGATATCTGTCATATCAATGTTTCAATTTGGCCTAGGGGAAATAAATATAGTTTAAACCGGTAATAAATAAAATTTAAAAAACATTCCGAATAAAACATTAACATAGGGTGGTCCATTTGTTGGTTCTTTTTGAACTATGAATATTTCACAGGTTATTTGTGTCAGCTGTCATGTGCCATGCATGCATGAACAGTCAAATGTATGGCATTTGTATGACAAGCACACACTGCTCGCCAAACCATCAAATTATTGAACGAGAAATTTCCAAATCGCGTATTTTCAAGAAATTCTTATGTGAATTGACCGCCAAGCTTGTGCGATATAACACAAATGGATTATTTTCTTTGGAGGTTTCTGAAAAGTAAAGTGTACGCCAAGGCCTCCCGCATAATCCAAGACCTCAAACGTAACACCCGGGCTGAAATTTTGGCCATGGATTCGCTCATTCTGGGAAAATTCATCGAAAATTTTGATGTTTGGATGATGCTATGTAATCGAAGCCGCGGTGGCCTTATATAAGATATTGTATTTCATACACAAATGGCATAGACCCACCCTCTATGCTCAATAAAGAATTTCGATTTTCACTCATAAAAAATGCATTTTCTTTAAAAATAAAATAAGAACCAACAGATGGACACCCGATATGTAATACCTGCTCTTTATTAAGATATCTGAGATCTGGGATCTTATACGCATATCTAGTGCAGAAAACATGTCTAAAATTCATACATAAATTTAAGAACCTCAGAAATGGGTGCAGATACCTTCGTAATACTATAAATAGACCTGATTTAAATATTTTTATTACATTTTTATGATTTATGACATTTCGTTTACCATTTAAAGCTCATATCATATGACTCAAATATTCTTTTATTTCAAAATTTTCTGGCTATATTACGCTCGTTATGCAGGATGTTGCCATATCCGACAGACAAATTAAGAGTGGTGATAGAAGGCATCAAGAGGAACAAAATTTGCAATGGAACATGGTGCCGCAAACCATCTATTTAATCAAAAATACAGGGCGTTCTATCCTAAGTCAACTTGGGATGCCGGTAATAATTTTCAGAAAACTGAAGTATTTTATAAAGAAACTTTTAATCGACATACTCACTTTTGTTGTAAGTGTGACAAAATCAAATTTTTTTTTAGAATTTTGCATTATACGCGCCAGCAGTATCCGCTTGGCGCTTCACATTTTGGACTGTGATTATCAGTTCCTACCTACGGTATCATCGATTGCGTGAGCACCCTATTTTTCCAGAACTTTTCGTGATGTTATCACATTTCATACTAAACGAGGTACACATCGTTACATTTTCATTGCAGTATTTTTATTTTTCTTAAAATTATTACTGTCAACCCGAGGTCAGTTAAGGTGAAACACCGGGTATTTGTGACCCCCAGTGGAAGAAACGCGGCAACACGGCGACATTGTCGCAGAAAATAACTTCTTATTTAGTTATGTAATTATGTTTTGAAAATATAAAGACATATGTTTTTGAGAAAAGAAATGAGGCAATTTACTTCAAATATGCTAAATAATTTCTCTAATGCTGTGATTCATTAAAGTTAGGTTTTCGGCTTTTTTTTTATTAACCCCCGGTACGGTATGCTATATCTTTCTCCCAGCTTATTTTTTGTCGTATCCAAAAAATAACGGTACCTTACAGAAGCCAGCAGTAAACAAAGCAGATATATCATTGTACGATTAAATACTCTATAGCATTTTTTAAATTTCTAAGCATCACACATTTTCAATTTTTGTACCGTCGTATTGGAAGAAGAAAGAAAGTACTTTTACATGCAATTTGTTTGAAAACTGTATCTCCATTTATTTTTGAAATATTATTATTATTATTTTTTTTTTTGTAGTTTTTAATACCATTTGTTTAATTTTGGCAATTCAAGTACTCCATTTATGTAGAAAGTAAAGGGAAAATAGTTGAAAAATAGCAATTATATCTTTTTGTTGCCATTTTCTCATAACAACCGAAAGAAAATGCAATTAAAATACGTGCTATTTTGAAAAAATATAAATGAATAATTTCTGTTAAAACATGGAGCTATTATAAACTATATTTAATTTTAAGTATCTATATTAATGTTACAAACAAATGAAGGCCTGTGAATCATTAGATAGCCTTTTTTTGTCGCGTTTCTTGAATGACGGCATCTTTTTGCTGCATTTAGTATTATTTGGCGATAGTAACATCCTATGCATGCTTTACTGTGGATGTTTAAAAGTGGATCGTCAATGTGGAATTCTTAATCGGATGCCAATGACGTCATTTTACATAAAATAAAAGTGTGTACTGTAAGTCTTAAAATTGAAATATGTTTTGTACTATTTATATATACATATATCTTTTTTTATCGGGGGCGACACTAAATTCTGAAAAAGCAGAATTCCTGTTTTCTAGTAGTTTATTTTTTACATTCAGTTCCATTGCAGATAAAGAACATATAATACCTGGTTTAACCCTTTAAGCCCTGACCCGCACAATTGTGCGGGTGATACTAAAGTGAAAGAGAATGACTATTTCCTGTTTTTGTGAGATTTAAAAACAAATCTGCATATTTATATGAGTTAATTGTGGCTTCAGATGTTTTGATAAGACACAATTAGGGGGCACTAACTACAGGGTTAGATTTTCTGCTTTTAAAATGACTATATCATCTGACAGCAATAGACAAAAAGTATGTACTGTGGTAATTTCTTTTAAATGTGATTTTTTGTGTTTGCTTAGATTTAATTTTTCTTTTCATATACTTTAGTCTTGATTTTAATTGATTTTGTTTTTTATAAATTTAATTAGGCTTTACAAATGTTGAAAAACAAATGAACCGCACAATTGTGCGGCGTGAATGTACAATTCCTGACACATAAAATTTTTATTTTTAAGTGATTTTTTTAAAACTTATGTTTTTAGCAATTTATTTTTTATTAATTACATTTTTAAAGCGGATTAATTTTAAATTAATAGGTTTGTACTATTCATGATTTCTATTTAAAATTGATAATATTAGATATGTAATATGCACATTGAATGAACTGTATGTTTCTGCTCTGAGTTATAGATGTCATATATGATTTATAAGTTTTATATGAGTTATATGCATATCACGAGATAGATTTTTAAGTTTGATAAATTCATTCCATTTTGTCGAAACAGCAAGTAAGCCACCAGGAATAAATAATAAATTATGGAAAGTTCAGCAAATGCTCGATAGATTCCGTAGTGTCTACTTGAATTTACCAGGAAATCAGGGTAAAATTTCCATATATGAGCAGACGATTTCTTTTTTTAGGACGTGCTTCAGTAAAGCAGTATATAAAAAACAAACCACACTCTATTGTAACAGTATCACCTGGGATAGTTTTAAATTTTGTAGTATGCCAGTGGGAAAGGACAGACAAGGTCCACAAGGTCCACCTGGGCTTAGGACCAGCAGTAGTCCTTACTCTGGTTCAGACCTAGTTTATGCACTTCGATCGGTATTTAAACAAAATACTGCTGTTGGAAAAAAAAAGGTTCAAATTAAAAAAAAATTTGAAGGATCAGGCAGAATCCATACGGAGTGAAGGGCATACCATTTGTCAACGGCTCTTAAGAGGCGTGCGAGCATTGAGAACGTCTCAGAAAATGAAATTGTAGTGGTCTGTCCAAAAACAAAAATTGTTTCAAACATTTTTATTGTGGCTGATGAAAATTATCTCAAAAAACAACAACTTGTTTTGCTTAAACTTTTATCTTTAGATATTTGCACATATAATCCCAAACTACACAATTGTGTAGATTTAACCCAAAAACGGCTGCACAATTGTGCGATACTTGGCATAAGATGACATCGGGTATTTTATAAAATATTTTTTTTCAATCAAATACGGTCCTATCGATAAGGGGAAACCACCCAAACTTTCAATTTCTACAAAAAAAAAAAAAAAAAAAAAAAAAAAAAACCTCCTGGCCTTAAAGGGTTAAGATATGTTAGTTCTTCAGTGTCTTTTTTCTAATTTTGTTATGTATAAATTTGTCATTCATTTCTGCTGTTAAAAATATCACGTTGTAGGAAAAAAATGCTGTTAATGAGGCTCGTCGCAGAAAGTGTTAAGAAATTCTGCCACAGGGCTTTGTGACGAAATAAGTGGTTTGCGACCCCATGTTCTATGGTAATTTTTCATCCGATTGATGCCTACTATCACCCCTCTGAATTTGTTGGTCGAATTCGGCAACACCCTGTATAACATACTGAATATAAAATAATGCAAATTATTTAATACAGATTACTTTTCTCCTCCATTTTACAACAAGTTGGAAATTGCACGTCAAAAGCGGCAAATGAGGTGCGTTCGTACTATAACTTGTGTTATAAATATTTTTTCAACCGCATATCGTACTGAGTATACATTTTAGTGCACTTCATAAGTGCATATCAATTTCATTCTGTTCAAAAGCCTGTAACATCATTCAAATTCACTTAAAATAATTTTCCCCATTGGCCGTAATGGAACGGAAAAATTTTTGACTTTTCTGTAATTAAACTATACATCCGATTTTCATAAAGCTTGAAATGACTCGACAAAATTTTGCAACAATTATATATTTAAAATTTCAGAACATTTGGTTGGGTAGTTTTTGCTCTGTTATATGCGGACGGACGGACAGACAGACAGAGAGACAGACGGACTGAACGACGACTATATAAAGACGACTTTTATAATAAAGATAGTTAGATCTGCAATCGAATTCTACTGCGTGCCCATAATTTATAGAAAACATATTCTTGTGCACCTCAGTGATACTTTTTAATTTCTTTATGTTTTAGGTATCATAACATCATTAAAATGCATCGAAACCGATTTTTCCCTAGCTAGATCAGAATGTAATGGAATTCTTTTGTGCATACCTGTAAATGAACTATAGAATCGTAAATGAACTATGAATGCTATTTATTCCATACTCTCGAAAAGAAAAATTGTAGCCCACATTAGTGATACATATCAATATAATTATGTTTGAAATGTCGTAACAGCAATAAAATGCACCGTAAATGGTTTTTCCTCCATAGACCATAATGCAACGGAATTCTTTTGTGTGTTCTTTTAAACGAACTGTATGTGCTACACACCTCATTTTCAATACCGAACATTCTATTACTAAACCTCGTAAAAATTACATGGCAATCTGTGTATATTTTCGAGAGTTAGAGCACGGCCAGGGAAATAGACAAACTAAATTCAACTATGTTTGAAAGTATTGTAAAAATACCTAATTTAATCCTATGCATTTATACGTTGTAACAAACATGCATAGTGTCCATTCTCAGCGGTGTCCACTAATTTCTAAACTGTTAGTCATAGGCATATAGTTCCAATTACAAAAATGTTTTAAATGACTTGCATGGTTTATGCTAATTTTCTGCATCTGAACACAAATGAGTTACGCCATGCTTCGAGGAATCGTACACAATGTGCTTAATGTATCAGAATAAATTATTTCCCATGTACATTTCTGCATTGCTACCGAAAGGAGTCATTTCGAGCAAGTTTTAAGGTAACTTTTATTTTTATTAATTGGGTTTCAGATTAGATAATCTAACAGCATTTTAAAATATGTATCAATTTGTAAAGAATTGCGACTGTTGAATTTCATCATTTCATTTAACAAAAATTATGTTATTTTTTAACTTATATTTTCAGTACAAATTTTATATTTGGCTTTAATATTCCAGAATGAAAATAGATTTCAGTTTTATATTGTTATGTTAATTTTACTCTCAACTATTGTTTTTTTTTTTATATCTGACGATTATTTATATTTCCAGTAAATTTGTGAATGACCCCCAGTAATAAGACATTTTTACTAAATATAACTTACAAGAACGGGGAACCGTATAAAACTTTTAATTTCGTAATTTTTTTAAGAAATATTTTTGTTGACTCAAATTGTTTTAAAAATACTTCTTTAACTTATTTAAAACATTTTTGTAATTGCAATTTATGTCTATGATTAACGGTTTAGGAATTAGCCATTGGACACCGTTGAGAGTGGACACCCTGTATAATAATTTTCAATATATTTAATAGATATTAACAATCATTTACCAATCTTAACCACTCTGGCGTAATAAAAATCTGTCAATAAAGGAGTATTTTTGTTGTTGTTGACATTTCTTCCTTTAAGCGCATTACAATAATTTGTAACCAGATCATAAAAACCTAATAATCCTAATATCATTTGACCATTTCATAATATTTAAAAAATAATACAAAAATCGTCAATAAACAAATACGAAAATAACACACAATCTGATATGGTCACGAAGAAATGTACGCTGACGGTCACACGTTATGAATGAATGCTACCGGTATTTGTGATTATTAAACCACCCTCAAAATGATACGATTAAATCGCATTATTATCAAACACATCAGTTAACAAGGGACAGAATCTGTTTCTTTGGTGAAAAAACACATAACCCAATTCATCTGATATTACAGTCGATTGCTTAACAGTTTCATCGGTTGAATTTTTAAGGTCGTTGCTAATTCTGGTTCGATCAAAGTAACTCATCAAGTGACGACAGATTAGCACGGGTTTCACCCTAATTAGCACATTCATTTGCGATTCTGCTAAAGAATAAACAAACGATGCTGTAATTCTTTTAAAGGGTGCAATGAGTAAGTAAGCAGGTACGCATGCATATCTTTGCATATTTGCGGATGCGATTGTCGGGGTGAATTAAGGACAAATAGATGCTAGTTGGTTATTTTTTGCATTAATTCTCTATGGGCGGTTGTTCAATGTTATGTTTAAGCGGTAAAAAAACGGATAATGGTGATTCGTTAAGAATCTTGTCGGTGTGTTTAATTTTTTTTCTATTGCATATTTGGAATAATTTGAATGGAGTTTCTTATTTGTTTTCCACTGTTTTGATTTACACTAAAAACGCATTTTTCTGTTTTAAGGGACAGGATTCATGCAATTCAAAGAATCATAACTCGGTAAGTTCTGATCATACAGAGATGAAATTTTTATTGCTTTACTTGTCAGAGCATAGAGAAAATTTTCCTAAGTATAACTTGTATGATCTAGGGACCGTAAAGAACCGGATAATGGTGATTCGTTAAGAATCTTGTCAGTGTGTTTATTTTATTTTTTTTCTATTGCATATTTGGAATAATTTGAATGGAGTTTCTTATTTGTTTTCCACTGTTTTGATTTACACTAAAAACGCATTTTTCTGTTTTAAGGGACAGGATTCATGCAATTCAAAGAATCATAACTCGGTAAGTTCTGATCATACAGAGATGAAATTTTTATTGCTTTACTTGTCAGAGCATAGAGAAAATTTTCCTAAGTATAACTTGTATGATCTAGGGACCGTAAAGAACCGGATAATGGTGATTCGTTAAGAATCTTGTCAGTGTGTTTATTTTATTTTTTTTCTATTGCATATTTGGAATAATTTGAATGGAGTTTCTTATTTGTTTTCCACTGTTTTGATTTGCACTAAAAGCGCATTTTTCTGTTTTAAGGGACAGGATTCATGCAATTGAAAGAATCATAACTAGGTAAGTTCTGATCATACAGAGATGAAATTTTTATTGCTTTACTCGTCAGAGCATAGAGAAAGTTTTCCTAAGTATAACTTGTGTGATCTAGTGACCGTATAAAATTTTTATTTTAATAACTTTTTAAAAAATAACTAAGGTAAGTGAGACAAAGGTGACCAGTATTCCTAAGGTAGCCCACCACCCCAAAAGTAGAATTAGTCTAATTTTTAATCACAAAATGGAGCTACTGCATTGTAACTCATGTATCTTCAGTGCAATTGTCTGAATTTGAAGAGATCACCTTGATCAGCCGCCATTGTATGAAGTGATTTCACTTTTCAGGAGTAGTCGTTCTAATTTCTAGATAAGAAGATATTTTAATTTATATGTGTGTAAATTTTTAGAACTTTGAGTTATGATACGTTTTCTGAAAGCTTATTTCTTTCCGTTCCGTTTAATTATATTTACTTCAATTCTGATAAATATTTCTGATTAATAGATTTATCGTGCGATTGGTAACCATATTCATGTTTCCAAGATGGCCCGACACTCGAACCACCTTAGGAAACAAATATTAAAATCAATGTAGTAAGGGTAATTTTGAAAAAAAAAAAAAAATTAAATATCTGAAAAAACTCAATACCATTTACACCCACTTTTATCTGACTTCTCCAACAATTTCCCCGCTATTAAGAAAATCAGATATCTCCAAAAGGAATCAGCAACTCCCAGAAGAAAAGCCCTGAACTACCATTCCCAAAAAAGTGGTACAAAGTCTTTTCGTGACAGAAGATAAAAAGATTAAGAAGAAAAACTCGAAAGATATGAAAAGAAAGAATCACCAGAGCATAATAGAAAGCAAGATAATAAGAAAATCAAAAACCAATCCGGTACACTGCCAAAAGAGACGCTCAAACAAACTGATACTACCATGCCTGGCACAAGTAGTTGCCAGCCAAAAGCAAGCTGGTTTTGCCATTTATGCAAGAAAGACAAAATAATGGAATGCTATTGTGTAATCAATACTTGCAATACTCATATGTGCATGAAGAGTGCCAGTGACTTACTAAACAAGACAAGATCAAAATTTCATCTGTACTTTCTGCATCGAATCCTATTACAAAGGTATATCTTGAAAAATGTTTATGGTAATTTTTCCTTTGTAACCAAAAACTTACTTTTAATTCAACATTGTAATGCTCTTCTAGAATTAAAAATAGCTTGTCGAGTATTTTTCCGCATTTTAAAAGTGATTTCAATATATAGGCCACCTTTAGACCACTATGCGACAAAGGTAGCCCACAAACCACAATTTCGAAATTCTATTATAAAAACAATTAAATTTTATCCTTCTATATATAAAAAAAAAGTAACGATTTGGAAATGGACCAATGAAAATCTGCGTAGATATAGCGAGCGCATCTGATGGGTCAGAGCTTTCTGACGCTATAAGAGGGTTACTAAGAAGGGGGCGGCTATGTCGCCAAACGTCGTCAAGTTTATCGCCAACTTGGCGATATATCGCCAAATTTGGCTACCAAAATTAGTCGCCAAACGTGACGCCAATTTGGCGCTATTCCCAGTATTTCGCCAAATTTCTATAGACTCCCATTGAAATACAGTTTACTTGCTTGCAGAAAATCAACAAATTGAGATATTTCAATGCAACAAAAACTCATATTAGCTTAATAGAGTTTAATTGAACTATTTACATTATTTTTAAGCACAAATACTAACTATTTACAATATTGTATGTATAATTTTATGTTTAATAATTCTTCTAATTATGAAACTCTGTAAACTTTAATGATTATGTACTTCGAGATAAGGAATCGCGATCCAGCATGGAAACGTCAAACAATTATGTCTTGGGTTGGCTAGAAAATAAGAATTGCTTCGCGATACCGAATGGAATCAGGAAGCGATTACGCGGGGGGTTGGTGAGCGTATCTAGCAGGGGGGTGGAACCCCCCTAATTTTATAAAGAAAAGTACCGGATATTTCAAAAGTTTGGTGCGAAAGTAAAACGCGATAAAAAAAGATCTACGGTTCGAAGAGACACGCGGTTTACAGAAAAATACCCAGCGGGGTACGGGATTTTGTATGACACCAAGAAAAATTAGTTCAAAATCTCGACAACAGAGGGCGCTACTGCAGATAATTCCATGGACTACTTCCATATTGCTCACAAAACACAAGATTTGCATACAAAGAAGTGTACAGGCAGTATTTTCTAATATTTTTGTGCCCAAATCTTGTGTTGTGTGAGCAATATGGAATTATTCCACGGAATTGTCTGCAGTAGTGCCCTCTATTGTCGAGATTTTGAGCTAATTTTTTGTTAGTGTCATATAAAATCCCGTACCACGCTAAATATTTATCTGCAAACCACATTTCTCTCCGGTCCATAGATATTTTTTTACCGCATTTTATTTTCGCACCGAACTTTTGATACACCCGGCATACTTGATATGTGTTAGAAATAAGTGTAAAATTTTACAAAAAAAATTTCAGCCACATAAACATAACCAGAAAATTGTGAAAAATTCTCAGAGTTTAACTACGTCCACCTTTGGTTCACCTACCTTATATTGACATGAAATGGCTTTTGAAAAGATATAAAACATTTGATACATTTTTACAATTGTATTTATATCTCTAAAAATAAAGGTTGAGGAATTAGCTACTGGGCAAAGATATGAAGGAACACCCTGTATAGCACACACAAACACATATATAACTATAGTAAAGACTATGAAGAATTCATCTTACAGAAATGAGGAAAAATTAAAAAGTGATAAAGCTGAAAGATGAAACTGAAACCTGCTATAAAAATTATCCATAAAATAACCACAGAATTCTCAAGCACAAACTACTGCATATTCCATAAAACATGCATGGTTTCATACTTGAACGAGCTATAATAAGCTAAAAAATGTACAAGATTTAGGCGTTCATAGATGTATAAACCAGAAAGTATATATTAAAAATAGAAATTATATACACACAAGAAACTGATTTTGCGATCTCTTATATGTGGACATCAGAAGCCAAGGGGTACAAGTTGTTGGCGCCACTGTATGTTGTTATGACGTCACAGTATTTACCCTCCCACAGATGTTTCATAATTCCTTCAGTAGTAGTTTTGTACGCCGCCAAGGCAGTCGCAGCTCAAAGAGCACGCATTTATAATCAAAATAAACAGTCCATTATATTAAAGTTAAAGCTATCGACTTTTAATTTATGTTTAAGCTCGCAGTCCGCAACATTGGTCCGTCGAGCCGGAGGTATTTATTTTAAAAAAGAATTTAGTCTGAAATAGTGAAAAAACATTGCAGTTGAAAGGAAAAGTTCCCCTTCTTTCGATTGCGCAAGCTTCCGTAATGGATTAAAGCGAAAACGAAATCGTCTGCGTGAAACAAGGTAGGAAATATTTGATTATTCCTTTTTGATTATTGCATGATAAGTTTTTTATAAAATGGAACCGCTTGAGAAATTAAAAAAGAAACGTGCAGCTTTAAGAACATCCGTTACCAAATTGATCACTAAATTTGAAACGTTAATAAATGATGACAATAAAGAAACCGATGACTATTTAGAAATTCTGGAACAATTAAATGATAAGGAAGAGTTGCTAAAAAACTTAAATAGCGAAATAGAAGCTGCCATAAGCATTCCTAAGGATTATGAAAATGATATTAACACTAGTGAAGAATACAGTGAAAATATTATAAAAACTAAATTCAAAATAAAGAAACAAATTAAGCATTTAGAAGTGGGTAAGGTTCTCAATGAAAATCAATTAAAACCTACTCTTACAAACAATGCGCTAAACATTAAGTTACCGGAAATACCACTTCCTAAATTTTCCGGAAAACCTGAAGAATGGAGCACATTTAAACTACAGTTTGATAATATTATAACGTCAAACGAGCAGTTGTCAGAAGCGCAAAAACTGCATTATCTATCAGCTGCATTAGTAAGTGACGCAAGAGCTTTGCAAACAACCGAAGATACTTTTTCTTCTTTATTTCAAGCGTTAAAGGACAGGTACGAAAATGAAAGAGTTATAGTACAAATACACATAAACTCACTTTTAGATGCAGATAAAATTACACAGCCTTCCGCAAAAGATCTAAGAAATCTAGTAGACAGCGTTAAAAAAAGCATTCGCGCATTAAAGGTTTTAGATTACAACAGAAACAATCTCTCCGACGTTTTAATGTTAAATATCATTCTTGAAAAGTTGGATAAAGATACACGGAAAAATTATGAAATGACAATAAGTTCAAATGAAGTTCCAAAGTTAGATGATTTAATTTTATTTTTAGAAAAACGTTCTCAAATTTTGGAAAACATAAGTAAAACCATTGCAGTAAAACCCAAATCAATTCAAGATCGTAATTTTAAGCAAAAATCTCTCTTTGTTAAGTCAACAAATTCCATTAATTTCTGTGTAATGTGTAAGCAAAATCATGCAATATATAAATGTGACGCATTTTTGAAATTAAATGCTTTTCAGAGAAAAGATGTAGCAATGAAAAATAAGCTTTGTTTCAACTGCTTAAGTAGTCAACACGCGATTGCTAATTGCAAGTCTAAAAGTTCCTGCAACATTTGTCAGGCAAGACACAACACATTACTCCATAGAAATATAAACAATTCTTTTCCGAGCAAAGTTGATGAAGTTAACCCCACCGCGCAAGGTCATAAATTGAATCCGAACGCAGATGAGTTTTACGGACAAACAGAAACTAAATCACCTGTATCATCTTCTTTATCTTGCGTTAATAACAGAAATAAATCTGTCATTCTCTCCACTGCATTAGTTTGGGTCTTTAACCCTTGTTCTGGAAGTTATTTACAAGCACGTGTAATAATGGACTCTGGAAGTATGTCCAATATTGTGACTTCAGAATTCGCTAATCGATTGGGAATTCCACTAAAGCGATTGAACATCGCCATCTCAGGCTTAGGTGGAAAGGAAACGCACGTTAAACACAAAATTCGTGCTAAAATTTTAAACGGAAATGGATCTTTTGAAACGTCTTTGGATTTTCTTGTTGTCTCAAAAATAACGGATTCCCTCCCAGTTACAAACTTAAACATTGATAACTTAAAAATTCCTCATCAGTTAGCAGATCCGAAATTTAGCATTCCTGGCAAAATTGATATGCTTCTCGGCGCTGAATCGTTCTTTCATATAATAAGAGATGGAGAAATTCGCATTCCAAACAGTAATTTAGTGTTTCGCAATTCAGTATTCGGATACATCGCAACAGGAAGCATAGAATCTGTCAGCCAAATGCAATATTGTGGTTTTGTTTCGCAGTCGCAAAGCATTGATGAATGTTTAGAAAAGTTTTGGAAGTTAGAAACCATTGATGAAACTTCGAAAAACCTTAGTAAAGAAGAAGAATTCTGTGAAGAGCATTACAAAACTACGCATAAACGAAATGACGCAGGTAGATACATCGTACAGATGCCAACCAAGGACTTGGAAAAATTAGGTGATTCTAAAGAGCTTGCGAAAAAACGTCTGAATCAGTTATGGAAAAGATTAGCTAAGGATAAAACTATGAAAGCATTGTATCAGCAGTTTATGCAAGAATACTTAGAATTAGGTCACATGGAGAAGGTTGCAGACCCTCATTCCGAACATCCAGAAAATCACTCATGTTACTACTTGCCGCATCATGGTGTTCTCAGGCCAGACAAAACCACAACTAAATTACGTGTGGTGTTCAATGCATCAGCTGCCACTACATCTGGCTTCAGTCTCAATGATTGTCTGCTGAAAGGAGAAGTAAAAGAAGACATATTTGAAATTATGACAAGATTTCGTGTTTATAGGTATGCCTTTACGACGGATGTTCAAAAAATGTTCAGACAAATTTTAATAGATCCATCTCAACGCGACCTTCTGAGAATTTTGTGGAAGACCGACGAGAATGAAGAAACTGTTATTTACAAATTGAATACTGTCACATATGGTACATCTAGCGCACCATTTCTCGCAATAAGGACTCTGAAACAGTTAGCCATAGATGAAGCATCGCAATTCCCTTTAGCTGCGGAAGTAATAAAGGAAGATGTGTATATGGATGATATAGTGACAGGCGCACATGATCTAGATACAGCTATAGAACTCCAACATCAGTTATGCAACATGTTAGAAACATGCGGTATGTCCCTCCATAAATGGAATTCCAATTCAAGGGAATTAATGAACAGTAAGCCATTGGAAGTTCAAGATTATAACTTTTCCATAAATGAAGAATCAACAAGTAAAACTCTAGGGGTTATCTGGAAACCCGTTGAAGATCAGTTTATGTTCAAGATTTCAATAACGGAGAAATCATCATACACGAAACGAGATGTGCTAAGCACCATTGCAAGGCTATATGACCCTTTAGGTCTTCTAGGACCAATTATTACACGAGCAAAGATATTTCTTCAGAAATTGTGGCTCATGAAATTAGGTTGGGAAGATGAAATCCCAAATCCAGTTGCAAGTGAATGGATAAATTTTGTGTCGTCCCTGAAACAAATCGAAGAGATCAGAATCGACAGATACATTCTAACCGATTCTTTTCAGGAATTAGTGTTGCTAGGATTTGCAGACGCTTCGGAATTAGCTTATGGAGCTGTAGTTTATATGCATTGCACAAGTGAAACTAGTACTGTATCAACTAAACTGATCGCTAGTAAATCGCGTGTAGCTCCTTTAAAGACAATTTCCATTCCCCGCCTTGAACTGTCAGCTTGCCTTCTTCTCTCTCAACTTATAGAAAAAATTCGTCTATCTCTAAAAATGATAGTGAGTGATATCTATTTGCACACCGATTCAAAAATAGCAATTGCTTGGATCAATACATCGCCAAACAAACTAAAAACCTTCATTGCCAACAGAGTATCCAAGATACAACCCTTGACTGAGAACTATCATTGGAAGCATGTCCCATCGAATTTAAATCCAGCAGATATTATATCACGTGGATTAGGTCCTCAAGAACTTTCCAAAATGAATCTTTGGTGGGATGGCCCCCTGAACTTTCATAAACTTTCTGATGAATCTAGTGACAATACTGACATTTTATCGCACGAACTTTATGCGCAAGAACTTAAAAAAATGGACAATATCAATTTAATTTCCACTTCTGAAAATTCCTTTGTGGATGATTTTCTTAATTTAAGTAACAATTATTTAAAATTAATACGTATTCTAAGTTTTATTTTCAGATTCCTATTTAATGCCAAAAATGCCATTCGACGTCGCGGCCCAATCACAACAGAGGAACTTCGAACCGCAAAGACTGTTTTAGTCAAAATGGTACAGGTAAAAGCATTCGATTATGAGATAAAAACCCTTGAACAGGGAGAAATTACCAAAAAGGGACAGGTGAGTTGTTTACACCCCTTTCTTGATAAACAGAATTTGTTAAGGGTAGGCGGTAGATTAAATAACGCTGATTTATCTTTTGATAAAAAATTTCCAATATTGCTCCCTAAAGATCACAAATTGACTTTATTGATAATGACATATTTTCATCTTAAATACTTGCACGTTGGAGCCCAAACTTTACTTTATCTTGTAAGGCAAGAATTTTGGCCATTGGGTGGTAGAAATACTGCTAGAAAAATTGTTCATGATTGCATAGTTTGTTTCAAAAACAAGCCTAAATGTACTGAGCAGATTATGGGAAATCTTCCTTCTGCGAGAATTACTCCTAGTTCGCCATTCACTAATGTAGGGATTGATTTTTGTGGCCCGTTTTATATAAAATATAAGGGTCAAAGGAAGGGTATTTATCATAAATGTTATGTTGCCATTTTTATTTGTTTCGTAACAAAAGCGATTCATTTAGAAGTGGTCACCGACTTAACTTCAGAAGCAATGATAGCAACCTTAAAAAGATTTTTCAGTAGGAGAGGTAAAAGTTTTTCTATTTGTACTGACAATGCCAAAAATTTTGTTGGAGCCAGTGCAGAGTTAAAACGTTTGGCGAACATGATTAGAAACCCCCCAGATGTTTTGGCTCATTATTTAACAAGTGAGGAAATCGCCTGGAATTTCATTCCACCCAGGTCACCCAATTTCGGTGGTTTGTGGGAAGCTGGGGTGAAGTCGTTTAAGTACCACCTAAAAAGAACTGTTGGAAATTCGCGATTAACTCTTGAGCAATTTTTAACAGTTACCACGCAAATTGAAGGCATTTTAAACAGTCGGCCTCTCACACCCATGTCTTCTGACCCCAATGATTTTGAAATTCTAACTCCAGGCCATTTTCTCATAGGCAGACCTCTGAACAGTGTGTCTGAACCGGACCTGACTGGCGAACGTGATAATCATTTGTCCCAATGGCAAAGATTAAATAAAATGGTCCAATTTATTTGGCGAAAGTGGAAATTGGACTATCTTAACAACTTACAAGCCAGACATAAATGGCAATTTGAGAAGGATAATATTATTCCAAATTCAATGGTCCTTTTAAAGGAGGATAATCTTCCACCCTGCAGATGGACAATGGGTAGAGTTCAGGAAGTAGTTAAAGGACCAGATGGTAAGGTTAGAGTGGTTCTTGTGAAAACGCCTCATGGTATTTTCAAGAGAGGCATATCGAAATTATGCTTGCTGCCTTGTCAGTAAACTGACATATTATCATTAAATTTGACACTGTATAACCATTCAATTGTAAACTTTATGTAAACAAATGTTTGAAGCATATTTAATTATTCATTGTTATATTCATTATTATTCTATTCTGCATTTCATTGTATTGTATGTTATTCATTGTAAATTTAGATATTATATATTGAATATTGAAATGTTATTTCAACGTGGGGCGGTATGTTGGCGCCACTGTATGTTGTTATGACGTCACAGTATTTACCCTCCCACAGATGTTTCATAATTCCTTCAGTAGTAGTTTTGTACGCCGCCAAGGCAGTCGCAGCTCAAAGAGCACGCATTTATAATCAAAATAAACAGTCCATTATATTAAAGTTAAAGCTATCGACTTTTAATTTATGTTTAAGCTCGCAGTCCGCAACACAAGTGACAAAATTTCGATTTGGAGTAAGTTGAGTTCAAAGATAATTGACATTAAAGTTGAACCTCAATAATAATTGACTGAATTGAAATAGGAAACTGCTGCTTGTTTCACAGTGGTCTTTGAACTCTTATTTCAATAAATGTGAAAAAAATAGAGTGCAATTTTCTTTAAATTTATAATTAATCAATATTGATCATTATTAGGCAAAAGTGGTTGATTTATAAAACACAGCACATAATTAGAAAACCGCTTGGATTTCTTTACCTGAAAAGAAAAAAGCAAATTTCCAGGTCGTCTGTGCACTTAGTTCAATTTTTTCAATTTTGTCACTTATATCCCTTGCCTTCTGGGGTCCTCATATGATATTTTCCTTACAATAAAATGAAAATTAATTTAATACTTTTGCTAAAAACTCTTTTTTTGCAGTTAAAACATACATTTAAAATTAATATCGTAGAGTAAAGTTTACCTAGACATTATTTAAATGCAAGTATCTGTATAAAAATTGATAAAGAAATCAAACCAATTCTTAAATCTGATCATAGGAAAAAATAAGTTTATAGAAATACAGAAATTCTCCCAAAAATGCGTCTGTTACTTGTAAATCACGGGACAAAAAGGAGCAATTGTGTTAAGGAAGCATAGATAAACTTTGGAAGATTAATTTAATCCTGTTATGTTGCGGGAATTCAAAAGGAGTTGCATTTCGTTCAACCACGTCTAATCTCGATTAAAACTTAATGCCTGTCCTCTTCTTTATTGATAACTTATCATTTCATGCGAGGTGCATTGTTCTCCAAGATATTATTATGATAGAGAGATTACTACAACACAAAGAAATTAATTGTACATATATTTATCTTCTTGACAAAGAGTATGCCATTCAATTTCCAACATTATTTTTATGTTCAACTCACTGTATGCATCTCTCTCTTTTTTATGTAATCTTTTTTTTTTCAGTTGAGTTAATTCTATAAACATCAACTCAACTGAAAATATCAATAATGATTAACGGTAATAGCTATGTGTGTGACTCAAATTTCGAGAACTCCCAGAAAATTGTTTATAAAGTCTGAAAACGTTGTAATTACTGCAGCTTATTTTTCGAAACTTACTTTCAATATTAGTATAGCATTTGATCCTGAAAAATTAGTTTTTATACCAACAAGAAAACAAATAAGCTGATTTAAAAAGGCTGATTCGAAGAAATAAGGATTGTTGTGTGTGATCCATTACAACATGGGAGGTCTTCGAATAGTTATAGTTAGAGATGATTTTAGAGGACGTGAAACTGCCCTGATTATTAACAATTAAGTGAAGAAAAATACACAAAAATTCTTGGTTAATACTTAATAGTTTCTTCAGAAGTTGTCATTGCCAGGGACGCTGAAATTTTTTTACCCAGGTCGTCATGGATACGAAAGCAACACCAGATTATTGCAATACTTAAAAGTCGCGTGAGTGCTTCTGTAGACAGAAAGATGGGTATTAGGCATCGACAAATTTTGGTTAAATAACCTGAAGGGTTGATGATTTTTAAGAAGAGCGTCTAACGAGAAATGATCACAGTTCTCAGTACATATAAGATTGATTGGTTAATTTCAGAGCACCACGACCATCTTTTGAGGGTTAAGCAGACCAAGACCTTAATTTTAAAGTGGACTCCGGCATACAACGAACATACAAAGATAAACTAGATTTCGAATCCGACGGTCCTTTTGATAAGCAGTCATGATCTTAGTCACTAAACGTTAAAATAAACCATTATATGAGAGGAAAAACCCTTCAATGTTGCGTAAGTATCTTGCACGGGCAAAGCTAGATATAAATAAAAAGTTTAGTTTTCAAAAGGTTTGTATTCACATAAAGTGAATACAACGATTACAGTCCTTGTTGGGCTCTTTTATATGGATTAAGTTTTAGTTGACATCTAAATGTTCCCTGGGAATTTTGAATGAATTTCGAATTCTTGCTAGAATTTGAATATTCATCACATAAAAAAAAAAAAATAATAATTCAGTTACAGAAAACACTCTCTCACTGTTCCCTCTTCTCTCTCCTATCTCTCGCTCTCTCATTTTTATTTTAACTAAAGAAAGCTACAATTTATTTCTTCAGTTGATATTTGCGCCAGTATTTTAAGGAATACTGGTAATTTAATACAGCCGCGGAAAAATGTTTCAAAATTTTATTTGAACATTTTTATTTTCAAATTTTTATTTGTATTTCCCAAACATTCCTCGAAAAAAAAAACTTTTTATTATAACAATTAATTTATTGCACCATTTCGGTAATGGTTTTTGATTGAAGAAGAAGAGAGACAGGGAATTTACACGTACAGAGATTTCGAAATTCATTGCGTGAAAAATGACTTTGAAACTATAATGTGAGATGATATCTGAAAGTTTGGTCATTTAACTTAGAATCAAATATTAAAAGACATTTAACTTAGAATCAAACATTAAAAGATGTCCCAATGAGTCATTAACGTTTGCAGTTTTTTTTAGAAAATAGCTGTATAATATATGGGCTGTTGTTTTGAAATTTTAAAATAAATTGGCTAGAAAAGCAATATTTTTATATTAAACCCTTCACTTTCAGTGTACCCACTAATGGATACATGCTAGAGTTATTCGTACTTCATCTGGGAGCGAAGGGCTTGTGTTCAGAGGGAACACAAGAAGAGAAATTTGTTCAGAGCAATCAGTAAAACATCGGTAAACCCTGATGCAATTTTGTAGGTGTGTCGTTTCGAGTATTTGAATAGTGATTTGAATTCATTTTTCACAGACATTTAACTTCTTTGAAACCATATTTTTAACAATATGGTATTATGCATCTACAGTCGAAAAGTTCAAGGATTGACATGAAATAAAAAATCACGATATATTCTGGGTTGTTGTTTTGCTTTTATCTTGAATTTGGGAATTTTATTTGGGTTAGTGCGAAAATTATATAAGCATCTTTTGTAACATTATGATCTTTTTCCTGTTCCTTTTTCTTCATTGGTATAGCCACTAGTAGGGACTGAATGCTATTAAACATGGGATCAGAGGAGAAAGAGGCGCTTGGCTTTGAAGTCCAAATATTGATTACTTTCATGTACAAATGGCAGAAATACACGATTCATTTATGGAATAAAGTGTTATGCCTTATGTGAAAGTTGTACACGGAGCCGGTAAAATAATTACTCACTGTTTGTTAACAATTAGAATTACGCGGAACATTGTGGGACTACTGTCTGAAGAGCTGCAAAACTTTGAAATCTGGGAGATGTAACATTTTCTAAAAATGAATGCGGAGCTGCAAAAACACCTATTTGAGGATGCCCTTATTTAGTCTTATTTTTAATACTTTTTTATGATTCTGTAAAATCGGATTTTGTTCAAGAGAAAGCGAAACATAATAATTTGTTAATAAATGCTAGTGAATAAATCATTAGTCTTGGTCGCTGAATACCCATCAAAAATGATGTATTCGAGATCCGTTTTCGGATATTTATTGTAACTTGAAATTCATTTTAAGCTGGAAGTTCTCGTAGCATATCTAAAACCTCCAATTGCTAAAACTGACAGCAGTGCACAAAACATACGTACCAGCATCATTGATATATATAAAAAAAAATATGAAGAGTCGTTTTTATGAAGGCCGTATTAAGAACATAACTGATTTCTCAACTTGTCACAATAACTATAAAATAGGCACCCAGTTTATTAACCAATCAAACCTAGTAATGAAAAAAATCACCCAAGTCTTGTCGGAAACAGAAACTTCTTCCTCGTGTAACATAAATCATTAGGTACCTGCCAGATTACCTTGAAGATAATCAAGCCTCTGAGCGATTATAATCATCACCCAAAGAGTGGCATAGGTACAGACAATTTATTATTATGATACAAATGTAATATCAGATTTCTTCTCTAGACTTTAATTAGAAGGAAAAGGAGCTGTTTATGCAATATTTTTTATTATTATACGTGGTTTTAGGTCAATGTCAAAATATGTTATCGTTCATTAAGAGTCAGTTTCAGTTAGAAAATTAATGGATCGAAATTGTTGTGAATTAATATGCAAAAGAAATAAAAAAAAGCAGTTTGCTGGAACTGAACGCAACTCCCGTCTAGGAATACACTAAATAAACTTAAAGAAGGAACGTCACATCCCTATAGCACATTCTCATGCAGTGGTCCCCAATCTTATGTTGGCAACGCTTCCACATAAGCATCTCTAAAACCATGATCGCCCCTCCCCCCCCCCCCTAAAATACACATTTCTCATTATTTAAAACGATAATTCTTATTCACTCATAGAAAGCCTTAACTGGTCGTTAATTCCTTCGCAACGAACGTCCAATATGCTTCTGGACACATCTTTTATCGAATTGTAATTTTCGCTTA
The DNA here is from genome assembly GCA_963932465.1 of Maratus speciosus. Classification (NCBI taxonomy): domain Eukaryota; kingdom Metazoa; phylum Arthropoda; class Arachnida; order Araneae; family Salticidae; genus Maratus; species Maratus speciosus. Next base: position 465,444,725 of record OZ010791.1, read on the forward strand.
ATTTAATCACTGAAAATCGCAAATTAGATAAGGTGAAAATTACTTTGCGAAAATAGTGCTGTTTAATTAAACGTTTTTTTTTTGTGCATCCTATAAGAGACACATGCGTGCCGTTAATCACAGAGTGGTTAACAATAACGAGTAACTTAACTCCTTTTTAGCTGCTTAAACAGTAAAAAGTTACACAAACAAATAGATTTTTAACATAACTCTGTAAATTAAAAAAAATAAATAAAACATTGCATCTTTACCTTCATATTTACACGAGTTTTGTTGTTCTTTGCCAACTCGCTTGTATAAGAAACAAGTTTTATATGAACTGCAATTTTATTTTCATAAAATTTGCGGAAGATATTCTAAAATTTGACATTAAATTTAATATCATTAATACATTTTATAACTCATTCTGGTATCTTATTAAGCAGGTGGTATATTTTTGGATATTAAGATGTCTCTATGAATAATATAGTACACATCACAATATTCTGTCAGAAGACTTTCCCTTCCCCATTATAACCAATTAACCATCATGTATATGCTTCAGGGTTGCTAAAAAGCCAGCTAAAATTTAAAAAAAGTCAGGCCGGTGGCTTTTATTGGTTTTAACCGGCTTTTTTTTAGCCAAAATTGGCCTTTTTTGGCCATAATTGGCTTTTATACAATGAAACATTGTAATTATAAACTACACATTTTAAAGTGTTTTTAATTAGTTTTAATGGCATTTAATTGATTTAGACTTTAATAAGTAACCCAATTTCTCAATAATGAGGGCATTAATACTGGAATAAAATTTAGATGGTTTTTCTAGTTATTTGTAGTCAGAATTGCAAATATGTCAGCAAAATTTTAAAAGGGCCATACCTACTGCTTTATAAAATTAAAGAGGACAATGGTTACTTAGTTACATGTTTTATTACTTAATTTTAAGAGCTATATTAATATACAAGTCTTATTTTATTTCTAGTACACATTTAAAATTATACAGTCAGTCATATTAACATAAACACCATTTCCACTATTAAAAACATTATTTGAATAGCATATGCATGAACATGCTTAGCAACAAGCTTTTAAAAATTTTATTTAGAGAATTTTTTTTTCTTGTTTAAATGCTGTATTTTTTATACACTTATGTACCACTCTCCTCAAATATTATATCCTTTCTAATTTCTCTTTTAACATTTATAACTTAATCTCTCCATATGGACACATAAGAATGTTTCCATTTTTATGTTACATTTTGTCATTAATTAAAAATAATCTTTAAAATGTGTAGTATACGTGGAGCTATGTAATAAAGAATTTCAAAACACCAGTTTGGAGCTTAACTTGTATTTTTTTTTAATGTTTATAATTTTTTTCAGACATAATACTTTCACAGTTGCCTTCTAGAAGTTATAAAGACTTATTTATTTGACAAAATTTAATAGAAATCTATAACTTTTTTAGTAGAAAATATTTAAAAATGTATTAAAAATAATTGATCCAAATTTAAAACGAATTAACTGTAAACCAACTTTAAAAAGTAAAAACCGGCTTTTTCCAATAAAAGCCGGCTTTTTTAAAGTGGTTAAAACAAAAAAAAAAAAAAAAAAAAAAAAAAAAAAAAACCGGCCGGCTTTTTTTGGCCTGGCTAAAAGCCGGCAACCCTGATATGCTTATGTACGAGGTCTGCACCATAGCCAAAAGAAATCTACCAGTACTTTCCTCTTGTGAGATACGTACATTTGAGTATTTATTAATTTTATAAGGTTAGTAGTAGCTACTTTAGAAACTCTTTAAATAATTTCATGTGTAAAAGTTTCTTTGCGTCACATATTGCACAGAGAATAAAATTACAAACCCAATGCAATAAATAGTTTAAAAAAATATCAAATTCTACAATAAGATAGTAACCAAAAAAATTACAAAGAAATTTTAAATATGATAAAAGGTGCTTATTGATTAATTTTTTTCCCTTCAAAAAAGTAAGTCTTCGTATAAAGTTTGCGGTAACAGTAATATTTTGCACTTTTAAATGTTAGAAATTTGAAATTAAATAAAAAACTTATTTTCACATTATTTTAAAAATTAGTATGTATAATTTATAATTTTTATTAAAATCTACAACATTACGTGTTCAAGTGCCCCTCTGTGGGGAATACAATTTTATAGTTCAAGCATCCTATATTTTTCTTGGGCAATTATGTTTTATAAGTACAAAATAAAGAACAAATATGAGCTCTTAAACCAAATGTTTCTCATTTAGAAACGTAAAAATAAGATGTAATGACGCGTACTCTAATTCTCTTTTTAGATTTACATGATTTTCATTTAAAATCACTCGCATTCTTGTAAAACCACGGGATGTATGCAAAATGTATTTATTTACCAAAATTTAAAAATGTGTTATTTGTACCAGTATATAAAGACGATGTAGTAGAGGATAGCTCTTGGTTGAACTGAAATGATATAGTAATTTAGAATTACAGAACATTTTTTTTTTTTTTTTTTTTTTTTTTTTTTTTTTTTATGAGAAACATACAGAAAAGAATTGGGAAAGTGGACACAGAAAAATCGGTTTGTTACAGCAAAACGTTTTATAAATAATATAAAGCGCATTATTTTTCTACAGTTAAATTTATTTTTAAAGATAATATAATAGTTTGTGGACAAATTAGTCTTTGTGTTACTTAAAAAAGTTAAAGTTAAGGAATATATTATAGATATCTATTTCACTGTTGAAATAAAAAAAAAAAGATCTTTGAAAATTTTTTAATGAGATTGTTTTTTAAGTTATAAAAGCAACAACACTTTGACACATATTCACATATTAATGATTTGAACGAACTGTTCTTTCTCATTTTTTTTCACTTTTAGTTAGTTTAGTGAGTCATAAGGTTTTCTTGTAATTCATATTTAAGAAAATGACGATGATAATGATGAATTGTCTTCTATAGGCAGGATTACCTCTAAAGTACAGATAAGCAATTTTTAGTCAAACAAAGCTTGTTAAAATTTCAGAAATGAATTAATTTTTTTACATTATCCTCTTATGCAAGAAACCAATTTTAAAACAACAGAAACATTTTATACTCATTTTTTAAGAATTGAATTTTCGATTTCTAACTTTTACTAAGCTTATAACTATAGTTATCATAATTAACTTAATTCTTTTTACAGTTATACTAATTAAGTTTATAATTGCAGCAAAAACAGAAAGCTAAGTTCACATCAGTTATTACATGAAACTAGACAAACATAAGTTAATTTATAATAAGAATAAGTTTCCTCTTTCTAATTCAGTAAAATTAAACAAACATTTGAAGAAATTTGTAGAAGCTCAAACATGTATAACCTGAAGAACTGAGTTAGTTGCACAGTAAACTTCCGATTATCCATGACTCTATCAACTGCCATCCCACCCCCTTCCTTTTGTCTTTTTTTTTTTTTTTTTTTTTTTTTTTTCTATCAGAAAGGTACATTGGCATAACATTGTTGATAGCACACAAGATACTGAAGCAAAAATATCACTGGTCAACAAATTTGAACTTTTGCTCTGTCCTAAAACAGAAATTAGTTGTTTTTTGTGCTGATTCCGAATCTCGTTTTAGATTTACCCCAGCATGTCAAGTTTGAGAGATATTTACATATTTCAATTTATGCAAATTTAGTAAATTTTATACAATTACTTGAAAATTTAAGGTATAAAGCAATATCAGACAGGGTTTTTTGTCTTATGTTATGATTACTACCTAATTTACTTCACAAAAACGTTGTTTTTGAGATTATACTAACATGTGACTGTGAAACATTGTACCTAATTTGCATGTTTTTCATGTTTTTCTAATAATATTTCTCGACGTTCAAATATTCCTGCCGCACGAGTACGCTAAAATATTTCTAAACCAGTTTTTTGAGCTGATTTCAAATCTTGTATCTGTTTTCTTTTATCTCGTCTAGTTTTTGAAAAAAGTGAAATTTTAGTTTTTGGTCAAAAAAGCCAGAAATAGCTTTTTATGATACTTTGTATGATAAACTTCAACTAGTTAAAATAGATTCTACTACTTATTTTTTTTTTTTAGATTATATAAATTTTTGTTTATGTCTCTGATATGAATCTGACCCTGTTAACCTTCTTGTCAATGAATTACACACCCCTAAACAGCATCTTATATCAAACCTCTGTTAATGCCGTGCAAAAGTAAAAATTCATCTTACTCAAAAACTAGACATGACATAAGAAAACAGACTGCAGACTTGAAATCAGCATAAAAATCTAGTCTAGAAAAACATTACCTCAATTCTGTGGCAACTATTTTAAAGTTGATAATGATGTAAACATTACACCATTGAAAAATATGCAAATTATGCTTAATAACTGATAAATAAATGTTAAGAATATGCAAATCGTGACATTTATCTGAAGCAAATAGCCAAGTAGTCATTATCTAGAAAACGTAATTAAATGTGACATATATTGTATCTAAACTTTGCATAAAATAGCACAAAAAAGCTTAAATTTGCATAAATTTAAATATGCAAATTTCTCAAAACCTGGACCACTTAGAGATAAACGGAAAGCATATTCGGAATCAGCGCCAAAAACTGATCTAGAATCAACTAATTTTAGTTCTAGGACAAAACCACTGTTGTCCAGTGTATGCTATAGCACCTAGTGTTGATTTGGAGATATTGACCTTGCTATCAAATATATCATGTCTTAAAACATTTCTGATGATGAAGACTGGCTTGATTGAGACAAGAATGATATTGGTTATCCAAATTAACGGATGGCGAAATTATTCAGAACGTTTTGAATAGAGCGGATGGATGTGATGAATCCGAGAATGATGAAGCTATGCAACCCAGCTACTTTTATTACGTAATATTCGTAATCTTGCTGCAGTAAAAGCGTATTCAATACGTAAACAAAAATGTATTATGGATTACTTTGGATGAAAACAGGTTACTACATATTTATTCTGTGAAATTCTAAATTTGTATCCTTAAGCGATTTCTTTTTACCATTATTTCATTCTTATTAACGAAAGTACACAGCATATAAAAGAAAGCGTTTAACTAGTGATGGGCGATTCTGGAAAATTTGAGAATCGATTAAAATTGACATCGTATAAAACAGAATCAATCGCAATAAGAATCGATTCCCATATTCTAGAATCGATACTTGAATCGATATTTCGATGTTCACAGATTCACACAGATAAGCTGAAAAATAGTAATTCCAAAACGTAGGGAATCAACAGGGCCGTAACGACTATCTGTCACCCCCTCACCTCCATTTATGGGGGCCCTAGACAATGTTAGCGGCCCAGAAGTAAGCTACTACAGACCTTTGAGTCAAATAATAAGGTTTTTTAACTTTTAAAATTATTTTTAAGATGTAATTTTGATAATGATTTATATTATATTTAAATTTATCTTTAAAAAAGATCTCGGTCATATAAAAAAAAAAGAAAGAAATGATTTTTTTTTTCATCCGGAAAAGATGTACTTTCTACTCTTATTTCCTTCAACCAAACAGATGGGGACTTACTTCCTATAAACTTCCTAAAACGTGTATAAACTTCTTAAAAATGCACAGATGAGCGAAATTTTGAAGGCTCTAAATTTATTTAAAAAGTTAAATGGTTTTTCAGTCTTTTTAGGGTCTCGTATAAGCGTGGGGGAAATGCAAATATTGCAAATCTTCTTTTAAAATAGCTGTGATGAATGTAATTAACCAATTATCACATACTAATTATCCCCCAATTAATAATCAAAATTCTCCTTTTAATAATATATTTAACTAAAATTTTTTTCCCTTTTTAAAATATATATCTCCTTATCTCATTTACAGTTTATAAATATCTTTCTTTTTAATGTTTACCAAATTTTCAGCTGTTAAGAAAAAAAAAAAATGTTCTCATCCTAGACCCATTAACAATGAAATAACATATTTTTCTCTGGTTAACAAATAAATAAAAGTATATTCCTTGATTATATGCTTCTTTTTTTTTCCAGCAGTAATCTAAAAACTATAAACAGTTATTGACTCATTCGCTGACATGCAGAGTGCACTCACTGAAACAATAATAAATAAAAAAGAAAGGTATCGAGTTAAACTGATGGCATTGAGATCACAGTCTATTCATGCTAAGTGTATTTTATACTCTTACTTCAAAGAATGCCTTTCGAAAAATAAATTAAGGGGGAATCACCCACCCCCCCGTCACATCTCCATACTTAAACAATAAGCCTCCAAATCTCATCAGGGAAGCGCTTTATCAGAATAAACTGGTTACCAAATTTGAAGCAAATCAGATAGAAACACCCATCTATCTAAATTAAGGGGGGTTAGCCCCTGTTGCTCCCTTTATATTTAAACAATGAACCTCCAAATTTAATCAGGGAAGCGTCTTATCAGAATTAACCGGTATATCAAAATTGTAGCAAATCTGATAATTCTGCATGAAAAACCCATTTATCTAAGTGGGGGGGGGGGGATAGTCCCTGTACCCCCGTCCTTTATGCTTAACCAATGAACCCCCAAAACTAATCAGGGAAGCGTCTTATGAGAATGAACCTAGAAGAAAAAATTTGAAGCAAATCGGATATTTCTATCGAGAGTTATCGCGTTACGTATGTACATACATACAGAAACTGCGGGTACATTAGCTCTCAGGCTTTGATAGCCTGTGAGCTAAAAAGAAAAGTGCCCAGTTAAACTGATGGCATTGAGCTCACAGGCTATTCACACTAACTGTATATTATGCTCTTATTTCAAAGAATAACGCCCCTCAAAAAATAAACTAAGGGGGAGAGGATTGCCCCTCCCCGTTTCCCCTCTTTATACTTAACCAATGACCCTCCAAATGTCATCAGGGAAGCGCCTTATCGAAATAAATTGGTATACCAAATTTGAAGCAAATCGGATAGCAAAATCCATTTATCTAAATTAAGGGGTATTAGCCCTCTGTTCACTGGTCAATTAGACTTTCATATAAATTGGTGCTGATTACTTTTTGATGTAAATCTACCGGCAGGTGGCGCTGCTATGCTGCATTTTCCCCGATTTTCGCAATAGCTCTATCTCAAGAACTAATGCACGGATTTTCATCAAACTTCGCATTCAGTTAGACGTTGGCATAAATTGTTGCATATTAGATTTCGGTGTAAATCACCCAACAGGGGGCGTTGTTATGCAGATTTTATCAGCAGTGTTGAATTCAGACATTTTTCTCCGGGAGGGATTTCTGCGGATCCACAGAGGGACAGTTCAGAGGAGAAGGGGATTGGACTTTTGTACATTAAGCATAAAATCTCAAACCTTCAGGGGGGGCATTTGAATGTTGCACGGGGGGGGGGGCATGTCCCTCCGGGCTACCCCCGGAATTCAACACGTTTTCCTGGATTTAAACGATTTTAGGGATCATATTTCAAGAACTAATGAACGGAATTTCATCAAACTTAATATTCTGTTTATTATTAGGTTTTCGTGTAAATGATATAACAGGTTGTGCTGCCATGCTTTTTTTTTTAGCAGTGTTGAATTAAGGCATTTTTCTCCGGGAGGGATTTCTATGGTTCTGGAGAGGGACGACATTCTAGAGTTACGGGGGGGGGGGGGGGGGATTGGACTTTTGCCCATTAAGCATAAAATCTCAAATCTTCATGAGGGACATTTCAATGTTCCCGGGGGGGGGGGGGGGAGTGTCCACCTGTACTAGCCCCTGAATTTAACACTGTTTTTCAGAATTTACACTATATTAGCGATAATATCTCAAGAAGTAATGACCGGAATTTCATCAAACTTAATATTATGTGTCATTGACATAAGTTGTTCCTGAGTTCGTGTTAATCATGTAACAGGCTATACTGCTTTTTTTTTTTTTTGCATGATATTCGTGATAGCCATATCTCAAAACTAATGCACGGAATTTAATCAAAAACTTCATATTCTGTTACACTTTCACATAAATAGATCCTTATTAGGCTTGGGTGTATACTGCCCAACAGCTGCCGCTTTTATGCTCTTTGAATTGGGATTTTCCGTTGCGGATAACTAGGCTAATATCAGACGAACGTCTTTTTGCACGCTTTTTTCCGCTCTTACACCGTCCCTACACATGATAGCGAAGGTGTAGGGATGGCGTAAGAGGGGAAAAAAGCGTGCAAAAAGACGTTTGTCTGACATTAGCCTAAGAGGGTGTGGGCCGAAATTCAATGATTTGTTAGGAAAATGCAATGCTTATATTTTCTTTTAAAATGCACATATTTCAACGAACCTATCCTTTTTAAATCCTCATGATGCGCATAGGTTATCATTTAAATTTGACACTGTTATAGCGAATTTTAACATTTATGAGGCAGATGAAAGTTTTTGGATTGGCACATCCAACTACTTTATCTTCAATTTTTGAAGGCAAATGAAAATGATATTACCTTATTTTGTCTTAGAGACATCGATTAAAAAATTCATAGTATCGATTAAATCGAGTTGGCCATAGTATCGATTAAATCGATTAAAAAAATCGAAATCGCCCATCACTACGGTTTAATCCATTTATCCCTGAATTTTTACTTTCTCAAATTTGTTGGTAAAGTCACTTTAAAATGTTGCAAAATAAAGTGAAACAATACTAAAAAAAATCGCACTAAAATATTTTTGCATTTATTTGAGAAAATGTAAACTTATTAAATATGAGAATATTCATATGTGGAAACATGCATAATTGTATATCTTGTCTAAATTTATATAAATTAAGCTTTTAAATTGTATATTATATACTATAATTAGCATTTTTATGAACTATTAAAAAATACATTTATTTCTTTCCAGAGACTAATAACATTATAAGTATTATTAATAATAAATTAAGAATAATCGTATTTGAGACTAAAAAACAATTTATTTCAAAATTATCTTGAAAAGGACTTTACATAAATAACTGCCCCCCAAATGTCTAATAGAAATATGTACCCATTTGCGTCTTGCGCCTTATATTTTGTACGTTGCAAACATCCATAAAAAACAGGCTTGAACATATAATTTCGCAAAAAAAAAAAAAGAAAAAATACGTATTGCAAAGAAGTATACAAGTTAAGGTTATGACTTATTTATTTTGATCCTTGATACAAAAAATACAAATAAACTTACATTTTACATTTCACTATCTTGAAAATGAAAAATCTATAAATACCGAAGAAAGGTCTTCATTTAAGCAAATAAATATCAGTCTTATGCTTAATATGCTAATGAAATCTTATGCTTATTAAAATTCGAAACGTCCCAAAAATGGGACGCTAGGCATAAGTGGGTAAAACAGTGTTTTTTATAAACTGACAAACAGAATTGTAAATTTTGTAATGGTCTTATACTGTGTTTCGATTATTCATATATTTCGATTATCCGGCATACCGTCGGTTTCCTGAGTGACGGATAATCGGAAGTTTACTGTAATTAACACATAAGAGAAAATCCACCATCAGTGAATTGGTCTTGAGGTAATGTGTATGCCTTTAAAACGTCAATTTCGATGAAATTTTCAATTAAAAAACTTATTTATTATTATTATTATTATTATTATTATTTATTATTATTATTATTATTATTATTTAAGGTGAATTTTATGGTTCTGGAGCTTTTTAAGCATTTATATTTCTTACAAACTTAAAAAAATTAAGTAGAATTTTGTTTTTAGATTTTTCTCAAAAGTGACTTTTTTGTAAAATTTTGTTGGAAAAATTGTCATAACTCATTAAATAATAATTCAATTACCATAAATTTTTTGAACATTTTTTAAATATATATTCAAAGGAAGTAGGATATTCTTAAGCTGATTTATTTAAAAGTTTGTGAGTTACACAGTTTTAATTTGGGAATTTTACCTTTTCAGACATTTTCAGTATTGTTTGTCTTTTTATACCTATAACTTTTAAAATATTCATGTTATTGTTATAAAAATAGTCTAGTTCCTGTATAACATTATTATATTTATTATAGAATTCTTAAAATGTATTTACATTAAATTTAAACAGTTTTCAGGAAATAGCAAATTTTTGTTTAATTTTATACTATTTCTTTAAATAAAAAATTTTTTAAAAATCTTATTTCTATGTTTATGCCACATTTTTACGAGATTTTTAATAATAATTAGCTATTTTAAACTTAAAATTTACAAAAATTTGAAAATATGGTTACGAAGTATACCTTAATAAATAAGCCGCTAATTCTCCGGTATCATAGTTATTTTGGAAATGTATATTGTTTGTTTATTTTTTTGGTCTGCACCTTTTTCGCAGCTGATATGAAAAATATATTGACATTAAAATTTATTATACTGAAATGAGATATTTTATAAAGCATTTTCTACAAATGAGTTGTATTTTCAAAACAACATTTGATTAGCCTTTTTCGTTTTTACTTCATTAAAAAAAAGTTCATTTCTGTTTATAAAAAAAGGAAAGTTAATTTCACTTCAGTTATTATTTGATACCAGACAATCATAAATTAATAATTGATTTCTCTTTCTAAATCAGGAAATTTAAATAAACATCTGAAGAAATTCGCAGCAGCCTTAACACACTTTACCAGAAGAAGTGAGTTGTTTGTAATTAACACACAAGATATACCTCGTCAATTACTCGACCTTAATAAGCGTCTAATTGTTATATAATGATAGTTCTTCCCCGAATGCACACTATTATGTTTATCTGTTTATGTATTTGGTGTGTACTCTTTGCATGATTGACGTGACTGGAATTGTAAATGTGACATCTTTCCAGAGGTTAAGAAAATGAAATTAGGGAACACACTGGATTAGTATTGGATTGAGAGAAATGGATATCTATGCCGATTGATTCATGTTGTGAGTTTTAGGGCAAATTGCTGAAGGTTAAGGCCAGAAGAGTAATGACATTATAGTATTATGAGGATAAAAGTGAAATTAACTTGATGCTTTTGACCCTGCTGAGATAAACATAATTGGTTAAATGGGACGTTACAACAACGGAGTTCTTTGTGGATAGATATGATTTTTAAAGTTGTTCTAATGTTTGCACTTGTAAAAATGCGCTATGTTGTTCCAGCATACTGAACTCTATTATTGTATAAGTCAATCACGTAAGTTTTAACAGTTTTCTGAAGAATTAATTCCACGCATATAGGAAAAACTGTTCGACTACTCGAATGTGCTTTGTTGCTTTTATTTTAGTTTCCCAGGTTCGACAGTCGGATATTGTTAAATAAACCAGTTCTAAAAACATTGATGATGAAACAATAATTTATTAATATATCAAAACGATAAAGGCATCAACAACATGCCTCAAATATTTGTTTCTCTTTATATAATATATTAACATTAAAGAATATGCATACATAAATTTATATCGATTGTAATTTTAACATTCATAGAGACATTAGGATAACAAGGATGCCTAACTTTCATTCGTTTACTTAATTGCATTTACTCGGTTGCCATAATTATTGATAAAATGTTCCCATTCACCTCTTAATTTCCTCAGATAAAAGCACCATCAGCAATAGTATTATTCCATTTGCGTTTAATCCACCACTCTAAAATGTATCTATTTTTACCACCGAACGGATGCTCATGAGCAAGCCCGCATTCTTCTACTCTAGCCGGAGGAAACAAAATTCTCCCTTCTTAAAAAGAAAGGATGTTTCTTCTCTTGAATCTAAACTCCATCTGCCTTAACTTCTCAATTCTCATCTCTTCCTTAATTTTACTGTTTGCCTAAATCCCGTCTAAAATCATTTGCACCTATAAAAATTTCCAAGTGCGACTTCCTTTTGTGTTTTGAAAACTATTTGCTGCTGGATCCCCATGACGCTTGCGTAACATTATAATTTTTCTAGCAACGCTTAAACTTTGGTGGTCTAAAATTTACCCCTTAATATCTTAATCCCTTTTTATGACGTAATCTTAAACTCGTGTTACTAAAATGGGACATTTTTATAGCTAACTTGCTAATCTCACTAATAAATTCACTGATATGCAAATCCCTTAGAGGACATGTTTATTAGACTAGTGATGGCAAAATCACCAGATGTGCAAAATTCCTCTCCTTTTATTTGGAAATTCTATATTTGGTGGCTTAACACATTTATTGCTTAAACGAACTTTCCTTACGCGACCTCCCACAATACATGTGTGCCCTCAAAGGATCCATGGTGGTCCAATTTTCATGTTCTGTTTTTTGTTTATCTTTCTTTCCCTTACCGAACACGTGTAATATGGCAGGATTATCCTGACAAAACACTGTTGCTTTTTTTTTAAAGAAATGAACAAGATTGAAAATATATTTGCGAAAATGCGGTTGATTTATTCTATTTAAATCATCTAGTAATCATAATCTAGTCATCTCTTCTAAAATAAAGATGATGATTGGTTAATATAAAAGTACGGTTGTGAATCGGGCTTGCAATAACATTGAATACAATAAGTACTACGATGAAGCGTTAAAGAAAAAAAACGAACATGAAAAAAAAATTGTTAAATATCATTAAAAGAGGCCTTGATAAATCCTTGTTGTAGAAATAATTGTGTGAAATTATAGTTTCGCAGAAGTATCAATTCGTTTATTGTAATACTGTATTTGAAGAATTGGTAATGTTTTATTTCATCTATTAACTTTGTAAATCACTTAAATAATCTAGAAAGTTAATAAAAGATTAACTTATTAACGCGCATTTATTTTTAGCGGCCAGTTCATCTAGCTAAATGAGAATTATGCAGCGGATAATGTAAACATATTTAAGTATATTTTTTTCTCCTTTTTAAGGAAAAATAGTAACAAAAGGGTAGAGAACATGCTTAACCCTACACTTCATACTGATCCATAGGTGAATGAATTAAAATTTATTCCTATGCTCAATCCATGAGCAGAGGTGTGGTCGTGTCTATTGCCATATACGAATAAATTACATATGTACTGAAAAGGTTTAAAACCCAAATTTATAAATTAAAGTTTTTTTTTTTTTTACTTTAAGCATATTCAACTTTTAATTATTTGACTGTTGCAACAACGATTTTCTAAATTAACATTTTCACGTATAGATGAGACAGGGATATCACATGCAGTTCCAAAAGAAAAAAAATAATAAATCCTATTACTGAAGTTTGGATTTGTATGCAAATTTGACCGTGTCTTTTCTGAAGTCCTATCATTCAAGCATCATTATTTTATGCTAAACAATTGAAGATTTTTTAAACCATTTTAAGCTCAGTAGTATCAGAAATGGCAGATCCCACTTTTATTTTTTATTTTTTCTACCACTATTTGAAAGCAGCAATCTTCATAGTAGATATCTACTGGAAATCTACCACAAAAATTATTGTTTTGTAATAGTGGCACACAAAGCATTAAAATAATAGTCTACCATGTCAACCCTATGACCCTGTGGTGAAATCCAAAGAAATGCACAAAAATTCATATGCTAAGGCATAATTATGCTTCAAAAATCACTTGGGATCTTATTTAATTTCCCAAATTTTCGTCGATAATTCATTCTTAATTTAAAACGTTTCTTTTCGTTATTACTTACCGGACTTAAGAGAGACTAATTTGAAAACTAAATTAGAATTCACGCAAATTTAAAAGTATCATTGGAAAGGAAGACGACCTTCATTTGATATACACAACTATCATAAAAAGGACCGATTAATTCAAAAAACCATGAATTCAGAAGTAGGTCCTTAGCGAATTACCTATACTATAACATCATGCATCAGGTTTCCAAGAAAATCATCTGTGATTGAAATTGATATCAGTAATGAGAGAATGAGGGATGAGTACGATAATCTTCTGAAGGTCACTTCGATCGCTCTGTTATACACTTCGTTTTAGAGCAACAAAAACTCGGAAGTCGATGTGAAGAAACGGTTTTTTATATTATTAGTTTGATAATCAATCTCTCCCTTACACGTGTTTTTATTCTAATCTTTGACAATTATCTTGCTGTTAAAACGAACGTAATGGTGTTTTGAGATATAATTGACTTGAATTTTCATGGTCGTTTGAAGACAATGAAGAATTTACAAGACATTATAAGATCTGATTACGTGATGTATTCCACAAGTTTTGTGAAATAAATGGTTACTAGAAGAAATAAGAGCAAGAAAATGATGCAATGAAAAATTATAAAAGTCGTGAAACTATGTTTTTAAGAGTTTAAACTACGTTTGTTTAAACTTTGTTTTTGAAATTCTGGTTCAGCTATTTTTTCTCAACTTGTTTTGAAGAATATGATGAGATATTAACCGTTATTCTGTCATCTTGTACTGTAATGGAAAAATAATAGTTGAACATGCAATTGGTTTCAATTTGATTTCAATTTGAAATTAACTTTTTTTTTTTATATATGGTGAAAACAGATAAATAAAAAGAGTATTAAAACTGAGTTATTCTCAATAGTTATTAGAATAATTCATTTTGAAATATATAATGTAATACTACCTTTATTTTTAAAATTTTGTATTGCAAAAAAATATTAATGATAATGCCTGAAAAAAGATTTTAGTTTATAAATATATTTCCCTTTAACTTTTAAAAACAAGAAGAAAAATTGGCCGTAGACACAGAAAATCATGATTAAAGAAATATAAATATAATAGCTTAATTCATGGTAATTCTGAGAAGAATAAAGCTTAGAAAAAAATAAACATTCGCTGTATGTTTTATCTTAAATGTCTCGACTGATTACTACAGCTGTACGACATGTAGTAGATAACATCTTGTGAGTTTATAGGAATTATAAATATTTAATCAATCACCAAAAATAAGTTTAGTTTTAAATAATACTTTATTTTAAACATTTCCCTTTCTAGTTCCCAATTTCTTATCGTTCAAGTAAAAGTAGTAAGGTTTGACCTCAAAGAGCTGTCACCGTTAACGTATTTTCCCTTATGCAAAAGCACGTATGATATATACGTGATGGTGTAGGTATATAGCTATTAAAAAGTGAAACTGCTTACATATAGGTCACTATCACCTCAAAAAATGTTAATGCTTGCGCCGAGAGTGATCTTTTGGCAAACTAGCCAGCACAGACAATCAAACCCTATTCCAAAAGAGACAAAAAGAAATTTCACAAGAAAATGGGGTCGCTGCATTTTCGGAATGACCCTCTTTTCTTTTTAGCTTCTTTTGATGCAATGGATCTGCGGAATTGTGTACAGACTATTAATTCTGGTGTAAAACACGCTTGTTTTCTCGTGCGAAAGTTCTTTTTTGTATTTTAATTTCTTTTTTCTGCTGTTTGAAGAAGCTACTGAATCTCGTTTCCGTGCTGTATTGACACCAATTGGAAGTTCCTAGAAGCCAAATAAGGGTATTCGATATCAGCAGTTTTTATTTCCATTTGGTGGTATGCTTATTGCATGATCCCCCTAGCTCTTTAGGTTTCTCCTTTCATGAAAATCACTCATTAAGGGGTTATACCTACCTGCAAACTTTCACAAAAATGCATTTTTTATTGAACTTTCTGAAAGTACAGTTAGTAAAAAATATTCAGTTACATTATCTAGACGATCTGATAGAAAATAAGTAAATTACGCAGCTTTAATTTACTTTGTTCTACCATACATAAATCATAACTCAAATCTTTAAACGTGATAATCTCAAGACTATGTTTTTAAAGTCGATGATCAAGTGATCAAGATAACTCGAACACATCGCAACGAATTTTCTTCAAATGCTGACCAATTTTTAAGAACGATATTTATCTACAGAGTAATCGTTTCGTTCGACGATCTGAAGGTTTTTTCTGTTTTTTTTTTTTTTTTTTTTTTAATAAATAATCAAAATTCATACTTTTTGTGAAAACAAGTACCTTAAATTTGAATGTCCGCCATTTTGTTTAAAATCAATTTTTCCAAAAACCGAATGATTTCTCTCTAGTTTTAAGTGTTCTAAGTAAAGGCATTATGATTTTTATAATTTCAGATAACAGTTGGCTGAGTTACGGTGATCACAGTCGACGGTTACCATTAGGCACTATCTCCAAAGAGCGAGTCTGCTACGGACATCCAACTTTATTTCATCATTATAAAAACAAACGGATATACTCGGGCTTCCCGGGTTACTGAATGTAGGTGAAAGCCACTTTTTTAAGGGGGAACAGTACCTTTAAACTTAAAAAAAAAAATCAATTTTTTGTTTTTGGTTTATTTTGAATGTTTTAAAATTTTTCAACAATAAGCAAAAAACCCCATTCAAAAATCTGTATTTTTTCTTGAGTTATAATCCTTTATAGACGGTGAGTATAACTGAATGTCCGTTGATATTGAAACTTTAAAAAGCGTTATCTCAGATTAGTAAATTTGGAGTTTGCGTGCACTGTTACTTTTAAACTATGTAAGCTACAGTTTTAAAAAAAATTAACCAAATATGCGTTTCTTTATAGCCTACATGCTAAAACCAAAAAAATTCACAGGTTTTGGTTATTTATTTCTTTACATTTGAAAAACTTCAAAAATTTTTTAAATCTTTGAACTTTTTTAAAACTTTGTTCTAATATTAAATTTTAAACAAAACTTTTTCGTATATTTTGATTTTAAGATAGAAGTATGTGTGTTATAATTCTATTTTGTTAAAAAATTGTTTTCTGTATACATATTGAGTTTTATCATGCGCGCAGCACTTAATCACGAATTAGTCAGATGAATTTTTAAGTTTAAAATTAAAATTTTAATTTTGTACATACAACATTTATTTTTCTGGATAATGTAGTTAAGGATATATACTTTATGCAGAAAGGGGAAAAAAGATCTTAATTCCATATTATTTGTGTTTTGGTAATTTGAAGAAAGCGACGTTTTTGAATGTTTCGACAAACTCAAAGGTCCTGTGACCCCTTAAATTGATAACTCTAATACAGGCATGTCAAACTGGATTACCGAGGCGGGCCAAATTAATCCTTATATACAAAGTCGCGGGCCACACCAAACAAAGTAGATAATGTTATTACAATTGCACAAAGTAAAATTTGTACGTACAAAACATGGCCATGTTAAAAAAATATTCAAGTAAAGTACCAAAGTTATTATTATAGTTTATTTTATCTTATTTTTCGAAAAAATTCTTGACTTTCGAAAAAATACTTGACATTACTTTTTTAAACGAAATCTACATAGTTTAATTGGATTTTCTAAATTGTATTAACTTAAAAAAATGTTGTACACGCTCTATGTTAATCTAGCAAAGGTATAACTTTTAATCTTCCGGATTTTTTTCGAGTAAAAAAATTTTGAATCAGAAAATTTATTTAATAAATTGTGTTTTGTATCGATGCGTTACATATACGTATTTCATTTCATTTATTAAATACATTTTCTCGTTCAAATAAGGTTTATTCTACCAGAAAAAGTTTTCTATCGAACATGTTTAATGTATGTCTAATTGTTTACTTTGCTTCATTGCTAACTTTTTCACTCAGTTGGAAAATCGAAACTTGTAACTGAATTAAACACAGGTAAAATGCCAAAGGATTGGCGGGCCACAGAGAAGTTGTCGGCGGGACAGTTGTGGCCCGCGGGCCGCGTGTTTGACATGCCTGTTCTAATAGATCTTTTACATTTAATATATGTTTTAGAATGCTCACTAACAATACCAAAAGGGAGGAAAGGAAAGGGAAATCCGAACCGTAGCTCCAACCTGTAAGCCTGATGAAGTGTTTTCCTACGGACGGCCGAAATCAATTTGTTCATCCATCCTTTTGATAGCAATTTTTAAAAAGCTTGTTGAATGTTTATATTTATGCTTTAGTAACTCAAAAAAAAAAAAAAAAAAAGGAAAAAAACTGTAAGAAAAATCACATTTATATGAAAAATAACAATTATGCATTCAAATACAATTTTGAAATTTACTAAAAGCTATTCTTTCGTATTGGCCTCGCGCCAAGAGTTAATAGCCAAATAAATAGCCAAAGATCATTATCTACAGCGGAACAGCACCGAAAACTGGCGATATGATACAATTAAAATAATAAATCTTTGTAAAAAATCTTAAAAAAATAAAAACAATACATAGGGGGAAAAAAAGTGATTTTCTACAAAGATTTATTATTTTAATCATTATCTACAATCAGTCTCTTTCATTCTGTTCATTTCAGTGGTTAAGTACGAAATTCGATTTCATGTTTTAGATTGTGTTTTGTTTATATTTTATTGTTTTACTTATTGATTGATAAATGTTTTAATTTCGTTATCGAATATAAGCAGGAAACAAATGATGAACTATTTATATAATTTAAGTACAGACGGATTTATTTTTTGTAACCGTTTGCATGCGATAGAGATAAATTTGAAAAATTTCCCAATTAAAAATTATTTAAAAAACAATAAAAATTGCGTAAATTGCGATACAGTTATCAAAGAAATTGAGATATGTTTTCAAACAAATTAGATTTGAAAACACTTTTTTTCCTCCTATTAGAATTAGACAGTATAAAATTTGAAAACGTGCGGTATTTAGCAGTTTAAAAAATTGCAATAACAGTTAATAAAGGTTAAATTTAATCGTTTCCTCTTGCCACTGTCAAAATGATGTCAGCGTTGCGCACGGATACGTTTATCGTTTATAACATGTATAAATTTATTTTCTTTTAAGAGCAATAAATAAAATACAAGAAGAGTTTTTTAACATGGCTGAAGAGATTTACATGAAAAGCCTCAATAAAGGAAAATATTGTGATTTTCTTGATACTGTATTGTATTACGGTTTAGAGTTTATGAGGAAAAAAATACGCTGATACTTTCTACAATCTTAAGAAAAGTTGATGTAATATACAAAGAGGGCTTATACTTAATATAATGGATGCGGTGTAGAAAGTCAATTTTGCGAATAAAATAATTATGTACTGCCATTTCCATACTCTAAGATGACTGAAAAATGAAATCAAATAAAGGTATTAATAAAATACACACACGCACAGAAAATAAATGCCAGAAAAATAAAAAGGAAAAAGAAAAGCAACTGAAAATGTAGGTATGTTGATTACAGTTTAATAAGAGAAAATTGAAAGGAAATAATATCCGAAATTATTTTAGTAGTAGAAAGGCTTATTTCAGCGTATTATGGATAAGGTTAATAAATTTTGCTTTTGATTGGACAAATCCGGTACCGAAGTCGTTATCCAGGTCCGATTCCTCATATATGCAACTGTTCGAAATATAACCGTTTAATTAAGATAAAAAAAAAAGGCAAAGCATTTCAAAATTTGCACACACATTGAAATATACAGGGTGTCCCAGGATTATTGGGACAAACTTTAAGGGGTGCAGGGGACATCCCAAGGATTCGGATTTGCATAGCAAAACATGGTCGGAAACGGCTTCGTTCGCCGTTAGGCGGTGTTGTTCACAAGACCCACACAAACTCTTGGCCACCACGCTCTCCTGATTTAAGCAGCATAGATTTCCTTCTTTAGAGTGCACTGAAAAGTGCTGTGTGCACAACGCATTCCGATATGGATCTGGTTCCAAGACTTGTCTGTGCTGCTGCGGATACCCAACAAAATACAGGTGTATTTGAGCGAGTCCGTCAACCCATGATCCGACGGTGTAATGCATGCATCGCTAGCAATGGTGGAAACTTTGAACACCTTTTGTGACATTTTCCCATATCATCTACCACAGCACATGTAATATCCTTGACCGATAAATTATTTCAGATGATCTCAGTCTTGTGTCTCTCTGTTTCTTGTACCTGTCTCGTAACCGTCTCCTTTCCCATGACGCTTCCGACCATGCGTTGCTATGCAAATCTGAATCCCCGTGATGCCCCCTAACTCCTCTTAAAGTTTGTCCCAATAATCCTGGGACACCCTGTATATATTTTTATGAAGATTTTTACTCTAATTTTAGGTTTGATGAACTTTCTCAAATTGATAGACATAAAAAAAAATGTTTAAAAAAGAGTCAGCAAAATCTGGAAAAAAAAATATTTATTTAGTATTTTAGTCTAGATAACTTGATAAAATGTAAAAACTTCAATGATTATGTAAAAACAATCTTTTAATAGAACTAAATAGACATTAATTTTGAAAGACCATTTATATTTTTAAAATTCCTTTTTACATAAATAGGTATTTTAAAGAATGTAGCAATAAAGACTACAATGATATGAAAAATGCAATAATTATTTTTTTTTTTACATAAAATATATTAAAGTTTGGATAACAAATAAGAGTTTTATACTTCATTTTTAACAATAACCGAATATTTAACTAATTGTTTTATAATAAAGACTATTATTTTTGTTTCAAGCAATTCTTTATACAGGTCAGATGTCTTATCTTCCCACATAAGCATTACTTTCTTCTACGATCATGTAACTTTGAATTTAACTGAGCAAGCATGAATTACTATTTTTTTTTTATTAAATGCTACCTCCAAGCGATCTGTGGATGTCAGGGTAGGCCAGATATAATTTCTAGCTTAAAGAATTTGGTATTTAGATAATAATAATAATAATAATAATAATAATAATAATAAAATGAATATGCAAAAATCCCTATTTAATATCAGTTAAATAGACATTATTTTTCAAAGTCATTTAAATTTATAAAATTCCTTTTGTATGAAATATTTTCATAAGTTTAGTAATAACGACAACTATATGAAAAATGCAAGCAAAAATACGCCAAATTTGCGATAACAATAATTGTTTTTAAATTTTGAACAATATATGAACATTTTCCTGGCTATTATTTTAGTATAAAAACAATTTTGTTTCTGAACAGTTCCATGTACAGATAGGACTGTCCATTTTCCACATTAAATCATTAATTTCATTTGCGATCCACTTTATTACCTTACCACTTGCCCACTTTACGTTGGAGAGCATGAATTGTACGTTTTGCGTCTAATATTACTTTAAATCAGTCTGTAGATTTCAAGCCAGACTTACATTTTAGCTCAAAAAAATTTGTAAATTTAAAGGCATCAATAAATATTCTAATGGGAATCTTTAGTACTATTTAAATAGACTTTTGGAAGCTATTTAGCTTTTTAAAGTCCTTTTGATATGCATAAGCATTTTCAAAAGTACCGCACTAATGATTACAATGATAAGAAAAATTGAAGCTGAATTTCGGATAACAAAAATACCTTTTCTCAGACCATTTGGAACAATATCAGAAAATTTTCCTAACTGTTCGTTTAACATAAAAACTATTCTTCTTCCAAGCAATCCATTGTACAGGTCAGGCTGTCCATTTTTTCACAGTAAAAGCATCACTTTCTCCTGTGATCACGTCATTTACGTGGGTAAGCATGAATTATATGTTTTTTGGTCCAATGTTACCTCGAATCGGTCTGTGGACTTTCAAAAGGCTCCGAATTACCATTTTGAATACGATGACGAACGAAAGAAGAAAGAAGTCACATGCCAGTTTAAGATTTCCGTCCATTCAGATAAAAAAAGGCTGAGGATGGAAAAATCCCTTAATCACATTTGGCAACAAAGCGGTCGGCATCAAAGTTGTAATCCGCAAAATGGTTCAAAGAAGAAAGAAAAACGTTTAAGTATGGAAAGGTTTTCGGACACGGTGCGATCGAGGCCTGACTACAGTTGGCTTCCCAAGTAAGACCAAACCTTGGCTGGTGATGTCACTGACATCTAAATGAGAGTAGAAAAAAAGGTGGAGAGAATTCAAAGAAAAAAAAAATTATTTTGATAAAAAGTAATTGAAAAGTGCAGCCTTCTTAATTTTTTTTTGTTTTAAGTTTGTCATTATATTATTTGTTGTTGAAATCCAATAAACTAAAATTTTGTTAATTTAGAACTGGATATTATTTAGAAAAAGATGTTTAGCGATTCTATGGAATTTTGAATTTAAAATAAAACCAAATACTATTTTGACAACATGTTTTAGCTTATAGCGAAAGTTAAAACAAACAGATATACAAACAAACAAAAAAATCCCCTCTGAATTTCAGATTGATTATAATTAAACAAAGTGATTTTGGCTTAGCGATTCTTTGAATTTTCAATTTTCTTTTCAACAATAAATAATACATCAAATTTAAACAATAGATCTCATTCATTTTTATATTGCTCTTAATTTAAGCCTGACTATTTTAGACTTAATAATCCTCTAAACAAATATTAGATTTAAAAGCATACAGTATCTATTTTTGAAATACAATTAATTAATTTTTTGTTAATCTCATAGTAAACATAATTTGAAATCGAAGATTTGTTGCTTTTTTGGGCAACGTATCAGATTTCAACAACACTTGTTACCAATTGTTAATATCTTAATGAAAAAATAGAAATGAGATGATGATAATAATAAATTTCACTTAATCTTAGGTTGATTATTATTTAAGAAATTAAGTTTGGTGATTCTTTGGACGATATTTTGGAGTTCAACAACGTCTGTTATTTATTTCTGAAACAAATAAAAATTTGGGTTATTACTATGCAAAGAACACTTGGCATTCACAGAATATATTATTTATTGTTAAAATACAATACATTAAATTAATCTAATTAAACAAATCATAATTACAGTTATTTAGAAAACGATGTTCGACAATGTTTTGGAAGTGTGGTTTTAATCAATTTCACAAAAACATGTGAAAAGTCTTTTTTAAAAACTAAATTACTTAAATTACATGTTTACTATTTATTATACCCCGGCATTAATTTTTTTTACGCATCCATTTTACGTAATTATATTTTTTAAAAAATTTCAGATCCCAAAGAACTTTATATATTGAAAGTTAATACAGCATTTAAGTAGTATTATAAAAAGGAAATATTTGTAAAGATTTATAAAGTAACAATACTTCTTATAAAATGTAAAGTATTAGAAACATTTTTGTAGAAGCTTATTATTTTTTTTCTATAGCAAAATAACTTTAGTAGATATGTCTATATTATAATAGTAAGAGAAGAGAGTTCCCCTGTCCGTGTGTGTGTGTGTGTGCGATGACTAAGAAAATCTACCGTACGTAGCGGTCTGAAAATTTGGACGAGGATAGTCAAAGCAAGTCCTAGATGCACTCCAGGTTCATATATTTCATTTTATTGATAATTAGACGATATATTAGTTAAAACCACAACGAACACTCACCTTAAAGACACTCTTCTCTTATAATGACGCTCAGCGTTAGAGGTCTGCAGGGGCCGACATTTCCAGGTCCGAGCCCGGCCCGACTCATAGAGAAAAAAATTCGGCCCGGCCCGATAAAAAAAATGTAAAGTTCGGCCCAAGCCCGGCCCGGGCCGGGCCGATTTCCAAAATTTCTACAAAACATTGATTTTTACGTCGAATTGGCTAAAAATATGTCTCGTACGAGGAGTTCTGACCAAAAATATTTATCCTAACTTTTGTTTTCATGCTTATAATCATCATTTTTATAGAAGTGCCGCAGGCTGCGATATTTATTTTTTTTAATGAATGTCTATTTCTTGTATGTAAATGTTTCAGTTATCATTAACCTTGTTAATCCATATTCCATGTTAATAATCTGAAAAATGCTATACAGTAAAATCTTCTAAGACGGAATTGCATAGAAAAGAAAAAAAAATGCGTTATAGACCAGTTCCCGTCTTAGCAAGTGTAAATGTATTATATATTCTTTTCTTACTTATTAGTACATTAATTTTGCATGGATCAACACGTTTTTCAGTTTAAAACAACATTCCGTCATAGGCAGGTTCCTTTTCACACATTTTTCACACCGGATATATTTTAATTTAGTTATATTTTAATATGCGTAGAAATCTACTATTCTTTAAAAATAATAAATTTTAATGTTTAGTTGTAGAATAATGGCGATTCAAAAATGTATGCATTTTTTGCAAAAATCTTTGGACCAGATCTAATTTAACTGCCCTTTAAATGGACCAAGCCACGCTGAGACAATGATATTCATACGGGCTGGCTCAAAACTAGGACTGAAAATTTTGGGCCGTGAAGACTAGGAATGAAACTAGGCCCGGCTCTGTACAGAAAAAATTAAGTTAGGCCCGAGCCTTCAGAAAAAGGTATGGCCCGGGCCCGGCCCGAGTGCCGTGAATGAAAATCAGACCTAGGGCCGCGCCGGGATCGGGCTTCGGGCCACGGGCCGGCCCAAGCAGATCTCTAGCTCAGCGTTCGTTCCGAAAGATCACTAGTAGTAACGATCCATAGACCGGAAACGATGTTTTTTCGGTCGTCTTCCGAAGGCTCATCGGCCAAACCGTTCGAAATGCGGAAAACTAAAAATTCATGCTTAAATGTCGTGCTTTTTACTTTTAAACTGCGCAATACGTTAAAAAAATGAATTTTAATTTTCTTCAATAAAAAAATTTCAAGAAAGTTCGAAATCGCGCTTCCCCAACACTTTTTTTTCGAAGCCCGCATCCGCCTGTAATTTCAAGATACGCAAAAACAAAAACAGATATTTGATCCGGATGCTTTCTTTTCTAAGACGGCGCAATCCGTTTTGAAAAATACGTATATTAACCCTTTCAAAAAAAATTGTGTCAGGAAGTCACGTGGCTCCTCCCCGAGACACTATTTTTCTACGCTAAATGTAACTGAACTCTAGGCATTTTAACCCAATCTTTTTACACGTTCTCCAGACACTTAATTTTCATAAGATATAAAAATTTCGAAACATTCGGACGATTAGAAAATAAATAAATAAATAAATAATTGAATAAAACCTACAAATTTTTCGCCCACAACGCAAATACGCGGGTGGTTTTTGTTCATGTTTTTACAACTAAATACCAGTATTTTTACACGCAAATTAAACGCAGACATCCGAAACATTATGCTTATACCTCATAAAAATTTCAAAGAGTTTAGACAATAAGAACTATTTTGTTTTTAATATTAAATAACCCGATGCGAAAAAAAAGGAGAAAAAAAACCCACTCCCCTTTTGTACTTCAAAAATATATTTATAACCCATAAAAATTTAAAAGAAATTGAATAATAAGAACTACTTTGTTTTTAATCTTAAACGACCCGATATATAAAAAAAAGTGAGAAGAAACGCTTCTTACAAGCCCTTTTACCGCTAAATATCAATATTTTTTGACGATTTTTTACACAGACTTCGGAACCATTATATTTACAACTGAAATGTTTTTAAGGATTTTGGAGAATAAGAACTTTTTTGGAATATTAAATGACCCGATGTGGAAAAAAATGTAACAAGAGTGCTTCTTAGCTTGCTTAGCTCTTCCTATGTACCTATCCGAAGGCAATGGGACCCCCATCATTAAGTTCGTTTGGAAATATCATTAAAAAAAAAAAAAAAAAAAAAAATCATTCCACCCTGATTTCAGGTATATTTAAGGTTATGATCACGGTCCACATTACAAGTCAGCTAGTACAGGATATTTTTACTTAATTGTCAAGATAAGACAAAACTATTTAGGATGAAAGGAAATCATCTTCGTTTAGTGAAATGACATTCAATTTTTTAAAATTCCATTATAAATTAAATTGTTAAAGGAATTATGCTTTTGGGATTAAATAGTTTTTAGGATGCTTTCTATAAATTCTCTTCAAAAAATTTTGGGACTTCTACTATTTACTTAATTTGACCGTTATATGATATCATCTTTAGCATCTATTTCTTCTTCTTTTTTTTTTTTTTTTGTTTAAACTTTAGATATAACTGGATATATATTTTATACGACGATCAATTGTGAGTAAATTTCTTTACAATTAAGGCATACAAACAAAAGACGTATTCAATTCATCATGTTTCAAACAGAATCAAGTGGTAATTACATTCCATGTATTTTATAGCCATGTGTCCTCATTCTCATAGCTTTATTTAAGAACTAAAAAAGAGTATCCTGGTTCATTTAAATCCCCATTCGAAAACAAGATGTTACATTAAGTTAATCTCATAACTTTTTCTTTTAATTTCACTTTAATATCTTTCATAAACCTTCCAACTTATAAGATGAGAAAAGTAATTTTATCACTTCAAACGTGAGAAACATTTAATCTCATTTCACATTATCATCTCATTATGAAGTGAGCAGACTCCCACCATTTAATGCTTGAGGATTATCTCAATTCAGTAGTTATGGACGTTATGTGTTTCATGATGATTCATTTGATTTAACGCATGACCAACGAACAGTTCAGCTTCAGGCGTATGCATTGATATGCAATAAACGGATTTTGAAAATCGCCGGGAAGTGAGCTGAACATCACCGGGAGTCTTAAAAACTGAATTACTGCAATTTTCTATATAGCAGGATATGGTATTGTTCTGTTATTTTAGTTTATCCTACATTAATGTATGATACACAGATTTATAAATAAAAAAGATATGTTTATTAATAATTTGAAAGGTATAAGCGGATCACATTCAGTTCTAGGTTAATAGTAAATTTTGGCGGTTATTATTATTTTACATAACTGTACTGAGCAGACATTTAAGCAAGTTAGATAATAGTTATACAGAGAAAATATGTACAAAGAAGGCTGTATATATTACCTCAAAAAGTCATTAAAAACAGTCAAAGAAATACTCGTAGTATGATTACCAACTTAGATTCTATGGCTAATATTGTTTGTCTTGTTGCGTACTATTCTTCCTTTTTTTTGTGTCGAGAGTTTATAGGAACGCTGATATCTTACGAAATACAAACAACCTATGATTTTCAATATCGTAGAAAATTTGCCCCATAAATATTGCTTCACTGCTGTTTTGCTTCTGGGGTGGCGTATTCATTTTAATATAGAACACTAATTTTAAAATTAGACTAATGAAATGAACGATGAGAACGATTTCATCTTGCATTACTCTCTACGATAACTTAAAAGAGTTTTGGTAAATTCCTTGCCCTTAAGCTTTGAGAAAGTCAAGAAGAAGACTTTAACGAAATTTATTAATGCTAAGGAATCCAACCCGGACTTCCCAGGTTATTGAACATGCCGCTAGGTTTATATAACACAGATTAAAATTATTTTTAATTGAAAACTCTAATACATTTTATTCATTTAATATATATAAGGGAGATGGGGGATGAATGAGACAGTTTCACAAAAATATTTATTTCAAATATTTTTTTTAAGTTATTATCAATATTATATGTCACATTTCATACATTAGGTATTTGACTACATATATGCACAATATTTAGTCTAGATTATTATTATACAGTAAAATATAATAAAACAAAATAAAAAGTTCCTCTCTGTCCCAACCATCCCCATAGCAGGGATGAATGGGACACTAATAGTGATGGATGGGACACAAATATTTTCCTCACTGTATTCAATGTTACCTAATTAAAATTTATAATTATAAACTTATATGTAACTATATTTGTAATATATGATCTTATAATATGGCTATTATATCTCAGTGCTGCTAATTACTTCTTTTATTGCAGTTTTAACTTATAATGCAAACTTCGATTGTCTATCTGTTCCATTTTCCCACTTGCGCGACATTTTAGATATGAAATGAAAGTGAAAAATGTCTTTGAAATATGGCATAGCTAATGTTTTTCATTCACAACTTATTAATTAAATGTATCTTAGATATTATGGATAAATGAAATTATGTTAGGGGAAGTGCGAGTGGGGATTTATTTAAGCACAATTTCAAAATTCAATATAATTTTCCCCATTCGATCAATAAACATATACTATTTTTAACAATTTTATCTATTTTGATCAAGTTTCAATGGCAATTTTTTGATAAGCTATTTACCTTTATTACAATACAATAATTAAAATTAAATATAATTTTTAATACTAAATAACCTATATAATATGAGTATTCTTTAATACTAATAATTAACATAAATTAATAATTTATAAACCTACATAATATTTTTTAATTAATAAATAAATGTTTCAACATCTGTAGGGATGAATTAGACAGTCCCATTCATCCCCATTTGAAATTGTCCCAATCATCCCTATGATGCATAGATTCAATTGTCCGCCATTTTACCTCAGAAATTATTTTGTCACAATGGTTAATATTCATTCATTTTAATAACCAATATTGAACCTTCAAATAAATAACTACAACATATCTTATTTGTTTATATTGTATAAGATATCTGGCAACATCAAATGTAAAAAAAAGTTACTTTATAAGCAGAGTTTCAGAAAATGCAACTTTGCAAAAAAGTGAAAACAGCCATGTGGTTTTGCATTTCGTTCTAAAGCACACGTGGTAGTGCTATATATAAGAGTAGAAAGCAACTAAAAAAGAACTTTTGCTTGAAATACTGAGAATGTTCCATCCATCCCTTGTCCCATTCCTCCCCCAGCTCCCCTATATATATTTAGATTGCATACTTATAACAACAAAGATCATTTTTATATGAAAAATATCAATAATATATTTAAATAAAGATTTGAAAATTTTGAAAAATGGCACCTTCGGTTTTTTCATTACCCGTAAGTCAGAGGGTAATAACCAAACAAATTACCAAAGGTTTAATTATTTATTTCTGATTATCTGAGTGTTTAAGAGTGTAGTCCTACATATCTGTTATACCTGTTTCATTTATATTATTTTATGCATTTATTGATGATGTTTCAATTTCGTTAGGCGATAGGGATAGATTTAAATAAAATTCATGGCTGGAAATCATAATTGCATTAGAAAGCACGACCTCCCCCCTCTCCTATTCGACGACATAATAGTTGAAATTGTGGGATATTTAGAAGTTAAATATTAAATAAATGGTATTAGAAATTATTGAATAAAACGCTTGGATAATAAAGATTAGCGAACTGTAAAAATCGCTCTCTGATGCATTCATATCATTTAAAATTAAATCATTAAATATTGCCCTGATACTGTTTTCCTACTGTGGTGATGTATTCATTTTAATCCATAGAGAAAATTCTAAAACTGAAATGAAACCTAAAGCTTATGAAATGAAAATTAATGATGAGAACGATTTCATCAGCTACACTTTCATTAATCTCTACGATAACTTAAAAGGTAACAGAATTTCCACTGAATTTACCAATGAACCAAAACGAAATTAGATGCAGTTTTCGGTAAACTCATTACCCTTAAGGTTTGAGAAAGACAAGCAGAAGACTTAAACGAGATTTATTATTATTCTGAGGATTACGAAAACGGGAGTAAGAGATCTTGAGAGTCCTTCTGTTTTGTTGTTTTCGCTATACATTATTTATGAATTACATTTCTATTTATTCAGTAAACATGCTGTCTGATTTCCGTTATCCACAGGGTACAACACTAATCAGGTCGTTCTTGCGTCTTATTTTCTTTTGCCGAAATGAAAGTTGAATGTCAATGACTTATAATCTTTGGATTAATAAGTGTGTTTCATTAAGTCCAAAGAAAGTTAATAAAGTACGGAATGTGTTATTAAATATGAACGATATACAATATACCAATTATTGTAGCTTCTTCGGTATGATTAGCACAGATTTTACTTTATATATGATAGGTTCCTGCATCAGGTCAGATAATTTGATATATCGGATCTTGACCCAAACTAAAGTTTAGGATAGATTAGCTGCAATTCCTTTACTGTGGGTTTTTCTCGGAACGGATTTTTAAGCAGTGGAAAAACATCATATCATCTATATACTAATATTATAAAGAAGTAACGTTTCTTTGCTTCTTTGTAGGGGTAATCTCTGGAACTACCGAACCGATTTCAAAAATAAGGGTGGCAAATTGATTATGACAGTCCCTGTTTCAACATAGGCTATATTTTATGTCGGTGCCACTACCCCCAGCGGGGTGCAGGAGCAAAAATCGTTCTAAAAATGCGATTTTTGTGATACTGAAGTCCGTAGGAACTTGAAATTAGGCATGGTAGTTACTTGTAAGATGTAAATACTTTCCAAGAACAGTTTCTAAAAAATTACAAATTTAAAAGGGTGAAATGAGCGAAAAGTGGTCTAAAAATGTTCTAAATTGCGATTTCTATGGAATCTCAGAAAATACCAGACCGATTTCAAAAGTAATTGTTGAAAATTCATGGTAACAGTCTCTTCTCCAACCTTAGGCTATATTTTATGTCGGTATACATGAAATGTATGAATTCAATACATTTCTGTCGAGTCAGTATTGTGGAAGAGTTCATATTAATTATTATTACTTTCATTTATTGAAAAAGGGAGTTTTGATAGCTATTATATGTATGGAAAGTTGCTGCATATATGTATATAGGTATATTATCAGAGCTATTTAAATATATACCGGATGTCCTAAAAAGGACTGACTGATTTTAAAATTCAATAACTGGCAAACGGTGACAGATATTTAAAAAATTCTTGCAGGAGGGTTATGCATGAGGTCAAAAGTTTTTTACAGTGATTTTCGATTTTAGTTTGTATTACAAACAATAGATGGCGCTGCGATCAATAGACGTTAAATTTAGGCTCGATTTTCCGTACTTCGGGACCCACTCAATACATTTTAATCTCCTTTTTCCGCACGGAAGAAGAGAAAGGCCAAAAAATCGAGCCTGTATTTACCGCTTATTGCTTACAGTGCCATCTATTGTTTGTAATTCGTACTAAATCGAAAAGCACTGTAAAAAAACTTTTGACCTGATGCATAATCCTCCTGCAAAAATTTTTTAAATATCTATCATCGTTTGCATTTTATTGAATTTTAAAACCAGTCAGTCCTTTTTAGGACACCCGGTAACATGGATGTAAGTATGAAATATTATAGATGTAAACATAGATAATATTACTCGATTTTAAATAGCTACGAATAAAAAAAATCGTAGAAGAACATATTATTCTTTATTCATATTCTTTCGAAATGGCCTTTATCACAATAACTTGCATCACTTGTGTAACAATTCATACTCAGTAATACAGATAAAAACACTGAAAAATTAAGTAATATGATGTGTTTAAATTTTTAAGCTCCCATGGAGAAAGAGGTGAAATGTTCAAAGAACAGATGAAGTTGATAAGTGTTTTCAGTTCCTTTAAATATAACAGAAATCTCAACGTAATTATTTTCGTTAATGTAATAGAGTTCAAGAAGTACAAAATATAATTATTCTGCGGAGTCATATTCACCTGTATTTTAGATCATGAAATAATTGAAAATTTTTGAAACTTATAGAATAGATTCAAACGATAAGACATCTTTAATTTTTCAAGATTCTTTAAAAATAATATAAGTTTAAAATAGTTAGTTTCAGAAAAATAATCAAGTTTGTTTTTATTCTTATTTATTTATTTATATATTTTTAGAGAATCCTGTTTATTTATATTTTAAATCACTGTTACACAACTGCACTTCATCAATAACTCAATGCAGATTTCGATCAGCAGTTTACAAACACCTTTTTATTTCAATTAGTGAATCAACTAATCAAGATTTTATGTTCAGGTGTTTGCGCACGTGTATAAAAAACAATAGGTAATGAAATTAACAATAGTGTTGGTCCTTTATATCAGAGGAATTTCTGTAGTGTTTTAAACTTTTCACAGGCGACTTTTCAAGTAGGGGTCACATTCAACATTTATTATTATTGTGGATTAATATACAATAATGACGATGAATATTTAAATCTATCGAGTAATTACGTGGAGCTAAAGGTTTTCATATAAGTAATTAGGGCACTTTCACTACATTGCCATTAATGACCGGCAACTTTCAATTTTAGACATTTTGTCGAATATTTAGAAATATACTTGACAGATTCTTCTGGAATTTCAGGATTGAAAAGAACAGGTATTACCTCATATTTAGCAATGTCGATTTGATAAGGGGGGCAATTAGGGGGCCAACAAAAAATCAAAGAAAAAAAATAATACTTGGGATCACCATGTAAAATAAAATGTACGAAATGATCTACCGCTACCGAATATAAATAAACAGACATTGTGCAATATGTCTATTATTTTGTGTAAGAATAGCACGTATATTAATAAAGATATAGCGATTTATTTTTAAAAATTAAAAAGTTCTTGCATGTTTTTTGCTTATAACATGCAGGGTTTTCAACCGAATTTAACGTCGGTTTCAGAAAAATTGACAAAATATAGTAGAAACAATATAGTGCAATTGGAATATAAATATATTAAATATTTTAGGAAATATGAGCAGATGTATGAAATAATTTTTATCTTCCCATGCGCTAACGATAACAAGGATCATTTTACATAATTTAATAGTCAAATCGATGGAGCAACTTATTAAAAAAATCTAGTCAAATATCGTAAAAATTCAGAAAGATATCGGCGTTACAGTGAGCAAATTTTTAGTTGTTCTCTAAAAGCAGCTGAATGATAAGGGATTTTACAAAAATTGTCATTTTTTATTAACTGACTTTCAGAAAAAGGTTAGTATTTAGTGAGTATCAACGAGTAGATTTGGAAAAAATGCTTCGATGTTGATACTTCTTTTGATCATGGTATAGGCTCGTTCTGGTGGTTATCCAAGAAGAACTAAAGCATCAATAAAAAATGAAAATTAAAAAAAAATAATAAATAAAAATGACAATTTGTGGAAAATCCCTCATCATTCAGCTGCTTTTAGAGAACTACTAAAAATTTGCTCATTCTAACGCCGATATCGTTCTGAATTTTTACGATATTTGACTAGATTTTTTTTAATACGTTGCTCCATAGAGTTGACTATTAAATTATGTAAAATGATCCTTGTTATCGTTTGCGCATGCGCAGATAAAAATTCTTTCATACAACTGCTCATATTTCCTAAAATATTTAATATATTTATATTCCAATTGCATTATATTGTTTCTACTATATTTTGTCAATTTTTCTGAAACCGGAGTTAAATTTGGTTGAAAACCCTGCATGTTATAAGCGAAAAACATGCAAGAATTTTTTAATTTTTTTTAAATAAATCGCTATATCTCTATTACTATACATGCTGTTCTCACATAAAATAATACACATATTGCACAACAACTCTGGAATGGCCCTCGGGACTCCACCAGAGCTTCCAAATTATACTTTTAGGCCGTGCATTGTTTCAAAATTCATCCTTAGTTCCTTTTCATATTTAGTTGGAGGTTACGCGCGGCGGCGTTGCACGCCGCGTTGGCACTCCTTAAGCACCGCAATGTCATGTCATATTGCACAATGTCCGTTTATTTATATTCGGTAGCGATAGATCATTTCGTGCATTTTATTTGACAGGGTGATCCCAAGTATTATTTTTTTTCTTTGTTTTTTTGGCCCCCTAATTGCCCCCCCCCCCCCTTATCAAATCGACATTGCTAAATATGAGGTCATACCTGTTCTTTTCAATCCTGAAATTCCAGAAGAATCTGTCAAGTATATTTCTAAATATTCGACAAAATGTCTAAAATTGAAAGTTGTCGGTCATTAATGGCAATATAGTGTATATAGCGTTTTTAAAGAACAGATCCAAATGCTAAATGTTTTCACAGGGTTAGGGAGTCACATTCAATATTAGGGTATTATTAGGGGTCACATTCAATATTTATTATTATTGTGGATTAATATACAATAATGACGATGAATATTTAAATCTATTGAGTAACTACGTGGTGCTAAAGGTTTTCATATAAGTAATTAGGGCACTTATATAGCGTTTTTAAAGAACAGATTCAAATGATAAATGTTTTCAGTTTCTTTAAGTACTACATAAATCTTAATGTAATTATTTTCCAGAAAGTAAAAGAGTTAAAGAAAAATCAGAATTATATTCACTTATGTTTTAGATCATGAAATAAGTAAAAAACTTAAAGAATAAATTCAAGTTATAAGACTTATAAGTTAAAAATAATTACCATTAGAAAAAAATAATCGTGTCTTTTTTTTATTTAAATTTATTTTATTATTTTTTACATAATCAAGTTTATCTATATTTTAGATCACTGTTACACAGCTGCATTTATCAATTAATGATTTCAACATAGATTTTGATCAGCAGTTTAGACATACCATTTAATATATATATATATATATATATATCATATAAAGATTTCAATTTGAATTATTGAAAGATTGACTTATTTTTATCATTAAAGAAACTGAATTCTAAAAAAATGCCACCATTATTGTATAAATTTCATGGCATATTCCTAATTTGAACATATGTTTATTCAAACTTACATCTTTTCTATGGTCAAATTTAATGACTATTTTATTAACTGTTTTAAATAAACAAAAGATGAGTATATTATTGATTGCTTCAAATAAATTAACATATAAAAAGACAATTTCACTTGATAAAAAAATTGTTTAGATGAAATATAATTTTAATTTTTAAAATTTTCGGAAAAAATAAAGAGGAATTTAGTAAGAAAAACATTTAGTATTGGATAAAGATAAATATAATATTGATGAGAGATAAAGATGAATATAATATATTTTTCTTCCTGCAACTTAATGGGACGATGGACGTTAAAAAAATTGTTTTTTAATTTTCATCATAAAAATATAAAATATTGTGCATATATACATTTCATCATAAGTATATAAAACACATTAAACAATTTTCAAATCTTATTATAATTTTAGGATTAAAAAAAAATTCAAAATGAAATTTGAAAATGAAATTTGAAAATGCGCCAGGAGACATAATTTTTGAGATATGTCATTGCTTTTGCATTTTAATCACTTAAAACTCTATCACAAACATATCTAAGCATCGATTTTTTAATCTCTTATATAGTTAAATTTTTAGAATTTTTTTCTGAATTTCATATTGATTTTCATCAAAACTTTGCCTTTTAATACGTTAAAAATAAAATTTTATTATCTTAATGAAGTCGAATTTCAAAATGCATGCATAGTTTCTTTGTAAGCGATATCAGGATTCTTCCTTATCAATTTCATGAATTTTCATCAAAAATTATGACGCCTAGCGCATTTCAAAAATCTAAAAACGTTGAAAAATCAGTTTTGAGAAAACAGATTTAAAGTATATTAAAGGGCCGAGAAAT
Organism: Maratus speciosus; assembly: GCA_963932465.1. Taxonomy (NCBI): domain Eukaryota; kingdom Metazoa; phylum Arthropoda; class Arachnida; order Araneae; family Salticidae; genus Maratus; species Maratus speciosus. The sequence continues at coordinate 465,479,618 of OZ010791.1, forward strand.
TGTTTGAATACAAAATTCAAACATTTGTAACTTTGTGAGAAATAATCGCACCTGCATGCGATTTTTCGGAAATGGCTTAGAACAAACTGGAAAATAATAACATGCACAAAAATAATTTTCGATTTTTGGTTCCATTTCTGCTCAAATAAAGGTCCACGGTCCTCTTAACAGATAATTTGTAAAAATTTAAGATAAAATAATGCAATGTTAATAAGAAAAATTTACGACGTCCAGGTATTTGCGCACATGTATCAAAGACAAATACGCAATGAAATGAACAATAATGTTTGCTTTTATATCAGATGAACACTTGAAAAATGAAATGTTTAAAACATCGATGATGGAGTTTGAACTAGTTGTCGCATTCGATATTTATTATTATTGTGGGAATATATACGATGACGGTGATTATCTAAACTTATAGACGAAACTACTTAAAGGAAAGAGTTAAAAATTAAGTTAACTTTAAAGTTAGGAGTTCATTAGTTTGCATGTAAGTAATTGCATTTAAATATACATCTGAAATATGAATAAATTTATCATAAGTGCAGGGGTCGTACGCTTGAGGGAATTTTTTAGAACAAATATCAGTATTTTTTCCTTTTTTAATAGAAAAATAAATCTAGGTTAAAGAAGCAAAATTTCGCCTTATTTAAGAAAAGATTTTTTATAAGAAAATACTGGTACCGAAGAATTGCCTGGTCTTGAAATTTCATTACTCGTACGAACCCTGTAAATGCATAACAGTATCAAAAACTGCTAATAACAATTTAATGTGATTAATCCAAATGAGCAAATTATTATTTCAAGTAGAATGAGCAAAAGCACTTAAAAATTACTTAACCATATTCTTTTTAAACGGTTAAGAATTCATGGATACATACAGAGGTGAATAATATTGAGAGTTTGAAAAACGGATTCAATTGATAAATGTTTTAAGTTTGCTTAAATACAACATAAAACCCAATGTAATTATTTTCGTTAATGTAATGGAATTAGAAGAATATAAAAAATATAATTATTCTTTAGAATCATATGCATCTGCATTTTAGATCACAAAATAATTAAAAAATATTAAAATTTACACAATAGATTCAAATGATAATGCTTTTTTAATTTTACAAGATTCATCAAAAACTATATAAGTTTTAAATAATTACTTTCCGAAAAAATAATCAAGTCTGTTTTTATTCTTATTTATTTTTACAGAATCACGTTTATCTATATTTTAGATCATTGTTACACAGCTGCGCTTCTATATCAATAACTCAATGCAGATTTCGATCAGCAATTTACAAACACGTTCTTTTTTTTTTCATTTAGTGCACCAGCTACTTAAGATTTCATGTTCAGGTATTTGCGCACGTGTATCTAAAACAACTAGGTAATGAAATGAACAATAATGTTGTGCTTTTATATCAGATGAACTACCGAAGAATGCAATGTTTTAAATCTTTGATGGTCGACTTTTCAAGTAGGTGTCACATTGTGTGTTGAAAAGTTGTTAAGGAGCCAGAGGAATTAAAATTCCTTCGCGTCTAATACAGCTTGTTCTAAATAAATGATGCAATTGAATTGGCTCTTCCGGTTGGATATATGTAAGAGTTGAGTTGAATGCTGATTACAAGAGGATAAAAACGTAATTCAATTGACTCTATGGTTGAAAATACGTGAATATATTTAGGCAGGAGTGTTGTAAATAATTATAGAATATAAATTGTAGTGCAATATTTCTATGCAAAGTTCATTCACAGTTATGTATATTATCCACCAATGTGGTATTTCAAATATTATCGAAATAATGTTATTAAATTATTTTTATCATTAAAAAAACTGAATTCTAAAACATTGCCGCCATTATTGTATACATTTCATGGAATATTAATAATTTTAACATATGATTATTCAAACTTACATCTTTCTATGGACAAATTTAACGACTATTTTATGGTCTATTTTAAAATAAACCAAAAATGAATATAATATTGATTGCTTCAAATAAATTAACATAAAAAAAGATAATTTCAATTAATAAAAAAAATATTTTGATGCAATATAATTTTAATTTTTTTAATTTTAAGGAAAAATAAAGAGGAATTTAATATTGATCAAAGATAACTGTAACATTGATGAGAGATAAAGATGAGTATAATATACATTGCTGACTTAACAGATAATTTGTAAAATTTTAAGAAAAAATAATGCGATGTATGATATTTGCGACGTGATACAAATATCCCCACGAGAAAAAACTTCCGTACATATACCCATTTAAATGATCGATTTTAAAATTTTTCATACAGTTTCTGTATTTTAATTTAACAAATAAAGGAACAAATAGAAAAAGAGATAAAATTTCAGAAAATTCTCAGATATTTAAACATACACGCACAATAGCACATAAATTATAGGCGATCAGTTATATATAAATGTACCCATAATATTTGAAAATAGAACTTTTTCACAGCTGATTATTCCTGAAAACCGTATTTTCAGAAAACGCATTTAAAGTTTTCATCTCGGAAAGTCTATTCACCAGATTGATGTGTTGTACCTTCCTTAATCACAATATTAAAAGTTATTTTCTTTCTTGGGATCCGTAAACAGCGACTTCCTGTTATTTAAATAACTGTGTCCATAATATTTGGAAATAGAATTTTTTCGCAGCTGATTATTCCTGAAAACCGTGTTTTTCAGAAAACGCATTAATTTTTTTTTTTTTATTTCGCAAAGTCTATTCGTCAGATTTACGTGTTATACCTTTCTTAATCAAAATATTACAAGTTATTTTCTTCTTGAGGTCCTTAAGCAGCAACTTCCTGTTATTTAAATACATACTTCCGGTTTGAGAACTGAAAGAAAAAAAAGGCCATGACTACACTTCCAATGATCGCAGGGGAATTTTTTTTTTTTTTGATAGTTAATTGTAGAATCTTTCAACTAAAACAGAAAAGCAAACTTTGTGATAGTGTCCAAAAATTATTTAAACGTAGTGGAATTCTAATCTACCAAAAAAGTCATCGGTTGAATGATAACCTTCTAAGATTCCCAGAAATAAAATTGATTTCTATGTTAAGTTAAAGATGTTAAGTTAATGTTACATACAATGAAGAAACTACATTTTTAAGATTATCAAATGGAGTAACAATCTTTCAAATAGTGACCGGAGTCGAAAATATAGACAAACGTGCGAATTCCGCTCGCAGAGAATTTTACAAAACTAAATAAAATAGTCCTTTTTTAAATTAAATATTTATGAAATTATTTAGTTAAATGATTTTAATATTAACAGATTATTTACAAAAATTTTCTGTTCATACATAGTTGTCATTTCTTCAGGTCATTTATACTGTTACTGATGAAAACTACTTATCCATTTGTCTTAAATATATTTACGAGAACATAGATAACTGCAATCAATAACTGAATAATTTAAAAATTAACAGTTATAAGAGAAATTAATTAAATCGTGTACTTGATTGATTTAAAGGATATTTTTTCGGTGACATTTATATGAATTACCAAATCATTGCCTAATTGTATTTCATTTACATTGAATTGGACAATATACGTACATTTAATAAGGCATATAATTTTTCGCTGTAACTTAAATTTATCAAGCTTTAACATCTTATTTAATCAAGTTAGTACTTGATTTGTTGGAATTAATTGAATGAAAAAAAAACTTAATTATATTAAACAATATACTATAACTATATATTAAAAAATCGTTTCAAAGCATATTAATTAAACACCTTTAAAAATAAAATATAGTTTATCGATTTCAATGCTAACAGTACAAGAAAAATTCAGTTTCATTTCAGTTCTTCAGGGTCACTTACTATGTTCCTAATATAAAGAATTTATGAAGATGAAATGTCGATATTACACAAATTGTGTGACATAAATTGCTTTGCATTCAAATAGTCTGCTCAAAAAATCACAGTGGAAAACCGTGTCCCATTACACTGTAAAAAAAAATCTGTGAAGTTACTAAAGTTTTTCTAGGAAACTGGGATTCCTAGAACTTTTCATGTAACGTCAACAACAAAATTTCATGTAACAGACACACTTTTGCGCCGAAAATCAAAAAATCTGTAAGGTTACTAAGAATTTTTTTGGAAACTGGGATTCCGTGAACTTTTCATGTAACTGCAGCCAGGGTTACAAATAAAAGTTTAGTAAGATTACTGAAATTTTAGCAGATTCATTTGTAAAGTTACAGATTTTTGTAGCTTTACAAAAACTAGTTTTGTAGATTTGCAGCTTTTTTCGTACAGTTACAGGTGAAAGTTTAGTAAGCATGTATTTTTACATCTGTAGAACTACAGATTTTTTTTTACAGTGTATGAATAGAAATGAGTTAAATTGTGTATTTCATTAATTTATAAGAATCACTTTGTCCCCTTTATACATATTTATATATATTTAATTATTTACAGATCATTACTTGAAATTTAGTTAATACTTGCTAAATAAGATAAAAATACCCTTACAAAGCAAATAAATACTTTTATTGAGATCGACTTGCTAGCGACATGAATAAAGATATTTATTTACCTTGTAAGTGCATTTTTATCACTTTTAGCATTAACTTAGTTTGATGATTTTAAGTGTTTTCCATGTATATTTTTAGACCATTACTTGTTATGTTTGTATTAAATTGAATTAAATTGTTCAAACTTAATAACGCACGTCGCCTTTATTCGATTCTTAAATTTATTAAAGCTATACTTGTTATTTAATAATGATAGCTATTGCTTTGTTATAAATAATTAAATGTGAAAATCAACTACATAAATCAGTAGACAGTAATATCATCAAAAAATGTTTCAAAACAAATTAATTAAACATTTACAAAAATAAATTAGTTTATTTATTTCAATGCTAACAGATTATGTACAAGATAATTTCAGTTTATACTGCTATCAGTTCTTCAGGGTCACTTACCATGTTATTGGTATAAATTGAAATGTCAGTGTTATGCAAATTGTGTGACACAATTTGTTTAGTATCTATTGAAGCAGACTGCATAAAAAATCTCCAATCATACGACAAATAATTGCAAATGTATACTTTATTACTTTTGCATTAATCTTTTAACTCCCATTTGAAGCAGACTGCATAAAAAATCGCCAATCATAAGACAAATAATTGCAAATGTATACGTTATTACTTTTGCATTAATCTTTTAATTCCTATTTATAAGTAATTAACTATTACCAAATTGTTACTTAATTATATTTTCTTTAAATTGAATGACGCACGTCTCCTTTCAAAGATACTTAATTTTATTAAGGTTAAACTGATTGTTTAACAATGTTAGCTATTGATTTATCCTAAATAATTGATAGAATTAGTTAATTATATTAATCAATAAATAGTACATTACAGTAAAAAAAACTGCCTCTTTCTAAACAAATTAACTAAACATAAAAATTAGTTTATCGATTTTAACTCTGATTAATTACAAGAAAATTTCATTTTATATTGTTATCAGTTATCCAGGGTCATTTAGAATGTTACTGGTATTATCACTTACTTTTCCAGTTATCCTAAATAGGTATACAGATGAACAATTAATTGTAATCAGTAACTGATTGGTTAAAAAAATATCCGAGTAGAAAACTGTAGATAATTATAATAGAATTCAGTTAACCTCTAACATTTTGTTAACATAAATAACTTTTTAGCTCCTATTTATACATAGGGCAGATGGGGGCACATGTGAACATGGGGCAGATGTGAAAATCACAATTTTTCAATAGTTATTATGAGTTTTTTTTATTTGAAAAAATTACTAAAGATGATAGCACCAGTAGATATATGGTAAAAATTTTTTGAAGCTCTTTGACATTTTGTTTGTCCTCTGTAGCGAAAACATTGTTTATAGATCTCAAAAGTAAAATCTTTGTTCCAAGTTTATAAGTGAATAACTTTATTTACTTATTCATTTATTTGAATTTTAGTGTTTTAACATATGCTATGAATACTAATAAATATTTTTGATAAAGTTCTTTTTCTTTAAAAATTGAGAAATGCTAATGATTTATCAATTTAACTCCAGCAGCCATGTGTGGCACTTGTGAACAGACTAGTTCGGGCAGATATGAACAGTTCACAAGTGCCCCAATAATCATTCTGTGATTCTGTCCCTTTCAGTTAACTTCATGAGAAATAATGTCAGTTCCATTACCGTCGAATTTACTTTGGGCCACTTTTTCCTTGTTACACGCACATTTCCATTATTAAAAAATATTATATGTGATTTTTCAACGTCGAAGTGGAGTTGTAAACAATTAACATGAAACAATGAAGCAAACTGTATGGTTTTAAAAAGGAATTTTTTAATTTTTTTAATTTTTTAACTATTTTTAAAGTTTGGAACAAAGTAGCCCCTGCTAGGGGCTTCTTTGGTCCATTCACTTAGTTTCATATAAAATGAATACATTTCATATGTAAATGAATACATTTTTATGGAAAACCCTTGTAATAGCATTTGCTAATAAATTAACACTGCAAACCCGATAAACAAATGTTTTTTTTTTTTTTTTTTTTTTTTTTTTTTTTTTTTTTTACATTTAAACACAATTAATATTAAAGAAACGAGAAACAGTTTTCGTCATGTTATCCTCAGCAACTGGAACAAAAACAATTAATGTAACAAGAACAAAAGAACTTCTTAAAACACCATCAAAAACCTTTAATTGCGCTAGGCCTTTCGAAAGATCTGAGTCTTTCTTCGTCAGGCGCAAAGAACACGTGCTTCTACTATGAAAGCAGCAGCAAGACTCAAATGCTTTCATAGTAGAATTACGTCTTTTTTGCGCCTGATGAAGAAAGACTCAGATCTTTCGAAAGACCTAGCGCAATTAAAAGTTTTTGATCGTGTTTTAAGAAATTTTTTTGTTCTTATTCATTCACAGTTTCAACTTAATTTGTTTGAATTAATGCAACATTTTGCAACAGTAACATTTGAAAAAAAAGTTACTTAAAACATGTTTTAAGAGATTTGGTTGTATAAAAGGCATTTCTAAGTAATTGGGGCTATTTTCGGACCAAAACAGGCCTGGCACAAAGTAGCACCGAAATACTAGTTTTCATGCTAGCTTTATGAAAACGTAAACATTTTCTGCCAAAAAAAAAAGTTAAAGGAAAAATTATGATCACACATGGGTTACAGGCTACTAAAGGTAATATTTTGACATTTACTTTATTTGTAGCTCTTATCAAGGTTGTTTCACAATAGAAAGTTTGGAGGGTTAAAATCTACACACGAAAACAGTTGTTTGCAAACACATTCAGTGTTGCCATTAAAAAAATTAAATTACCCCCAAACTATTTAAATATCCTATAGTAGGGTATAAATTGTTTTTCAAGGGCAAAAACTCCAAATTATCTTGTATTGTTTGTTCAATACAAAGAACAAATTATTTTTTTATGGGCTGGACCAAAGTAGCCCCGATCGACGGTATCTATAATTTTCCTGAAATAGAAGATATTTTCCTCACACAAAGTTGATTTTGTATTGGAACTTTTACAAACACATCTTTCAGCAAGTAATAAAGAGGACAAGCTCTTTTACGTTCAGTTGTACTTTCAATAAATTTAATGTTTTTTAAAATGCAATAAGTGTTATGTATTATTTTACTAAACGGTTTACAACAATATTTTTTATGCATTGTTAATACAAAAGTATAACTTTAAACAACTTTTCAAAATTTTCAATTACATTTGTTCCAAACTTGCAATGATGGCTTACTTCCATCTCTAAAACAGTTATGTATATGATGCTTTGAATGGAGATAGATATAAGTAATTTTTTAAGTAAGTATAATTTTTAAATGATAACTACCGTAAAATCCCTATTGTAACCCCCCCTCTTTGAAAAGCAAAATAAGTTTTTTTTTGTGGGGAAGGGGGGGGGGTTATAGTCGAGATTTTTTTTTAATCATTAAAAAACCCTTATTTATCTATAATTTACAAGTAAATAAGGCAAATACAGGAGTGAGAATATTTAGCATTTCGGCAGATTTTCGATAAATAGTATCTAAATGCCCCCTCCCTAAAATTTCCCACAAACAAAAAACTCCTAAGCAAAATTTAAAGTTTTAATTTCTTTTTTAAAATCACTTCTTTATTATTTTTTTTTATTGCAACAATATTTAATGAATCATCTAAGCCACCCCCACGCCCAATCTACTTATTTTCATTTTAATCTTTTGCTTAAACGTATCCCTCAGAAACTAGAGAAATATATGTATATATTTTATTTATGGTGAATTTAACCGGTAATATAATAATTATGATGACAAATGAATAACAGAATAAAAAGCATGTCAAAGGATATTTTCCCTTGTGTTCACAACTACCCCCGCTAATGGGGCACATGTGAATAATTTTTTGAATTTATAAAACTATTAAAAACTGTAAGAAGAACTATACACGTGATTTAAAAAAATTACCATGTGTAAAAGAAAGGCCAGTTTACTGTATTTTGTTTATACTATATTTGTTACTATACTTTGTTTGTTACTATATTTTGTTGAGTAGTTTTTGTTTATAAAAGTTAATCCAGTTATGAGAAACAGCTATATTAATGCAAAAAGTTCACATGTGCAGCCTTCTCTCCTATTTAATTACTAATGCTAAATCATTATCTAATGACTACTACATTTGCTTTAAATAAAACTGGAGAACTTAAATTTAATAGGGCAAGCCTCCTTTCTCCAAAACTTAAATTTATTAAGATTAAATGTATAAGAAATATGTTAGCTATTGATTCGCCTTAGATAATAAATGACTAAATCATTCATATTAATCAATAAATAGCTAAGTTAGAATAAGAACATTGCCACTAACAAAGGAAATTAATTGAACATTTATAGAAAATAATTAGTTAATTGGTTTCAATGCTAACAAATAAGTTATAAGAAAATTTTATTTAAATTGCTATCACACCTTCGGGGTCACTTATAAAATTACTGATGTAAACATTAACTTTTTCCTTTATCCTAAGCGTATATACAAATAAATAGATAATTGAAATCAATAATTGGATAATTAACAAAGTCAAATACACTGGGAAACTGTAGACAATTTCAAAATAGACCTGTCACATTGTGTACTGTATTAATTAACACATCTTTCCGCTCTCATTTGTAAGCATTTAATTGAAATTACCAAATTATTACCTAATTATATTTGCTTTATATTGAATAGAATAGTTTAAATTTATTAATTCACACTATTATTTATGATATTTAAAATTTAAAAGTCTAAACTTTTCAATTAATCTTGTTAGCTACTGAATTTTACTAAATAATTGAATGATTTAGTCAACTATATTAATAATATGCTTTAGTTAAAAATCGCTTCAACATTCCAAACAAGTTAATTAAATATTTATAAAAATAAATTAGCTAATGTGTTTCAATGCTAACAGATTAGTTACAAGAAAAATTCAGCTTAAATTGGTATCAGTTCTTCAGGATCACTTACATAATTTCTAGCATAAAGAAATTATGAAACTGAAAATATCGATATTAGGTAAATTGTGCGAAACAAACTATTTAGCATCTATTGAAGCAAACGACACAAAAAATTATTGTGAAAAACCGTGCCTAATTAGAAGAAAAATCAGTTAAATTGTGTACTTTATTAATTTACATTAAACTCTTTACTCCCATTTAACTGTGTTTAAATACGATTTTCAAATTATTATTACCTAATCATCTCTGCTTTTGCTTTAAATTTAATTGGATAATTGAAATTTCATAATGCACTTCTCCTTTCTCTGATAATTAAATATATAAAAGTTAAACATCGTATAAACATATTAGCTACTGATTTGTCCTAAATACATAAATGAAAAAATCATTTATCTTAATCAGTAAGTCAGATAAATTACAATAAAAACAAATGCTGCCACTTTGAAAACGAATTAATTAAAAATTTATAAAAATAAATTAGTTAATTGATATGAATGCTAACAGATTAGTTATGAAAACATTTCAGCTTTAACCGTTATCAACTTTTCAGGGTCACTTATGCTACTGGTATAAACAAATTATGAAACTGAAATGTCAATATTATGCTAATTGTGTGGCACAAACAGTTTGGCACCTATTGAAGTTGACTGAAATGTTGATAATGAAATGATAAGATGGCATTCGAACTGTTTCATGCCTCTGAAATAAGTGGACCAGACAAATACACGCGACACTGTCCGGCTCGAAATTGTCAGATCAGATAGGGTGTCGTTTTTTCAAACGTAGCAAAATATGTCTTCAAGGTAACAGTCCTGACATTGTGAGAATGTCGTGCGAACTTCCGAAGGTTGTCGCCAAGATGATTATAGGCGTATCTGAGGTGGGATCTTTTACCGTTCTCTTTCTTTATTTATACTAAGCAAAGTATCAAAACATACAAGGCAAAAAAGCCTTTTCATATGCTAAGTATGAGAGAGATTTTTCACGGAAAAAAAATACTGATTATGAACTAATGATGTAGTGAGAATGGAATTCAAAATTTAAAATTCAAAGTTGATGTCCTAATTCCCGAGTATATTTTTAAGGTAGTTTTTGTTATTTTCTAAAGTTTTGGCCAACAAGGTCAAGAAAGTAAAATATTTCTATTAACCTTTCTACTTTCGAATGGATCGAATCGACCCGTTTCTATAATTTATTTCATTTGATTCGAACCAGAAATTTTGTCATAAAGTAGGTTAAATAAAAGCCGCAGAAAAGTGCTGAACAGAGAATTAAGTTAAATAAATATGTTAAATAGTTTTAAATAAAAATTCTGATGTGAAATGTTTTAATCAATGTCGAATAAAATTTTAATAGGGTAAGAAAGTTAAAGATATTGTTAAGTTATTTTGTTTAAAGTAACACTTTGTTGACCAGTCACGAGTATACTCGTATTTCTAAAACAATACCTTGTTGACTAAAGGCGTGCACTGAATCCTTAGTTCCGTCTACGACACTTTTCTTAAATAAAATATTATCAAGATTTTATGCCAAATAGTTGGCCAATTTGTCACACTATACAAAATTTCACATAAAATACAAAATTTTCCAAAATAGTTATCGATAGATAAACTCGAAAAACCTATCTAGGCAACCGACTTTTAGAAAAGGCGTAGCGTCATCGAACTCACTGTCTCGAAACACAAATTTCATAAACTGCAGGTCACAATGTGTTAAAAGGTATGGATTTTATGTTCATGTGACATTCGTATAAAAAATTCGAACATAAGTTACTTTAATAGTCGTTTATAGGCAGAGTGGTGTAACTCACCAGTTTTGAAAAATGTAGCATGAAGAGTATCTATACCTATCAATCTATTCACAGTGATGTCGGCACAAGTGATACTTTTTACAAGACCGCCAAGAAGGATTATGTGTTTGACGCGTATCTGGGTATGTGGATTTTTTTATACCCTCAAAACACCCCAACTGCTGGATGGATTTTAAAGAATGAGGTCTCTATCGATTCGTCTTAACCGTCCGATGGTTATAGGCTAGGTTTTGTTTTTATAAATTCAAAATGGCAGTAGAGACGAAAAAAAAAATTACGCACTATATTGGATATCATTGGACAGGTCTTTCAAAATGAAGACGATGTTTCATTGACTATTTTACAGTCAGAAGCTCCGTTTAAATATTACAGAACCTGGAAATTGTGTAGGTAGGATCTCTAGCTTTACTACAACTCTAACCTTCATAGACATCTATAGGCATCATCAAAACAGTATTTATAGATAGGAATTAACAATTAAACACAACTTAAAAGTCACCAATAAAAGTAAATAAAAATAGTAGGTAAGTAACATAAAAAATAGTTTCACATTGATGAGAAATAATTAATTAGTTCGCTTTTTACGCAGTCGGGTTTTTTTTATTTTTTAAATTTAATTTTTACTTGTTGAAATTTGTCTGTACCTGGTACCTGAAGGGATTTTACACCAAAGGAAATCATTGCAGCACATCCAGAATACCCTTGTTTTTGAGAAATTAAAAAAAATGTGACTTACACTAGTTTGTCTTTAAACAACTGATATATTAAGAATGGAGCTGAAAATTAGGAATTCACACCATTTTAAATGAATCATCCAGAAATTATTCCCTAAAATTGAATAAATAATATTAGTAGCTCTTTCCTTACTTTTTTTTCACTTTATGTATTTTTATCATTTTTAATTACTATATCAATAAAAAACGCATTATGATTTAAAAGTAAACATTATCCTTATGAAATATACTGTTATATTAAAAGGAATCATAGTGGTGTTTATGGCAGATGTCTTTTTTGATTCAGTTATAGTGAACTCTAACAAATGTCGAAAATGTCAAATAACTTGTAAAAACACTCTTTATGAAGACCTATACGTGCACCTTATTGTTGTATTTTTCCTATAATCCTACATAAACAACCAGAAAATTTAACGGCTATACTTTCAATCATACTAAAAAAAAAAAAGAATGGCTTTAATAGAAATATATATATTAAATTTTTAGTTCGTGACTAAAAATATTTTACAGAACGAATCGCACTGTAAAAAAAATACGACCAGTTTTCCTGTAGGAATCGGAAAAATAGTTGCCCTTATCGTACTGGAAAAATTTCCGACCCAGCTCTGAATAAAATCCATAAAATCGGAACAAAATCCGTAAAATCCCGTTTTATTGACTATTTCTCCTTTTTTACGGATTTTATTTCGAGCTGGGTCGGAAAATTTTCCGGTACGATAAGGGCAACTATTTTTCCGATTCCTACAGGAAAACTAGTCGGATATTTTTTTACAGTGCGTATTTATATCTTACACAGTATATAACGTCACTGTAGTACTAATTTTCTCAATACTTCCAAAGCTTTTAGTTAAGGAAATAACAGTGACGCGAACTCTAGATCAAGTTATTGAATTAAGTACATAAGTAGTGGCAAATGGATAAACGTTATATGAAAAGAGAGATCCACACACTTAATAACTCAAATAAGCTTCCAAATAATCAATTTGATTTTCATTTAAGTTTAATTTCTTCTATAAATTTCAAGCGTATACACATGCGTACCTGTAATGAGTCAGAATTTATTTATATTTAATCTTTCGTTTGTGAATAAAATATATTTCAAAAATAACACTGTAAAAAAAAATCCGACCAGTTTTCCTGTAGGAAGCGGAAAAATAGTTGCTCTTATCGTACCGGAAAATTTTCCGACCCAGCTCGGAATAAGATCCGTAAAAAAAAGAAAATAGTCAATAAAACGGTATTTTACGGATTTTTTCGAGCTGGGTCGGAAAGTTTTCCGGTACGATAAGAGCAACTATTTTTCCGATTCCTACAGGAAAACTGGTCGTATTTTTTTTTACAGTGAAACACATGTATATCTAACAACATAACACATCATTGCAGTACTAAATTTCTAATGGATCTCGCTAAAATTTCTCCAGTGTTTCCATATATTGATATAGCAATGATGCGGAAACTAAATAAACTTTCAAATGAAATTCTGATGGGAGTAGTGGAAAACGGTAAACGCCGCATTAGATGAGGAGCTGGTGTACCTACCTGTAGCGTATTTATGTTTCTCAATAATTAACCTATTTTCGCATAAAATAATTTTTTATGTATATTACACACTCTTATGAATGCATATGCATATGTATATATAAAACCGTAACTTACGCGGATTTATGTATATTTCATTTTTAGTATGCGAATGAGAATACTTCACTGAAAAAAATGAGTACTCAAAAGTGAGTAAAAAGTACTCAATTTTAAATATGTCACATACTCAAAATAGCTCCGAGCCAAATGTACTCAAAACTGAGGAACACATGTACTCATTCTTGATTCCATGGTTGTGTTCAAATATGAATCGTTATGTACTGTCCCCTGAACCTACAAATTAAAATTAAAATGTACTGACATTTATTTCCCGTTAACAATTATTAACGAGAAATGTTTAATTGATTATTTTTTAAGAAAAATAGCAAAATTATTAGCAAGATAGCCAAATCGAATATTTTTATGACAAGAGCATTGTTTTCTAGCACTTTTAAATTATTTTAAAATACTGTGCATAATTTAATATTTACATCAATAAACATCTTTTATGCCGCCATAAAATAAATAAATCATTACAGGGTAAAAAATTACCGTTTTTTTGGGGTTTTATAACATGTGATGGATCAAAATTGAGAAAGGATAGGTTAATTTTTTATCCAAACATACTCAATTCGATAGGAGTACATCGATTTACTCATTTTTGAGTACTTTATATTTTTCAGTGTTTATATAAGAAATCATACATTAAGCGCTACATTACATCACAGCAGTACAAAATTAAATCTCTCTTAAACCATTTCCTCAGTATTTCTGTACATGGCAAAAACGACGTGATAACTAAATAAACCCCTAAAATTATATTTCCAGGAAAATAATCGCAAACGATGAACACCACATCAGGAAAATGTTCGTCTATTGATCATGTAACTCATTTATACTTTTAAATAATCAGTTGATTTTCCTTCTGATTGCGTTATTTCTAGATAAATTTTAAACACACGTATCTGTAACATGAACAAGTTTATTTATATTTAGTTTTCATTTTGTAAATAAAAATATGTCATAGATAGTCGCTTAAATATATTTTACACTTTGTAACAAGTCATTGCAATATAAACTGACTGATAAATACCTCTAAAATTTCTTTAAAGTTTCCATATATAGAAACAACAATGGCTAAAAAACTAAACCAACTGCTTACATTAAGTTTCTGGGGAAGTAGTGAAAAACGATTAACCCCTTCACGCGCGGTGGTTCACTTTTGGACCGCTTAATTTTAATTTATAAACCCCACAGTGGCACTAGAATGGGAATGAAAATTTTCCTTTTATTATGTACATGAATATAAGCTTTTGCTTATTTTGAAATAAACTTGTTTGTTAATTCTGATGTCATTCATTCATTTCAGCATTTTATGAATAGAAGTACCTTGCACTTGAAAGGGTTAACTCCACACTAGGTGAAGAGATCAACTCGCACTATAATAACTTATTTATACTTCTAAGTAATCAACTAATTTTCATTTTTTTAAATATTTTGTTGCATATTTTGAAAACATATATATGTTATATATATATATTTATATATGCATATGTAACACGTACAAATAAATTTATATTTACGTTTTAATTTGAGATTAAATATATTTGATATAAAGATTTGCATATATAAATATATGAATATTATTCATCGTTTGAATTATCTTTCACATTAATTTTTACATTTGTGATTTCGTCTTAATTTTATGTATGTGTATATAAGTAAATAAATATATATCTTAAGTGTCATATCAGAACACTGAAATGTAAATGTTTTTATGAATCTCGCTAACATTTCTCCAGTATTTCCATACATGGAAACAACAATGACGCGGAAACTATATCACCTTCTTAAATTAAGTTTTCAGGGAAGCAGTGTGAAAAAGACAAACACTATACTAGGTGAAGAGTTCATCAACACACCCTGTAGCTTGTTTGTGTTTCTAAATAATTGGCAGATTTTTATTTGAATATATTTTTTATACACATTTCACACACGTTTCACTCACACACATGCATGTACAGTCGTGGAAAAAAAAAGTAAACACCCCCTACTAACTCCTGAACAAATTATCGTAGACGAAAGTTACTGGTATCGAACGATTGGAAATAAAGTTTACTTTTAAATGACGTATATAAAATTTGCTTAGGGGGCCATCTACATATTAAAACGAATTCAAACTTCATTTTTTTCAATGGTAATACCAAATTTTAACGAGATATTTCAAATCTTTGGTTCAAACTATGCCTAGACACCAAATTTCAAGTCATTTGAATGATAAGTTTTTGAATTATAAACATTCAAAATTGAGTGCTTCTAATGTTAAATTACATTTTCATATTTTTATTTATAACTTCTGAAATTATGATCCTAATGTTCTAATTTTTTGTGTAGCAATAATACTAATATACCCAAACATAAATACGTTGAATTTGTAATTTTTATAATTTTCTGATTAGAATTATGAATTATGAAATTAATATTAAAAAAATTATGAATTGCAACCTACAATTTTCTTGATGGATTCAGATTTATTAAGTCCTGCTTTATGGAAATCCAAAATTTCACATTTTTCTTCCAAGTAGTTTTCAAATTATGCTTATAAAATGGAAAAATGATGATTTAAGGGGCCGTCTATGATAGAAGTGACTAAATATTTTGAAATTTCTTATGCTATCCTGTAATCTAACAGGCTTAATTGACTGCTTAAAGCCGCTATCAGATTCACCGACTTTTCGAGCAACCAACTTTACAGCCGATTTTAACCGCAACTTTTTCCAGTTGAAAGGGAGAAAAAGGTTACAATTGTCTTTGCTAAAGTTGGAGGAAAATCCGGGAAAACCAGTACTACTAGTACCAGCCGTCAATATTTATCGCATTTTCGTATCAATCGCTTATCTCTGATTCGCTGAAATGTTGAAAGGTGGGAGGAAAAGTTGCGGCTAGGACAGACTTTTTTGAGATGCGGATAAAAAGTTGGGGATATTGCTGTTTGCTATCACACTGGGTGTCGAGACAACATTTCGCGAAAAGTTGGAGGAAATCAAGAGTTGGCTCAAAAATTGCTCGAAAAGTTGGTGAATCTGATAGCGGCTTAAGGTGCCTTGATCAAGAAAGGAGCTCTCTCGGTTAACAGTCGAATACCGAGCTTCAATTTGGATACAGCCCTTAAAATACACTCGTTTTAAAATAAATAATTTTTCTGAAACTTATGGTACGAATTGCATAAAAATTTGTTTTTAGACTAATTGAAGTGTGTACTGTTCATTTATGCTGTCAGAATTGTGTACTGCTAGTGAAAAAAAAACAAAGTTATGGTTCGTTTTAATATGTAGATGGCCCCCTAAACACATTTTATATACATCATTTAAAAGTAGACTTTATTTCCAATTGGTTGGTACCAGAAACTTTCTTCTACGATAAATTGTTGAGGAGTTAGTAGGGGGTGTTTACTTTTTGTTTTTTCCACGACTGTACGGATGTATCTAACTGTGAAAGTGTGTAGATTTATTTATGGTTAGTTTTAGTATGCGAATAAAAATAGTTCATCTAAAAAATAACGCATACATATAAGAGCTACATCACGTAACAGCAGTTCAAACCTTCTCATAAATTTCTGTAAAATTTCCATGTATGGAAAATTTCTAAACATGGGAAAAACAACATCAAATAAACTAAATCAACTTCTCAAGATTTGCCTTTAAAAGGTCAATTTCGATCAAAATTTCACTTTTCTGTTTTTTAAATTAATATAACATTTCAATATTTTTCTTTCGATTTTCGAGCTTTTTAAAAATTTATATTTCTTGCAAACTTTAAAAATTAAGTTGAAAGTTGTTTTTTGATTTTTTCCAAAAGTGATTTTTTTGTAAAATTGTATGGGAAAAAAATGTCATAACTCAATAAATAATAGTTCAATTACCAAATTTTTTTTAAAATTAGGCTTTAAATATACATTTAAAGGAATTAAGGTATTGTTATGCTGAAAAATGTTGCTGTTATTGAAAAGTTTATGAGTAATACAGTTTTAATTTATAAATTATCAATTTTTTTCAGAAATTTTCAGCGTTGTTTGTCTTTTCATACCTATAACATTTAAAATATTCATTTTGCTCTCAAAAAATAGTCTAGTTCTTGTATAGCATTATAATATTTATTATGGAATTAATAAAATTTACTTATATTTAATAATTTTAAATTGAAATAGTTTAAAAAAAAATAACAATTTTTCCGTTCATTTTATACTAAATTAAAAAAATTAAAAATTAAATAAATAAAGTACTTATTTGTATATTAATGTTAAATTTTTATGGCATTTTTAATAATAATTAGCATTTTTTACACTCAAAATTTGCAACTATTCCAAAACTATTCCATATTTGCTAATCATAAATTTTTCATTTGGATTTTATGTTGTTTTTGTTATAAAATTTACTCATACACATGTACACATACACATGTAACATACACATACACATGTATCTGTAACAGGTAAAAAATTACTTATAGAATTTTTTTTCGGTTTTTTAATCAAAATATTTCACAAAAAAGAATCGCATTAATATATTAAGCATAGTATCGTGCCGCTGCAGTAGAAACTTTCTGATAAATCTCGCTAAACTTCTTCCCTGTTTCTATTTATAGAAACAACGATGGCGTGAAAACTAAATCAGCTTCTTAATTTAAGTTTCTGGAGAAATAATGGAAAACGCTAAATACTGTACTAAGCGAAAGGCTCAATTGCCAAAAATATAACCTATCTTTACTTAAATCTAAATTACTCTAAATAATAAGTTCATTTTCATTTTCATTTTATTTTTGTTACACATTTTACTTATATACATACCTGTAACGCGTATAGATTTATTTATACTTAGTTTTCAGTTCGTAAATAAAAATATTTCATATAAGGAATCACTTGCGTAATTTTCAAGGCTGTAACAAGTCATTGGAGTAGGAACTTCTTAATAAATCTCACTAAAATTTCCTCAATGTTTCTATATATAGAAACAAAAATGACGCGAAAACTAAATTAAGTTTCTAAGCAAGTAGTGGAAAGCGATAAACACCGCACTAGGTGAAAGGCTCACATACCGAAATTAAATCATTCATATTTTTATATAATAATAAACTGATTTTCCTTTAGATTTAATTTTATTTTTGTTATACATTTTGCACACACAGACACGCACATTTACATCTGTAACGATCATAAATTTACTTATATTTAGTTTTCAGTTTGTTAATAAATATATTTTATAAAAGAACATTGTATATAAACTGTATCATCCCAAGTCATCCCAGTAGAAACGTCCTAGTAAATCTATCAAAAATTTCCTCAGTGTTTCCATTTATGGAAACAACAATGAAGTGAAAACTAAATCAACTTCTTAAATAAAGTTTCTGGGGAAGTAGTGGAAAACGATAAACACAACACTAGGTGAAGATCTCATCAACCCACCCTATAACTCATCGTCACTTTGACAGGATGCGGAAGAAATTGCAGAAACAATGGAAATGAGATGATACAGAAAACGCGACAGTAAGAACGACGAGCCCTGACCTATCCCTCGTCATAAATCGAAAACCGAGCTATCTGACAGATTGACCTACTACGTACTCCAGAAGATGACGAAAAGGTGGGATTTGGGTGAAGAGAGTAATATCTCATTTGTGAGTCCTTGTTAATTTTGCTCATAAATACGGGGATGAGAACCTGACAACTCTATGGGAGGAAACCAATTTCGAAGTCTGGGTCTTTAGACAAAAAGTAATTTCAATGTGGCTTATATTTATCTTGTTCGTTTGAGGCAACATGTTTGACAGTTTATTAAACGAAAAATGTTTGGTAAATTCAATACTGCTTGCAAATGTGTTGACGCAGTATAAAGAAAGTGACTAAAAACTGTATAAAAACTGTACAAAAGGTCCTTGTTGCACAAGATGCTTCATCAACTCACGTCATTTATTTTAATGAAGAAAATTAGAGGCAATCGAAAATGATGCTGCAATCTTGAAATTTCGCCCCGGCTTAGGTTTAAAATGGTGCTCAAAATATCAGGCGCTTATTTTAAGAGGCAACATGAAAAATTGAGAAATTTCCTTGTATTTTCACAATATCGCAATGGAAGGTAACAAAACATGTATTAAAGAAGACGATTAAGGAAGGGTGGGATTTGGGTGACAAGAGATTCGACGATCTCATTGAGAGTCCATATTAATTTAGCTCATAAAATACAGGCATGAGAACCTGACATGTCTATGGGAGGAAATCAATTCCGAAGTATGGGTCTTTATGCAAAAAGTAATTCCAATGTGGCGGATATTTATCTTGCTTGTTTGAAGCGACACTTATTTGATAGTTTGATATCTAAAAACACTTCGTGAATAAATAAATTCAATATTGTTTGAAAATATATTGTGCAGCATGTACTAGGTTAATGATTGTAGTTATATTCCTAACACACAATGTATTTAAACATAGAATTATATAATTTGTTTCTTAAAAAAAATAAAAGAGTGTCAGGCTTTCTACAATCTTGTAAATTCCCGCGTTATGTCCTATTGGAGGAAACATGAATTGTAGAACGACTATCTAGAATTTATATTATACTAGGTTATGCATATAATCAAGGAGGTTAACAAAACATGCATCCGTGTTGTTGATGCTAACGAAAAGTTTGAATTTCTGTGATGAGAATCCTTATTCAGCTCATTGAGAGTCCTTATTTAGATCATATATGTAGATACGAATACCTGATATTTCTATGGGAGGAAAGTAATCTCAAACAGATCTTAGTACAAAAAATAATTTTGATGTGGCAGAAAATTCTCATGCTTGTTTGAGGCGATCGGTGAGAACTTTTTATCAGAAAATACATAGTGAATACAAAATTCAATATTGTTTGAAAATTAACTGAAATAAATTGTTAAAAGTGGGTGGAATTAGCATTGCAAAAGTCTTTGGGGCACCAGAAAATTTAACTCAAAAGTACATTAATTTATTTTAAACAAGAAAACCATAAATTTTACTTCAATCCTGTAACCTCTTCCCGGGTTACGTTTTAGATGGCTGTCAAAGTTTTATGCTTTTTTTTAGAGAGGATATATTTCCATAAGTCTATATATAACAAATGAAGTTAGCAAAACATGCATTCGTGGTGGGTGAAGAGAATATATCACTGAAGGCCCTTGCTAATTTAGCTCATAAATAAGAGGATGAGAACCTGACATCTCTAAGGGAGGAAGCTTTCAGGAAAGGTCAAAGAGAAAAATCATGCTGCAAACTTTTAAACTCGGGCCGGCTTACGTTTTATATGGCGTCCAAAATTTTAGGTTACTGTTTTCATAGGCAACATAAGGAATTGGAAGGTTTCGATGTATCATCATAATGTGTGTATGGAATGTGACAAAGCATATATTCATACTGAAGAAAATAATGAAAAGGGGGTATTTGGGTGAAAATAATAATAGCTCATTGAGAATATTTGTCAATTCGGCTCAGAAATGCAGGGATAATATTCCGACATTTTTATGTGAGGAATAAAATTTCGAAATCTCGGTTTTTAAATAAAAATCGATTTTAATACGGCAGATATTTATCTTCCTTGTTTGAGGCGACCTGTTTGACAGTTTGAAATCCGAAAATACATGATGAAATCGATATTTTTTTCAAATGAATGATCTGATGCAGTTCGTAAAATGTGGACTAAATGGCTGTTACACAACTCCTTAGCACGCAAGATATACGACCTGTAAAGTACACAGTCCGAAAAGCAGAAATGATACGACAATCTTGTAAACTAGTTTCTGGTTTGTTTCAAAGGTTTTCCGGAATTTTAGGCGATTTTTTTTAGACTGCAACACGAATTACAAAACGACTTCCTTACATTTTCACTAAACTAGATTACATATCCGTTTATCTATTTATACATTTATCTATTAATGAAATCTATTTATATATTTATCTATTAATGAAGGAAGATAACAAAACATGCACCTCAAGTATTAATTCTGACGGAGAGTATATTGTTAGAAAATGCACTGTGCAGAAAGTAAATGACTATATCCGTACGCGCAAGATATTTAAATACGGCGTAGAAAAAGTTCATTTTATGCAGATTTTTCCCGTACATTCTTTCTATGCTATCGGCTAAACTCTATTTCCCAAGTGGGAGAAGTTAGGGGGCCCGGGGAGGGCACCAAAAATATTTTTAGCATCGTTTTGATTGCATTTTTGGTTGTAGCTCTTCAAAACAATTCTACTACACACATCATTTCACTTTTCGGGTGTTGGTGGAAAAAAAGTACAGTCGTGGAAAAAAAAGTGAACACCCCCAACTAACTACTCAACAAATTATTGTAGAAGAAAGTGACTGGTACCGAACAATTGGAAATAAAGTCTACTTTTAAATGATGTATATAAAATTTGCTTAGGGGGCCATCTACATATTAAAACAAACCATACCTTTGTTTTTTTCAATAGCAGTACATAATTCTGACAGTATAAATGAACTCTACACCCTTCAATTAGTCTAAAAACAAATTTTTATGCAATTCGTACCATAAGTTTTCGAGAAATTAATTATTTTAAAATGAGCGTATTTTAAGGGCTGTATCCAAATTGAAGTTCGGTACTAGATAGTTAACCGAGAGAGCTCCCTTCTTGATCAAGGCACCTTAAGCAGTCAATGAAGCCTGTTAGATTACAGGATAGCATAAGGAATTTCAAAATATTTAGTCACTTCTATCATAGATGGCCGCTTAAACCATAATTTTGCCGTTTTTTTAAGCATAATTTAAAAACTACTTGGAAGAAAAATGTGAAATTTTGGATTTCTATAAAGCAGGACTTAATAAATCTGAATCCATAACAAAAAAAAAAAAAAAAAAAAAAAAAAAAAAAATTGTAGGTTGTAATTTATAATTTTTTCGAATATTAATTTAATAATTCAAAATTCATATCAGAAAATTATAAAAATTGCAAATTCAACGCATTTATGTTTGATTATATCAGTATTATTGCTACACAAAAAATTAGAACATTAGGATAATAATTTCAGAAGTTATAAATAAAAATATGAAAATGTAATTTAACATTCGAAGCACTCGGCCCCACCAGTGGCCGAGAGGTTCTGCTCTCGAAGCTGGTAGACGGGAGGTGCTGGGTTCGATCCCAATCGCGCCCGTCGGCCTAATCATTCGGA
The DNA here is from genome assembly GCA_963932465.1 of Maratus speciosus. Taxonomy (NCBI): domain Eukaryota; kingdom Metazoa; phylum Arthropoda; class Arachnida; order Araneae; family Salticidae; genus Maratus; species Maratus speciosus. Next base: position 465,502,437 of record OZ010791.1, read on the forward strand.
GTTTTCGTGGTTGTCTTCGAACCTTGGTTCTCCAAGCGTTAATACGGGTTAGGTTCCTTTAAAAAGACCTCCACGGAAGGCACCCCCCCCCCCTTAGGGCCTATATCCCACGTGCAGATAATTGGCCGACATAAATACAACCAACCATTCGAAGCACTCAGTTTTGAATGTTTATAATTCAAAAACTTATCATTCAAATAACTTAAAATTTGGTGTCTAGGCATAATTTGAACCAAAGATTTGAAATATCTCGTTAAAATTGTGTATAAATAATTTTTCTGAAACTTATGGTACGAATTGCATAAAAATTTGTTTTTAGACTAATTGAAGTGTGTACTGTTCATTTATGCTGTCAGAATTGTGTACTGCTAGTGAAAAAAAACAAAGTTTGGGTTCGTTTTAATATGTAGATTGCCCCCTAAGCAAATTTTATATACGTCATTTAAAAGTAGACTTTATTTCCAATCGTTCGATACCAGTCACTTTCGTCTACAATAATTTGTTGAAGAGTTAGTAGGGGGTGTTTACTTTTTTTCCCCCACGACTGTACATCATTTATTTCAGCCAAAAAAATCAGAAAAAGTAGCAATGCTAAAATATTGTAAATTCGCGCCAGGTTACATTTTAGTTGACTGTACTGTTCAAAAACTTAAACAATTCTTTTAGATGAAGTTTAAATTGAAGAGTGCTCACTGTATTAGGCTGTGCAAAATCCAGGAAAAAAAAAAAAAAAATGTTTCCATACTATCGATGATGACGAAATGTGGAATATGGGCGAAGAAAATCATTTCTATTAAGAGGCCCTGTTAATTTAGCTCATAAGTATACGAATGAGAGCCTGACACTAGGAGGGCAAAAAACAATTTCGATATCTGGCTTTTTAAAAAAATAAATTTATTATTTCAGACGCTCATATACTTCGCAGTTTGATATTGGAAAATACTTTGTATTTATCTACATAGTTATTTTTATGTAACTATGGTTACTTATGATCATGTTCTGCATTTGATTGCGATCAGGGGTTCACTGGTGCTGAAACGCCCCAGAATGTCGTTCCTGTCTGCTTTTTTGGGGACAAAAAATAAAGAATTGTCCTTTCATGTAAAATTTAGTTTAACTAAAACTATAAACTGAATTAAAGTCTTTCGTTAAACTATATAGTTTTATTTTAACATGAGTTAAAACTAAACTGTTTTAATAAATAAAACATTTTGTATTCTAATGCTGTAAATGTTTCGAAATTTTAGAAAGTTTCGTTGAATTTGCATAATCAGTTTAGAATAGAATAATTCCTACAATTGTGAAAATATTTTTTAGATATTAAGAAGATTTTTCTGGAAGAATTCAAATTCCTTTATTTATTAATTTGTTATTGACTAATTATAATTAAAAAATACAGCCTAAATTATAATAATCCGACCGTAGTTAAAATCATCTCTTGATTTTGGATATCCGTAGCCAAATTGGAGAAGAAAAAATGCCACTAAAAATCTAATTCATGAAAAAAAGTTAACCATTTGACATGATAAAAATTAATTTTGCTTCTTACCAACGTAAACATCGAAATGAAAGTGAATTTTCCGTAACAAAAACTTTATGTAGACAGCAGCTTATAACTATGACCGATAGTCTGATATGATCAGTATGATCAGATCAAACGTTCTGTACTGGGAAATTTAATAGCGCATCCCTGTTTCTGACACAAGCGTAGAATTGCAAATAAATATATTTTCAGAGACCGCAATTTAAATAATTAAACTTTTCTAGGATACGTATTCATAAGCGAGAAAATTCGAAAATGCATTGAAAGTCGTAGGTATCTATTTTTTAAGAAAGAAGATTTTAATTAGGGTGTCCCAAAAATTATGAACTCGGCTTTCATTCCTTAAATATAATAAACATATGTTATAAATTGCAATGTTACGTAACAAAAAGGTACAGAATTTTCTTAAATCCATTAAATTTTTGAGGGGATTAAATTTGAAGAAATACCAAACTTAAATTTTTATACGGCTCCCATACAAAAAATTTCCTGATAAGCAAAATGTGCCCCATGTACTAATAAGGACATGTACAAAATTGCAGCATATTATCAAAAAAGTCGCAGATATATGAAAATAAATAAATGCTGATTTAAACCTCTCTTCGATGCCTGGATATGAGTTCGCAAAGGGGAAAAACCTTGTCGGAGGATCGCGTTGCAGGAGTCGTTCACAAATTACGAAAGAAAACTTTGATTGCATAAATAAATAATAATTGTGCTTTTTACTAGTACAAGAGTATCAAAACTGTGTAGAAATAATAACTTTAAAAAAATGTTTAGAAACTGTGTAGAAATAATAACAACGATTACAAAGCTTTTTCAAGAGGTTTTTTATCCATGCCAATACGGAGCTGCATTCGTCTGGATAACAAACACTTCGGTGCACTCTAACCTGTTTTAATGTCCATTGACTGTGCCATTTCCAAGTTTTTTTCTGTAATTAATCATGTAAAATTTTAAGGTATATTTTAGGAAGCATAGTTTTGTAAATTTGTAAATAAAACTAAAGATAAGAGCCATATTTTATTTGCTCATGACGCATTTCTGCGTCGCGTCATGTGCACTCTAGCCGTAAACATTTACATTTTAATTTATGATTAACCCCTCACCAACTTTATATAAACATCACTGCAAATAGAGGCGTCTTAAATTCAGACACATATGTGACTGAAAAAGAAATTCAGACACTTAAACGTCTGAATATGAAATTTCAGATATCATAAGTGTCTAAATTTAAGGCACTTAAGTGTCTTACTGTGATCATGGTATAAATGAAGTGAGAAAAATGTCTGAATAATGATCATGTGTCTGAAATTAAGACATGTAGAAATTCAGACACTTATATGTCTGAATGTAATACAATTGCGTATGTAATATCATACTGTATATATGATGAAACAATGATTGTATATGAGGACCCTAGAGGCCCAGGGATACAAGTGACAAACTTTAGATTTGGAGTAAATTGAATTTAAAGATGAACATCAATAGTATGTGTCTGACTTAAAATATGAAACTGTTCCTAATTTCATAGCGGTCTTTGAACTCTTATTTCAATAACTGTGGAAGAAAAGTGAAGTACAATATATTTTTTTAATTTTAAGTACAGATTAAGGAGGTTAAGTAATTTATAGAGCTTGAGTAGTTGACCTCTAGAACGCAACAGATAATTAGAAAATCTCTTATATTTTGCGTTTTAGTTTGGCGAACTAGGCACGGGACTCCAGGAACATCTGTCCAACGTTTCCCCTCCCTGCATTTTTTTTTCTGAGAGCAATCATAAAACAAATAGAAATATTTCCAGATAGCCTGTGTACTTATCTCAGTTTTTTCAATTTTGTGACTTATACCCCTTCGCTTCTGGTGTCCTAATATGCAATTGTATTGCACTATATCTGGCAGCACCATCAGAAAATGTTTTCGAATGGATGAAATGCATTGCCATTTACTAAATTTGATATTAGTGTAAAAAATAAGCAGCTTGATTTGACCATGAGGACGTCTGCCAAAATTGTAAATGCCCGTTTACTAACTTTCGAACTAAATTATGTTTGGTGCTAAAGTACAAGCTACAGAAACTTTTCACAAAGTATAAAGTTTCTCAAAAACTACTTCCACTCATCTGTATATGTAAAGGCCGCTCACTAAATACAAAGAGATATGATTGCTCTCAGAAAAAAATGTATGGAGGGGAAAGGTTGAACAGATGTGCCAGGAGTCCCCTGCCTAGTTCGCCTAACTAAAATGCAAAATATAAACATGAAATAAGTTAAACTAAGAATCTTTTGTCAGAACACCTCGTACAAGAATATTTATATAAAAGAAATATAAACAAAATTAAGAAGTAAGAACTATTAAATATTCAAAAATAAATTTCTAACAACATTTTTCAAAATGCAGAACATTTCTTTCCTTCTGGTGGAGGGTATTGCCCTTATGAACACCCCTTATCTTCCAATTTAAGATAAATTAAAATATATGAACGTCAAAAGGAAATAATTAAAAAATTATTTCTATTAGTGGTTTAGGAAGAAAGGGGGGAGGAGGGAGGTGTTTCTCTTACAAAAATTTATTAGTTCCTTTTTGTCTTAGTCTTTAATTATGTAATAATTTGGAAAAATAAATTTTATTATTATTTTTAAATATAAAGACAATTTAATTCTGTAAATTTCAAAATACAGAGAAGGGAAATGGCCTGCAACCGCCCCCCTGTCTGTGATTATGCATAATAAATGTATTATTTAGAAGCGTTACGACGATTTTTTTTTAAATTTATCATATGTTTTTCCCCCTCTGCCTGAAAGTATAAAAACTGTAATAATTATATTCAGATAATTTATAAGTGTAAGCATTACGAAAATTGCCAAATAAAGAAAGTAAAATGCTTCTGATTTCTTCTTATACAACGTTCCATCTCCCGCTAATAAAAAAGTTTTAATGAACTTATCATACAGTAAACCGTATGCTGACGTAATGCTGACTCAGTCTTTTTTTCCTTTGTCAGCCGAATTCGAGTTCTGAGTCCAATGTCGCTTTCAAATCTAAACGTTTTCCAACAATTCACATCTTTAACCGATCCTATTTTTTACTGTGAAAAGTTTTGTCATTATAATTCTACTGTGGCTGCGTCATTTCTGGAAGTGTTATATTTAGAAGTTTCTTGCATTTTGGATTTCTGCGTGAATCATATGTGTTTCAGATATTGATATAACAACGGGAAAGAAACACTTGAAAATTACATCCAAGAATTCTACAAAGAGCGCGCAACAGAGATAGTATTACTTTTTATTGCTTTTCATCGATAATATAGGGTTATTCATCTCGTCAAAACTTTGTGAATAAGAACTAGCTCTAGACTTACAAACTAGTCCCACGGGTTGTGTTTTAAGAATGGAAAATTTTCATTATTTTAACACAACTAGTAGGATATATGAAGGGGTTTCTTTTAAAAAGATGCAAGTATTTTGTTACTCATTCACTATGACAGATCTTTTAAATCAAGTCAAGGATATCGATAACAGTAAGTGTTTTTATATTTTGTTTATAGTACCACATAAAATATTGCATGAAATATAAGTTAGGTTTGAATCTGTTAGCGAAAAAACAGTTAATTCTAGAAATATATATTCTTACATTCATGTAATTATGCATGTTACTGTAACTTAAAAATCCTTAAAGATATACATATATATTTCATTTGAAATCAATTTTAATATTGATTCTTAATTATTTTTAGCAAAAAATAAATTTGAAATTTAAAAAGCTAGAGTTATATACATTTACTTTCAAAACTAGTTTTGATGAAAATTGCGGTTTTTATCATTTGATTTATCATCACTTACATGAAATATTAAAAAAAAAAAAATGACAATTAGATATTAAAATGTATGTTTAAGACAAAAGAAGTTTAGAAATTAAAAGTAATTTTTTCTGCATGTTATTTAAAATAGAATATTTATTTATTTTTTATTTATTATTAAATAAATAGCTCTTGAGATTCTCATCTGATGTATAAAAAACTTGTCTATGTAGCAATATAAGTTTAAAAGAAGAATTTAATTTTTAAATGATATGAATTTTCTTTTTATTCTGAAGGGGCGGGGGGAATTTTTGTGCAATTTTGTAAAGCTGATATTTTAAATCTCTTTCGACATTGCTCTGTTTATAATGAATATTTCGAACTTTTAGAACAGGATAAGATTAGAAACAAAAAATATATATTCATCCGAATACCGTAAAGGCCCTGCCTTCAATAGTGGGCACTATGGGACTGTGGAATTTGTTCGATAATCACTGGTCGGTAAAAAAATTAAAATTTTTCTCTCTGCAAACTAAATATGTAAAGTGTCTAAATATGTTATTGAAAATGCTCCAGCACGTACCCTTTTCCCGAGAAACAGTTTTATAATAATAACAAACATGGAAGGATTATTATATTAATTTGCAATGCTAGATAAAATTGAAATCAAGAAAGAAATGTTTTGACTGTCTTAGATATCAAAGTGACAAAATATAGCATAGAAATTTTATTTGTTGATACTTGTGTAAAGCATTTTTTTAATCACCCTCCCTTTTTCCTGTCCGAATTTACTATTTGCTATCCACTAATATATTTTCATTCCTTATGCCGATGTAAATCTGGTAATCATATTTATACATTTATTTGCAGGTAATTTACCTATTATTATCTATATTTTATGGTTTAAAAATTTTTCACTCATGTTTTAGCAAGATATAAAATATCTTAATTTTAAATTTAAAAGGAAAACTCTCCTACCAAAAAAATGGTACGTGATACAGTTATTTCGTTACCATATTTTTATTTAGAAGATTAAAATCTATAAGAAACAACTATTATTTTTTACAGAGAGGATTTTGGTGCCGACCAATGAATCAGACATGTCTGTTTTTTTAGGCAAAAATAAACAAATGTGCATGCGTTTTGCTTTTAAAAAGTTTTTGTTAAATAGAGCTGTCCGATATTAGGGAATGTCCATTAGTCTCCATAACGAACACTTCCGAATACCGGACATCTCTATTTAGCGAACGTAATGCAGGGTTGGATTTTTTGCAGAAGGATTTGATTGAAGCATGCGCAAACTGGGCAGTGTCCCCTACACCCTCCCTACAATTTTAGGCCCCCCCGAATTAGATATGCAATTATTGTAAAGTTTATATTTTAAATTTTTTCGATAGTGGGCCGATTATAATAAAAATCTTGAACATTTAAGGCCGACTAAGACTAAAAAAAAAAAAAAAAAAAAAAAAAAAAATCTAAATACAGTAAAACCTTTCAATCACTTTCAATCTTTCAATTATATATTTTATCGTATTCTACTCTAGAAGTTCAAAATACTGATTATAATGTACATTGTTGAAAAATATTTAAATTATCAGCTTTACGAAAATTGCCTACCAACTTTCGGAGCCCCTAAAATCGCACTGTATGGGGGTGGAGGGGGCAGGACCATGGCCAAAAATTTTTCTAGGATCCAACGTGGTCAAACATGGCTGCGTATAATGCTTAAAAAAATGGTTGCAATTAAGGCGTTTGAAGTGTCTGAAATTCAGACGTTTGAAGTGTCTAAAAAAATTCAGACATTTTAAAATGTCTGAAAATTGAACACTCCGTTTCAGACATTTCAAGTTGCAGTGTATCTCTACGACTTTTTATGATAAAATGCTGAAATTTTGTACATTACATTATTAGCGTATGGGGCACCTTTTACTCACTGGGAAATGTTTTGTACAGGGGCCGTATAAAAAAATTATATTTTGTATTTCTTCAAATTCAATCCCTGAAAATTTTAATCGATTTCATAAATTCTATACGTTTTTTAAAGTAACCTTGTAATTTATAATATAATACCTATGATCAATATTTAAGGAATAAAAGCCGAGGTCAATTTTTTGAAACACCCTGTATATTAGATAATGAAAGCTTTAATACAGGTCTAATTTCAGGTCTAAATTTCAGGATAATCTGAGTATTTTTACTAAAATATTTAATACGGATTATCAAAATTAGTGCGTTCATTCAAATATTGTACTCGAGCATCCGTTTAAAATAGAATAAAATACATTTTTTAAGTACCCCCCGCCCCCTCCATCCCTAGTCGTTTAATTATATACAACCTTACATTTACTTAGAATTTATTGCTGACAGAAACGTTCTAATTTTTTTCTAGTTCATGAAAAAATACTTCTAGTTCAAAACAAATACAAACGTGAATAACTAGTATAAATATATTATAAAAACAATCATGAATTAATAATCAGTTATTTAAATTTTTCATTTAAAAGTTATTCGTATTTCCTTGTTTCCTATTTTATTAAAAACTAGAACATGTTTACAAATAAAATCGAAAGTAACTTTCCCAAACCTTTAATTTTTAATGGAAAATTCATAATTATTTATTTCTAAGCATATTATTATTTGTTTATATCAACCAAATAATTGTAATTTAGCTTTGTTTATTTATAAAGAAAATATAAAATACATTTTTTGAAACCAACTAACTTTCCAAGAGAAATCATGCCGGAGAGCGTTAACAAAAGAATGCGTTAACGAAATAAATTAACTTTAACCACGTTCTGGCCTAGATTTTTTCAAAATTAAAATACGCGTAATGGCAACATGTTCTCAAACGAGATGGCAGCCAGTTTACCTTGGTTCTAGTTTTCGATCCCAACCATAAAAAAGCAATATATTATTCTTTTAGAGATGAAAATCTCAAGAACGGGTTTTTAATAATTAATGGCGTTAAAAGGAAGTTTATCAGAAAATGGTTTTTAAAGAAATAAGTAAAAAAAATATTTGGTGCAAATATTTCGTTAAGAGAAAAAATGTGTGTTCGTCTTAGAAATATAATCGTTTTCTTGTCTATAACTTCTGTAGAGGTTTATTAATCTTTCATTTCTCGGCATTGGTCATTCCAATCAAAATGAAAAAAAAAAAAAAAAAAACGGAAAAGTTGTGTCCTTACAATAACCAGTTTATATTACATTGCGTATAATGGTTCAGTTCATGTGCGAAATATTTCATTTAAATGTAAATGAAAAAAAATATATATAATATATATATATATAATACCTTGGAATCAAAATTTATTTTGCAAGTTCACATAACTATATATATTGTCAGCCATGTCTGAAAAAATGAAGTACTCAAATATGAGTAAATCTATGTACTCATATCGAATTGAGTATGGCTGGATCAAAAAGGAACATGTATTTTCTTAATTTTCAAACAGCACATGTTGTAAAACCCAAACGAAACGATAATTTTGTATGTACATTGAAATGGTTTATTTCATTCATAGCGACATAAAAGATGTTCATTAATAGGCTTACAATGCCATATACCCTGGAAATAAAGGAATAAAATTGCATTTTATTCATTGGAAGAAACTATATCTTGCATCTCTTTTATAATGAGTAAGATTTCATTGCGTTGTTGTTATAAGTGCCTCGTCAATGTCAATCAAAAATGAGGGCATAACAGTTCATATTTGAATAATCCATGAGATAAAAAATGAGCACATGATGGTTCATATTTGAAAGCATTCATGGAATCAAAAATAAGTACACGTGTTTCTCAATTTTTTGTATATTTGGATCGAAGCTGTTTTGAATATGTGACGTATTTAAAACTGAGTACTTGTTGCTCAGTTTTGAGAACCCATTTTTTTTTTTTTCAATGTGGCATTTAAAAAAAAAATGAAAAAAAAAATTAAGTAAAACAGAGCTTCAGCAACTGCTCAAAATTGCATGCCTATAGCTCATAAACTACTTTGCATAGATTAAAATATTGTGTAACATATCCCCGAAAAGTTGAAAGGATTTATAACTAAACTTCACATTAAACAGTGAAATCTTTAGAAAATTAGTATTTTTTTTTCAGACTTTTTCGAAAAGGACAATTTAGAAAATATGCAGAAATATCAATTTCTTTAATTTCTGGTGGTAACTTACGGAACTGTGAGTGGTTGTATTAATTACCAGAATATATACAATTCTTTAAAAAAAAAAGAAAAAAAAAAGTGATCATTCCAACTAACTCTGTCGCAAACCCTCGTACAAAAACGTGGTGGCTATACCAATAGGTTAGTAATAACGCCTACTAATCATTGTTATACTTTGCCCAGGCGACATCTACTTATAGAAATTGCAACCAACTTTAAAATTTTCACAACTAACACCTAACTTTGACATCGTATTTCGATTCTTCTGTAAATTTTGCTTTCGGATACCAAAATGAGAAGTCATTCAAACAAGTAGTTTAAAAATTATGCGTTTAAAATTTGGCACTCGTAATGTAAAATTGGTTTATAATCTTTATAATTCTTTACAATACACATCTTTGTAAATATATAACAAGTTAACACCTTGCATGTATTACTTTTAATTGCTAAAAGCCGTAAGTTTATAACTTTAAAAATGGAAAAAATGGTTTCATTCGACCGTTCAGTCGAATTAAACAGTCGAATAAAACTATTTTTACTGTTTTTAAAGTTTTAATCTTACACCTTTCAGCAATTAAAAGTAGTATACATCTTTGTAAAACTGATAGTATTTTAAGCATAACTCAAGAACGAAATAGCGAAATGAGCTGCAATTTTGAATTTGCATATTTCAAATTTCTAGAAATTGATTTCTGACAAAAAATTCATATGTTATAATTTATATGTTTTTGAAATTAATTTCAATATATATATATATATATATATATATATATATATATATATATATATATATATATATATATATTTGAAATCAATCAGAATTTTCAAGATTACAGAAGAACTACTTTGTTTGCGATGTTGTCATTAACACGTTGAATGCCGAGTCTATTTTGTCTGTCTTTCCGTTTGGGCCACGAAAAAAGATTCCCCTTACATAATCTATAAGTTTCAGTCACCGATGAGTGACGCGGCCTAAACGGAAATTTCGGTGCCAGCCACCGGTGACTGACGTGGCACCCAACATGTTAAGTATAAAGTTTTCTCATTTTTAAAATAGCTCTTGTGCAAAGTTTATCATTATTTTTGAAGGGAAAATAATTTTAAAAGTGAAAAAAAAATAAGCATATTAAATCTTAAGATTTCTCTTTTCTTTTAAAATAATTCCTGCGTAGATTTTACGGTTATTTTTGACGGATAATTTTCTTTTTTTAATGAGCAACTGAATGGCTAAAAACTTTTAAACGTTTTTCTTTTCTTGAGAAGTTTTATTTGGGTATGTCTTTCAAATATGCCGATTCTATAATTACGTGCAGATCACGAAATGAAAATTGAAACACACGGTCATTCGTTACTGACTGAATCTTTCAATTAAGTTACAAATATTTTCCTTTTAAAATAAAATTTCCATAAATTTTACTTTTACGCTTTCGACGACTTTAGCTTTGGCTTTCTATATGCTTCTTGTGACGTATATATAAATCAATGCTAACTGATTTGCTATTTTTGTTCATTACTTTTTGTGTTGTAAGCGAGTTAGCTCATTTATGTTTTCCAAGCCATCTTTTTTATACAGCTTTAGCATCAATCAACAACATAACTTTACATGGTGTTTTTGAGCACTTTGTATTTGTATTTAAGATATTTTTTCTTTAGGAAAATTAAAAATTAATTGTTTCAGAGTTAATGAAATGTCTCAGAGACATTTTTGGGGGTGTGTTCTGTCTGTACTTTATGAAATGGAATTATCTGTTACTATCTATTAGTATGCTTGAAAATTTTAAAATAAATGACTTTTAATGTCTACTTTGCGTGTATTATTTGTGATCAAATTTCATAAACGGTTGACAAAATTAGATACAACAACCCAAAAGAGACGTGCAATAGCTTTGTGTATTTAAATGCAACATGCTTGATGATTAACATATATTCTAACAATAAAAATTTCTCGACATATTTAGTATAAAGGCAATGGGAAAAAAGGCAATAATGAATATAAAAACTATTATTATTAATTTGTCATTTGACATCATCTTTTATTTCATCAAGATAAATTGCGTATATAAGAAAATCACAGTAAAAAAAAAGTAGAAAAAACAGCGTTACTGGAAGATTTTATTTATAGTAAGATTAACAGTGGCTAAAATTAACGGATAGACTTAGATTAATAAATGCTTTTATTTTTTATATTTCAATATATAGTGGTGCGTAAAAAAAAAATGATAGATGTTGCAGATTTTGTAAAGTTTTAATTTGAAAATTTGAAAATACATTGATTGAAACTACATAAAAGCTATTCCAGATTTAAAATTATGACTTGTAATATGGGCTACATTTTTTCGTAAAAACGCTTCAATATTAGTCTGGAAACAACTATTCAGTCACCAACAAACAGATTAATAAAAAAAAAGACATGTAGCATCAATGTAGATTTAATAATCCTCATATATAATGAAAAATAATGACTACAATAATAAAAGTAATAATAACAGTAGATTTACATAATTTCTTAGGAAAGTTTTCCCAAGAATTTCATTAAAAGACCAATCATGCATCATTTCGCAATAGTTTAGAAATTTCATGAAGTTTTTTGAAGTTTTTATGATGTTTTATTGAATTATTTACAACATAATTGAAATAAAGAAGGCTAATGTTAGTGCACGAAGACGAAACCCTTGGTGGTTGCATCAGTAGGCAAAAGATTCATTTCACTAATATACTATACCGAAACCTGGATACGTGTTTAAAAAAAAAATCTCATCGCACTTTATCTATTGCTACAGTTTTTTGATTTATGATTGAACAAAGAAGTGAAGCTGCATGTGTGGTCTTAATTTATGCTCTAGTCTGTGATAGATTATGCATTCATTGAAGTTAATATTGTTCCTAACTATTGGCATAACTAGGACTTCAAATACCTCTGTGTGCAATATGATCAGATAAATGGCCGATGTAATAATAATTCTTTATTCTTCTTTCCTTTGCTCTTCTTCTAGCAGAAAACAGCTGATCCTACAAAACCTGAAACCCATTTTTTTCTGGACTGAAACCATTGTTTGCATCAAAAAAAACGAGATAAAAAATAAAAACAAAAAATCCAGGTACTGCCACAAACAAGTGACCGGAAATCACTTGAGAAAAGAAAGAGACAGAGGCGAACAATGGGTAACGGTGACCTCGAAGAATATAAAAAATAAACTAGCTAGCAATGTGCAAGGCGGTCAACATCGAGACTGTAGGCAAAGGAGAGAGGTCACGAAATCACTAGTCGAAAGTTTAGTGGAACACAGAGAGAGAACGTTTAGAGGTGGGCGGAGGGGTCAGATAATCAAGCAAAGGTATTAAAAAAAGTGCCCCCAAAGAGATTGATTGCATTTGGTAGGATGGTGTAGAAAAACCTTTATGTAAAACGTCCCGATGAGACATGGCATACAGCTGAGTAGTCACGCAAGAACACAGAATTGTACTTTCTGGAAATTGAGAAATGCGTTGCATCTGCCAGATGATCGATAATGCGAAAATTTTAAAATAAATACAAAAAAGGATATAGCATAGTTCTTTATTGAACTTTTTAGGTGAATAGTAGTATTGGATGAAAACAAAGATTACTGTGCCTACACCTGATGCATCTAACCCAATTTAAGCGTAGAACTGTTTCGGAAGGGGCCTTATTTACTGGCTTAACGCCGCGCAGTTAGTATTTCGTAAAACAGCTTCTTTACTCTTTGGAAGCCTAAAAAATTCTCACAGGAGCGGAACAAACGTTCAATATTTGTGCAAATATTATATCAATGACTAAATACAAATCATCCCAGGTTACTAATTAGTCATGTAAGAAAATTAAAAAAAATCTAAATGAGAAAATAACTATATTAACAAATTGGCAGAATAATTTGAAATTTACAACATGCAAAGTATTCTGGTTATCTTATAAAATTATAAAGCATTAGCAACTAAATAGGATAATCTCGAGATATTGTTAACCTTAGATACAGCTGGGCAATTTATAATTTGGCCAATATTGATAATATATGCATGAAGCTCCAATATTGGCATTTTGCTAACATTTCAGAAATATCAGCAAGATATTTTCGCCACTTTATCGCAACCATTTCCAATGAATCTGATAATTCTGTCATATTTCTACTTTATTTCAAATTTAAAGCCAATATTTAATCTATATATTTAATTAGAAAATTTCTTATGACTGCAATACTGGCGCAATATTGGGCCTCAGTATTACTAATGAAACTAATATTTGCTTGCTACTAGGGTTTTTATTGGATTAAACCTCGAACACCTTCTCGACTTTTCCAAATTTTAGATAATCTGTGTTCGACTAGAGAATGTGCAGTAAATTAAGCGAGTGTTTAAGAAGGATTTGTCTGATCCAAGATATATTTAACTTGGAAAGAAAGAACTATAAAGGAGAGGCAGTAGAATTTCAGCGAAACGACAGAAGAATTTAAAATATTTAATGGAATATGGTAAAAGTGTAAGCTGATGAATATACATTTATTGTAGCTTAAGGTAAACAGGTGAAAGTTAGTACTTAATTAGGAAAACATAAATTGGCTTTTACTAAACTTGATGAGAAGTTCGCAATTAATATAGAAGAGGGGCAGTAGAACTGGAATGTATTGATAGGAAATTTTAGAACAGTTTAAAAGTGTAAATTGAATATGGTTAAAAAAAGGGATATTAAAAGGATAACCCGAATCTTAGACATTTATAGTATTTTAAGCTTAGACAGAAGCTAATACTAAGAATAATGATATTAAACGTTAAATAACTATCAGTTTAATTCTATTTATTATCGCATAAACATTAAGCACGTTTGGAGAATCCACTACACAACATCTATTGTTAATACGTACTAAAATGCTGTAACGTATCAGTTTAACAACATGAAAAAGTAACTTTATTAACCGTCGTCTGAATGAATCAATCCAGAACTTGGATTCAATCAAGATGCTTGTTGAAAAAGGAAAAAAAATAACACTATATGCCTGGTTTTATTCTCCATGCGTTAATTATTAAAAGGGGCTAAATCTAATATCAAGCGATCAATATAGGTGGCATCTGTTGTCAATATAATATCCAGAAATATCAACAATCCCGACTGAATATTATAGGTTTAAACATTTACAACAATAATGTTGAAAGGTTTTTTTTTTAATCAATAAATATTCCGTTATGTGCCGTAACTTTTTCTAATTTTCTGTTTAGATGAAACCCATATGTCTAAAAATTGTGACTATGATATGACTATGTGACTGTGATATGATATTGTGACTATGATATCTTCTTTATGGATCTGAATGCAAAAATACAGACGACACATAGTTCTGTAGATATTCAAAGACATGAGTAATAAATATGAAATCCTAATTTGGAACTTCAAAATGTTTTCTGTTGCTCTCATTAGAGATGCTACTAGAAAGAGATTGCTGGATAATGCATATTATTGAAATATAAATGTGATAAATGATAATGAAATCGAAAATGATTATTTGCTGCTATATTTCAAGTTTGTTCGTCAATATCTATATTCTAAAGGGAAAATATGTCTATGAGTAGCGCTGACGTCACATCGACGGGGGGTACTGCGTACTTAATTTTGCTTTTTTGCGAATTTATTAACTTCTAAACATCGTACATATTATTTTTTGAAACTTTATTTTAATTTTCTGTTTAGATGAAACCCACGTCTAAAAATTGTGACTGTCTATTATATCTTCTTTATGGATATGAATGCAAAAGTACAGACGACACATAATTCTGTAGATATTCAAAGACATGAGTAAGAAATATGAAATCCTAATTTAGAACTTCAAAATGTTTTGGAACTGATGTTATTTGTTGCTCTCCTTAGAGATGCTACTGGAAAGAGATGCCTGGATAGTACATATTATTGAAATCGGCACTGTGCACTTAATTTTGCTTTTTTGTGAATTTATTATCTTCTAAACATCGCACATATAATTTAAAATTAAAACTGTGTGATGAGACTCTATTTATAAATCATAACTCCCTTCTAAGACGAACACTGACATTTATTAAGACGAAGATATAACAAAAGTACAGTTAAAAGCACTCTTCTCAATCTATATTTAGCTTAAAAGCAACAACTTTTACTTCATTTACTTAGTACCGTCGAATATTTCTAAGATTTTCTTACGTCATTTAAATCTTCTATTTTATATCGTCGAGAATATTCTGTTCCTTTTAACAAAACCGCCGTCGTCCGATTCTTTCTCGTTCTATTTATTTTTTCTGGATTTCCACTTCACGCAGCTTCGTTACCTTTTTAATCTCGAAGCGGAATACAGAGTCGGGGACATTCAGTCTGATGCAAGTGTTACTTACGAAATTCCCCACAAAACTGTATCTTAATTTACTACTTGTTTACGGTTTTAAAATAATTTCCTAGGGTGATTTTTTTTTTTTATTTATCTCTATCGCATTCAGCCTGATTACAGACAATTAACCCTCTTGGACTTAAAACAATATATAAACGGTTTTCGCCAAAATAAATAAATTAATTAAATAATTACGAGTTTAACAGTTAAACAATTACAGTCAAACTACGTGCGTATACACTATATAATTAGAATGAAAAAAGCTGCTATAAATAGTGAAATCTTTGGTGATATCTTTAGCTATTATTAACCCCAGCATGTGGCTAGTACGAAAGTGAAGATTTTAATAATTTTCAAAAGTGTATTTGAATACATAAATGATATTTTTCATTTAAAAATGCTTTTTAGTATTGCTAGTAGGCAATAAAAAGAAATGTATATTAAATGTAAAAGAAGATCTATTATAGTTTTCAATTAAAAATGCGTTTTAGCGAATCACTGGGCAGTATGTTCTATAACCTGGGAAGCACGCTTGGATACTTTGGTTTTATTAAAGAGAAAATTAAATTTTAATTGTCTTTTATTTAGTTCTTCATGATTACAAAATAAAAACTACATGGCTGCATTGGCTCTAAGACATAAAATCGAAATCTAAAATTGTGTAATATAAAAATCTTTCAGGATTAGAGATGTGGTAAAGGAGATCGTGAGTTACAATGATAAAATTATTCATTGCAAGTAAAGAAAACTAATCGAACCACATTTTGTTTGTTTATATCATGGAAATATACTGTAAAAAATACAAGTGCTACTTAACCTACGAAAACATAATATAAACAATCAAAAATAGATAATAACCTCTTCCGTGTTACGATTCCGAAAAACTTTTCTTTATCATTAGAAAACTCAGAAACAATTCTATTTTAGAGATTTAAATAATCGAAATTTATATTGGTGCCACTGATTTTCAAAAACGTTTCCGAGTGGTCTTTGTAGTGTATTAATTACTAGTTTTCTCAAACTGGAATAAAGATTTTTAGAATGCTATCGATTCTCAATTAAACATTTTAAGCTCCGTATTTGAATTTGTACATACAAGAGTAACAGAATAATATTAATTTTAATGTTAATATTAATTTTTTAATTTACCATTGTTGTCTGTAAAACCTGCTTGTTGATCATGAAAATGGTTACTTGAGAATGGATAACATCCGACAAACCTATTTTCCTGTTTGAGAAAACCAGGGATGCACCGAATATTCGGTATTCGGCCTATTCGGCCATGTTACCGAATATTCGGTTTAGCCGAATAGCAAACTATTCGGTATGCCGAATATTCGGTTTGGCCGAATATTAAAATATTCGGCTGAGCCGAATTCTTAAAAAAAAACTTTTAAAACATATTTTTAAAAACCTTGTACAACTTCTACATTTAAGAGTCAACTTATAAAGATATTCAGAATAATTAGAAACAAAATCATATTTAAATAAAAGAGAATGTTTTTACATTATTTATTTGCTGTTTGTTAAGCATTATTTAAGAAAATTAACCAATCACGAGGATTTGCAGAGGAAATAATTATGTACAAAGGCAAGTTGCTGAACATTATCCAGTAAATAATCTGTTTTTTGCTAAGATTTCAGAACAACGTTTACAATCTCTGAAAATGATTGCCCACTCCAGACACCGATCTAGGATGCATTTAAAAACTCGTTTGCTTAATCAAAGGGAGTAGAACGGTTATTCTTGCTAAGTTGCCACCATATAAAATTTGAATAGATTGTATTATTTATTTACTTTTACTTTAGTCTCTTCCTGACAAACAAATAATATAGGATCATGAACAATTTATCTTCCAATTTTTTCACAATTTCTCTTTGAATTTAAAATGTTTCTTTTAGAATTCAAGAAAATTTTATTCATCTGTTTTAATTCTCAGAAGAAGCCATAAAATTTAAACATTTTTTAATTAAAAAAGTTTTATAACTGTTCTCTTCTTAAATAACTCAAAGCAGATTTTTTTAGCATAAAGTTTACTTGACAAAAGATCTTGTTTATGAGAATAAAAGTTTCTGTTTTAAATATTATGTAAAATTGTTTTAAAATGTAACATTTTAATGCCTTTAAGCTTTGAAATATAAAAGTACTCGACAAGCCGAAAATTTGGTATTCGGCCGAATAGTTACTATTCGGCAGGCCGAATATTCGGTATTCGGCTTAGCAGTTACTATTCGGCTAGCCGAATATTCGGTATTCGGCCAAAATCACTATTCGGTGCATCCCTAGAGAAAACTGACCAGTATACTATAAAAACTACTCGAAAACGTTTCCGAAAGTCAGTGGCAGAAAAAGAAACTTTATTTTTATAAATGCTTCTTTAAATCTCGAAAATATATACTTTTCTGAATTTCTAAAGATGAAGAACGCTTTTCGGAATCATTAGTAACTCGGAAGATGTTATTGTGTATTTCTTTCGTAATATTTCCCTGGATTAAGGAAGATTTGTCTTTTTTGAACAGTGTAATATCGCTTAGACCAGTGGTTCCCAACGTGGGGCAATTTGACAAATTAGGGGTGCAATTTCAAATTTGTAACTCACCCATTCGCTGATGTTTTTTTAAGAAAGGTAAATTTTTAGATTAAAAATAAAAGTAATACATGCAAAATTAAAAAAAACATATTAAAAAATATGCAAGTTTTTTTTTTTTTTTTTTTTTTTTTTTTGTTGAATTAAAAAAAAAAAAATTCGAATCGAAAGCTTAAAATATGTTCTACAGCAAAACAATTATATAAGACACTTTTAGAAAATATTAGCATCTCTCTCTCTTTTTTTTTATACTTATAATTTTCCAGGTTAATGTTTTATTTTACAAGTTTTCTCAACTTTTTGGATTATTTATTAAATGAGTTTTGTATTTCTTTTTGCTCTGCTGTATGTAACATTTGAAAAAACCTTTTCACGTGAAACTACTTAAGGACATATCTAAATTTAACTGTCTTCAACACATTTAACCTAAACAATATCGGGGAATATCTAAACGTGGTACTAACAACTTTATTAAATTTTTAAATCTTAAATAGCAATATAAAAGGAAATATGTAACTATTAATAGCTGTAGTGCAGGCTCTTCTACACAGAAAATAAATTTAAAACATATACAATTTAAATTTTAAAATTGGATAATACGTAGCAGTCAATTAATGATAACCGGGAAGGAAAAAAAAGATAAATGCGTCTTATGGGGAACAATGACGACTTAAATTTGATAAAGGTCAGAATCTTGGAATGCTTCTTGTGTGTTTTGTTATCTATAGAAAGAAAAGTTTTCACTAACTTTTAATATTTAAATCACATATCTGACAGAAAATTAATCTCTTTGATAAGTTAAAAATGTAACATGAATAGTTTTTGTTAAGGCTCAGCCAGGCTTCTTTCTGCTGAATAGAGTTCACTTTTTAAATAATAAGAGATATACTATGTTGCAGAATGTGTGTGTGGTAAGGAGGAGGGGGGGGGGGTCGCAATTTTATAGGAGTTTCAGTGGGGCGTGTCCAATAAAAGGTTGGGAACCACTGGCTTAGACTAATAATATGAATACGTCAAGTAATGTTTTGGTGAAATTTGACTTTTTTTTCAGTCTGGCCATTTTATGCACTAGTATAAAATACACTACAATAAAACACACCACTACAATAAAATAATAATTTAATTTTAATGGGAATTTTTTTCTTTTTATTAAAAAAAAAAAAAAAACCCATAAAATGTGTTTTGTGAGAGAAGATAATAGTTTTAATGTAAATAAAAAATAAAATATCGGTAAAATATTGATTAAATGAATTTTTTGAGTAGAGTATAGAATTTGTTTCTTGTACGAGTTGGCCCTTTGGTGACGCAACGCAAAACAGAAAATTGATGACAGATTTTAAGATTATCTAGGTATGTCATTTCATCAAAATCAGTTAAAGTCAAATATCTTAATTGATTAATATAATGATTAAAAACTTTAGATTATTTTTAAATAAACAAATAATATTTAATATATTTGTATTTCTTACTTTATATTTTCCGTACTTGAAAAAAAAAAAAGAATATTTCTCAGATTTCCTATAAAAAATTTAAGGAACAGTAAAGTGATATCCTTTAAACTTGACCAAGTAATAGTAATGAATCCTTGGTTTGGAATACCGGCATTTTTTTCATAAAATGATTATTATATAAATTAAATAAAAAATAATTAAAGTAAATAAATGGATAAATAAAATCAAATGATATCTATAAGTAGAAGACTTGGCATTGTAACTTGAAATGGTATTTATTCTGAAGTATAAATGGATTTATCATTCAGTTATATCATATTTTTTCATGACAGATAACCAAATTGGACATTCGTCTTTTCAAAAATTACACTTTGTGTGCCTACCCCAAAAATGTTTTTTATAAAGAAACTTTAGATTAGCACTAGTAGAACAAAATCCACAGGTACGAGAGGACACATTTTTTTGGTAGAGTTTTGTGATAAATTCGTTTCAGGAATAAATAAATGCTATCGTAACTTTAAATATAATTTATTTCTCTAAATAATTAATTAATTTAAATTTTTATGAAAAAAATTGCGACTATTTAAGAAAGAAAATCATCAAAGATTCTAGAAAATCTAGATATTATTTCAAAATCCGGAGGAAAGGGCATGCGTCCTGTTATTGGCTCCCATTGAATTTAGAATATAACTTTTAAAGGAGGAAGTACATGTTGTTTTCATATTTCGTTTTTGACCTTTTTCATTTCTTCCTTCATGTTTCTTTACCCAGTTATACTAAATGTAGAGGAGAGAAAATGTAGTTTCCATTATAAGAATGAAAACAAATAAAGAACTTCAATAACGCATACCTTAACAACTTTTCCTACTGACGGTACTTATAAGTACCATTAAAATAATTTGTTATAAAACTCATTTAATACATCGATTGGTAGTAATACAGTTTAGAATGAGTTATAGATGTATTACTTTATCTTGTTTCAAAAGCATTATTGGTTACACAAAACAAAAAAAAATTTAAAAGGGTGATTTCTTTTGCTTTTGCATCATTTCAGCTTTCTTGACGTTGGGGAGGGGATTTTTCAATTCGGAAATATTTCTATAGTTCTATTGTAAGAACATTATATTTATATATTTCCTAATTCTACAAAATACTAAATGAAATATTTAAAATAAAAGATTTGATGGGGTTATAAATATTGCACAAAATCCCTATAAATTTAAATTTAATTAATTTTTCTAAAATTTATTACATAATTATGTAAATCTTCTAATGTAATTTCAAAAATTCACGAAAAATGCTTTAGAAGATAAAATCTTCATGAATTCATAATTCAGTACATAAAGGGTTAAAGAATGTAAATAAGTTAGTTTCAAGTAACGATATAAATATTGATGACGATAACAATATTTCGAAAAATGAATCTCTACAAATTCCTTTAACTGAAAACAACTGACAAAAATTTCAAATAATAAAATACTCTGAGATATTAGCCCATAATCATTTTAACCTAACCCATATGTATTAAGATGAAAATAAATTTTAAAATAATAATAATAATGATGAAATCTTTTTAAATTCTGCATCAAATAATATCTATTTCCAAGAAAATAATCGACTACGAGAAAACGAGTACTTATACGGAGGAATTCAATTGAACTCTGTAATATAAAAGGATTTAATTTCGTAGGTTAAGGTAGTAGTATTATAAAAAGCGTCAGCGTGCAACATCTGCTCCTCTAAATGCACTTCCAGGTCAAACTTTACCAACCGCTAGCCAAAAGTTGCCACACGTCCTTACATACAACCTTTTGAAAGAAAGAAAGAAAAACGAGAAGATATTTTAACTTCCTAAGAACAAGATTTAATTTTTTTTTTTCACATAAAAAAAAGCTTCTATCCAATTTAAAGTATATAAAAATAATTAGTTCGAATATTTCAAATTCTTTTCTTTGTTGGGGAATAATTTATATCAGGAAGCATTAACTTTATATGAAAATGATTTTCCCAGCATCCTAACCCTTTAAGACTGAAATATATTCATCTTAAAATTTAGTTTCTTTTAGATTCGAGGCAGGACACTGATTCCAGAGGCATTGGGAAAGAATCCATTAACCTTTAACCGATGTCACGCGGTCTCCCAGACCCCGCGACTCCCAGCTGTAAACACTTTTACAGCTTTTTACTTTTCTGTACTGAAGTTAAATAATATGAATAACACTTTTTTCATGCAATTTAATTCACATGCTCCTAAGAGAAGTTCAACGATATTGTTAGGCCAAAATTTAAGTAAATTAAACCATTTGAGTTATTTTTTTTATTCCTTTTATTCTAGGGGTCTGAGAGACCGGATCACATCAGTTGTGTGACAAATTTTAGTCACATCAGTTAAAGGTTAAAAAAATTTAATACTCCCCATAAGCACGCGGCAGCACCCGTACTATCGTGTGGGTTGGAAATTTTTAATTTATATGTCATGTGCAATTTTCTTCGAGTTAGTTGAATTCCCTTATTCAAAATTTATTGCAGAAAAAAGTTATTTAACTATCGTAATTATTAATTTATAATTTACCAGACGTAATATTGTCAGGTAAGGCAATTACAATCTTAGTAACTATATTTATTTATAATGAAAATATTCGAAACATTTCTTATATTTTAAGAGATATAAATGCACATTAAATTTTTTACAATGTGTTTCTGAATAACTTTTACATTATTTATAATGCCGCTTACGAGGCCTTGAAATGTCAACGCAATGTGACAAGTAGTTGTACTTTTTTATTTGCACATGGTTTCTTTGATGGTGGATTATATTATTAATCGTAGATCTTCGTCCTTACTTAAGATTTTCCTATTAACAACTTTAGATGCAACAAAAGCTTCAGCTATCTGCAGCTTAACCCGAAACAAATCCTTTTTTTTTTTTTTCTTTGCTGACAGGTCGTGGCGGTATTGGAACTGTGAATTATAACTGCTAAATCTATAAAGTGCAATATAACTTTTCATGGCTGTTTTTTAGTTTTAAAACATGTCCTATCATTTGCTG
Source organism: Maratus speciosus (assembly GCA_963932465.1). Lineage (NCBI taxonomy): Eukaryota > Metazoa > Arthropoda > Arachnida > Araneae > Salticidae > Maratus > Maratus speciosus. The sequence goes on from OZ010791.1 coordinate 465,525,391, forward strand.
ATCGCAAATATTTAGGCCGGCCATTGATTATAATTTTTGACTACTGAAGGCCACGGTATTTCAATTTTTCTTTTTTGACCAGCTTTTAACCTTTTCTATTAGTTGAGTACCACAAAGTGTAGATGCCATAATAACTTTGTTGCTATCCTTCCATTCTACAATCGTTATTTTACTATTATTTTTTATTTTTTGTCTCATGTAACATGACCTATACATGTACCTTGATCCATTTTATCTGCACTAGTTTTAAACCGCTAATGCGATTAATTATAATAGTACCTGTTTCATAAATATTCAATTCATTTGACTTTTTTAACAAATGCAATGAAGTAAAATAGTGATTGAAATACATTTAATTCCGAATTCACACGAATGGACGGGCAATAAAATATTATGCCCTGCGAGGAAACAAAATAACACTTAATTTATATATTTTTAAACATTTATCGCGCATTTCAACATGTAATCAAAAATTTGTATCAAAGCAATTAAAAATATACTGATAATTACCTAATTAAGATAGATAAATAATACAGCAATTTATTGCGCACTACAATACGCACACAAAGGGTAATTTTTTAAAAGACGTATACCCATTTTAGTTCACCTGTCAAGATAAAATATGGTATAACTAACTGAATGATAAACTGATTTATACTTGAGAATAAATATAATTTCAAGTTGCAATTATAAGTTTGCTATTTATAGATAATGTATAATTTAATTTGAAGATTTATTTACTTTAGTTATTTACGATAATTTAATTTATATAATAATAGATCAGGAGGCGGTTGCACCTCATCGAGTTTACAGCTGAACTTCTAGATTAGACAGCACTCGATTCGCACATTAAAATGAAACTGGTCTGCCAAGTCATATCTTGGTGGAAAACCCTGCAAACCCCACTTTATTGGTTAACTGGTATGTTTACACTTGTGTTTTTCTGCTCCCAGTCCTCCACGTTTTCATGCCTTTGGGAACAGGAAAACACAAGGATAAACCTACCGGTCAGCTACTAAAATCTAGTTTGCAGGTATTTTCGACCAAGATATGACTTGGCAGACCAGTTGCATTTAAATATGCTAATCGAGTTTTGTATAATCCTGGAATTTCAACCCTCAACTCGATAAGATGATTGTCTATGCAGCCACCTCCCACTATAATATTTTAAGAAAATTATTGCCAGTATTTCTAATTAATGAGACATTATTGTTAGTGGGTCAAATTTAAAGGATATTACTTTACTGTTCCTACCGGAAGCCAACTCTAACCCAAAAACGGATTGAAGCTGCTATCCGCTGAGCAAAATTGATACAAATGACTTTCAAGAAACAAGCACCATCATTCATTTCTTTCGTTTATTACCTACAATTAATCAAAAATATCAGCTGGCGTCTAACCCGCACCATCATACAATCTCGTGTTTAAAGGGTTATTATTAGAAGATTACAAATACTAAAATAAACCTACACAAATACTAAATCTCATTACAAAGTACATCGCGTAGTTTAAGTATTCTACGCTAAAAATATACATATACTATTTTTACTTCATAAAATTTTGATAAAATGTGACTGAATATTTTGGCAGCACACCTGTTGAGACCCCTCCCCTTCCCGCCACAAAGAGTGTAAAACTACATAAATATATATCTATCGAAAAAATGATATTAATATTGGAGACAATAATATTTCGAAAATGGAATCTACAAAAATTCTCTAAACTGAAAACAACTGACAAAATTCAAATAATAAAATACCTCCGAGTTATTGGCCTATAATCACTTTAACCTAACCCACATGTATTAAGCTGAAAATAAATAAAAAATACTAAAATATTTTCTAAATTCTGCATCAAATAACCTCCATTTCCGAGAAATCTTTTGTCAGGAACTAATTGACTACGAGAAAACGAGTACTTATACTGCGAAATTCAATTCAACTGTAATATAAAAAGGATTTAATTTCGTAGGCTAGGGTAGTATTTTTCTAAAAAGCGTCTGCTCTCAACTCTTCAACATCTGCTTCTCTAATGCACTTCCAGGTCAAACTTTACCAAATGTCTGCCAAAACTTGCCAAACGTCCTTGCACGCGACCTTCTGCAAGAAAAAAAAAAAAAAAAAAAGAAGTTGTTTTAACTTCCTAAGAACAAGATTTTTAATTTTTTCCATAGGACAGGGCTGAAGATTTCTCGTTTTTCGACCGCATTTTACAGATGACTAGCTCAAGATTAATTCTTTTCCTCTGATTTCAGTTGGAAATAAATATTATTTTAAACAGATGGAAGCCCTTTATATACAATCTACTTCTTGGTAGTAGTTCCAGTGTTTTCTTTGCAAGTCAAAACATTTATGCCATGGCATGGCATGTAGAAATTGCCTTAATATTTTTATTATATTATATTATATGTTTATATTATAAATTTTTCATTTCTTGCTTGATTTATGCAACTTATACTGCATGTTATCCCTTATTTTTGGGAAAACTATCGACTATTTATTTAGTACTTTAAGTACATTTTAAATGCGAGTTTGATTTTGATTTTATTATTTTTAATTCATATAATTTTCCTTTTAACAGATGGAAGCCCTTTGTACAGTCTACTTCTTGGTAGTAGTTCCAGTCTTTCTTTGGAAGTCTAAACATTTATGGTATAGTGGGGCGTGTAGAAATTGTTTTTATATTTTTATTATGTTATATTATTATATGTTTATATTATGAACTTTTCATTTTTTACTTGATTTATACAACATGTATTATATGTTATCCCTTATTTTTGAAATACTATCGACTATTTATTTAGTACTTTAAGCAAATTTTAAATGCGAGTTTGAGTTTTATTTTATTATTTTTAATTCATATAATTTTCCTTATATTCTGTAATTTTCTAAAACTTATATGAACTCGAAAAAAAAAAAAAAAAAAAAAAAAAGAGAGAGAGAGAAGAAAAGAAAAGAAAAAGAAAAATTCCAACTAAGCTGCGCACTCAGTCAAGGTGAAAAGTATATCACAAAGAATAACTCTCTCGAGATGTTTTACCAAATTTTAGCAAAAGTATAGAGCACATCGCACTCTTGCTTCAAAAGTGTCGCAGCTCGAAAATTGGGTTTTTTGAGTTATGGCTACTATTCTACTTGGTTTTTACGCCTCTACCAATCACCTAAAGTACCAAATGGTACGCTGAAAACCCAACCACCAGGTAGGTAGTAGTTGTGCTTGCAAGGTGACCATTCATCCCATTTCCTGAAAAACGAAGTTTTTTGAATTATGCCTCTTTTGAAGCAAGGGTGCGACATATGAAACAATATATTTATTTAGAAAAATCAAGAAAAAAAAGTATCCTAATGGATGTGCTCGTTATACCGAGTTTTACAGTAAAAAAAAAATGTTTTTGAAAGTACATTTTGTTCCCAATATGACAGTGTAAAAACTGTAGTTAATAAATTTCCAATAAAAGCAGTGTTGATCATTTAAGTCGTTGCCATCGTCAATATAACGCCAATGTTACTCACGGACATGTTTTTGCCTTATAATTTAGATTATGTATCAGGGAGAAATCACATTTTTTGCTAAGTCAATGATTTGAAATTAAATTTCGGTTTCTTTACAGCAGCATTTATAGTATTTTATTAATATTTTGCTTTTTTATTTTTGTTGTTTTGTTTGCATTTAATGTTTTAGAAGCATAAATACATACTCATAAAATTATAGAATAACTCAAAAAATTTTAATTAATATTTTAGGAATTCGAAAATAAAGCAATATTTTTTTTCCTTTTGTATCTGCATTTACAACTAATCTACATTTTACATTTTTGTTCGAAAGGCACATAAATACGCGTATATGAAATTTAAGTTCGTCAGATTTTAAACAAAAATATTAAATCGAAAATAACTTTTATTTTTTATTTTCCACCTAGATTTCTAACGAGCGCAGACTTTTCGTTTAAATAACATGGATTATACGCGCCTGTGAGACTGCGAAATGTCCGATTAGAAGCAAAAATATATAATATCAAAATAAAATAATCTGTTTATCACTAGCATTTACAACTAAAGCATATTTTGCCTTTTAGTTCAAAAGACGTTAAATATGCGCGCTTGAGACTGTAAAATTAATATTATAATTAAAATTCATAGGAATATTTCAACTTGAATACATTACACATCAATTCATATTTAACCCATCTCTTCGTACTTGATTATCTTTAATTAACGAAGAAACTTCTTTCCATAGAGTTTATCACTGTGTCAATTGAAAAATCACATCACGCTCTCTCCTCATAATGCCAAGAGTTCTGATGAAAACACGTAGCCTGGAGTGGTGAAAAAGAGACATCGACCCCAGAAACAAAAACAAGTCTTTAATTTCTGCCACGTTTTTTGATTAAGATATTTGGTTTTACCTGACAAAAAGTTCAGATTTGTTCTACTAAAACCACCTGCTTCCTCTTTAGAAGTTGGTATTTCATTTACTGCGATATTCGCATTACAGTAAAAGACAATATGAAATAAAAATCTCAGTTAAACATTCCTATTGTGATTTCTTAAAAACAAGAAAGAAAAGTTTTGAATAGTTTGATTGTTAGTGCTTAAAAATAAGGTAAATGCACCTATAGCTGACCACGTACAAGTAGTGGGCTACTAATTTTTAAAGTTTAAAAACGAGTCCAAAATGCATTTCTGAAAAACGACTGAAAGACTTCTGGTTGACTAACATCCTTAAATGTTAACTTTCCATAAACTGTCCGGAACAATTGTTTTTAACCATTTGAAAAAATGGTTATTGTCCTCGGTCAGGGTAGGAAATCAAAAGCATATCTGAAGAGTTTTATTAGTTGAATCCCGCATTTTATTCGTTTTCTGATTGTGATATACAGTAATCTGTATTTTCCCTTTAATTTCAACAGAGATGGATACTTCTGTTGCCACTATGACAAAAAAGTAATAAAAACTACAAAAAAATTTAATAACTCAGAAACAAATTAAGATACAGCTTTCAAACAAATTGCATTTAAAAGTACATTTTTTTTCTCTATACGACGGTGTAAAAAGTAATATTGTGGGGTGTTTAGAAGTTTAAGAATGAAATTTCATTTAAAATTGGTCCAGGAATATTAATGTTTAATCCATGGCGTACGTAATTTATGACCAGCTCCGTAGAAGTTTAAAAATTTACAGTACCGAAAAATGTAATCCATGGCGTACCTAATGTATGATCAACTCCGTGCGATTTTTTATGTCTTAAATTTCAGTCTTTGAAAAAATCATTTTCCAAATGGTCGTTGTAATTTGTTAAATTGCGTTTTTTTTCTTCTGCTGGTACTTTTTTTAATTTTGTACAGTGTCTTTAAAAACAAATTTTTTGGTAAAGTCTTAGAAATTTCATTAAGGGGTCTCAGAATTCTTAAAATTGGAAAAAATGAAAAAATAAAACCACCATTTTCAACATTTAATATCTTAAAATGTTTATGATTTTAAAACAAAATTTTATTGGGGGTGAAAGATATAAGTATGTTCTTTCAGTTTATGTATTTAGAAAATTGCAAGATGCAAAATTAGCATTTACAGGGGGCTCCAAATTGTCTTTTTTGACGAGCAGAAATTTGGTATAACAGCTTACGTGCAGGATTACAAAATAAATTTTGCGACTAGAATGAAAATTTTGATGCTTACTTATACTTCAGAGTGTAATAATTACCCTGAACAAAAATTAATTTGTATTTAAAGCCTTTTCATATTTTTAATACAAAGTTGTATTTAGCTAATACAAAATTTTGAAAATTTCATCAGTACAATCACCTAATAAAAATATTTTTGGAAACATATGTTTTGAAAATTTTAGGAAAAAATATTCAGAAGTATCTGAGATGTCGTGCGCGTTATGCCCAAATACGGAAACGCCGCTTCAGCTATTTAGTGGGTATAATTTTAAAAGCCACAAGGTAAGATGGGGTAATTGGACCCACGAGGTAACTAAGCCATAGGCTATTTTATAAAAAACCGTTGATGTTTTTTAAGTTTTAGCTTTTGTCAACATTACATCCCCTATCACTACTTCTTAAAACACCATGTGTCAACCCAATCATAACTCTGCCTTTGCTGTGATAGGTTGCAAAAAATTTAGGTTTCTTTTTTTAAAAAACAACGTCCATTTAATTGAACTTCCTCGGCTTTTTATTAAAATACGGTAAGTATTTTTATTAAACAATCTTTTTTTAAAAGATTAGACACATAAATGCATCAATATTATTAGGTATCTATACATATTTACTTCATATTTCAAATATAAGACCGGTGTTCCAGTTACCCCATAAATTTTTCAAGAATGGTGTAACTGGGACATGTATCAGGGATAACTGGACCATATGGGATCCAGTTACCTCAACAGTTATAAATATCTTTTTGAGTTTCTCTTACTACGGGAAATTAATTTCTCCATTGTTTTTTTTTTGCTTGCAATAAAGAAAATTACATATTACCTTATTAAAATTACATAATAATATTTTTAAAAAGCATGTTGGGGGTATTAAACCAAATTTATTAAGTGTAATAGCTATAGCTCGAAATTTTACGACACAGATGAAGAGGTGTACATAAGGCAAAGTGAGATTATTAGGAAATTATCGAAACGAATAAAAAATAGTTCTAATCGATATAAAAAAAATGGTTACATTCTCCACAGGTTTATTGGACATATCGAACTTCCATTGTGGTAAATAAAACAGAGAGTGAGATATTTAAGTACTTACACAGCCGTTTGTTCATAGATTTATCTTGTTATTTTTTCCCTTAAAATGACCATGTAACTTTTATACTTATTACTTATACTAAAGTACATACTTACTTAACTTTTATGTTTTTTGTATAAATAAATCTAATATTTTTACTTTTAGTGCTCTTTTTAGACACATTGAGAGTAAAGGTTTCCTTTACAACGCTCTTTAGTTAATATATAATTTACGTGATCTGCCTGGTTTAAATTTTTTTTAGTTGTTTACACTTTTTCAAACAGGACCTGATACCCCATTAAAAAGAAAAAGAAAAAGAAAAAGGAAAAAAAACCGCGTGTGGAACATAGACCCTCCTGGTCCACTTGCCCAATTTTTATGGGGCAACTGAACCCATGAGGAAAGAAAGATGAAATATATATATTATTTTTATTTTTAGATATTTAAATGTAATTTTGAGCATTTCTGTCTGATAGAGGGAACCTAACTGAACACATTTACAAAAGTTCAGACTTTAATTCAAATGAATCCTTTTGAAGCTGAATTGCCGGAATCTCCAGAGTCACATTGTAAAATTATACCCAGTTGCCCCATGTAACATTAACTTCTGTTTTAATGGGAATTTCTAGGAAACAATTATGTCAAAATGTTCAGAAAAGATAGGAGTTTATACCTAAAAAAATTAAAATTTCGAAAACTTTGAAGCTTTAAGAATCTTGATTGAGACCCCTTAAGAGATAAGTTTTTATTTAAAACATTGTTTCTTTAATATTCTGTTTTATTTTAAATTAAACTGCTGTTGATATACTCTATTACATTGTGAATAATTTGTTGGATAAGCCGAAAACTTAAAGATTCATGCATCAGAAATTTACTGAACCCACTACTAGAGCATAGAGGAAGGTAACAATTTTTAATTTTCATTTTTTTTTCGAAGAATATATTTTGAAACTTTGAAAGTTTATTTAGGACTAGGCTAAATATATATACAGTGTAACCTCTGAATAACGGTTGTCAGTGGGACCGGTGAAAAGTGACCGCTCTTCAGATGTGGGTGTTATTCAGAGTTTTCACTTTTAAAAAGTCAAAATTACGTAAATTTAAATAGAAATACACAGTCATTTTAATTAATCCTCATTGTTTCAATACATTAAAAATTCAGTGATTTACAGTTTTTTTTTTTGGTTGAAAATATCTTTCTCCAAAGAAATAACAGTATGAGTTGTTTTGCTATTCAACTCATCATCATTATGATTTAACGCAAAATTTTGGATTTCACGAAGGTTCGTCAAAGCTTCGTTATATGTGTTAATGCTGGAAATTTTAGATGATTCTATGATCTCTCCCATTTCTTCTTCCACTCTCCTATCTTCCACCATTTGTTGTATGGAATCAAATTTGGCAGTAATTGCCAAATCTTTTTCTGTACATATACAAACTCGCTGGACTTCATGTTAGTTATGCTGTCGTTCTAAGAATATTATCTAAAATTTTCCCATCATTATTAATGTCTTCATTTTCCATATCTAGCTTTTGAAAAAGGATTAAGTGTTTAAGAAATTAAATGACTTTTTGTTGACATGTCAAGTAAATTTTGTTTGATTTGCTTCACATTTCGGTTTGAAAATAAATATGAAATTCTACCAGGATCTGTTAAATTTTTTTCCTCGTGACTTTTGAGCGGCCGTTTTCAGAATTCCTTACTTAGAGGTTCGTACTAATGTTAGTACTATGGAACGTGTTTGGTTCCATTAATATGTGGCCGGTATTCGGAGGTTGTCGTGATTTAGAGGTGACCGTTCAAGGAGGTTTCACTGTATATCTTTTGGAATTCACTAACTCTTTAGTTTAAATTTATTAGATAAATGTCCTTAAGTGACCCACTATTGGTGCATTTATCTTAGTAGAATTTTTTAATGTATTCCAAAGAGAGCTATAAAAATAAAACTTGAAATAATATTGTAATTTGTCTCAGAATCAACCTCTTTTATCCATTGAATTGGAATGTTATATTTTGAAGTAGTCAAACTGTTATAATATTGAGACTATGTAAATTTAAACAATGGCGTTAAAAATTAAAAAATACATATGTTACAAGTTGTTACTTTGTAATGCCTTAACATTGTAAAACACAACGTTTAAATAGTGTACACTTATATGTGACAAAATACTATTTTTAAAACTTTCGGTCAGATTTAAATATAAAACAAAGAAAAGACTAAATTTTCATTTTTTGATATTTTATTAAAATATGAAAAAAATGTTATATTTTTTTATCACTGAAAAAATGACTATTAAAAAATCCCTATATATTTCTTCATATTTTTAAAATATTAGACAACAAAGTTACATTCTCAAATCAAATTTGGTATACTTTTTAAATAAATACAACACAAAACTATAAAACTCTACCCTCTGTGCGACAAATTTGACGTTAATTTTCAATATTCAGCAACTTACAGTGAAATTGATACGATTTTTTCAAATTTCGCAATACTTGACTTTGAAATTGTACTATCTGCGTGACAAATTTGGCGCAATTTAAAAAATATTCTACAGAGATTTGTAATATTAATAATGATAAAATACTTTAACCGAAACCAAGTGCACATTTTTAGGGTATACATATATATGACCGGATTTTTCGTAACTCAAAATGCGCATACGTAAAAATCAGATTAAACGATACATTCAGATTTTTCTGGGTATTTGTGGCTTTTTTAGGTAGCTTTCTTTACAAAAAGCTACCTATTGCAGCCGTTCGGAGGAAAGCGATTTCAAAAAATTTTGGTATATTTTCATCGATCATGACCCCCAGACCCCGAAACCACCCTCCGTTCAAAATTGATATATATATATATATATATATATATATCAATATATATATATATATATATATATATATGACCTATGTCACACTGTAACTCTCGTATTTATGAACCGATTTGGATGTAATTCGGTGTGTACATTGTACATACCAATGTCTCGACCGAGTTCGTTGGCCAGCTTCATCCGCCATTTACAAATTTTAAAAAAATTTAAAATTTGAAATGTGGTACCAAAAAATTGAAAATAGAAAAATATTTTTTTCTTATGTATTTGACCTTTATACAAAGACTCCGTAGCAGTTTTTGTTTCGTCTATATCTTAAAAAATGGCTGAGTTATAGCATTTTGAATTTCTAGCGAAGCTGACATTTTGAAACGTCCTGAATTTTGTCACGCGATAAAAGGCGTATTTATGAACCGATTTGGATGTAACTTCGTTTATACATAGTACAGATTAATGTGTCGACCGAGTTCGTTGGCCAGCTTCATCCGCCATTTTGTTTAAAAATGGCGGCCATTTAAAATTTTAAGAAAAATTTAAATATGAAATGTGGTACCAAAAAATTGAAAATTGAAAAATTATTTTTTTCTTATGTGTTTGACCTCGATAAAAAGATTCGGGAACAGTTTTTGTTTCGTCTATATCTTAAAAAATGGCTGAGTTATAGCATTTTGAATTTCTAGTGTGGCTGACATTTTGAAACGCCCTGATTTTTGCCACGTGATAACAGACATATTTATGAACCGATTAGGATGTACCTTGGTGTGTACATAGTACATACAAATAACTCAACCGAGTTCGTTGGCCAGCTTCATCCGCCATCTTGTTTCAAAATGGCGGCCATTTAAAAATTTAAAAAAAAATTTAATTTAAAATGAGATACCAAAAAATTGGAAAATGAAAAAGAGTTTTTTCGTATGTGTTTGACCGTAATACAAAGATTCTGGAATATGTTTTGTGTCGTCTATATCTAAAAAAATGGCTGAGTTATAACATTTTGAATTTCTATTGTGGCTGACATTTTAAAACGACCTGATTTTTGTCACGCGATAACAGGCGTATTTATGAACCGATTTGAATGTAACTTGGTCTGTACATAGTACATACCAATGTCTCGACCGAGTTCGTTGGCCAGCTTCATTCGCAATCTTGTTTCAAAAGGGTTGCCATTAAAAAAAAATGTAATTTAAAATTTAAAATGAGGTATTAAAAAATTGTAAAATGAAAAAGATTTTTTTTATGTGTTTGGCCTTGATACAAAGATTCTGGAGCAGTTTTTGTTTCTGAAAATTTGTTCTTTTGTTTATATCTTAAAAAGTGTTTGAATTATAGCACTTTGAATTTCTATCATGGCTAACACTTTGAAACGATCTTGTATTTGTCTCGCGATACCACACGTATTCGCCTATTTCGATGGAAGAAGGTATGTGGATAGTATACATCAATATCTCGACCAAGTTCGCTGGCCAGCTTCATCAGCCATCTTGTTTCAAAATGGCGGCCATTAAATTAAAAAATATATATATTTAAAGTGAGGTGCAAAAAAATTAGAAATTGAAAATGGTTCCTTTCTTAAGTATTTGACCTTGATATAAGGATTCAGGAGCATTTTTTGTTTGTCTTTATCTTAAAAAATGGCTCAGATATAGCAGTTTCAATTTCTATTGTGGGTGACATTTTGAAAAATCTGATTTTTGGCCTGCGACAGCACTCGTATATGTTAACCGATTCCGATGTGAGTGAGCATGTGCACAGCAATTACTAAGGTCTCGACCAAGTTCACTGGTTAGCCTCATCCACCATGTCGTCTTAAAATGGCAGGCACTTTAAGAAATCGCCGAATTTGGCAGCCAAATATATGTTACTTTAAATAAAAGCAGCTTGGATAAAGCTGACTAATTTCGCGAAATTCTCATTCATAATGATTTAGTATTGATAAAAATTAGTATTGAATCTCCTACATTCGGTTTCCACTTAATTGAGCTTCGTGTGTTTGAATAATATAAGTTGGCTTTTTAAAAATAAGGAATATGAAAGCTACCTCTTCCTCCCGGCACTGGCCGGAAGGACTTTCTTGGTTTCTGCAGATGTCAAGATATTTGTGATTAACATTATTTAAATGTGCGGTATATTTATCTTTAATAAATAAAATGTATGTTGCTTGCATTTTTCAAATATTTAAAAACAGATAGTAGAAAGAAAGATATCCATTTAGTAACAGAGTCCCAAAAAGTTAAAAACCTGCTTTAACTTTTTACCTGTTCGAGATACACAAGGCAATGTAAATTGCAAATGTGCTCAAAATAAGGTAAAAATTAAGATTATGTTGATAAAACAATCATACCATTATTTTTTTAAATATATTTTTTAAATTTTTATACGATACCGAGATCTTACAAGTTACATTTAGTAAAATTTTATCCGTGTTTGGAGAAGTAAAAAAGTGGAAATTCCATTCTTCTATGACCAAAACTCATCGTGCTATCATACTTTGAATTTTACGGAATTTTGGAGCTTTCTTGCGCTAAAAACAGATAAACACGTTTTAAGGGCCTGAAAGCTTCGAAATTTCATAAATTTTAAAGTATCATATCTCGGTGAGTTTTGGTCGTAGAAGAATGGAATTTTTACTTTTAAAATTGTCAGAGCATGGCGAAAAGTTTTTTAACTATAACTTGTACGATCCAAGTACCTGATAAAAATTTAAAATGCGTAACTTTTTCAAAATTAATGGCAGGACTATTTCATCACCATAATCCTAATTCTTAAGTTATTTTGTGCACATAGGCAATTTACGTGATTTGCATATCTCCAACAGTAAAAAATTAAAGCGCGTTTTAATTTTTTTTTGGGACACCTTGTGTTGTATTATATACATTTAAGGTTAAAAAATATTTTGTGATAGAAAGCATAAATTTTCAAGTTAAGCACCTCCGAGTTCAGAATATGTTTTAGTAAATAACACAAAAAGGTGTGCAAATTTTTTTCACAAAGCATAAAAAATGAAATCATAAATTGAGATAGCAACTATAAATTTAATTCAAGATGCATCTAGTGTTACAAATGACTCAATTATCAGCATGAATAGGAACAGAGGCATTTTTAAAATTTCCAGATATAGATCAAATACAAAAGCAGCCGGAAACTGCATTAATTACTGACAATTGGTAAACGTTTATAAACAATATCACAATCATTACAGTGAAGGTCAACATTGATGGTAAACTATAACAAGGAAAAGAGTATTTTGCGATAATTTTATTAATTAAAAACAATTAATATATACGCATAACATTATTGTTCTTCTTTAGCAATTTACATCAATTATATAACACCACTAGAGCCGTGTGAGCTCCTGATGATGATTACAATGATTCTGCACAAAGCCTCACTGTCTCAAAAACAAACAAACAAACAAACAAAAAAAACAATAATTTGTTTCGATAAGAAGTTGTCAAATTTAGGGACAAACAAATGCCTCCTTAATATATATATATATATTATATACAGGCTGATTCTAAATTGTTTTTACAAAATAAGTGGGTTGATAGTACCTATCCAGATGAGCAATATTTATTATGGAACATAGAGTCGCAAACCACCTATTTAATCAAAAACACGGGGTGTTCTATCCTAATCCAACTTTGGCGGTGATCACTTTTAGAAAACTGAAGTATAAGGAAACTTTTAATAGATATGCTCATCCTTGTTGTATATATGATAACACAAAAAAGTGGTACACTCTAAATAAAAAGGAATTCACTCTATCGCAGAGTCAAAATATGCTCAACCTCTTTACAGTGACTAATCACTCTGAGCATAAGCGAAAATTTTGACTCTCTGAAAGAGTGAATAGTCACTCCTGGGAAGTGAATATTCACTCTGAACAGGGGTGGATAATTAGTCTTTCGGAGGAGTGACTATTCACTCTTGCTAAATGAGTGCGTTTTTTAACTCCTGGTAGGAGTGAATAGTCACTCTTTCATAGGAGTGAATGTTAATTTTTTATGGAGTCAATTCTTTTTAGGTAGCTTTCATTACAAAAAGCTACCTATTGCAGCCGTTCGGAGGAAAGCGATTTCAAAAAATTTTGGTATATTTTCATCGATCATGACTCCCAGACCCCGAAACCACCCTCCGTTCAAAAGTTGATATATATATATATATATATATATATATATATATATATATCTGATCTTTGTCAGACTGTAACTCTCGTATTTATGAACCGATTTGGATGAAACTCGGTGTGTACATAGTACAAACAAATGTCTTGACCGAGTTCGTTGGCCAGCTTCATCCGCCATATTGTTTCAAAATGGCGGTCATTTAAAAAATTTTAAAAAATTTAAAATTTGAAATGTGGTACAAAAAAATTAAAATTGAAAAATATTTTTTTCTTATGTGTTTGACCTTGATACAAAGATTCTGGAGCATTTTTTGTTTCGTCTATATCTTAAAAAATGGCTGAGTTATAGCACTTTGAATTTCTAGCTTGGCTGACATTTTGAAACGACCTCATATTTGTCACACGATAACAGGCGTATTTATGAATCGATTTGGATGTACCTTGGTGTATACATAATACGTACCAATGTCTCGACCGAGTTCATTGCCCAGCTTTATCCGCCATCTTGTTTCAAAATGGCGGCCATTTAAATTTTTTAAAAAAATTTGAAATTTGAAATGTGGTACCAAAAATTAAAAATTGAAAGATATTTTTTTCCTATGTGTTTGACCTTGATACAAAGATTTCGGAGCAGTTTTTGTTTCGTCTATATCTTAAAAAATGGCTGAGTTATAGCACTTTGAATTTCTAGCTTGGCTGACATTTTGAAACGACCTGATTTTTGTCACGCGATAACAGGCGTATTTATGAACCGATTTGGATGTACCTTGGTGTATACATAATACGTACTAATTTCTCGACCGAGTTCGTACGCCAGCTTCATCCGCCATCTTGTTTCAAAATGACGGTAATTTTTTTTAATTTAAAATTTAAAATGAGGTACCAAAAAATTGGAAAATGAAAAAGATTTTTTTGTATGTGTTTGACCTTAATATTAAGATTCCGGAACAGTTTTTTTTTTCGTATATATCTTAAAAAATGGTTGAATTATAGCACTTTGAATTTCTAGCATGGCTGACATTTTGGAACGATCTGATATTTGTCACGTGATAACACGCGTATTTATTAACCTATTTCGATGTAAGAAGGCATGTGGATAGTATATCGTAATGTCTCAACCAAGTTCGCTGGCCAGCTTCATCAACCATCTTGTTTCAAAATGGATGCCATTAAATTAAATAAAAAAAATTATATTTAAAGTGAGGTGCAAAAAAATTAGAAATTAGAAAAGGTTTCTTTCTTAAGTATTTGACCATGATATAAGGATTCCGGAGCATTTTTTGTTTTGTCTTTATCTTAGAAAATGGCTCGGATATAGTAGTTTGAATTTCTAATATGGGTGACATTTTGAAAAATCTGATTTTTTGCCTACGACAGAACTTGTATATATCAACCGATTCCGATGTGAGTGAGCATGTGCACAGGAATTACTAAGGTCTCGGCCAAGTTCACTCGTTAGCCTCATCCATCATATTGTCTTCAAATGGCAGGAACTTCAAGATATCGCCGAATTTGGTAACCAAATATAAGTTATTTTAAATAAAAGCAGCTTTGATAAAACTGACTAATTTCACGAAATTCTCATTTATAATGATTTAGTACTGATAAAGATTAGGATTGAATCTCCTATAATCGGTTTCCACTAAATTGAGCTTCGTGTGTTTGAATAATATAAGCTTGCTTTTTAAAAATAAGGAATATGAATGCTACCTCTTCCTCCCGGCACTGGCCGGAAGGACTTTTTTATTTTGCTTTTATGAGCATTAAAAAAAAATCACATCTTTTACAGCATGCAATGAAAATAGATACAGCATGGTAAAGATTGGAATAAAATACTTTATTAGCAATATTTATTTAATTCATAGTTTGTAAAACTAATAGAACTTTTAAGGAAAAATTCAGTTAAAATTACACATGAATTAAATCAGATTACTGAATGAAAAAAAACAAAATATTTTACTGCAATCTTATCCCTTGTGTTTGCTTTCATTGCATGTCCTATAAATATATGATAATTTTAAAATGCCCATAAAGGTAAGTAATTAACCGAAACCTTAATCAGTTTATGCATTTAGTATTTTAATAATCCCCGTGATGTACGTTAATGATATTCTTTTATTTTCATGTGTCACTCAAACTTGAAATATATTTAGTTCTCTGAATTCATTGCTAATGACTTTAAATCTAGTCAAACGTAGTTTCCTCATTTTCTTTGATATGGCAAAGAACGTAACTTAAATTAAAAAAAGATAAAAATTTAACACTTCAAATGTCAAGATAAAATTGAATTGCGTTTTTAACATTATACGTAGTTGAAATGAATGTAAAATCAGATATGTGAATTTCATCATAGAATAAATTCCTCGTGGTGTAATTTTTCTTTTAATGCTCAATATATAACAAGAGAAACAATAAAAAAAAATTAACTTGAAAGAAAATTGAAGTTTTAATTAAAATTTCACTTTTTTCTTTGATATACCAGCTGATACATTTAAATTCAAACATAGAATAACAATTTCACAAGTTCAATTTTGAAAAAAAATATATATATATATATATATTAGTGTATAATAAGAGTAATGTAACAGCATAAGTAAAACTTACCATAGAAGAAAATTCTCATTTAATCATGCACCAAACGAAAAAAAAAAAAAAAACAGTTACATAGAAAGCGCTTTTGCCTTCGTCCTTGGCTTTATCTTTATTTCCCAATAAAAATAAGTTTTTAAGAATATTTTGAACCTGTATAGGAAAATATTTCTAAATCAAACTGGTTTTAAAGAATAATTTTTAAGAGGATAAAACTCGATATCCAAATTATCAGGTCACAGTTCGGGAAGTTATCAAATCCAGAAAATTTCTTCATAAAAAAATATATTGGGTTAGAAGACATGTTGACCTAATACTTTTGTACTCATTGTACTTTCACTGATCTGGTTTGCAGCTGAGGAAAAGAAATTCGCGATATAATTTTAATTACGAGAATAAATTGAACTTTTAAAGTTATATTGTAATCTATTTAATCAACTTTTTAAATACAGTAAAATCTCGTTAAAAACTCGTAAAAATAAAACTGACCTTAAATGTGCCAATCAGCGTATTTTAGTGAGAGTGGTTTAGCAATTGCCATAAAAGGATTTTTTTTTCTTTTTTTTTTGCAGCAACTTATTATTGTCATCCAGTTATTCGTTTCATCAAGTATCTCAGGTTGAACAATAAGTTGGTTTCTGTGAACATTTGTGTCTTTGCGAATATTTGTGTGGGTATTATTTTTTATTTGAAATTGTGAATTAGATTGAAAATTGAGATTGAAAAAGAGGTTAGGCAGGTAATTAAAAAAAAGTTTAATTTGGGAAATAGAGAACTTCTCTTGCAAAAGTACTAAAATTATAAATTAAATGTTTTTTTTTTAATATTTTTCTTTTTATCTCTCTACAATACAAGAGTCTCTGACATATTATGTCATTTTTACCAGTAAATCCGTGAAAATTGTAGAGATTATTATCTGAGCGATATATCACCAAATGGCGTTTTTAATTTTTCCTGTAAATATAGTGCATCTTGTATTATAATCCAATTTTACTGATTATGATATTTTTGTGTTTGTTATGTCCGAAAATCGTCTTAAGTCACCATTTTTGACATTACTTTCTGAAAGTCCTTTGCCTTTATAGGAAAGTGCATTATTCAGATTTTTAGCACTTGAAAAAATGTCTTATGCATTTAAATAAGAATGTAAATGTTATGCATTTATAATGAAAAGTGTTTTGTAAATATGCTAATTCCTTAATCAAACAAAAAATATCATTGAAATACTTATATGGGTACAACGACGGAGAACGACTAAAACCTCATAAACAATATGGAAAGACATATAATAAAAAATACATACACACATTTCCACGCGAACAAACATTATAATACGCTGGTGTATGTGACTTTTATGCGTAATCATTTTTAAAAAAGTATGTTAAATCAAAATCATGGTTGTATCACTGCCCAAGAAGCACAACTGGTTGGGAAAACGTTGGCTAACTGTTGGCTAATTATTGCCTAACTTTGGCTTACAATAAGAAATGTCCGCCTTGCCGTACCATTGGAGGATGAACCATTTGCCAACAAAGGCCCGACAGTGATCGAACAGTTAGCTGCTCAGAATCCTGCTCAAATGCTCTCCAGTTTAGAGGAACATCTGTACCCTACCATTTCCTAACAATTTTCCAATGGTTTATACAAACTGCCAACGATGCACCAACAATCTGTGCCACCTGTGTTTAAACTGTTATTAATATCCTGAAGAATAAACCAATAAAGCTTAAGATGACAAAATAATTTAAATATCTTTTACAATAAAGTTTCAATGTTATATTTTTCTCATGTTAAATATAGAATAAAATTATACGCATGATTTCTTAAAATTACAAGTGAATTAATAGAATGTCTTAAAGGAAAGTAATCCTCTTAAAATAAATTGCCGAAGAAATACAGAAAAGATATATAAAATCAAAGATTCCGAGAAAAAAAATATTCTTGTTCTGAAAACTGCACAATCCATGCATTACATTATGTTAAAATGAAATGGTAATTTTTCAAGAGGAAACAAGTATATGAATAACTAAGCTAGGTATTGTTTCCCTTTTGAACTATTTAAGAAAGTTTCCTAGAATTTTTTTTTCTACAAAAATTACAGTAAAAATATCAAAAAAAATTTCTAGTGTATTTATAAAATCTCTTAAAGAACAGTTATTTTCTAATTCCCATGAAACTGAAATGTACAAAATGAAACATTCCCAGGAAAGTTTTTTGTTTCTGGTTCCGAAATATGTTAGAATCTATACATCACATAATATTAATATCAAATGGCAATTCTTCAGCAGGAAGCAATTATACAGATAGTTATAATAAATATCGTTTCCCTTCTGCTTCATACTGCTACAGAATGTTTCCTAGATTCTTTCTTTTTGTTAATAGTAAATTAGTGGTTTCATTAAAATTACTAGTGAATTAATGACACCTCATAAACAAAAGCAATCCTCAGATGTCTATTTCCGCAGAAATGACGCACTAAATTAAAGGAAGGAAACTTTCTTTTCTGGTTTAAGAATATATTATAATCTACGCATTACATTATATTAATGTGGATGCGAAATGATAATTCTGCAATAGACAGTGGTTATACTGTTAGTCAGGAGTCATTTCCTTTCTGATTCATACAACTTCTGAAAGATAAGAATTTTTTTCAGGCAGTTTGTTATATCTTTTCAATACTAAATATAGAATAAATTATATCAACATTTAATTAAAAATAAAGGATAGTTCATAATACGTCTTACAGAAAAGCAATCCTACTTAATCAAATTTCTAAGAAATACATAAATGACCACTACACCATAAATGGCAACTACACCAAATATTCCAAGGAAAACTTTTACTGGTACAGAAATATCGTTTAATTCATGCATTACATTATATTTTAACCCTTTATCAGGTAATGTGAATATACTTCCCACTTAATTTTTATTGAAACTGATCGATTCGAACCGGAATTTTTAGAAAAATATTTTGTTTTTATAATGTACGTGACGAGAAAAGGGCTCTTTATTTTCAAATCAATTTGTTTGTAGATTCTGGTGGCAGTGAATCTTTGCAACATTTCAGCCTCAGTATGGACTTGCCCAATAAAGGGTTAATATCAAATTATAATTCTGCAACAGGAAGCAATTGTACAAATAGTTAGGTAAAATTTGCATTTTTCTTCCATACCACCTCAGAAAATTTCCTAGATTTTTTTTTACCAATATTACATTAGTAGATGTATTAAAATTCCCTGTAATACGTATACAAACGGTTAACGAAAAGCAATCCTTTTAACGTTCAGAAACAAATAATTCATTTTTCGATGAATTTATTTGAAAATTGCCAGATCTGTTAATGCAAGCTAAAACAGTTATGCACAAAATTTGGTGTTTGAAAAAATAAAAATGTTTTAAGTTATGGCATTTTTAATTTTTTTTTTTAAATAAGGAATAATTGTCATATTTTAAAATGTCCCATGCGTATTTCTTTTGCATAAAATATGACAATATTCATTTATGAGATACTTTTTATATAATACAGTGGAAGTCGGAATGAATTGTAAAAGTTCGCGAATGTATAAGCAGAAAAAAATATTTTAATAATTATGCTTTGTTATTTCTAAAAAAAAGGCCATATATTTTTATATGCGCATAAATTTCAATACAAAAATAGCCCTGAAATGCAACTTTTTATGCTAACATTTATTTATTATTGTATCGAGGATATACAGTATAAATTTCAAAAGAATCTGTTACTTAGGGATGCGCATAGAACGTTTCAAAAGTTAGAAATGTGCGAAATTTAAAATTTTGGGAAAACAGCATTTAAATTTTTAAAACTGTATATAAATATATACAGGTTTTTCAAATATAAAACTTATATCTCTGGGTAGAAGCGCCAGAATGGAAAAACTCTTTTCGCATCAGATAAATTTGAGCATCTATTTTCACAATTCTCCAAATAAAAAAAATTACTTTTTTAGTCGAATTTCGGGACTTGCAAAGTCTACTGTACGTTTAAGAGTTCTACAACAAATATAGAAATTATGTACAAAACCAAATATAACAAGGAAAGGTTTTTCTGTTGATTCAGAAATACCGCATAATCCATGCATCACATTGTGTTAACCGTGTTTCTCTAGCAGGAGGTATATGGATAGTGAAATAATGTTTCCCATCTGAACCGTACTATTTCAATAAAGTTGCGTACAATTTTGTACCAACATAATATTCGACATTATAATCCAAAGCAATTTAATCCTATTATCCAATAGAAATTAAGAAAATGTCTTACAGGAGTAAATTGCTTAAATACTTTACCGTCCCGCCCCTCCAGCAATAATGTACAAAATCAAACATTCATTATAATCCAATCATTCAACATTATAACCCAAATCAATTTAATTCAATTATCCAATAGAAATTAAGAAAATGTCTTACAAAAGTAAATTGCTTACATCCTTTATCGTCCCGCCCCTCCAGCAATAATGTACAAAATCAAACATTCAAAAGACAGCTTTTTATCTGCTTCAGAACTATCGTATAGTATATCGCATTGCAATATACTAAAATTAATTTCACATATTAATTACACAGTTATCCAGATAGTGTCGTTTCCCTTCAGCCGTATAATCTCAGAAAGTTTCCTATAATATATATTTTTTATTTAGAAATCTGTTAAATCAATTTTTGAAGGAATATAGTGATGATGCACAAAATCAAACAATCCAAGAAAACTTTTGTTATTTTTTGTAGTTCAGAAACATCGTATAATCCATGCAATATATTATATTAATATCACAGGATAATTCTTCAGTAGGAAGCAGATATACAGACAGTTAGGTACATCGGGATTCATACTACCTCAGTATATGCTAGATATAGAAGAAAATTATATCAAAGATCAATTAAGATTACTAGTGAATAAATAAAACCGCTTAAGGGGACCGGGAAAGCAAAATTCAACCAAAAAATCGATTTTTACTTTTTTATATCATTAAATAGTTTAAACTTTTATCTTTCCAACGATGTGTCACACATGTATATATATATATATATATATATATATATATATATATAAAGTGTTGAAATTATTCATTCTGTCTAAGAGTACTTCACAGCTTATTGGGCATTTAAATCTTTAACTGACGTTTTCTCAAAATGGATTTTTAATGTTTATGTTCCTTTTTTTCAATATCTATTAAACTTAAGAACTCAGCTTTTTTTAATACTTATATTATGTTATATTGTATACTTTAACACAGGGATTTTATGATTTGTTGAGAATAATTTATTTTAGGCAGTGAAATCTTACCAAAAATGCTAATTTAAAAATGACTTTCAATAAATAATTAATACTTAATTTTGAGTTTCACTTAAAAAGAAAATGGTTCGTTAAAATGTGATGTTATTCTAACTACTCTAAAAAATCTAGACCTCTATCTTTCACCATTTCTGAGAAAAAGGTACAGTCGGGGGGAAAAAAAAGTAAACACCCCTACTAACTCCGCAACAAATTATCGTAGACGAAAGTTACTGGTACCAAAGGATTGGAAACAAAGTCTACTTTTAAATGACGTATATAAAATTTGCTTAGGGGGCCATCTACATATTAAAATGAATACAAACTTCATTTTTTTCAATGGCAATACCCAATTATAATGAGATATTTCGTAACTTTGGTTCAAACTATGCCTAGACACCAAATTTCAAGTCATTTGAATGATAAGTTTTTAAATTATAAACATTCAAAATTTAGTGCTTCTAATGTTAAATTACATTTTCATTTTTTATTTATAACTTCTGAAATTATGATCCTAATGTTTTAATTTTTTGTGTAGCAATAATATTAATTTAATTTACCCAAACATAAATACGT
Source organism: Maratus speciosus (assembly GCA_963932465.1). Classification (NCBI taxonomy): domain Eukaryota; kingdom Metazoa; phylum Arthropoda; class Arachnida; order Araneae; family Salticidae; genus Maratus; species Maratus speciosus. The sequence goes on from OZ010791.1 coordinate 465,547,533, forward strand.
TGAATTTGCAATTTTTATAATTTTCTGATATGAATTATGAAATTAATATTAAAAAAATTATGAATTGCAACCTGCAATTTTTTTATGTATTCAGATTTATTAAGTCCTGCTTTATGGAAACCTAAAATTTCACATTTTCCTTCCAAGTAGTTTTCAAATTATGCTTAAAAAAGGGCAAAATGGTGGTTTAAGGTGCCGTCTATGATAGAAGTGACTAAATATTTTGAAATTTCTTATGCTATCCTGTAATCTAACAGGCTTCATTGACTGATTAAGGTGCCTTGATCAAAAAGGGAGCTCTCTCGGGTAACACCCGAGTACCGAACTTCAATTTGGATACAGCCCTTAAATTACGCTCGTTTTAAAATAATTAATTTCTCGGAAACTTATGGTACGAATTGCATAAAAATTTGTTTTAAGTCTAATTGAAGGGTGTAGAGTTCATTTATGCTGTCAGAATTGTGTACTGCTATAGAAAAAACAAAGTTGGGTTCGTTTTAATATGTAGATGGCCCCCTAAGCAAATTTTATATACATCATTTAAAAATAGACTTTATTTCCAATCGTTCGGAACCAGTCACTTTCTTCTACAATAATTTGTTGAGGAGTTAGTAGGGGGTGTTTACTTTTTTTTTCACGACTGTACATAAAGTTGGTGAATTTGACATGGCGGAGATAGGGATTTCCCGGTCCCCTTAAAGAATAGCAAGCAATCCTCTTAAATCAATTTCCCAATAAGTTCAATAATGAATACAACAAAATCAAAGATTCCAAGGAAAGCTTATATTATTATTTTTTCTAGTTCAAAATTGTCGTGTATAATCCACACGTTGCATTATATTAATAATCAAATGGTAATTCTTCAGTAGGAAGTAGTTATTCTCAAGTATGTCGTTTTCCTTCTGATCCATACTATCTCGGTAAGTTTCTAGAATTTTTTATCAAAATAATATCAGAGATTATAATCCAATGGAAATAGAAACAACGTAATATTGCCTTAGGCAAAGATGCCATCCATTTACTGCGGCTTTCGATTTTGTGCGATGATAACTATAAACATTTACCCTTTTTATTTATACATCAGTTCGGGAAATAGAAAAAGAAGTCAATGTTTTTATGCTTTCTTTAACCCACATATTCTCGTTGTTTGCCTTCCAGGTCCAAACTGAAAAAGTGTTTAATATGTTGGTACATCATCCTACTGTAACTCAAGGCGGTTTTCTTTACAGCGTTTTTTATGTTTTTTTCAATTATTATTATTGTTGACGTTTTAATAGTTAACAGATTTCTAAATACTAAACGTTTTAATATATTCTATCCACAACTAAGATCAAAGAATCATTGAATTTATGCAAATTTTAAAATAAAGCGGCTTTTACTTGCTGAAAATGCAGCAGAGAAGGGTCACAGTTCAAATATCTCAAAGCGGGATGAGAAAGTTTTTTAATCGCTGAAGGTCTTGCGGGTTTTAGTGAAACGTGCGTGAAATGGAGAAAATTTTGAGACGGAAATTTTATGCAAATAGATCAATGGCTTAAAACAATCTTTCAACATGCACGGACTCTCCAAGGGCAACATCAACAAAAAATACAGAGTGAAATGGAATTATCTTTACAACTAGATAGGTACTTAAAGAAATATGATAAACAAGCTGTTTATATATCTAACAGCAACACACAACGTTTTATTTGTAAGCAAGGTGTTTTGTAAGTGAATGATGTTTGGCAAGTCTGTAAGCAAAAAATAATTTCCAGAACGCTAAATTGACCATGGTGGTCATACACTTTGGTTTTAAGAATTATTTGATTCGGTTAAAGGCATAGTGATGCAGTGGTATAGTCCTAAAAAAGGGCAGTGGGTAAATGCTATAGACAGAGGTATACGATAAAGAGCAGACAGCATAGTTATATTTGAGAAACAGATTGCATACCGTGTTCCATAAAAAATCCAGAAGGTATACGGCGTATACCCTCCACTACATCCCAGTAGTGATGTAAATCACATTTTCTTAAATGTTCTAACACAAACACTTACTAGAAACGTTATAAGTTATTTCAATACGGTCGAATATTTTCTGATGCTATTGCTATACGCAGGAAATTTTGTCAAACTATGACTTCCACTCGTCTTTCTATTGATATGTGTAGACACCCTCCATATTAGATTCACCTTAGAGTCAGTTTTCAAAATTAGTGACTTAAACTACATGATCTTTAACAGGCTCATTTAAAAAGAATAAAAAATAATGGAATTCATTTTACAGAACAACTGATCACGCCGACTTCAATTTTAAATTTCCATCCATTTTCAACCAGAAAGGACAATACAAAAACTGTATTTATCTATGTTTACATTAAAAATGCATTTACTTACAGTGAGATGCAGTTTTCCAACAGTAGTTATATAAAGGTAATTCATGTGTACTTACCTAGAAAATAAAAGAAGAAAAAATTATAAAGATGAAAATAATGCACTTATGCAAAATGATTAAAATCGACAACAATAGTAATAACAATAAGACACAAATATTAATGAAAATAATTAATATAATATCATTGACTTAAAACTATAATTTAAGAAGAATTTTATGTATTTATAGGTGAAAATATTTCGTGAATATGACTAAAAATAGCGAGTTTGGTTTTGAGAAGAGCCTTAAAATAAAAGCACTGCCCTGCAGAAGAAAGGAGTTGACACATTATGATTTCTATCAATGAACGTTACACTCTCAAAACAAAATCCGTCAAAAAACGTAAAAAGTACAGACAGCAAGTTGTCGGAACACTCCTGTGATTAGAAGAGATTTTTCTGTTACTTGAACAATTTTCTGAGTTTTTATTGGATAATTTCAGGAACTTGTGAGCTTCGATTCGCGAGTTTTTCATGTTTTCAGAAGAAAATAACTTACGTAAAAATTTTGTTTGTAGTAGGAAAAAGGAACAGGCTGCAAAATTTTGACGAAAATACAGCTGTAGGTAGGAAACTTTCAAATAATTTTTACGTTAGATTGGTGAATTTTCTCTGTTTTTGAAGAAAATTGGCAAATCAAATAGAATTTTTTTTGTATTTTAATAGAAACAACATTTTCTGAAATAGATATTATTAATTGAATATGCAATTAATCAGGTAAAAAAAAATTCACAATTTATCATTATAACATTTTGAAATATTTGCTATATTTTGTCGCTAACCATAAGAAAATAAATAATAAAAGAACTGGACAATTACACCGTAAAAAGTTATATATACACTTGATAAAATATCATTAGTTTACTACACGGTGTACAAAACTGTTGTAAAGTCAAAAATAAACTTATACAAACATTAAAATAAAGTTGAAATATCTACGTTTCGGTCATCCTTCTATGACCTTCCTCAGAAACGTTGTCGTATATCTTCTAAAATTAGAGTAAAACCGTCTTGAGTTCAAAATGTTCGTTATATATTCAGTCAAAAGTCACTTTATCCAATTACAATCCAGAAAACATGCAATGGCACCATCTATTAGACAAAAAGTAGGCTACAATTTCGAATGATTTTTAATATGGCGCCGTCTATGAGGTGAAAAAAAAAAAAGAATATCAAATGAACAATTTTGGCCTGCAGTGGCTCCATCTATTGTAAGGCAATGTAAATAAATGTAAAATTTAAAATGCAAGAGGTAAACTTTGTTAAAATCAAAAATAGTAGTGCATATTTGATTTTTGGGAAATGTAAGATGAATAGATTAAATTGCAAAAAATTATTTTAATATGTGCAACCAAAGTTTAGGCATATTAACTGATATGTTATCATTACAAACTTCTTCATTTCTAAACATAATTTCTATTGATTCTTTTTGAAGGCCATCTATTGCAGTATTACATGGAATTATAATTTTAGCATTATCAAAATCTATATAACTATGGGTCCTAATCTATATATCCCATAGTTATATAGATTTTGATAATGCTAAAATTATAATTCCATGTAATACTGCAATAGATGGCCTTCAAAAAGAATCAATAGAAATTATGTTTAGAAATGAAGTTTGTAATGATAACATATCAGTTAATATCTCTAAACTTTGGTTGCGCATATTAAAATAATTTTTTGCAATTTAATCTATTCATCTTACATTTCCCAAAAGTCAAGTATGCACTACTATTTTTGATTTTTACAAAGTTTACCTCTTGCATTTTAAGTTCTACATTTATTTACATTGCCTTACAATAGATGGGAGGCCAAAATTGTTCATTTGATATTCTTCTATTCCTTTTTCATCTCATTGACGGCGCCATATTAAAAATCATTCGAAATTGTAGTCTACTTTTTGTCTAATAGATGGTGACATTGCATGTTTTCTGGATTGTAATTGGATAAAGTGACTTTTGACTGAATATATAACGAACATTTTGAGCTCAAGACGGTTTTGCTCTAATTTTAGAAGATATACGACAACGTTCCTGAGGAAGGATGACCGAAACGTAGATATTTTAACTTTATTTTAATGTTTGTATAAGTTTATTTTTGACTTTACAACAGTTTTGTACACCGTGTAGTAAACTAATGATATTTTATCAAGTGTATATATAAGAAAATAATCTCAAAAGAAGCCTATTCAGTTATTTTCCTTTCTAAACTGTTACCTTTACATACTTAAAAACCATTGCAGGAATTTGATAATACCTTTAAAAAAAATTAAGGTTCTTTATAAAATAATAAAAAACAGAAAGAAAGAAAGAAAATCATATTACTCATATGTATGTAATGGGGGTCATGTCGCTTTACTCTTAAAATATTATTCATAATTTTAAATTACGTAGTCGATTTATTCCAGAAAAATTTTAAACAAAATAGATGTATCAGAGTGAAAAATCAATTTAATATTTAAGAAATTTACATATTTTTAATTATTTTGTGATTAGGACTTGTAAATAGATAAAGTGAGGTAATAGAGGATAAGTGGTAAGCTTTAAAGTTACATACAAAAGTGAGAATGGAAGAAAAAAAATATATACGTCTTTAGATGAATCTATTGTTTTGCAAACCAGGAATACATCTGAGCTCTAACTTACAAGAGGACCACTTTTAGTGTTGCTCGAAACTTTCATTGAGGCATGGTGCATTTTAAAGCCCTATATTAGGAAGTTTGAGAATCGATAAAATTTTTCGGTTAAAATAATATTTTCTGATTTTACAGCAATTTTCGAAACCACTTATCGGACTATTAACATAGGATTTTTTTTTTTTTAAGAAAAGCATTTAAAAATGCAAATTAGTATATAACAGGTATAAAATATTGAAAAAAGTTTAAATATTCCTTCAAGAACCTACGAATTTGATTTTGAAAAATTACAACATTATATTCACATTCTGGTGGGGTAAAAGTGGGCGTTTTTTGCAAAAGTAGAGCTTTCCGGCAACCCTAGCCGAATGTCATACCTGCTTGTCGTGAGTTAGCAGTGCTTTGGACTTCACTAGAAATTGTAATGTCGACCTAATTAGGCACAGTAAATTTTCTAAATTGTATAAAAATATTAATCTACTTTATGATTACTTTTATCAAGAGGCACAACATTTACTACAACAATATCTCATTTTAAACATTCGAAACGTTATTCTACCAGACTTCAAAAGGAAACAGTTTGTTTATTTTGTATTTCACTAAAAAGAAAACGGTTTTCAATGATCTTGAAATTTTAAACAGAAATATGTATGTTTATCATTTGTACATTTATCGCCTGCATAAAAAAAAAAACCTTATTTTTGTTTCTTATGCTATCAATTATCAAACAAATCGCAATCTGAAGAAAATGCATACCGTACGTATATTTCAGGGATAAAGCAGGCGAAAATTTTGTAGCGCCATATTTGACGACTTAACTCACTTTTAGCGTGAAATAAACAAATAAAAATCCAATAATAAAAAATTAAAAGTATCAAAAGTATATAAAATACAATTTTAACAGAGAAATTTTATCCGTTCTCTAACTTTTATGTATAGGGCTAGAAAATGCACCAGGACTCGATGCTATGTGCGAGCAGCACCAAAAGTGGTTCCCTTGTAAGAGAAAAACCTTAAACTGTTAGTCATTTGATGTTACATTTACCCAAATCAGTACTACTAATTAAGCACAATGTAGAAATCGATTTAAACGTTAATTATTCAACAGCATATTTTCCTTCTAAAAGCACAAAAATCACTTGCGCAAGTTATGTGTTACTCAACTTAGAGGGGAAAATAACATCCTTCAATCATTTATGAAAGAACTTCAAACTGTCAGTGATTTGACTTCGCAATTAGCATTACTAACACAGTTAGTTAAGCATAGAAATCGATTTAAATGCTTATTCCTCATTGTTGACTCTTTTTTTTTCTTTTCTAGCATCTCTACATGTGTTCATGTAATCTATTTGTTATTCAACTCAGAGGAAAGGTACCTTCCTGCCAATTCCGAAAGAACTTTAAAACGTTACTGATTTTATTTCATTTCGGAGGCTACTTGCAAAATCCTATGGAAAACGGCTCATATTGAACTACATTTACTTGAAAACTACTGAAGTGATTTCAATCTTTTTAAAAATTTTTAAGTAAGCTAAACTAAAAATTGATCATTCGACAAGAAATAAAAATTAAAAATTCACTAATTATGCGATTTCAAAATTAAAAATTTTTAGGATTTTTTTCTTTTTTAGGGTTTTGTACTTATAAAGTAAACACGGAACCATTATAAGATCACTCCTGTGTCTGTCTGTCACAGCCATTTTACTCTTAAACTATGGAACGTGAAAAGTTCATATTGCGGAAGTAATGAAGACTATTGACCAACCTATTTACAGATTATTAAAATTCACAAATATTTTAAAGAAAAATGTAGAGGGGCTAATTAAGTTACGTGAAAAAAAATATTTTCTTTGCATATCGTGTGGTGTATCATGTGAAAGCTTTCGTGATGCTGAAGTCAAAAAAAGCATTTCTTTTAATTTTAGGTATTATATTTTCAGAGATATCGTCAAAATGTACCCTCCTCCCCCTCTATTTCCGGATCTACTGAAACTAAAATTCTGAAATAATTAAAGGCAGTAGACGTTAATTTAAACCTTGCAGGAAAACTATAGCGATTACCATAGTTACATAGTTTTTGAGAAAAGCGAATTTTTCCATTACACACAAATTTCTATTTGATTTGCAGGAATTCAGCAAAAGCATTGAGGAGCGTTAGAGGTACCTATCTTAGTAGAAATATGAAAGCACCGTTGATAATGACTTGCAAAAAAATCGCGGGTAATTCTCCGAGATATTAACCCTTAAAAGCACGGACGTTTTGAGCATACATAATGACAGGGGCGGCGTACTTTATGTATCGACTTTTAAAGACCAGATAAGGACTTTTAGTGATATATTTGTGTAATGCTATGCCCAGTAGCAGTATAAAAGCAATAAACGTCAAATTGTTAGAAACAGACTAATTTATTTAGAATTAATCCCATAAGTACTATAGGATTCGCGACTAGTTTGCATTGAGTGTATTTCTGAATACGCCTCCCGTGTCTTTAAAAGTTAATTAAAAACCTATCTGGAAGAACGTGGCACGAAACAAGGCGGCTGCGCAACTTTGCGACCTCGTTTCGAAGCGCGCTTAGACAACGCCAAGTTTAAACGTAGAACAAGGGTTTTGTTTTAGCTACACTGTAAAAAGAAAATATTATTACTACGGTGAATTTAGTTTTATGAAATGCCAAATGAAGTTTAAATATGCATTACTTTTATTGTCAGTACCGAATTAAGTTAATCATAAACACATTAGGATAGGATTATTAAAAGAGCTGTACAGAATAGCAATATTTGATATTATTTAGGCTTCTTATCTCTTTGAACTTTTATTGTACGCCCATTCATACTTTTCTAGTATATACACATACAGCTATACCCAACCCTACGTTGTATAGTTTTTATAAAGTCTTATTATTCTTTTAGCAACGTTTTTTTTTTAAATAATAAAGTTAATAATCCATATATTTATTGTACGGAACCGTCTGAGCGCGAGTAATACTCGCACTTGACCTTTCTTTTTTTTTTTCTTTTTAATTAACGTTATTAAAAAGGAATTGATTTTCTAGAAAAAAAACCAAAGTAATTGAAATACGGCAAATTATAGTACCAATTTAGTTTATCTTTTTACTGGCCATTTAACTTTCTATTGACATTTATTAGCTTACTACAGTTATTCTTACAGTTATACTTACTACAGTTCTTATTCTAGATGACAGCACTATCTCTTTTTACACTTTTTCCTTTTTATTCTCTCTTACTCATGTGGCTCAAATTTACTTACCTATTTCTTGTCACATGACCCTACATTTGGCATTCTGAAGCATCTACGAAAATTTTATTTCTTGGTGAGTTTTCTTGTTACCTATTAAGATTTTTTTTTCTATTATAGTTTAATTTTATTTCATTTCTTAGATATCTTAATTAATCTTAAGCCGCCAACGGTCTACCAACTGAGCTATCCCGTAAAATTCGACATACATAATCGCGACCAACGACATTAAAGATCAGTGCATGACTTTTATGACTTTTAAAATGACACACGGAGTGGATCATCTTTACACGGCGATTGTCACAAAACGATGGGCGCGCCGCTTTGTACCAATTACCATACAAAGACTATCTACTGCGTGTGACGTTTTAAACGGCATGAACTGGCCTTGTATGTCGTTGTCGCGACACAATTCACTGTGGAAACTTTTTAGAAAAACATTTGATCTGTTATCTGAAAAAGCCTGACAGAATGATCGACAACTAATGGAACTCCAATAAACTTGCATACCTAATTAAGTGACTGGTAACGAAATCATACGACTTGTAATTTTTTCAACTGAGTGAAAAAGGTGTACAAGCCGGGATTTGAATATAGGACTTTCAGCTGACAACGTTCAACCAACTAATCTTGCCTAGACAAACAAGGTGAGCACAATTCACTCAGATGGCCTTTTGCAATGATGTTATCTGAAACAGTCAGAAAGAATGAACCGCCGGCATAGGATATATTTCGTATGTTTCAATATATGAAATCATGAAAAAATATTTTATAAATATTTTACAATATTAAATGTAATTGTTAAATTTTAAAATTTGCTTGAAATATTTTTATCATGTCTTTCAATATATTTTTTCCCAGATACACGATGGAGCGAAATACACGAGAAAATTCGGTATATATTTTAATCATTTTTGGAGGAACCCCAAATTGATCAGTAATTACATTTTATTCTCCCTCATTAACGCAACTAATTAATCATAAACTAAAAATTGATTTAAATGCTATTTATTCATCGATTTTTTTTTTCGGTAAAATCTCAAAAATCACTCGTGCAGCCCACGTGTTATTTAACTTGAGGAAAGATACCCTTTCATCATTGCTGACGGCATTTCCTACAGATTGCGGTATATCAAATACTTCCTTAACTTATTTGTCTTCGGATCAGTCTACAATCATTAAATCATTCTCGTTTCGTTTTTCTAAAGAACTCAAGTGGATTATATTAGAACAAAGAAGAAAAAAAAGATGGTTAAATGTTCTTTGTTTCTCTTAAATCTTGAGCTATTTTGAGTTCTTCACTTACAGCCGAAATGGTTCTTTTTATAAATGTATTTCATTTGTAAATGACACCGCTTTGTCTGTTGGAAAAACCAACTTACATCCATTTTTTTGCTAATAAAACGTTCGATGCACGGGTTAATTCTAAAAATATGTATCTCGTGAGATGGTAATAAGTTTCTCTAGTTAACTAGCTTTATTAGTCGTAGATTAAAAGAATCCTGTAGTTTTTCCTTCTCTCTCATTAGCTTAAAAGGAAAATAGCGTGCTTTAGTAAAGGGCGGATGTAATCGATAACTGCTAAACGAATACTTTTTCCTATAATAGCACATGAAAAAAATGTCAGTGGGATATTCTTACAAAATTGAGGAAATGGCGAAAATCTAATTGCATCAGTTAAATAATTTTCGTGATACAATATCTATATACATTTAAGCTACTTTTACAAAACTACTGTACACAGGATAAGTCTATAGATTGTTTAAAGAAGATGGCATAACACTGCGTGCCTTTCGAACTATTAGAACAAGAAATTTAATCTACTTTTCAGTCGAACAATTTCCATTTTTATCTATGAATGCTGTTATTATTCATTATTTATAATTCATGTATATGCATTAATTATTTATATAGATGAGATAATTTGACAAAAAAAAAGTGGAAATCTTTAACAGTCTAACGTGTTTACTAAAGTTGCATTTTCATATCACTCACCCGAAGAAAAGTGACACATCTCGAAAAAATTCATTTTGCTTTTTATTCCACTAATTGGTTTGTCATAGGTGCGTTTTGCTACACAAACAGTTTCATAAGTGTAGTTATACGAAAAATCACTTTATTACGCTATTTGTCCATTCGGGACCACAGAAGAGGGGTGGATTGTGTTGGGAGGTAAATTTATCCAACCCTCCAAACCTCATCATATGTTTTCATTCTTAAGGGTTTTACGCTTTTATAGACGTTTTTACTCCTGCATGCAGAGCTAAGTGTAAGCAGTAAAATCATGCAAATTTTCTTTTGCCTCTCCTGTGAAATTTAATTTGTTGAGATGTGTCACTTTTCTTGCGGGTGAGCGATATGTTTTAGTTCTTGCACTTTTGGAATGTTGCTGTTATTAAAAAAATATCTGTCACTTTCATCCATTTCTCTGAATTTTTAAAGAAGTGTGATCTAATGTAACCACAATATATATAGATATTTAAACATACCGAGAAATCCTACTTTGAATTTTATGAATTTTCAGGAGTTTTCTAGCTCTGAAAATGAAATAGATAATTAATAATAGCAGTGAGTACAAGTATATAAACGCAATGTATGATGTTACACACAATGTATGATGTTGTTTAAACTGCAAACTATTTTATCGTTTTACAAACCAAATGTTGCCAATTGGAAGTAATGATCTGACAAAAAATAATGCATTTCAATCATTTTCACACGGGCAGTTATAGAAGAATGATCGCTTAATTTTTGAAAAAAAAAAAAAAAAAAGTGTGTGTAATGTACAGAAAATACTAAAATAGCCTCTTTTACCATTTTGTACACCACCCAATTTATAAATTCATATAAAATTTGAAAACGATCGACTGCTTCTAAAAATAGGTGTATGTACTTAAACTAATTTACATAATTCATAATATTCATTACATAAAGTATAATAATATGAATTTTAAAAAATGCCTTACAATAACTCTTTAAACTTTCAAGTTCTAGGTTAGAAAAAAAAATTATAAAAATCACATATAATCTATTTTCTCTGTGTTTTAATTATTGGCATCTTTTAACGAAAATATAAGAAGACAAAAAATGGAAAAAATAATTAAAAATATACCTGAATTTTAATTTGGCCTATAAATAATTTTTTTGTGGCATTTCAAATATCGTTACTTTCAAAATAAATGAAATATTTGTTTTGCTGATAATTCTCAACAAGAAATTTCTCCGTAATGTTTTCTGGCCATGAAATATTTACTGTTATTTTCTTCTTCATTCTATCAACAATAGAATAGAAAGTCATTTCAATGGCCTTTCATTTTCTTGGACAGCCATTCAAGAAAGTTTAAACTATTTTTATAAAACCTTGAAGATTTTCCTTTGTACACATTGTGTGATTCTAATTGTTATGCTATCAGTTATAAAAAAAGAGGTTAAATTATAGTCTGGCAAAATATCAGACATAACGAATATAAAATTATTTTCCGTTGAAGGAAATAATCTCGTTTTAATAATAATCTTCATTAAATAATAAGCCTCTTCAGCAATCGTCTGCATAGTCCACCTAGTTATTCCATCACTTCTCGGACAACGTGCAATCATGGCAAATATTTCAAATAAAGTATTATTGCAACAAGTACTTATTTAACTTATTACTACGATAAGAATGTTTAGTTTGGTGGATCTAACTACACCCTATTTGGAAAATGATATGCTATTGTAAAAACATCTGTATTATTGTTATGACTAATTGTATCATAAAAACTAGAATTATTCAAATTATTTCAAAATAGTAGTCTGCCTTTAAAATATTTTTTGGTCAGTTTCTTTTGTTTCTTTTAAAATGTCACATCTGCAAGGGAAGGGACAATTATATACCCCAAATTATTTTAATGCACCTTTAAAAAACATATATAATAGCATATTATGTACATAAAATATTTACATTCCTGTAGTGTAAAGTGAATGCATTTTTTTAAAGGCTTTAACAGGAAAATATATATATATATATATATATATATATTGCTATATTACATGATTTAAACCATTTTTATTTAACTTTTGTATGCACGAAGATAGCTTTTAAACAAGTCGGAAATTGTACTCCAAATGTGGCAAATGAGGTGCATTGCTATAACTAGTTTTATAAATATTCAGATCTTGGTGCAATAGCTGTTGCACTCTTATGCAAAAATGCACGCATACAAAATTTATACATAGGTAACCGCAAATATTATTTTATCATTAAATTTATTATTACCATGCTAATTGTCTTCCCGACTAAATCTTCAATGAGAATATTTCAAATGAAAATCAATTTTCAAACTAATTGCTTAAAAATCGCAAACGCCAACCTAGTGAAAAAGATACCATGCCGGGACTCGAACCCTGGCCATCAGTATAGCGTACAGACGTTCTACCGATTAAACCACATGGAACGTTATCCAGCTTGAAACTTCTCACTATTGCAGGTTGGCAAGACTATAAACGCAGCACAAGATGGAATATTTTCAGTGAGCCACGGAAATGGAGAAAACACAGACTCTTAATTAGTTTGAAATTTGATTTTCATTTGAAATATTGTATGCAATGCGAATGTTTCTCCCTGGAAAAATTTCCAAAATTTTAAAATAGCTTCACTGAGAAATTTGAAATCAAACATGTTCTTTACATCCTAGAAGTTCAAAAACAATTCGTTAAGAATTTCAGTAGATATTTGACAAAACGTGTAAAATCGAAGCGTCCGGTCACTTACCCTTAATTTTTTTGGACATTGAGTGTATAACATAACCAAAAACGAAAACATACAGAAACCTCTTCCGAGTTACCTATGATTTCGAAAATTGTTCTTTATTTTAAGGAATCTCGGAATATTTTCGTGATTGACAGAAGCATTTATAAAACAAAGTTTATTTTGCTGCCACTGATTTTCGAAAACATTTCAGAGTAGTTTTTATAGTGGATTAATCAGTTTTCTTAAACCAGAATATCGGTTTTTAGGATACTATCATTTATCACTTAAACATTTTTATATGCTCTGTTGAATTTATATATCCAAGATTAACATAATAGTATTACATTTTATGTTAATGTTAATGTTGTTAGTTTATCAGATTTGCCAGCAAAGCAATTTTTTTGAACAAGAAAATGTTTAAGAACTAAAAGATCTTCTTAAAACACCATCGTCAGGCGCAAAGAAGACGTGCTTCTACTATGAAAGCAACAGCAAGACTGAAATTAGAGATAAGGGAAAATAAACAAGCTGAAGAAACAGCCAATAGGAAAGTAGAAATCAAAACGCAATAGGAAAGCAGAAGACAACAACCAATCACAGTAGAGTATAATCAAAACAAAAGAACACAGAGTAGAAGGGGAATAAGGAAGCACATTGATAAAAAAAATGAAAATTAAATTAAAAATAAATTGTAATTAAATGAAAACACACACATATATTACAATATAGGAACACATGAAATTAAAAAGTAAATAAATAAATAAATAAAATATATAAAAACAGACTAATATTAATTAACACAAGAATTGTTGTTGTCTTCTGTTTTCCTATTGGCTGTTGATTTCTACTTTCCTATTGGCTTTTGCTTCAGCTTGTTTCTTTTCCCTTATCTCTCATTTCAGTCTTACCGCTGCTTTCATAGTAGAAGCAGGTCTTCTTTGTGCCTGACGAAGAAAGACTCAGATCTTTCGAAAGGCTTAGCGTATTTAAAAGTTTTTAATGGTGTTTTAAAAAGATGTTTTTGTTCTTATTGATTCACGCCAGTTTCAACTTATAATCTATGAAAATGTTTGCCTGAGAATTGATAGAATCTGAAAGAGTTATATTCCGGGTTGCGAAAACTGATAATACACTATAAAAACTACTCGGAAATTTTTCAGAAAATCAGTGACAACAAAAGAAAATTTGGTTTTGTGAATGATTCTTTGAATCTCGAATAAAAAATAGTTTCTAAGGTTTCTAAATATAAAAAACGTTTTTCGCAATCGTGAATAACTTGGAAGAGATTATTGTACATTTTAGTTCGTGCTTAAATTAAATTTTCCTAGGTTAAGAAACATTTGCCATTTTTAAAGTACTACTAAGATATTATTCAGTAAAAGGGCCTTCAATACTTGTCTCATACTGTGATTGAAATTGATTTTTTCTAAACATAAAGTCAATTATTAAAAATTTCTACTTATGAAATCACTATTATTTAAAGATATAGAATTAAATTTATTACCAAAATACATTTAAGTATACACGTTAAGCACGCATGCATGTATGATATGTAGGGAAAAAAGCGTGCAAAAAGACGTTCGTCTGACATTAGCCTAAACCTGTGTGTGTTTTGAATCAAGCATTTTAACCACTAGGACAGCAAGCACATGGTAGAGGGCGAGTTTAAAATGAAAATTCGGGTTTTCTTCAAATGAGGAATTCGTAAAGCTTGTTAAATTTCTTGTTCAGAAAGCTAGGAAATTTAAACTTAATTACAGGGATATTTCGTCGTTATGAAATAATGGTTTGTGTTTTAGCACAGAATAATAGAGGATAAATATTATTACATATTAGACATATTTTTAATAAAAAGTAATTTGATTGTTAGCTGTGAAATATGAATATTATATTTTTAATTAAATTCGAGAAGAAATGCTTGCTTTTTTGAATAAAATCGATTTTTTTTTAAAAACTAGATTGAACTGCTATATATTTTTTAAATGTGTTCGTTTAGAATACATTTTGCATGTAAATATTTGTTTTAATACTCTAAAAAATAAATTGCGAATAAGTTTAAATGAATGAGAAAATTGCTACTTTATTAAATTCGAAAGCATTATTTCCGCTTGCTTATTTTTAAATAAATTCGAAATTTTAATTTATTGAATTTTCGGTTTTTCATTTTAAAAATAAATTCGAACTTTGGTATTAATACAGCCAATATGCATGCGTGCAAGGAATAAACGGAATTTCTTCCTTTTTTTAGGACATCGGGGAATAATTAACTGAAAAAGCATGTTTACTAGGAGTACAAAAATTATTTGTTTAAAAATGACGAAATAAAGACTAACTTTTCTGACAGTGTAGTTTGATGCAGAACAGTAGAAAACAAATAAAATATAGAAAATACTGCCTACTGAGTGGATTTAAAATACAGAAATTTTTTGAGTAAGATAAGCATTTCCCATCTTTGAATTTAATTTTCTGAGACAGAAGGACAAAATTGAATTGTGTTTACAGTTTCAATTTCAAGACTATTTGTAAGACTGAAATAAGTCCTGAGACTGAAGGTCTTACATCCACGAGAGAAAGTAATAAGATTTATCATAATCTCAAAGAACTTGTTTGTTATCTTGATGTTTATAAATCGAAATAAGAGATCACTCGAATCTCGCTCTTTATTCAAATTAATATTTTACGCTGGAATATCGGATTGTTTTTTCGTTTATTAGTAACAAAGGTCACTTGATGATATCAGCAACGCTTCTTTCTCGTAATAGTATAACTATAAATCAAATACTTCCTCATAGAAGTGGAAAAATATTCGCACCTTTCGCATAACCTTACGCCTGCTTGCATAAATTTAATAAAGATATAGGAAACGTTTTTTTTTTTTCTTTTAGTGGCATAATAACATAAATAACAGAATTTTAAATGATAAGATTTGATAAATTCAATGTTTTGATTTTTTTAATTGAATATCCATTCCTGCAACTTCAAATTTATCTCGAAAGACTGTACAAAAAACCAGAGATTTTCCGTTTTAGATTGCAGTTTAAGGATTGCTGCTCTGTCTCTGTGTTGTAGATGTAATTTATATAATAACAAGAAAGGATTGCCGCGCTTTGTCCAAGATTATTTTGGTAGTTCAAATTTCAAAAATTGCAGAAGGTGTTCTTTCTTTCCACTGAAATTTGAAAATTTCTCTAAAATTTAGAGTTGTCGGGATTTTCTCGCCTCTTAGGTTAGGTAGGATGAACCTTGGTTAGTGTTTAAAATATTGTAGCTCTTTTACAGCCAGTTAGCATATTTTAATAAGCGTGTTTTAATTAGCGCACAATTAACTCCACTGTTGTTGTGTTGTAACTTGATACAGTATTAGCTATATATTTGGCGATCTATCACTTAAGCCGGGCTGACGCAAAATGCCTTCTAATTAATTTATTAATTTATTAATTAAGTTATAAAAATATTAAAACGTTGTATTGCAATCGGGAACGCTCCTGGGTACATAATTTTTATAATTCTAGTACAGCAAGAACTAAGTAAAAAATCGATTAAAAAATTCAATCTTCAAATACATGAACCAAGTTAAATTAAAATAACAGAGTGTTAAAAAAAATGGTGCGAACTTAGCTAATATTCCGCTTCGTAATCCTGCGATTCAACATTCTGTAGAGTGTAAAGTATCAACTCCTTTAACATTTTTCCGCCACCTTTGCCCCCCCCCCCCCAGTCTTCCCCAATGGGGAAATTGGGAGGTAGAATTTATAAATATATATTGGGCACGCTTTCTACTTACTATTTCTTTATACGTGTGCACAGCTTCCTTTAGAAGATTTGAAATAATTATATACAGTCTTTATATATTTCGGCATTTTTTATGTAGTTTTTTGGGGCAATAACAAAAAAAAAAGTTTCTGGCTAATTTATTGAAATCACAGTTTGAATTACAGCGGAATTTTTCTCCAGCAAAGACATTTTGCTCTTAACTTGCATCAGTTAATAAAAACTGATTTTAAATAATTTGCTGATAATTTAATGCAGTTTTTTATGTTTTATACTGGTAATTCTTTTTTTGTTTCTATATTTTTTTTACAAATTAAATATCACATGTTATAAAAAGGAAAATGTATGTAATTGCGGAAATAGCTTAAGCATTGCAAAAAAATCCTGCTATGCAGCATGAATCACCAAATTTAATAATAAAAATATAACTATACTTAAAATATTCGACCCCAATTTTCATTTTAATAGAAAAAAAGGAGGAAGTATTTTTAGAATAAGAGTTCAATTTTATAATAAAAATTATTTTCCTGAAAAATTCTACTGCTTATAATGCTGCTTTTTCTTTTTGTTTGCTTGTTTCATTTCTTAAAAATACATTAAAAAATCCTTTAATACAAATCTAGTTACCTTGCTGAAAAAAATTAGAGAGCCAGCTTAAAACAATAGTTAGTTACGCCCTTGTTACTGCTTAAAACGCCCATTTAAATCCATTTAAGAATGTAATATTCAGTTACCTAAAATAAATTTCCTTCTATTTCCGCCAGGCAACGAAGCAAATCAAACATCCTATTGCGCAAAGATTTTGAAATTATTTTAGATGCTAGTTAACCTATCTTCTACTTATTATGCGCGAAATAACATGTAAAAACAGCACCGGTATCTGACATTTATGATGCAGTTATGTTTCCTAAAGAACAAGATGTTGGAATTTATTATGCATCAAATTTTATGCAGTTGTTTTTTAGGCTATATTACTTTTTCATGAAGCTTATTCGATACGTATGAATGACGAAGTGTTGTCTAAATTTGAAGAATGATTTAAAAAATAAGAATATAATAATAATAATAATAATAATAATAATAATAATAATAATAATAATAATAATATGAATCAACTCGGCTTCAAAGATAAGAATAATATACAATACTGAAAATAAAACACTTGAACGTTTTAAACTGAAAAGATGTTCAATTTTATACAATTAATAATTTGTTTTAAAAATGTATTGTAGCATGTGAAAATGAAGCGCAAAATAAGTAAATCACAAATCTAAAATAAATGATAATAGCTGCAAAATAAATAAATACAAAGTAAATTAATAAAACAAAGCTACAGCTACTTGCAGCACAATATGAGTATTCAATTACGGTCGAATTTTTACATTTACTTATTCATTCATCTATTTACTTATGTTGCTAAATTTTTACATGTTGTAATAAATTTTAAAACTATTCATTTACGTCTAGGAAACAGAACGTGTTTATGCAGATCACGTACGGGTCCAAACGTACTGTAATTTATTAATCAATACCTTCTAAATAATGTTCTAATTAATCAAGCTGCATCGCGTGGTAGCAATCATGCGTTTTATCAATAAATACCTTTGTAAAGAAATCAGGATTACTACATGTCAGGGAATACCACTATTTCTAATACTACTAAATAATTTTACTAAATAACTACTAACACTAATACTAAATAACTAAATAATTTTTTTTTTTTTTTTTTTTTTTAAATTATGGCCATTTTTTTTCCTATTCTGACCAAAAAATCAGAGTTCTAACTTTTTAAGGCTGCTCTGTCATCTTCAGCTAACACTTCATTTAAAATGGCTGTTTCATAATAATGGAAGCCACCAGTCCATCAGAAGAAAATGAACCATTCCAAAGGTATAAGTTCAATTGAAAAAACAAACTATCTAATTCTTTGAGCAGAAAGAAGAGGCTACACCTGCAATTTTGAAGACACTAATAGAATCACATAATCATATATAGCTGCCAATTTTTACGGTTTTGTTACCTCTAAAATTTAATACAAGTTTTTGCCATATTTAATCGTTGGCAATTGTTAGATTTCGGCGATTGAATTATGCAAAATTTGCCAGTGAGTTTTAGTGGTAAGAAAAAATCTTAGAAATTGGTAGCTATGCAGTAGCGTAATACTGCATCAAAAAAAGAAAAATAATTAAATAAATAAAACTGCAGCAAAATTGACATTTAACAAACAAAAAACTATCAAGGGCTTTTTCAAATAAACAATTTTATTCTCTTTTTACTTAAAAGTAACGGAAATGTACATCAAAGAAATGTTACTAGTACCATAAATATGAATGAATTAAGTGAAAATTTATATTTCATCTCCTTAGTTGATGGTGATTTGTGTAAATACGGGTTATCCGAGTTTTTTGCTTATCCGAGATGATCTTGGTCCGTATTAAATCGGATAATCGGCACTCTACTGCATCACAAAGCCAAAACGAAACCGCTCATATATCCATACGTAGGAATGAAAATTTATTAATGTCAATAACACCTTCCACTATTGCATTATATAAATTAGGGGATTCCACCCGAACCTCCCGGGTTACAGAATATAAGGGAAAACCATTTTTTAATACTAATATATATTTTTTCCGGATTGCCCCCTAACAACACCAAAATGCATTTTTATTTAAAAAGTATCAATTTTGCTTTCAAATAAAGTTCGGAAATTTATTAAAAGCGATATTTACGTATGAGTTATGAGCCGAAGACATCGCCAAAGATTTCGTTACTTACAGCAGCTCTTTTTAATTCTGATCATTTCAGTTATTTAAACGCATAGTTTGATTACATGGCTGTTAAATTTCTATTTTATTTATAATCTTTTATACTGATGAAGTTGTGGAATTTCTTTATGAAATATCAGCAGGAAACAAATGCTGAACTATTTATATAGATTTAAATGCAAACAAATTTATATTTCAGAATCATCCGCACGCAATAGAGTTAGATTTTGTTTTTAATAATGCTTGAAAATTATTTAAAAAACCATAAAAAGTGGGTAATTGCGACACAGTTTCCAAACAAATTGCTGTACAGTTTTGAACAAATTTTATTTATAAGTAGATTTTTTACTCTATTCTACAGCGTAAAAATTGAAAATGTGCGATGTTTTCAAAGTTTAAAAAAAGTAAAAGATTGCAGAAAATGCAAAATTTAACCGTCTGCAGTTGCAAACATCAAAATGACGTCAGCGTTACACACGGACACGTTTGTCCTTTATCCTAAAGAGAGTTACTCATATACCAACAAATTCTTGAAAATCATACAATTTTTCGGTACGTATATCTGTTTTCCATCAGGAAATCTCTTTAATATGTAAATATCGTTTGCTCGAAAACATGAAACGAGTTGAAGATTATGAAATCTGATTATCCCGGTGCTAAAACGGTGCCGCTCGTATGGTTTGCCTAGTGTCCTAAATTAACTTGCAAGAGAATAGGCATAAGAACAAAAAACAACTAGCCGAGAGAAAACGAAAACTGATTTATATCCGTTGCTAGCGTAATTCGTATAGCTGCGAGGTAGATTAACTAATACTATTCAGATGATATGCGAAGTTTTATCTTTCTGTGAGAATTCAACTGCCGTTTTAATGAACGTTCTGCAGTGTGAGGCCGGTGACCCGATAACAATTAATAATAAGAAAAAAAGCTGAGAAATGAAAGTGAATGTTTATATCTATTTTTGATACAGCTAACGTGCATCTTAATCAGAACAATTAGCAAACTTCCTTTTAGAAAGTATTTCACTAATTTGTTTTCATCTGGGAAATTTATTTTTTTAGTATCGCCATTAATAAAGAAATCTACCACATATTACTTTCCTACACAAGATTTTTTTTCTTCTTTTTTTATAATGAAGGTAGTGATGATCAATTAAACTTTCCGCAAAAGCCGTAGAGTATGATCTTCCGCATCAAATATGCAAGCGTTTATGAGTGAAACGTGTGGAATATTTGATTACATAAATAAGGAAGTATTTGACCTGTTAGATGGCATAACTTATAAAAGGGGAAATATTGAATAAACTATCTATCAGAAAAATCCATAAATGAATACGTTATCACATAGATTATAATCATAAATACAATATACACATGTTCATAGAGTTCATAAAAATTCATTTACAGAGTTTGACGTTCCCAAACTGTTCTTGTTTAAATTTTACAACATTTACATGAAATAAGAAGAAAAACTGCTTGATAATTGTTTAATTTCTTAGCACCGAATGTAAAAGTTTTACTATTTCATTCTTTATATATGACATATCAATTGAAGAGCTCAGATAATAAAGATGGTATGCTACAAAAAAGAGAAAAAAAAAGAGTTAATCATATGACTGAAGATAATCAATTATCCTCTACCACCTGTTAAATTGCTATTTGAAAAAAACATAATGCTCACAGAGATTTTGCGGTAATTATAATTGCATTTCACTATAACGACACCTTGTAATTCGTCACAAAGCAACAGTTATGTAGACTGTATTATGTAACACAGTGGCGTTACCAAAGGACGCTCATTTCAGAGTAATAATGACACGGATGAAAAATATCTTATTTTAGTTCACCGTAATAACAGCGACACTTGTGATCATTTGTGATGTCGCAGTTCTGACATCGCATAGTCTGGTTCTGCAATTAGAGTCGTACTTATTTGCTATCAGTTTCTTTTGCCCACTCACAATTAACTTTGTGTACAAAATTAGAATTTTGTGTTTGTTCCTTAATTTATGGACACCAGTGTAAAAAAATTAAATTTAAATGAATCGCGACTTTGAAAACTATGTGTCCATTTCTATTTGTAATGCGTTTTTTGTTCCAAACGTATCTTTGAATGCTGGCCCACATGTGTAGAAAAACATTGTCGTTTATTGCAAAAACAATATTAGTCAATGATAATACCAAGATATGTTCCACTGACCAACAACAGAACACTAAGAAGGGTTGAACGAACTTGATGGTAAATATGGCTATGTGCTTTAATACATAGATGCCATGAAATACAGATTTTGAATATCAGTATTTTTAATAGTCATCTTCGCATTATTTAATTGCAGAACCTTTAAACTAGAGGGTATTCAATCCATGTACAGCGCCACGAATTATTGAAAATAGTTAGGGAAAAAAATTCCACGACATCGGAAGTGCCTTATCAGAGATAATCCATTCTTTAGATAAAAAATAAAGAAGAAAGCATGGCAAAAAAAAAAAAAAAAAAAAAAAAAAAAAAAAAAAAACATAGCTACACTTCATTTTCTTTCACATCGACACAAATGAACAGTTTAGGTACTTTTTCGACTTCCTAGTTGACGTCAACTTTACGCCCTGTCTAGGATTAGCTATATTTCTACAACTGAGAGAGCCATAAGAGAGAAGAAACCTAACTGTAGTCTAAACTACAAAAGAGCAAGCATACTTATAATTAAAGATAGAAGTGTGTTTAGAATGGGATTAAAAATGAGAAATATAATTGAATTTCAAAAATAAATACAGTAATTGCAATTAAAAAAGAGATAAAAAGCAAAATGTTAAAATGTTCAATTGTTCAAAACAGTGTCATTTTGTGTCATCGAGTTCAAGCTCGATGACACAAATACCGACGAAAGGAACTGCTAATTGTTGTAATTGTATAGAATTTCTTATGTTAAAACTAAATATTATGTACAAGTGCAAATAAATAAATACTTGTTTATTACGAATCAAGTGGGAAAAAAATGTCAGGTCTGAAATCCGCAGCACCGAGGTACAATCTACTTCCGGCATGTATAAATTTCTTGCCTATACTACTTGGCTTATGGGAGGGAGTAACGCGGGACTGTTAAGAATTTGTTGATGCAGCTGTCGAGTATAAAAAGTAGAAGACCCTCCCGTAAGGCATGGTGACGTCACGGCGACGTCGTTGTGAAGTCACACTGTGACTTTGTGACCGTCGATGTGACGTCACGTGACGTCGATGTGGCGTCATAGTGACTAGAATGCGAAGTCGTTATGGCCGTTTTAGAGGTCGTTTGTGACGTCACATTGTGACCACTCTGTGAAGTCACAGTGTGACAAATTTGTGAAAAGTGTGTCATTTGTGACTACTTTGGCATTAATTTTGTGACGAACATGTGACGAAAGGGACAATGCTTTGAAGTCACTTTGTGACCAATTTGTGAAATATGTGTCATTTGTGACGAACTTGTCATAAACACTGTGATGATTTCAAATGAAAATCAAATTCAAATTAATTGCTTAAAAGGCGTAAAGGCCAACCTAGTGAAAAAGATTTCATGCCGGGACTCGAACCCGGGCCATCAGTATAGCGCACTGACATTCTACCGACTAAACCACATGGAACGATTCCCAGCATGGAAAATTTCACACAATTACATGTTGCCAAGGCTACAAAAGCAGCACAAGATGGGATATTTATCGTGAGCCACCGACATGGAACAAACAGGAAACTTAATTCAATCCAGCATCGATTGAATCTATATTAACACTTGGAAAATTTTCCAGAGAGAACCATTCGCCTTTCATACAATATTTTAAATCAAAATCAAATTTCAAATTATATGCTTAAAAGGCAATTTTAATTTGAAATTTGATTTTCCTTTGAAATATTGTATGCAAGGCGAATGTTTCTCTCTGAAAAAATTTCCAAGTCTTAATATAGTATCAATCGATGCAGGATTTAATTAAGTTTCATGTTCGCCCCATGTCGGTGGCTCACTATAAATATCCCATCTTGTGCTGCGTTTGTAGCCTTGCCAACATGTAATAACGAGAAATTTTCCAGGCTGAGTGTCGTACCATGTGGTTTAGTCGGTAGAATGTCAGTGTGCTATACTGATGGCACGGGTTCGAGTCCCGGCATGGACTCTTTTCACTAGGTTGGCCTTTGAGCCTTTTAAGCAATTAATTTGATTGTCATTTGAAATATTGTATGCAAACCAAATGTTTCTCTGTGGAAAAATTTCCAAGTATTAATACTGTGATGAATTTTAAAATGCACAATTTTAAAATAAAGTTTTGTTTGAGATATAAAATAGAATCTTTTTAACGTACTCTTTAGCAAAATATAGTTATTTTGGAATCCTATTCTTCTAAAATAGTTTTAATTTTTTCACTTAAAAAACAATGTTTGTCAACTAACATCTTTTTTTATTAAGTTCTAAGCTTGATCTTGAGTTCAAGCTTGATATTAAGAATGTGCAAGATTTTAAAGTGTTTTTGGTTGTGATTAATTTTTGCTTTATTAAATACGACATAAGCCATATTTATTTAATTTTTTTATTTCCGTGTATATTGTATTTTGTGAATATGAACTAAATAGATTTGGTATGTTCTATAGGAAAAGACTGATCTGGGAAATAGAAAAAACAAGTAAGAAAAATGATGCGTTAAGCATAGATTATAAAACACTTTCCAACACTTCCCGAATGCTTTAACAAAACTTCGTTATTTAGGGAAATAAGGTAAATAAGATAACTAAGTAAACATTTTAGAAAACGCATAAAACATTTGAAAAACTGATTTCCGCAGTTACTGTCCATAGCTAAATAGGTTTTCCAACTCTTTTGAACAGCCCTATATTTGATCTGTCGGTTGATATATATATTATATAATGGGATAATTTAGTTTAACAAGAAAACGCGTAACAGGTTGAAACTCCCTTTCAGCAATTTATACTAATATATGGAAACATACTTGAATAATTTTGTACAACCCTGTAGTTGACCTAGAACCTTCATTACGCGCCACTATTTAGTTAAAATTTAATTCAAACTAAAACACACTTGAAACAGCTGAAATCACATTTCCAGAAATTATAATTTATAGACGGCCATGTATCCGATTCTTTGCATGACCCTGTATATCATTTTATCCATATTCTACAAACAGTAAATTAAATTCAGTTCAGCGTAAAAATGCATAGCTCATTTAAAAGCCACCTTTAAGTAACTTGCGCTCATATCCAGTAACCCTTGCGAATACTTTTGTGTAGCCCTGTATATGAATTATAACATTTATATACACCATATACAATGCATAAATATAGTGAATCATAAAAGCGCATATCATAATTAAAAATGCATTTCCAGCAATCACCACTAATAAACAGTACTTCGGATACAATATAGTATCTGAACTATATTGTGTGTGCCTGTAAATGCTATACACACTTCGTATTCTACATGAAAAATTTATAGTATATAAACATCAGCGACGTATATCATTTTCATTATATATGAAATAGATCAACATAATTAAAGTACGCCGCAAACAATTCCCTCCACCCCTATATCATTATGTATTGGAATTCCTTTGTAGCCCTTTAAATGAACAATAACTATTCTTTGCATCGCGTATTCTTCAGAATGCATATTTTAGTACGCTTCATAAATGCATATCAATTTTTTTCTGTTTAAAAACGTATAAAATCATGAAAAATCCTTTGAAACGATTTTTACCCATAGGCCGTAATGTAACGGAATACTTTTGACTGTCACTGTAAATGAACTAAACATGCTACAAACATCGTTACACATAGGGACCGTGTTATGGTAAACGTCAATAACATCTAAAAATTTCAGGGCAATCCGAGTATATTTTCGAGAGTTAGAGCGCGGACAGACGGCTAGACAAACCAAAGTCATAATATAATATGACTCCAAAACAATAATGACGATAAATACTGTTATATGAGTGTTAGTAATCAGAAAAAAAGTAAGAAGCCGAAACAAATTCCACATCACTGTCACAATCTCCAGTAACTAGCAAATTAATGTTTATATTCATCCCACTATGATTGTAGGCATAAATTTCTGCGTCAGCTTTTTTTTTTTTTTTTTCTTGAGCGATGGCAGATTAACACATTTTAAGACATAGAATCGAATAAGAAAATTTCACTTCAAAACAAACCCAGATCAGTGATCCCTCTTTCTATATGTATAATATAAAACTATTTAATTCATAATCATAATATACAAGACAGAAATAAAAAAATTAAATTAAATAAGGCTTACCTTGTATGCTACAAATTAATAATATCCGAATATTTTTGTCCGAAATTGGCAGACGTCTTTTTTTTACATTAAAAAAAGCATATACAAAAGTTGACATTGTAAACTTCGTGATGTTCTTTTCCCGCGTGTTATTACAAAAAGTTCTCTGTTTACCCTGCGGTTGCGGTTATATCCTACGCAGACGATCTTCGGCAGGTGATTTTACTACGTATTTGCTTTTGAACAGATTTGGAACTTTCATGCGTAATAGTTTTATGAGACAGTCTGTAATTAAAATTTTCTATTTGAAGAATTTTCCAATGCATTTTACCATTTCTTTTTTATCAGTTTAAAAAAAATTCATTTGAAAATGAAAGTTTATTAGATAAAACATTGCTTAAATTTTTCAAATGTGTAAAAATAAATTTAATGGTAATAAAACCACTCACCCCCTTTTTTTAAAGTAAAGTTTGTTTCACATGTAATAAATAAAAAATATCTTCTTAATAAATAAAAAAAATGTTTTCGAGGATAAAAAATTTTTCTTTGTCAATCTTTCATTCTTTTCATGTTCATTTTCTGCAGAATAAAACAATTTGTAAAATAACTTTTTTAAAAGTCATATCTCTAAAACACAAATTGGAAATGTGAATAATTAATTATATCATGTGTTTTGCATAAATTTTGTATATATATATATATATATATATTTATATTTTCGGAAAATTTTAATTTTATTATAAAGGCTGAAAGAAGTAATTAAAAAAAAAAATAGTTACTAAAAATCGATCAACAGGAAAAAATATGACTTGAATGCAAATTATAAAGCAATAAATGCATATATGACTAAACTCTGAATACTCTTTCTACGTGCTCACTAAAATCTGCAGACTTAACTGTAAAGGAAAATTTTTAGTTTGAAACCACAGAATTGTTTCGACCAGTAATCGGCAAAAAAATTAAAAATTTTCCTCCCTGCAAACTAAATATGTAAAGTGTATGGATTTAGTATTTCTAATTCTAAATATGCTATCCAAATTACTCCAGCACGTAGCATTTTTCCGAGAAATACTTTTATAATAATAACAATCAGTGAAGGATTGTTATATTGCAATGCTAGATAAAATTGAAAGCATGAAACAAGTATACTTTCACTGTCTTAGATATCAAATTGATAAAATATAGCATGGAAATCTAGTTTGTTGATACTTGTACCGTGCATTTTCCTTTTTCTCTCCCAGCCCCCTTCTTTTCGTGTCCGAATTTACTATTTGCTATCCACTAATATATATTCATTCCTTATGCCGCTGTAACTAGGGCCTGTTTTAAATATTTCTCTTCATTTTGAAAATTTTTTGAAGTTAATATTTTTGTCACACTGTGATTTACAATATGGTGGTTATTTTTGTCACATATGTGACGTGACGTACGTTACATGCAGTGGCATAACAGTGACGTTACAATTTTTTTTAATTGCCAGAAAAATAAAATTTTACAATAAGTAACATGTTTTGAAGAATTTTTGTAATTGTTTAAAGTTTTCTAAGAAGTTCACATCTCAGTCACAAGGTGACATCACTAAGTGGTGGCAGTTTGGTCACAGATGTGACGTGACCACAGTGACTTACAGTGACGTCACAATGACGTCACTGTGACCATGCATGCTATGAGGGCTTTATTTTAAATCTATGGTAGTATATAAATAGAATTAGGTGTCATAGTATTAAATATGAGCGAGGCATAAAGTAATTAAAAAATAAATCGCTTTAAAGGTTCATTTGTAAAAAAACCTGAATAAAAAGGAAGGTTTTCCAAACTATCCTTCGTTTAATATTCGCAGATATGTGTATCATTAA
This sequence comes from Maratus speciosus, assembly GCA_963932465.1. Taxonomy (NCBI): domain Eukaryota; kingdom Metazoa; phylum Arthropoda; class Arachnida; order Araneae; family Salticidae; genus Maratus; species Maratus speciosus. The sequence continues at coordinate 465,575,231 of OZ010791.1, forward strand.
TGCGATCAAAGATTAATAATTATTTATGGAGTAAAAAATATTCTAATGACAACCGAAGTAGTCATTATTTAGGATGATGAAAAAACTTAATGTAATAATGAGTAAATAATATCTGTTTTAAAGACACAAAAATAATCATTATTTAGGAAGATAAAAAAACTTTGAACAAATAATATTTCAAATGCCACGTAAATATCCATTATTTACAAGGATGAAAATTTAATACAATATTGTGTAAATAACATTTTTTCTAATGCCATCAAAACAACCATCTTTTAGAAAGATGAAAAACTTAAAATCTGGCTATTTATAGTAACAAACGGACAGAGATTGTATTTATAAATCCTGAATTCTAATTCTTTGTATAGGACTATAATTTTCAAAAATTGTCTCAAAGAAAAATGCTCTTTATAGAATTTTTTTAAATTGGGAAAAATTGTTGAAGATGCCTTATAATTATAATGTACCAATTAGCTTTTGAAAAAAAAAATCTTGAGCAAATAATTATAAAAATCTATTACAAGTAGTCTTCTTCATTTATGCATTTTATCATATTTCTTTAAAACCTGACCTAAGCAATTGTGTAGGTGAACCTAAAGAAAAAGAAAAAATAATTTCCTCTTTTGAAGCAATTTAAATCCGAGCCTTAGTCCACACAATTTGATGGATCCTTCCTTGGCATAACCTAACATCGGGTATTTTTTTTAATATTTTTTCAATCAATTATGATCCTATTATTAGGGAAAACGGCTAAAACTTTTAATTTCTACCAAAAATCTTCAGATCTTAAAGGAATATATGTCATACTTTAGATAACACATTTAACCAAAACTGAAGAGCTTTTACATTTCTATATTTAAAAGTGATTTAAAAGTTCACCATGTAGTTTCCTGTTACCTATACTAAACTGCACATTGGCAAAACAGGTTAATTATCTAGAAAGAAAACTAGAAATTTTAAAACTCATTCTTGACATCACCTCTTTTATATAGAGAAAATACACCAATACATTTATGATTCGTTGAAACAGTCGTGCTTCAATAATTATAGCTTTGTCTCCTTCCTTTCTTCAGTTGAAGAACATCAACTTTTACTCTGTACGATCACAAGGCCATTGCTTTTTTGCCAAACAAAGCCGCAATGTCAGGTGTCTGTCCGTTATGTTTCATTGCGGTCTTAGACTGACCATTGAATGTTAAGTACCAGAAAAGACCTTGCTAAGCAAGATACCAAGCTAATTTGAATGCAGACGCACATGCATGGCTACAGCGAAGGTAAGCAAAGAACAAGATGCTGAAGAAAATTTATTAGGGCTAAATTGGATTTAAAGAGACATGAAGGCAGCATTGTTTATTAGTGAGAGAATTTGCTTCATTGTCGCTTACTCAGAAAATGAAAAATAAAATACATGCATTTGAAACAGATAATAAAAGAATACCATGCAACAAAAATGTACGAATCTGTGAGTAACTGTATGTGATTGGCTTACAAACTTTTAATAAACACTGAAAATGTTATTATAAATTTATCTTTTATTTTACTCTTACCTCACGTTTCAGATGTTTACGTTATTGTTTGTTTCTTTGAAAAATACATTGAATATTATTGTGCATAAAAGAGCTATTTTAGCATAATGGATGGAAAATCATAAACATAAGATGATCCTATTACGATAGATGATGCATTATTGAAACACGTAACTATGAAATAGTGGTTAAATACAGAATGTGAAACATAGTTAAATAAAGAAAATAATGAATTCATCCCAAAACTGCAGTCAATAACAAAACAGACAATAACCTTAAAGCGGTCTAAAGTTCTATAAAGAAATAGTATTTGAGAATAATTTAAGTTAAAAGATGTAATTATTTTTTAAATGTTACTTTTGCGCTGTAAAAACAATATCCGTGATGTGATGAAATCAAACTGTGTTTAAAGCGCTGTTGAAATTTCCATTTTTTAATTAAAGACATAAGAAAAAAATAGCGTTTCCATTAACTATCACATTTTGTTCAATTTATGCCAAATCTTTTACTACTCAGTGTTAAATTTGGGAATAGCCCGTGGGGGACATCATCTTAGCCCTCGGAACATCGAAATGTCCTCCGCGGAGCATTTGAAATAATTATAGGTGGTGAAGAAATGCAATTTCTTCCCGAGAACTCCACGGTGTCACCACTGGAACTGCAGAAATTCCCCAGAAGAAAAATGTCGAATTCAACACTTACTACTTACTTCAGCTAGATGTACAAAATGGTAAAATATATGCAGGATAAAATAGAAAATATTAAATAATAAAATAATACACCAATTGGTTTGGCAATTAATTTATGTTATAATACAAGTCAAATTTGTTTTCTTTAAAGAATGGGTTTTCAATAAAATTCAATCGATAATCTAGTTCTGTAACAAATTGAAACAAATAGAACCACTCCTTGATAAAATCTTCTTTATCTAATTAAGTTTTAATCTCAAAATTAAAACCCTATCTGTTGACTCTCTGTAAATTAAACATAAAAAAAAATTGTTACAGTGTAATAGCACAAAAATGTAAAAATAAATAATTATAACAAACATCGCTTTGTTTGGAATTAACAATTTTGTTACAAATATATTATTGTAAGTCCATCATATAACACTATTTTTGTTAGACTACTTAGTTAAGTATGAAATTGAAGAATTTGAGTTATATGTGTACTGATAGGGGCCAAGTTCTCAATTGCTTAATTTATTGTAAATGAAACTATAATAAATAGATAAAAAATAAAATGTACTGTGGCTATGTATAGTTAATAAGAAAACCATAATATTTTAAATATCAAGGTTTCATTAAAATTCTATAGAAATAAAATTATTACTTTATTTAATCAGTTTTGCAAGCAATATCATATTTTAATTTCTGATTGCTGCTTAAAATAAAAAAAAAATGTTGGGATGAATATTTGCATTGAAGAAAATTCTACGTTACACAAGAACTTGTTCGAGCTTCTATTTTCTGTGCATTTTTATAATGAACAGAACACACTCAGAATGAACAATGAGCAAATATGCTGGTAAAAAAAAGACAAAATAACGTTACATACATTTCTAGATTAAACTGATTTTAGTTATGAAAAGCCTTGAAGGAACAGTACATTAACAAATGTAATTCTACGTGGCGTCAACTTCTTAGCTGTTTAATTTATTGTAAATTAAACTAAAAAAATTTAAATAAATAAAAGTAAAACGTCCTTAACACGTTAACTGCCACAGATTGTGACAAAGCGGCTTTTTATCAGTCATTTACAAAGTGGTTTTCAGCGTTTATCAAGTCTGTTCACAATTCCCAATCGTGGAAATGTTTGTTAATTTTATTCAAAGTGTTAATTTTATACATGTTAATTCAAAAGTATAAAATTTTAGTTATTTTTACGCGTTTAACACCAGCTTGAAATCGTTAAACATGTTTGTGGGACACGAGGTTCTTTTTTAAATACATGGTAATAAATTATGAATTGCCCCATACAATAAATTGTCTTTCATTGAAATATTCATGGTATAGCGCCGAAATATTTTTTGGCATATATATTTCAGGTCATGTCAGTCAATTTGTTAAAATATTTTACTCTTCGATAAGCGAAATTCAAATTTAATAATTTGAGATTTTGCGATACTTATAGACTGTTCTCTTTTAACAACTCAGTCCAATAAGTTGTTTTGGAATACTTGATTTCAGATTACCTTATTTAAAATCATTGAATATGTGAGAGAAAATATTAGCAATAATTGGACTTAATAATTTTCAGGGGTATGTTCAGATCTTTTTCCTAGGGCCCTGTTTTGTGAAATTGTAAACAGCTATTTATTTTTGTGAAAAATCTAGTCATAATTTTGTAAATTTGAAATGTTCGTTATATTCAGGTTCTTGTTTATACATTTTTAAGAAGATATATGTATATAAAATACATATATTTTCATTATACTCGTATATAAAAGTGACAGGTCAGATTTTACTTTGAAATGATTAAATTTGTAAAATGCTCAGTCTAGCGATGGAAAAAGTTTGTGAAAGGCCTATTTTTAAGGCAAAAAAAATTGTGAAGTGTCTTGCTTTTAGGTGAAAAATTTTGCGAAGGGTCCTGTTTTGAAATGAAAAATTTTGTGAACGGTCCTGTGAAAGGTTCTTTTAAGGACCCAGTTTCTTCCTAAACAGATCCCTGATTTTATTTCAATTTGTCATGCAATCGAAAACTGCATTTTCGAAATGCACTTATTTGAAATGTTAAAAAACTAAAATAATCATTAGTTCTCATCCGTATTTCTTTTTGTTAACAATGTTGATATGCATGTTAAAACTAAAAGCAGCAATATCGTGATAGACTGTTTTACAAACCTCAAAAGTTCAAAGGCCTGACATCTAGAAACTAAATTTAGCCATTTTCTCACGTGATGATACTTTATTATTTTTTTTGCCTATTACACTACACTGCACCATAATGAACGAAAAATAAAATAAAAATGAATATGAGAAATACACCCGTGATGAATCTGTGGAGATTGGCCTTCAGGAAGTCCGACTAATGATTATACGTGAATCTCAGCGCTATCATATCATTCATGGGCAAGGCTGAATTGTTGTAGAAATTACTTTGCTCTCATCTAATCTTATCAAGAGTAATATCTCCTCCCTCGTTCAATCATTTCTCCTCCATCCTTACAAAAAAAAAAAAAAAAAAAAAAAAAAAAAACTTTATATCTGCCAATGTTATCAAACTAAAACTTTGTGAGAAGTAAAACATTTATCGGAACACATGAAGGAAACGAGGATTATAGAAGTTGAGATTTCCTTTCCCATATTTTGGGTACTTAACTTTCATGGCACCAAGCAGCAATAAAAGAAAGTGATTCCAAGCTGAAAATTTTTTATTCAGTAGTACTGTTAAAGTAAGAAGAAAAACAGATTAATTGAAAGATAGCTTTCTTTTTTAGAGTAGATTTGTCCCATGAACTTTCGTGGAGAGTTATATGATATTTCAACATTATGGAATGTACAGTTTAAGGAAGATGAACTTGAAGATGTGCATTTCAAGAGATGTAACTTCGAGATGGAGGGAAGTAGCATAGTAAAATAGTTTGTGAGATTTTTCTCAATGATAATATTTTTTAAATTACTGATTTTACTTATAAAATGGAAAATTCTAAGATCCTTTAATAAGCAAAGAAAGAATAATTTCGTATTTCATTTCCATATTTTGGGCACTTAAATGTTATAGCATCAAACAGCAATAAAAAAAGTGATTTGAGCCTCAGAAGTTTTCATTCCCCATCAACCTTCAAGTAAAAAGGAAAACAGATTCATTGAAGATAGATTTCTTTCTTTGTTATATTTATTGCATGAACTTTCGTGGGAAGCTCTGTGATATTTCGACATTACGGGAAGACATTACTTTAGGAAGATGAACTTTAAAATATGCATAAAAGAGGTAAATCCACGATAGTGCAAAGTAATATATTAAAATAGTTTGTTTGATTTTTCTGGATGTCAATCTTTAAAAAATTAGTAATATCTGTTATGAAAATAAAATTCTAAAAAATAATTTATTGGACAATTACTTAAAAAAGGGCTGGAATAAAGGGCTGGTTTATGATTTCCTTTCCCGTATCTTGGAAAATTTAGCTTTTATCGTACATACATAGCAATAAATGAAAGTGATTCTATGCTGAAAATTCTTTTTTCACCAGCGTTGTTTTAGTAAAACCAGATTAATTGAAAGATAATTTCCTTTTTTATGGCAGAATTATTATGACCTTGAGTGGAGGACTTAACGGCATTTCAATATTATGGGATGTGGCCTAAAAAAGATTAACTTAAAGATATACATAACAGAGGTAACATTGTGATGGGAAGAATAGTATATTAAAATAGTTCGTCTGATTTTTTTGCACGATAATATTTTATAAATTAGTGATTTTAGATTTGAAAGTAAAAATTCAAATTTTTATTTTATGTAGATAAAGAGAGACGTTAAGATACTAAAACCTCCATAATGCTCACTCCCGAATAGAGGGCACATCTATTTAGCAAGCACTTTTCAATTCCCAGCACCTAATTGTGTGATTTTACCTCTCTGTAGCGGATTCCTGCGAATAACGGACAGATTCCGCGATCCCGAGGTATCTGCTAGTCAGATCTTTTACTGCATCAAATATCTTTATAGCAAACCAATATTGGCTGAATTCGGCTTCAAGATAGTGGCATTTCAATATTACGGGGTGTTGCTTAAGAAAGATTAACTTAAAAATGTGCATAAGAGAGGTAACATCATGAATGGGAGAATAGTTTATTAAAATAGTTCGTCTATTTTTTTTGGACAATAAAAAAAAAGAGATGTTTGCCAGCGTTTGTGTCTCTGTGTGTGTGTCTGTGTGTGGCTATGAAAACCTACCGCACATAAAGGTCTGAAAATTTTGATGAGGATAGTCAAAGGCAGGCCCTAATGCACCTGAAGCGTAGATTTTCAATTTTTGGTAATCAACCGATATATTAATTAAAAACTATAATGAACATCGCAGAATGGTGTGAAAAATCACAATGATGTAGCCAGAACGCCATTCTTATGAATTCCAAACAGGAAATATCCGACGATTGAAATTAAACATTTTTCTTCCCCGTCTTTTGGGTCGAGCATTGGCTCGACACGTCAAAATACGAAAAAATAAGAAATACCCACCGTATTAACGTACTTTTATCTTTATAACGGTGTAATTCGCTTAACAATATGAATATTAAACCTTTAAAAAATGATGGAACGTCGTTTTTCGCGGTTTATTTTCCTTATCTTTCTAGACTTGTATCGTTCTTTTCTGAACAACATTTCGACGGTCTTTTGGTCTTTTTTTTTTGCTATATTCTGAAATGTTTAAAAATCTGCATCTGCTCCGGAAATGGAAATACGGAAAAAAAAAGTACTAGATCATTACGTCCATTTTTTCTTTCCAATGGTTGTATACGTTTAAAAAAATAATAGTAACTCTTTCAAAAAATGCAAATTTTCTTAACAATGATAAAGCATTTTTTAAATTTATTGATGTCTTTATTTATTTTTTACAGAACATAAATTATTTTTGAAGAAACAGAAAAAAAATCGTGATGTTTACCTTCAGTTAAAGATATAATATCCCATATATACTGCACATACCATTATACGCATATCATTCAGTTTTTAAAATCATGCAACTTTGAATAAATAAATCAGGATATTACATAAATATAATAGAAAAAAAATTGTTATTTACTTACAATTTTCACTATATATTGTACAAAACACCTTTATATGCATATTATTTATTTATTAATTATTTATTTTTAACCATTCTACATCTTTGAACAAATGACCAGACTTTCTATAAATATAATCAGAATAATAATTCTTAAATATAATAAGACTTTTTTATTTACTTTCAGTTAAAAAAGTTACATTTTTTCCATTCATTTCCTGGATATAATTTAAGTTTTTGTTATTCCACAACCTTGTACAAATGATCACATTTCATAAATATAATAACAAAACGTTGTTTACTCGCGTTTAAAAAAGTTGGTTTTTTCAATATATAGGGCTTGAAATTCAATTTTTCATAGGAGGGGAGTCTCCCTACCAACATTTATAAATGGAGGGGAGTTGAGTTACTTGGGAGGGAAAAAAGAAAATCGAAAACCCACTGTTATTTTACGTGCTTTTTAAAGATTTACATTAATTATTTTGTCATGCCTGTATTAATACAGGCATGACAAAATACCATTGAAGCAATTTAAATCAACAAATCAGAATAATGATGCAAAATGTTTTTTATTTAAAAAGTTAAGAAAGCAGGGGTGATTCTGAGTAAAAAAAAAAAAATTCTGAAACTGACAGAAATTTTTTAAAAGGTTGCAACAGAGGGGATGAAGGAGGGGGGGGGGATCACTCCCAGCACTAGCTATGTGTTTTTTCGTGCCCCTTTGACAAAATTTGCGTTTTTTGCGATCTTTTGACGAAATTTGCCGTTATTTCGCGATCTTTTGACGATATTTACCGTTTTCCGCGATCTTTTGACGAAATTTGCCATTTCCGCGATCTTTTAACGAAATTTACCGTTTTCCGCGATCCTTTGACGAAATTTGAATTTTTTGCGCGATTCTTTGACGAAAATCGCGCATTTTTTTCGTGATCCCTGGACGAAATTCGTGTTTTTTCGCGATACTTTGACGAAATGCACGTTTTTTTCGCGGTCCTTTGACGAAATGCGCGTTTTTTTCGCGATCCTTTGTCGAAATTTGCCTTTTCCCGCAATCTTTTGACGAAACGCGCGCTTTTTTCGCGATTCTTTGATGAGATTCGCTTTTTTTTCGCGATTCTTTGATGAGATTTGCGTTTTTTTCACGATTCTTTGATGAAATTCACGGTTTTTATTTTCAGCGGTCGTTTGACAACACTAAATTCGCGTTTATTCCGCGATCATTTGACGAAATTAGCCTTTTTGAGCAATCCTTTGACGAAATTCTCTTTTTCGCAATCCTTTGACGAAACTCGCATTTTTTCCGCGTTTCTTTGCCGAAATTTATGACTTTTTTGCTATCCTTTGATGTAATTTGCGTTTTTTCGCGATCCTTCGATGAATTTTGAGTTTTTTTCCCGCGATCTGACGAAATTCGGGCTTTTCCGAGATCCTTTGACAAAATTTGTGTTTTATTTGCAATCCTTTGCGACGAAATGGGCGATTTTTTCCTCGAACGATTGACGAAATTGATTCTTTCGGCGATCATTTGTTGGAATTCGCGATATTTTTCTGTTGAACTGATGACCGACTTTTCATAATTTTCGGAAACTAATGCCTTAAATTTTCGGACAATTCGTAACAGATTCACCCCTGAATTCGCCAATCGGTCGCGGACGCTTGTCAACCTATCTCGAGAAAAAATAATGAAATTTGTCTATCGGTCGTATGGAAAATTCGTTAATTTCAACGACCTTTCGTGGTAAAAAAAAAAAAAAAAAAAGCAAAATGTGTCAATCAGTCGCGCGAAAATATCGGGAAAATTTGCAAGGCGTTCGCGGGAGTTGGTCGTAATTTCAAAATGCAAAATTTTCAGGAAGAAAATGGTGAGATTTTTTGGACGGAAGTTTCCCGCCCATGATAATCTTTTGGGCGGGATTTTAAAATTTTGGGCACGAATCCCGCCATCCCGCCCTGAAATTCAAGTCCTGATATATATACAATCTTCTATGCATTTACTTTTTTAAACAATAATTAAGAAATTCCTTACTATAAAAACAAAAAAGTTTCATTTTTAAAGCAGTTAAAATAAAAAATATTTTTCCACGTATCCCATTTAACATCTTTAGATACATGTCGTTTTTTTTTTCTTCATCATTCAACAACTTTAAATAAGTTACTATTTCCATAAATATAATAAAAATAGAGTTCATTGTTTACTTGAATAACGAAGATACATTTTTCTTTATTCCTCGTACATATTATTAATATATGCACATCGTTATGTTGTTAAATCCTTCTATACTTTTGAATAAATAACCTGGATATTCCATAAATGCATTAACAAAAAAGTTTGTTATTGACCAACAGGTAAATCAAATATATATACATATTTGCAATATAGCCTACACATAACGTAATTATATGTATATAATTTAGTTTTTGATAAAGTCACTCTTAGACTTCTTAACGAATGTCCAGGGCATTCCATAAATATAATAACAAAAGAGTTTCCATCTAAGTTTAATAAATAACTGAACAACAATGCGTTTTCATTTCAGATAAACATCTTTGTATGTGTGAAACACGCTTGAAAGAAGATAAACTATAAGGTGTTGGAGAAAAACTTTAATGAGCTTTTCTAATTAAAATGATGTCAACTGACATCCTGCTCGTTAAGACTTGAAACGTGTGTATATACGGTTGAAAACAGCTACCTAATTCAATACTCATAAATTAACTAAATCCCAGTTCAGTTCCGAAAGCATTGTTTGAAAAGCAAAATATTACCGACCTGGATACAAACAAACGCATTTGATAAAGCAGGCGAAAAAATAGTATACACGTACACAAATTTTTATAGAAATCGAAAATTTATGCTAATTATAATGGGAGGAATTATTACTTTCGTGCGTATACTAGGTGACCTACCTAAATAAAATTGATAAACTTATTTGTTCAAGATAAAATACGTGGTATTTGTACGATTGGAATAAATATGTGTAATAAAAAAATTCATGTTCTTAAAGTACAGCAGAAGAATAAATGAAATAAAATAGCACAAAAGTTGTTTTGAAATCGAGATTCATCCGAAAGAAAGAACATTTTAATTCGGTTTGAAATCCCTATCCTACCTAGCTCGTGTTTTGAATTTTAGTTTCTTTTAACTGCTCTCCATATGATATGGACCATATCTACGATATCCATTGTAAAGAATATCGCAAATAGTGTTGTCATGTCTAGAATCCCAAAAAGTGGGACGACAACAGCTTCTAAATCGGGATATAAACATAAAATTAATTCTATAAAAACGGAATCTATCTATAGCGGAACCTAAAATTCATTTAATAAAATTTTCATATAACTATGCCTAATAAGACAAAACCTGTTAAAATGGAAGTTTTCTATGTTCTCTTGTGACCCCGCCTTAGAATGTTTTACAATACTAGGGGGCTCGGACCCCTACGAGCTACGCTCGCCAACCCCCGTTCAGACACCGCAGTTTCTAAAAGCACGCTAATTTGATCGGCTTTAAAAAGATTTTGAAAGATTGAATTATAATTTAAAAAACAGTGGCAATCTCCCTATAAACGGGTTTCTATTCATTTCTCTTTGATTGGGGAATTTTAAGGAAATATCAGCTGCTGTTAAAAGATACTATGGTTGTTTTCCTCTTCGATTAAACAGAACCAGTTAAACATTTCAAAATAATCTAATATAAAATGAATTAAGTAAACAGAGTCTTTGTCTCCCGGTATTTTTTAACAAAGCGAAAAGAAAGTTCTTTTAAATAAGACATTTTAAGTGGGCTCTCATGTCAAGCACACAAGTCGTATGTTTGTTGTTCAATAAATAAATAAATAAATGAAAGACATTTTAAATGTATCGTTTTTAATCTCACGCCATTTTCACCAAACTTTTATTTCTCTTTTTAATATTCAGGTGAAAATACTTTTGTTAGAAATGAAATATTATTTGCGCTGTCCCAACAAAAATAGTTGAAAAGTTCATCTCGAAATATCAAATAAATGTCTCGCGCATTTTTAAAATTTAAATTGTTTTGCAATATTATTTTTTGTTCATTTTAAGTAATAAGTGTAATGTGGCGTAAATGTGACGTAATTTCTCCTATTTAAGACTTCTAACGCATGTTAATGAATTTATTATTTTACAATATCCTTTCTCTGTTAAAATTCACGTGTAAACATAGTTTTTATGAAGTAATTTTCAATAAGTTCCTGCTTTTTAGATGTAATTATTTAATTCTAATTTGAAAGTTTTTTTTCTGTTTATAATAGTCACGTGTAAATAAATTTTTAATTTGAAGCAAACATTATTGTTTGCGCTGTTTGTACAGTTGGCAACAGGTTAAATTAGTACAATTTTCTAAAATAAGTAAAAACTATCTCTCGATATGCTGAAAATTTGAATTTAAAATAGAAATAAAAGCTCAAAAAATGAGTCAAATTAAAAAAATAAATGCATTCTGCACACCGGGAAATTATAACATATAAAATGATCTAAAAATGAAATTCCGATGTATAGTTTTTGCTCCTATAAAACTTTTTTAATGGAACGACTTTGTCCAACTTTAGCATAAAACATCTCTTAAAATAATTCTTCTATTTGAAAACTGTCTGCATCAGCGTATTTATCAAACGTTTCTCTATAATACCGCCGATTTTCATATTTTTATATGCAATATTTTTCTTAATATTAACGGAGAAAGACCCTCCGGTCACAAAAAATTCAAAACCGGCGGCGGCGGTGACAGCGTAAGTTATTATTTTTTTTAGAATTTAGAATAAATAGAGAGACTAAATAAACACAACAGTCTGATACAATATAAACTCTGAAAGGGGAATCGCTGGGACAATGGAATTTTTACTTTTAAAAGATATTTCCATTATATACAGGTCCATTTTCACAGAATTTACTGAACGTAAAGTACAGTAAAAGTACAAAGTACAGCAAAACTTGCAAAAAAGAGAATCCGCTATCAACAGCAGGATATTCCGTTTTAGACAGGCTCCTGTGCAGGCAGGTACATTTGTAAGGTTATTTCTTTCGAAGAAACTATAAATATTTTTTATTATAGACGTGTTCTGCCTTCACAGATTTTAGTGTATTAAGTTCCTATCGATACTGACTAATGAATTGCATGGTACAAAAATAAATGAGTTTGTGCACCATGAAAAATCGAAACATTTGGCGTCCCGCGAAGTCGTTACGCATGACAGGGCTTGGAGACCCTGAAGATCGAGATGCACTGCGTAAATCGGGACATATCACAACACTAATCGCAAATAACAGAAGATACAACTGAATACCCTTTTTCGCTATTTTCAATCGTATAAAAGAAATTTAATTTTTAAATTTTAACATTACATATTTTAACTGTATCCTTTTTCAAATAATACTTTTAAATCAAAATTAAAATAGATGTGAGTTAGTTGTGTCATCAAGCATTATCTTAAATAGTGACAGTAATCAATGAAGAATGATTAATTAAGATATTAACAATATGTGACATTTTTCGATGCGGTAACTTTAAAACGGAAGCTGATTAACGACGTATATTTTTCTTTTTTATGTTAAATTAGATTTTAGAAAAACTTCCAGGAGATTTTTATTAAAAACTTTAAGACGGGATATCATTTTTCCAAAACCATACAGAATTCGTAGTAAACAGTGTTCACAAAAGGAATTTAAACAATATGACATTTACGAACATACCACCCTAATAATGGAGCAAGAACTCAAACGTTTCACATATGACACGAAGTATAATTTTCCAACTGATTGAAAAAGGGTCAAAGCCAGGATTCGAATCAGAAACTTTTTGGCTTAAACTGCCAATGCTCTACCAACCCAGCTGTCCCGGAGAAATCTGGCCGGCACAATTCGCCCAGAGAACCCCGTTGATTATGACATCTGGTATAATAACTGAATCAACTGAACAGAATAAATCGCAATTGATGGAACTCCAAGAAACGTTGGATTTATTACTTGCGACTATTGAGCTGATTCAGATATCAGACCAGATGTCATAATCAATAATGTTCTCTGGGTGAATTGTATCCACCAGATTTGTCCAGAATAGCTCAGTTGGCAGAGAACTACAACTTAAGCCTTAGGTCCCTGGATCGAATCTCGGCAGGGAAATTTTTTCACTGATTTCGAAAATTATAATTCGTGTGATTTATTTACACATTAAAAATAATTGTGTTAAAAAAATTAATAAAGTGTTTCACATATGCACTGGCAAACAATTCAGTAAATATTACAATAAAAAGCTTAATAATATTATGAATTAGAAACAATAAAATGAGTTTCGAGTTATCTGAGATACATCTATATTCGTGACAAATTACATGTAGGTCTTTTCTGAAACTATGGTCTTAATAAACAATTTATCAGAAAATTTCCCCTTTAAAATCACTCGAGATCAAGTTTCCATAAATGAGAATTTCAATTCGAGAAATTCAAAAATTCTTACTTACGTTTTAAAATTTACCGTCTCCTAAGAGCTTTTCGTGGGAAAAAAACTCACAAACTATGAAGACATATTATTTTGGTTTCCAACGCAACGAAAGTTCAAACTCATTAGGAACTTAAAAATTAGGTAGTCTTTCTAGTGATAAAAAAATATACTAAATGAAACCCAACAATGTTATGCAAGCAACACAAATGAATAAGTAATGTATAAGCAACACAAATTTATAAGTACTGTATAGTTCCAGATTTATTTAGCTGTAAATCAAATATCGAGACTTTTTCCGAATTTCTATGATAAAAATGGAACAAATATAGCTAACAAATAAATTTTCATTTAAAAAATCCATATCGATCTAAAATGAAGTTACAGAACTAGAGATCTATCATTGAATAATCTTCGAAAGAGATTTTCTTACATTTTCTGAAAGACAGATTTTTTTTTTAGGCCGAATTCCAAAACTTCTGCAAGATTAACATATTATGTGAAAAGAAAGCTAACGAAGCCAAATAAAATAACATCCAGGAAGAATTCTCATAAGCTTTAGAAAGATAAAGGGGAATCCTAAATTGAGGTAGTTTTATAATCTGTCGATACAGAACAGGAAGATATAGAAATACTACATATCTTTTTCGAAACGGTGCTATTGGTAGTACAAAGTCAGCGATAACAAATGATCTGGATAAAGAAAAAAAAAAAAGAGCAGTCTGGAGTTGATGTTATCGCGTTTTGGATTTTTAAAAGTGGTTTTATAGGAATACAAGAGCTGCTTCATTCTCGAGTAATTTGATCGTTTTATGAATTATTCAACTTTTTAGGCATATTAATCTTTATGCAAATGAATTGTTTTATGGTTTCACTATTTCGTTGAATCTTTTGTACTGAATTTTTATTGAATTGAGGTTTCTCTTTTCTAGCACGTTCGCAGTTAAAAATTGGTACTTGAAAATAAGCAAACTGTATTCATTTTTTAGTATTTTTTTGGCAAATAATACCTATGAGCATAAATAGTGTGAGGACTTTTCCAGTAAAAATTATCTTTGACTTATTCTGGATGCAGGAATTTAGCGTTATAAAAAATACAAAAATAGAAAAAGGCATGAAAAGCAGAGTTGTGCACGGATAACCCGAAAATTCCATTTAAAGTCAACCCGAAACCCGACCCGGGCGGAGTACATTTCAATCCGAAAAGAAGTGGAAGAAATTTAATCCATATATTAACACATACACTCTGAGTGTTTTGAGGGGGTTCCTGCATTTTCATAAAAATGCTTATAAAACTAATATCAATTTAAATTTTCTTCCCTTGTTTGTTTCTTTCTAATATACACTTCATGCCAAAATTATTTTTGTCTACAACCGATTTAACCCTTCACTGCACGATTTTTTCTATTTTTATGAAAAAAATATTTGAAATCTGTATATCGGTCTAATAACGGGAAAAAAAATAAATTTCAAATTTTCAGCTAAAATTTGATATTTTAAGACGTGTTTAGGGTTTTAAAATATTGTATTGCTATATTTTACAACTAAATTATCTTAAATTAATTAATTTTATCTGCTTAACCGTCAGCAACTTTTTTTATATTAATATTTTTAAGTATTCAGTAAAAATAGTGAAAGTAAATTTTACCTTAATAGCTTGATCGAAACTTTTTTTGTTTCCGAAGAACAAATTCTAATTTTTTGTCAAATGCAGCCATCTGACATAGACGAAATAAGTGTCATTCTATTCTTTGGACTGTTCTTGATCAGGGATAGAGATCATATTGGCCAAATTCATGGCACATACTAAGGATTACAGTGTTTTTAGGTATGTGCCAGATGTGGCACGTCGTGCAGTGAAGGGTTAAGTTGTTTCAGGGAAACGGAAAAATACGGGCAAACCGCTTAGAGCAGCCATACTCAACCTGCGGCCCGCGGGCAGCATGTGGCCCGGCGACATTTTATTTGCGGCCCGAGACACATAATCATTAATCCACATTTATAAAATTATTTGAGATGTTTAAAAAAGATTTTTAAGACATTCGCTGTTCCTTCATATATTTTCATGGGAATACAAAATATGCTCTGTTATTTAATAATTATTAATTTAAAGTAATGTTCAAACATTTTAGATGCCATTGACTTAGACATAAGCTCTTTTTACCTGTATTTCTATTTGTGCTATAGCAGTGCATATGATGTTTAATTTTTCAATACTACTGAAACATTATTCCAAATTAATTAAATTTGCACAATATATTTTTACATTAAAAAAGTTTTTTCTTTGAAAAAAAAGTCACTTATTAAAGAAAATCTCCTGATTTTTTTCTTCTTTAGATGTTGGAAATGCTGCCCTCTTATGTAAATACGTTTCATAATTATCGTATAGCTAATAATCCTTATTCGAATTGGCGCGGACAAAATCGCAGCAAAACGTTTCACACCGTTATTTCTAAACAACTTCGCAGCATATTTCTATATCATTTTAAATAAAATTTTACCTCGAAGGGTACTGTTTGAAAATGGTGGTTTTAAAATTTTTATTAACATTTCTTCCATGACAAACTTTCAATTCAACTAATTATGTTAACTTTATTATTTTGATTCGTTATACTAGTTTTGTTACCTTACTATTTTAATTACCACCTTTTCAACATATTATACATGTTTTGCTGTCCGTCTAACGTTGCAAACATATGTTTGCGGCCCTCGAGTAAAAAAGATTGAGTATGGTTGGCTTACCGGGTTTAAAGAAAAATAGGCTACAATTATATCTATAATATCTAGGGATGTTCCGAATATCTGGCTCCTACCGAATATCCTACTTATTCGGCACTGAAACCGAATATTCGGTCCGGCCGAATACTTTGATATCCGGTTGCCGGATAGTTGATCATTTTTTAAATTATATTTTTAACATTATCAGAAAAACGTAAGGCAAAATTAATTTGCTCGTTACAAACATTATATCATTAAAAGCAATGCTAACAAAAATAAATATATACTTTCACAAAACGATATTATATGTCTATATATAAATGGAAATATAATATTTAAAATATAATTAAATTTTATTAAAGGCAATCTACGATGTAGGAGCATTAGGCGGTTAGTATTTTCAGGCTATAATCCTTTATGTTTTTAATCACAAATATTTCCTGCTTCTGAAAATAAGCGTTGACTTCTCTGGTGGTCTATTTTTCTTATGATTTTATTGAATATTTTTTCACTATTTTGCATATGGATGGAAGACCAGCTGTATTAAAATAATACTGATACTGATTATGAAAAGAATTATGCCACTTTCTTGCTCCGTTTGTTCTACAAACAAGATACTTGCAATGAGGAGCTTATCTAAATTTAAATTATATTAGGAAAACTTTGTTATAGAAAAATTAAGTAATAATATACATATAGGGAAAAAAAAGCTATTTCAATAAGATGTTTAGCAATTAGTAAATAAACTAGAATTATCAGCAAGAAAAACAAAGAAATAAGTGTTTATCTTTTGTCTACAATGACCCTAAATAAAAGAAAAAATCTACTATGTATAGGCTAAAGACCAAACGTCATTAAATTACTAAAAAGCCTTTTAAATAACTTAAACTGAAAAAATGAATTTAAATCTATTATTAATATTTAAATAGCATAAAATTATAATAATTTAAAATTTTTCTCCATAGCACAAGTATAAAATAGAAATTTTACTATTGAAATTAAAAACGAGAAAGTATTCGGCCAAATATCGAATATTCGGTAAAATTTTGTGCCGGTTATTCGGAATCCAGTGTCCGTCAAAAATTCACATTCGGTGCATCACTAATAATATCCATTATATTTCTTTGTTGAAAAATTATAAGCATATACAAGGCGGCCATAAGTAAATCGGCAGAACTCAGCATGTTCTGTAGTGCGGTCTAATTGCGGGAATGGAGCCAAATTTTGTAGGATGATTGACCAAGGCGGCAACGACGAATTCCGTGAAAAAAAAGTAGTTCCAAAAGTTACCACTAGAAGAATGTGTGACAATATTTTTTCGCCGGATCTTTCGTTCCCCATCTTGCTTAATCATCCTCCAATATTTGGCTCCATTTTTGCAATTGGATCGCACTACAATACACGCTGACGACTGTCAGTATTGATTCTAGACCCCGTTAATAAAATTTTATGTTCAATATTATTATATTGATATTTAATTATAAGTATTCATTTCGCAGTTAAAAATATATTTAATCATACAAATGAATTACGCTTACCTAAGTTCATCTTATCGGGAGATAAAAGGCTAATTTACTATCTTCAGAATAAAAGTTCATACAAAATGTAGACACATAACATATATTTGACGATCACAAAACAAAATACATAACGTTCGCGTACACAAATTCGTTTCAATAAAAACTTTCATCATAATATTTCGTAGCTACATTTCAGTTTATAAAGTTCTAAAACAATTTCATTTGTCAACAAAAAAATATCGTCTGCGCGAAGCTCAAAATAAAAACTATTATAATTAAGACCATGGGAGCAGCGATAAAACGCAGCAATCAGTTTACGGTGGCCATAATTAAACTGATAGTACTAAGTGCATATACGGTATATAAGGGAATATACGGCAATGCGTAGATAGGTTATAATAATTATAATAACAATAATAATAAAAACAAGTAGATTATAGTTCACGATATTTGAATAGGTTTTGAAACAGTGTGCCTATTATTTTTATTATAACGCAATTCAAATTAAACTGAACCGTTCGCAAAGTTAATATCAGGCATAGTATGTAAATAAGCAAATGGAATCCAGACAAGTATTTGAACCTTTGGATACTCATTTGGGAAATAATAGAGATATGTATTGCAAAAAAGCTCTTTCAGAGTTTCACACACAAAACATTATGACATGGTTACAATCAAAATATTAAAAGTCTATCAAAAACACATGTATTCTATTAAAAATTATGTAAATCAAATGTAAATGTAATGAGTTATTTACATATTCCTATGATGGAAACAATAACTATTTCACAATGCTTAATGAAGCGTGGATTTTCCTGGATCTATAGGAACAAAAAAGTAGGGTTATTTCAGTAAGTATTACAATAAAAGATTCTGGTTTTTAAACAAAACTCATTTAATATAGATTACAAGAAATGTTTCAGTGTTTGTAAATGAATAGGTTATATTAGATTTACCATATGATATTTTCTTTAAATTACTCTTTTCGACAGTAAAATCATTCCGGTTTTTCCGTTGTTTTTGATAACCGTTGCATAACCCGTGCAATTGCAAGTAATATCCACTCGATATCGAAGATTATTTAAAAGTTATCATTGCTCTTTAATTAGCATACATAATAACCTGTAAATCGGTCAAGCGGTTTGTAAGGCATAAAATTCTAGAGCAAAAATATTTACCCCAACTCTAGATATTTATCTATTATTATTAAGTAACAAAGAAAAAGATAACTATTAACTTTTCAAATAACTCGAGAATTCGATTACAGAGTGGGTGTGGCTTAAAATATAATACTAGGTATTTTTCAATTTAAAACTGTTTTATATTTCAATTATATAATGGTGTAAATTTCAGGAAACTGTTTAAATTATTACAAAATAATTGTAATGTTACAGTTAAGGGTTAGAGTAGTAAAATAGAAGTATTTTTGTATTTTCTGTCTTCATTTTCTTGAAAGTGAAATTTTTAATGTTTGACCTGTTTAGCAAGATTTTGTTATCAAGTATGACCTAGCAAGCATCAGAGACGCCAAGTTTTGAAATAGACTCTTCGATTATTTTTTCCGTTGCATAGGTATACGAAAAGAAAATAAGAAGATAAATTTAAAGGATCTCAGGAGTCTTACTTTTTACCTGGCGGTGCAACTTAGCAACGTGTCACATTTAATTTTTTTCTCAGTCTCTATAAAAAATAAATGCATAAAATTTTTAATATAGACAACTTAATATCTCTTCTACTTAAAATAATTTTTTTAATACTCTACATTGAAATTTTATTTTATTTTTTTATGTTTAAGTTTGATAAAAAAAATTTAAATTGTTTTTTGACTTGTATGCACTGCGCGCAAGACTGTAGCAAACCTATTGGTTCAAGAGCCCCCAAAAATATTGATAATGTTATAAACCTAATGTATCTTAAACGTATACTTCATTTGTAAGCAATTTATTTATTTATTTTATTTGAAATTTGAAATTTAAATTATAAATTTTTGAAAAAAATCATTCTTTTATTGAAAAATTGCCAATTTTAAATAATCAATGCAATTATATTAAATTTGAAGTATAAGTTATTCTTTACCTTAAAATGAAGATATTTATCAAGTTTCATGTAAATTGCTTTATTTGTTTGTGAAAAATGTTGCGCGCAGTGCATGCAAGTCAAAAGACATTTTTAAATTTTTTATCAAAATTAAACATAAAAAATTAAAATAAAATTTCAATATAGAATATTTAAAAAAAATATTTTAAATAGAAGATATATTAGCTTGTCTATACTAAAAATTTTGTGCATTTGTATTTTATAGAGACTGAGAAAAAAATTTAAATATGACATGTTGCTAAATTGCACCACCAGGTGAAAGTAAGACTCCTGAAGTGTTTTAAAGGAAAACTTTCCGTGATTATAACTAAGTAGTATACAGGGTGTCCACTCTCAACGGTGCACAATGGCTAATTCTTAAACCGTTAGCCATAGACATATTGTTCCAATTGCAGAAATGTTTTAAATGAAGAGAGAAGTATTTTAAAAGCGATTTGGGTCAATAAAAAACATTTCTTAAAAAATTACGAAATTAAAATTTTTATGCCGTCCCCCGCTTCTATAAGCTATATTTAGTAAAACTATCCTATTACACTAAGAAGTAACACAAAACAAGTTCCATTTTTTTCTGTGATTAAAACTGGCCGATTAATAGCTGTTTAAAGTTGAAGCATCTTTTTTGCTTCGAAATAGGTGTCATTCTCAAATTTAATACAAATGTAAATAATCGTCAGGTATATAAAAAAAATAGTTGAGAGTAACATTAACATTACAATATAAATTTGAAATCTATTTTCATTCTGATATATTAAAGAAAAAAACATATTTTGTACTAAAAATATAAGTTAAAAAACAACAAAATTTTTGTTAAATAAAATTATGAAAAGCAACAGTCGCAATTCTTTACAAAATGATACATACTTAAAAATGCTATTAGATTATTTAATCTAAATTCTAATACTTTAAGCATTTTGTGTACGATCCCTCGAAGGATGGCGCAACTCATCTGTGTTCAGACAGATGCAGAAAATTAGCATAAGTCATGCAATTCAAAGTTTCATAACTTGGTCTATTTTAGTGTTAGATATATGGGACTTTTTCTGTCTTATTTGTTAGTGTAATAGGGAATTTTTACTAAATATCACTTATAGGACAGTATAAAAATTTAAATTTCGTAATTTTTAAGACATGTTTTTATTGATCAAAACAACTTTTAAAATAATTTTTTATCTCATTTAAAACATTTTTGTAACTGGAATTATATGTATACGACTAACGGTTAATCCTGTATAACCCCCGTCAAAAATAACGGAATGTTAATGTTGCGTGTCATTTTCATAAGATTTCATGCAAACAAACAGCATGAAGATTTTATTATTGAAAGGTTTTTAATGTAAAAAAATTGATTTTTAAAAATGACAAATGATTTCTACAAATACAAATGGGGATATTTGTTTACTCAATATTCATTTTCAGAAATAGTTCGACTATCAATAAACGTCCCGATTCTAATCTTTAGAATTAAGAAATGAAAAATCAGTATTTACGTCATGTTGGCATAATCATGTAAATTTTTCTCTTTATTTTTATTAATGTAAAAATACGTTTGAAGCTAAGCATAGCCTCACCGGCGCAAAAAATTTTCAAACATACTTTATATACATACTTTTATGCTTAACAATAGTATATTCAAATAAAAATATATTTTCTACTTAATTGTAATGAAAAAAAAAAAAACTAATAAAGTCATAATGCATAAAGATAAAATAAACTCAATAGATAATATTCTCATGATGTCGCAACAAATATGAATGTTTATTGAGCCATGTGTCTGAAAATGTTTCATTGTTTCCCTTTTATCTGAAACAATGGAAGTAATCCGATAGCCACCATTTTGAAGAGATTTCATAAAAAACTTTTTAAATTTTAACTTTTTAACATCTACACAAGAGCAGCTATCATAAAAAAAAAAAAAAAAAAAAAAAAAAAAGCAATTTAACAAATTACAACGACCATTTGGAAAACGATTTTTTCAAAGACTAAAATTTAAGACATAAAAAACCGCACCGAGTTGATCCTACATTACGTACGCCATGAATTAAACATTAATAGTGTTATTACACGTAAAAATTCCAAGAACAAAAAATTCCAAGCGACAAAAAATTCCAAGCGATGGAAAAGCCTTTTCCCGAACAGGCAATGAAATGCTTGGATAATACGTAAGTTTCAGGAAATCTGACGAGCCGTGAGGCGTCTTTTTCATGGAGACGCCTGGAATTTCAAGCGACTTTGACTCCTCGTGTCAAGCATTTTATTGGCTGTTCGGGAAAAGGCTTTTCCATCGTCAGATTTCCAAAAAATCTGACGACCCATTTTAAATGAAATTTCATTCTTAAACTTCTAAACATCCGACAATATTACTTTTTACACCGTCGGATAGAGAAAAAAATGAACTTTTAAATGCAATTTGTTTAAATGCTGTATCTCAATTTGTTTCTGAGTTATTATTTTTTTTTGTAGTTTTTATTACTTTTTGTCATAGTGGCAACAGAAGGTATCCATCGTTGTTAAATCTAAAGGGAAATACAGATTACTGTATAGACCAATCAGAAAACGAATAAAATGCGGATTAAACCAATAAAAACCTTCAGATATGCTTTTGATTTCCTACCCTGACAGAAAACAATAACCATTTTTCCAAATGGTTAAAAAAAAAAAAAATCGGCTCAGTTGCAAGCTCAGGGTAGATGACTAAAATAAAAACAGCCATGTGATTTAAATAAATAGATGGCACGGTCCGCCCCGAAAGATTACCTACACTTTCCTAAACTTGGATTTTATGTAAGTAGATTACATTTTGAACAGGAAATTACGCCTGGCAAAACGCATACATTATGACATTACTAGTGTATAACAGCATCAAAAATGACGGAATATTGATCTGCGTTAACAATTACACAAAACAAACAGCAGTATTTATTGCAACAATAATAATAATTAGCAAAGTGAAACACAATTTTTGAAGATTTCACAAAGCATTAAAATTAAATATTCCATGCGTTAAAGGTTTTTTTTTTCATTTTAAAATATATTATTTTTATAAAAATGAATGAATCTGAATAATGAATATCCCACCACTTTTCTTTAGGGGGGAGGGGGGGATCAAGGCACGGAGTTGATAGAGATACCGTACTAGAACTGTGGGATCAAGTCAACGGGTTTTACTCATCTATGGAGCTCTACGTTTAATTTCTAAGTACGGACTTGTCATTTATCATCAATTAATATAAACAAAGGAAAGTTTTGTTAAAATTTGTAGGGTTTTTTTTTTTTTTTTTTTTTTTAATAGAAAATACGCAAGACGCATTGATTTAATTAAAGATAAATTTTTGAAATCTTCAGCTATATAACCTTAAAATTTCATTTGGTATAAATAAAATCAAAAGTTATTATCATTATTTCTTTCGTAAAATTTTAATTTAATTTTATCAATTTTTAAGAACTTAGCTTATATCCACTTGAAATTGACTTGCATTCTAAGTAAATTTTATATTTTATATCAAATGTAATTAAAATGTAATTTAACATAATAACATTTGAACAAACAAAATTATAATTTAATAAGGGAAAAGATAATTTTCAGCCATACTAATGCAATCAG
This sequence comes from Maratus speciosus, assembly GCA_963932465.1. Classification (NCBI taxonomy): domain Eukaryota; kingdom Metazoa; phylum Arthropoda; class Arachnida; order Araneae; family Salticidae; genus Maratus; species Maratus speciosus. The sequence continues at coordinate 465,598,881 of OZ010791.1, forward strand.
GATAACATCTTATATTTCAGTTACATCTGGGGGGATGGGGGACATTTATAATGCAAAAAAAAAAAAAAAAAAAAAAAAAAAAAAAAAAAAAAAAAAATAAGCAGATAAATGTTAAGCTAAATTAAACTAAATTAAAATTCTATCAAAGTCATAATAATAATAATAATATTCATTTTATTTATACTGAATGAAATTTTAAAATTATATAAATGAAGCTTTAAAAAATTGATCTCGAAATACATCATTACGCCTGCTTTTTTTTTCTTTTAAGAAACTCTAATTTCAATCGATATCGAAAGTTTTCATTTATATTGATTGCCGAAAGATGGCGGCAAAGCAAAGTTTAAAAATAGACGGGATTTTCTGTAAAACTCAGGTACAGCGTCTAGAATATATAATGTGGAAACCTGCTATCCAAACAACGCTAAAAAGTTGTATCCCTTAAATATGCGATGATGTTGAAATCCAGGGAACCGACCGCAGCTTTCAAAGTAAACATCGTGTTACAGCGCACAGTGGGACGTTTTGATGATGTAGGTGGACAAAATCCATTTTTCCGATTATCTCGGAATTTGACAAAACCGCGTGTACTGGTAGCTGAATGTCTGTATTTTCGATATCCGTGCTAGTTTTGGCGTAAAAAATCAGAGGTGTCGATTAATTGTGACCGTAAAGTAGCCATTTGCGCAGTTGGTTTGAGGGAGTTTCAAGAGTTGCACTAGCTTCCTCTAAGTTTCAAAGCACGTCGTGACTATTCTGTTTTACTTGAAAGCACGAGTTTGCTGATCTAATGTCACAGCTTTGTCAAGGTCAGATTTGACCCATTTTCGTTTGAAAATAAGCGATTTTAAACCCGCTATACCGTTTTTTTCAAAGGCTGAAATTCTGGATAATCCTTGATGTTGTTTACAAATTTCATCTTGACTTTTAACAGATTATTCAGCAATAAGCATTTTTTAAAATCAAAGTGTCATTCCTAAAGTAATGAAAAATTAAACAAACTACTGCAGATCAGTAAGTTTTTATTAATAAACAAGCATCATATTAACTTCCAGTGCATGTATGTATGTTTAGTTCAAATCTTGCAAGTCAAATTTAAATCACTTTTAATTATCCTATTGAGCCGAAACAACATGAGTAATTTGAATGACAATACAATAGTATTATGATTTAAAGAACGTAGAAGTTCGTTTAGAATACTTTTTTCTACAGAGCTTCACAAAAATTTAGATTAAAACTTGCAAGTTAATTTTAAACCAATTTCAATAATCTGATTGAGCTGAAACTTTGCTCAGGATATGTAATTCTGGTGACAATGCAATATTATTATAATTTATGGAACGTAGTAGTTACGCTTTTTTACAGGGCCACATAAAAGATTAGTTCAAAACTTGCAAGACAATTTTAAACCACTTTCAATAATCTGATTGAGCTTAAACTTTGCTTACATGTGTTTTTCCGATGAGAATTCTATTAAATTATAATTTGACGAACGTAGAAATTATGCATTTTTTACAGGGCCACACGAAAAACCGCAGAAAGATTGTTGCTAAAAAGCAGAAATTTTAATTAAATTTCTACAAAATTACCATAGGTTATTGAGATACACAATAGCATTTTTTAAATTGAAATCAAAGTGCGTAGCAGTTGTATTTCTTTTACAGGGACACATAAAAAATTCGAATACATTACCGTCTACACGCAAAAATTTTATTTCAAATTGAATAAAATTTATATAGGTTATTTATTTGCACAACAGCATTTTTTCAACCGAAAATAATTTTGGTAGCATTTATATGTTTTACAGGATACCACAAAACATTAAACTTTTTTTTAATATGATTTTATTTAAAAAATTTTATTTTTCAGGATGACTACACATATTTCTCGCGAAATTCTGAGTAGACAAAAATACAAAAAGGGAAGGAATGTTAACTTACATATGTGCATTAAATTGTTTTTTAATTAATTGTAAAATAAGTATGTTTAACGCATTATTTGTAATGCATTATACAGGGTGCCCACTAAAGTCCTCTCAACGTCCTTAATTGCCGAACGGTTGCAGCTATACTAATAAAAGGGGTGTCTAGGTATAGTAAAGTGGCTATGCTCTACTAGATGGCATCGCTTCCAACGTCACCTGGTGCAAAACAGCTGAGTTATTATTTCTATCTCGAAAACCAGATTCATTCTCAAAACGAGATTCATTTAGCATTCATTTTCAGAAGGTGTCCTTTCGAACTAAATCGATGATGCTCTACAAATTTGTTATTCACTTTTATCCCGTATTTCGAACCGTTTTCGCGATAGGAACGCTAATGCCGCCATTTTGCACCAGGTGGCGCTGTTAGCGGTCTTATCTAGTAGTGCATAGCCTCTTTACTATACCTAGACACCACGTTTATGAATATAGATGCAGTCGTTCGGCAGTTAAGAGGGTGGGAACGGACTTTAGTGGGCACCCTGTATTTTTATTTTAAGACATTGATGTTAAATAACCAAATATTTATCATTGTTTGAGTATTTTATTAGTGACGCATTAAAAAAAAACTGCAAAAACCAATTAAACTTCAACGAATTGATTTTGTCCATCTAGATCGTCGAAACGTCCCACTGTGCAGCGTCTAGAATATATAGTGTGGAAACCTGCTATCCAAACTACGCTAAAAAGTTGTATCCGTTAAATATGCGGTGATGCTCAAATCTATGGAGCCGATTGCAACGACATCTGCGATATATTTTCAAATTTCAAAGTAAACATCGTATTATTACAGCGTCTAGACCAAATCCTCTTTGAGTTTTAGAAAATATCCTTTAGATGTCGCTGCGATCGACTCATTAGATTTCAGCATCGTTTGTTATTTAAGAGATCCAATATTTTAGCACTTTTTTAAGTGTTACTGGGATAGCCGATTTCCACACTATATATTCTAGACGTTGTAACTCAGGCTGAGGCGCTAGTGTACCGAATACAGCTTGTACCTCCGGTTAATTAACTCCATTTTTCACAAAATAGTGAGTTGACATGAAAAAGTGTAAAACGCATTTCAAAATATTTAAAGACTTTAATATGCTTTTGCAAATATTTTAATAACATAATCAGATGTTAACCTGCAGTTTTTTTTTAATGAAACGCTGTAAGAGTCGTGCATTTGTTTCTACATTGCGAATTTGTAGTTCTAAATGGCAACAGTCTTCGTTTGCTTATATCTTGCACTCTTGTTACCGTTGTTTACATGGAAATAGCTGGTTATCCGTTATTTTTAAGAATTTAAAACATTATAATTTGATAGTTTTTGAACGTTTTAGAGAAAACAACGAAGAATAGATGTGATATAAAGCAGATTATGTGTATATTTCCATACGTTGAACAATCGGCGAACTTACGGTCTCTTGTATATCTATACCTATCATGGCCGCGATAATTGCTTTTCTCGAGGGTGGGTTCGCCTCGGATTCGTTACACTGTGTTTTATTATATAGAGATAACACCCTTTCAAAAATTAATTGGTAATATACTTTAAATTACCATCTGTTTCATTCATTTTACGGCTTAAAAAATGGAGAATGCAGATATATTTTTCTTATGGTTGATAATTATCAAAAATTAAATATAAGATACTTCTCTGTTATAGGAGCCTTGGCGATATAGAAAAAATGGACTTAGGACGAGAGGGAAATTTTTCACATATATTTTCTGACAATCTATTAACTGTTTCGTACACAAAAGCCCTTTTTCAATACTTGTCCAATTTATTACAGAAGTCATTTATCTGTTATTACATCTAGATAAAAGTAATTTATTGAAAACATGTAATCAACAGCAATTTTTTTAATATAATGCATAAACAAACATAACCGTTCATTAGCTTTGTTTTCATAACTATTTATATCATTTGGCTACAGATCTCACTTTTTTTCAGCCCGGATTGAGCCAAGCTTCTAAAAGAAGTGCCAATGGCCCCTACAATAAAGAAGTACCAAATTTAATTTTAATAATGCTTCTAATTACAATATGTTATTAAATATAGTATGCAGATAAAATATAATTTGTACAGCTAATTATTATTAAATAATAATAAAAGATTAATTATTAACTTTTGAAATAAATCACGAATACTATTACTCAGTGGGCGTGGCTTATGATGTGAAAACAGGCATTTTTCAGCTTAAAACTGTTTTATATTTCAATTATATAACGATATAAATTTCTGGCAATCGATTTTAATATTAAAAAATAATTGTAATATTACATTAAAGAGATAAAGAAGTTAAAAAAAGTACTTTCCTGATTTCTCGCTTGCTTTTTTTTAAAGTCAAATTTTTAACATTTGACACAGTAAGATTTCGTTATCATGCATTACCCAAGTGTTAGAAACGTCAGCTTTTGAAATCTTTTATTCGATTATAGTTTCCAGTGCAAAGGTATAACAAACCAAAAAAAAAAAAAAAAAAAAAAAAAAAGAAAGAAAAAGAGATTGGTGTTTTTAAACAAAATTTTCCTTACTATAATCAAATTTTAACCAGGCAGGAAAATCAGGAATTTTAATCAGGTATGAATTACATCACACTTTCTAAAATTAGTAATATATTTTAAATTACACATAATGTTGCATGCTTCCCCTAAAAAAGGGAGAGAGGGGGAGAGAGATTCAGAATGCAGGAATGCTTTTAATAGTTATATGATATCGATATTATAGTAATTAGTATTTATATTTATTTTTATTTAAAACAATGCTAAAACAAATACGAAATATGCTACAATACGAATTCCAACTTGACAATATTTCCAACTGAGTCAAAAAATGCCCAGCCGGGAATCGAACACAGATCTTTCTTTGACTTACAGGGTCAATGCTCTACCGTTAAAGCTAACTGGGCCGACAACCGGCGAGCAAGCATATTTCGCTCAGATCATCTTATTGGTAATAACATATGGTCTGTCATGTAGACAGCTCAGCGGAATAAACAACAGGTAAAGGAACTCCATATAAGGAACTCCATATAAGGATCTCCATATAAAATATTGTTAAAATTGAATTTTTATTGTTAAAATAATAGTTTATCTACGTACCCATCTTTTATATGGAGTACTTTTACCTGCAGTTTATGCTGTTGAGCTGTCTACATGACAGACCAGATGTTATTACCAAATAAGCTTATCTGAGCGAAATTATGCTCGCCGGATGTCGGCCCAGTAAGCTTAAACGGTAGAGCATTGGCTCTGTAAGCCAAGGATCTGGGTTCGATTCCTGGCCTGGGCATTTTTTCGCTTAGTTGGACATATACAATTGGTATAATAACTTTACCAATCAGCTTGATTGTGTTAAAATAATAGTATATGCAACAATATTCGTCATTATAAGGATTTTTGACTATTATATTGGAAATTTATTTAAATTTCAGAAGTTTTTAATATTTTGCCATATAAAAAGTTGTACACATGGAATGTTAAATGTTACCATTACAATGTAAATAATATTCTAAAAAAGTTTTTTCTTTTATTTTTATTTATTTATTTATTTATTTATTTATTTATTTTTTTTTTTTGCTTAACAAGAGCAATGAAAACATTTTGAACGCGCAAACTTTCAGTAGTTAGAATCAGATTTTCCGAAATAGCACATTTTTGTTTCACATTGCCTTTCACAAATCTTTGAGCACAATGGTATGATTCTGAGGAATGTATTTTTAGACCAGGTTGAGGTTATGTTACATGGCCATTAGTTGTAGAAATTGGGATATGAGGAAATATAATGAAAAAATATCCATTTCGTTATGCCAAGCTTTCATCCAGGAAATAGAAACTTATAAGTAACACAGGTTATTATTAGGTTGAGCAAAAAGTTCTGTGAAATTTTTAATCTAATAGTAGTTACCACAATTTTTATCATATATAAGAGTATTAGTGGTATATGTATAGGAGTTCAGGACGTGGCCCCATTCGATTATGGCCTCTTTCGATCAATGCAACACTATTTCAAGGGCTCTCGATTTGAATGAATGAAGTTGAAGGAGCATATCAAGAGTTTTTTTATTCCAAGGAGCCGCGATGGTTCTTCTAGCAAATCCGGAATCTGGCAGAAAGTCGTGGACTATGATGGTCTCTACTTTGAAGAATAGTCCTTATTGCTCTTGTTGTTAATTTGCACATAACAAATCAACTTTCACAAATTTCCCAGAACTTTTTGCTCAACCTAGTAGTATTTTGAGCATCCAAATCTATATTATTGTAATGAATTATGAAATTTTTGAATTGAGACAGTCAGGGAAAAGTATTTGTTTTATGGTAAATTTAAAACGATAACAAAAAATATATTTTAATTAAAAAAAAAGGTTTATGCGAAAATTAATTAATTAAAATTAAAATAAAAATCCTTCATTTCCAATAAACCTACACTTTAAAATTATACAAAATAGAATTCAAGGAGCGAGATCAATTTAATTATTTTTTATAAATGTTAAAAATTCATTTTTAAATATATATATTGCTTTATATGTACACAATTCAAAAAATTTTAAAAATGACGCTATTTTTTGCAGCATTATTATAAAAAAAATTTACAAATTTTAGGTCGCGTAACAGTAAAGTTTGGAAACAGGTAATTCCAATATGTAAATCTAATTAAAAACTGCTCATTTATAAACAGGTCTCTAAAAACAATAGAAGAGGAAAATCCTTTGGCAAAACAGCATAAATAACGGTAAGAACGACACATAAACAAATTAAAAGAAAATTGACAGAAGTTAAGGAATTTTGTATTATTTGAGTGGTAAATAAGTTTGTCAGACTTCTGTTTGGAGAAAAATTTCGAGCATTGTCTGAACGTCATATTTACCAGAATCAATAGCTTGGCGAGCAATTATTGTCAACTGAAAATCCCAAGAGCAAGATCCATGCTATATTACATCACCTAGGTAACATACAATTCTTAACAGGGATCGAAATGAAAAAATCCACGAACCGGAACGCCATTTGAAAAATTTTATTTTTATTTTTTTTTTAAGTATAGACAATGGTATTCTAACCATACTAAAACTATTTTAAAAGACATTGAGGATTCTAATAATAATGAAAAAAGTTACAGCGAGCATAATAAGTTACACAGTGTCTCCAGTAAGGCCTAAATACAGCCGGTTTCCATCTTCGTTATTTCAAAAGATTAAAATTTAAAAAGCTTGGACGTGTGGCCTGTCATATTTATTTAGTCACTAAAATTTAATAGTCATCTGCCTCGTGAGTCGTTCACTTGGAGTAGGAACTAACGCAATCACTTCACAGCCGTGGTTATGGGTGGTAGCTTATCACATTAATTATGATGCATCACAGCACGTTCTACTCCTTTTTACAGAGGGACCTTAACCGGAATGGAAATATTAATGTTTTTCATGAACAGTAACAACATATTATAAAAATTGAACGAACCGGAGCGATATTTACCCTATTTTAACGAATTGAAGCAATATTCCTCCTAATTTCACAAACCGGAATATCGTTCCGGTTTGCTCCGGTACATTTTAAGGCCTTGATTTTTATGTAAGCCAAATATGAGGACGTTTTCAAGTTAAATATCAGAAGCAATAAAGTTCCGAACTGATATCTGGAATAAGACAGTCGATGTGTACTTAAAAAAAAAAAAATCTAGCATATGAAAATTCAGCGTAAAAATTATGTAAATATACCCATTCATCTAAGTCATTCTGCAAGAACAACGCAATGTTATTGATTCAATCGATCACAACAGATTAATCGATTATAATTTGAGTAATCACGTTGCGGTTCTGACTTTTCCAAAGTTCGTGACCGCATTTAATCACAAAACTTGAAACTTTCGTACTGACGATGTCTCGATACAAATCTTTTTTTCCCCCATAAATGTCGCGTGATCGAGTTGTTTTATTTTTTTACTCCATTTAGTACTCCAAGGCTGCTCCATTCAACCTTTTGAACATCAAATGTAAATGCGGCAATAAGGGATTTGAGAAAAAAAGAAAAAAAAAATGGGAAACAGACAGAGAAAGAGACAGAAAAGCGTGTCGTGTATGTGTATGTGAAATGGAATGTGAAGTGGGAAAATTTTTGTATTTTGCATATCAGAATAGGGGATGCGTAAAAGAGGGGCGCGCGTTAGGTGTGTGTCAAGGACAGATCACTTGAAAAGGTTGTTTGTGCTGCTAAAGGTGAATGTGCATTCACAGCACACGACGAGTCTAAATGTGTAATTAACTTTAAATGATTTAAACGTGGTTTTGTTCAACTGAATTACAAGGGCAGGTATTTAAATGTGAAACATGCAAGTACATTCTAATTACATAAGGGGCTATTTTTAGGAGTTTCGTAACAGATGTTTTTCTGATGAGATAATGCATAAAATTGCATCAAAAAGGACATCCTTACTGTATATGTATTCTTCGAATATCTCTTTGGCAGGATGTTTTTGGTAAAAGAAAAGCACTGTTGGAATCTGCGTGACAGAGATTACGTTACACGTTTCTTCAAACCTCCTGCAAATAAATTTAAAATCTAAATTTCTGTATATTGCGTAGATACTTTATTTATTAAAAATCATATAAATGTAATAAAATATGTTTAATATAGCATTATATTTATATTCAGTATTAAGTGCGTGTCAAAGACGGATCAATTGAAAAGGTTATTTGTGATGCTAAAAGTGAATGTGCATCCACATCACATGGTCAGTCTATAAATGTATAATTAACTCTAAATGATTTAAACGTGGTTTTGTTCGAGTGAATTAAAAGTGTAAGTATTTAAATGCGAACCATGTAAATTTAATCCAATTAAATAATAGACTACTTTTAGAAGTTTCATAACAAATGTCTTTCTCATCAAGTAATTTATAAAATTGCTAAAACAGAAGATCCTGATTGAATGTGTTATTTTTCTAATGTCTGTTTCGTAAACAGTCTTTCACTGAAGAGAGAAAACCGTTAAAGTTTATGTAGCATACTCTGAAAAAAAAATTGTAAAAAGTTTTTTTTATTGACGAAATTTCCGTCTTTTGATAGAAGAATTTCAAGAAATTTGAGTTTAGTTTCATGAAGCTTCTGTGATTTTGGGTCATCCACCGCACCCCAGAATACAAAGCCTGAGCGCTGACACAAAAATGGCGGCTACCGAAGGCGGATTTTTTTAACGTATGTACGGTCCCTTAAATTTAAACACCAGTATTTTATAGACGATTTCTTTGACTTGTTTAATATCAGAAAAATAAAGCAGAAAAAACTTAAAAAAATTATTTGTATCAAAATTCAAGGGACTGTACACACACTGAAAAAAATTCAGTGTAGCCGCCATTTTTGACTACCTTCGGTACCGTCAACTAACCTTCGGTAGCCGCCATTTTTGTGTCCGCGATCAGGCCTAGCATTGAGGGGGCGGCGGGTCATCCATTAACTACGCCACGCAAATTTTGCGGCTTTTTTACCACCTCCCTTCCTTTATATCACAGGTTACGACACTCACGTGGTAACCCTTCTCCTATGTGACGTCACGTTTTTTGGAACTGCTGAGCTAATTTTGATGAAAACAACATTTCAATTGTCTTTTTTTTATATGTTATCTATTAAGTATTGAAATAATTACCATAAAACCAAAAAGATATTGTGTGTTTATACTTCGAACTATTACAATGCAAAGAGAAAGTAAACCTAATACTTCTTCAGTGAAAATATAAATTTTTATGAACTTGATTTATAATACTTACAAGGATACCCTACCTAATTTGCTTTTATACTTGAGGCTGTTCTCAAATCCAAAGGGGAAACTTTGTTATATAAGTTTTAATTCATTTTTGTTCAAAAACGCATGAAACTGGCAGGTGTTGTAATTCAGGATCTATGTAATCAAAAAACAGTTTCCGTTTTTTCTTTTTTTTTTTTTTGTAATCGCAATAGATGTTTCAGAAAATACTGTCAAAGTTGGGTTTTGAACCTAATTTCAGGTCGAAAAGCCAGTCATCGAAGGGAAAAAAAGTGACTTGTCACGTGATCAAAATAGCTCATAACTCGATAGGTAATTTATTTATCAAAAATTGGAAAAATCATTTCGATTTCAAATCGCTTCCATAGTAAGATCTGCCAAGTAAACTTTACGTTTAAATATGTGTCCGTCATTGTGTCAGAAAGTTTCGCGCTTGTTGAGCAGTGAACTTGAGAACAGCCTTAACATGTGAGGACTGTGTTAACTCCCTTCTGCTCTCTATCACAGTGTGTCACACTTTCTGTACCTCCTTCCAAATATCTTCAAATGGGACGTAATTAAAGAACGAACCCGTGGGAAAAAAGGATATACGTAAAAATTTCATTTCTAAAACAAAAGAGTGCTTTCAGCACAGTTGCTCGAATGCCCTAAGATCAGAGCTCGAAATGTACCGGAGCAAACCGGAACGATGTTCCGGTTCGTGAAAGTATGAAAAATATTGTTCCAGTTCGTGGAATTATTATAGAATATTATTACAGTTTCATAGATATAGCTTCTATGCTCTCTGTAACTTTTTTTTTAATTATTTAAAATCTTGAGTGCATTTTTAAAAATTGGTTTTTCTACGGTTAAATATAAATTTGCTATACGGTAAAGTCCCAATTATCCGAGTTAATAGGGACCAAGCTCACCTCGTATAAGGAAAAAACTCGTATAAACTGAATTTACACAAATCGTCAACAATTAAGGAGATGAAATATAAATTTTTACTTAATTCAATCCTTTTTTATGGTACTAGTAACATTTCTTTGATGTACATTTTCGTTACTTTTAAGAAATACCGGGAATGAAATTGTTTTTTTCAATCGAACTTATACCTTTGGAATGGATCATTTTCTTCTGATGGACTGCTGGCTTCCATTAGGATGAAACAGCCATTATAAATGAAGTGTTAGGTGAAGATGAAAGAGCAGCCGTAAAACGTTAGAACTCTGATTTTCTGGTCAATGGAAAAAAAAAAAAGGCCATATTTTTTTTTTTTTTTTTTTTTTTTTTTTTTTTTTTTTAAATTATGGCCATTTTTTTTCCTCATCCAGACCAGAAAATCATAGTTCTAACTTTTTACGACTGCTCTTTCATCTTCACCTAACACTTCATTTATAATGGCTGTTTCATCATAATGGAAGCCAGCAGTCCACCAGAAGAAAATAACTCGGTTAAAGCGGAAACTTGGTTAAGCGGGACTCGGATAATCGGGACTTTACTGTACTTAAAATAATAATAATAATAATAATAATAATAATAATAATTAGTCGACAATAATTTTGAAATATCGTTCCGGTTCGTGGATTTTTCAAATTTCGAGCCTTGCCTAAGATTTGTTAAAAAGTCAGCTTAGATTGAAAGATTTCAGGTAATTTTTATGTTTGATGAAAATCGTGAGGTTATAGAAAAAATGGACAAATCAAAGTTGAGGAGTTTTTCGTGACTTAATGGATTATGTTCTAAAAGAAAAATACATGTAAGTTCACAGGCTTTTTTTGAAAATGACTAGCCTTAAATAAATCTTGATCTAGGGCATACATTTATTTATTTTTAAATTTTATCATATATTCCCATTAGAATGTAAATATTCCCCTAAAAGAAACAATTTCTTTAAGCCTTACTTTGAAGTAAAGTCAATCTGTTCGGATATATTTTTTTTTTTTTTAGTGGATGGGTATATTCCGTACTAAAAATTCCAACATTCAAGACGAAAGCCATTCAGATTCAGCTAGTTGTTAAGATTCTTAGTTATAAATATGAGGGAGGAGCTACAAATAAGAAATTTATATCTTAAATGTCACGAGGCAGTATAAGGTGTTTAGTGTTTTACTTAAATGGAAGAGAGAATTTGAAATCAGTTTCCATCAAAAATCTTTCACCAAGGCGTTCAACCTACAGCAATATGGACAAAACTGTCCATAGAATAAAAAATATGTTATCATTTTCAAACAGTCATATTTAAAGATTTAAAATATTTTTGGAAATAATATTATTGCATAAAATAAATGCGAATATCAAAGAAATAATTTTCTAAAGTTATTTTAGATAAACATTTTTAGCATAAACAGGAAGATAAATACGGAAATGTCAATAGTAAGTGACGAAAGTGACTCTGAAGTAACGACGAAATCCCATTGTATTTTGAAACAAAGATCAAATAAAAATTTCTATGGAATATATAGATAATTTAATGCATTGCAATGCATATGAATGCAATAAAATGTACAGGGTGCGTCATAAGTACGTGCAAAATTAAAAAAATTATAATGGAAAAAGTAATGTTCGGAAAAAAAATTTCGATTTGCGCAAATATGATCAGAAGAACATTAGATTTTTTTTTTCCATGTATAAAAAAAATATTATAATAGTAACTGAAAGAGGGCGTTCACACTCACACGTCATACTGAGACGTTTTATGCAAATCAGGCTAGCAATAAAACAAAGAAAATAAGTTAAAACTGGTGTGAATGAATAAGAACAAAAAAATGTGGTGTTAAGAAGATTTTTTGTTCTTAGCAATAAAACACCTGGCTGGAAATGGATTCGTCATTCGATCTCGGCAGCATGCTATCCTTACCAGATCGAGCGTTGATGTTTAAACTTTTGTAGAAGAACTGTGAATCCACAATTATTGCATAGCAAAAGTTTCGCATGGAGAAAGGACTGAATGCGCAAAAAAGCCCTATTTGATTGAACGGGATACAGAATTTAGTAGGACGTTTTGAGGAAATGGTGAGTTAGGAGAATCATCGGCGTTGCTGTTGGACACTTCACTGAAGATCGCGTGATAAGTCGAGGTTGTAAGTTTGAGTGGCCATCACGACTTCCAGCCCCGGCATGTTGAACATATTTTATTTTAAAATAAATGCACAATGTCAAGGTATTTTGTTTTGCTTCATTTTCTGTTTGCGTTTGCCCGATTTGCATAAAACGTCTCAGTATGACGTGTGAGCGCCCTCTTTCAGTTACTTTTGGAATCTTTTTTTTTTTTTTTTTTTTTACATGGAAAAAAAATTCAACATCCCTCTGATCATATTCGCGCAAACCGAAATGTGTTTCGAGCATTACTTTTTTATTATGAATTTTTTAAAGTTTACACGAACTTATGGTGCATCCTGTATATGCATAGTACGTAATGTAAATATGTCTAATTTCAAATAATATTTGTATTCAGTATTTAAAATTAAGTACTGTTCCACCAAGTCTCTGCTATCAGAGGTCTAACCAGAAATTTTTTCCAGGGTTCTGTTTTTGTGAAATTGCGAACGGCATTTTCTATTTGTGAAAAATCTGGTCATAATTTTGTGAATTTGAAATTATCGTTATATTTAAGATTTATTTTTAATAAGATCACGCATGACAAAGCTAGGTAATAGATTCTTCAGCTGTTTTATGATGAATCAGATTTTATTTTAGAATTGTTAAATTTGTGAAAGGCTCAGTTTGCAGATGGAATAGATCTATTTTTAAGACATGTTTTGAGAAGGGTCCTGCTTTAAGGTGAGAACTTTAGTGATGAGCCCTGTTTTAAGATGAAAATCTTTTCGAAGGGTTCTATTTTAAGATTTTTTAAAATATGATGATTCGTTTAAAGGAATTATATTCTTTCTAAACAGATCCCTGTCTATAATGCGTTAAAAAGCATTCCAAGCAAGGTTCTCGCTGCCGCTCGCCATTGCGTCGAATCACGACAAAATGTTTAGTTTGTAAACGGATGATTAGACTCGCCAAATTTCGAGTACTCGATTTTTGCCCATCTTTTTCGTGTGTGTATGTGTGTGCATTTCATTAGAGGCAACATTCTTATTTACATTACTGAACGATTGATGTTACTTATCCTGTTCAATCGTATCGTACAATTTACATTATATTTAGAGATACTAACCCAATACCGATTCAATTTAGATTCAGCCAAAACCACAGTAAGCAAAAATATCATTTCAGTATGTTTTAATATGTCCAATAGGCAACAGTACTATTTTGAAATAGCCTTTGCAGTATGGGCTTCAATGAAAAGCCGAAAAATTCTAGAAAAATAAAGTTTTTGACACATTTTATTGTTTATATTTAAAATTTTTCCGAATCCATTGAATGTAATATATTGAAATCCAGAATTAACTGGGATTGGAAGTTTTATTTCATAACATTTTAGTGACTTAAATCAGATTTTAAATTTTTCTCTTGATTGCGCAATACATTTAGAATAAAGCTATTTTTTTAGTTTCTGTAGCGGATAATTAAATTTAGATGAAGAACTCATCTATAAACAGTTTTAAAAACTTAGGTTATATTAGAACATATTGAAAAAAAAGGGGGGGGGATACGTTAAGTGGTAAAAGATCTAACTTTTATTGTTTCACAGCGAATTTATTTTACTAATTTTTTTTCATTTTGAGAATGTTTTTTACTTCTGATTAGCCAAATTGTTAACATTCGTAAAAAGTCAGTGAGAACCCTCATTCCAAGAATGAAAATTAAAACAAAATTCTAAATAAATGATATGAATAAACTGAAATAGATAATTAAAAAAAAAACTCATACGCCAAGTAAGAAATGAAGAAAACAAAGCTGCAATTTAAGAATAAAAAAGCCGCAAAAACCCTCAGAACACGCGTGCTTTGTAAGCACAGCGGTGGTTACCAAGACGAATGGTGATTCACAGCGCATGTGTAGTGTCCTGCAATCCGTTCAAGGCCATTGAATGACCTCCATGATATGAGAATACAGGCGTTATTTATTTATCTATATATTCATTATTTATTGTCATTTTAATAGCCGAACAAAATACTCTTGATAATGGTATATCCGCTTAGTTGACATGCTATTGATACCGTAATAGACGCGAAACAGAACAGAGGCTGTTTTGCAATTTGAGCTACAGTAATGCCGGAACAAAGTAGGAAATGCATATTCAAGATGATCTGATCATTTCTTTCTAAATTTAATGGTTCTTAAACTATTTTTGAAGCATATTTTGGAATTCATAAACGTATTAGTAGCATCAATTATGAAGAATAAAGTCAGATTCGTTTTTGCTAATATGTCTTTAGCGATAGAGATGCATAACAGAAAAGAAGCTATTTGGTAATTTAAACTATTCAGGCTCTGTAATGATAACACTGTTATCGGAACGAATTAGGAGTACATTGAAGATTATTTTTCAATGTAACAGTTCTTAAACTATTTTTTAAAGTATATTTTCATATTTCAGCCTAACAAACGCATGACTAGCATTAATTCTTAATAATATCAATAGATTGTTTGATATCACTCTTTTTTTAGAGCTATTTAACTTTGCATCACGATAATTATCGTAGTTTTAAAAAAGATATGTTAAGATTACTAATCGTAAAATATACAAACGAACATTTTTTTTTATGTCATATATCGTTACAGCTGGTGATAAAAGGTTTACATTAATAATCAACTTCTTCAGGAATGATAAACATCAGCCTTTAATTCATTCATTATTTTGACGATGTAGCTAATTAACAAACATGAAAGCAAGCATTTTTCACCAAGTTTGTCTTATAGAAATTTAAAAAGGAAAACGTGCATAAAAATGTTTGGCATCAGAACTTCATACTGGCAGGGGCGCGCCAGCAGTATCCGGCGTCTGTGTGCAGAACTTCAATTGGCGCCCCATATTCCTAACACCCCACCCCCCCCCCCCCAAAAAAAAAAAAAAAAAAATCAATTTTTTTTCAAAAGAGTATAAATGCATAGCTCCCAAGCCAACCTTCCGGGGTTTTTCTCCAAATCAAATAAACTAATTTGAAGCCAGAAAATGTATTTAATGAAATGTGTCTTGTTTCCACAGGGTTCTTTTTTATTTCATTTATTGAATTAAATTTATGATTAAAAATATTGTTGTTTGAATTAAAAACTAAGGAATGTTGTCAGCTATGCAAATAACGGACATCCCTAAAAGGTGGGTGCTTCAGCTGTTTGCTCGCTCTCCCCACAATGGCATACCTCCTAAGTAAATCAACTTCTTTTACCTCCATCACTCCCGGAATTTTTAAGATCTGATCTTTATTTATATTTAGACTTAAAACAGTTCAAATAAACTTTAATTTGGAAATATAGCTGTGTTGAATTAATCAATGGTAGGACTATGACACAGAGAATGGGGTGCTCGTAATACAGTAAATACACATAAAAGTGGAAAAAACATTTTCTCAAATTATGATGTTTGTAATGCACCGGAACGCGCGTTATAGTACTTTATTTCTTTAAAGTAATGTAACATCAATTAAGGTGCGCCTTAAACAATTACCACACGTTGATCATAATTAGGAGTGCATTCGAAAATGTTCCAGTCCCGGAACATTTGATTTTATATTAGATATTTGATTTTATATTAGATATTTGAGAACATTTGATTTTATATTTGATTTTATATATGAATATATATTTATATATTTATTATCATATTATTTTTATAATATGATTCTTTGGAACGCCGTCAGTTTTATTAAAATACACCATTTAGATATTTTAAAGTTATGCATCTAGACCTATCTTTCAACGCTGTTTAATAATATCTAAATTTTATAAAAATCGATCCGCAAGTTTTTGCTTTATAAAAAAATCGATTTTTAAAAAGGAAAAGAAATGCTTTGTTGAAACGCAAATTTGTTAAAATTAAAAAAAACCTGACGAACCGATCTATTTGGGACTTTCAGATAGTTTATAACACATAATAAAGATTTTAAAAAGTAGGTGGCACCAAATTTCGGGGGGGGGGGGGGAGGCGATAAAAAATTGGGGGGGGGGGTATGGATGATCAAATATTTAAAACCGTACCATTTTCTACCGTTTTAGATGCGGATTTTTGACGGAGAATTAATGTGGAACTAAAAGATTCGAGATTTGTATTTTTGCTAGATTTTACAGTGCGTACGCAGCACGCCTGTTAAACCCTCATGTGATATATCATCGGAAAACCCTTAGACCACTCTTTCATATTATGAACCTTTCTAGCCCCCTCACTCAGACCCCGCCCGGGGGTCAATTTTCTAACTGAGCTCCTAATTATGCTGCAGCAAGATTTGGGCAGCTCATTTGAAGGCTTCACCGAAGGTGAAACTCTTCACGGGCTTTCGATTCGTGAGGTCTATGTTTGATCCCAGATTATTAGAAAGCATTTCCCCGTGGGGAGGGGACTGTAAAATGAACTTTTTCATGTAACATATCGTTTTAAAGCTTTTGGCCTGTACTTTACTAAGCACTCACGCCTCTCCTCTTAACTCATTTTTTCATCAGTAAGTAGAGGTCATTTTAAAATTTTAATTTGTTCATTACTACCACATACAATTTTCCAAAAATCATAAAAAAAATTACGTAACAAATCTGAACAATTAGCAGCTTCTCTCCCCCCCCCCCCCATTTTAACACAGTGAGCGGGTTTTCGTATTTCAGACAAAATCGAGTTAAAGATATAAATCATACAAATTTAAGGTTCATTTAAAAATCACCAAAGAGGGGAGGGGTATCGTTCGAAAAAGCTCTCAACACAGAACTCAAAAATATATTTGTTTTACTCTTAGATACTATTATATTTTCAGAAATTCGTCGAAAATGTATGGCAAAATTATGCCCCCCCCCCTCCTATTCCCGAAACTACTGAAAATAAAATTACGAAAAAATTAGTAGTAGTTGGAATTTATTTAAATGTTGCAGGAAAACTATAGCAATTATCCTAGGTCATGCAGTTTTTCAGAAAATCGCAGTTTTCCGTTATACATAAACTGTATTTGGCGGGCGCTCAGCGGGTGAGTTGAGAGGAGTTCGATGTACCTATTGACGCGAAATCATCCAAGAACTCTCGATAATGATTTTCCAAAAGAATTGTCGATAATTACCCCATATATTAGTAAAAAAAACTATCTTAAAAAACGTGGCACTGAGCAAAGTGGCCATGCAACTTTGCGACCTCCTTTCGAAACGCACTTGGCACAATGACAAGATTGAACTTTGTACAAGGTCTTTGTTTTAGGTAAGATGAATCACAATGATAAATAGTCAGTGTTTTTCATTTCAATTGAATTCAATTATTGAAGGCAATTATTGAAAAATATTTGATAAAATAATTCCAAGTTATTTGCAAAGTCTTATTATTCGTTTAACGAGTATATTTTGTAAAATTGCAGTTAGTAATTAATAAATTTATTGTATGAACTCTCTGTACGCGAGTGAAACTCGCTCTTGACCGATTATTTTTTGTTCGGACCAAATCTATAAAATATACAATTAAAATTTCAATAAAACGTAATTCATTTTGAGATTGTTCTCAAAAACATGTTTCCCGACTGCAAATGACATGAAACTTTCTTACATGCTCATGCGCTCGTCTTTTTTTATGCGTTGCATACAATGATAGGCGTGACTGTTAAATTTGTTTGGAATCGAATGGAGTTTTTCATTTCTTTTTTTTTACATGCATGTCATTTTGAGTTGCAACCTGTTTTATTTATTTATTGTTTTTGTTATAATGTAGCCGATTGCTATGATTGATTTGTGCTTTTTTCGGCAATTTACTTTTACATGGGTACCGTACATAACCTGGAGGCTTATGTTGCTTTACTATTCTGCAATATAATATCTACCTGTTTTTATATCGTCATCGTCAGTATGTGTATCTCTACCAATATTACAGTAAGATAGAATTGTTATACATTTTCAATTATTTGAATAATGGAGCCTTCCATGTTTGCCACCAGCTGTAGCGTACTCCTGCTTTCTGAAAAGCTGGACAGGCCTAGGGCTGATCTAGAGCAGGGATGTCAAAAGGGACATTCGCGGTCGCCCTTCCGAATTTTTTATGTTTCTAGTTTTTTTTTAAATTTATTTTAAGCACTTGACGGCGCCCTTAAGCCTTCCGTTGCACCTTACGGACGTGACCTTTCGACCGTTACCTTTCGATACCGTGGCGCCTTTCGGTTTGAGACTCTCCCCTCCCCCCACCCCTAAAGCTACGCCGCTGGCAATTTCCTATATCTTATAAGTAAAAATGAACTCAGAAATATATCAGAAATGACGCACTTTCGATTTAAATACCTCTTTAATAAATTTAAATTGGATAAAAAATTTTCAGCTTCGACTAAAATATTTGGCGCCTTTACTATTCTGGCGCCTGTGTGCGGTGCACACTTTGCACACTGGGTCGGCGCGCCCCTGCATGCTGGGGTATTCCACAACCAAGGTAATTTCCACAAACCTGCCTATATGAATTGCAGTAGAAAAATAGAATGTGGAGAGAAAGTTTATAATCTAGCTACCACACCTAAATCGTGCATTAATTTCCATAAAATTTGTAGTATTAGATACATTGGGGTTTACTACATAACCGCAGTGTGCAATTAATGTAAATGTTCGTCAACTTCTTTTAATGTAAATTTTCGAATGATTTTATTATTTTTTGTAAGAAATCATAATTTTTTGTATTTAAAAATTTTTAACTGATAAAGTCATAGAAATAAGAGTACAATCACAGGCAAAAAATTAAAAAACAGAAAGGACATAAATACAGTTGTTAGCTGATGTAGACTAATCAGAACTACCAAATGATACGTCGAGAGACTCTGAATTCGATATCAAAGAAGAATTAGACAGGCCAGAGGTCAGATGAATCTATATTGAGTATAAATCAAATTCTAAAAAGGGAAAATGAAGTTGATGATGATAAGAAAATTATACGATGGTCTGAAAAAACAAACAAACAACAACAACAAAAAAAAAACACCCAGAGGTGATGTTACATGCATTCATTATCGAAGCCAAAACTTTCTGCTTTTTGTTCATTCTCTAAAATAGATAATAATAGTAAATAAAAGCAGTATGTATTTGATCTAAAGACCACGTTGAAAAAAATTATAGATCCGTGCACTGTTTGCGCAGCAAGACGTTAAAATTTGTTCTTTCGTGTGTGTATGAAAATACATCAAAACACAGTTTTCTCTCGTTAATAAAATATTATTTCTATTTTATAATAGTTTATACTATGTATTTTTACATTATTAAGCACAATAGCTATTGTGATGCAGAGAAAAATCTGTTGAAAAATTATGCTTTTCAACCCTTGTAAAACTTACGTTATTCTTTAAGATATCTGAATACTTTTCCGTAAGAAATGACATTTTCAGTTTTTGTATTTATTGAATAGTACGTTTATTTAGCTTTGGAAAACTTGTTTTGGTTTTATATATACGTCAATTAGAAGCCATTATATTAAGTTATTTGTAAAGCTCTAAAAACCAGAAGTGATCATAAGGCTGTCAAACGAAATTGAAATACCATATTTTTAGCGACTATAATTTTTTAAGACTTTTTCTTCATATTGAAAATAATGAATATTTTCTGAGAGTATCGAGCAATGCAAAATTTAATTTAAATATTGTTTAGTCGCATACTTCTTTTGTCATATTAATTTAAAAGGCATTTTTCTTTTTTCAAAATCCTCTTTTCTTCCCATCTATCTTCATTTTTTTCAAAAGTTAATTCAAAATATTATCGTTCAATTTTTTTTCAAACTTGACATACGTTTTCTTTAATGTTTCCTACAGCACAAATTAAAGAATTTTCGCGCTAAATATATTTTTCTAATTATGATATGATATTCGAATAACAATGACGCAAAATACGCCAAATATCTATTACTAGCCGCCCTTGGCGACCAGTTTGGTCTCCTTTAAATCTATGCTAAGCATTGTATCATGTTACTTTTATTCATAATTTAATTTACTTGTTCAATCCTTCGCCAAATCGGAAGATTCTGATACAGAAATCATGAGCTCGGTATTTTTATGTTAGCCGAGTGCAGGTGATATATCGCCAAACATTGTACCCGCCGTATTTTTTATTATTTCATTAATTTCACTCATTTTATTTAAAATACATAACTTTAATTTAAAACTGAAATGATTAAAATTTATGACTCTCAATTTTCACTTATTTCTTAAAAAAAAGAATGAAAAGAAAAGAAAAGAAAAGTAATAAATAATACTATAAACTATGACATTTAATTTCAAAATCAAAGCTTTGTTTTAATTTGACTCGCGAAAAATTGTTTATGACAGTCGCATGCGATGGACTATTATAATACTGATGATATGATGGCGATGGAACAATATTTGGCGATTTATCACCTGCGCCAGGCTAACATTAAATTACCAAATTGGCTGTTTGGCATATAAAAAGTGAAGCGGTCAACCCGGAACTATTGATGACAGTCACATGACTTACACTGTAAATTAAAATGTCTGAAATTCAGTCACTTAAGTGTCTGAAACGGAGTGTTCAATTTTCAGACATTTTAAAATGTCTGAATTTTTTCAGACACTTTTTGCGACTGAATTTCAGACACTTGAAACGTCTGAATCGCAGACATTTTTTGTAAGCATTTTATGTAGCCATGTTTGACCACGCTGAATACTGGGAAAATATCTGGCCGTTGTCCTGCCCCCTCTACCCCCATACCGCCTGATTTTCTGGTGCTCCCAATTTTAGTATGCAATTTTCATAAAGCTGATAATTTAAATCTTTTACGACATTGTACTAATTATAATGAGTATTTTGTTTCAGGAGTAGAATAAGATTAAAAAGAGAAAATATTTATCTAAATATTAGATTTTTTAAAATTTTGTTTTTAATCTTACTTTACTTTAAAAGTTCAAAATATTGATTATAATCAGTACAATTTCGAAACAGATTTAAAATATAAGCTTCGCAAATATTGCACATGAAATTTGGGGGAACTAAAATCGTAAGAGAACGGGGCACTACCCATGCTTTAATCAAGGAGTCCTTTTGCAAAAAATGCAACCCTGCAGTATTGTTAGCTAAATACAGATGCCCGGTATTCGGGAGTATCCGTTATGGAGGTTAATGGACATTCCCGAATAGCGGATACTTCGATTTAGCGAATACTTTTTTGATCCGCAAGGCATACATATTTGTATTATTTTTACCTCACAAAAGCAGGCATCTCCGATTATCCGACAAATTTCGCGGTCCCGAAGTGTCGGCTATTAAGGGTTTTTAAGGTATATGGATATATATATATATATATATATTTTTTTTATCTTGTCCTACTCTAAAAGTTCAAAATATTTATCATAGTCGGTGGAATGTCGAAAGAGATTTAAAAAATCCCGTGTACGCGAAAATGGGCAAGAAAATCCCCCTCCCGTCCCGCCCCCCCAAAAAGGAAAATTCATATAATTTAAAAATTAGATTTTGCCCCATAGGCAATTTTACATATGCATCAGATGAATCACAACAGCTATATAACCATGAGTAAATAATAAAATAGTAAATAAATATTCTATTTTAATAGCATTGAGAAAAAAAAATTACTTCTAATTTCAAAACTTAGCCATTTTTGTATTTGTCATTTAAGTACATATAAATAAAATAGTTAAGTCATTTTAAGTAGTAAACATGTGTAATATTTTTTTTTTCTTTTTAAATATGTGGTAATTTGTCATGCTTAGTTAAAAGTAAACACCAGTTTGGTATCTAATTTTATATATCATTCTTCGGAATATGTATATAATTTTCTTTAAACATATTCCGTATTCAATTTAAAATTTTCACCCGCTATTGCTTAAAAATGTATATCATTATTATTCTTTTTTATGGAACAACACGATATAAGTCATATTTAATTTATTTTATTTTTTATTCCTGTAAAATTTGTATCCTTTGAATATGAGCTAAATAGATTTTATATATTTGATAAGAAAATAATGATCTAAGAAATAGAAAAAAAAAAAAAAAAACAGAAGAAAATAGAAAGTAAAAAAAAAAAAAAAAAATACATCAGACAGTATACGTACTATTCTTAATTGTTTGAAAAACGTTTTGAACATAAAAAAGCAGTTATTAAATGGCTTAAAAATATATTTAATACTGTATCATATAAGTAAATACGAACTTTTAAAAATATAAGGCAGTTTTATACATAAACTTCATATCAAGGCATAAACAACTCTTTATTTATGTCTAAATTATCATGTGTAATTTTTTTTAGTGCCAACAATTACTTGTACCAGAACCGTTGCAAATTCGATTGCAGTAAAAGGAAATTTAATAATTATTTCTCGCATTACTCAATTTTAAAAATTTTAAATCATGAACAAAATATCGCAAAAAAAATGCTTGCATATAAATTACAAAAATTAATATACCAATTTAAAAAACACAAAAAATATTAATTAAACTTTATAATTATACTGCTAAACAGCAACGTAAACTGCAAAATATGAATAAAATGTTTCTCCGTTTGTTTAATGTTTCGAAAATTTTACTGGATGATATAAAAAATTCATATTATTTTTAGAAATTTGGTAAATGTTAAATCTGAAACATTGGATATCAAAATTTACGATTTTCAATAATAAATTAAAAAATCAATAAGAATAAATCTTTCCGTGATTAAAAACTGCAATATATACAGTCAAATTTCACAATATTAATGCTTTTTTTCAATCTGAAAACTTTTCCTAATATCATAATAATATGAATCATCATATTTAGCTCCAAAATAATAATAATAACAAAAAATAAAATACATGCCTGATGTCATATACTACAAGCGTTTATAGTCAGTAAACAGTAAAAAACATAGAATAAACACAGTTACAAATGGCTTCAATTTAATGTTTTTATCTCTGATAAATGAAGCGATGAATCATTCAACTTTTCAAACCTATGTTGCAAGTTTTGTTTTTGAGCAAAGACAAATTATAATTATTTCACATCACCCTATCGAAAATGAAGATTAAACTATCACTCATTCGTTTATTTACAAACGTCAAGCAAATAGAATTACAGCATTGCTATTTAATTTTCAAAACAATTATATTTCATTCCGTTACATTAAGAAGGCATATAACAGACGACCGTTAGTGAAATCAAAAATTTAGCATTAAACTATAGAAAAGAGATAAATTTTTATAAACGATTTCACTCATATTCAAAGGTTTAGAAATCTATCGGAATAAAATATTAGAATTAAATATGACTTACTCGTTCGTTCTATAAATACCCAGATTAACACATATCCTTTTAATCCAAGCAATGGCGGCGGTGAAAATTTAATTCTTTCTGTTCTTATCTCATGAAGGTGCTGTAGATGACACGCCCGGAAATCAGCGTTCTGATTGGCTGTTAAGAATAGTACCAAAGATGATGTTTAACTATCGCTTGGAGCGTACCGTCTTAAAATCAGACGGTTGTTGGATAATTTACACATGTTTCTCGGTTCGTTTATAGCATGATCATAGTAAGACATTTATGTGTCTTAAATTTAGACGTCTGTTATGTCTGAATTTTCAGATTCAGACACTTAAGTGACTGAAATTCTTTTTCAGTCACATATGTGTCTAAATTTAAGATGCCTCTATTTGCAGTGTAGGCTATTATTATAGAGTTTGATTCTTTACCTAGCTCTAAAATGTTTATTTACAGAAGTAGCCTAAACGTTTTTGCTCATTTCTTAAATAAGTGTGTGAGGATCATTTTGATACTAAATTTATTTGAATGAGGTGAATAGATTTGCATGAAGCAATTTTTTTAAGATTTTCTAAAATTTCTTCAGAATTTTTTATATAGTTACCAGTTTTTCTAAAATTTCTTCAGAATTCTTTATATATTTACCTGTTTTTCTAAAAGTAGAGTAATTTATTAGAAATATAAACTCAGCATAGTTAATCTATACAAAAACTAAAGTTTAAAAAGAGGTTAATTTCTTTCTTGTCATAGGTCTTCGCAAAAAATGCCCCGAACGTATTCGAATTTTAAAAAATTTTCTTCAGAGAATTTTTCTATCATTTTCCATAATATATCTTAAAATAATTTAAAATTAAAATTAAAATCTATACGTACAATTAATGTTATAATTTTTTCTATTACAGTTTGAAAATGATAAAAAAAAAATTTTTGTTGCATTTTTCTAAAAAGAAATTTTATTTAATGTAAGTACACATAATCAACATTTTTGCCAAGATTTGTACATGTGATTACAAAAAGAAGATTTAAAAATGCCGAAATTTTTACAACGGCATTGATTTAAGGGGTATACTGTACCCCCCGAATGCAGTTCTCATTATGCACGCTGTTAAAAAATTGTCTGCGAATTTACAGAGAATCTACCGATAATTCATTTTCTTAAGTCTTATGAAAAATTGCATAGATTCTGATAAATAACAGAGAAATTATTCGGTCAATTTACAGTAGACTCTGTAAATTTACATCGATAAAAATACACAAGACTGTAAATTTATTTAGTTTACCTAATTTTAACGATAATAATTTAATTCATTTTTCGAAATTAATCAATTTTTTAACTGCGAAGAAATAGAATTTTTCAAGTAAACCTGAACGCCTGTAAAATACAATTTTTACGATATTTATTTCTCACCGGCCCGGGGTTTGATACCGAGTCCCCTGGGTTGCAGACGAACAGCATACTGACTGTGCCATAGGAACTGCCCCAATTGTATGCAAAGCACGTGTTTTATGACCCACCTGGGAAATACTTTTATTTTAATTTTATATTACCTAGCTTCATGCCCATAGTGAATGAAACAACTGCAAAGGGATTATCGATAAAAAAAAATCCTCAGCTTCCTCCGTAGAGATGAAATTTCCCTTTCTAAAATATTCTAATTTTGAATAAAGCTATTTTTTAAACCAAATTTTCGTCTTTAATATTTCTAATAAATTGTAAAGAATTTTAAAGGTGTGTATTTAAAACGGCAGGTTATGACAAAGATGAAAATGCCTTTAAATAAAGACATAGAAATCCCTACACAGAATTTTATATATAAGGAAAAAGAAGTGTCTGGAAAATGATGACCGAGAAACTCATTCAAATGCATTTAACCGCGAACTACATTAAATTTACAGATAGTCGCGGTTTTTGTCCTGTGTTTTTACACAATTTTTTAACAGTGTACGGATGCTGTGCAATCCTAAAATTAAGTAGACACCTCCCTTTTTTACTCAAATTGAAACAGTATTCAAAGTGGCCGAGTTAAGTATGCCCACATTTAGAGAGAATAATTATATAAATATTTCTGCATGGTGATATTTTAAGGTATCAAACCCTGGGCCGGCTGAAAATAAATATTGTAAAAATTGAATGACACAGCAGTTCAAGTTAACTTGAAAAATTCTAATTCTTTTGTAGTCGAAAAATTGACTAATTTCGAAAAAGGAATTAAATTATTATCGTTAAAATTAAGTAAACTAAATAAATTTGCAGTCTTGTATATTGTCAATCTAACACAATCCAATTTTTGCGAAAATCGACCGCATGTTATTTTTTCCTCAGCAGTAGAGATAAATAAATACAAAAGTAAATATTTTGCATTTAATTTTACTCTTTATCGAAGTTTCATTTCATTAAGAATTTCTGAAAATCAGTGTTGTTAATTTGGACATTCTAATTTATTATAAGATATGTTGTTAAAATATATTTCTTGCAGCTAAATTTAAAGGTCAAACCCTGTTAAATTAGATATATTCAAGGATGTGACAGGAATTATGAGACTGATTACGTTAATGGGCACACTTTATATGTCCCAGACATGGATATACTGCAAATGAAAACGACCTGTGATATGCACCCCTTTGTTCAAGATCTTTAAAAAAAGCAAAAAAGGGCTTAGAAAACTGCCGTTTATGAACTTTTCTGGTGTGCTCTGCAAAGTTGGAAGTGTGAATATGGAATTCTGCTAACATATGAAAATGTATGTCGTTAGGGCATGACTGCTTTACAAATGATTGCTTCTAAAAACGTTTAAAGAAGCACAAAATGGAAAATATATTTGACACAGAAAAATATGGCCATAAAATAGGTATAAAGTTTTTAAAAATCCCCTTTTGGGCTAGACAAAAAAGCAAACGAAAAAAATGCAAACCTCTTTCAATTTTAAACTATATCCACTTACTTTTGATTATGCATTCGAAATCATTAATGCGATCATTATGAAAAGAAAGAGAAAGACTTTATATGTAATAACAGTGATTGTTTCCAAATTGATGATTCCATAATTTGCTCAGTTAGGATTTTTATTTCATCAATATCGCAAACTAGAAATTTTTTATTGAACACACACACACACACACACACACAAACCCCCCTCAAGGATCACATTTCTGTCTAATTTTTATTAATTTTCTAAAATATGAATATACTTTTAGACACTCTGTATATAACACTGTTAAAAATTGGTACGTATAAATAAACAAATTACATATAGTCTTAAGTGCTTTCTCGCTTTAAAATAGTTGTGAGTCAATATGCTGGTAGAGCCCAATTTGACTCATGATTGACTGTGATTTCGTGAAAATATACTCATGACCTTTATTCATCAGTATAAAGAAATACAAAAACAATTTTACAATGCTTAAGGATGTTTTGTCTTTAATCTTATTCTTTATAAAAGTTTCATTTCACTAAGAATTTCTGAAAATAAGAAATGTAATGTGGTCTTTCTAATTCATTATATGACATGTTGTTAAAGTACATTTCGTGCAGTTAAATCTAAAGGACCCATTTAAACTATACAGCCTTAAGGATGTGACAGAAATTGCTAGGCCCGTTACAGATTACGTTTATAATCATTTATGTTCTATATGTTCAAATGTGCATATACTGTAAATGAAATCGACTCGTGATGGGACTCTTTTCGCTGAAGCTCTTCAAAAAGCACAAGACCCTGTATTAAAATTTTCTAATATGATCTGCATAGTTGGGAGTATACATATGGAATTCTGATAACATACACACATACAAGTCTAAATGTGAAAAGCACACGCACTCATACTTTTGAGTACATCACAAAAGTATACATAAAATGAAGCACATGTACTCATAAAGGGTGGGGATCATTGCGGTTATTTTTCGCATACGAGGGCTAAACTGATAAATTTCTCTGTTTAAAGTGAGATCTGGCTCATTACTATCAATTACGTCTGAAACAGGAATCGAATTTGTCACCTTCATACATCCACAGTAATTGGTTATGTTTGAATCGCGCAATTTTTATTTATCAAAATATTTAACCATCTCAGACACATAACCTAAAACTGTCAAATATATCTCTGAATGTGATGACGATTTTAGCGTTATTTTATGCCTAATAATCTATTTTTTGTGTCTAATAAAACTCATTGTAATCGTCAGTAATGTTCTGTGTTATATATATAATGACCTTCGTGTAACACGTGTATCGTGATTTTTAAGACCATAGTTTTGGGAAAAGATTCGAGTAAAAAAAAAAAAAAAAAAAAAAGAGAAAAACATCTGAAACAGTTTCCTTAAAATCTAACAGTTAGTCGTTACTACAAAAATTGGACAGTAAGTACAAAGAATTTATTGACAAATAACGTATATACAAAGAATTGTATTGACAAAATCCACCTGAATTGTCCATACACTCATTTATTAACATCAAGCATACCGGTAATTTTACTTTGTTTTTTTTTTTTAAATATTTAGCATCAGACATATCATTTAAAACAATTTAAAATCTTAATTAACTTATTTTGTGTAACTTATATTTTATTTATTTTACGAAGAAATTTGCGGTTCAAATAGAAATACAGTCAACTCTGTGAAATCCGCCCACTTAGGGACCGAGGATTTTGCGGATAACACATTTTTGCGGATTATAGATCATCCATTCGTTTACATTTTATTTTTTAGAGTCTGGCAGTAAATTAAAAACAACTGCACTCAAATTACAATTACAATGTAAAAGAAAAACATAATGCATAATTGTTTTACTGATTGTATTAACTTTTTTAAACATTGAGACAACATAATGATAATTTCAGTTTTGCTTTGTTGTCAATAATTTTTTTTTTCTGTAGTCTACGAACACTCATTACTTTTTGCTCTGAGATAAAATTTTGTTGCCTTGGGAAATTTAAATATTTATACCCAATTTATATTTAAATATTTATTCATTGGAAAATTGATAACTTATGAAAAAAATACCAAATTTAACTTTATCTAAGAGTTTAACCGTTAATGATATTTTCATTGTTTACGTTCCAACATGTAGTGCCGATAATAGACATTGGCGGATTATACACCGGCGGATTTCCCAGAGTTGACTGTACTTCATTTGATACCGGTCAAATGACCGGTTTTGGGTATATTTAGTGTTAAATAATTTATCTTGAAATCTATGATATGCAAAAAGGTGTAATTATGAAACTATATTTATCTAAATGGTTATTTTATAAGCGTTCGTACTTAATTATTAACGAACTTGATGATTTCTTATTGTTACTGAGAACTTGTTTATAATGCAATTGTGCTTGGAAAAAAAAAAAAAAAAAAAAAAAAAAGGAGTAGGCTCCGGTTTTCATTTTTCAGTACAACATTTTTTTCTTTTTCTTTTCCGTTCATTTTTAGGTGCGTTCGTAATTATATAAATACGTAGCACCTATAGTCGTCGTTCAGTCCGTCTGTCCGTCCGCATATAACAGAGCAAAAAATGCCAACCGAATGCTCTGAAATTTTAAATGTATAATTGTTGCAAAATTTTGTCGAGTCATTTCAAATTTCATGAAAATCGGGTGTATAGTTTAATTACAGGGACAATCAAAAGTTTTCCGTTACATTATAGCCAATGGGAATAAATTATTTCAAGTGCATTTTAATGATGTTACAGCCTTTCGAATAGAATGAAATTGATATGCACTTATGAAGTGCACTAAAATATACATTCAGTACAATATTTGGTGCAAAAAATTATTATAAAACTAGTTATAGTACGAACGCACCTGATTTGCCACGTTTCACGAGCAATTTCTAACTTATGTATATTAGGGTATACTTACAAATAACTGCATTTAAATAAACGAATTGATTACCACTAAAACTAATTTTTAAAATTAATTCTTTTTAGTTTATACGTGCATTCTGGACCATAAAAGATGATCTTCATGATCAATGGTATTTAATTTATAATTTTAACTAACAATACAAATGGGGTCACGGAAGTGTGGCATTTAATCCACCTACTCTAATTACAGATCATTTGCATCACGTGCATGTTAAATATATTTTATAGCTTCAAGCTCTACCACCAACAAATATGATACAGTTACTTATCTAATGCATAAGACTATAACTTATGAAGAAAAAAATATAACAACAATGACTCGATTTATTACGTGACTTGTAGAAGGTCATACACCAAATTGTAGTGATCTTGTTCCACAACAGTGAATAATGCATAAAATTGAACTGGTGTAAAACATGCCTTTTAATGGTAGATAATCGACTCAGTATTGTAAGACATGTATTTTATGAAACTAATACTTTATAGATGCAAAAAAGGCAACAAAACCTGTTTATTATGCAAAACCTTGGGGATGTACTTTAAAAAACTGGTCGAAATAAGAGAAAATATTTTGGTGGTTATCTATGTCATTCCTTTAAAATCAAAATGACATTTTTACGCGCTTTAACGATTGCAGTTCTTAGAATGTAAGCTTTTCTGAATATAAGGTCGTTGATTCATTGTTTCATTTTCTTATTACATGAAGTAAGTGTTAAGTTAAGATAGATTGTTCTCTTTATCATAAATGATAATTACTTCCTCATCTTTCAAAAAGTACAAATGTTTCTTTATTACTACTTGTACTCACACTGATGGGAAAGCTGAAAATGGAGCATAATGGAGCATAATTTTAAAGTATTATCATGTACCTATCGATTAACTTTTGTGATGGTCAATAATTCTGTCCAGTAGTTACAAATTCATTCATCATCCATTACTTCATCGATACAATATTTATTAGGTTTCGAAAGATCTGAAACTTTGAAACAACGTAACTCGAGCTTTTACATTTACCCGTAATTTACATTTATCCCTGACTTTTCTAAGAAATCATCCTAGAGATGTTTATCAGATTACTAGGTCATTTAACATCAAAACATTTTGCATTGTAAAAAAGACAGAAAAGAAAATCTCCCAAGTTTGTAACAATTATTAATAATAAAAAATGAATAAATAATAACAGTAATTACAAAACACAGTTCCTTCATGAATCGAAAATAAATTGTTTTGAAATTATTTTAGCGATAATGTGTTAATTGTGTGTTAATTGAAATACTTAATCAAAAGTAGAAAAATATTGTACTTAAAGATGTTGTTCAAGGTTTTAACCATTGATAATAATAGATAAATTATAATAGTAATAATAAAAGCTATAAACCATATCATGAGAAAAAAATAGTTTTAAAGTCATTTTAGTGATAAAAATGTGTTAATTGAAATACGTAATGGGAATAAAAGACACTTTGCACTCAAAGATGTTGCTGATAAAAAATAACTCACTATCATCGTTATTATTTTTGTTATTCATCCTATTTTTTATTCCATCTTTTGTAATTAATATTTCTTTGATTTTTTGTAACCGTGTTACCGTATAACGGTGTTTATCAATATAGTTATGATCTCATGAAAAGATAAATTGTTTCAGAAACAAGTTTATATTATTTCGAATATATACATTTTGCGAAGCGAATTATTAAAAAACTAGTGTAGAAAAATCCTTAAAGGCAATTTTTTAATGCTGTTAACTGTGCAGTATATTTCAATAAATGATGATAACATTTTAAAAGTTAAATATTTTTTACTTGAAAAATTAAAATAAAGATAATCTACTGTCTAGTGATTTAGAATCACATAGAAAAGTTATCAAAATTTGTTTTGAAAATTATTTAAAATAATAATAATAATAATAAAATAAAAAACAGCTATTTTCACGAGCAGTATATTTCATTAAATGAAGATACAAAGATAAAAACGTTGTAAAAATTATTTTTTTCCGTTGAAAAATTTAAAATAAAGAGAATCCAATATACAGTTAATCATAATCGCTCTTTCCGTTGAAAAATTTAAAATAAAGAGAATTCAATATGCAGTTAAGCAGAATCGCTCAAAAATGTTATCTAAATACATTTTGCGAATAGCAACAGAATTATTTGTGTATACGACGATAGAAAAAATCAAAGTTGCAATCTTTTTAGTTTAAATAAAAACCATTTTTTCTTCACTCAAGTGCTTTTTAATTTATAATGATAATTGAAATAAGTATTCTTTAAATGAATTCCAACGTTTCATCATAACTTTTCACAGGCATAACTTATTAACAGGATTTACAGCTCGCGGTTACGAATTAACGAGGCGACCCATGTTTTATTTCACTTTGAATGAATTAAGAAATCACTTCTGTTTATAAAAATATCTTGTTAGAATACTACAAACAAAAGTCCTTCAGTAGGTGAAACGTCCTATTTATTCCAGCATGTATATTGTCTTAAAAGGTAATGCAAGATTTCAGAGTGATCTAAACCAAATTCAAGGTAGGCACAATTAGATAAAGGTCAAAAGATCAGTTAGCAAATAAAGATTGAACTTGGTAGCGTTAGGCCATTGCGCTAAGTATTAATTCTCATTCTAAATGAGTTGTAAGAGTACATATGTGGGCAGATAACCTCAAACTGTCAAAGTAAATTACATCTCTGAATATGTTGACAATTTTAGCGTCATTTTATAACTAATAATGTATTTTTTGTGTCTGATAGTATTCACTGTAATCGTCAGTAATGTTGTGTTTTACATATATAATGAATAAAATTTTCACTAGGAAAGTTCATAATATATCGTATTTTTCCATGTATGTTGAACCCTCATTTAATATACGCATTTTGATTTTTAATACCACACTTTGAGGGAAAAAATCGAATAAAAAATAAGAGAAAAGCCTTTGAGACATTTTAAAAAATCTAACAGTTCATACAAAAATTACACGGTATATACAAAAACTTGCTTAGATTTCGCAAATTCAAATGTGAAATGGAAAATCTATTCCATATGATATCTACAGTTAAGGAGACCCGTGTTCGTTGGGTGGTGATATCATCTGATATTGAAGATAAAATATATATTTCGAACTTACATCATTTTTCAATATCACTCTCACTCTCTTCTGTTGAAATTGCATTTTTAAGAGATACCTGATTCTCATAAGCATCAAGAACATTCGAATTTTTCTAACTTCTGGTGACCATATCTTCCAAAATGTATTTTAAGGTGATGACAGATATGAATATATGTTTTCTCAGATGTGAATCAAGTTAGGGGTTTTTCAACCCTTTCGACCAACATTGTTTCGAGAACAGCATTTGCCATCCATTCTGTGTACGCATTTTTAAAGCCTATTATTGAATAGCCGGTTGATGTGTATGTCTATACATTCTCCGTCGCGATCAGTAAAATCACAAATCTCCGTGTATTACGCGAAATGTTACTTTAAAAATAATTTTCTGGAGAAAAAAAATTGCGCGATATATGCGAAAGAACGCGGTATAGGGGAGAGACATTTACAGTAAGACAGGATGACAGTGAAACAGAAATGCTTTTAAAATAAAGTTTGTGATTGTACTAGAAGATGTTAAACTTTTCAGTGGTGCTTTGTTAAAAGTATTTACCGATCACATATCAGGTCTTGATGTTATTTCGTTTTGAAATTAAGAAAATAATATTGTTTTTTTGGATCTGAACGTTACTAATTACCTCTACCATAAATTTTCAGTCTAATTGCATGCGTTATTTGAGTTCGAATATCATACATATATTGCATTACTGTTTCGCTACTTAATGCTAAGAATTTGGTATTAAGTGGTGAACAGAAGGAAAAGATGCGTAATCATTTTGTTTTCTACAAATGAATGTGCTACACTGTGAGCAATACTGGCACATAGTAAAGCAATTTCTAACGGTGTACCACTACAATTATATTTATATTATTATGAATAATATGCATTATATATAAATTTAATATGATTGTATATCTTTGAGACTTGGATGGTCATAGATAAAGAACACTGTTATCAATTTACCATAACATAGCGCGCCATAAACTCCAGTCCTTAGACTTATAAGTTTTTGTAACGTTTTATTTAAAGCATTCTGCTATGCACCCCCGTTGATAATGAATGCTCAAAAATCCATACACAACCATCACCTTATACCAGATTGCTAATGTGTCTGTACATAAAAATCAACACTGCCTCAGTGTGTAATAGGTATGGTACATGATCAGATGAATTCTAATATTATTTCAAGTGTGGTTTTTTTTCACTTCTATTTCTGTGCATTAGCAAACTGAACATACAAAATACTCCCAATAAGCAGATTTATATAGGCAATGGATAAAAATTCTTCAGTTGGTTATATCCTAGTTCATAAATAATGTTTTAAAAAAATCTATGTTACTGTGTACGACTATTACTTATACTATGTTCTTTGTTGTTTGTTTAATTGTTATAAAATTTATTTCGGCACATAACATGGGAAAACTTATTAAGATATTCCAAATATGATGTGTTAAGGTATTTACTTATTATGAAAAAATATATTCTTATAATATTTTAGTTTATTGTTTATTGTTAAACATTGAGCATCTGCAGTTTATTGTTGCCATAACAGTAATATACGTAAAATTGCTAATACTAAATGCAAATTATAAAGCAGGGATAGAGAACCTGCCTGCCAAAAGCCATAGCCACCACCATTTAGGAAAAATGTTCTTCGACTTAATTAATTTAATGAAAAATATTCTGAAATTAAATTAGGTGAAGAAAACTATCATGGAAAGTGATGGAAAATGAAAGTCGTGCCTAACAAAATAATAAGATTTTTATGCAAATTAACAGGAACTGCACAGTAACGTAATGAAATACATTTGTTTCAGCTAACAAGAAATTTTGCAAAAAAAATCTTACAATTTCTTACACTTTTTGTTCACAATAACAATACACGAACATTAAAAAAAAAAAAGTATATTCTAAAGAGATCTATTCAGAGAAAAAGCAACCGCAATACCAATTTTTAAATGTACCAATTCTTAAATTTGGAATTAATGCGGAATTTCTTTCTTTTATTTTCTTTTCGCAAATGGAATGATGCGAAACTTATGCGAAAAGAAAAAAATATATTTTCCTTCTGTGCATATACTAATGCTTCAACTTAAAAACCTCATCGCCGTATTTGAGAAGCCTTGTATGAGAATTATCTCACAATGCGCTTTTTGTTTTTTTAAAGCATATTGCTTTAATCACCACATTTAAGTTTCACAGTTTACATGTTTTTAAGTCAGATGTTATTTGATGAAACTTAAACTATTTAATATTTTATACTTATAAGTTAGCACTTACTTAACTTTCTTAACCACTGATATTTAAATTTCTTTTTCAGTATCCATGTTTTGGGTGCAGTATGTCCATTTGAGAACCTTGTGACATAAAACCTAACTCAACCAACTAACCAATTTAAAAAGCGGCATTAATAATTTTCACTGCATATGCACTTCACTTAATATTTTCCAATTCTAATATTAATGTTATGTATGTAGTGATGTGTGAAAAGTTGCATATGTCGTTGCTTTTTTATTGTCATAATAATTATGTCGTGTTATTGTTTTTGCATGTATAGAACATTGTGCAATTCCTGTTAATGTATGTACTCGGAACCAGTGGCGCCAACTTATATGGGCCCGTGGGGCCCGAGCCCACCCAATAATTTGCTCTTCCAGCCTACCCAATTTGCATTCTTCAATTTTCGTGCTTATCTGTTTTTCAATCACTAAAAAGAAATGACTTCGTTGAGATTGACAAAATTATTTTGTTTGAAAATACGGTAAAGATAGTAATAACAGACTCACAGGAGCCTGAAACGTAACCTGCACCCTCCACCCCTTCTTCCTAAAAGACGTAAAGTGAATTTTCCCTCAAAAAGATTTCCTGCATATTTACGAATTAATTTTTCTTCCTTAATGAAATATTTTTTTCCTATTTTAAAAAAAAATAGCTAAGTGTATAAATGTTGAAACTCTCTCTCCACCCAAAAGAATGAAAACATTTTTTGCATTCCATGTGTCAAAGAAAGAGCTTAATCAAATTACTGTTTCAAACCAGAATTTGACAGTGAGGAAAATTTGCAGAGGATGCTTGTGAGGCATACATTGGAAGATGCGCAGTTAAAGGATCATATTTGCAACATGTTGTGCTACATAACAGATAGGTTCAATTTATTTAAAAAATCGTTATATACGTACTTATAACTAGGAAAGGTCCGTTTTTAACGCCAGAAAACACTGAATATTCATAAATTTTAAAAACTCAGTGTATTTTCCCTTAAAGTAATCTTTTTAATTGCGAGGACTTCCTTCTAATGTCATTCATTCTTTTTCTAAATACAGGGTGCAATATGTTATCTATCGCCGACCTTTAATTTCTCAACCTTTGGTCGTAGACATATAGTTCCAGTTACAAAAACGTTTCAAATGAGGTAAATATTAATGTTGTGGCATTATTTAAAGTAAAAAATCAATTTTATAAAAATTACAAAATCTAACTTTTTATACGGTCCCCCAGTCCCTATAGTTATATTTAGTGAAAGTTTACGCATATCATAACAGATATAACACAAAAAGTTAGACATCTGTACTACAAAAATTGACACAGTTATTAAATTTCAAAGTTTGAGATTTTTGCACATTATTTTGTCTTCCATTGAGGGATCAGTTAAAAGATGAATTAAAGTAATTCGAGATCAGAATCGGGGTGCAATTCCACTGCCATTTATCTACTCCTTAGTGAGTATGTTTTTTTTCCGGTTGTGGATTCTACCTACTTTGACGTTAGAATATTGTTCGACCCATAAAAGTTAGTTCAAATTTTTAGATGAAATAGCCGTCTTTGGTGATTCCCCGATTTGGCGATACTGGCTAAAGGTGGTTCCGCTATAAAAAAGACATTGCACCCTGAATTTGATCTCGAATTACTTTAGTTCATCTTTTAACTGATCCCTCAATGAAAGACAAAATCATGTGCAAAAATCTCAAACTTTGAAATTTAATTACTGTGTCAATTTTTGCAGTACAGATGTCAAACTTTTTGTGTTATATCTGTTATGGTATATGTAAACTTTTACTAAATATAACTATAGGGACTGGGTGACCGTATAAAAAGTTAGATTTCGTAATTTTTATAAAATTGATTTTTTAATTTAAATAAAGCCACAACATAAATATTTAGCTCATTTGAAACGTTTTTGTAACTGGCCTACGGCCAACGGTTGAGAAATTAAAGGTCGGCGATAGATAACATATTGCACCTTGTATACGTTATACGAAAAGGCGGCTGTATAAAAATTAAATTTCGTATTTTAATGTGAATGCAACCCATTTTTAAATAAATGACATGCCTGAAAAATGTGCACTTGATTTGTACACTTTTTGTAATTGAAAGTATCTTTCTATTATCAGCGGTTCAAGAAACTAAATCTATTTTGAATCGACCGAGATAGTTTATGTAAATAGTACTATTAATACAACCATTTCAACCTATTTGCATTAAATACCCATTTTAATATTTTTTAGTTCTTTGCGTTTTAATTTGTAGTAAAATTCACGGCAAGTAGTAAATATTAAAGTCCATAAAAAGAAGACGCCCCCACGAGAATATAATTAAATAACACCACAACTTAATATTTCACTCTAAAAAGTTCTAACTTATCATAACTTGAAATGTCATCTTTTCCCAAACTTTCAAGAAAAGCAAAATGACAGTGACTTTTTGCCTTAAAATGGTTTTGAGCCCAGCCAATAGTTTTCAAAAGTTGGCGCTACTGCTCAGGACACATCTTATAGGTTTTAGAGGTTACACTATTAAATTGAATTAATTTTGCTTTATATAATTAACTGTTGTATAATATTCTAAAAACCCGTCTTGCATATTTTGACATATTGTTAGTGCATCTTAATGTATGTAATGGATTTGAGACTTCTCTCAGGATTGCATGTATACTCGAAAGCGAAAGCTGGATTCGCGGGGCTGTCATCCCTGCCATCTGTGCTGCTCGGTTCGAAAATAGATATAATAATTAACTGCTTAAAAATTATACAAAATAACCAATATGTTTTTCACGATGTGTTTTCACTTCCAATAGACAGTATAAAGGATGTTTCAATCCTTCCAAAAACTGAACTATACTATTTTCTTCTAACGTATCTGCTTAATCTGTATATTCTCTAAATTTTTGATGGCTTGAATGTTTACATGATTATTATAGAATTTTTCTTGTCAATATGTTTATATGCAAACTGTAAATAATTACATAAATAAGTTGTAACTATTCAATAAAATAATAATAATAATAATAAATACTGGTAGAGAATAAGAAAGTGTAAACTTCATAGGTTGGCATTTCTACTCGGCACGAAAAAATATTTATAAACAAATTTGTTCTATCTTTTAAAAATGTCAAACGAACACATACTATTACTCGTTCAGAAGAATAACCTATCTTAAAAGGCTAAAAGGCTTATTTTTCAACCTTTCTTAGTGTATCAGTAACAGCCTTAGTTCGAAGATCTGTAATATTACATCATGGTTTAAACGTAACTGACAGGCTGAAAGAATAAAACTAGTCACGGATATAGGGTACTGGAGAAATCCTAATCACGTGAGTGTGGGTGTGTTCTCTTCATTTGACAAACGTGTATTCTTTTCCTATGCAAGTAGAATACGTGTGTAATTTGAAACAATTAATTTGAATGAAGTTAATCCGACTTTTCGAAGAAATAGCTGAAGCCTTCCGCTACTAAAGCTTCTTGAATTAACCTACATCTAAACTTTTTAATACGTGAACCGGGCTTTTACTAGACTAGACAATAGCCAGTCAATTTTCTTAAGTATTATATTATTCAATAGCCTTATTCATGTCAGTCTAATATTTAATTTATAATGAAAACAACTTACGCAGATATATTAAAGCTATCACGTTAGACGTCCGTCGTCACGATGTAATAAAATGAGGCTCAAGAGTACATTATGAATAAGATTGAATTTGCATTTATGATTGAATAGCTAATGCGTAAGCTATAAGATATAATAAAGAACACTGATACCTTACAGTGTAATTGTTGACATAGAATTTTAACAAATCTTTGTTTGCTTATGCAAGATATAGCACAGGCAACGCAGAGTCGAAGGGGGGGGGGGGGACATCCCTACTATAATGCATATTTTTAAACTTGTAACATCTGTATTATTATTATCTGTCAACTTTTAAGTAAATAGAGAACCTTTTAAGGTTCATATGAATATTCCCTAATGTCTAGCTTTACATCTAATGTATTTATAGTAATAAAACTCAAAACTGAAACTAATAAATAACTTTCGTGGCTGTACGTTTGCACGCAACAATTATATTAAAATTTATTTTTTTTTAATAAATGGTGAATATTTTCAGTGTCATAAATAAAGTTTTTATTCATTGATATTAAAATGGATCTTGAAATGTATTAATCAGACTGCGAAGGATAATTTCTGAAGAGAAGGTTCAAATCGAATCAATCTGAAGAAAACTATGATGCATGAAACAAGTGGGTAAGTGTGATCGAAGATCACACAGAGGGTTTCGTTTAATATCCTTTTCAAAACACTTTATCTTTTAATTAAAAAATCCAAATCGTTAATTTCTAATTATTAAATCCTTAGCTCTTTTTCAATAAGTACATAGATGGCAGCACCATTAAATTTAATTTTAAAATTATTACAATTGGAAGATATTCTTTTAATCAAATCAAAAATATTGAAGAACTGCTTTTCAGACAATTGTAACAGCATATCGCTCACCCGCAAGAAAAGTGACACATCTCGACAAAAGCAAATTTCACAGGAGAGGCAAAAGAAAATTTGCTTGATTTTATAGTAACATGAAATTATAGCACTTAGCTCTGCATGCAGGAGTAAAAAAATTCATAAAAGCATAAAACCTTTCAGAATGAAAACGTAGGATGAGGTTTGGAGAGTAGGACAATTTTACCTCCTCTCACAATCCACCCCTCTTTTGTGGTCACGAATGGGCATATAGCGTAAAAAAGGGACTTTCCGTATAACTACACTTATGAAACTTTTTGTGTAGCAAGACTCACCTTATGACAGACCTATTAGTGCAATAAAACGCAAAATGAATTTTTGCGAGATGTGTCACTTTTCTTGCGAGTGAGCGATATGTTTGTATATCTGAAAAACGTATTTAATTACATGATTCACTTTTAGCAAAAAAAGAAAAAAAAATCGATACCCTTAAAATCGCCAAAAACAAAAAAATATATATATACAAAATTTCTTTTCAGTAAATCCATCAGGCAATGAAATATAGTCAATTTAAAATTTCGCAATTTCTCAAAAAGAAAAAGAAAAAAAAAAGAATTTCTTAATTGATAAAATGTATTACAAGAACTTTTGGACTTAAAATGGCGAAAATAAGTTACAAAACTTCTGTAAAATTGAATCTATTACATAATTAAATCGAAAAACTGTCAAATTTCGAAGACGAGTATCGAACCGACAATCTCTTGATTAGCAGGCACACACGTTACCACAGAAGTATCTAGTGTCTAGTCTACGCGAAATAGATTGAAATTAAGGTTCTGCTTTGAAACCTAAATCGCAAAAAAGATCGGATGTCATTAAATTAATTCATTTAATTAAAATAATATATAAAAAATTAAATTTTATTATTTATTGTGTGATCGGATGTACTCAGCTATAAGTATGCAAAATTTCAAGTCTCTAATTTATAGCGTTTCTGAGAATAATTTATAGCGTTTCTGTGACGGACAGACAGACAGAGGAGGGAGACAAATAGAGATGATGAACGAAACCCTAAAAATGTTTTTTTTTTAATCTTGTAATTAACCGTAAAACTGACGAACCACCTTAAATCCTTTGGTAGGTAAAAATTATATATATTTTTTTCTTTTTAATTTGCAAACAATTTTAATTAAAAAATTTAAAATCCAGAGATGCCGACGCTCGTGGAATTGGATGTAATCTTATTTGCCAAAGATAAATATCACCTTCTGTTTCATTGTTTTAAAAAAGATGTACATACTTGATAGTTATATAGGAATTTAAATTAAGCAAGACTTTTTCTTTTTCCACGAATAAACCACAATAACAGCTGAGATACAGACTGTTCTAGAACTTTATCAGAAGCAAAAAAGTGTGCTCTCGGGCAGAACGGAATGGTAAATCCCCAGCTTTGAATTTGCTGTTTTCCATCAAACTACCAGATAAATGTTGTTCGATAAAACCAAAATAACCCGAGGTTAAGAAAATATGAAACATCATAAAGCCTAAAGGAATTAAAAATCGTATTTGAAAAGTTAAAATACATATGTTAAGAAAACAAATCTTTCTGGATGAAGTACTCACATGATGATACCTAAAGAAAGGAAGTCTTTATGTGAAAAGAAATAATATCGTATATACAGGTCATTCTCATATAATGGTAAATTTTATGTCCTTGGCTAAAAAATGTGAGTTAAGCAAGTCAAACAGGAATGTTTAAATTGCTATCGACATTTGTTTTTCAAGCACTATATTATGCCCTAGTTTAAATATATAAAAAAAGAAAATAATAAATTCTAATATTTAGAAAAAAATGAGACGTTGTATATGTCATTATCAATGATCCGCTGTAAAAAAATTATGTAATGTTACTCCATAAAATTGGTGGCAACAAGCTGCCTCCGATTTTCTGGAATAATTTAACTTATATAATGATATAATTTAAACTGATATAACTGGTGTAATATAATTACACATTAGTGTAACGTAACACCAGTTATATTGGTTAAATTACTCAATAAAATTGAGGCAGCAGGGCTGCCACCATTTTTATGGAGTAACGTTGTATGAATTTTTTACTCTGTTGTCACAAACTTCAGATACATGAGTATTAATTGAAACCTTCCTTTTTAGCAGCTTCCAACATAGTTGAAAAGTGTTTATGAATTCACTTTTTTTGTCAGTCTGTCTGTCCGTCTGTCCATGCTCTAAGGGCGTAAATATAGTTGGATTGTCATGTAGTTGATACATGTTATTGAGGTTTACCATGGAATGGTTTGGTACTGAAAATAAAGTGTGTACCATTTATGATTAGTTAACAGGGACACTCAAACGTATTCTGTTCCGTTACGGCTAATGGGGAAAAATCGTTTTCAGTGCATTTGAAAACGAAAAAGTTTGAAAATAATTTGTTAAATAAAATCAAATTCTTTAAAAGTTTAAAAAAAGTTTGAATGTTAAACTTTCTCAAACATATTGAAATAGATATGCATCACTCAGGAGGACCACAACGTGTTTCCTTTACAGTATTGAATAAGTAGCAATAACAGTTCGTTAACCGAGACACTAAAAAATATTCCATTACATTGCGGTTAATGAGGGAAAATCATTTTGTATGTAGCTTAATGATGTTATACTGTTTCAAACATAATTAAATTTATATGCATCACTGAGGTGGGTGGCAACATGCTTTCTATAGAGTATAGAGTAAATAGCAATTATAGTTCGTTTACAGGGACGCACAAAATAATTCCATTATATTATGACCTATGGGTAAAAATCATTTGCAGTGTATTTTAATGATGGTACATTATTTCGAACATAATGAAATTAATATACATTACTGAGGTGCACTACAACATATTTTATTTAAGGCTGTTCTTAACTGCTCTGCTCAACAAGCGCAAAATGTTTTGACATATTTACAAATTCATTTTTTAACGGAAAGATATAAAATTGGAAAGCCTGGCCATGGAAGCGATTTTGAATTGAACTGTTTTATCCATTTTTTTATCCATCAATTACCTATTGAGTTACAAGCGAATCCGATCACGTGATAATCACGTTTTTCACCCGCTCTTGAGTACTCTTTCTCCCTTCGCGCGGAAATTCGGTTCAAAACGCGCATTTTGACTCTATTTTCTAAAAGATCTATTGCGTTTGCAAAAAAAAAAAAAAAAAAAAAAAGGAAGAAACAGCTCAATTACATAGTTTCTGAACAACAACACCAGCTAGTTTCATGCATTTTCGAACAAAAATAAGGCTGTTCTCAAATCCAAAGGGTCAACTTTCTGACATAAGTTTTAATTTATTTTTGTTCGAATATGCAGGCTGTTCTCAAATCCAAAGGGTCAACTTTCTGACATAAGTTTCAATTTATTTTTGTTCGAAAATGCATGAAACTGGCTGGTGTTGTTGTTCAGAAACTATGTAATTGAGCTGTTTTTTCCATTTTTTTGCAAACGCAATAGATCTTTCAGAAAATAGCGTCAAAGTGGGCGTTTTGAACCGAATTTCCGCGCGAAGGGAGAAAGAGTACTCAAGAGCGGGTGAAAAACGCGATTATCACGTGATCGAATTCGCTTGTAACTCAATAGGTAATTGATGGATCAAAAAATGGAAAA
The DNA here is from genome assembly GCA_963932465.1 of Maratus speciosus. Taxonomy (NCBI): domain Eukaryota; kingdom Metazoa; phylum Arthropoda; class Arachnida; order Araneae; family Salticidae; genus Maratus; species Maratus speciosus. Next base: position 465,642,238 of record OZ010791.1, read on the forward strand.
AACGCTTCAATTCAAAATCGCTTCCATGGCCAGGCTTTCCAATTTTATATCTTTCCGTTAAAAAATGAATTTGTAAATATGTCAAAACATTTTGCGCTTGTTGAATACGTTAAAACACATAAACTTGCTCAATGGTAGTCTCCAGACTTTTAAGCATTTCGACATCATATTTATACTGAAGACGAATGCAGAAGCAGTTCGAATCTTATTATGCTTTATCGTTAATTTTATTTGTACCATTCAGCAAGTTTATGTGTTTTAACGTATTTATTATATTTTATGGTGCAATTGTCCTACATATGTTAATGTTTTGCATAGATTATTGAGTATGTAGAATCTTTTATTTACAGGGATTCTCAAAAGAGTTCGGTCTGTAATATAGAAGTTAAAACTTAACTAAATTTTAGTGTATCACGAGATGTGTTCATCGTATACAGGTTTGCACGAAGGAATTCGCACACATTACCGGCTATGGACAGCAATTGCCAAAAATGAATTTTGTGTTTTTATTTAAATGTTTATTTAAATATCTCATTTCATTGCATGAACAACAGTGAAATTTCATAACGATATCCCGATAGTGTTGGAAAGTGTTTCATCTATGCCGTGATGCATTTTCGCTCTTGTTAAGAAATGGAAAGCTTTATAACAAAGGCAATGATTGCTTAGGTATATTTCGTTTCTATATTTTTCTATATTTCTTATTTTAGACATAACAGAAAACATTTTTATTTATTACACTTATTTTATTTGTCCATAGAAGCAGGGGTCGCAGCCTCCTACATTTTTATATATTTGCTACCACTATTTCCAAAACATAATAGTCATAGCGTTTAGCATATGCAATAAGAACATACCACAAATATTTTAGTTTGGGCAAAGGGGTAGTAATAGCAATTAAAGCCTTTGTGCAGGAATATTAAAAAGCAGTAAACTAACGTTTAAAATGCACAAATAATGCGTTAAAAACAGCAAACAGCTGTTTCGAATCTGCAGCGAGATTCTTCTTCAGTGCAAGATAGGGAAAAAAGAACAGCGTGCTAGAAAAAGCAAGGCTGAGCAAAATGATAGACAGAGACGCGCTGCCTTATATACCCTATGCGGGTAGCAAAAGCATTCATTGGTTGTTTCTGGCGCTTTCGCTACCCGTATAGGGTATATAAGGCAGCGCGTCTCTGCCTATAATTTTGCTCATTATTTGTGCATTTTAAACGTTGGTTTACTGCTTTTTAAAGGGGTAGTAAGCATAAAAAATATAGTACACTGCGATTTCTGTTAGGGGTAATTCCCATTACCAAAGTAGACAGTAATTTTTTATTCGGTCCTCTAGTAGATTTTATTTTCTTTTTTATAACGTTTTTAGTTTGGTATAATTTCACCTATCCTTACAAGAAATGATATCATTAAAAAACTGAATTTGTTTTTGTTTTTTTAAAGCCAAAATCTACCATTATCTCAGAATGACATAACAATTGATATTTACTTACATTGTTTTCTTTATTTTTCATTGATAACCGTATACGATTACGATGCAACTCCAATTTTCTGGACTAATGCACTCTGGAAATTTTTCATATGCATAAATCCAGATAACTGGGGTTATATAATTACTCCCAGTTACCCACCGAAAAAAAAAATTATGTTGTGAAACAAAATGTTTCTCTCAAATCACTTCTGTTTAACAAAAAGGTACACCTAATGTAGGGTAAAATAAAATTACTTTAAAAAAAGTAAAATCTATATATTTAAAACGCTAAGCGTTTTCTTTCGACAGTTTCTGAGAAGAAACTACTGCATCAAATTACACCAATCTTTTTTTTAAATGAAGGATGTTTGGCCACAGATTTGTTATCGTCTATTCGTTTGTTCAAATATTTATTAATTAGCCGTAATTTTAAATTAAAATTCTACAGTTGCGCATGCGCAGTACATAAGTAAAAGTCTGCCTTTGCTCATGTGCAGCATGACGCGCTACACATGCGCAAAGGTGCTCGCTCAGTTGAATTATCACATCACAGGTCGAAGTTGTTTTAAGTGCGTCTGCTATTCGATCTTACTGTAAACAAGCTTTTCTTTCTTTCACAAAGTTGATATTATTTGGCTCTTTCAGCCTTATTAAAAATTAAAAAATTGATTGTGTCTATATTAAGAGCTAGATACAGTTTATTTCGGCGGTGTCATATTGTTTTGGTCATATTACTCACAGAAGATAAACACAGTGATTTGAGGCTAAAAATTATGGATGGTGATCCGTCTTATGAATTGCCAATAGTTAGACACGAAAGAAACTAGCATATTAAGTTTTAGCTACTTCTTTGAAAAAAAAATATATATATATATATATATATATATTCGCCCCACCAGTGGCTGAGAGGTTCTGCTCTCAAAGCTGGTAGACGGGAGGTGCTGGGTTCAAACCCAATCGCGCCCGTCGGCCTAACCGTTTCGGAGTTTTCGTGGTTGTCTTCGAAACTGTGGATTCCCATGTGTAAATACGGGTTAGGTTTCCTTAGAAAAACCCCCACGAAGGGCACTCCTCCCCCAGGGCCTATATCCCACTTGTTGATAATTGGCCGTCATAAACACAAACCAATCTTTGAAAAAATAAGGTATACATATTAAAACGCAAAACTATTTCTGTAAGATCAGAACTCATATTCGAGACATTCGTATGCCTCAACTGTTTTTCGTACCTCTTCAATTTAGAAGAAAGTAAAACGAGTTCCCGCTATCGTAGAGGGTTAACGCAGCACTTTAAAGCTCTGAATTTTTGTAGAGGACACAGGTTTGAACCCAAGCATGGCAAAATTTGCAATATTTTTGTCGATAATTCATTTCAATAATGACATATTTTATAAGGAAGAGAATATATAGGATTTTTATTTTATTATTATTATTATTATTATTTCAATGCTTTATAATTAAATAAAATTTAATGCTCAATAATATTTTGAAAGAATAATGATTTTATATTTAAAATGTTTAAGCTAAAATATTTTGCATGTAATTATCAATTAAATAAATTGAGCTGATCTAAAATTTTTGTTATATTTTCTGACCGTTATCAAGAATATATATGTGTATATGTCAGAAAGAAAAATTTGTCATTCATTTGGGTAAGAAAAAAAGGAAAGAAAGAAAAACATTCGTATAAGAGCTATAAAAGAAATTACATTGATATCCAGGTTTAGTAGTAAAAAAAAAATGTAAAATAAAATTCAAGTAATAAAAAATATATATTATAAATCGTTAGCTGCATCAAGTTTCAAATTTAGGTTTTAGAGAGTGAGACAGATAAAAACAAAATTCATGGCAGCTTTTATTGGCCGTGTAGTTTTAATAAATAAATAAATGAAAATAGATATTGTTATATATATATATAAAAATGAGGTCGTAGTAAGAAAAAATAAATTCTCTACCCGGTGTTTTTAGGTAAATTTCCAATAAAAAGCAGGAATAATTAGTTGTAAATTATAAACTTAAAATTCTTTCACTTCATTGCGTAGGTTAGACTGGCAGCACCATCTATCGCCTTAAAGAAATAAGAATCACTTATGGAATATAGAAATTCATCACGCAATTCGTCATTCAATTATTAATTTAAAAACAACTAATTAAACTTTCAAACATTTTTCTAATGAAACATTCAAGTTATTTACCGTGAAATCTTGACGGGCAATAACTAATTAGTTTTTTAAAAAAATACTGTATTATAATTTTGAGGTGTTAGTTGAGGTGATACTTACAACAAATTATTTGGCTGTGGGTACTCGTTTGCGTAATGCCAGGTCCAGAAACTTTGCTATTAGCAGTGAAATAACGATTTAGAATTATCTCAATATAAACTTATATAGGATTTTCAAGAAAATTATATTTTTACTAGCTAATGCAAACAGTTCACATTTCAGTAAGTTTTTTAAATATATTTTTTAATTTCTTATATCGATCCAGGCAACTGCAGTTCGGATAATTAGGCGGTTTTATGTATGTAATATTTAAAATATTTGTCAAGCAAATGAGCTGTATATAATTCTTCGATACAAGCATATTCGTAGAGTCAAATATCATTTATTACTTTTAAAGGAAAGTTATTTAACGTCTTTACGAGCAAAATTTTTAACTCTTTGTGTTTTATGTAGCTACATGCTAAGCTTATTCTTACTGTTTACGGTTTGTTTTATGTTAATATTCATGTGTAACGTATTCATAAAGAAAATTTGTCACATATATTAAGTTACGAATTTGTTGCCTTCTCCCCTTGCAATTTTTGGGGGAAATGGGGTTTAAAAATTCCTCCCATATGAAAATCCAGGCAGCATTTCTGAATACAGAAAGAATTACGATAAATTGTGAGAGTGAAATAGTTTTATTTTTATCAATGCATGACAATTACGTTTCATAAAGAAAGACTGATAACATTAAAACGTTACAATGAAAAATATTGGAAAGTGGTACTGAGAAAATTCTGCCTAAAATGAAAATAAAAGTACACACAACTATAATTTAGCGTATAGCTGTTTCAAGTCTTCATAAAGAAGTTATTTCTTTTATGTAATGTGAAAATTTCATTTTTCCACTATCATTCAAGAAGTTTATTTCTTTTATATACAGCTTTTAAATAAGACATTACCTTCAATATGGGAGTTTGTGTTCGTTTTCGTTGTTTTTATAGTTTATGTATCCGCTGCAGCCCAAAACCTTTTACTCTACCTTATGTTTAAACTTAGCTAATTCGAAAATCTTTCACTCATCCTAGTCTTCCATAATTATCTAGGGAAGAGTACACCCGACATTTCACCAGAATAGATCCCTTAAATGAACCATTAGCAAGTATCTTTTATTTTCTTTCTTTTTTTTACATCCGTCTTAGAGAAACCATATTTCCCAAACAATGAATGATAGCTTACTTTGAAGTTCGTATTCATCACGGCGACATTATATATCCGATTCCAGTCCTTCATTATGCGATCAAAACAAGTTTCAGAAACCTAGTTTTATCGCCACTTAGTGTAAGAAAAGGGGCGAAGCAAGCTATTCCGGCCGCCACTGATTATGATAATTTGGGACCAACTTGCCTTTGTGGCCCGTGACCCTTAAAGATAAAAGTGAGGGGGAGAGAGAAATGAAATCAAAAGAAAGGGTTTCTTTTGTTGCAATCGGTGTGACGACGAAAGCGGTGTAAGACCGAATGTCTGAGATTCATTCGAATGCAAATCACAACGTCCAAAGGAAACTAGGGATAGAAAGATCCAGAAAGTGCAAATGAATGCAATATTTTCTTCTAAAGATGTCAAAAATGTAGCAATATAATTAAATTTTGTCAAAATTTTTATTGGGATTTCGAGATTTTATTATTGTTATTATTCCCTGACTGACAAAATTGAAGAGATAGGTCAGGTTCATAAAATAAAGTCATAGTACCATAATTTGGTCATTATTGAAAGGCTTTCAAGTGAGACTTTGAAGAAAGCGACTGAAATTCTCATTTTTAAGCAATTAATTATAAAGAATAATTTTTGCCGAGGCAGTGCAAAATAAAAGCAGCAAATTTTGGCTTCAAACGTTGATGATGTTATACCCGTTATTTATTCTTGTTCAACAAAGAAGGCTAAACAGTGTCATATGCAGATATGAGAGCCTTGGAAATTTGTACAATTTTATCATTATAAACATGTTAAACGTTTGGACTACCAATTTTATGCAGATATACTAAGATGACCGACAGTCAGAGATGCATACTGTACGTACACTGTCAGTTCTGTATCTGATCAGTTGTTTGTTTCTCTACCTCCTCCCGATTTTTATTCCTTTGTAGGCAATGTAAATTGCGAAAGCTTTCAAAATAAAGTAGGAATTAAGATTATGTTGATGAAATAGTTGCACCATTAACTATCAAAAGTTACACTATTTAAATTTTTATACGGTCCCTGAATGTTATACGTTATATATATAAAAAAAAAGCCACTTTATTCTCTCACAAAAGTACAACAGTAAAAATTCCATTCTTCTATGACCAAAATACACCGAGTTAGTTTTGAGAAATTTTTGGAGCTTTCCGGCATTAAAAAAATTGTTTGCCCGTTTTTAGTTCTGGAAAGCTCGGACATTTCATAAAATTCAACGGGTTATAATTTGGTGAGTTTTGGTCGTAGAATAATGGATTTTTTTTCGTATACGACCAGAGGCCATATAATTTTTTTTTAAATGTAACTTTTTCAAAATCAATCGCATCTTAGTTCTTACCTTATTTTGAAGACTTTTGCGATTTACATTGCGTACATATCTCCAATAGGTAAAAACATTAAAGCGCGTTGAATATTTCCAATTGAGCGAAAAAATGCCCAGATCGGGATTCAAACTCAGATCCTTCGCTTACAGGGCCAATGCTCAACCAATGCTAATAATAGTTTATCTACGTAAATTTATATTGAGTTCTTTTTCCTGCTGTTTATTCTGTTGAGCTGTCTACATGACTGACCAGATGTTATTACCCATAAGGTTGACTGAGCGAAATATGCTCACCGGTTGTCGGCCCAGTTAGCTTGACCCTTTATGTACTGAATTATGAATTCACGAAAATTTTATCTTCTAAAGCATTTTTCATGAATTGTTTAAACTACATTAGAAGATTTACATAATCATTTAATAAATTTCAGTAGGATTTTAGAAGGATTGAAGGATTTAGAAGGATTAATTAAATTTCAATTTATAGGGATTTTGTGCAATATTTATAACCCCACTCAAATTCTTAATTTTAAATATTTTCCTTAGTCTTTTGTAGAATTAGAAAATGCACAAATATAATTTTCTTACAATAGAAATATAGAAATATTTCCGAATTGAAAATCCCTCCCCCCCCCCCCCCCAACGCCAAGAAAGCTGAAAAGATGCAAAGGCAAAAGAAATCATTCCTTTAAGAATATTTTTGTTTTGTGCAACCAATCATGCTTTTGAAACAAGATAAATTAATGTATCTGTAACTCATTCTAAACTGTATTACAACTAATCAATGTATTAAATGAATTTTATAACAAGTTATTTTGATGGTACTTATAAGCACCGTCAGTAGATAAAAGGTTTAAACGGTTGAGTAGTGGTCCTGTAAGCCAAGGATATGGCTTTGATTCCCGGTCTGGACATTTTTTTCCTCAGTTGGAAATATTCAATTCATATTATAACTTTACCAATCAGTTTGATTGTGTTATAATAATAGTTTATATGTATTTGGTTGTAAATGTTTTCAATGAAAATTCAATAAGTACAATACTAGTGGAATATTGAGCTAATATTGGTTGGCTTTTAGTGTGGCGTAACACTAAATTTTTAATTTTAAAAAATGAAACCTGCAAATTAGTGATGCACACTTTCAACAATTATCTCTAGTCTTTCGAATAAAACAATACACTTTTTAATTTAACTTGTTTAACAATATCTTTGTAAATCCCATGCAAACTGTACAATTGAATGCTGATAATTTTCATTGTCTGTGTCCTACAAGCTTTGTTTCTTAGACAGGAAACGAGGAAATGTATCTGTCCTCTTTGGTACGTGAAATATATTAATGAGGAAAGAGAAAAAAAAATAAAAGCAGACCAAATGTTCCCTCTGTTGAATATATAAATCAAAATGTAAATCAAATATGTAAAATCAATAACTGTATATTAAATTGGCGAAGAACATTTTATTACATGTAGAAGTAATTTTATTGATATATCTGTCCCATTGTAATAGTTATTTAGTCATTACAACTAGAAAATTGGCGAAATTAACTATATAAAAAAATGTGTTATTGTTTCTTGCTCCAGATTTCTTAAAAGTTCAGTATGGTCTCTTATTGTATTTATTAAAATTTAATATTATATCTTAAAGTTTGTAACATTTGTACAGAAACACAACAAGTATTTAATATAAAAGATGAATTGTAGGGCGAAAAAAAATATCTGATAAAATATTAGCAGACGTACTCGTTGCTGTTTTATCAAAACGTGCAGAAACAATTTTGTTTAATATATCTATGGAATTTATCATGTCATTTATTTCAAATATTTAAAAAAACAAGTTGGAAATTGCACGTCAAACGTGGCAAATGAGGTGCGTTCGTATTATAACTAGTTTTATAAATATTTTTTGCACCGAATATTGTACTGAATGTATATTTTAGTGCACTTCATGAGTGAATATCAATTTCATTCTGTTCGAAAGGCTGTAACATCATTAAAATGCACTTGGAATATTTTTTCCCATTGGCCATAATGTAACGGAAATATTTTGCCTTTCTCTGTAATTAAACTGAACGTCCGATTTTCATAAAAATTGAAATGACTCCACAAATTTTGAAACAATTATATATTTACAATTTCAGACCATTCGGTAGGGTAGTTGTTGCTCTGTTATATGCGGACAGACAGACGGACCGAACGACGACTATAGGTGCTACGTATTTATATAATTACGAACACACCTAAAAATCCCAGCATATTCTGAAGCAACATATGTTTTAACCAATTTAACTTAACTTGATATTAATTTTATAGTCAACATTAGATGAAAATCAGTCTTTATATTTGCGGATTTCTGTTAGATCAAAGTGCGATAGCTGATGTTTAATCTGATCTTATACCTTTTATATTTTTTCCTTTTTCAATTTGCTTTGGCAATCATTTGCCAACTCTGGTAACTGTTCCATAAAGGTTTACTGTTGATATATATATATATATATATAAATTAAAATGCTCGAGGAATATTTTAAAAAGTCATAAAGAATCACCAAATTGAGCTGCAATATTCAGACAAATTTCGTTCGAAAGTACATGTTTTTTCCTATTAGATGACGTGAAAATTGAAATTAATGCGAAACTTAGAAGTAAGTATAGGAGCAATAAAAGCAAATGCGAAAGTTCAGGTGATTGCCACAACCGTTATACATTTCTAATAATTGCAAGCGTGTTTGACAGCCGTCCAAAAGTGAACTGTGAATTTATGGAGACGACGAAATTTTTCGCAAATAGTTTCCTTTCAAATCGCATAAATTATAGTCGAAGTTTAGAGAGATGAAGAGGTCCAAAAATGAATTATCACATGATCAAAGTAAATTTTAAAAATATTATTAGAAAATTCAAAACATTTTTAAATTGTTTATTTTTAAAGAAATCTTTAAAAATGAAATTAATGTTATTAAAAATTAATACGTAGAACTATTTAAACATATTACGGAAAACAATAAAGTTTTGATAAATTTCCGAATAATACGTTTTTGTGTATTATATCACTAGTTTGTAAAAGCAATTTTTTTTGTGAAAATGATTTTTTTTTCGTTATGGTAAATATGGATTAAAAATAACATGGAACAAGTTCAATGGAATTCACTTTATATCATCCTTAAAGTAAATATATTTTCTCAATCCCATTAATTTTTAAACATAATCCTGAACCCTACTTCTCATAAGAATATAAATCAACAAAAGCAGCAGAATAAATAAATAAACATGATTTAAAAAAAAAAATAAGCTATACAGAAAATATGCTGCAGCATTTAACGTATGTTTCTTTAACCTTTCTAAACCCTGTCACTTAAAAATGCCTGTTGTACAATGTGTTGTACAATATTTTCGTAAATTAAATGCACAATAGTAGAAAGGGAAATTTATGTCGGATTTCAAGCTGACATAATACGAAGAGAATGCTCGCAGATTCAAACAATAACACCAACGCGTGGCAGGAAAACATTCGAATGCTTAGAATGTTTGGAGACGGTTTTAACAAAATATCCTTGAGCGATGGATCCGCAAAGCGCAGGTTTTACGATCGCCTGCATTGTAAAGATGCCCTTTACCGACGGATAGTGACACAATGATGTGTTTTGTAAACCGATATTGGATGTTTACAGTAATACAAGGATAAGGACGAATTATATTTTTTATTTTGATGTAACAGGTTAGAAGGTAAAACAGGATAGAGGAGGGAGAGTGACAGAGAAAATGTATTCACGTGACCGAGAGAAAGTTAAAACCGAATTATACTATTCAGAGAAACTTAACTCAGTTTGCAAATAGAAAAAAATATACCTTAAGATTTCAGATGTATATTTGAGAAAACCTCGAATCAGCATTGTGTGCACCACTAGGGCCCAGACCTACGGCAGTTAAAAGTAAATAAAAAAAGGGCTCCATAGTCACAGAATTTGTGTCATCAATATTTTTGTTTATTTTTAACTTTGAAATTAATATGTATGAAAATCAGTAATATACAGGGTATACCTTCTTATCATTGATTTAAAGCTAATTTCAAAACGTTAGTTTTAGAGTTATAGTTCTAGTCACAAAAATAAATCAAATGCTGTTCTTCATCATATGTCACGTCATCTTCACATCAAAATAGCTATTTATTTTTAAGTTTGAAAATTTAAATGTTTATACGTTCCTTAGGTTTTATAAGTTATATTCAGAAAAACTTTTCTCTACCAAATAAAATAGAAAAAACTCTACCCTTCTACGGCTAAACCTTACCTAGTAATGATGCTTTGAATTTTATGAATGTTCGATATTTAGGGTAAAGTGCCCATATTTCGTCCCTCTCCTAATTTCGTCCCACTTAACTTCTCCGCTTCTGCAAAAGTGGCGCCACTTATGACTTAAGGCACAGGGGACGGGAGGTAAAAGGGGTCAGTATTGAAAGTTTCGTTCACCGAGACGCATACATAAATTAAAGACGCTGAATTTCCTATTTTTAAAAGACCTGAGTTCTTATTACTTCGTTTGTAGAACGTTATTTACTGTACTTGTAAGTATTTATTTCTTATTCATTGCATGTATTTTACGTAAGTAAGATGCTTAGAGTAGCACACAGTGAGATTTAGGACACTCAGTTCATTTTACGGGAACTGAAGCTCCGTCATATTGGGAAGTAGCGTGGTCCCAATTTCGTCCCCCTTGTAGTTCTTATTTCCGTCCCAGGGACGAAATTAGGAATGCTTTTTCATGACTTTTTTTCAATTTTTTCCTCATGTTTGGATGACTAATGTTTCGTTATGTTATTCTTCTACGGATAATTAATACATTTCTTTGTACCTTACTTTAACGTAAATTAAATTACTTACTCATTGAGAAATAAATTTTGATTTAGTTATATGTTAAGTCTCGGCGTATTGGATTTTTTGGGGGGATGAAATTGGGACATTTTTTTTTTCGACACAATTTTTTTCTCTTTTGCATTTTTTAGATACTTTTGAAAAAACAATTTTTCGCATTGTTAAAATTTTTTCTACGATATTTGCCTATGTTTTATGTGCGTGGGTAATTAGTCTATGTAAAATCCGAATTTGGTAGATTTTCACTGAAAATTACAACTTCCAAGGGCCTAAAAGTAACTGGGGGACGATAATAGGGCACCTTACCCTACAGTTAAACAGAAAATCACAACACTGACAATTGAAAAAATTCAAAGTATCTCATATATAAGTTTTTGTTGTACAAAAAATTTAATTTATGCTCTTTTATTTGGAAGAGCGTGAAAAAAGTTTTTCTTCGAGTAACTTATAGGATTCAAGGACCGTATAATTTTCTTAATTTTGCTCTATTTAAAAAAAAAATAATAACCATTTCGACGTAAATATTTTATAACGTAAAGATAAATGTTTTAAATGCATTTGAAATATTTTGGCAATAGCAACTATACCTCTAAAACATACGCTTTAGGAATTATAAATTGGTCAACAGATAGAAGGGATACACCATAGATGAATATACAAGATAGGACACTTATGGCAAAATATGAAAGGCAACAGTACTAGCGTCACTAATGACAAGGGGAAACAAGTTGGAAATTGCTCGTCAAACGTGGCAAATGAGGTGCGTTCGTACTATAACTAGTTTTATAATTATTTTTGGCACCCCATATTGTACTGAATGTATAATTTTTTGCACTTCATAAAGCGCATAGTCTGATACATCATTAAAATGCACTTCCAATATTTTTTTCCCATTCCCCGTAATGTAACGGAACACTTTTGACTGTCCCTGTAATTAAACTATACATCCGATTTTCCTAAAATTTGAAGTAGCTCAACAAAATTTTGCAACAATTATATCTTTAAAATTTCAGACCATTCGGAAGGCTGTAATATCATTAAAATGCACTTGCAATAATTTTTCCCATTGGCCGTAATGTAAAGAAAAACTTTTGACTGTCCCTGTAATTAAACTATGCATCCGATTTTCCTAAAATTTGAAAGGGCTCGACAAAATTTTGCAACAGTTATATCTTTAAAATTTCAGATCATTCGGAAGGCTCTAATATCATTAAAATGCACTTGCAATAATTTTTCCCATTGGCCGTAATGTAAGGAAAAACTTTTGACTGTCCCTGTAATTAAACTATACATCCGATTTTCCTAAAATTTGAAAGGGCTCGACAAAATTTTGCAACAGTTATATCTTTAAAATTTCAGATCATTCGGAAGGCTGTAATATCATTAAAATGCACTTGCAATAATTTTTCCCATTGGCCGTAATGTAAGGAAAAACTTTTGACTGTCCCTGTAATTAAACTATACATCCGATTTTCCTAAAATTTGAAAGGGCTCGACAAAATTTTGCAACAGTTATATCTTTAAAATTTCAGATCATTCGGAAGGCTGTAATATCATTAAAATGCACTTGCAATAATTTTTCCCATTGGCCGTAATGTAAAGAAAAACTTTTGACTGTCCCTGTAATTAAACTATACATCCGATTTTCATAAAATTTGAAATGGCTCGACAAAATTTTGCAACAATCATATATTTGAAATTTCAGACCATTCGGTTGGGTAGTTTTTGCTCTGTTACATGCGGACAGACGGACGGACGGACAGACGGACAGACGGACGGACAGACGGACGGACGGACTGAACGACGACTATAGGTGCTACGTATTTATATAATTACGAACGCACCTAAAAATTAACAAGCCTTCGAAATTTACCTATGTTGATGAAATACGTTTACGCTCTATGTTTTGCATATCTATTCTTTCCTAAATGAGACAGAGGCAGACGATATTATATTTATGTTTGATTTATTTAGCTGCTTTTTTGTTTTATTGTGCATGTATCGTTAACCATTAACTTACAAAATTATAATAATAATATAAAAGAAAAAACCCAGAAAATTCTGTTGAAAACATAAATATGTAAGTTCATGAGACTGAATTGTAAAAAATCAATTTCAGGTATTGTGTTACTTTATTAACATAGAATGAAATTTTATCGTGTAATATCAGTAGCACTATTTTTTTAAACTTTTATATAATTCTCAAAATTTGAAAAAAACGAACGTTTCCCCATCTGTAATTTTATTATTAATTCTTATGTGTTAATATTATAAATATTATTGAACTGATTGTACGTTATTTACTTTAAAAACAATCTTTTTACTTTATCTTTGAGAAAGTGAAAATTGCGTAAATTTTAAAAGATTATTGTAACGATTGCTTAATACATCAAACTTCATAAATTAATAAAACAACACTATAAAACTTTTCCTACAAAATGGGAGCATTTATGAAATTTTCTGGGACTTCTAGAGTACAATATTTCGAATATTTTTATATTACACCATTGCTTTATATAGCTTTAAATCCAATTATCTCATATTTACTTGATATATAACATTAAGATGAAATTTTTAACTTGTTTTTCGTTGCACTTATATCGTTCACCCTTCATGTACGAAAAAAGTATATATATCCGTTTAAGATTCTGTTGAAAACGTAAACATGTAACATTAAAAAAAGAAAGATCACAGTAAGTAAATGCTCAATAGCAAAAAATATTACAAGGATGAGAAGTTTCTTTCCCATTGTCACTAAAGGCGCTGCGATCACAATCGCATTACCATTACGCTCTATGTAAGTATCCTATCTTGTATGTTTATCTATGGGATACACTGTCCATAAAAATCAATTATAATGAACAACAATAATTTAAATTCCCCTTTTTAATTAATGTAGTTATAACAAAAGTCAACTTATCGTGGTTAAATAGTACTTGCTAAGATGAGAACCTGTCTAAACCAAAAAAGAAGAAAAAAATCAGTGCGTTGGGAATCTTTGCAAGTTTTACTGTATATCCTTTATATCTGCTTCATTGCTTGTCATGCATGCATTAAGTTCATTTATAAACAATTTTATTGTATTTTATGCAATTTAATAATAGTGATTTTATTAAATGTTTTTCTTTTCTTTTAAACATGCAAGTAAATATTTATATTGATGAATTTCTTACACATGAAAAATAATCATGCTTTTATTTTTATCTGTCAAAACATGTATTCGTCAAGATTCTTTGAACCATAAATGGGTTTATTTAATCAAGGATGACTGCGTTTCCAGTTATCGAGTGTAACGATTTAACTTACATATATAGCTTAAAAATATAGATGCTAAAGCAAGCGTGTTATGGTATGCTAGTCTTTAAAAAAGAAGAAAAAAAAACAAGAATGAAAAAGCATGCATACAGCATAGATTATGAAACACTTTCCAACACATTCAGAATACTATACAAAAAATTCACAATAATCTAAGGTGAAAGAGGATGTCTAAATGAACAATTTAGAAAACACATAACGCATTTTAAAACCCGATTTCTGCTATTACCATGAATAGTCGTTAAAATATACGATTTTATTTTGTGCAGCCCTGTATATGATCTACAGATATGCATGCATACTACATAGTTTGCTAAAAGTTAGTTCAGTTAAACGCATAGCACAGTTGAAAATTTCCACTCAGCAATTTCCGCCAATAAAGGGAACTTTATGCGAACTTTTGTGTGATCCTGTACATGATCTATAGAATTTATACACACTAAGAAATATTTAAAAAATAATTAAATTTAAAAACGCATACCACAACTGAAAACGTACTTCCAGAAATTATTGTCCGCAGAATTCAATAGTTCAATTATTGCACAATTTCTTCTATAGTCAAATTCTTTTGTGTGCCCCTGTAAATGAACGGTAAGTTCTATGCACACTATATTCTACAGTAAGAACCTTGTAGTACACCTCAGTCATTTATATCAATTTCAATATGTATTTCATACTGTAATATCATTAAAATGCACGGCAAGCAATTTTTCCCACTGGACCGTAATGTAATAGAATTCTTTTGAGTGGCCCTGTAAATGAGCCGAAAATGCTACACACTTCATTTACAATACCGAACATGACATAGTAAACACCAATAGTATATATCAATATTATGGCAATCGGGCTATATTTACACTAATTATTGCACGGACAGACAAATCGAATTCATAAACACTTTTCAACTATGTTTAAAAATGTTAAAAAGAAAAAGAATGTTTTCGTCAAATAATGAATTAATTTCTTTTCGGACAAATTTGTTTTTATTTTGGAATTTTATATTTATTTTAATTTAGTTTTTATTTGTATATTTTCAAATAAAAACATCAGCATCTAAAAATAAACTGAAATTAGTAAAAAGTAGAGTTAAAATAAAAGCAAATAACAGATAAATAACTAGCATCATGCCTAACCATTTATCAAAACCTACCGTATTCATAAGCCTTTCTGGACAGAAAGATATTCTTTTAAGAGTCGCAGCATATTCCCTAGATGCAAATTTCAGTCCCTTTTTGAATTGATTCGAATGAATTAAAAGAAAAGAAAAGAACGGAAAAATAACTGGTATCATGCCTAGCCATTTATAAACATACAGTATTCGTAAGCCTTTCTGGTTAGAAAGATATTCTTTTAAGAGTCGCGGCATATTCCATAGATGCAAATTTCAGTTCATTTTTGAATTGATCCAAATTTCTCATTCAGAAGATAGAATCGAACAAACGTCTTACCATTTTAACTAACAAATGTTTATACCTACCTATCAATTTATTATTATTTTATGATTTATTTATTAGCTGTTACCTATGTGTCGAAGAGTCAATAACCTACTAATTAAGCAAATAAATTCCCCTCGATATTCAAATATTTTAAATGCCACTTCAGTTCTGGGAAAGAAAGTAAAAAATGTTTTTCAGCTGGTCTCGGTGTTCTATTGGAATACTTTTAGGCCAAGTTTCGTAACAGTGCGCTTTTATGCAACATATATATATATATATTTATTTTTACTATTTGCGTAACATTTAAAACATTTTCTCTTGAATATTTTTTTATTTCTTTTAAAATTGCTATTATAGCGCTTAGTCAATATATGCCCTACAATACTTTCCCACATTATCTATTTCCACAACAAAAGCTAACGACCACGTTTATTAAAACCAGTAATATGACTTATAAATATGACACAGATAATGAAAAACTTTTTTAAACTGTGCCTTTTTCTGCAGCTGACAGTATTATAAAATTATTCTGACTTTTAAAAATAGTTTATTCAAATAGCTGCTGAGTCACGTTGCTCTTGAAGATGCCAATACTCACAGAGGGTGGCTTAACCTGCCTTGCTTTAATTTCCACGTTGTGAAAGAAATTGCCTAACTTTTCTACAAAACAGACTAACTTGAAAGCAAGCCGCATAGAAACTCTGTCCCACTGATCGCATATTTCGACCGCACTGTCATTGTTGCAAAAACTAAAAACTAGTCATAAAAATTCTTCTCTCAACAGCTCATGAAAAATAAGAGTAGGTGGTTGAGCAACACCGTGTTCTTTTCAAAAGTCATCAATAAAAATAGCAGACGAAATGTGAAAATTATTGTCCCTGATGTATGTTTGAATGGATAGTGGACTAACCATAACTTTCTTTTATAAAATTATTATCCTAGAGATATGACATTCTCGGAGGATGTATATTTTTACATTCATACATCAAACACCTTTTTTTTTTCTTTTTTACAACAATTGTAGTTTTAAACAATTTAAATGTATTTAAAAGTTATTTGTTTTTTATTTTATTTTATTTTATTTCGTATAAGAGTATAAGTTTGTGTATCGTACGCTTTTCGTTAAAGGAAATAGCAAATGAAATATGAAAACTGCCGCCCCTGAGGTGAGTTTCAATGGATAGCAGGACTAAGGATAATTTTCTTTCTAAACAGTTATTATCTGGGACATGAAATTCTCTAAGGATGTATATTTTTACATGCATACATCAAACATCTTTATTTTTTAAACAACAATTGTAGTTTTAAACATTTTAAATGTATTTAATAGTCATTTATTTATTTATTTATTTTTTTTTTTCGTATAAGAGTAGAAGTTTGTGTAGTACCGTACGTTTTTCATCAAAGGAAATATCAAAGGAAAAGTTAAAACTATCGCCCTGAGGTAAGTTTCAATGGATAATGAGACTAAGGATAACTTACTTTTTAAACAGTTATTATCCGGGACATATGAAATTCTCTGAGGATGTATATTTTTACATGCATACATTAAATACATTCTTTTTTTTTCTCTTTTTTTTTCACAACAATTGTAGTTTCAAACATTTTAAACGTATTCAATAGTTCTTTATTTTTTATTTTATTTTATTTTATTTCGTATAAAAGTAGAAGTTTGTGTAGTACCGTACACTTTTCATCAAAGGAAACAGCAAACAAAATGTGAAAACTATCACTCCTGATGTAAGTTTCAATGGATAGTGGGGCTAGGGATAACTTAATTTTTAAACAGTTATCATCCGAGACATATGAAATTCTCTGCGGATGTACATTTTTACATGCATACGTCAAACAGCTTCTTTTTTACAACAATCGTAGTTTTAAACATTTTAAATGTATTCAATATTTATTTATTTATTTATTTATTTTATTTTATTTTTCGCACACGAGCAGAAGTTTGTGTAGCACCGTATGCTTTTCATAAAAGAAAATAGCAAACGAAATGTGAAAACTATCGCCTCTGAGGCAAGTTTCAATGGATAGTGGGACTAAGGATAACCGACTTTTTAAAAGTTAATTAAAAGCTTTTAAAAGTTTGATTAAACCATCAATTCTAGTTTTAAACATTTTAAATGTATTTATTTATTTATTTTTGCGTGGGAATAGACGTTTTGCGTAGTGCTCTATTCTTTTCATCAATGAAATTAGCAAACGAAATGCAAAAATTATCGTCCCTGAGGTAGGTTTCAATTGATAGTGGACTAATGATAATTTTCTTCTTAAAAGTTCTTATCCTAGAGATATGAAATTTTTTACACATGTGTATTTTTTACGTCCATACATAAAATAACCTCTCTTTTTTACATCAAGTTTAGTTTCAAACATTTTAAATGTATTTATTTATTTGTATTAAGAGTAGAAGTTAGCGTAGTGCCATATTCTTTTAATTAATGAGGGTAACAAACGAAATATGAAAATTATCATCCATGAGACAAGTTTCAATGGATATTGTACGATAGCTTACTTTTAAGTTATTATCTTAAAAGATATGAAATTTTCTATACATGTATATTTTTACATGAATATAATAAATACTTTCTTTTTTTTACATCAATTGTAGTTTTAAACATTTTAAATGTATTAATTTACTTGTATGGGAGTAGAAGTTTTCACATTTCCGTATTCTTTGCATTAATGAAAATAGCAAACGAAATATGAAAATTATCGTCCCTGAGATATGTTTCAATGGATAAGTTAACAATGGATAACGATAGCTTACTTTTAATTCATTATCCTAGATCTATGAAATTTTCTGTGCATGTATATACAATATACATACATCAAATACTTTCTTTTATTTAATTATTTATTTCACATCAATCTTATTTTTAAACATTTTAATGTTTTATTGTCTTGTATAGGAGTAGGCGGCTGCGCAATGCCGTATTCTTTCCAAAATTCATCAATGAAAATGGGAGATGAAACAGGAAAATTATCATTCCTTAGGTAGGTTTTAATAAATAGTGGACGATAACTTACATTTTAAAATTAATTATTCTACCGATGTTAATTTTTTTTTCGCATGTATCATTTTACAAAACGTGCATTAAATACCATTTTTTTTTACATCAACTTTACTTTTAAACATTTTACTTTTTTTTTTTTTTTTTTTTTAATTCAGAAAAGTATGTGGTTGTGCAATGCCGCATTCTTTTCAAAAGTTGTCAATGAAAATTACCGTCCATGTGGTACGTTTTAAGGGATAGCGGGGGTAAACTTACTTTTTAAAAGTTTATAATACCACAGCAATTTTTGAAACATTTTTTATGCGTAAACATCATAAAAACAAAATGTTTTTTTAATCACAAATGTCATTTGAAACCGGGGTTAAAAGTTATTGTCCTAGAGATATAAAACATTGTCTGTGCATGTAATATTTTAGCATACATATATATACATAAATAACTTTATATTTTATGTATAAAAATCAATTGAAGTTTTAAAGAGAAATTAAAGAACTTTTTTCACTGTAAAATAATTCACAAACACATTTTTTTATTACCTTTATTATTATTATTATTATTATTATTATTATTTTACATTTATTATTCGTTTTACGTTATTTTTAGTACTTAAAAATACATTCCGAAACAATATTTGTATTAATTTATAAGTCCTTGAAAACATAATTTTTCAGAAATGTGTATTTACCATCTTTTACGAGAATTTTGCACTTTAATAAGTTTTTATTTAATTTTAATGATTTTCACGATTTTCAACTCTAAAATATGCATGCTAAATTTTACTAAAAATTGAAATTGAATCTAAATTATAAATTTTAAGCCATTCGAATCTCAGTTACAATGTACAGTTCTAGGAGAAAAACAACGAGTTGGAAATTGCACGTCAAACGTGGCAAATGAGGTGCGTTCGTACTATAACTAGTTTTTCTAAATATTTTTTGCACCGCATATTGTACTGAATGTATATTTTAGTGCACTTTATAAGTACATTTCATTGTTTTCGAAAGACTGCAACATCATTAAAATGCACTTGAAATATTTTTTACCCATTAGCTGTAATGTAACGGAGTACTTTTCATTGTCCCTGTAATTAAACTATGCATCCGTTTTTAATATAAATTTGAAATGACTTGACAAAATTTCGATACAATTACATATTTAAAATTTCAAACCATTCGGTTGGGTAGTTTTTGCTCTGTTACATGCGGACGGACGGACGGACACACGGACAAACAGACAGAAGGACCGAACGACGACTATAGGTGCTATACATTTATATAATTACGAACGCACCTAAAAAGCACCATTCTCTGCTAACTCATCCACAAATGATCCTATAAAAATGTGACGAGTACCAATCAATTAGTAAAAAGGTTTACTAATTAATGCTGTATTTAAATTTTACTTCGGGAGTCGCCTAGATATAGAGATTTCACAAAACTTTAAAAATTTCAACGCTAACACCTAATTTTGACATGACATCGTATTTGGATTCTTCGGTAAATTTTACCTTCGAATATTCAGTCCCAGTCAAGCAGTTTTGATACTATGCAGGTTTAAAGGTTGAAACTCCTGAAGGTAAATTCGTTTTTAATCGTCGAATAACAGATTGCAATGCGGGTAGTATTTTAAGCATAAAAACTACTTGACGAAATAACTGCCATTTTAGAATCGTATAGAAGCTTCTAAAATTCGATTTCTGTTCAGAATTATGTTCATGATTGCAATTCATATTTTTTCAAAATTTAATAAAAAAATATGTACATGATATACAGTGAGACCTCCCTGTGCGATTACCTCTATTAAGCGACCACCTCTCTGAATGACCATTTTTTCATCGAACGAAATTTTTTCCCATAGGCTCAATACTAATTTTACCTCTATTCAGAGTCCATCCCAGATTAACTCTATCCATGAGCTTTGAAGAAAATTCCGCTTTTTTCCTGGTCGCTTGAAGAAGGTTTTATAAGAAAAATAATTCCGGAGAGCGCATTATTCAGCAAATTTCTAAACTAAGTTTAGATTTTTTTTAAATCCCGATAGCTTTTAAGTGTTTAGATCCCTTTGTGCCTTTTTAAGCAATGAATTTAACTCTGGTGACAAATTAAGAATGACGAGCAATAAACTCCTCTGCCTATTCTGTCGGGGAACTCTCAAAGAAATAGATAAATTAATGAAATCGTCATTATTTGTTCCGGTCCAAAAAAAATTGCGTTTATTTACTGATCTTTGAAAGGACTCGGAAATAAAAGTTATAAAAGATAAAACCGTAAAATCAAAGAAAACGTCAATGTATTCATTTTTTAAACTCTGCAGTAATTAATTTATGAAGTTAAATTTTGTTTTGATACTTAAAATTTCATATTTTTTCCTGATGAGAAAAATAAATTTTAGTAACATTAATTGTTACCTTTTTTTCAATAATTAAAATCTAGATTTAAACATGACCTCCATTAAGAGACCACCTCTCGGAGCAACCAATTTTTGATGGAAAGGGACGTGGTCGCTTTAGGGAGGTTTTACTGTATACCAATAACTTAAGTTGTATTTAAGCAATGATTATCATTAAAACATCATTGTTAGATTTTCATAAAAACATAAGGAAGATAACATACTGTAATGTAATACGTGAAAGTTAATTTTCGAAAAAAATATGAAGTTTAACTTATGAATGTTTGTAACCAATGTAGGGTTAGTTGGGAGGTGTGCTTTTTTATTTCAATTTTCCAGAACTCTACATTTTGAGGATGCACAAAAATGCATTTTTTTTCCTTTTAGAAAAAAAGAAAAGAAAAGAAGAAAATAACACGTTTAAGTTGTGCTTTTGTTAGCATTTACATTACACTTTAAAAGCTTCAAAAGTGTATTTTTTAGATTTATTTTAAAAATGGTTAATTACTCAAGATTTTTAAAACGATATATATAAAATCAAATAATATTGCAAAAGACATTTTGCTACATCTTTTTGTTTACATTTTGCTACTTTTCATCATCTGTTCAATTATATAATATTACTAAACTTTATAAATAAAAACATAAGGAAATAAAACTGGTATTGTGCGATTCGAATTCGTTGCACTAAGACATAGAGTTTAGACTTTTCTTAAAGTCAATTTAGAAGTTCTTCTTAAAGTCAGATAAATATTCTATGCAAGTTATTTTTCATCTGTCATGAGTTACAAAATAACTATCCTCTTTCTGATAAAATTTCGTAAGATGGGGAAAATATCAAACAATAAACAACGAACATAGGTATTATGCAATATTTCGACTTTAATAAATGTATTTATGAGTAGCTGAAAAGGTTGCGGAATTTAAATTGCCATATTTCATCTGTTTTTTCTTTAAAACAAAATTTAGAGGCATTTAATGAAATGTCAATCCTTTTAAACAATCTAGTAAGATGCAATTAGATTAGTCGCTATTTTTTTGCATGTTTCAAAAATCAATATGCCAATTCTCTTTCTCTCTCCTCTCTCTCTTTAAACTGATGTTCTAAAAATTAACAAAAGACAATTCTTATAATTAATGTAAAATTATTTGTTAATATATATATATATATATATATCTATAATAATTATATTTTGCAAGATAATACATTATATTTACAGAATGTCGGTATACCACAAGGTGGATGTACATCCAGTTTATTATCAGGCTTATATCACTATGAACACTTTTACTAATAATAATCTGCATTTATATCGTTATATAGATGACTTAATTTTAATTGCCACTGATCAAACTAATATTTCTCAATTTCCAGTAGATTAACCTACTAATTTAGAATTAACGGAAAACCTCCTATCTAAGAATACAATTAAATTTTTATACATATCTTAAAGTTACAATATAAGAAAACAAAACAATTACTGATCTATATGAAAAACGTAAAGAATTTAAATTCAAAGTTAATACATTTACTAATTTTAAATCTTATCTTCATAATTCTGTATATCGTAATATAATCCTTAATCATTTATATACAATAAAGTGTTTATGTTCTTCTCATCTAATTAACAATAATATTAAAAAAACTAATTTATAATGCATTAAATGATGGTTTTCCAAAACAATTCATGTAGTCTTTAATATATAATTAGTACATAAATTATCTTAAAAAACAAACTAACACATGCGTAAATAAAATTACAAAAAATATATAAAATAAGAAAATAAGTATAAAAAATTAAAAATTGTAAAATAATAATAAAAAATGATTATAGGGCGGTTAGGTGGGTAGATGTTAGAGTACGGGGGGGGGGGGGGGCGTTGTCTGGATAATATGCAATGGTTAATTTTTTTTTTTAAATGGGGCATTTGATTTATAAGTACGTTGCTAATCCACATTTTATAATGGATGTTGATTCGGTACTTTTATATGTATAATGGTGTAGTTATATTTATCTATTTATCAATTGATATTAAATTTATTCATATACATTAGTATTTAATAAAGTTAACGATTAACTTGTATTTATTTTTTAGTCTACTCAGGACAATATCATATTAGTTTCTAATACTATACTATCTTAAATGAGAATAAAATACATAATGAGTGTAGTTGTTATACCTAATGCTATGACAGTATGGATTTTAATTTGGTAATTTGCTTTTTTTTCTCCTCTATCCTTTTTAATCTTGTTTCATTTTGAACTTAATTGGTGTTCAATGGTTTATTTCCCGGATTTCTGTGTGTGTTAGTTCCAAATTCATATTCTTTAGCTTTTTTATGGCTAATATGAAGATGAAACCACACACTTTATTTGTGGAACTTTAGGCATTTGGGACCTGAAGATTCTGTCTAAGTTCTACAAATATCAATTTTTCTTTTTCTGCTCATTTTATTTATTTATTTATTTATTCTTTATG
Source organism: Maratus speciosus (assembly GCA_963932465.1). Lineage (NCBI taxonomy): Eukaryota > Metazoa > Arthropoda > Arachnida > Araneae > Salticidae > Maratus > Maratus speciosus. The sequence goes on from OZ010791.1 coordinate 465,665,967, forward strand.
TTTGATGGTCATTTGTATTGATTTTTAATGGTCATACACACATATATATATATATATGTGTGTGTGTGTGTGTGTATATATATATAACGTCATTTTATTCATAATTTCAGTTTTTGTTGGTGGTCGGTAATGTTTATTTAATAGTTATATATATATATATATTTCTTTGGTATAATAATATACATTCCCTTCATTATATTGCTTCTTCCAAGAGACTTGAAAAAGAGCGGTTTTTCCGAAAGAGCAATATACCCTAAAGCATTAGAAATGTTAAGAAATATAATAGCTTGTAAATAATTTTTTTTACTTTTATCTTCAAAACATTAATTTATACACATATTACATCTTTATGATATACATACACACATCTTTATAAAATTAACCATTAACTTATTTTAATCGTATACATAAAGTTTATACATAAAGAATTTATTTCGTTTAGGGAGACATGGAAAAAAAGAAACCCGAGATAGGAATGAGCAATATAATAAAAGGTTATGTCATTTATTTGAATATAATTTCTCTTGCAGTAAAATAAATTGTTTATCATATGTAAGAGAAAGTAAAAAAACGAGAACATACGAGACTTAAATTTCCCTCAGTTTTTCACCTTTATTTTAATTTTGACTAATTTTCGTAAAATGTTTACGAATGTTTCCAATTTATTTTGTTGAATTCAAAATTTATTTTATAATATTTTTTTCATTTTGTTGATTAAAATTCACATTTATATGACATTTCAGTTGCCTTCAAGAAAGTATACTTTCAACCATATGTAAAACAAAATAAAGTAATTATAATAAGGAAATATGATTTCCTTGTTTTATTTATTATGTTTCATTTATATAGTTAGTTTGACTGATTTTTATAAAATCTTACAAAATCTTTTTTTTTTTTTTTACTACAGGTAAAATCAATTTTTCTATAAATATTTTTTTCTTTTTTCTTTTTATATTTATAAGATTATTTTTTTTCCTGAAAATTAAATTATCTATCATACGTAAAAGAAAATATAAAAACTCAAAAAATTATATTTATAGTTTCCTACGTTTTTTTAAACTAATGTATTTATTTATACTAACCAATTTTCGGAAAATATTTCAAAACCAAATTTGTTATTACGAATGTAAAATTTTTTATTAAAACTTATTCTTCCAATCGTTTACGAAAATGAATATTTATATGGATGTTCAGTTTTCTCCATGAAAACAATTTTCTATTACGTAAAAATACTTAAATGAACAGCATAAATAAAAAATAATAATAATAATAAATTTTTATTTAAAAACGATTCTTTAATTCAAAGTAATCTGATTATAAAAATATTTTAAAAAGGAAAAAATTAACTTAAATGAGGATCGGCGTTCTTTCCTCTCCAAAAATGATGATTAATTATTTATTCAGAAAAATAGACTCTTAAAAATGAAAAGTATGTGTGTTTTTTCTCTTATTTAATATAAAGATTGTAAGGAAATTAACAATAAAAATAAATAAATAAACTAGAAATTTTACTTCGAAATAAAAATTTTATAAGATTTTCCAACATATCTAAAAATAAAAAATATATATATTCGGATTTTTTTTTAAATTCTTTTTTACGAATTTACTTCTTTTATTTTATGTTGAATTTCATTACGTCTTTGCTTATTATACATTTTAAAATCCTATTACTTGTAAGGAGATCGGTGGATGAGTACATTAAATATTTTGAGCAAATAATGAGAACGCAAATTCTGAGTAAGGAATTTTCCTGAAAGAATTAACGAATTATTACTTTGTGTGAGGGGAGAACACTTAAATGAAAATCTCTGATGAATAAGATTAGACCAGTCACAACCAACTTGTGGCCTGTATGTTTCCCATCCTCCTTTTATGTGCAACCCGAAACACAATTGTTAAACAACGTTTATAAAATTTGAAATGCACAATAAAAGACATGTAAACCTTCACTATTACTTTAGAGATTTTTATGGATAAACTAAATCTGACATGTTAGTTATAATTAATCTAAATTTATGTTAAAAAATCCTAAATGATAGTTGCTTATTCAAAAGTGATTTTTATGTGTTTATATTTTTTAATCTTCATCATTAATCAAACGTTATTTGAAATTAATTAAATTTGCACTAAATATTTTTAAGATGAAAAACATAAAAAAAAAAAAAAAATGCATTGCATTAAACAAAAATCGGATTTATTACAGAAAATCTCCTGATTTTTTATTTTTAGAACTTGAAAATTTTGCTTTATTATACATTATCACGTTTTATGTTTAAGTTTTCAAACAGCTAAATTAATTTCGTTATATTGCTTCGTTATACTGCTTTTGATATGTTATTATTTTAAATACTCCCTTTTTCTATACTATTTATTACAATCGTTAATCCATATTTATAAAATTTGAAATGCTCAATAAAAGGCATTTAAATCTTCACTATTATTTTAGAGATTTTATGAGGAAACAAAATCAGCTCTGTTAGTTATAATTAATTTAAAATTATATTAAAACATCTTAAATGATATTTGCTTATTCAAAAATTATTTTTAATACATTTTTTAATCTTCAAAATTAATGAAGCGTTATTTAAAATTAATTAAATTTGCAGTAAATGTTTTTAAAATTAAAAAGATAAAAAGTTTTTGCATTTCATTAAACAAAATCCAGATTTATTACAGAAAATCTCCAGATGATTTTTTATTTTTAGAACTTGGAAATTTTGGGTTATTATATTATCACGTTGGTATTTCCGTTTTCAAATAGTAAATTAATTTTGTCATATTGCTTTGTTATACTAATTTTGTTATGTTAATATTTTAAAAACTCACTTTTTCTATAGTGCTGCGTAAGTAGAGTACGTATTTTGACACTACTTCATGAACTTCATGCAAATTTATTCGAAACCTATAAAACTTTTATGCAGTAACGTTTGTTTATTTACTTATCCCAAGTTTATTTTATTTGCTTATATCATTTTTATTTTATTTATTTATGCATTTACATTTCTCCGGATAAATTATTCTAGCCAACATGCAAAATGCAAGATACATAATGTTTACATGAACAACTAATTAATAAAATTAAATTTTTTTGTATTTTTCATTTTAAGATTAAAATAATATTAATTGAATTTTATTAATTGCAAGACTTTTTGGATTACAGAATATACTGCCCCGTATAGAGAACAAAGATGAAAACCATTTTTAATTCAAAACTCTTATACATTTGTAACATTTAATGTATTTTTTGTTAGTTGCCACTACAAAGCAATATTATACGAAAAATAATAAATTTTTCAAATTTATTAAAAGCGATTGCCTTCTTATTAGCTTTATATGCCACTAGTTAATACCCAAAGAAATCGCTAAAAATTTTACTATTTACAGCAGCTTTTTTTATTCAAATCATTTCAGTGTTTAAAAGCGTAGTTTCGACATGTCCGTTAATATTGTGTTTTATTTATTTATGTATGAAGTTTTAATTTCGTTACAGAATATTAGCCGGAAACAAATGATGAATTATTTATATTGTTTTAAATTATGATTAAAATTTGATATATCGTGTTAATTTTCCGTAAATGGGCTATGCGCGATAGCGATTATTCATATTTGAAAGAAAAATTCATGCTTAAAAATTATTGTATAAACCATAAAAAATCATAAAATACTAATGGATTGAATTTGCATGTTTTTGCACCTACTACGGAATATAAAATTAGTATTTTTACATGCGTATAACGTTTTCGAGTAAGGGTTGTAGTTTCATTGGAGAAATAAAATGAGAAATAATATAAATAGAATGCTTGAAATTTTTGAAAAACAATAAAAGAAATATAATACTGATGAAGTGTTTTGAATTACTTTTTATAGATTACATTGTAAAATCAATCAGAATTTTCTTTTGAAATTTTGATCGAGTGTGTATTATTATTCAAACTCAGATTCTGAGACCTCAAAGGAAAAGTTTAAATGAACCGTAATAAAAAAATATATAGAAATCGTTTACTAATTTGTTTTTTTAAAAGGTTATCTTTATTTGTATATTTCTTTTCAAGTGAAAATACTTTAATGCTTACAAATTAATAATTAATAATTTCAATTCTTAGCAATGTTTAAATCGTCAGAAAAAAAAAAACTCCTTCTGCATACGTTTTTATTTTTTGGATGCAGGAAAGAATAAATATTAATTTGCCTCAAAGCAGTAAAATTAATTTGCCTTTAATTTTACAGGAATTGCAAAATTATTTAGGGTAACTTTAGGATAGATGGCCATAGAGGAGAGATGACCAGTCTAAATATTTCCTAAACTTTATCATAGATTGCAACATAAACTTTGTTCATATGAAATAGTTGAACGAGTTTATTTATTGCGACGTGCACTTGTATTTTTCGATTACAAAAAGTAAGTGAAATTTTAATGTTTATTTAATTTAGTGGTTAAATATTTTTTTTTTTTTACTTGGGTATCTGCATGCTTTGTTGCACGTACGTTACAAATTTTTTAACTATACGGACTTTTAAGGCATGTATGAAATCTAATCTTTACTTCTAAGCCTAAAAAAAGGCGTACATTGGCTATTGATGCTTTAAATTGAGCGAACATCAGACCTTCAATTTCAGGAGAGATGACCACATGAAATCGAGCAGAAATGGCCATCTTTAATCAATATTTCAAAATTATACGGAATGATGATTTTAACTAAATATAATTAAATTTAAAATAAATATATAATGTTTATGTTTATAAATATATTAATTGATATAATTGTTTAAATTTTAACTAATATCAATATTTTAATAATAATAGTAATATAATGAGACCTAACGATTTATTTGTTTCAGAAAATACCGAAAAACTTCGAAAACTTTCATAACAGAAACTGATAAAGTTGATAAATAAACTAAATTAACGTAATAAACCTAAAATTAAAGGGAGAGAGAAAAAAAAAACATGACACTTCCAGTAGCGAACAATATACATCTTAATTATCAGATTCTACTGATTCCGAGTAAATAGTACTGGATTAGGATCACTGTGTTGGTTGTGCAAGACAATATAATATCACTTCCAAAAAGGATGTCTGGATACAATGCATAAGGTTCCTGAAGTGGTTCCATGAAATATATACAAATTTTCAAGACCTTTGCCAAACATGAGGTAAGATTTTACGAAAAGTGAAGTATTGAAATTATACTTCAATTTTTTTTTAATCGAGATTTATTCACTCATTTTCCATCATATAACTGCATCTTTACAAATTGCTATATGTTTTTCATTATTAACTACTTGAAATGTGTTATTTTTTTCTATTTAACTTCATTTTTTCTTTTTTGTATTGGACGGCCATCTCTCTCGGCTTTAATTATAAGATTATAAGAATGTTTTTGATTTGAAGTAATTTGATAAATTTTGCTTAAAAAAAAAAAAAAAAAAAAAAAAAAATACAGCATGATTTGTTATATCAGGTATGATAAAAAAAAAAAAAAAAAAAAAAAAAAGAAAGAAAGAAAAAGCCACAATTTGTTTGAAAATGCAACATAATCGACGGTATTAAAATTTACATGATAATGATAACCAACAAACAAATCAAAATTTTCCAATGGAAGAATGGAACAATGCAAGTTATTTTATGAACTTCCTAGTTGCGGTACAACTGTAAACACAGGAGATAGTTTAATCGACTTTCCGAGACATTAGAGAGACATTGAAAAATTTTTTAACTTTAGTATAAAACTAATAATAATTATAATTAAAAAAATAAAGATTAAGAAAATAAATATATATATAAGTGTTAAAGTACAAAAATAAAAATAAAAACATTTCAATAATCCCTAAGGTAGAAAAATAACGTGGTAACCAACAGACACCGGAGTCCTTTTTACGAAAAATATTTTACACTATGTAACGAATTTTTTAAAAATAATAACGGTGCAATATTGCTAATTTATTTTAATTGATTCATAAAAAGGTATTTGAAGTGCTCTGTTGAAGATAAATTTATTTCATAAGATGATGAATAAAGCTATATGGTGTAAGCCCATTGTTACTCTTGTCACCATGAGGGCAAATTTTCATAAGTACTTCCGATTATTTTATTACAAATTATAATTAGAATAAAATCGATATAACCATTTAAATATTATTCTGCTCTACTCACATAAAATATATCTAATTTGTACAGAAATTTGATTTCTCATAATGACAAGTAATATGCTTTTTGTTACAAATTGGGTATATTTATGTGAGTAGAACACACTAGTATTTAACTGGTTATATCAGTTTTATTCTAATTATATTTTATTATAAAATAATTGGAAGTATTTATGAAAATTTGCTCTGGTGGTCACAAGAGAGAAATGCTTTTTGTTACAAATTAGATATATTTATGTGAGAAGAACACGCTGGTATTTAACTGGTTATATCAATTTTATCCTAATTATATTTTATAATAAAATAATTGGAAGTATTTATGAAAATTTACTCTGATCGTCACAAGAGTAACAATGGACGTGCCCATATATCCTAAAGAGCTATATTGGGAAAGAGCTATATAATATGGGGATACTTTACGCTATAATCTTAAAATAAAATAAAATAAATTTACGTTACTTACTATTTCTTTCCGTAAACTGTCCATGGCCAAATCGAAGGAAGATCTGCATTTCCTGAGTGGAAAAGTTTCCATGTCCTGAGCACTATCCTTGGGGGGATCAGTTCTTGACACTTCGTCAACATTTTTTGCATCATCCAGAGGTTGCGTCAGTTTCTGATCTTCCGATCGCTCTTCTTCTTCACGCTTCGGTAGATCCTCTTGTTTCACTTCCTGGAGACTGCTCTGCGGAAAATCGCATATACTCCAACGTTTCTGCATTATGGCTGTTCTCTCCAATCTCTTCAGATAAAATTCCCGACATTTTCTGGCCACTGTACCCCTGGCCGGGCTACACCGGGCAAAAATTGGAGAAGGCAGGGGGGATGGACACAACTCACTGTCACTGCTCATGACTTGTTTGGACAATGACTGTTTGCAAGAATATTCAAAACATAAACATGGCACTACGAATCTGTAGAAGTTGGCTTACGTCCAATCAACGTAAAAAAGTAAGGATAGATGACATAAACTTATAAAATTGTTGGTTCTATATTTTGAAATGAATTAAGGCTAAGACTTGAAATATTTGGAAAATATTCCAACCAGACTTCAAGTTTGTTACACAAATTTATCTTTCCGTAGGTAAAAATAATACAATTGGCACTTGTCAAATCCAGCTAGATAATATGTGGATATCATACACACAATAGACGATTAGTTTTCGAATAAAATAAATTAGCTTCACTTATAAACAGTAATTATTAAGAAATTTTGTTTTTGGTTTTAGTAGATTATTCAGCAAAAGTCACATAACACAATATTACTCCTTGTTAAACATCAAGTTAGCTAATTTGTAGATATGATACAAATAATAGAAGAATAGTTTGCGAATAAAAATAAATTAATTTCATTTATAGATAGTGATCATTTTAAAATTTAGTATATTATATAGCAGGTCTCCAGCAAGATTCGTTTAACCACACAAAAATATTACTTTCTTCAGATTATGTTCACCGTACTATTGCACAGTCTAATAAAATTACAAAAATAATCAAGATCCATCTACGATATTCATCTGAACAAATATCAGAGTGGACTGATGTCACACAATATCTCCAACGGTATCCTCGATATATCACACATAAGTCACATAATCAAACAAGAGTATCGCTGTTTACACTCACAGCATCACACATTGCCTGCTATATAAAATAGAGCTTGCCATTATCCACACGTTACTGACCGCTGTCTTTTCTGAGACTGACATGAATTGAGCAGTGAAGCGGCTGCTACGATCCTTGGCCCTTGGCTGAGTTACCTGAGTTGCAAGACAGGTTTCGCCAGATGAAACGATGATCGCCAAAAGAGGGATAAAAGCACACTCTGGCTTAAATGCTTTAGGAAAATAATTCATATTTTAATCATTTTTGTTCGTCATTGTTAGAAAAGAAACGTAATACTTTTTTAAAAGGTATTTAGAGTTAAAATTAAAATGTTGAAGCAGATAACATAGCTTACACAAATTATAAATCTAAATTAGATTTTAAGGATTTTTACGTCTTATATGCTTGTAAGAAATTTAAAAAGAACAAATTCGTTATTAATTTAAACATTTTCCAATAAAGTTCTTTATTAAGTTTATTTTAGTATTTAAAGTACTAATTCTGAAGGTTTTTATATCTAATAATCTTTTAAAATAGTCTGAAATCAATATTGTGGACCTTTAACACAGAATTTCTCTATTGGATTGGAATACACTGACTACTTTTAGATCTCTAAAAAGTAATATTTCAGATCTTTATTTTTAGTCGTTATGAACGAAATTTACCTTTATTTTTATTTTAAATATTTGCGAACGTTTTCAAACATTTCTATAAAATATTTGCAAGTTATATACTGTGATTTCAAAGCGTTAATGAATACAATAATTATTAAAATAAACCGTGAAATAATATGTTTTAAAGCAAAGTACTACACAAAACATCCCCAAACTCTTATTGAAATGTTTCATTTCAATATGTTGTGAAAATATAACATGATAATGAAGCATTCGGGAAAGTATATTTTATATCTAATCATCCATTTAACGCTCAGTTGTAATAAATAGGTTTATTTTTAAAACACTACATTCAATTATAATGCATATTCTTAAAAAAATTATCTTAATAAATTATTTTTTAATTAAAAAATTAAGTGTTTATTATCAAAAGTCTCTTTAATTAAACAGTAATTAAAATTTAGTTTTAAGGCAGCACTAATTTTGAAACTATTTCTAAAATAATCACGAACCATAAATAACAATAATAAGCTTAAATAATTAAATAACCATATTTTTCTACTGCCTAATTGTAGAAAATTGGACAGATATTTTTTAATTAATCGTCTCGCCTGTCTAGACCTCTCTATGACAATCCTCATTTAAAAAAAAAAAAAAAAAAAAAAAAAAAAAAAAAAAAAAAAAGTAAGAAATGGTATTAAAAAATCCTTTTTGACGAAATTTTATGTTGGCTGACAACTATTAAACATCAAGGCTATTCGTCAGTCCATTTTCCATTACCACTCGCTAATATTAAGGGGACACAATACCTTTTAAACTAGTTTTTCAATTTTGAATAATACTGTAATGTACTATAATATCTGTAGTGGCCTTATATTTAATACTACAAAGCAAATATAATTTCATGTAATTTATAAAAATCTTGTAGACCAGCCTGTTTAACTTAATTTTTTTTAAACAATTTACTTTTTTAAAATCCCTACTACTTTTTAAAATGTTTTTGCTCCTAATTTTCCCCCACATTTCTTAGAATATACTAGATAAAACTATGCATAGATTTTTAGATGTGTGGACTATTACATTTGATGGGACTTATTTTTTTCTCTCGTGTATAGTAAAAAATCAATGAAACTGAACAAACTCATAATTTAAATATTTAAAAAATAATAACTATAAACATGAATGTTAAATCGATGCACAGTTATATGTAGTACATTCTAAGGAATGTAGAAAAAAAAATTAGATGTAAAAATACTCATATTTTAAAAAGTAGTAGGGATTTTTAAAAAGTTAATTCTTTTTTTTTCTTTTTAAGTTAAATAGGCTTTTCTACAAGATTTTTTAAAAATTATATCTGCTTTATAGTATTAAATATAATGTCACTACAAATATTACAATATTATTCAAAATTAAAATAAAAAAGTTTAAAAGGTACCGTGTACTTTTAAATCTATGAGTGTTGAATGCATTCGTATATTTAAAATATCTTCAAGGGAAATTAATATTTTTAACTTCTTTTTTCTGTGTATCTTTCGTAAAGGATGCCTCTTTTTTTTGTAGTTGTCAAAATATTACTAAAATATATAATTAACACTAGAACTACCGATGTTAAATATATACCTAGTTTTACCGCACCCGTCAAATTGAGGGATTTTTGATCATGGCTTTCATTGTAACTTTTGACTCAGTTAACGTAAATAAAAGAATACTTTTTAACAAAAATAACATTTAATATAATAATTCATTAATTATTAATAAAAAAAGTTTCTATTTGCATTTATAATATAGCACATTTGATATGTATGAAATAACTATGAGGTACATATTTTTACAAGTACATGTTATCTTAGATGAACACTTGCCACTTAGTTAATGTAAATAAAAGAATATAATTTAACAAAAACAACATTTAATATAGTAATTTATTATTAAAAAAACAAACAAAAACAGTTTCTATTTGCATTTATAGTATAGCAAATTTGATATGTATGAAATAACTATGAGGCACATATTTTACAAGTACATGTTATTTTAGATGAACATTTCCCACAAATATATTTGTGGCATACATTGCAGGTATAAATCGCTCTGTTTTTGCTACACAATCGAATTTGGCAAGATTTGCGTTCATAAAGACTTTTTTTTTTTAGTTTTCTGAAGTACAATCCATTGCTTTCCGTTCTTGTTTTTTGGAGGAGGCTCCTTTTCTGCCGCACCTATATTCACTGGAGAATTCTTCGGATAGTTGAAATAAAAATTGTTTTCCAGTTATATTTTCAACACAAGTCTCTATATATAAAATCCACGCATTGATTGCTGCCAAGTCCAAAATATTATAAAATACCTGCAAAGGCCATCTACGTGACCCTGCTTTTACGCTATATTTGCGGGCCATTTGGCCAACTACATCTACTCCAAACTTAGTCTCACTGTAAAACGACACAGTTGCAGGAATTTGTTTTCGATTAGAAGCAATTTCCGCAGATTTATGTTTTGAGCTAAGAAGTAGTATTTTTTTTACGAGGCATACTTTTATAAATTGTTAGAACAATATCATTTGATTTGTAGAGTTTTGTGGAGAAAAGAGACATGTTATATTTTCTAACTTCAGCTATTTTCGGCAATTCTCTTTTATTTGCTCGCATAGTTCTAACAAGACTAGTTTTTTTGGCCAGTAGCTTCTTTGCGAGTTGTATACTTGTAAAAAAATTATCCGTTGTTAAATTTCTCCTACAATTTACATTTTTTTTTTTTTTTTTTTTTTTTACAGGATTCAAAACTAGAAATTCATTCAAAGGTACTCCTGATGGACCAAGTTCATTTTTGCCTAAATAGGGAAAGCTATTTATAAGATATTTACTTCACACATCTACAGCTAACCAAAACTTAATTCCGAAGTTGCCCGGTTTATTGGGCATATATAGCAGAAATCTGCATCTTGCCTTTGTTGGAAACAGTTGTTCATCTACGCTTATATTCTGATCTGGTTTGCAACAAGCTTGGCTGTTATCAATAATGGACTTCCATATTTCGGAAGCTAATCCAAATTTGTCAGTTCGTAACTGAACACTCATCTCGCTTTTTTTGTCGAAACGAATGAATTTCATAATTTCTGAAAATCTGTTTCTACTCATAGTTTCGTGAAAGAAAGAAGGTCCCTATTTTTCTGACTACAAATAGGATAATTTCGAATTTCTCGCTTCGTGGGCTCCTCGAGCATAAAAAATAGCTACAAACGCATATAATTCTTCAATAGTAATTTCCCAATCGTCCTTCTGTAAAATATTCCTGGTAATCGGAGCAAAATATATCCCGTTATAACGGCTGCCGAACACTTTGGATCATTCAACTTTGAAATTACCAAAGCCGTCATTTTGACGGGTCTTGGTATAAATAGGTATAGGTCATACTGATTATGGAAATTAAAGTGGGTGAGTGGAAACTGAATAGGAATATTTAACTATTCTTACATTTAATTAAAAGTCGTATCATAAAATTCTAGAACAATTCAAAAATTATATCAAATTTTTGAGCATGAAATTTGAAAACCGTCAAAATGACGGTCTTGGTAGTTTTAGTGTTAAATGTATTTGAAATGTTAAAAAATTTACTGGTAGCTCTGGAGCTTTAAATATATAAAATATTCTTCTTCACCGGCGAAAGGTATGGGAAAACAGCGCTTTTGCCCCCGATTTATCTCGTGGCAAACGGTGAAGTGGTTAAGCATATATTTTATATATCAATTACCGATTCTCGCAAAAGTTTATATTTAGATTCCTTAACTTTTATGCCAATTTCCTATAAGATGCTATCCTAATGCCACAAAAGGGGGCGCCATATAATAATATTTTTATCAACTGTGCAGTGCATGCGTAGCATGCCCGGTGTACGCTGCCGAAGGCATCGGAGACACATCCCAGAAGAGATTCATTTTTTGCTCTTCTTTTTTTTTTTTTTTTTTTTTTTTTACAAATTTTAATATGAATCGAGGTTTTAATCATTCGAGGTTCGTTTTGAAAAATCGACTATCTATTAATGCGCGTATATTAATTTGAGTTTATTATCACAGGCATGGACAACGCCGGGCGGGTCAGCTAGTATTTAATAATAGATATATACTCAGAAAAATGTAATAAATGCTGTTGTCTCGCCGAATTTGAAAGTAAACTTTATTTATATGCAGAGTATCTTGTCTTATCGCTGACCAATAAATAATTTTTAAACTGTTAGTTTTAGAGGTATACTTCCACTTTCAAAAATATTTATTATCCATCACAGTAAAAGCAATTTACAAAAAAATAGTTATCACTGTAACAGTTACGAAATAAAAATTTTAAGATGATCTCTCCAATTTCTATAAGTTATATTTAGAAAAACATTCTTCATGCTCTAAAAAAAAAAAAAAAAAAAAAAAAAAACTTACCGAGCTGTAATGTTTTCAGTTTTATGAATTTTTACTCTTTTCCGGCCCTAAAAACGCGTATTTCCGTATTTAGTGCCTGAAACACTGGAAATTCGTAAAATGCCAAATATCACAATTATGTAGCCTTTGGCCATAAAAGAATGATTTCTTTGTTTGTTTTGCTTCTTTAGAGCAGATATATTTGCTTTTTTAAATGAAATTGATAGAATCCAGAGATCTTACAAAATTTTCAACTTCGGAACATTTGCGAAATAATTTTTAAGTAAATGATTTTTAATATGATGGAGAAAAACTTTGAAACATCTTTCAAATTGGAAGTATACCTTTTAAAAGAATGGTTAAGGAATGATAGATATTGGTCAGCAATAAGAACTAAAGAGTTCCTTATGATATGATATTATTTTGTGCAAAATAATTAAACTAAAACGCCCATACTCAATCTTTTTTTTTTTTTTTACTTTCTTCTATCTTTGCAAGAAGAAAGCATTAGACTCATGAAAAATTTAGACTTCCGGTTTTCGACGAATTTATATGTATTTAGAACACGTTTTGACTGTTTTTAGAAAATGTTTGTCCGTAACTCTGCACTGTAAAAAAAACGGACTAAAATACGGAAATTGTACTGGCAATCGAAACGCCAGTACTATTTCCGTACTTTAACGGAATTTTTTTGCCGTAAATTGATGAAAAATTTCAAAAATTTCACCAAACTTGATATTCTGTTAGACCGTGACATAAATAGACGCTGATTAGATTTTGGCGTAAATCGTCCCATAGGTGTCGCAGCTATGCTGCATTTTCTACGATTTCCGCAATAGCTATATTTTAAGGCGGAATAGATTGTCATTTAATTCTAGTTACAGATGATATGATTTCTATGGAAGAAAGAAGTTTTGAGTTTGAAAGTTTTGGCTACAACATAGTCGAATTTTTTTTTCTCGTGGGCAGCGAACATATGTTTGCAATATTAAGCGGACTGTAATACATTGTACTTATGTACTAATTTTTAAAAAGGCTAATTAAAATACAATAAACTCCCGACTACCCGTCCTAATGTGGCGGAAGGGCAGGCCGGATAATAAAAAATCCGGATAGGCCAGAGTTCTATAAATATTTACTCCCTTCCTGCTTTCCTCCCGCCATGATATTAGAAACACATGTTACACATAAATTTCCTATATACAGTTCATACAGTTTCAAAATAAGCAAAATATTAACGTAAATCATAAGCCTATTTCGTAAAAATGAGTAAATCTTATTTTACTGTTTATTAATAAATGATTGCACAGATATAAAAAGTTATGCATAAGATATAAGAGTCAAAACTTACAGTTTTTCTCTCTGTTAGCCCTCTTCCACGGCGCAATGTCCTTCTATTTACGCTAGCAGATGATATCAGCTGGCGTCGCTTCCTCCTGCTGTCTATTGTACTGTAGTGCTGATAAGATTTTTCTTGCCATCCTTCTCCTCTTTTCTTCTGTTACTTCTCCCTGTGTCACCATTTCTACAATATCGTTGTCACTTAATTCCTTAACTTCGTCGTTTACTATCCATTCTGTAATGTCCTTTGTATTGACATTGACATCTTCAGAGCTCGGTATATTTTTCATCAACGAAAGAAACTTATATTTTCATCTTCCACTTCAGCTTCCCACACGGGTTTATGTCCAGCTTTATGGTCCAAAAGAATGTTCGAAGACCTTGCAATTACTATGTTTGGAATTCTCTGCTATTGCATTTTTCAATCCCTTTTTGCTCCTTTCTGTCGGGAGTCAGCACTTTCCGACGGACGGGAACCTACCTTTCTCGGCCGCTTGCAACTTTTTACTAGGCCGGATAGTAAGGTAGGCCGGATAGTCGGGAGTTTACTGTAATAAGATAACAAAAGTCGTGTAACAAAGCAATATAACAAATATTAGTTATATTACAAGTATAAAGCATAATAATATAAGTAACCTATTCACTCCCAGATGAAATTAATTCTATACTGTAAATTAATCGTGTGTACCAATCCCAAAACTTTCTTCTATCTCATACTTGTTAATACTTCAACATTCGCTATTACACTTCCAAAATTAAATAACAATCTATGCTAATTATTAGGATTCTAAAGGTGTAGGTTCGTTGAATTGGGTGCATTTAAAAAAGGAGACATGAGCATCTCCTTTTTCAAACAAATCAATGAATTTCGGCACCCACCCTATTAGATTTCTGCAATCAAAATTCTCAACCCAAAGGGCATGAAGCGACACCTGTTGTGCAGTATACATTCAAACCTAATAAGGATCTATATATGTAAAAATGTAATATAATATAAAGTTTGATTAAATTCCGTGCATTAGTTTTTGAGATACAGCTATCGCGTGAATCGTGAAAATTGCAGCATAGCAGTGGCACCTGTTGTATGATTTACACGAAAAGCTAATCATCACCAACTTATGTCAAGGTCTAACAGAATATGAAGTTTGATGAAATTCCATGCATTAGTTCTTGAGATATGACTATCGCAAAATAAAGTAAATCCAGAAAAATGCACTATAGCAGCGCCACCTGTTAGGCGACTTACACCAAAACTAATCAGCAGCAACTTATGTCAACGTGTAACCGAATCTGAAGTCTGATGAAAATCCGTGCATTAGGTCTTGAGCTAGAGCTATTGCGAAAATCGTGAAACATGCAGCATAGCAGCGCCACCTGTTGAGCGATCTTTCACCTAAAACTAATCAGCACCAACTTACATCAAGGTATAACTTAATCTAAATTTTATTAAATTCCGTACATTAGTCCATGAGATAGAACGCACACAAAGTTTTTGTCACATACAGACAGACGGACAGACAGACAGGCAGATGCAAAGACGGACAGTTTCTAAAAACAGTCAAATCGTGTTCAGGATCTTCTAAAACGCATAAATCCGTCGAAAACCGGAAGTCGCAATTTTTTACGAATCCAATACTTTCTTCTTGTAAAGGTAAAAGAAAGTAATAAAAAAGGCAAAAATGTTTCTTAATTTACGAAAATATAATGTAACCACGAATGAAGATATGCAATAACATTTTCCGAGTTACTCAAGATTCCGCTAAACGTTTTTTGTCTTTAGAAACCTCAGAAACCGATATACATTTTTTTAGATTTAAAGACAAATTTATAAAATAAAAGTTTCTTTTGCTGCCACTGATTTTCAGAAAGGTTTACTAGTCGTTTTTATAGTGTATTAATTAGGTTTTTTTTTAACCCGGAATACAATGTTTTTGGATGCTATCATTTCTCAAGTAAACATTTTCATGTCCCACAAACATGATCCTCAAACAAACATGATAAATTAGCAGCATTAACATTAACCTTAAAATTCTTACTTAGTTTTCCCTTTAAAGTTTCTTTTACTTCCACTGATTTTACGAAACGTTTTCGAGTAGTTTCTATTGTGTATTAATCAGTTTTCTCAAATCGGAATATCAGTTTTTAGGATGCTATTAATTTTCAATCAAACATTTTCAACTTGCGTAATTTAATGCATGTAAGAGTTAATTCAATGCATGTAAGAGTAGCAAAGTAATATTAACTTTAATGTTGCTCTTGCGCATATTTTCTTGTTACTCTTGTAATGTTAATGTTGATAGTTTATTATGTTTGTCTGTAAGACATGTTTGTTGAACATAATAATGTTTACTTGAGAATTGTTAACATCCGAAGAATCTATATTCCAGGTTGAGAAAACTGATTAACACACGATACAAACGACTCGAAAACATTTCCGAAAATCAGTTAGAGGAAAAGAAATTTCGTTTTTGTCAATGCATTTTTAGATCTCGAATTTTTTTTTTTTTTTTTTTTTTTTTTTTTTGCTTTCAGAGGTTTCTAAAGAGAAAGAACGCTTTTCGGAATAATGAGTTACTGGGAAAAGGTTATTAATACTTTCGTGGTTACATTATATTTTTCTGGATTAAGAAATATCTGTCTTTTTACTTTCTTCTAACTTTACAAGAAGAAGGTGTTGGATACGTGAAAAAATTCTATTTCCGATTTTAGACGGATTTATACGTTTTAGAAGATCCTGAACACGATTTGACTGTTTTCAGAAAATATTTGTCTATCAGTCTGTCTGCCTGCCTGCATTTGACAAAAATTTCTGGGCACTCTACAGAACTAATGCACGGAATTCAATAAAACTTTACATTCAGTTAGACCTTGATCTAAGTTTGGTACTGAACAGCTTTTGCTGTAAATCGCACAGCAGGTGACGCTGCTATGCTGCATTTTTCACGATTTCCGAAATAGCTCTATCTCAAGAACTAACGCACGGATTTTCATCAAACTTAAAAGTTCAGTTAACCGTTGACATGAGTTGTTATTGATTAGGTTTTGGTGTAAATCGTGTAACAGATGGTGTTGCTATACTGCCTTTTTCACGATTCCCGCAGTAGCTCTATCTCAAGAACTAAAGCACGGATTTTCATCAAAATTCAGTTTCAGTTAGATATTGACATAAGTTGTAGTTGATTAGATTTTGGTGTACATCCCTCAATAGGTGGAGCTGATATGCTAAATTTTTCAGGATTTACACGAGTTTAGCAATAGCTGTATGTTAAAAACTAATACACAGAATTTAATCAAACTTTATATTCTGTTACATTTTCACATAAATATATCCTTTTAAGGATTGAGTGTATACTGCCCAATAGGTGTCGCTTTTATGCTCTTTGGGTTCAGAATTTTGGTTGCAGATATCTAATAGTGTAGGTGCCGAAATTCAATGATTTGTTTGAAAAATATGATGCTTATATCTCTTTTTTAAATGTACGCAATTCAACGAACCTATATCTTTAGAATCCTCATGGTGGGATAGATTGTCATTTAATTTTGGCACTGTGGCAGCGAATTTTGAAGTATTAATAGGTATGAGAAAGAAGAAAGTTTTGGGATTGGCACATTCGACTAGTTTACAGTGTATGTATAGCATGTATCCACTATGGTACACTGGGAATGGAAGGATTAATGCAGAATTTCCACGTTCGAAAGCTGAAAAATCCAAAGATTTTTCATGAATAAATCTCTTCTTAAAACGTAAAAATTTGTTTTGCAAATTTAAATAATTTTAAATAAAGTTTGATGAATGTTGAAGATAAAAAACATATATAAATGTATATCACTACTCTAACTCAAATAGGAGCTGCTTGTAAAAGGAACTTTTTTACATAATTTCACATTAATTATGATTACTAGGGCACATTTTGAATTTCCATAAAAATATATGAAACAATACTTATAGTCTTCGCTACCTTTTATGCACATTTCAAAATTGTATGAATATGGATTAACGTTTGTGTGTCTCGAGGCTCACATAAAAGGTCAGCGGGCCGCACGGTTGAGTAGAGCTAAAATATAGTGCAAATAAATACACCTTTATTTTTAGATTGGATATTTCGCGTTAAAATTCTGAATTTCCTTATAATGCGGGAGCTTTAAAATTAATCAGAAAATGATTATTTCTAGATTACTTTTATGTTGACAATGAACTATAGAGTCCTGCTCGTATTGCGTTTTACCCGACCGTATCCCGAAACTTCTGCTTAAAGACAACTTGAACCTGAAATATTCCAAAATTATCTTTAAAATTTTTGTTGCCTGAAAATCAGTCAGCAAATGACTATTTCTAAATTTTTTTTATGCTGACAATGAACTATAAAAACCACCAAGGATCGATTTTCACCCGACCGGAACCCAAATCAGGCTTAAAAGGCAACCTAAACAGAAATATTCAAACTCGAATCCGAAGTAAAAGAAACGTACTCCATATTTTTGATAAAATTATGAAAATATAGCCTACAATTATAACTCTAATATCAATTTGATCTTTTTTGTATAAAAAATTTGTCTTTTTGTATAAAAATATTGCCTTTTTGTATAAAAAATTGCCTTTTGTAAATAGGCAACCCGGACCCGAAATATTCAAATCCGAACCCGAAGTGAAAGAAAACTAATTCATATTTTTAATAAAATTAAAAAAAAAAAAGCCAGCAATTATATGTCTATTTTATCTGTTTTGTATAAAAATGAACACATATGAGGCTTTCTTATATAGTTTTGACTTTTAAGTCCCTGACTAATAATTTTTATATTAAACATATTCTTGGGTTTTTTAAAATCTATTATATTAGAAAATATGCCATCGCATGATTGTATAACAATATTAACAAGATAAATAAATTTTGGATGATGTTGGGGGTCAAAATGTACCATGAAATTCCTTACCGTTCCGTGTCGCTTGATGCTGATTTTTAAGTTTGCAGATGTCTGTATAAAATTATTTCAATAAAAGTAACTCGCGTAATTTTTTTAAAAACTAGAACTATTGTTTTATATAAATATGTAGCAAAAAATTGACCTGCATACATTTTTACGGTTGTTATTATTTTTTTAACTCTGTCCCTGGATTTTAGATTCCTTACCGCCCATCTTTCTAAAATTATACAGAAAATCCCCCCAGATGCAGCCACAGAATTTTTTTCAACTTTTTTCTCACGCAGAAGTACGTAAAAATGGCTGTAATTCTTTGACAGGAAATTTACTGCAGAATTTAAATCAGTATTTAAATATTAATTTCAAGCATTGTGGCTTTATTGATAGTCTTACCGTCCCCAAGCTATTCCTGCACTTTTCGAGGTATTTTTTTTTTTAAATTTAATCCAATGTAAATAACTGTTTCTAAAAATCATTAAACATTGTGACTATCACTTAGTCTTAACATGATATGCCTAAAAATAGGTGGTAATTTTTCTTACCGTCCCATCCCTACCGCCCCTTTTTTCCCTTATAGTTCCTTCATCACCATCCACGTTCTATTTCACTATTAAATAGATGGCAAAGGTTTCACTGGGATAGTACAATACTAACTGCTGAATAAGAAAATTTTCTAATTATAGCTACTAGAACACGAAAGTTTAAAACTGGAAGTTTAAAAATGCTGTTTCTTTCTAAGTTTAATTTCACATGTTTCTTATTCATGAAAGTTAAAATTATCGGAGAATGGGTCTCATGTATTTTGTTATAAATCATCGTTTTTAAAATTTTTAAGTATTGAGACTGTCTAAGTATTCATAAAAAAAAGTAAATAGCCTGTTTTAGCAAAAGTTCCTTTTAAAACAATGATCCTATATATTTTTTTATTTCTTACCTGTATGGAAAGCATTTTCTTCAATAGTAGCATCAAAAACTAAATTAGTTGAAAATAATTTAGTTCTGCATGTTTCAAATGTAAATCCACATGTAGTAAAGTTCTCAAGCGATAAATAAATGCAGCCGTGTATTAATACATGTTTACGTTTACTTATCAGACTACATTGGAATCAATACCAATTATGGAATAAGTTATTATTATTATTTAAGAACAGATATTTCTGCACATAAACATTTTATTTTTTCGGATTAACTGCAGACTCTCGTGATCTCTTCGTGACAAACAGATGGAGAAACAATATCCTAAATAATTAATTGTAATTACTTGCTACAGAACTAGCCGTATCTCTGATATTCTTACCGTCCCTACTCTTATATTTATGTTTGCAAGAATGAAGTTCTTAGTAAAAGATTAATATATATATATATATATATATATATATATATATATATATATTCGGAACTCTGGTAGGTATATGTAATAAATCAGCATGTCTGGAACCGCCTGGCGTTACAAGTAAACTAGATAGTAGCCGTCAAGATTTGACGGTAAATAACTTGAATGTTCCATTAGAAAAATTCTTGAGTTTTTAATTAGTTGCTTTTAAATTAATTATTGAAATCGTGACAAACTTTTATATTGCATAAGTGATTCCTATTTCTTGAAGGCGAGCTAGAGGGTGCTGTCAGTCTAATCTATTGAATGAAGGGAAAGAACTTTATAATTTACAAGATATTATGCTTGCCTTTTATGAGAAATTTACCAAAAAATACTGGGCAAAGCATTTATTTTTCCTTACTACAGTCTCATTTTTTTTGTTTTTTTTTGAAAAAAAAAATAACAATATCTATTTTTATTTTTATTTTTTTAACCACACAACCTTTAAAAGCTGGTATGAATTTTATTTATATCAGTCTCATTCTCTAAAAGCCTAAATTTGAAACTTGATGCAATTAACAATTTATAATATATATTTTTTATTACTTGAATTTTATTTTACTTTTTTCTGCATTTTTTATATATTAAACCATGGATATCAATATAATTTATTTTATAGTTAATATATGAATATTTTCCTTTTTATTTATTTATTTATTTTTATTTATTTATTTATTTATTTATTTTAGGGAAAAGAAGGGCAAACTTTTCCTTCTGACTCACACACTTATATATTCTTGATAATGGTAAAAAAATATAAACATAAGTTGTCGATCAGCTCAATTTATTTAATTGATAATTACATGCAAAATATTTTAAGTTAAATATTTTAAATATAAAATTATTTTTTCAAAGTATTTGTTAGTGTTAAATTTTATTTATTGATAAACCATTCAAATAATAATAAAATCAAAATCATATAACTTCTCCTCTTAATAAAATATGTCATTATCGAAATGAATTATCGCCAAAAATGGTACAGAAATCCTTTTGCTGGGCGTTGGGCTCCAACCTGCGTCATCTACAAAAGTTCGGGGCTTTAAACTGGTGCTTTAGTCCACTCGGCTAACCTGCTCTACCTTTACTCTAAATGCAAGATCTAGTAAATTTAACTTCACGCATGCGCAAATACGTGAATTTTTTAGTCTTATCTTACAGAATCAGGTTTACGCTTTAATATATATGATAATAATAAAATAAAATAATTCAGCATTAAATAATATAAACTGCAAAATTTTAGCCTTTAAGACAATGTTATATTAATATTTTGGTATTATATATTTTGGTTTTTATATGTTTTTATAGTTGAAAGTGCTAAGGATATTAAAGTAATTTAACATCTTTTTTAAATATTGTCTCATCTTTTAAGTAGTTTGCACATAGTGTAAATTTAAGTTTAGCCAATATTTTGTACTAAAAATACTATTTATAAAAATACTATTGTACTAAAAATACTATTTATAAGCTATTTATTATTTCTTTATGAGTACTATGCGAATTCATTATAAGTAAAAATTTAGAAGAAAATAAAAAGTCAAGAAGACGGTAAGGAAAATTAAACTCGCAAGATTAACTTTGTACTTCAGTTAAATAAAATACTATTAAAAATCATGGCTGCTGACCATTTTTTCTTTATTTTGAATTATTAACACGTTCTTCTATAAGTTTAAAATTTGATTTTATTAAGTTTAATTTCACCAGGTTTTTATTGCTGGAAGTTAAAATTATGTGAGAATGACTCATATACACTCATTAATATTAAAATGTACATTTTTTTTTTCATTTGAAAAATATTCAGGACCTTCTTTTGAAAAATCGGTTCAACCCGACATCGACATGAAAAAGTCAAAGCCTAACCCGATACCCACCGAACCCAAACCTAAAGCATTTAAAATCTAAAAGAAAGACCCGCAAAGAAAAAAAATAGTGTTAACCTGACCCGACGCGAACCACGGGTCGAGTTCGGATTGTGTAACATCGGGATACCACAATCCGATGCAGAACACTACAATGAACTTTGCTTGTTTTACTATATAATTTATCAATTTACAGAAATAAAGCAGGATTTTTGGTTTGTATTATTTTTTAATCATTGTAATAAAGTTAACAAACACAATTTTACATTTTATAAGGTCACTTTAAGTTCATAAAGCCCACGACCTAATATTTATGTTCTTATATATTATTAATTTTTTTAAAATCTGACAAAATGATTTTTTGTTGCCTTTTATTTTCGCATTACTATAAATTTTTCATAAAAAACTTTTTCATTTCAATGTGACGCATAGTTTCCCCCCCAAAATAAAAATCAAAAGCTCTAAAAATATTTTTCTCCGCAATTGCATTTCTTTCAAGAATGATAGATGAAATATTCAAAGAATCTTATTCAATTTGTAAGGAATGATGAGTCAGGCATTTAGCTGTTTAGTTGCTATTTATTTATTACAGGCAGAAAGCGGATCCTCATGTATTTACTAACGTTTGACGCAAAATCTTCCATTCGCATTCTGTCACGTCATCATGAAGTCAAGTTACACGTGACAAGCAAAATCCAATGACGTCTTACCTGTCCAGGTGATTTCTGTAACAGTGCTTGTCACACTTGACCTTCTGGTCTGTTCTGATGTATAACGGTGGTTTTGTGTTTTCTTTATTTTTTGAAGAACGACAAAACCTTCATTTAATATTCGTAGGTTAACTCCCATTTGGCACTCCACCAAAATTCACCCAAATCATAAATTTAAATTTCAATTAATTTTTTATTTTTTGGTAATTTTTTGACAAGAAAACCGGAACGATTTAGCTTTGAGATGCTTATACATTTGTTTGTTTTTTTTTTTTTTTTTTTTTATCCTTGAGATGCTTATACTTTTTTTTTTTTTTTAATCTTTAAGATGCTTATTTGTTTTCTTGCACTCAGCGATCTCCAAAAACTAAGAAACTGAAAATATAATACATATAATATTTGTTTCATAATTAACAGTTCTTTTATAAGCGATTGTTTATAGGGATCGATGATAAATTTCGCCCAGGGCATTATAGGTAAATGTAGTTTATTACAAAATTCAATGCAGTTCATTGCATCTACTCTTAAAGACTAATTTTATATATACAAGTAGATATACCCGGGCTCCGCGGGTTACAGAATACGTATGTAGGTGAAAACCATATTTTTTTTAATTGAAAACTAATAGTTTTTTTACTTTTAATATATATATTTTAGATTTTTCGCTAACGATACCAAAAATCATTTTTATATGAAAAACAGCAATTATGTATTCAAACAGAATTTTGACAATTATTAAAAGCGATACTTGCATTAACAGTCGAAGAAATTGTCAAAGATCGCTATCCTTTTTTATTCTGATAATTTCAGTGGTTTACGTTTGGTTCGATTACATGCTTTAAATTTGTGTTTTATTTATATTTTATTATTTTATTTTTAGATTTATAAAGTTTCAATTTAGCTATGGAATATAAGTCGGAAACAAATGCTGAGATAATTTATTTACATTAATTTAAGTGTAAGCAGATTTATCTTTTGTAATC
Organism: Maratus speciosus; assembly: GCA_963932465.1. NCBI lineage: Eukaryota > Metazoa > Arthropoda > Arachnida > Araneae > Salticidae > Maratus > Maratus speciosus. The sequence goes on from OZ010791.1 coordinate 465,689,921, forward strand.
GTCTGCCTGTTAAAAAAAAAAAAAAAAAAAAAAAAAAAAAAATCATTCTTGGAAATTATTTATAAAATAGAAAAAAATGAGTAAATTGCGATACAGTTGTGAAACAAATTGCAATGCAGTTTTCAAAAAAATTTCATTTGAAAGTACATTTTTTTCTCTATTCGACGGTGTGAAAAATTAGCAAGTCAAAATTGTACGTCAAACGTGACAAATGAAGTGCGTTCGTACTATAACTAGTTTTATAAATATTCAGGTCTTGGTGCAATAGCTGTTGCACTCTTATGCAAAAATGAATGAATACAAAATTTATTACGATTATATATATTAAATTCAGAAATAAGGAAATAATACGACTCTATCTGAGGAGCAAACATTCAAACCGTGTTTTCTCACAAAAAAAAAAAAAAAAATAAATAAAATAAATAAATAAAAGGTGAGTTATTGTTAGTTTTATGAACTCTGTGTTAAATTGCACAGAAATAAATGGTTGTTTTAACAAAAAAAAAAAAAAAAAAAAAAAATTCCGTTTATAAACCAATTTTAAAACTTGGCGTTTCAATCAAAGAGTGTTTCCTCCAAACCCTGCATTTAGTCAAACAGTGAATTCTCCAGTCTGCCAATCACAGTTGTCACTTAATGTATACTTTCGAAATCTACCATACATATCACAATTGAAACGGATTGTTTTAGAGAAAAATAAGAGAACTGTTAAGGTTAAATGCTTCCCGAATTATAGATTTCAAGATCTAAGTGAAAAACATGGTGCAAATCTTTTTAAAAAAGGAGTTACTGTTGCCCGTGTTCAAAGGGTTGTTTCAGAATCCCTTCCACTTAGCCACGCCATATCAGTTGGAAAGAAAAAAGGTGTTAACAAACTTTTGAAGGTAATGTATGGTAAACAGTGGCAAAATCAACCTGATGATGTCTTCAAATGGTACAATTATCCATGATTTACCAGACTGCAATGAAGAAGAGGGGGGAAGTGTGTGACTGTATAGATGAAGATATTGGTTTTTAACATTTGAAGTGGATTTTTGGCAAACGAGTATTTATTTAGCGCATATTTAATGAATACTACTAGGTACCATAATCTGTCCTTATATTTTATCAATAAACAACTGAAGTTCAGTATTTGCTCAAATAAAATAATGCTTTTGTATTATTTGTGAGTTAGAACTTATTTCGTTCAAAAAGCGTTTTATCCATTTGTCAAACAATCAAAACATGTGTCCTCCTCTGAATTCGGTCAAAACGTGATTTCTCCAAATATTAGATGTATTTTATTAATTTGTTTTAGGTTTAATATCTCACGTATGCTTCCAATTCTTTCTAATAATCAGTAATAAAAATACACAATAAAAATTAGAATTAAACGCAAGTTATTTTCTAATTTATCGGTTTTTTGTGTTTTTTAAAAAATTGTATCTAAAGGAGAAAGCATGGTTCGAATGTTTGCTCCACATCTGTAATGTGACGTAATCACCATGGCAGCCTAGAATCATTACCTATCTTGAGATATCATTGAATTAATTACGTATTATAGGATTTAATAGAATGAAGAAAACTTTTATTAATATACTGTTAAGTTTTAATTCGATTTTAATAAAATTTGAAATGGCTCGACAAAATTCTGCAACGATTATGTATATTAAATTTCAAATCATTCGGTGGGGTAGTTTATGCGCTGTTATCCAGACGACGACTATATGTGCCACGCTTTGTATAATTACGAACCCACCTAAAAATGTGCGGTATTTAGAAATTTAAAAAAATTGCAGTAAATGTTAATAAAAGTTAAATTTAATAGTCTGCTGTTAACACCGTCAAAATAACGTCATAGTGTTACGCATAGACATATTTGTCTTTTGTAATATATATATATATATTCTAAGAAAAGTAATTTCTATGACAACCAGTCACAATACTATAATAAAACATGTCTTAAAAGTAACACTAATTTAAAACTTTTTGCACTAATTACATAATAACAGAAGGTGAGTTTAAGTTGAACAGATTTATACGTTATGTAACGCGATCAAAAACAAGATCACTTTTGGGCAAAAAGATAATATGGAAAATACAATACTAAAGGGAGATAAAGACAAAGTCGAGAATGAAAAAAAATCATACATAGATAAATTAAGAAATTTCTATAAGTGAATTATGTTATTTTGCTTAACGAATTTAGCAAATGCTAAATTAAACTTGAGACTTTAGTGAATCTAATATATTTTGAAAAAATTGTAATGCAACTCCTTTGAAGAAATATAAGAAAATGTCAAACAGTAATAAAAGAAACGTAAAAGAAAAGTAAAAGATATATATAAAAAGAAATTCTTACAGTAGCATTTTTTCTCTTTTGTACGGTAATTTCTACCTAAAGAATTTGATTTAATAAAATCTGATAATGTTATTTTAATTCTACAGATGGGCGATGTGTACTATGTCAGTTTATGCGTTACAGTAAATAAGGCATTTTTTATACATCTTCAATCGCTGACGTGACGAACAACTTGATTGACCTTTACCCAGGGCTACTGTAACACAGGAATACAGTAATCTTACATTTACCAACAGAACACGGTAGTGGCTTCACCGATACAGATTTTCTCCTCATCAATCGGAATTTCATGTTAATCTATGGGAAAATTTAATTAGCTGATTACTCATTACCTAATATAATTATCGAAATACGGGTTTTCCCAATCAGAAAATAAATGTTTGTTGGCGAGGTAATGCGTTTTCAAAAGTTATCTCCTTAAATTTTAAGTACTTAAAATAAGACAATAAATTTTGAAATGTCTCCTTGAGGAAAATTTTCAAATTTAATCACATTCTTAAAAACCCTTAAAATGTAAAGAAACAATTTTTAAAATTACACTGTACGTATTGCACTATACGTTTTCATTAAACGTTTACTTTCTTATGGTGAAAACCATTTGATAATTACATTAGGTAATGAGTAATTACATAATTAAATATTTCCATAGATTAACATGGGATTTCTCGATCGCCGAGGAATGGGGAAGCGACCCTCATTGAGCATTTACATCACTTATTGTTGAGTCATTACGACATTACAATGTATAGTAATAACATAATGCTAATAAAGGCAAGTTTGTTCAATATTTCATTGCGGTATTTTCATTATTGTTAAATATCTGAAGTTTGTGGTACTGGTTTTCTTCAGTGAACGCGCAATTATTTATTATTTACCAGCTTATTAAGGTATTCCACTACGTTTAATACCCATTTTCTGAAATAAAGTAAAAATGACTAATACTGATAGTTTCAAATAAATTAGTATATAAAAGACAATTTCAGTTTCTAAATAATTATTTTGATGCAATTTCTTTTCATTTTTTTAAATTTCAAGGTTATATAATGCGACATATGTGGTACTGTAGTTACCAAAAAGTCTTTACCATAAAAATAATGATAATTTACTTTTTTTTTCAATAAACACTCAACTTGTTTTATTATTAACGCTATTAGGAACTACAATCTAAGCCACAAAATGAAAACAGGTATACTTATTCAAATTATCTGTTTGATGATTTTTTCTATGATTTCTGCACATTAATTTATAAAAACAGGCGTAAGAATTTTACGGAAAATTCTCAGATGTTTAAACAGATATTTCATTACACTCACAGTGCCCTATAAATTGCATGCAATCAGTTTTATAAAAATATAACCATAATGTTTGGAAATAGACTGTTTTTCACCACTGATTGTTCATAAAAATCATGTTTTTCAGAAAATTAATTTAATTTTTATTTCTTTTGGAAAATCTATCAGAAATATTCGCCTCAAATTCTTTAACCTCTCTAGATTTATATGTCGTACTTTCCCTGATATCAGAACTATAAATTCCTTTCTTGATTGAGACCCTATAAACATCTACTTTCGGCCTGAGAGCTAAAACAAATGTAGCCATAATTACACTTCCAATGATGATACGAAGTAACCAGAAACTGTTTTGGACAGCTGGTTGCACGGTTCTAAATTTGTATATATTTTTTAAAGTAATATTTTCACAAACTTGGTTTTTTAAACTTAGCAACTTACCTTAAGTACTTATAGAATATTTAAAGCACAGACATTAGCATTTTTTCGCAGCAGGGATCGTGTAGGCACTTCAAAATCATTATGACAATTTACTTATAGTTAACAGTAAAGCACCAACTATACGTCTTTCTGTGGACCATTCTAAAACGACGTATAACTGAGAAATTGTGGTCGCCTGAGGCGTAAAATCTTTGACTGTAGAAATAAAAAGCTGCAATCACACAAAATTAATTTTACTACCATTTTCGGTTGGAAATATATTAAAAAAAAATCATTAAATAATCATTTTTTTTTAATTGAAAAATAAAAGTGAGAATTATGTAACCTTACATCAGTTGCACAGCATGAATAACACTTTTATTTATTCCATTATCGAACATACAAACTGATTTTAATTAAACTAATCTTTAATCGTTGTCTGACGTGCCGATTTAGTTTGAGACCTAAGCAAAACCTTAATGGACTTAAGTTTCTGGAAAGTTTTCTCACTAGTATTGTGAGAAACAAACAAGAAAGAAAAATCATGCGTTAAGCATAGATTATGAAACATTTTCCAGCACATCCTGAAGGGTTTAACAAAATTTCGTTAATTAGGGAAATAATGTACATAAGATAACTAAGTATACATTTTAGAAAACGTATAAAACATTTTAAAAACTGATTTCAGCAGTTACTATCCGTAGCTAAATATGTATTCCAATTCTTTTGAACAACCCTGTATTTGATCTGTAGGTTGATATATATATACTATATAATGCGGAAATTTAGTTTAGCAAGAAAACGCATATCAGGTTGAAAATTCTCTTTCAGTAATTTATACTAATTGATGGAAACTTACTTGAATACTTTTGTACAACCCTGCAATTAACCTAGTACCTTTGTTACACGCCACTATTTAGCTGAAATTTAATTCAAACTAAAACACTCTTAAAACTACTGGAATCACATTTCCAGAAATTATCATTTATAGACGGTCATTTATCCAATACTTTGCGTGACCCTGTATATCATTTTTTCTATATTCTACAAACATTTCTTTGTAAACTGAATGTAGTTCAGCGTAAAAATGCATAACTCATTTAAAAACCACCTTTAACCAATTTGCACTCATACCCAGTAACCGTTACGAATTCTTTTGTGTAGCCCTGTATATGAATTATAGCATTTATACACACCATATAATATGTATAAATATAGTGAAACATAAAAGCGCATATCATAATTAAAAATGCATTTCCGGTAATCATCGCTAATGTACTGTACTTCGGATACGATACAGTATCTGAAATCTTTTGTTTGTCCCTGTAAATGTTATGCACTTCGTATTATACATGAAATAATTTATAGTAAACATCAGCGACGTATAAAAATTTCATTATACATGAAATAATTTAACATAATTAAAATACGCCGCAAACAATTCCCCCTACCTCTATATCATCATGTTATGGAATTCTTTTTATGCCCCTGTAAATGAATAATAACTATTCATTACACCGCAAATTCTGAAGAATGCATATTTCAGTGCACTTCATTAATGCATATCAATGTTATTATTTTTGAAAGCGTGTAACACTATTAAAAATCATTTTAAACGATTTTTTTCCCATAGGCCGTAATATAACGGAAAACTTTTTACTGTCCCTGTAAATGAACTACACATGCTACAAACTACATTTGAAATAGGGAACGTGCTATGGTAAACGTCAATAACATCCAAAAATTTCAGGGCAATCCGAGTATATTTACGGGAGTTAGAACGTGGACAGACGGGCAGGCGGCCAGAGAAACCGAAGTCATAAACATTTTTCAACTTTGTTGGAAAGTGTTAAAAAGGTTCTGTGTCAATGTCAATGCAGTACACCCACTCTCCATTCTTTTCGTCCTACGCGCTTTCACAGGTTCCACGAACATGAAATAACCCCTGTAGCAGTTACATATGTTCTCTATCTTTTACCTTATTCCCAAATATTGCCAGCAGAAAGAAAAAAGAACGGCGCTGGGAGAAAAATTCTGAGAAAATCGGTTACGGTATAAAAGAAACGATGTATAACTGACGTTATGCGTCGTATAAATGAAACATTACAACATTAAAATACATAGGGATGAATCGGAACTGTACTGAACGACGTATAAATATAAAAGACGTATAAATGAGAAACGTATAAACGGTGTTTTACTGTATGTAGACTCGTAACCTAAAAAATTCTATTTAAACCAGCCTAAACTTAAAATAACACATTTTACAAATATTGTTGTAACTAACGTTTAACTATCGAACCACAGGAAGACAGGATCGAATCCATATCAATTTACCTTTATAAATCTCCTAAATCAATATAATCTTCATCGGTTGGTACCAGTCATCATCGAAAAATATTAAATTCGTGGAATAGAAAAGCCGAATTTTAATTATTTGTTACAGTAATTTAAAAGAACATTCCCTCATTCACAACTTGCAAAGTATCCCTCATGCGTATTGCAATGTCATTACGAAAACATGCCGAGGACATGATCTCATTACATTATTTTCGATTACACATTCTTGGAGTGGAAGGATTTATACTTTTATGACGAAAGAAAGAGCATTGCGATAGTGCGTTCAATAGTAAATTTGGTTTGTCATGATACGCTCTATCATTGATCTTTGTCAGTAAAATTCAAAATCATTTTTTATCCATGATTTTCCTTTTGCAGTCGTTTGAATATTCTGGATAAAATATACTATCACAGAATTATATCGAAGAATTACAAAAACACACATAATGTATAGATATAGCTCACTTTACAAAAAAGTCGTTACTTTTTTCGTCGTATGGTAATTAATTTTTGACAGAATAAGGTTTTTTAATATTTCTGAGGTTTCACGTAATATATCATATTTAAAATATACAGGGTGTCCACATGAAACCTCCCTAATTTCAAATGTTAATTGTACGGAAACTATGACCCCTAGAGATTTGCGGTTTCCGACATCATGAATGGCAACACAAGAAGTTTCTTTTACTGCAATTTTTTCCGAAACAGTTAATTTTTGTTGTATGCTTTAAAATTGCGGAAGTCATCCATTCAGACACACTTGATATGCTGTGTAACACGTAGAATGAGATTGAATATCGACTGGACATCCTCCGAGCTTACGAACAGAACCAATGTAGAAGTACATACATAGGCAAAAATGTAAATTTTTCAGTTAAATACACTTTTGCAGCAAAATAAACTTGTTGTCATGACATATCGATAATGCATACAACAAAAATTAACTATTTCGGGAGAAAAAAATTGCAGCAAAATAAACGTGTTGTGTTGCTATTCATGATACCGCAAATAGCAAATCTCTAGGATTCATAGTTTCTGTACAATTAACATTTGAAATAAGGGAAGTTTCATGCGTACACCCTATATATTTGATGAATGTTGATTATTCGTCATGACGTATCGATAATGCATACAACAAAAATTAACTGTTTCGGGAAAACAAATTGCAGCAAAATAAACTTGTTGTGTTGCTATTCATGATACCAAAAATAGCAAGTCTCTGGAATTCATAGTTTCTGTACAATTAACATTTGATATCAGGGAAGTTTCATGTGTACACCCTATATATTTGATGAAAATTGATTATTCGCCATGACATATCGATAATGCATACAACAAAAATTAACTGTTTCGGAAGAAAAAAATTGCAGCAAAATAAACTTGTTGTGCTGCTATTCATGATACCGCAAATAGCAAGTCTCTGGAATTCATAGTTTCTGTAAAATTAACATTTTAAATCAGGGAAGTTTCATGTGTACACCCTATACAGGGTGTCCGGTCTCAACGATGTCCAATGGCTAATTCCTAAACCGTTAGTCGTAAACATATAGTTCCAATTAGAAAAATGTTTTAAATTAGTTAAAGAAATATTTTAAAAGCGATTTGGGTCAATAAAAACATTTCTTAAAAAATTACGAAATTTAAATTTTTATACGGTCCCCCGGTCTTATAAGTTATATTTAGTAAAATTTTCCTTTTACACTGACAAGTAATACAAAAAAAGCCCATTCATATAACACTAAAATTCAGCAAGTTATGAAACTTTAAAAATGCATGACTTATGCCACTTTTCTGCTCTGAAAACAAATTAGTTTGGCTAGGCATTGAGGGGTCACATACCAAGGGCTTAAAGTATTCGAAGATCTTATTTCATGTTTATCTGCGCTTTGAAAGAAATCATACAAGTATTACGATTAAGTTAACATTTATTAAGTTTCAGATTAGCTAAGATAACATGTTTTATTTTGTCAGAATTTGAGACTGTTTCTTTTATGATTTCTTTTAACAAAAATTATGTTATTTTTATAAGTTTTTATGTTACTTCAACGATAATATGTATGTTTTCCAGTTCAAAATTTGTACTCGAACTTTAACTAACTTTCAAATTTCAGATCGAGATTACATTTTACACACTGGCGCAAATCCGATAACAATCTAATATTATTATGATTTTCGGTGGTTACCATTTATACTTATTTTACAGGATAACACAAAAAATTTCGGATAGATTACCGCCAAGAAGTTTAAGAAAAAGTTTTAGATTAGATAATACAAGACTGTGATTGTTGGGTTTTTTAACTTTTATGTAATTTTTAGCACTGAATCCGAAAATTACCTTAATTTTGAACCATCATGTCAGGATATTTCGTAAATCATAAATTATCAAAGTTAAAGAATAACAAAAATCGGATACTACAAAGTAGTGGAGTTGGCTGTGTTTTTTAACTTTTGATAATTGATTTTTACGTACTTTTGAGCACTGAATCAGAAAACGACCTTCATATTTAACCATCACGTTAGAATATTTTTGCATATCGTAAATGTGTAAGTTAAAATATAGCGAAAATATCATACTATAAAACATATGTAAAACTTTTTTTATTTTATTTTATTTTATTTTATTCAATAATTTACTCATATTTTTTTGCTTATCCTGGGATTCTTACAGCTAAATAGCTGAGTGGTCCGATGAGATGGGGGAGGAAGTTCAATTTTAACTTTGAAACTTGCAATTTGCGAAAAATCCTGATGTGATGGTTAAAAAAGAAGGTCAGTTTCGGATTCAGCGATACAGAATTCTTAAGAATCAATTATCAAAAGCTTAAAAACATGACATAACCCAACTTTTGCATGCTAGTGTAATCTAATAATATTTTAAAATACGTATCATTTTGTAAAGAATTGAGGCTGTTATTTAGCATCATTTTATTAAACAACAATTCTGTTTTTTCTTTCTTCTTAAATGTTTATTACAAATTGTATACTTTGCATTAATATGTGAGAATGATTAAAGATTTCAAATTTATATTGCAATGTTAATTTTACTCTCAACCATTTTTTTACTATATCTGACGAAATTATAATTTCGACTAAATTTGTGAATGACCCCCAATTTGCAGCAAAAAATATGCTCCAACTTTAAACAGCTATTACTCGGTCAATTTTAATCATAGAATAACGGGACTTTTTTTGTATTACTTGTCAGTGTAAAAGGAAAATTTTACTAAATATAACTTATAGGACCGAGGGACCGTATAAAAATTTAAATTTCGTAATTTTTTAAGAAATGTTTTTATTGACCCAAATCGCTTTTAAAATATCTCTTTACCTGATTTAAAACATTTTTGTAATTTGAACTATATGTCTACAACTAACGGTTTAGGAATTAGCCATTGGACACCGTTGAGACCGGACACCCTGTATATTTGATGAAAATTGATTGTTCGTCATGACAAATCGATAACGCATACAACAAAAATTAACTGTTTCGGGAAAAAAAATGCAACAAAATAAACTTGTTGTGTTGCTATTCATGATACCACAAATAGCAAGTCTCTGGGATTCATAGTTTCTGTACAATTAACATTTGAAATCAGGGAAGTTTCATGTGTACACCCTATATATTTGATGAAAATTGATTATTCTTCAAGACATATCGATAATGCATACAATAAAAATAAGCTGTTTCGGGAAGAAAAAAAAAAATCAGCAAAGTAAACTTGTTGTGTTGCTATTCATGATACCGCAAATAGGAAGTCTCTGGGATTCATAGTTTCTGTACAATTAACATTTGAAATCAGGGAAGTTTCATGCGTACACCCTATATATTTGATGAAACTTGATTATTCGTTACGACGTATCGATAATGCATACAACAAAAATTAACTGTTTCGAGAAAAAAAATTGCAGCAAAATAAACTTGTTGTGTTGCTATTCATGATACCGCAAATAGCAAGTCTCTGGGATTCATAGTTTTTGTACAATTAACATTTGAAATCAGGGAAGTTTCATGTGTACACCCTATATATTTGATGAAAATTGATTATTCGTCATGACATATCGATAATGCATACAACAAAAATAAACTGTTTCGGGAAAAAAAATTTCAGCAAAATAAACTTGTTGTGTTGCTATTCATGATACCGCAAATAGCAAGTCTCTGGGATTCATAGTTTCTGTACAATTAACATTTGAAATCAGGGAAGTTTCATGTGTACACCCTATATATTTGATGAAAATTGATTATTCTTCAAGACATATCGATAATGCATACAATAAAAATAAGCTGTTTCGGAAAAAAAAAAATCAGCAAAATAAACTTGTTGTGTTGCTATTCATGATACCGCAAATAGGAAGTCTCTGGGATTCATAGTTTCTGTACAATTAACATTTGAAATCAGGGAAGTTTCATGCATACACCCTATATATTTGATGAAACTTGATTATTCGTTACGACGTATCGATAATGCATACAACAAAAATTAACTGTTTCGAGAAAAAAAATTGCAGCAAAATAAACTTGTTGTGTTGCTATTCATGATACCGCAAATAGCAAATCTCTAGGATTCATAGTTTCTGTACACTTAACATTTGAAATCAGGGAAGTTTCATGCGTACACCCTATATATTTGATGAATATTGATTATTCGTAAACATTTTTCTTTGTATTTTTTCTATAGGTGTATAACACCGTTACCAGGGCAACAGCATGGATGATGCGAGCTGTGCCCAGCATAAGACACCAAGCCAGATAGGCGTTTAATTGGTAACGTCAATTATTACTACTGGTGATGCAATTGTGATCGGTAGAAAGCGAAAAGAAAAACTTTCCCATACAATAAATATATTACTCATTCAATAATATATTGTTTTTCTCTGAAAATTCATTTATATGCAAATAAAATTATATTATTATTTAAAAAAAAAAAAAAAAAGATTATACTTTTTGTTTTTCAAAAATTGTGTTTGAATTACTGTTACAGATAGTTCGTCTATCCTCCATTACAATATAATACTGTGAGATAATTTCTAAAATACAGTAGAATTTGCCCTCTAATAAACCTATTCGGATAGATGAAAGTATCCTTTTTTAAATTCAGTTTCTAACAGTGGATCTGCACATAGTCGTTTGTCATTAATTTTGAAGCATTCATTCTCACTGAACTAGAAGTTGTCGCGAATTTTATGTATCCTCAGTTCTTGATTTGAAAAGTAAGTAACACTTAATTAATAAATATAAGTTTTTAATTTATTTACATAAGTCTGTTTTTGAGGATTTAACTTCAAGTTTCAAATCTTATCCTGAATTAGTATGGTGTTATAAAATAAAACATTGTATATTTGTATCCTCCATTAGAATATTATGAAAGAAATTTCTCCTCAATCCTTAGAAAATAATCTAAGCATCGAATACAGCGAAAACTATATCCCGACCTATATAAATATCAAACAAAAACGAAAAATTATGCGTACAGCTTGGATTATGAAATAATTTCCAACACATTCAGAGTACTATAACAAAACTTCACAATTTACTAAGGTGAAAGATTATGTCTAAACGAACAATATGGAAAACGCATAACGTATTTCAGAACCCGATTTCTTTTATTACCACGAATAGTCATTAAAATAAACGATTCTTTTGTGCAGTTCTGCATATTATCTACAGATATGCATGCATACCATATAGTATGCAAAAAGTTAGTTCAGTTAAACGCATAGCATAGTTGAAATTTTCCACTCAGCTATTTCTGCCAATAAACGGATGTTGTTGAGAAGTTTTGTGCAACCCTGTATATGATTTATGGAATTTATACACACCAAGTAATCTTTAAAAAATGGTTAAAATTAAAAACGCATACCACAACTGAAAACGCGCTTCCAGCAATTATTGTTCATATGCTTCAATAGTTCAATTATTGCTCATTTTCTTCTATAGCCAAATTATTTTGTGTTCCCTGGAAATGAATGATAAGTTCTATTCACATTATATTCTATAGTAAGAATCTTGTAGAACACCTCAGTGACGTATATCAATTTCAATATGTTTAAAATACTGTAACATCATTAAAATACACGGAAATGATTTTCACCCCATAGACCAGCCATACTCAACCTGCGGCCCGCGGGCAGCATTTGGCCCGGCTGGCGTTTACTTGCGGCCCGAGACATAATCATTATAAATTTAATGAGGTGTGCATAAAAAGTATTAAAGACCTTCACTGTTGCTTTATGTATTTTCACAGGAAGACAAAATCTGTTTTGTTATCCATAATTCATTTAAAATTATGTTAAAACATCTTAATTTACATTTTTATATGTAGTTATGTTTGTGCCACAGTGGTGTATACATCTCTCTATCTTCAACACTAATCAAACATTATTCCAAATTAATTTAATTTGCATTGTGTATTTCTACAATTAAAAAAAAAGCTTTTGAATTGATCAAAAGTCTGATTTATTAGAGAAAATCTCTTGATTTTTTTAAACTTAGAAATTCTACATTGTTATATTAATACGTTTTACAGCTCTTATTCAAAATATTAGAATAATTGAGAAAAAGTAATAAGACAAAATTATTTTTCATTTATTTATTTTTGATACTAAGTAAATGAAATTAAATTTCTTCTAAATTAAATCTGTAATGTTTAGATAAGATTTTAACATTTACAAAATATAAAGTACAGTACAATAAATAGCTTTCTGAAACATATCAAAATATTAGAATAAAATTTAGATTGGTTCAAAATATTAGAATATTTTATTTTACGCAACAATATTACCTTATGAATATGAAGTAAGTGGTATTTAATATTTTGTATCACCCCCTTTAGCTTTCATAACAGCGTACAATCGATCTTGCATATTATATACAAGGTGTTTACAAACATTTCTATCTATATTAGCCCAAATAGACTTTATACGTGCCACTAACTCAGTTTTACTTGAAGGAGGATTTTCTTGGAGTTTTTTCTTCATGTACACCATAAGTTTTCGATGGGATTAAGGTCTGGTGAGTTTAGTGGCCAAGGAAGTACCTTAATGTTGCGTTGGCGGAACCAATTCTTAGTTGATACCGATGTATGCGGTGACGCTAAATCTTGTTGAAAGATGAAATCATCTTCAAATAAATCTTCTGATGATGGAATCATGTAATATTCCAAAATTTCTTGATATATCTGAGAGTTAACCTTTTCACAGACGATGCATAACTTTCCAGCCCTTCTGTACTCATGCAACCCCAAACCATGACACTAGCAGCAAATATACGAATTATTAAAAATATTAAATCAACAATACGAAGTTTAATAGATTCAGGAATATCACTCACACGACCCACTTTAAGACGAAAAAGCAAACAAACTGCAAAAAGAATACGGATTTTAAATAAAATCGTCTGAATTTAATCAATGATGCCACCAGTTATGGATTGGTGATTATTAAAAGAGAATTACTGTGAAATATTCTAATATTTTGAACCACTTGAATAAATATTATAATATTTTGACTTCTCAAAATAATATTTTTTTCAATTAATCTTTTCAAAAATAATATTAATTTTAAAATAATAAATAAGTTTAATCAACAATAAGTTCTTAATAAAAATATCGTTTGCATATTTGCATTAAAAGACATTAAATTACCAACAGATATTTTCAATTTGTAAAAAAAAAGTAATTATTCTAATATTTTGAATATGAGCTGTATATTTATTATAGGGCTAAAAATATTTTTTGTTCTCAAGGCTAATGTCAGACGGACGTCTTTTTGCACGCTTTTTTACTTACTTATTATTCCTACACAATGCCGCTAGCATTCTGAAGAGATAATACGTTAGCAAAAAAGCATGCAAAAAGACGTCCGTCTGACATTAGCCTAAACGTTTCCGCGTAAAAATATTCCACAAAACAAATCACAAAACTATTTACAAAAACAAACTTTGTGATCTATTTCTACAGTATTTGCAATAGAAATCTATCATGAAGCTAATTGTTTGGAAATAATGGTGTTAAAATAATTTGGTAACGTTTCTACTGCAAGAAACGTTAAACCCCACTTATAATGTTAACTTTGTTATACTACTTATGTTACCTTACTGTTTTTATTAATAATTTTTTTACCCCTTTTTAAGTGTGTTGCGGACCGCTTAACGTCGCAAACGTATGTTGGTGGCCCGCGAGGGGAAAATGTTGAGTATGGCTGCACCGTAATGTAACGCAATTCTTTTGAGTGGCACTGTAAATAAACCGGAAATGCTACACACTTCATTTTCAATACAGAACATGCCATGGTAGACCCCAATAATATATATAAATTTCATGGCAATTGGACTATATTTACGCGAGTTAGAGCACGGACAGACAGACAGACGGATAGACAAACCGAATTCATAAACACTTTTCAATTATTAAAATAATAAAACTTTGTAAAAAATCACCATAAAATAAAAACAATACATAGGACGCGTTTCGAGCAAAAAATATAACAGCTCGTCATCAGCTACAGTAAAATTATTTTAAAATACAAAATAAATACCCTTTTTTAAAATACAAAATAAAACTAAAAGAAACAAGAGAAGAGGGAAAAGAATTACAAAAGTAATTTCTAGAGATAGGAAAGGAGATGATGGGAGATCATTGACAAGATTAGCAGAATTTTTAGAAATCAAATATGCTTCATGAAAATCCAAGTGAGAGGGAGAAGCAGGAAAAAAAAGGATCTTTTGGTTTTTTTTCTTGTTTTATTCTTTTATATTTCTTTATTTATTATTATTATTTATATTTTTTTATTTACTTATTTTATTTTATTTTAATTTTGTTTATTTCTTTTATTTCCATTTTTCCCTATCAATTTCTCTTCTATCTTTTTGGCAATTCTTCCTCTTCTGCATGTGCTCCTGTCAGCTAGCGCCATTTGTCACATTCTTTGCAACATTTTCTACCTTTCAGTTCATTTTTGACTTTGTCCGCTTACGGACACGTGTGTACTGTAGCTGATGACGAGCTGTTATATTTTTAGCTCGAAACGCGTTCTACGTATTGTTTTTATTTTATGGTGATTTTTTACAAAGTTTTATTATTTTAATTGCTTCATATCGCCAGTTTTCGGTGCTGTTTCACTTTTCAATTCTGTTTGAAAGTGTTAAAAAGGCGAAAGATAAAATATTTATTTTGGCATGCTGAAGTATTATTTTATAATAAATTTAAATATTATAAATTATTATAATAAACATTTTTTATTTAAATTTTTAAGTGAAACTTTTACACTTAGAAAGTAACGTTTCCTTCTGACTCACAATATACAAGACTTCTTTCCTGTCTTTCTTTCGTTTTAAATTCTCATACATTTACAAAGCAAAATTTTATTAAAAATAGAAAAAAGTGATTTATGACATGGTGTCTGTTTTCCGCAGAAATACGATAAATAAAATTTCCTTAATATTCAGAAGTTATTAGGTAAACTTTTGTAAAAAATGTTATTTCTCTTCCTTCTTTTTTTGATGCTAATTTATTCTGCTTTATTTATTTAGTGAATAACTTGCAACTGTTTTTCTTCGAATAACCCGCCTTTTATTGTTTGCAAATAAAATAACATGTAGGAAAATAAACATTATTTGAACATTTTCCCTCTTTTATTTAAGCGTATAGCTAGGTTGATAAATATTCAAGGCTTAAAGTTATTGACTAGTACACTATACAGAGATTTCTCGGGTGTGTGTGTGTGGAGGGGGGGGGGGGATTGTTTTGCATTATTTCTTGCTACGTTGTTTTAAGGGGTCACACCTTCGAAAAATCGACTTTTTACAAGTTGCAGACTTAGAGACTTTATTAATTTCGAAGGTCACCTTTATGTTGTGAAATGTGTGATTGTATATAAGTCAAAAATAATAAGTTTCGTACTGTAATTATAAAACAAAACTTTAAACTCCTTTTTTCTTAAAACTGTATTTTTAAAAATCGATAACCCCGGTTTATTAAGAAGAAAAAAAAATAAATAAAAAATCAATCATAAAATATATTATATGAACTTTAAAAAGTTCTCTGTTTTACTTTCTTTCTTTCTAACCGATGACCAGGCCCCTACCTGCCGGGATGCCCCAGCTTAACGGGTTTAGTACCTGGCATCGGGGCGAAAGACCGCCTAACCGCCGCGAAGCGGCAATAAACCTGACATCATTGCCTCGATCGTCATCCTATTTGCAGTGCCTACTGCTCGTTTGTGTATACTATGTTTTGCCGGTTACTTAACGTTATAACCTGTTGTTCGGCACCTGCACATTGCTACTCATGTTGGTCTCGTAATTTAGAACCTTGGTCAGATGACGAGACCTTCACCTGGCCAGGCACCTCCAGAGGTATAATTCACAGGTAACTTGGAGGACTTTGCACCCACGACGGATTTTACATGCACCAGGCGCCATTAGCGTACATGGCGGATTATAGCCAGCAGCATGCCTCGATCCCACGGCCTTAGCTGCGGATTCGATGCTCTGCCAACTGGGCCACCGCTGCCCGAACTACTTCTGAATGACCTGGGGTTTAGAAGCCGAAATGTTGGTGCAGACTTGTCAAAAGAAAAAGGATTGGAGGGGGTGAGGAAGCAAAAAAAAAAATAAATAAATAAATAAAAAAAATAAAAATAAAAATAAAATAAATAAAAAAGAATTAAAAAAAAAAGAAATTAAAAAAAAAAAAAATGGAGCGCCGCAGATAGACAAGTTGCACCAAAATTTAATTTTGGGCCGAAATGCTAGACAAACATAACGATGCAGGGGGGTGGGACTCCGCCTATCTACCGTACCCCACCGCGTAGAAACTGACTCCGTAGACTTCCCACTGGAGAGGGTCCGGTAGCTTGTGCAGGCTATAGCCTATGTGCAACTAAGAATAATAAAGAGGCGGTAGTCAAAAAGAAAAAAAAAAAAACTGAAAAGGAAAGAGGTTAGCTTGTACATGTTATTACACTTAAAACTTACTTATAGCTATTTACTTAACTACCATTTATTACATATATTGTTTTAATGTTATCCTATAGCACTAGGTGATACTAAACGAACTAGAGTAAGTCTCTGTTTTACTTAAAGGGTGACTAAAATAATAAAAGAGATATTACAAGCTAGAAAATATACATTTTATTTAAAACTTCTTAATACTTTCAAGGTTTTCCAAGCTCTTCATCAGAGAATATTTTAATAACTAATTGCTGTTTATTTATACAAATCCGTCATACAAAATTAGTTATTAGTATATTCTCTGATAAAGAGCTTGGAAAACCTTGAAAGTATTAAGAAGTTTTAAATAAAATTTATATTTTTTAACTTGTAACAACTCTTTTATTATTTTAGTTACCTTTTAAGTAAAACAATGAACTTTTTTTAAAAAAAGTTCATATAATATATTTTATGTTTGAATCAAAGTGAAATATTGCATTTCTTCTTATGATAAAAAATCAGTTTTCATAAATTCTTTCGTCCGACCTTAAGGGGACTTATCTGGTGGGGAAGAAAAAGCGGAATCCCATACTATCCTATAGGAAAAATTTACTGGCCTCCAAAAGTTAAGGTACAGGGACTGGATGCTTTCGATTGCATACGTTTTGTCGAATATCTACCAACATTATTGGCGAATTGTTTTTGAACTTCTCGGATGTAAAGAACATGTTTGATTTTATATTTCTCGGTGAAGATTTATCGGGGGGGGGGGGTACAATTAGGGGGCTAATAATAAATTTAATAATAAAATAATATTTGCGATCCCTATGTAACAGAAAAGGCTGGAAATGGTTTGTCACTGTGGTAAATGACTATTTGTGTCCTGTTCAACGTTTGTATGCATTTGTGTAAGCATAGCACTCATATTCGTGAAGATGTTAACGTTTTTGTGAAAAATTCAAAAGTTTTTTGCTTATAGCATACAGAGTTTTCAACCAAATTTAACACAACTTTCCGAAAACTTGCCAAAGAATAGTAGCAACAGCGTACTGCAACTAAAACATGAGTATATTGAATATTTGATAATACATGGGCATTTTTATGAAATAATTTTTTACTGCGCATGCACGGAAGATTTCAAAATTTTTATTTCATAATTTGGTAGTCAGTATTTTGGGGGAACTTCTATAAAAAGTCCAGTCAAATGTTGTGAAAACTTAGAAAGATATAGTGAGCTGATTAGAAAATTGTGGAAAATCCCTTATAATAAAGCTGTGTCGTTCTGAGTTAGGATTAACTCGGTCGACACTTAAACAATCACATTTTATTAACAATCACACACAAAATATATACAATTCGCGTAAAAGCGCTATTATCTTTGAAACATACGTATTTCCATGAAAAGATCTCTAGGTGAGATACATTTCGAACACACGCCGAAACTTTACTTAAACCCGCGCAATCATGATTACATACATTCACTTCACTTCATCACTTCATGTTTGGCAAAATATCTCAGGATATTTTGCCGACAGTGGCAACAGCGCCATCTATATGCTATAAAAATAAGGGAAGGCAGTCATTTTGTTACAACCTCCCCCTCTGGTTCCGAGGACGTCCCGGTGAGGAACCAGTAACTTTTTTAGGTGGTCTGCCACGTTTCCTAATAGGTGCAATAGGCACAATGTCAGAGTCATTACACAGTTTCAAAGCTGACGTATGACATGTAGCAAGCGGTTCATTTGGATTGCCCATGCTTGCTATAACAAATGTGGTAGGTGATTTTTGAGTTAAAATAATGTATGGTCCGTCACGTTTAGGCATGAACTTTGCCGTTTTATTGCTAGAGGCTTTACTTACTGGATGTAAGTCAACCCAAACCTTGTCTCCTGGAGCAAAACAATGTCCTGATTTTCTTTTACGGTCAGCGTATTTCTTTCTTTGATCTTGCTTGGCTTCAACTTTGTCCTTAATGTCTTTGGTGAAGTTTGCAAATTTCTTGAGGTATGGTGTAATTTCAGGTACAAAGTTGTCATTGTGAATTACAGCACGAATGTCGTGTTGAACACCGTCTGTCGTTCTTAATTCTCTCCCAAATTGTAAAAATGCTGCTGTTTCTCCAGTGGTGTCACACTTAGCAGTATTCATTGCAAAACGTATTGTTGGAAGTTTCTCTTCCCATGAACAGTGGTCATTCTCTACTAATATAGCCAATCTCGGCTTGAGATCTCTATTTTTTCTCTCCACAGGGTTTGCCTGAAGATGATATATGGGAGTTGGGTTTTGTTTGATACCTAAAAGAAAACAAAGTTGTTGCATTACACTACTAACAAATTGTGGTCCGTTATCACATATTATACGTCTGGGTAGACCATATCTAAGGATAATTTCTTCGAGCAACGTAGTTGCACACTGTGCTGCAGTAGCTTCTGTAAGGGCAAATAGTTCAACCCATCTTGTTGCACAGTCTTCTACTATGAATATCCATCTTTTACCATTCTTACTTTTTGGTAAAGGGCCAAAAAGATCAATTGATAGAACTTCAAATCGTTGTGAATACACTGGTGTTTGTAACAAACCGGATGGTTTTTGATTAGAAGGTTTATACCTATTACATTCAGCACAATGTTTGACGTAATCTGCAATGTATGAACGCATTCCAATCCAATAATATCTTTTGGATATTCTATTAAATGTACCTTCAGCACCGTAGTGACCAGCCGTAGGTGAGTCATGGTGTTTTTTTTAAATTTTCTCCCTTTCATGTGAGGGGGACTACTAGTTGTGCTTCTTCAGATTCCGAAGTTGGGGAATACCTGTATAAAACTCCTTGGTTCATAACATAACCACGTTCAGTCCAGTTAGTGTAGTCTAGAGTTTTTTCTTCATCTTCGAAACTTTTAATAATTTTCTTTAATTCTTCATCTTTCATTTGTTCAGCACGTAGATCACTAGGCATTTTAGCAGGGATATCAATCATTATGGTGCACATATCACAATCTTCTTTACTGATATGATCACACGCAGGACGAGAAAGCATGTCAGCTATGACGTTCGCTTTACCTGGAATGTATTCTATTTTCACATTAAACTCTTGCAACTGTAAAGCCCATCTGGCAAGTCTTCCAGAAGGGGACTTTAAGCTCATGAGCCATCGGAGAGGCTGGTGGTCGGATGCCACAGTAACTTCTGTTCCGTCAATGTATCCTCTGAATTTATTAAGAGCCCAGGCAACAGCAAGAGCTTCCCGTTCCGTGGTGTGATAGTTGCGTTCTGCAGGAGTCAGTAATCTACTGGCGTACTCAATCGGATGCTCTTCCGCACCTTTATCCTGGAGAAGTACTGCTCCAAGAGCATAATTGCTTGCATCGGTTCGAATGATGAAGGGTTTTGTTTCATCAGCCTGTTTCAATATTGGTGATGAAACCAGGCATTGCTTCAAGGCTTGAAATGCATTTTCTTCATCGGCACACCAATGCCATTGCACATTCTTCTTAGTGAGGTTACTAAGCGGTCTGGATATTTCTGCAAAATCTTGTATAAAACGGCGATACCATGAACATGTCTGCAGAAACGATTGCAGTTGTTTTATATTCTTGGGAGGCGGGATCCTCACACTAGCATCAATTTTCCCAGGATCAACTTCTAGGCCATTTGGAGTTATCCAGTGTCCTAAGTACTTTACTCTGGAACATGCAAAGTTGCATTTTTCTCGATTTGCAGAAAGTTTCCATTTGTCTAATCTTTGAAAAACAACTTCAAGATCAGATAGATGTTGTTCAAAACTTGATGATAAAATAATGAGGTCATCAAGGTAAGAGAGAATATTTACATCTGGGAGTCCGCTGCGAAAATTATCCATCGTCCTCTGAAACGTTGCAGGAGCGTTACAGAGTCCAAAAGGCATTCTTCGAAAGCGGTATGTTCCGAGAGGACATACAAAAGCAGTTTTATCACGATCAGGCCCATAGACACTCACCTGATGGTAGCCAGCATTCAGATCCAGAGTGGTCATGAACTGGGCAGTCTTTGCCTGATGTAGAAGATCGTCCATACGAGGGAGTGGATAGGTATCCGGTATAGTCACCTCATTGAGCTTCCTGTAGTCTACACATAGACGTACACTACCATTTGGCTTAGGAATGAGCACGATTGGTGCAGAATATGGAGATTCGCATTGCTCAATAATTCCTTTGGCAAGAAGATCATCAATTTCTGTTTTCAACAACTCTTTCTTTGCCGGTGATAATCTGTAAGGTGGTAATGATATAGGACGATGTTCTCTAGTGTTTATGTGATGTTCGACGACGTGTGTTGCTTCTCCCCCTG
Source organism: Maratus speciosus (assembly GCA_963932465.1). Taxonomy (NCBI): domain Eukaryota; kingdom Metazoa; phylum Arthropoda; class Arachnida; order Araneae; family Salticidae; genus Maratus; species Maratus speciosus. The sequence goes on from OZ010791.1 coordinate 465,711,570, forward strand.
GTTGAAAGGTATTGGAAAATTTTTCAAGCAAGTCATTAAGTCTCTTTCGTTGTATTGCAGATAGGTTTTGACCTTCATTTTCTCTTAACATAACTGTGTTAGCTTTGACATCTGGTATTGAGATTTCAGGTGTCGTTTTGAAAGTATCATCAACAAAAGGAAATTTATATTTTGGATTGTTCTGGAAATACCAACTTTGACTTCGCATATCCAACACAATCCCCATTTTATTCAAAAAATCTATGCCTAACAATGTTCTATTTCCGGTGGCTCCGGGTAACGCAAAAATCGTTGTATTAGTTCTACGACCTTCTATTTCAACAGTGATTGTTGCTTGAAGAACGTTAGTTTCTTTTCGTATGCCATCAGCGAGCGTTATGTTTACACTGGTCTCTTCGAACGAAGTTCCTTGGTCACGGAGAAGCTTGAACAACATTTCCCCAGCAATGGAATGTGTAACTCCGGTATCTGCGCAAGCTACCCCTGTAATACCATTTACCTTTATATACAACATAGGTGTTGCCTGTGTATTAATATAACAAGATTGGAGATGTAGGGAACTAAAATTTGCTGATTTTACTTGCGTAGATGGGGAACAATTAGGACATTTTGCTTTTACAAAACCTTGTTTCCCACAGCCATAGCAGCTTATAACTGGACGCTTATCATCGTTTATAAAGCGTGAATTCGTATATTTTGAGGTAGAAGTATTTTTGAAATTTCCAAAATGTTCGCTAGTTTCATTTTTGGTTACCTGATTTTTCCAGAATTCCTGACCATTTGAATTTTTTGACAAAACATGTTTCTGTGTTTCACGCGATTTTGAATTACTTGCTGATTTTTGAAAAGGGGGTCTAATATTTTCATATATGTCAAGCTTTTCGGCCAACAAGACAGGGTCATTTAGTTTGTCCCAACCATCTAAATAATGATTTTTATATTCTGGGGGGCACTTTTTTTTATCTGATCAGCGATTATTAGTTCTGAGAGCTTTTCAAATGAATTAACTTCTAATTCGGATAACCAACCTTCAAAATAATTTCTAATTTCAAAGTAAAAATCTTTCCAAGTAGAATTCTCTCTTTTTTGATGTCGGCTAAATAATACCCTAAACTTCTCCGCTGTTAATTTAAATCTTTTTAACAAAATGTCACGAATATGTGCATAGTTTTTGAACATTTCTTCAGGCTCTCTTGCTATAAGTTTAGCAATGTCGTTCGGAAGAACGGCGATTAATTGTGAGACCCAAAAATCTTTGGAGACATTTAACATTTTCATTTGACGTTCAAACATTGTCAAGAACAACGACATATCATCTTTTTCCGGATTAAATGGTGGTAGGATGTTTTTAATATCTATACGCATCTGTTTTTCACGCAAGACTACTATTTTATCATCTGCATCTACCTGAAGTTCTAATTCGGTAGCCAAATTATATAAATCGATTTTTTTCCCTTTAGAAAGAAACGCCATTTTTCCTCAAATCAGTTAAATTTATGCTTAAATTACAAAATTATATGCAATACTTGACCCATTAAATAATCAAATAACAAAATAACTACCTTCCCCTTACAGGTAAATATGCATAAACTTTCATAAACAATTGATGAAACATACAAAAAATAATTTAATACCATACCAAAATCTATCTCTAATTAAACATGAGCTCATGTAAATATTAATGCAAAAATATTATAATCAGTAATATGCAACTTTTTTTTTCTAATATAACTTACCGTATAAAACTGTCAGAAATATTTAAATCATAAAATTTTAAGTATATGAAATACCATCGATAATTTGATGTGAAAAAAATTTTCATTCACAAAACAACAAAAATATCAAAATAAAGTACTTACTTACTTCTTTAAAATAAACAAGATTCTAAATAATTATTGACGATTACTGAAATCACTTTTCTTTTCTAATATACTACGCTGTGCACAGTTAGAACAAATAATCATAAAATTGACTTACTCAAAAAATATTGCATTGAAAGAAAAAAGTATTACCAAAAGAAATTATATAAATCTCTTTTCAGAAAATTAATCTTTCATAATACTCAAAAGAACAAAAGCAAAAAAAAACCACATACATAAAACAGCATTTAAAATAAATAAACCACCAGCTGGCCAGCAATAAACAGAACAAAAAAATTTCAACTTTTTACCGGTAACAAAACAAATAAAATAAGATTTATCTTTCTTTAGCTAATCACTTTTCGCTGATTCATACGGCGGTTTCAGATTTCTTTTAAACACACAGAATATCGGCGATAGTAGAACACTGAAAGTTATTTCGAAAACATTTTAGATCTGTCTAAAGGCTTTTCGATGATCACAAACAACAATTATGAAATAAACTGAAAGATTTTTTTTTTTCACTTTTAACAGCACACTTTCGCCTTGAGAACTTTGAAGCTTGAAGCATACCCACAAATAATTATTCCATAAGGATGGCACTAATTACTTGATTTAATATCAAAAAGAATGCACACATTAGAAACGAAGTGGTCCTTTTTTCCATATACCATATTCTTGAAATGATGATTTCACACAATTACGAATCTAGCTGATTCTTTTTACTCATTTGCCAGGGCGGCAATACACTATAGAAGGAAAACGTTTTTCTTGAAATTAGGCTTTCACATTCACAGAATTGAGAATGGTTTCTCAAACTTTAGAATTTGGAGATTCTTTTTAATCACTTACTTTGTCAGGATGACAAATACACAATTATCCACTGTCATTATTGTCCGGATGACAATATTTTGAACCTGGTATAGCGTTTCCTTTTTATTTCGTTTTTGAAGAAGGAGATTTTTTCACGTTGGGCGTCATTTTGTGTCGTTGTGAGTTAGGATTAACTCGGTCGACACTTAAACAATCACATTTTATTAACAATCACACACAAAATATATACAATTCGCGTAAAAGCGCTATTATCTTTGAAACATACGTATTTCCATGAAAAGATCTCTAGGTGAGATACATTTCGAACACACGCCGAAACTTTACTTAAACCCGCGCAATCATGATTACATACATTCACTTCACTTCATCACTTCATGTTTGGCAAAATATCTCAGGATATTTTGCCGACAGTGGCAACAGCGCCATCTATATGCTATAAAAATAAGGGAAGGCAGTCATTTTGTTATAAAGCTATTTTTTGGAAGCAACTCACTATATCGAGCTTTCTTCGTGAATTTTCGCGATATTTGACTGGACTTTTTAAATAAGTTGCCCTAAATAGCTGGCTACCAAATTATACAATAAAAACTTTAGGATCTTCCACGCATGCGCAGTTAAAAATTATTTCATACAAATGCCCATATATCATCAAATATTCAATATATTCATGTTTTAATTGCAGTATACTGTTGCTACTGTTCTTTGTCAGGTTTTTGGAAAGTTGTGTTAAATTTGGTTAAAAACTTTGTATGCTATAAACAAAAAACTTTTGAATTCTCCACAAAATCGTTAACATCTTCACTAATATGAGTGCTATGCTTACACAAATGCATACAAACGTTGAACAGGACCCAAATAGTCATTTACCACAGTGACAAACCATTTCCAGCCTTTTCTGTTACATAGGTGATCGCAAATATAATTTTATTATTAAATTTATTATTAACCCTCTAATTGTACCCCCCCCCTCCCGATAAATCTTCACCGAGAAATATAAAATCAAACATGTTGTTTACGTTCTAGAATTTCAAGAACAATTCACCTATAATGTTGGTAGATATTCGACAAAACGTGTGCAATCGAAAGCTTCCAGTCCCTGTACCTTAACTTTTGGAGGCCAGTGTACTTATCCTTCTTGTTCATTCAAATTTGGAAATTTTAACAATATTTTCTTTTTCAGCACGTAGATAGGAAGGTTCCTTATCCCTCTGTAAGCTTAAAATATTTTTAAGATCATTATGAAAATTTTAAAATTTGTGCTAAAGTTTCAAAATTTTCCGAATGGTATAAAAAGTATTCTTGATTCGCTTATTACTGGAAAAATATATAAAAATTTGGAGCTTACAGAGGGATCCTTCTTATCTATGTGCTGAAAAAAAAATATTGTTGAAATTGCCAAATTTGAATGAACAAGAAGGACAAGTATTTTTTTCCATAGGATAACATGGGATTCTACTTTTTTCTCCCCACCAGATAAGTCCTCTCCTGAATTCCACTCGCTAATACTAAGTCTATTGGCGTGAAATGCATTCGTATATTTAAATATCTCATCTGCAAATTAATACTTTTAACTCTTTTTTTTCTGTGTGTACTCTTTTTAAAGGATGTAGGATGTCTCTTTTTTTTCTTAGTTCGCAAAATATTTCTAAAATCTATGCTTAATTTAATATTTTATGTGTTAAAAGCTGACGATCTGTAAATAAGATTTTAACACTTCATATAAAATTTACATAGATTTTAGAAATATTTTAAGAACTAAGAAAAAAAAGAGACATACTTTAAGAAGTATACAGAAAATGAGTTAAATATATTAATTTTCCGAGGAGAATTTTTTAAATATACGAATGCATCAAATGCCCATAGACTTAACATTAGTGAGTGGAATTCGGAGGCTGAGTGACTAGCAGCCTTAACATAAATATATAAAAAAAGAGCTCTCAAAATTTGAAATGAATCGATTCAGTAGTGTTAGATTAATAGTGAACACCGGTTTGAAAAATGCACTTTTGAGAAAAACTTGTATGAAGTTTTGTGTCATAATTATGTAGTAGTGATAGTATAAGCTTTTATATTAACTGAGGGTGTTCATATTTTCGTAACGATTTTGAAAAAAGGAAAAACAAAAATATTAATTTTATTTTCTAATAGTTCAATCTGAATTTTTTTGAAATATCATATTACATCTTGATTTCCAAGAAACAGCTTTTTATAAAACAAAAAGGTTGATTTTGTTCCATTCCTAGACCACAATCTTCCAGAGTCCATCCAATGTTGTTAGATGCTGCTTAAAAAGAGCTTGTTTTAAAATTCCAATTGAACAGTAATCCATAGGAAACATGGCGGTGGACTTGAATAAGATGCATTTAAATGGATTAGCTTCAATTCCGGTTTTATTTCTCCTTTTTTGTAAAAAAAATAGCAGTAGACCTAGAGGTATGGCTGGTAGCCTTATACTGACAGGACATAACAGAATGAAGAATATTTGAGTAATGGAATATCTTCTATTAAAATATGTGCTAAAACATATTTCTAATAGTAATCCGAGTTAATTTTGATATTTTTTTATTTCCTTATTTTAAGTTTTCAGTTATAAGAAAATTCTGAAATAACAATAAAACCTTTAGAAAAAGTTCATTGTTTCCTCTGAACCTACAATTTTGGGTCATTTTCTTCTCATTTTTCGGTAGTAAATCGATCTTTTTCTATTGCAATCAGAGAATTATATCCAATTCTCATTAATTGCTGCTATATATTTTCATTTTTAAACTGCCAAATAATTTTCATACAACAATCTGCACATAGTCTTACGCTGAGAAACATGTTTTTGTATTAGGCGAGGAACATCGTTTCTTTTTTTTATTATTATCTTTCAGATTTTATAAATTTCTTTACAATTCCTATTCAGATGTTCAAAGATTTTTAATACATAGTTCTTTATGAGGTTGAATTTTTTTTAAACATAAGATGAGAGTTTAATTATAATAAGCGATGAACTTGCCTTTATTAAACTTACCTTTGTTTAACTTTTTCCCAGTCATGAAGAATGTTTGAGTAATGGAATGTCAAATATATATAGAAAACTATATGTAAGAGAAACGACACATTCACCTTAATACTTTAAGTTAAAACATGAATACATTAAAATGATTCTCAGTTTTTATTACTAAAATAGGTGCTAAAAATACAATTAACAGGTTTTAAAACACTAAAACCAATAATCAGATGATGAAAGATCACAAACCAGACCTCCCCCTCAGACCTATCGTTTCCAAATGCTCCGCTCCAACTTATCCAATAGAAAAAGTATTTATACCTCTACTCAAATCAATGTTACCCCCTAATGAACATGCAATCAATTCCACTTCAGATTTAATTAAAAGGATCGCAGATATCAAGATTGGGGATAATACAATTCTTGCAAGTTTTGACATTAAATCTTTATATCCATCAATAAATGTACAAGAAATTAGGAATATCATTGAAAACCATATCAATAACAATTCATTACAGGACGACAATATTAAAACCACACTTGTATCAGCTTTGAATTTAATTATCAATAACAACAACTTTGTTTTCAATGGAAATTATTATAAACAAACGGATGGGCCCCCTATGGGATCTCCCATCTCCGGTTTATTAGCTGAACTGAAACTAAGGCCATTAGAGAAACAGATTTTATCCACCGCAGAGTTAAAACCTGAATTATGGGTTCGTTATGTCGACAACATTCTTATAGTGTGGAATCATGGCATTTCGAACCTGGAAATTTTCTTAAAACATGCTAATAGTATTGACAACAGAATACAGTTTACCTTAGAAATAGAAAAAAATGAATCTTTGCCTTTCCTAGATGTTGAACTCATCAAGAATAAATTAACAGACAACATAGATAGGAGGGTTTATAGGAAACCATGTAGATCCAACAATACAATATCTTATAATAGTAGAGTTCCAGCTAATTACAAAAAAGCAGCCTACAGATTTTACGTAAAGAGAGCATTCGAAGTATGTACTGATGCCTATATACAGGAGGAATTAACTAAAATCAAAACAATCGCAGCTGAAAACGGTTACCCGAGAAAAATTTATCAATAAAGTAATTAATGAGTTTAAAAGCAGGAATTGTATAAAAAAGAGTACGCATTTTTCAAAATTTTGTAGTGTTGATTACGTTCCTCAACTTTATGAGAGAATTAGGTATGCATTAAAAAATATGATATAGTAACAATAGCTAAACCTCCAGCTAAACTGCAAAATCTAGTTCACAGAAAAGTTGATCCAGTTAATTCATATGACAAAGCAGGAATTTATATGATCCCATTCAGATATAAAAATAATAATAGAACTTTTACATACATTGGAATGACAACCAGAAGGCTACAGGAAAGGTTGAAAGAACATATGGCTGATATAGGAAAAGGGAAACCATCTACAGCTTTAGCTCGGTTAAATTTAGAAGCTGATATTGACATCCTTTTTAATAAAGCAAGGATCATCACACATACAAATCAATTTAACATATGTATTTTGAGAGAGTCTATAGAAATTTTAACCAGAGGTAGAAACACTTGTAATGATACATTGTCCTGTCATATACCGAGCATTTGGTTTGGTCTACTTGGAGTCAACGGAATCTTTGGATTGGAATGATCAATGTAGCTGTATGGACTCATCCGTCCCCCCCCCCCCTTTTACAGTTTTTTGGAATCGCCCTGCGTTATTTATACCGGTATGCATTCTGAAGGTCTTCTCATTTTTCACCCCATTGATGATGACCAGGGCTTGGTCGAAAGCGCTCGGGAAGTTTTTACCATCTGATTATTGGTTTTAATGTTTTAAAACCTGTTAATTGTATTTTTAGCACCTATTTTAGTAATAAAAACTGAGAACCATTTTAATGTATTCATGTTTTAACTTAATGGAATGTCTTCTATTAAAATAGGTGCTAAAACATATCCAAACCCATAGCCCGAGTAAATTTTAATATTTTTTACTTATTTCCTTATTTTAAGTTTTCAGTTATAACAGAATTCTGCAATAAGAATAAAACCTTTTAGAGAGAGAAGAATAAAACTTCTTTTCTTTTTATGAATTGTGCCACTTATTTTAAGTGTAAAAATATTAAAACCATACTTTTCACACTTTTTTTAATAATCGAATAAGAGTATTTCTGTTCGTAAAGCACAAATATATGTCCTCCAATTCATTATTCATTTTCAAGCGACATTTTGAAGCAAAGAATATTTTTAATGATGCAGACGATAAGTAAAATCTATTACAAATTGATGCCATATAGGTTTTAGTTTTATTTTTCATTGAATTTAAATCATAGAGAGAGTTAAAATCGTTTCAAAAATGTGTATGTAGCTTCTGTATTTTTATGACTTCATTTATGTATCAAGATTTAGTAATAATAATAATAATAAAAGTGCTTAATTATCTATATCCCGCGGAGCTTCTTTTATTTCTAACATAAGTTTCACTCTTTAATCCCTTCGGGACGGGAGCCTTTTACGAAATTTTTAATCCTTTCTCACCGTTATTTAAAAACAGAAATTTGTGTCTTGTATATTCAAGGGCTTTGGTGCTGATTAAATAAGGCAAATTTTACAGTAAAATTTTACTGGTGAGGAAAAACAAGGATTCTGAGCGCTTCATGCGGCACGTATACGTGCCGCTCGTCCCCAAGGGGTTAAATTTAAAATAGAGATTGTTTTTCCGAACGAATAATCGATGAACAAACATAGAAAAAATACAAGACGATTGTTGCGTATGTTTAATCTTGTTGCAACTAAACATTTTCCTAATGTCTTCAAAAATTAATTCTTAGCCTACTGTAAAACAACTATATTCGTCAGATTTCTGTAAATGACATATTTGTTAAATTTCAGTAAACTTTATATTTGTTGATTTGGACAGCTTACTTTTAATATTACTAATATAAATATATTTTTAAAAAAATCCGAATCCGAATTAATTTAATTATATCAATTTATTTTTTAATATTTTTATTTTTATGAGCAATGAGCTAAAAAACTCAAATTTTTATTCATATGCGAAATCAGTGTACCCTGGGAAATGAAATATACATGACGTTTAAAAATATACATGACATTTAAAAATATGCATGACATTTAAATAACCAAAATTAAAACTGTTTACTAAAAAGGTGCATAAAAATTTGTTAAAATACTCCGTTACATAATGAACTGGTCTTTAAAAACTTAAAAAACCATTGATGTTAAAAATCATATGATAACAGAAAAGATATTTCCTTTACATATTTCCTTACGACATTTAAACATTAAAACGGTGTTTAAAACCTTCCCAATAGTTTCAGCCAGAACCACTTGGCCATTCACAAGGGATTACAAGAATCCTTGTAATACAAGAAATCTTGTAATCCCCTGATAATGACCAAGTAATTTTGGCTGAAATTGTTGTGAGGTTTTTTGACACCGTTTTAATGTGTTAGATGTTAAATGTCATGCATATTTTTAAATGCCATGTATATTTTTAAACACCATGTTTCCCAGGATACACTGATTTAGCGTACGTATAAAAATCTGAGATTTTTAGCTCATTGTTCATATATTACTCACGGTGTAAATTCCACTTTTAAAGTTTTTAAATTTTTATTTTTATTTCACATGCTTTAGTATATTATCGTTTTCTATTTTATATATAAAATTTATTAACATGGCTTTCTCTTTTAAAAATTTTACCCTTTTCTTGATCTATTTTGAGGAAAATTTTCATTTGCAAATTATTAAATAAACACATCCAGTTTCTGTTTCTTAATTTAGGCAAAATTTGAAGTGCACACACCACCAAACATTTACGTTTTTTTAAATTAATATTTTAATATTTAATTAATTTTTTTTCTTCTGAAGGTGATTTTGTGAATGTGGCAGAAAATAACGAATATGGATTTGAGAATATCCTTAACAGATGACTATGATAAGTAAGACCATTTAAACCAGCCATACCAACCTGTTTTCCTGGCGGGCCGCAAACACATGTTTGCGACACTAGGCGGGCCGCAACACGTTTATAAAATAATGTAGAAAAATGAGTAAATAAAATAGTAAGATAACGAAAGTAAATATAAAAAAGCTAATATAATCAGTAGAATTGAACGTTTGTAACGGAAGATATGTTACCAAAAACTTTTAATACACCATTTCCAAAATATATACTTCGTAGCTGATTTCTAATGTAAATAATGTAAAAATATACCACGAAGATTGTTGTTTGGAAATAGTAGTGTAAAACTTTTTGCAGCTATTTTTTCTTTTTTTTGCGACAAACATTTATCCCTAACATTGAGTGACTCTAGGATAGATGGCCATAGAGAAGAGATGGCCAGTCTAAATATCTCCAAAACTTGATAATAGATTGCAACATAAACATTGTTCGTATGAAATAGTTCAACGAGGCGAAGGGCAGTTGTGTTTTTCGATTATAAAAAGTAAGTGTAATTTTAATGTAAATTAAATAAGTGGTTGAATATTTTTTTGACTTAGGTATCTGAATGTTTTGCAGTACGTACGTTATGTATATTTTTTACTATGTGGACTTTTAAGGCACGTATATAATCTAATCTTTACTTCTAAGACTAAAACAAAGACGTATGTAATGTCTATTGATGCTTTAAATTGGGCGACCATCAGTCCTTTAATTTCAGGAGAGATGGCCACATGAAATCGAGGAGAGATGGCCACCTTTAATCAATATTTCAAAATTATACTTAGTGATGATTTTAACTAACTATAATTAAATTTAAAATAAATATATAACGTTTATGTTTATAAATATATTAATTGATATAATTATTTAAATTTTAACTAATATAAATATTTTAATAATAATAATAATAATAATAATAATATAAGACCTAACGGTTTATTTGTTTCAGAAAATACTGAAAAACGTCGGAAACTTTCATAACAGAAACTGATAAAGTTGATAAATAAACTAAACTAACGTAATAAACCTACAATTAACGCGAGAAAAAAAAAAAAAAACACGACAATCCAGTAGTGAAGAAAACGAAACGCATTTAAATTATAAGATTCTACAGATTCCGAGTAAATAGAATTGGATTAGGATCACTGTGTTGGTTGTGCAAAACAATGTAATATCACATCCAAAAAGAATGTCTGGATACAATGCATAAGGTACCTGAAGTGGTTCCATGAAGCGTGTACAAATTATCAAGACCTTTGCCAAGCATGTGGTAAGATTTTACGAAAAGTGAAGTATTGAAATTATACTTCAAATTTTGCTTATTCGAGTTTTCTTCACTCATTTTCAATCATATAACTGCATCTTTACTAATTGTTATATGTTTTTCATGATATGAAATGTGTAATTTTTTTGCTATTTAAATTAACTTTTTCTTTCTTGTATTGGATGGCCATCTCTCCTCCACTGTAAAAAACCACTGTAAATTTGCCAGTCCAAACTCGATCACAGTTGAATGTACTGTATCTTCTTTGGTTTCCTGACTATTTAAACATGAAAAATACAGCAGTTGCGTAAAATTAACAGTACAATGTACTAGCAATTTGGACGCATTTGGACGACAGCACAAACTACTGGCGTCCAAATTGCTAGTGCATTGTGCTGTTAATTTTACGTAACTACTGTATTTTCCATGTTTAAATAGTCAGGAAAGATCCAGTAGAAAGTATACCAAAGAAAGATACAGTACATTTAACTGTGATCGAGTTTGTGCGCGAGATGAACAGTATTTTGTACTGCAAAAATGTCGGTTTTTTGTACAGTGTCGGCTTTAAGGAGAGATGGCCATCTGCCGTTTAAATTTCGATTTTGTTTAACTCTTTTTGTTTTCAATATTTAATTATTTTTTGCATAAAATATTATGAGTATATGTATAAGAATTTTAAATATGCATCAGTATTTCTTGTATTTGCATTGTAAGAATTTTTATTTCAATAATTAAAAAATATGGCCATCTATCCTAGAGTTATCCTATATATTGTTTATGTTGTCAACATCCCTTTTTCTCAACTATTATGTAGGGTATAACTATAAATGAGGTATCATTGGATAAGATGTTTTGCCCACATCTGACATTGCATACTGAATTTCGTTAAACTTTTAGGTTAAGTGTCATCATATATATTATTGCTGATGTCAACTATTGCTGATGTCAGCTATACATATTATTGCTGATGTCTTTTTCTATTCACATACAAAACACACAACGATGAATGGAGTATTATAAGAAACGTTTTTGAACAGGCTTTTGGCATAGTACTTTCAAATTTCTTTAAGACTGTTTGATTAAAATATTGTAGTATATAATAATATTATAAAGAAGTAAAGTTTGAATGTTTGTTTGTAGGAGGTAATCTCTGGAACTACCGAACCAATTTCAAAAGTAATAGTATCAAAATGTTGGTGTTAGTCCCTGTTTCAACATAGAAATATGTCTTCTGTCCATGCCACTAACCCAAAGGGGGTGCAGGAGCAAAAAACTTTCTAAAAATGCGATTTTTGTGTTACTGAAGGACCTAGATACATGAAATTTGGCATGGTAGTTCTTTATTAGATATCAATGATCTCTAAGAACATTTCTTAAAAATTTTGAAATTTAAAAGGAGTGAAAATGGACGAAAAGTGTTCTAAAAACTTTCTAAACTTCGATTTATACGCTATCTCAGGAAGTACCAAACCGATTTCAAAAGTAATGGTTGGAAATTGATGATGACAGCAATTTCTCCAACATAGGCTCTATTTCATGGTGACAGCCCTTGCTCCAACCTAAACACTATTTCATGTCGATGTCACTACCACCTGGCAATTGCAGGAGCAAAAAACGTTCTAAGTTGCAATTTTTGTGATACTGCAAGGGCTAGCAACGGGAAATTTGGCATGGTAATTATAAGATATAAATGCTCTCTAAGAACAGTTTCTAAAAAATTCTAAATTTAAAAGGGGTGAAAATGCGCGAAAAGCGTTCTAAAAACATCCTAAATTGCGATTCCTACGCAATCTCAGAAAATATCTAACCGATTTCAAAAGAATCGTTGGAAATTGATAGTGACAGTCCCTGATCCAACGTAGGCTATATTTTATGTTGCTGTCACTGCCACCTGGGGATTGCAAGAGCAAAAAAGTTCGAAATTGCGTTTTTTGTGATACTGCGGGGTCTAATATTTTGAAATTTAGCATGGTAATTACTTAAAAGAGGCAAATGCTTTCTAAGAACCGTCAAAAGACAAATCCTAATTTAAAAGAATGAAATGAGCGAAAAACGTTCTAAAAACATTCTAAATTACGATTTTTATGCAATCTTATGAAATACCAAACCGATTTAAAAAAATATGGTTGCAAATTGGTGGTAATATAATCTTATCAAACATAAGCTATATTTTATGTCGGTGCCACTACCACTAGAGTGTTGCAGGAGCAAAAAAGTTCTAAATTGCGATTTCCGTGATACTGAAGAGGCTAGAAACTTTAAATATGGTATGGTAGTTACTTATAAAATATAAATGCCCTCTAAGAACAGTCGAAAATAAATTCGAAATTTAAAAGGGTGAAGCGAAGGGAAGGAGCGAAAAGCATTCTATAAAAATCCTAAATTACTATTTGTATGCAATCTCGGGAAATATATCACAAAAGTAATTTGAGTCGAGTGAGGTTTCGAGTCAATGGTGACAATCTGTTATCCTACACAGGTTATATTTTATACCGGTGCCAGTACCACTTGGGGTTGGTAGGAACAACAAACGTTTTACAAAAGCCATTAAAAACTTTCTAAATTACGTTTTCTATGGAATATTAGGAAATACTAAACCGATTTCAAAATCATTGTTGACAAATTAATGGTAACAGTCTCTGTTTCAACATAGGCATTTTATGTTAGTGCCACTACCGCTATAGAGGTGGTAGACCATTAGACGAAAAGTTTGGAATTTGGCATGATGGTTAATTTTAAGATGCAAATGATTTCTAAAAACGATTTCTAAAAAATTCAAAATTTCAAATGAATACTAAAATGAACGCATGAAATGAGCATAAAAGCTTTAAAATACTGTCATTTACAAAATACTATCATTTATTTAGAATTATTTTTAGTTCTTATTAATTTAAGTCTGATTTCTGCCTAATGCAGTGTAATAATGAAGTTTAGCCAAACTGTGGCTTATTTAGTCATTTTTTAATTATTCCTTAAAGTGTAATTTCTTCTAATAAAAATTAGACATACAAATATCACTTGGCACATTTAGACTATTATGCGAGCAAAGCCGCGGGTTTTGCTAGTTAGTTATAAATTAATGAAAAATGCATCGGAAAATAATCTCAAAGAGTGCAGTGCGAAAGCCTCGCACGGGTTCACTGGTAAGCATTATTAGCTATATGATACGTATAAAATGCAATAATATAACAATGCAGCATTTCCAAGTCCTAAAAAAACAGGAGATTTTCTTAAATAAATCAGTCTTTTGATCAATGTAAAAAATATATATACACTTGATAAAATATCATTAGTTTACTACACGGTGTACAAAACTGTTGTAAAGTCAAAAATAAACGTATACAAACATTAAAATAAAGTTAAAATATCAACGTTTCGGTCATCCTTCTATGACCTTCCTCAGGAACGTTGTCGTATATCTTCTAAAATTAGAGCAAAACCGTCTTGAGCTCAAAATGTTCGTTATATATTCAGTCAAAAATCACTTTATCCAATTACAATCCAGAAAACATGCAATGGCACCATCTATTAGACAAAAAGTGTATCAAGTGTATATATAATGTAAAAACTTTTTATTACTTATTTTTATGTAGCAATTTAACGCAAATGTAATTAATTTGGAATAATTTTTGTTTAGAGTTGAAGATTTAAAAATAAATACACCACCGTAGCACAAATAGGACTGCACGGGTAAAAAAGAACCTATGACTATCGAAACGGCATTTAAGATGTTTTAACATTATTAATATTATTTTTAAATTAGTGATTATAAATAACAGATTTTGTCTTCACATGAAAATATATAAAATAACAGTGAAAGTCTTAAAAGCCTTTTATGCACATTTCAATAAAATTTATAATTAGGGACTGATGAATATGTGTCTCGGGTCGAACATAAACGGCCGATGGGCCACAAGTTGAGTATGACTGAATTAAACTGTACTTTTAATTAAGGCTGTAAAATTTATTTATTTATTGTACACTGTAACAATATTTCGTTATCTGACAGTATAATTTTCATATTTAAAAAGGCATTTTCTTTACATCGTAAAAACTAGTCGGATGTTCCAATTCTAAAACTTTCTTCTATCTCATACATGTTAATACTTCAAAATTCGTTATGAAAGTGCCAAAATTAAATGACAATCTATGCCTATCATAGGTATTCTAAAGTTATAGGTTTGTTGAATTGTGTGCATTTAAAATATAGATATAAATATAAGCATCGTATCTTTCAAAAAAATCGCTGAATTTCGGCACCCACCCTCTTAGATGTTTCCAACCAAAATTCTCAACCCAGACAGAGTAAAAGCGGCACCTGTCGCGCTGTATACAGAAAAGCCAAATAAGGATATATTTATGTGAAAGTGTAACAAAATATGAAGTTTGATTAAATTCCGTGCATTGGTTTTTAAGATGCAGATATCGCGAAGATCGTGAAAGATGAAGCACAGCAGCGCCACCTTAATATGATTAATATGAACATCTAATCAGCACCTACTTATTCCAAGGTTTAACAAAATATAAAGTTTGATGAAATTCCGTGCATTAGTTCTTAAGATATCACTATCGCTAAAATCGTGTAAATCCTGGAAACTGCAGTATGGCAGCGCTACCTGTAGGACGATTTACACAAAACCCAATCAGCATCAACTTACATCAACGTCTAATAGAATCTGGTGAAGTTTGATGAATATCCGTGATTTAGTCCTTGAGATAGAGCTATTGCGGAAATCGTTAAAAATGCAGCATAGCATCACCATCAATTGGGCGATTAACACCTTATCAGCACCAATTTGCATCAAGGTATAAATAAATCTGAAATTTGACAAAAATCCGTGCATTAGTAGTTGAGATGGAGCTATTGCGAAAGTCGTGAAAAATGCAGCATAGCAGTGCCTCTGTCGCACAGTGGAGTATTTGACCCAAAAACCTGGCCAAAAATGCAAAAATTAAAATTTCGTCAACAATTGTAAAAATCATATTTTTTAATAGCTAACTGGTGCATCGATCTATGTCTATTTTAGGAACCTGACTTATATCCGGTGGCTCCTGGCCTCAGCTGAAGAGGAAGTTTTTTTCTGAGACGTGGTTTTTCGTTGTTTTTTGGCATTGTTGTTATGTTTAAATATAATTTTTTTTTTGTGGCTCAATGAATTGTTGAATTGAAACTAAACAGGGCTTACGTGTTTAACAAAGGTCAGAGCTTAGTGTTAAACTATGTGTTAATTTAAATAGTTTCGTTTTTAAAGTAATAAAAAACATTAAATGTGTAAAAGGGTTATTTTTAAAGCGTTTTTTGCTCTAATTTATACATATCGAAAGCTTTTTAAATATGTGTATTAGTTATAGTCTTGAGTGCCAATTTCTTCAAAAAAATCTTCCGCATATTGTTGCCATTTTATATATATATATATTTTTTTCGGGTTGACTATTTAAATGCTCTGTTTTGCGGCCACCGAATTGAAGAGATAAGAACTATATACAGTCGGCTCTCGTTAATTCGAACTCGTCGGGACCACAAGAAATGTTCGAATTCTCCAGAGTTTGAATTATGGAAAGTATGAGAAAAAACATGTTTAACAGGGTACTATTACAAGGGAATTAATGTTATAGTATTTTTTTTTTTTTAATTTCGGATGTTATCGTTAGAATGACTTAATATTAAATTAAAATATATAAATACATAAAATAATTAATAATATTAAAATAATATAAATAAAACATAAAAATTAATAATACACTATAGAACAACGGCATTTAAAATTACATTTTAATTGTACTATAATTTTCTTACCTGAAATTAGATGAACATTTAAGAAATTATTTACACTTATTTATCATCTCTATGAAAAAAATTATCAATTGTTGTTTGCTTAGTCCTATTCATTTTTGACTTTTTAGCCAGTTTTTCTATTTGTAACAAACAGTTAAGTTCTTTGTCTGATGACGGCTGCATCAGGATAAATGTACGCAAATACTCAATTGATTGTGCAATTGACTTTTCTGTGGGTAAGGAAAGCACTTGGGACATAGTAGCAGAATCACCAGAATCCGATTCCATCTCCTCATTGCATTTTTCGTGAATTGTTTCAACAATTTCTTCCACAGTTAAGGGTCCAGATACTTCTAAACTATTCTCGGCTGCTACATACTCTGCGAACGTAATATCGCATTGGAACTTTTCAGAAAAGTTTGGAAATTCTATTTCTTCAAAAGGTCTGTTGTTTTCGTCATTTGCATTATAACCACTCTTTTTAGATGGATGGATAAATCCGGCATGTCGAAAGCATTTTTCTATTATTTCAGGTTGTACGGCGTCCCACGCCGCATATAAATCGTTGATGGCCGTGAGTAATGTTATGTCGTAACTTTTTTTAAGGTCAATCGAAAATAAAATTTGTTCTAGAACCCTTTTACGGTAATGAGTTTTTAATTTTTGAATTATTCCTTGGTCCATCGGTTGCAGTTGTGCTGTAGTATTAGGGGGTAAATATTCAATCTTTATAGAGCTCAGTGTTGGTAGTTTGCAATGACTCTGCACATTATCTAGCAGCAATAGAATTTTTCTGTTTTCACGAGAAAATCTTTTATCCAGTTCTTTTAACCAACTGATGCAGATCTCACGCGTCATCCAGGCTTTGGCATTTGCCACATAATCAACAGGCAGTGTTTTAACTCCTTTGAAGCAACGTGGATTAGTTGATTTACCAATAACTAACAATTTTAACTTCTCACTTCCATCCATATTGGCACCTACCATCACAGTTATCCTGTCTTTTCTAAGTTTATCACTTGTGCATGTTTCACTTTTAAATGTTAAAGTCTTATTAGGAAGAAGTTTATAAAACAACCCTGTTTCATCGGCATTAAACACGTCTTTCATTGCATAAGTAGAAATAAGTTCGGGTAGCTTTTCGCAGAATTCATTGCAAGCAGCGAGGTCTACAGCACCACTTTCACCACACACAGTTTTGTGTACGATGTTATTTCGCTGCTTAAAACATGTCAGCCATCCTTCGCTGCAATTGAAATTTTTAATACCCATGAGTAGTGCACGTTCTTTCGCTTTAGCTGCCAATATAGGTCCACTCAAAGGTACATTTCTTGCCAATGCATCTTTTGTCCATAACAGTAAAGCTTCCTCTAAATCCTCATGGGCTGCTGTTCTCATACGTTTTCGTCCTTTAGCAAATCTTTCAATTTTCCCATGATTTCAGGATGAATTCTTTATTTTTCAAGTAAGTAGACAGCGTATTCTTTTTTATTCCATATTCTGCAGCAATTTCTGTCTTAGATTGGCCACATCCTACCTTTTTAATAATTTCCACTTTGGCTTCTAGAGTTAACGATTTATAACTTACACGTGGAGCCATATTTTAAAGAAACAAGATCTTTTACTTTCTCAAAAAACAATTTAGCAGTAAGTAAAACCATTGACTGAAAAAATTTGATCCCCAGAGTGAAAGTAGAATGTAGTGATATAACAGGTTTCCCCTATCTTTAACAGATGTCCACTCAGTGAATTTCTTGGAATGTCACTGGGTCAAATGCTACAGAAGGGATTAGGAAAAGCACAATGGAAGAAAGGGCGAATGTGTCATTGATGGACAGACAGGGCGCACTAAGAAAGCGGATTTCAAATGCATGGAATTATTATACTAGTTCAGAACAATTCTGACGTGAGAAAGTAAGGAAAAATGAAAAAATGGAATTCTCGTTAGTTTGAATTAAACGAAGTCAAGAGAAAATGAGTTCGAATAAATGAAAAGTTTTAACGTTATTCTGCCATTGAAAATTTCGGGACTTCATGTTTAGTTCGAATTAAGCGAAGATTCGATTTATCTTATTTCGAATTAACGAGAGCCGACTGTATTTACTGTCGTCTTGAAGGTTTTTAGCTCACAGGATATTACCGGAGAGCTTTTACACCTACATATTCTGTCTGTATGTATGTATGTATGTAGGTACTTACATACGCACGTAACTCGATATCTTTTGATAGAGATATCCGATCGCCTTCAAATTGTATATACTTATTTATTGAAAAAGGGTTCCCTAATTAGTTCTTGGGGCTCATGTGTGTAACATAAGGAGTGAAAAGAGGGAATTAATCCTTTCGAGGGCGGTGTCCTTAAAAATGGACATCTAATTTTAATTCCAAAACTGACAGACGGCACCAAGAAAATTTAATTAAAATTTTCCTTTTATAATGTACGTGAAAATAAGCAACTTCATATTTTCTAATAACTCAGTTTATCAACTAAAAAGAGCAAGTCATACAGTAGCGAGACCCTACAACTTCTTCTTCCAGAAATGTCTGAAGGTAGTCCCGATAAAAGCCAAGAAGAAAGTTATGAAGAAGATGAGGAAGAGTTTTAAAGAATCGTTTTGAAACTGGTAATATTAAATACATTCAAAAACTAGCAATCTATACTACATAGACTCCACTTTACTGAACCTACTATTAAATATAACACTATTAAACATAAATTAAATGTAATAATAATTACTAAATGTAATTTAAATGTAATAAGCATTATTAAATGTAAATAATAAATTTTATGTATAGCAAAATTAAATACATTTAATTAAACATTAATAGTGAATAAGACAAACCTATCAACAATTACTTTCCTCTTAAAAACAATAAATAGTTAAGGTTACAAGTCGCTCAACTTCCGAACTCCCTTCGGTAATGTTAAGTCAATGAACATGTTATTTATGCGTATTTTTAAAATATCTACTTAGTAAATTAATATTGTAACTTTTTTTTCTTTGTACTCTTCTTAAATTATGACTCTTTTTTCTCTTAATTCTCAAAATATTTATAAAATGTATATTTATTATTATGTGAAGTGTTAAAATCTTACTTACACTTAGTCAGCTTTTAAAATATAAAATATTAAACTAAGTTATGGATTTGCATGTACACTTCATAGTATTCTAAAAGTTAGTTCAGTGAAACGCATAGCACAGTTAAAAATGTCCATTCAGCCATCTCCGTGAATAA
Organism: Maratus speciosus; assembly: GCA_963932465.1. Lineage (NCBI taxonomy): Eukaryota > Metazoa > Arthropoda > Arachnida > Araneae > Salticidae > Maratus > Maratus speciosus. The sequence continues at coordinate 465,731,512 of OZ010791.1, forward strand.
ATGGAAATGTACTTGAGAACTTTTGTGCAGCGCTGTATATGATCTGTAGCCACACCAAGTAATATTAAAAAAAAACTGTTCCATTTTAACCCCTTATTTCTCGCACCCGTCATATTCACGGGCTGTGTCTTTTACTCAAATTGTTTGATTTTCACCAGTTTTATAAAATAGTGAAATTGGCTATATTTTAGTATCGTTTTTCCTGTCATTAAATAAGGCGAATATTTCTTTTTCATAAAAGTGGTGCCAATAAGCAATTTGAATTTTTCAACCGTAATTTAATTCGAGCGTTAAGGGGTTAAAACGCCTATCACAACTACAAACGCACTTCCAGCAATTATTGGTCATAGACTTGAATAGTTAGACTTATTATTCAGCCATATTCTTTTGTGTGTCCCTGTAAATGAACGATATATTCTATGCACACCATATTCTACAATAAGTGCCTTAGTACACCTTAGTGATGTATACAAATTTCAGTACGTTTAAAAGTATGATATCATTAAAATACCGAGCAAACGACTTTTCCCCATAGACCATAATGTAAGGAAATTCTTTTGCGTGTCTCTGTAAATGAACCGTAAAGACGATAGACTTCATTTACAATACTAAACATGCCACAGTGATACCCAATAACATCGAAGAATTTCAAGCCAACCGGACTATATTTACATCGAAAAATATTTTTGACCGGGATTTCGGATCAAATACTCCACTGTGTGTCGTGAGATTTACACCAAAAACTAATCAGCACCAAGTTATAGCATTGCATACCTGAATTTAACGTTTTACTAAATTCCGTGCATTAGTTCCTGAAACAGGGCTCCCACGAAATCACATGCAGACAGACAGACTCACAGATAGTCATTTTCTAAAAACAGTCAAATCGTGTCAACATATAAATTCGTTGAAAACCAGAAGTCGAATTTTTTCACGAATCCAATACTTTCTTCTTGTAAAGATAGAAGAGATGTAATAAAGAAAATTCTTCAGTCTTAATGAAAATGACAACTTAACTGGATTTCTGGCACTTTTCCCTATCAAAGATATTCTAAAATCCACATTAGGATATTCTTCATGAAATCACTTGCATCTGTACTTAAAAAAAAAAAAAAAATCGTTAAAATCTCATTTGTTATTGTTTTTTAGATGATATTAATGAGTATTTTACAAAAATCTTCATTTGAATAAATGTTAAATATCTCATGAATATGAAATAACACACTCATGCATACGATTGTTTGATTACGTGGACTGTTATCTAAAAGTGAAGCAACAGTTGAACTTTTACTAAAAATCTTGACCATTTTCTAAAATATTAAATAAAGCTTTTGGAAACTTTTCTAATGTATCATTAAAAATCCTTCTCAGACATTAAAACTTATGACTTAAGCGCATTTGGAAACTTACCTAATGAAGTGTTTACCATGTTAATTACTGAAGCTAACCGAGTTTTATCGACTTTTAGTGCATACCTCGAATTTTTAGCCGAAAAATTAGTCATAAAAAATTTTTTCAACTTTGGTAACATAAATATAATATAATGCGCACTCATTATATGTGCACTTGCATTTAAAGTTACGCCATTTGAACGTTGATTTACTCTTTAGAGAAATGTTGTTCAACGTTTATTTGCAAAGTAATTGCTGCAAAACACATAGTAAGATCGAATTTAAAATCTCTTCCGCATTGTCTGGTTTACATTATGAGTATTTTTTTTTTTTTTTTACATTGAAAGACAAGATTTTACGCTTAGTGTTCGTGTTGTTTATGACGGCCAATTATTAACACGAGGGATATGGGCCTGAAGGTGTGGGGGATGCCGTCCGTGGGGGTCTTACTAAGGGAACCTAACCATCTAATCCGTATTTACGCAAGGAAATCCAAGGTTCGAAGAAAACCACGGAAAACTCGGAGCGATTAGGCCGACGAGCGGGATTGGTTTCGAACCCAACACCTCCCGTCAACTAGCTTTGAGAGCAGAACCTCTCTGCCTTGGTGGAACGGTACTACACTAAGCTCCTTATTATAGTCCTCTTTCCTCTTCAGACACAAATGTGGGCATCTATTCTTTTCTTCATAAAAACTAAACAATATGATATTTTTATATTTTTACTTTACTTCTATACAGCTGAATGTTTTTTGCTTTAAATCAAAATCAATTTATGGCTGCGTTGATGCTTATTTCCTCATAAAATTAATGTTATTTTTATCCGAGTTTGCAAAATTCCTTTAAGAGAGTGTAGCAAAGAAATTAAGAAATTTTCATAATTATTCAACTTAAGTGCTTTACAATAAAAAAAAATTGTCAATTAGTAAGAACATGCTTTTTTAAAAGCCCTTAAATTTATTATTGCGTGAATTTGGGATATGGGTAGTTAGTTATATCGATATTTTAACGGGCTAGTAATTTTAGATCCATATTTGTGAGCCTAATTTTATTATTAATCCCCTAAAGCAGAGGTCGCATACCTTTCGGACCACAAACTTCACAATGTCAAATCCTGTAGACCACTAATATAATTTTTTCAAAAATAAAAATGTATATATACAATGATTGTCAGTTTTTTTTTTTTTAAATGAAACTTTTTACTGTAACAAAATTATAAATACCTACTAGGATTAGTTGAAAAATAAATTTTCTTAGGCTACTAAAGACTGTGCTTAAATTCCACGAAAATAATATATTGCGGTCATAAAGAAGAAGGCTTACTTTATTTTTTCCACATAATCACTAAGGACATTGGTGTATTTGTCATAACTTAAACCAAATTAATAAAACACCTTCTTAAAAAAAAAAGAAAAAATGCGCGTCATGTATATACGAGAACTGTTTCGTGGCTATCTTCACTTCTTCATTAGTTCTAAGTGGTTTTTCTCTGAAAGCAATCTCCAATGCCGGAAACAGATGGAAGTTCCTTGGAACCATTGAGGGTTCAGGGTGGATGGCAAAGCGTTCCCAACTGAGGGTAACAATAATACCTGGACCATGTACATCCAAAAAAATTATGAATTCCAGTATCATTCGCTATCCATGCCCACCGCTTAATATACCGGGTGTCCCAAAAACGAACGATGATTTTAAAATTCAATAACTAGCAAACGGTGACAGATATTAAAAAAAATCCTGCAAAAGGGTTATGTATGATGTCAGGAGTTTTTTTACTGTGATTCTTTATTTCAGTTCGAATTTCAAACAACATATGGCACTGAGAGCAATAGATGCTCAGTCCAAACCCGATTTTTGGTACTTCGGGATCCATTTGATACATTTTGATCTCCTTTTTTACTTTCTTCTATCTTTACAAGAAGAAAGTATTGGATTCGTGAAAAATTTCGACTTCCGGTTTTCGACGGATTTATACGTTTTAGAATGCCCAGAACACGATTTGATGGTTTTTAGAAAATGTCTGTCTGTGAGTCTGTCTGTCACTCTGTCACTCCGTCACTCTGTCACTCTGTCACTCTGTCTGTGAGTCTGTATGTGACAAAAAATTTGTGGGCGCTCTATCTCAAGAACTAATCCACGGAATTTCACAAAATTTCATATTTAGTTAGACCTTGATATAAACTGAACTTGATTAGTTTTTGGTGAAAATCACCCAACAGGTGGCGCTGCTATGCGGCATTTTTCACGATTTCTGCAATAGCTATATTTCAAGAACTACTGCACGGATTTTCATAAAACTTCAGATTCAGTTAGTCCAAAATGTAGTTTGGTGCTGATTACTTTTTTGTGAAGATCGCCCGACAGGTGGCGCTGGTATGCTGCATTGTTCATGATTATCGCAATAGCTCTAACTCAAGAAAAAATGCACGAATTTTCATGAAACTTCAGATTCAGTTAGTCCCCGATATAAATTAGAGCTGTTTAATTTTTGGTGTAAATCGTCCAACAGGTGGCGCTGCCGTGCTGCATTTTTCACGATTTCCACAAGAGCTGTATCTCAAGAACTATTGCACGGATTTTCATCAAACTGCAGATTTAGTTAGTCCTTGACATGAATTGATGTATAAGTTAGTGCTGTTTAATTTTTGGTATAAATCGCTCAACAGGTGGCGCTGCTATGCTGTATTTTTTGCGATTTCTGCAATAGCTTTATCTCAAAAACTAATGCTTGGATTTTCAACAAACTTCAGATTCAGGTGTAACTTGATATCGTTTAGTGCTGTTTACTTTTGGTGTAAATACCCCAACAGGTGGCGCTGCTATGCTACATTTTTCCAGAATTTCCGCTATAGCTGTATCTCAAGAACTAATGCACGAATTTTCATCCAACTTCAAATTCAGATATACTTTATATGAATTGGTGCTAAATCGTTGTTATTTCTTGTACTATGTAAAGGATTTAATTGGCGTGATTTATATAGAAGAAACTTTTGTGATGGCCACAACATACTCGTTCTATATTGGAGGAAGGATCTCAGCTAGTTCAGTTCAGCATTATGTGGAATTTAACATTATACGAGTTTAGTGATACTTACTAATTGATTTTGGTAAGCTGTAACAGCAGTGAACACAGTTTCTGGAAATATGTAGGTCCGAAATCGTTCTTGCTCCCAGTCAATAATAGTGGGAGTTCCATGGCTGTCTCCTTTCAGTCGAACCAGATGGATTCTAGGCTGATATTTATGCATGGAATTCAGAACAATCTAAAAAATCAAACAGGCTAGTTAATAATAATTTTGTTCATCATTTCAGTAATTAATATCAAAGCGATTACCACAATAGAAAAAATGAATTGTAATATAAAAGCAATTATCGAATTTGTTCTTTAAAACTGTCTTAAAGTATTATATCAAAACCTTATTCCTCAAGCTGCCCTAGAAGTATTCCGTTGGGTTGATTAATCTGATTTTACCCGAACACACCTTGCCTAGGTAGCTCTAATGTTTCTCTGATGCGAGTTGAATTTGGGTTGTGTTCTGGTTCTTACTGGTCGGGTTCAGGTACACCCGATTCTGTGCAAAAAAGCCTAGAATGTTTGAATCGATTTGCGACAAAAAATGTTTTGTGGGATTTGGGTTGACTTCGAATGATACTTTCGTGTTCGAGTAGGGTATGTTTCAAGTAGGAATTTTTTCTCGCTCCTTGCCATCGCAGTACAAATAGCCGCTACTTGTAATCTTGTTCTGGTGGAATGATAATAGCCAAATTGTTTAATTTCAAAACAAATTACGCCCCCCCCCCCTTTTTTTACTTTATTCTATCTTTACAAGAAGAAAGTATTGGATTCGTGAAAATTTTCGACTTCCGGTTTTCAACGGATTTACACGTTTTAGAATGCCCAGAACACGATTTGATGGTTTTTAGAAAATGTCTGTCTGTGAGTCTGTCTGTCACTCTGTCACTCTGTCTGTGAGTCTGTATGTGACAAAACTTTTGTGGGCGCTCTATCTCAAGAACTAATACACAGAATTTCACAAAACTTATTATTTTGTTAGAGCTTGATATAAACTGGACCTGATTAGTTTTTGGTGAAAATCGCCCAACAGGTGGCGCTGCTATGCGGCATTTTTCACGATTTCTGCAATAGCTATATCACAAGAACTACTGCACAGATTTTTATAAAACTTCAGATTCAGTTAGTCTAGGATATAGTTTGGTGCTGATTTTTTTGTGACAATCGCCCAACAGGTGGCGCTGCTATGCTGCATTATTCATGATTATCGCAATAGCTCTAACTCAAGAAAAAATGCACGAATTTTCATCAAATTTCAGATTTCGTTAGTCCTTGATATAAATTAGTGCTGTTTAATTTTTGGTGTAAATCGCCCAACAGGTGGCGCTGCTGTGCTGCATTTTCACGATTTTCGCAAGAGCTGTATCTTAAGAACTATTGCACGGATTTTCATCAAACTTCAGATTTAGTTAGTCCTTGACATGAATTGACGTGTAAATTAGTCCTGTATAATTTTTGGTGTAAATCGCTCAACAGGTGGCGCTGCTATGCTGTATTTTTTTAGATTTCCGTAATAGCTTTATCTCAAGAACTAACGCTTAGATTTTCAACAAACTTCAGATTCAGGTATACCTTGATATCATTTAGTGCTGTTTATTTTTAGTGTAAATCGCTCAACAGCTGGCGCTGCTATGCTACATTTTTCAGAATTCCCGCTGTAGCTCTATCTCAAGAACTAATGCACGAATTTTCATCAAACTTCAAATTCAGATATACTTTGATATGAATTGGTGCTAAATTCATGTAATTTCTTGTACTGTTTAAATGATTTAATTGACGTGATTTATATAGAAGAAAGTTTTGTGATGGCCACAACATACTAGTTTCGTATGGAAGAAGAGAGAAGCCAAAAAATGTAGCCTGGATTTAGCGATTATTGCTTGCAGCGCCATCTGTCGATGCTATTTGTAACTAAAACTCAGAATCGCAGCATACAAACTCCTGACATCTTACATAACACTCCTGCAAGAATTTTTTAAATATCTGTCACCGTTTGCAAGTTATTGAATTTTAAAATCATCGGTCATTTTTGGGACACCCGGACCCGGTACCATATACCGCTTAAAAATCTCTACTCCTCGTTTGCCCCCTATTGCAAGAAAGAAAAAAAAGGTCTCCCTCCATATCTGCCTGGTCGAGACTGGTTCAGCCATCTGAGCTTTTCGTTAGCAATGCGCTATCGCCATCTGCAGTATGGGTAGCTCTCACATTAAGCCGATGTCTTGTTTGCTGAACTGAATTGCGATTTATCGTGAGAAAAGGAGGAAAATCTTACTTTCTGACTAACCCTCGTAATTAGAAAAAAACAGTTAATGCTTATTTAATCATTAAAAAGATTGTAAAAACGTTGTTTAATTGTAACAAAAATGTTATAGTTTAATTATTATAAAATAATTGAAACTTAGTTAAATATTATATTGTTTTAGTGTGAGATTTGTTTATGCTTGTTTTAAGTAAGCTGATTAGTATTTGCTTCCAATGAGGTTACTGCAAGAGGGAGAGCCGTTTCCATTTCGATACGAGACTAGTACCGAGTATTAATTGCTGTGACAAATAAAAATGTGTGTTTCGCCAAAAATATGTTGTTTAGAATTGAATAAAAAATATGATGTCTTTTTAACTCAGCAGCAGATATTAACTTTTTATGGAGATCAAATATGAAGTTTTTGGTATGGCTAACGGAATTTATCTTTGAGACTGATGTTGAATGATAGGTGCGGGTTATAGTGCTTAAGCCATTTGGTAGGCCTCCCCAAGTAGCTGACTCTGATGTTGAATGATAGATGAGGTTTTCTTTTTGTTGATACTTACAATATGATCTTCAAAGTTTTCTGAGCCCATTCAGCACAGTGATTAACATGTCGGACAAAAATGGGGAGACTGAATCCATGCTAGAGGATTCGAGGAAGCGCGCTCTAGGTCGATGATTGAGCAAAGATTTCAGACAATTCTGGAGGCTTCCTTCAAAAGTCTTTCTTGGAGGCATTTCATCTATAGCAGTATGGCCAAAGTTCGCCGATGCTCAACCATCAATAACCACCATCATCAATAGTTTCTGTAAATGGTTATACCATTCACTTATTGCCATGTATGGGATAGTCTTTCTTTTTTCAATAACGACCAATATATTATGTGGGTTATTGTGTTGTAAGTGCTGTTGAATAATGGTTGCCACCTGCCGATTGACATCTTCTCTCTCATATATTCCAGAAAATTTGCAAATCTCCTTCAGCCGACCACCATAACATTTTTTTTTAAAGTATCCATTTTTACTGGGAAGTTGGAACATACCTTGAAATTTTTCTTGAAATGCTATAGTTGATTCCCTTAGTTGTGAAAAATATCTGCCAGGTACGCAAGCATAATTATTCAAACATCGTCAGGCAAGGAGTTCTGGAAATTTTGGATTATTTTGCAGTTGAAAAAATATTTTCCTTCTGCGCAGGGTGAACAGTCGGGTTACTATCTGCCCCATTAAAATTTACCTGTTTTAGAAATGAATAACAACTGATATCATAATTATCAATGCCTTCAGTAATTTAAATTTTCAAAACTAAAAATCTAAAATTTCATACTTTCTTAGAATATCATTTTTATCCTATTATTAATAAAACAAAAAACACGCCAATATTTTCATATTTTCTGCTGACGACTAAAACTTTCTTACGGACCATTGGTGGTCCACGGACCACAGGTTGATGACCTCTGCCCTAAAGTATCAATTTCAGAAAAATTACTCTTTCTGTCATTTATTGTGTCATTTTGTTTGTGCAAAAACAATTAATGTGTATTTGTGGTATTATTTTAACTTCACGTCTGAAGAGACTATGGCTACGTATTTAATGTAAAATTAAAATATAGGTGTTTGGAGCCTAATTATAAAATATGTACTGCGGCAGATACAACACCATTTTGTATACATACTATTTATACCATGGTGAATCGATTTGTATATAAACTAAATAGTTAAAATTTTTTGCACCAGGTCGAAAGTGGCACTGCATGTTGAGTTAGGTCAGTAAAATACATCCACATTCACATAATGTTTTTACAAAATGCAAATTGTAAATGTAAAAAAAAGTATCTGCTAAAAAGTATTTTTATATCAGAAAATGTTCATTAAATATTAACCAATCGAATAAAACGTTCTTTTTTTTTTTTAGTTTTATGACAATTTTACCGCTTTAAATCAGCCTGCAAAGCTACTTTTAACCCTAGTTCCAAATATGTAAACTATGTTTTTCTTCATAAATCGATTTCCCATGGTATAAATAGTACTATATATACGAAATGATATTGTGTTTGCCCTGCTATATTCTTTATAAAATACTGTAATTACGGCCACGCCACCTATGTATAAATTTCTTTGCTATGCAGTAGACACGCACCTTTTACAAAATACTCACTAAACCTCTTGCTTTCTCTCTCTTTTCACCTAGTTTTGAAGAAGCGATTCTTTTACAAAGTTTTGAAAAAGTTTCATGATAAATTTATTCCGGTTAATAGGAACTTTTCCTTAAATTGTTATTTACGCACACATACATATCACTTATAGCCCTAAGGTATTTTTTGTTTATCTTATGAAAGTATTACTTTTTCAAGCCATATTGACAAATACTAATTTCTAATATTTTCCCTCCAGCATAAAAATAATAATATTATATCTGTGTTACACAAATAGGTGTTACGGAGCCTGGATTACCTTGACCCTGACATTGATCAGTCATTCCCTTTTTCTAGATCACGGGGGGAAGAGGCCAATCACCTCGATTGCCTTTCACAGCTTCCACACATCACTTACACACCTCCATCTCTAGGAAACCTCAATGCAGCTCCGATCACGTTCCTTTACCTGAGGGTGGATTGGAAAGGTCAAATCATGAGATAACTTATATTTTCCCCTCTATAATCTAGACCTCCATTTCTCTAGCATGTTTTGATATTATCACAGAAAAAACTTCTATAAATCTTTAATATCAATGTGATTTCTGTTGATGGAAGTAGAATTCAGTTTTGTGTGTGATGTATCATTTCACTTTGAAGGTGTGGATCTATGAAGGCAAAGTGCATGGTTAATAAACATACCAACCGGGTCAATCACTTCACTTAATAATTCTTCCACAAACAATCAATGAAAAAATATATTGGTGCCAATAAATTAGCAATAAGATTTGTTTTTGACTGATGCGCATAACATTTGCATGGTAGCTATTTCCATATTGAAATGCACCCAAACTTCAAAATTTTCAATAGTAACGCCAAAATTTTACACTGTTGAAATTTTTTTTATACACTTCCAATTAGCATAAATACAAATTTCCATGAAGCTTAATATGCCTCAGAATCCGATCGTGTTTCTTGATGTGAGGGAAGGTTGTTTTAAGTCAAATGATGAGAGGACTTAATATTCCCCTAAATAATCTTGACCTCTGTTATTTTTTCTCACATTCTATGGTATTATTACAGAAAATAACTTTTTTATTGCTTCTATAAATTTCGAATATCAAATATGATTTCTTTTCTTGGAAGAATATCAAATATTGTTTTATTTTGAAGATTAAGATACGGTTCTGCGGAATGCAGTGTTGATAAGCAAATACTTCCGGAATTAATAAAGAAAGAAAAAAAAAGATCATCCTCTACTGAATCTGCCATAAATGATCATAAAAAAGGACACTGGTGCCAGTCAATTAAATATTGCTTCAAATGTTATTTAATGCGCACAAAACTTGCTTGATCAACTTTATTCACGTTAAAATGCACCCAAAATTTAAAAAAGAACGAAGTTTGACCCTTTCATATACTTTAACTATCCTAAATATGGATTCCCAGGAAATTTAATGTACAATAATATGGTAATCTTCATTCAATGCTGTTTTAAAACTTTCGGGTACTCCAAGCTAAATTGCTGTTTTTAAACCTCTTTCATCGTAATCTGAAAAGAGATGAGACGGACTCAGCCCGAGCCCGGACTAAAATTTTCTACCAGTCTTCGTGCTTAAATTTTCTACAAGTCTTCGGCATCAGGCTCAAAGTGAAAATTATACTTATTTACGCATTGAAAAAAAAAGAAAAAAAACTTGATATTTGAGAAATGTAATGTAGTTTAAGATTTTTAATATGCTTTACAATCCTTTAAAAATAATTTTGAAAGAGTATTGAATTACTATTCGTGGCTCATGAGGATAAATATTCAAGTTGATCCTGAAGCTTTGCACGATCAGTGGCAGTAACATAAAAAAATTTGTGAAATATCTCTTGTCTATCCGAGTTCTTTGTTTAAAGTGTTTTTTCAAAATTACTGGAAAACAAAGCTGATGTTTTTCTGCTATAGTTGTACAATGATATTTTAAAGGAATAAGAATTGTGAATTTTGCAGATTTCTACCAGTGGTTGTGTATAGATAAAGAGTTTGCTATTTTGAACATATTTTTATGAACAAGAAAATCACAAAACGTTGTCAGGAGGGAGTATTTAGGATTAATACATATTTCACTGTAAGAAGAGATTTTTAAATGAGAAAGTTCATCTTGAATACAATCAACAACTTGATTACATGTTGAAACATCTTGATCACATCTTTAAAATGTCATTAATAATTTTTTACTATGTACTTTCGGTATCGGGCTCTAGCGAGATCAGATTTCAAATCTTCAGCCTCCGATTCCGAAACAAACCCGTGCTCATCTTTACTATACACATACTTATTTACTGAAATGAATTCAATCGTATAAAGTTATACACGATCATGTGGCTATACAGTCTAATTGGAGGAGCCTCGTAATTTAAAATATATTATTAATTTAAACAGCAAAATTATCACTAAATACAGCCTTTTAATTAATATGCAAGATGAAAATGCGACAATTTTATGGAATTAATTTAGTTTAAAAGTAGATGGAAAAGAAAACATCATGAGTTTTAGTTATTACAGTTCCTTGCGATCCACTCCTGCCCCTAGATGCTAAACATATTTCAGTTTTCGATATTCAAATAAATGCCAAAGCGTTTTAAACGTTGTGTCATCGACTGTAATGTCTAAGGTCGAAGACGGAATAATGGGTATGAATTAGCCGGGCTCGATTTTATTTAAAGGGTCTCGGGTCCTTTTCAAAAAATAAAACAACAAAAAGCGTTTCTTTGCATTCAAATTTTCAATTTTATCGAAATGTAGTGATTAAAAGTTTTTTTTTTTTTTTTTTTTTTTTTTTTTAAATACAGACGCTAATTTTTGTTTATGTATTTTGTTAAAGCAATAATGTTTAAATTTTAAACAAATTTATACATTATTCTTTAAAAATAATAACTATTCGGGAAGTTTATTTCCTATTACTACATTTTAAGAATTCGCATTCGAATCCCTTGTTTAATTGCATAATACCCGCATTATTGCATGTCCCTTGCATAACACCCGCAAACTATCTTTCTGCAATCCTGGACACAGGGCCAGGTAGCCTACTCGTTAAGACGGTAATAACCGAGATCTTATTCCGTAACCTGACACGAATTTTTGAGGAAAATTATGATATGCCTTATATATTTTATTTTTATAAACTAGTTCACTCTCATTTTTATTCACATTTTATGATATTATAACTAAAACATCTTCTTGTTACTTTCGTATTTTTTGAATATCAAATATCACTTCTTTTGATGGAAGATGATGTTCGGTTAGTTTTTAATGTGGTATAATTTATATTTTTGAGATTTGGAATTATTTCTATGAAATGAGAAATTAATAAAAGTTCAAAATTGATTTTAAATTAAGAACATTGGGTATTGAAGTTACGAAGATTTCGTTTTAGTTAAATGTTTATTATATGTGATTTTACATTTATTCCAAACCACAAAATGTTGCCTAAGTGTCAGCTATATTTTACTGAATATGTGTAACATTCAATTAAAAATCTAGCATATCTAATAGGACCTGGGTTGGGCATAAGATGAGGGGACGGAGGGTGGGAAGTGCAATGCATCTGCTCTCCGCACTCACAGGGACCCATTAATGCTAAAAAACCTTTTATAAACCCCCTTTTTTTTAAATGAAGCATTAGGGTCACGAAAAAGTTTTTTTGAATAGACCTACAGCATATTTAAGACTATTTAACTGCAGAATATCTATTCTAACAATAGACCATCGAGATGAATATAACTTTTCTCATATAGTATATTTTGAAAGAATTAAATTATATTGATTTTTTGTTATCTTTCTAAATCGTCACTGATACTAACTGAACGGATTCAAATCTAGAAATAATAACAAATAATTATAATTATAATTATAATAAAAATGGAATGTATTTATAAAAGACAAGTTTATCGTAGCTTCTTCGTAGTTGTCGCTATCGTAGTTGTTTCTTCAAATCTTATATAAGTATAAAGAGCTCGCTTAATTAAAAAATAAAATTAAGAGAATAACCACAAAAATAACTTTTCATTTTCATAGCCATGATGGGGCAAAATATAGCCAAACTTTCCTCTCTCATTTCCGACTCTAACAGGTGATGTTTCCTAAAATTAAAGAGAGGATGGGCAGATGACTGGATAGATAAACAAAGTAAAATTATAGGCATTTTACTACTGTGTTAAAAAACTCTATTAAAAACAAATCAAAACCTAGCTTGCGCATAATACTCTTTTATCCATCCATATTTAGTCGTAAGTAGATCTATTGCTCAGAAGTAACCATAAAGAATAAAACATTATCCTATTCTTTTTGTAACTAATGATTAGTTCAAATTTCTTCCTTATCCGTTTTTGCTAAAGATAGTTATAATACATCATAACGATAACCTTAAAATGAGACGAAAGATTTTGAAGTCTGCCGAAAACAATGGTTCTAATCCAGTGAAACTTCTCAAATAGCATTCTTTTACACGAACAATATAAGCAATACTATCTTTGGGAAATCGAATTCACTGTAGAAAATTTTGTTATTTAAAGAGAAAACAGAAATGCGGAATACTACAGTAAAATCTATCTAAAGATATAGAAACATGTTTGAAGAATCAGAACAATCGTATGGGAATATCGAACTTCTGGCTTTCAGATTCAACCCAACTCTACAGTGAATGCTGTCCGACTTAAATTCACAAACTTTAACCTTTCGACTACCAAGGTTGCTAAATTGCACTCGAAAACAATATTTGGAAACTTTTGTTATGAACACAGTATTTTAAAGTTATAAAAATATGTTTTTTTATCCTTGTTTTATTTAATAGTGGCTCATTATAAATCACAGTCCATTTGTACTTTAATAAAACTATATATTTGCATATGAGTTCAACGAACTCGATTGGTAATTCTCCTGTAATCTTTTTTCGGTATTTAGAAGGTTGAAATATTGAGATTTTGAAGTATTTATTTATTTATTTATTTAAATAGTGCTTTTTAATATATTTATTTAAAAATATATAACAGGATTATATTAATGGGTGTTTATAGTCGAGCGAATATATTCCATGTATAATTTGTATATATATATATATATATATATATATATATCTTGACACAAAACGGGCCAATATCTATTTCTAAATGCTTGAGAAGAAGGTTATTTAATGATTTTTTTTTTTAATCTCTTTGAATTATTACTGAAATAATAATTAATAACTTCCGTGCGAAATGAATTAAAGGGAAGATATAGGTATTACTATCTGTTACACCTTATGACTATTGTGAAAATAATGGTGGACATAGAAAAAATAACTTGTGATTATTAAAGAATGGTCATCATTACGGAATGTACGTCGTGGAAAAAAATGTAAACGACCCTTACTAACTCTGCAAACAATTATCGTAGAAGAAATTTACTGGTACCATACGATTGGTAATAAAGTCTGCTTTTAAATGATGTATATAATATTTGCTTAGGGGGCCATCTACATATTAAAACGAACCATAACTTTGTTTTTTTCAATAGCAGTACAAAATTCTGACAGCATAAATGAACTCTACACCCTTCAATTAGCCAAAAAACAAATTTTTAAGCAATTCGTACGATAAGTTTCCGAGAAATTAATTATTTTAAAACGAGCGTATTTTAGGGGCTGTATCCAAATTGAAGTTCGGTACTCGATTGTTGACCGAGAGAGGCCTCTTCTTGATCAAGTCATCTTAAGCGCCCCTCAAGCAGTCATTGAAGACTGCTAGATTACAGGGTAGCAAGAAATTTCAAAATTATATAGTTACTTTTATCATAGACGGCCCTTTAAACCATCATTTTGCCGTTTTTTAAGCATAATTTGACATACTATTTGGAAGAAAAATGTAAAATTTTGGATTTCCATAAAGCAGAACTTAATAAATCTAAATCCATCAAAAATATTGTAGGCTGCAATTCATAATTTTTTCGAATATTAATTTCCTAATTCATATCATAAAATTATAAAAATTGCAAATTCAACGTATTTATATTTGGGTATTTAGTACTATTGCTACACAAAAAATTACCACATTAGGAGGTATTTCAGGAGATATTAATGAAAATATGAAAATGTAATTTAACATTCGAAGCATAAATTTTTAATGTTTATAATTCAAAAACTTATCATTCAAATGACTTTAAATTTGGTGTCTAGGCATAGTTTTAACTAAAGATTTGACATATCTTGTTAAAATTGGGTATTGCCATTGAAAAAAAAAGGAAGTTTGGGTTCGTTTTAATATATTGATAGCCCCTAAGCAAATTTTATATACATCATTTAAAAGTAGACTTTATTTCCAATCGTTTGGTACCAGTAACTTTCTTTTACGATAATTTGTTGAGGAGTTAGTAGGGGGTGTTTACTTTTTTTTTCCTCGACTGTGTACACTCTCAAACTAAATTTCGTCAAAAAACGTAAAAAGTACAGGTAGCAATTTAACGAAATAATCGTGTGATTCGAAGAGATTTTTCTGTTATTTGTAGAAATTTTCGTCTAGTGATTGGAAAATGTCAGAAAATTGCCAGTTTAGATTCATGAATTTTTTGTTGTGAGGTAAAAAGGACATTCGTAAAAATTTCGTTTGCAAAACGAACAAGTAGTAGGCAGTATAGTTGCCAGAACATCCATGTGATTTGACAAAAGTGGAGCTTTCGATTATAGGAATTCAGTAATTTTTATGTTAGATTGACAATTTTTCGTATTTTGCTGGAAGATGGGCAAATCAAAGCGAAAATTTTCATGCTTTTATTAAAAAAAGTAGAAAAAAAACCCTTAAAAAAACTTTCAATTTATGGATTATTTTTTAAAGTGTGTATTATGAGGAATTAATGGGCATTGTATACAAAAAATAATGGTGATTATTAAATAACGCACATCGTTACGGAATGCATTAATAGGAGAGCGTTATCATTTGTTTTTCTATTATACGTATGACTATTGTGAAGAAAATAATTAAAAATGGCAATTTTGGACACTGATTCCTTGTCCACCAAGATACAGATAACTTTCTTAAATTATGAATAAAACTTTTGAATCTCTGCTGGGAAAAATTCGGATTGGAAAGAAATCCAACATTAATATTTGACGGAAGTTTGCAATTAAATAAGACGAATATTACAATTTGGAAATATTGGTACTCAGATAGTAAAAGGATTGGTAACTATGCCATACAAAACAATTTAATTTTTTTTAATGTATGTCTCGAATCGGTATTTCCTGAGGTAATATCCGCTAATCTATAAAAAAGGTTGCTTTTTATTTAACCCTTTATATTTTGACGGTATTTATAAGTACCATTAAAGAAAATTTAATGTAAAATTTATTTAATTCATCTACAGATAAAAGTAGATTGCACTTTTCATACAAAAGAATTTTGTCGATCATATTTAACAAGTTGGAAATTGTACATCAAATGTGGCAAATGAGGTGCGTTTGTACTATAACTAGTTTTATAAATATTTTTTGCACCGCATATTGTACCGAATGTATATTTTACTGCACTTCATAAGTGCATATCAATTTCATTCTGTTCGAAAGGCTGTAACATCATTAAAATGCAGCTGAAATAATTTTTTCCCATTGGCCGTAATGTAATGGAAAACGTTTGACTGTACCTGTAATTAAACTATACATCGGATTTTCATAAAATTTTAAATGACTCGACAAAATTTTGCAACAATTATATATTTAAAATTTCAGACCATTCGGTTGGGTAGTTTTTTCTCTGTTATATGCGGACGAACAGACAGACGGACAGACAGATAAACAGACGGACCGAACGACGATTATAGGTGCTACGTATTTATATAATTACGAACGCACCTAAAAAGCACAGTGAACAGTCGAAGCTATACATATTTTTAAATGTGGTTATTTTCTCAACCATTTACCTAGGTGTAGCTTTTCTCATAATAAAAAATGTTATACGGAAAATTTGCAACTACAAAACACTTCTCTGTTACAGTTAGGATCACAATATATTTATTTACACTGAGCATTTTATGAGCTTTACATAACAGTATTTTTTTTAATTAATCTAATTCTTCTTGTAAGTATTTTCAAAAAAAGCTCTAACTACCGATTTATTAAATCAGTTTTAATTTAAAAAATATCTAAAAATCAAATTATTATTATATATGTTGTTCTGGATATCTTAGACATTAACGTAAATAATTATTCAGGCAAAGCAATTTTTCTTATTAAAATTCAGGATATAAAGGGTTAAAATGTTATTCTTTTCATTTCAAATGTAAAACAACCTTCTCGATTCGGAAATCCGGTTCATATTCTGAATAATTTGTTTGAATCAATTATTGCAACCATTCGCGTTTATGAGTTATTCGGAATAATTAAAATGCGTTTCTTTTCTGGGAAAAAAAAAAAAAAAAAAAAAAAAAAAAAAAAAAAAAAAAATTGTAATTTTTCATTCATAGTAAATTACCATTCTTGTACTCTACCACATAATTTCCATGATTAATGCTTCTCCATACAATCGTCAATTAGAATAGAGGTCGATATAAAGATATGATGGATAGCAACTATAATATGAAGCGAAAAATTAATTTTCCCGTTTAACAAATGCAAGAAACTGGATATTCGTTTATACATTAAATGCGAATTTAAATATATAAACGCAAATCTTGTGATATCTAGAGAAATAATTGTATTTTTTTTTTTCTCCCAATGAAAGTTCTTATATAGATGCATTTTTATATCGGCCATACTACTTTAGTAATTGTAAATATTGAAGGAAGATGCATGTTATATGCTTCTGTGCTCTGCAAATCATTTTCAGCCATGTGATTGTCAAAATATTTTTTCTTGTAAAATCTAAATAAGCCAAGAAGGAAAATTTTACATTATTTTTTGGAAAACGTAGCATTTCAAACAAACCATAATCAAAATCGGATCACGTTTTCGAAATTTACTTACAACTAGGACTTCCCTCAGAGGGATTAGTCTGAGCGATATTGCTGAGAACATAGATATAATAATAATATGTGGAAGCAAAGAAAGTGAGATGTTATCTTTAATTGTCCCTATACTGCGATAAATTGAAATGATGAAAATAAACGAATCGTAGAATTACAAAATCTTATATATAAATTCGTATACACTGTTTAAAAAAAATCAAACCATGCAAGACAGCCATGCATGGATATAAAATCGAAAGTACGCAATATATTAAAAGTAAAACTGAAAATGAAACACTAAGTTATCTTATATCGGAATTTTAACTGTATAAAATGATGTCAAGAGCATAATCAGACGATCCGCACCAATTTGAGTAACTTTAAGTGACAAATATATGATGTTTAAAAGAATGGACTATACTTTATATGGTGTGTACTACCCCGGAACTGTTAATATTGTACAATATCTGATTTCCACGGATGCAATGAGGTTGTCGATAACAGTTAAGGAATTCTCTCCTCAAAATCTGATATAGTATCAAAGTACCGAATACATCAACAGTGGCATGCAATGCTTCATTAGAGTGTGTTTTAGATATGCTCGATCGGATTTAAATGATGAGTGTATGCTGGCCACTACATACGCTGTATTGTTTTGTTTTCAAACATATTCTACACAAGTTGAGCTGTATTTAGCATGTATTAAATAAAAGAAATCGGCAATGATTGCAACATAAAGTAT
The DNA here is from genome assembly GCA_963932465.1 of Maratus speciosus. Classification (NCBI taxonomy): domain Eukaryota; kingdom Metazoa; phylum Arthropoda; class Arachnida; order Araneae; family Salticidae; genus Maratus; species Maratus speciosus. The sequence goes on from OZ010791.1 coordinate 465,750,056, forward strand.
GACACAAGATCTGAATATATCGCCTGCATAACTTTTGAGCTGTCAAAGTGTCATTTGAAGTAATTTACAAATCCATATATATTTATTCAGCAAATCATGCAAGCTAACATACGTCAATATGAACCCGATTATGAAATTACACCAGAATAAGTTAATATATAAAGAATCTACTAGTGGTAATTGAGAATATGACCTTATGATAAAATGTCTAGAAAAATGAATCAGATAAAAAATTCATATCACATTTAAAACGGCACTTCCCTCTGTTAGTGGCCTTGGCAAGAGAGAGAAAAGCCTAGAGAAGGAACACTTTAACAAGTACTTTCGGGCAACCTACTCACTGTTTTATACTGGTCTTTATTCAATATTTACACAATTTATTTAATCCTAGGTGGGTATCTATCTGTTTTGTTGCATTTAAATTGCATGTTTTGCGGAGGAAATGCAGCATTATGAAATATTTAAAGTTGCTATACCTAATATTTCTAAATTAATGGTAATTGAGATCTCTTTCCGTTAATTTCATCTTTTTAAATTTTTTATTTTTTAGAAACCATTCATAGAGACAATTGTATATTTAAAAAAAAATAACCCGAAGCAAAATTTCAAGATTTTGGGCTCAGCAGTAACACAGAAATAGAAAGTTTTCGAATTTTTTTTGTTTCTGCACTGTTTCATATAGCGACATTTTTAGAAATTGTTCTATTGCGAGAATGTACGTCATGATAAATACAGCATTGTCAATTTTCATGTTTATATTCCTAACAATTCCATGTACTTCGTTACTTAGATCATCTTTAGATCTTTTTCCGCTTCGTTTAGTCTTTCGATTTTTTAGAATTCGTTCTACAACGAGCATTTTCATCTTATAAATTACTACCATGCCAAAGTTCTAATTTCTAACCCCAACAGTATCCCAAAAATTTCAGTATTCCAAATAAATCATAGTTTATAACCTTTCTAGAAATTTTTACGTTTATCCGTCAAATTGAACCTTTTAGAGAGCGTTCATTACGAGTATTTACATCTTAAATGTAACTACCGCACCAAATTTAAAATTTCTAACCCAATCAATATCTCAGAAGTCGCAATTTTAGAACTTTTTTGTTCCTGCAGTGATGTAGGTTCTTGCACTGACATAAAATACAGTCTTTTTTTCGGAGCAGTGATGGCCACCAACATTTTTTTAAGTGGGCGATGTAGTTTCAAAGATAACACCTCACAAACGTACAAGCATTAATATTATTATATACTTTATAATATTATAAGGCTTTATAATATTAACATTAGATGTACAGATACAAAAGCCATTTATCTGTTACAAACTAAAGTGCCCGGCGTTGCCCAGAATGTGAAGGATGTTTGTTCTGAAAAATCAATTTCAAAATTTAACATACAACACAAAACAAACATTAAAAAAAGCAGTCGAAATGTTGTATGAATGAATCATATGAAAACGCTGTATAAAAATGTATAAATGTATATAACAGACGCAAAAGAATACAGCTATAAATGAACTTATTTCAATTTATAATTGGAGCAATAATGTTAAAATACGCCAATATTTCCCTAATCGGGTATTTATCATGCTTCAATACATTTTTCACACTCATATGACGTTATACTATATCCACCACGTCCTTTATATTTCCAATATGACGTAATATTTTCCTCTTTCACGTGGAAACCTTGAAATAGAGAAGTTATGAGGTTATATTCACTTTCATTTAAATTCATCAAACTATTTATTTCATTTTCATTTTTCATGGGAATATCTTGCAATAGAAAAGTTATGATGTAATATTCACCTTTTTTAAAATTCGGCAAACTATTTATTTCATTTTCATTTTTCACGTGGAAATCTTGCAGTAGAAAATTAATTGTAGTAGTAATAATTTTATAGTGTATTTTAATTGTTGGCAACTGCTATAACGAAAAATGTTTAAATTTGATAAGAAATTGCTGTCAAATTGGTGGTTTTTTATTAAATAAAAATTAACTATAAATTATTTCGATTCCGGATTACTTTAGTTGCCTCGGCCATGATTTAATTCACATGTACGTATCTTTTCACAATTTCGGCTTCCAAATTGTGGATTTTTATAGAATTACAAACAGACAGATAGACAAGTTTTCATTTTTATATATCTCTCTATTCTAAAAAATGTAACTAACGCTGTGACCGCCGCCGCCATTTTGAATTTTTTGTGACCGGAGGTCTTTCTTCGTTAATATTAAGAAAACTATTGCATACAAAAATATGAAAATCAGTGGTATTATAGAGAAATGTTTGATCAACACGCTGATGCATACAGTTTTCAAATCGAAGAATTATTTTAAGAGATATTTAATGCTAAAGTTGGACAAAACCGTTCCATTAAAAATGTTTTATAGGAGCAAAAACTATACATGGAAATTTAATAATTTTTAGATCATTTTATTCAATAGAAGATCCCGGTGTGCAGATTCCATTATTTTTTTAATTTGACTCATTTTTTTGAGGTTTTATTTCTATTTTAAATTCAAATATTCAGCATTTCGACAGATATTTTTTATATATTTTAGAAAATGGTATTAATTAAACTGTTGCAAACTATATAAACAGCGCAAACAATAATGTTTGCTTCAAATAAAAAAATTATTTACAAGTTACTATTATAAACAGAGAAAAACCTTCAAATTAGAATTGAATAATTAGGTATAAAAAGCAGACACTTATTGAAAATTACGCCATAAAAATTATATTTACATGTGAATTTTAAAGGACAAAGGATATTGTAAAATAAATTAATTAACATGCGTTAGAAGTCTTAAATAGAGGAAATTACGTCACATTACACTTATTATGCAAAATGAACAAAATATAATATTGCTAAACAATTTAAATTTAAAAATTGCCCGAGACAAAATATTATAGGTTAAATATTAGTCTTTTTCAAAATTTTATTATTTGTCGTTTGATGTGAGGTGTTCAACTATAAGTATGCAAAATTTCATGTCTCCAACTTAATTAGGGGCTGAGTTAGAAAAATTGTTTAAAATACATAAGTTAGAGCCCAGAGGGTTAAATATTAGACTTTTTCAAAATTTTATTATTTGTCGTTTGTTGTGAGGTGTTCAGCTATAAGTATTCAAAATTTCATGTCTCCAACTTAGTTAGGGGCTGAGTTAGGAAAATTGCTTAAAATACAGAAGTTAGAGACTGGAGGGTTAAATATGACTTTTTCAAAATTTTATTATTTGTCGTTTGATGTGAGGTGTTCAGCTATAAGTATGTAAAATTTCATGTCTCCAACTTAATTAGGGGCTGAGTTAGAAAAATTGCTTAAAATACAGAAGTTAGAGACTGGAGGGTTAAATATGACTTTTTCAAAATTTTATTATTTGTCGTTTGATGTGAGGTGTTCAGCTATAGTATGCAAAATTTCATGTCTCCAACTTAATAAGTGGCTGAGTTAGAAAAATTGTTTAAAATATATAAGTTAGAGCCCAGAGGGTTAAATATTAGACTTTTTCAAAATTTTATTATTTGTCGTTTGATGTGAGGTCTTCAGCTATAAGTATGCAAAATTTCATGTCTCCAACTTAGTTAGGGGCTGAGTTAGAAAAATTGCTTAAAATACAGAAGTTAGAGACTGGGGGGTTAAATATGACTTTTTCAAAATTTATTATTTGCCGTTTGATGTGTGGTGTTCAGCTATAAGTATGCAAATTTTCAAGTCTCCGACATATATAGTTTCTGAGAACGGGCTCTGTGACAGACGGACAAAGGTGTGAGACAGGTAGGGTTTCGTTAGATGAACGAAACTGTAAAAACATGTTGCGGATGACTGTAACAACATCCTAAAATTACATTACCATCAGCGATCTATCAATCCCGAATTTAGTTTATATTCCTTTCATATATTCTTATTCTTTTGTGTGGCCCTATAAAATAACTATCAATAATATATACAGTAAAACCTCTGAATCGCGGACATCTCGAGAATGCAGAATTTCTCCTCTATTTGGAGGTGTCCGCTACTGAGAGTAAAACATGTACAGTTATTTAAGTGTTGGTAATCGAAAAAATGTCCGCTAAATAGAGGTATCCGCTAATCGGGTGTGTCCGTTATGGAGGTTTTACCAGTAAAGCCTCTGAATAGCGAAAACCTCGGGAGGACAGAATTTGTCCTCTATTTGGAGGTGTCCGCTACTTAGAGTAAAAAATGTACAGTTATTTAAGGGTTGGTAATCGAAAAAATGCCCGCTAAGTAGAGGTGTCCACTAATCGGGTGTGTTCGTTATGGAGGTTTTACTGCATAATAATATTATCCTTTACAAGAAAATTGCATGCTGTATGATAGACAGACATACATCCAGAGAAAGATAACCTCCCGGAGCAATAAACATTCATGTCTTTTGTTTTAATTGTCACAATCGTTTCTAAATTTCACTATACGAGTATTAAAAAAATCTGTTAATTTCCAGTCGATAGACTGACAACTAACTTTTAGCCTGAGTTTTTAGCCGGATTTAGCCTGTTGCATGTCATAGAACAGGCTAGATTTTATACAACAGGCTGAAAACGGTCACCGTGGTTCGGAGTACTGTATTATTATTTGTTTGCCCACCAAAACTGGTTGCCACAGGTTGTTGCAAGGTTTGTGATCACGTGGTTGAAACTGATCTATTCAATATTACTGCGTGCGTTTTTATTTTTTATTTGCTCCATGTGTTCAAACCAGTTGTCTACGAAAACATCAACCGGTGAAAGTGACGCACACCAAATTTCTGTGACGTATGCAGATAAATTGTGCTTTTTTAAGAGTTTTTTTCTATATAATTTTTAAACGGTTTGGAACTTATTTTTCATAGTAGGTGCATTCAGTAGGCGACCCTCATAGGTACCTTCTGGTGCAATCAGAAACGAAATCCGACAAATATTTTTTGAGTTATGCTTGACGAAAGGTTTTTATTAGGCTTTTTTTTTTAGTAGGACATGGCGTTAATATAAATCGTAGTAGTAAAGTGTCCGGACAGTAATATTTCGCTGAGTATTAGCCTTCGCTTCGCTCAGACAATTATAAACTTAAAAAAAAAAAAAAAAAAAAAAAGCTTCAATTACTTGATTTTATATTAAATTCAAACATTTACCAGGGACTTTTGGCCTTCCAACGTGAAAATATAGTTCTTTAAATGTATCGCACTGTACCGTAAAGGCTGTACCGCAGAAATCTGAGTTACGCGACGAGTATTTGATGTTGCTGTCAGCCAACATACGATACGGTGCAACTAAACGAGTGAGTGAAATGTTTTTTCATCTCATTGACTGACCAAAATATAACAACATACTAGGACTAGATGTTGAAGAAGACTTATGAATATAACTCGGCAAATTAACACCGAAATTTCAACAAATGTTCAAGTGTAAGCAAATGCAACAGTCGCATATAAAAAATAATAATAAATAATGTAAAAAATAAAGTATTTTTTTTTAACTACATTAAATATAAATAAAAGTATATTTGTTTTTTATCCATTTATTGTTATTTTTGTTTCTTTTTTCTATTCTTGGCTCTCACAAATAAAAAAAGAAAATAGGGGATACGTCAGGCGCAAGAAATTTAAAATTTTTTGCGAGGTATAAAAGTTCGAAACTATTAGTCTAAGGCAGCCATACTCAATCTGCGGCCCTCGTGCCGCATGTGGCCCGGCGAGCGTTTACGTGTGGCCCGAGACATAATCATTATAAATGTAATGAGATGTGCATAAAAAAGTATTTAAGACCTTCACTGTTGCTTTATATATTTTCGCGGGAAGACAAAATCTGTTTTGTTATCCATAAATCATTTAAAATTATGTTAAAACATCTTAATTGCCATTTTTATAGACAAAAGTTCTCTTTACATCAAGTTATATTTGTGCTATTGTGATGTATACATTTCACTATCTTCAGCACATAATCAAACATTATTCCAAATTAATTTAATTTGCGCTGTATATTTCTACAATTACAATTAAGGAAAAAGTTTTTGAATTGATCAAAAGTCTGATTTATTAGAGAAAATCTCTTGCTTTTTTTTTCATAACTAGGAAATTATGCAGTGTTGTATTATTATGTTTTATATTTATTATAGGGCTATAACTACTTTTTGTGGTTAAAGGTTTCCGCGTTAAAAATTTGGCAAAAAACAAACAAAAACACCCACCACTATTTACAAAAATAAACTTTGCGATGTGTATTTTTCCAACATTTTCAATAGAAATCTATCATGAAGCCAATTGTTCGGAAATAGTGGTGTTAATTTTTTTGGTAGCTTTCTCTTGCAATAAACGTTAAACTCCACTTATAATATTAAGTTTGTTATACTACTTATGTTACCTTATTATTTTGATTGGTCATTTTACCTTTTTTTAAATGTTGCGGTCCGCTTAACGTCGAAAACGTATGTTTGTGGTCCGCGAGAAAAAAAGTTTGAGTATGACTGGTCTAAGAAGAAAAGTATAAAAGTATACTTTTGTAAGACGCTCAACTCTACTCTCAGCGCAGTCTAAGTGTTTATAAAAGGGGAATAATAATTTGAAATATCTGCTAGTGCACGAGTAAAAAAGGCAAATGTAATAAAAATTGATGTTCACTGGTATATATATATATATATAGATTTTTCCGGCCCTTTTTTTTACGAACTGTTTGTTCACAAGAAAAACAAATTATATTTTATATTAAATACTATAGCTGTCTGTTAAAAACTGTAAACTAATAGTTTTTTAAGCGCAAATTAAACGTTTTGTTTACTAGCATCCAATTGTGGGATTCAAATGATTTAACAACCGGTTCGCTGCCCGAATGATTTTTGATGATGCATAAACATGAAAGGAAACGAACGCATCACACATACATTATAAAACACTTTCCAATAATAGAAGAACATTGTTAAAAAACTTTGATCTCTTCACATAGTGAAAAAAAAAATCCAGAAACATGTTTCCCTATGAAAGAACATAATTTATTTAATAAATATTCGGCAATCATGAAACCCTGATTAGAATATTTTATCAGAAACTGCATCAATAATACAGTTGTATAATACAATAATGATAACATAAACATAGCAGAAATTTTTGCTTACGAACTAATAGATGTCCATGACCTAATGTTGCAATCAGATATTAAAAAAAAAACTAACTGCAGGAAAAGCCTGAGATATTTCCGAAGTTTATTTTCGTGAGAACACTAACTCACTGATGTCAAGCATTCCTATTTACATCCTTGCTTTGGTGATAAATGCTTGTAATTTCTTCAATGTTAATCTCGATAAACCGGCTCTTGTGAGTGGCAAGTGCTTGATTTCTTCAATGCATGTTTTATATTAGGTTTTGTCACTAAAGTCGCAAATTTCATCGAGATATTCGTCAATGTCGTCTTCTATATTTAGTCCCAAATGACTCTAAAGTTATTTTTGAAGTAATAACAATGTGCACGCAAAAAGGATACATCTGGAATTTTTTTATTGTTATTAAAATATAGCTCAATTCAAAACATGCAACTTTTTAAAAAACTTTTCATACAACAACTGCCCATGAATAACAGTTGCCTATGAAATGCATCAGCACACTATATATTTTCGTACTGAAACTAGCAAAAATAAATTCGGATTATTTTGGGTATCCTGTACTGAAAATTACTTTATGATGTTGAAAAGTTTAAAAAAAAATATTCAAAAAGGCAGTATATTATTTCATTTAATTAATACTTAAATGAAACAATGAAAGAGGTACAAAAAACTAGACTATAGTATAGAAAAGAGTTTTAAAACATGTGATAACTTGTGCTATTTGAGATATTTACATTAGCTTATTGATAAGCGTCCTCACTTTCAATTTTCTTTGTCTTTACTCGAACATTGTCGGATGTGTACTTCTTTCTTAACATACATTCACTATAAAAGTAGGAAACCATTGTTTTAGAGGTTTTTAGGGCATTTAGGCTAATTGCCACAATGTTTGATACATTAGAAATAGTTAGTCGACTTCTGTTCTCGGATCATATGTTTATCTTTGAAAGCCCCTTTTCCGTTTCGGCTGAACTTGCAGCACTTGTTCTGACAATATTTTTAGTCTTTTGAATATTTTTAAAAAACTCCATAGCTTTAGAAGAATATTTAAAATATATTTTTAAAAAACCTCGATAATCATTAATATTAATTATAAGTAACATTAAATATAAATAATAGTTCTTCAGCTGCTTTCCATGGAAGTATTACTTCTCCAATATTCCTGTAATGCGACCAGAAAAAACTGTTGTTTATTCCTATAGTCATATTGACTACAAATTCCATTCGAATGTTTAGAATTCAGTAGCCTATCATTTTTTTTTTTTTAATTCGTTACGTTGTTTTTTAAAATCATGTTCCCGAGATCACTAAAGCATTTATGATTTTCTACAAATTATATATTTTTTCAAGTTTCTGAAGTAATAAAACTCTCATCGTCTTTCTGTTGTATATGCTTTATATTTCCTAAGCATTTCAAACATTTTAATAATTTTCTCATGACTTTTCATTCGTTATGATGCTTATACTTCTTGTTCGCAGCATTTTTGAAAGACGAGTAATTTAATTTAAAATATGCAATCATAAAAGCAATATCATGAGTTATGTGTTAGAGAGTCCTTCCTTATCGCTGACCAAGAGCTAATTCCCAAATCGTTAAACTTAGAATACTTTTCATTTCAAAAATATTTCAAATGTTGTTCATCCTCTTAGAAACCGTTTTTACTTTAGAAAAAATTACAAATTTAAATTTTTATGCGGTCTTTTGTGTCCTATAACATATTCATTCTATAACATTATCCATGCTATAACAAGTGAGACAAAATTTTGCACTACCAAAGCTTCTTGAGTTATGATATTCAAAATTTTAGCAATTTTTACCATTTCTTGGTTAAAAAAAAAAAAAAAAAAAGAAAGAGAGAAAGAAAGAAAAAGGGACAGACAACGCTGAAAATTCATAAGACATCGTAGACAATGCAATGTTTTTTTCATTTGTTAGAGCATGGAAAATGTTTTCTAAATAAAACTTATAGAACTCAGGGAACTTATAAAAATTTTAATTTGTTACACTTGCAAAATAACTACTTTGATTTAAATGATTTCTAAGGTATGAAGAAGAATATTATATATATATATATATATATAAGGGGGGGGGGGCTTAAGATGGCAACTCTAAACATTATTGTTATTAATCCAGTTCCAATTTAAATTTTTCATTTCTCACACCAGATGGCAGCACAGTTATGGGTTTCACTCAGATGCTCAACTGTAGATCACATGTTAAAATAGTTTTAACATTGTCTTCCATGCTGATATGCAGTAGTTTTGACTCTTAGTATGTCATTCAGGTATTGTGCTCTAATATTTTTAATATCCTGTATGAGGTGTATCTTTCTTTGGATCTCTTAGCTTTGTATTATCTATTTGATGTAATGTCTGTGTTATAAGGAGCTAAATTTTGTCATTTTAGGCTTAATGCCGACAAAATTGGATGAAATAACGCATCTTCTATGAATGAATTCACAAGCTCCTCTGATGATTCTGTGAGTCATTCATAGTTTCTTATTTTACATACTGGTTTCATATGTTCATTTCTAAATCATCTTTAGAACTTTATCCATTTCTTCATATATTTGTGATTTCAAATTTATTATTTCAGCATTCTAATAGCATTGCTGCAAATGCGCATGTTATTAAGTATGTTATTTTTAGTTTAGTCTTACAACCTTATTCTGACATTTTTAATGGTACTCTCTTTATCAAGTAATAGGCAATTCTAGCTTGGTAATTATTATAGCTTGGTTTTAGCTGTTCAATTTCACTTTGTTCATTTTAATTCTCTTAATACATGTATTCATAGCTGCAATAGCGCATTTTTCAAGTATTATCTCCATTAGTCTTCAATCTGTTTTCATCTTGTATATTATGTACCATTATTGCTATCTCATTCACTTGAAATCCAAATGTATTTACTTTAGCATTAATTTATCAGTTCACTATATTTAAATGTTTGTTTGTTGTCCCTCCCATCTAAAATTATTATCACTCTTTTTTTTTTCAACCTATTCATTTTATTTTTTTGGGGGGAGGGCTTAAGATGGCAACTCTAAACATTATTGTTATTAATCCAGTTCCAATTTAAATTTTTCATTTCTCAGACCAGATGGCAGCACAGTTATGGGCTTCACTCAGATGTTCAACTGTAGATCACATGTTAAAATAGTTTTAACATTGTTTTCCATGCTGATATGCAGTAGTTTTGACTCTTAATACATGTCATTCAGGTATTGTGCTCTAATATTTTTAATATCCTGTATGAGGTGTATCTTTCCTTGGATCTCTTAGCTTTTTATTATCTATTTTCTGTAATGTTTGCGTTATAAGGAGCTAAATTTTGTTATTTTAGGCTTAATGCCGACAAAATTGGATGAAATAATGCATCTTCTATGAATGAACTCACAAGCTCCTCTGATGATTCTGTGAGTCATTCATAGTTTCTTATTTTACATACTGGTTTCATATGTTCATTTCTAAATCATCTTTAGAACTTTATCCATTTCTTCATATATTTGTGATTTCAAATTTATTATATATATATATATATATATATATGTATATGTATGTATGCAGTTGGAATTTGGAAGTATACCACTCAATCTACCGATTTAGCCATTAACGATTGGTCAACGAAAACAAGGAATATTCCGTATATTTTCAAAAAAAAAAAAAAAAAAAAAGCAGCTAAAGCAAAGCAACCTTTTGTTCCAATATAAGTATTAGTTATTGTAATGTTCGATAAGCATACCATATTACTACGGTTAGTTTAGGCTGCCGATTTACATCAGAAAATTTCATATATAATTTTTTAAGTTAAATTTGCTCCTTACAGGACTGATGTAGAAAAAAAAATATTTTTTTTGCAAATGAAACATTATTTTATTAAATGAAACAAATCAGAACATGTCACAGTGTTATGGTTAGAAAACACTGTTCTGTAAACATTTTTAAAAAAGTAAATTAACATAAATGCAATTTTCGCATTTGAAGTGTCATTTTAACAACCTCACACAAATTAACCTCAACACAAATTAACAACCGGTTCTACGAACCGGCTGAATCCCACCACTGCTAGCATCCTAGCTAAGTTTTTTCGTAAAATAAACCCCTTTTTTTTTTACAAAAATTTAATAAAAATATGTTTTTTCCATTGAATTTATGCAAACTTAAAATAATTAAATATTTGACAAATTAATGTACCAAATTGCTAAGTTATTGGAGGACTTAATACTAGGTTAATTTGGATTATACAGGGTGCAATATGTTATCTATCGCCGACCTTTAATTTCTCAACCGTTGGTCGTAGGCATATAGTTCCAATTACAAAAACGTTTCAAAATGAGGTAAATATTCATGTTGTAACATTATTTAATGTAAAAAATCAATTTTATAAAAATTACAAAAACTAATTTTTTATACGGTCTCCCAGTCCGTATAGTTATATTTAGTAAAAGTTTACACATATCATAACAGATATAACACAGAAAGTTTGAAATCTGCACTACAAAATTGGTCACAGTTATTAAATTTCAAAGTTTGAGATTTTTGCACATGATTTTGTCTTTCCTCGAGGGATCAGTTAAAAGATGAATTAAAGTAATTCGAGATCAAAATCAGGGTGCGATGTCTTGTTTAAGGCGAAACCAACTTTAGCCGGTATCGTAAAATCGGGGTATCACCAAAGAGGGTTATTTCATCTAAAAATTGCACCTGGCTTTTAGGGGTCGTATACAAAGCAAAGAATGAAATGTTGAAATTAAACAAAAAAATAAATATCAAATTATTATAATATCAGAAAACGGTCTACTATAAAAAATGAATACTTCAAACGCCGGAATCTACAAGAGATACTTCTCAAAGTGTTCTCCATTGGTGGCAATGCACAACTGAATACGTGACAGTACTGAGTCCTGGACACGTTAGAGCATAGCAGATTTGCAAACTGTGCAACAATCAAGGATGATGCGCTGCTTCAGATAAACCAGAGAAGTGGTCTCAATGACATAGACCTATGTCTTGATGTAACCCCAGAGGTAGAAGTCCACGGGAGTCAAGTCCGGCGAACGCGGTGGCCACCATATCCAAGGATCTGTTGACCGAATTCGGTGGCCATATACACCCGGACGTTTGATGTTTTATTCGGAGAGGACCCCATCATGCTGAAACCACACCCGCCATGCATGTCGGAGAGGAGAGGCAGCTCTTCATAACAGTCACATATCATGTTTTGTAGCAGATGGAGGTATCGATCGCCCTTTAAGGTCCCATCGTAGAAGATGGGTCCAACAATCTGGGTTCCCCATTTAACGCACCCCACGTGTCGTACTGTACGGACGATGTGGAAGTTTTTCAGAGACCAGTAATGCACATTGTGCATGTTCACAATGCCATCCCGTGTAAACATTAACTCATCTATCCACAGAATGTCACAAAGGACCGACGGATTTTCCTCTAAGGTATTGAGCATGAAATTACAATAATATAATCATCGTGCGTGGTCACCCAGCGTCAATGCTTGCATCAGTGTCGGATGGTATGGATGCGCATCATGTGCATGTAACAAATGCCAGACATGCTGACCATATGGCTAGCAAATTTCTGCCGTGCTCAGTTGCGGAATTAAAAGGGCGTATGCCAGCAACTCCTCCGGTGTCACTCGAACAATACGCCTTACTTGTTCTGGGTCGTGGTGAAACAGAGCCTATCTTTCTAAGATGGTGCATTGCGTCAGTTATTCCTGCAGTGGATGTAGATCCTTAGGGAAACGTTCTGAAACACTCGCAGCCTCTCTGGCATTCCTTTGACATTCACCATAAATAAGTATCATCTCGGCATATTGCATATATGCGTAGCTTGCCATCACTATCTCAGCACTGACTAGCATGTCCACTGATAGATGGCTCGTGTTTTATCTCGAACGTGTGGCGCTGCGGTACTATTGTAATTTAAATAATCCCAATTTCCATGCTCGTTTTAGCTCGGCTGGTTCTTTGCATTCCGCTGCCATTTATCTAGTCCTTAGTGAGTATGTTTATTTTACGGTCGTCGATTTTACCTACATTGACGTTTGATGTTGTTCGACCCATAAAAGTTAGCTCAAATTTTTAGATGAAATAACCCTCTTTCGTGATTCCACGATTTGGCGACACCGGCTAAAGGTGGTTTCGCTGTAAAAAAAAAAAAAACATTGCACCCTGATTTTGTTGATCTCGAATTACTTTAATTCATCTTTTAACTGATCCCTCAATGAAATACAAAATCACGTGGAAAAGTCTGAAACTTTGAAATTTAATAACTGTGTCAATTTTTGTAGCACAGATGCCAAACTTTTTGTTTTATATCTGTTATAATAAGTGAAAAAATTTACTAAATGTAACTATAAGGACTGGGGGACCATAGAAAAAGTTAGATTTCGTATTTTTTATAAAATTGATTTTTTACTTTAAATAATGTCACAATATAAATATTTACCTCATTATGAAACGTTTTTGTAATTAGAACTATATGTCTACGACCAACGGTTGAGAAAGTAAAGGTCGGCGATAGATAACATATTGCGCCCTGTATAAATATTCTCGGCTTCATTGAAATAATCGTTCCCATCCTGTCACTTATTTTTTATTTTTTTTTATATATATATTTTCTTTTTCTAAGGAAGCTGCTTTTTCTGGAATGCACCTGCGACTGAAATCAATATGGAAATGTAAGAAGAGCCAGTAGAATAAAAATTTGGAAACTCTGGCATTTCTTTAAGAAATGCGATAAGTAATTTAAATATTGAATAACTTAAAAGTCTGACTACTTCAATATCCAAAGTTAACCAAATCCAAACACCTTAACAAAGAAAGGTAAAAAAAAGGAAAAATGTCATCAAATACCAAATATATTTTTGGTATAGAAAATTTGCCCAGTTAAAAAAAAAAAAAAAAAGTTTATTATAGATAGAGATATACGCGCATTTAAAATATGCTAGCATAAAAGTCGATTTATTTTAATTTTTAATTATTCTTGAAATTAATTTTTGCTCTGTATTTGCTCAATTCAAAATAGTTTCATGGCAAAATAATCCCCTATGAATTTATTATACAGGGTAGTCACAAACTCTGTCGACAAAACAAAATGGTCAATAGTACATGCCAAGACAAACAAATTTTGAAGTGGAAATTTCCTTAGATTTATTTTCTACTACTATTTAGGAGGAAATATTATGATATGACATAGTAAATCTCTGGAAGTAGAATATTGCACGAGCTGAGTTCACTCGACCCGAACCCGAAAATTCCATTCGAGTTCTAAATTCTAAAATTGCACCCGCAACCTTTTCGAGTAACCTAACTCGAGCCCGATCCTAAACGGAATTGAAAGGAAGTTAATTCATGTTTTAATGCAATTATTTAAAGTAATCTACAATTATATCTCAGATACCAATTTTTTTCTTTTATGTAGAAAAATGGACGTATCTATATTCTTTAATGTTCAAATACAGTAACACCTCTGGGTAGCGGGCAACTCGGGATCGATAAATAGAGTACTATATCGGATCGGGATGTTCCTAATTTTCTTTTTAGGGTTTCGTTCATCTGACGAAACCCTATTCATCTCATTCCTCTGTATGTCTGTTCGTCTGTCTCAGAACCCGTTCTCAGAAACTATGTATATTGGAGACTTGAAGTTTAGTACAGTTAAGAATCTTTTTTACAGTTCTAGGAATATGGAAATATTATCAAAATTTCGTTTTTGATATGGACAAAACAGATCAACCGTATTTCTGATTGTTTATGCACACATGCACACATGCACACATGTTACCTATGTGTAGATTCAGAGATGTCCACTATTCAGAGGTAAAAGGTTCAGAGGTAATTAATATAAAATATATAATTGTTAGGAATTGAGAAAGTGTTCTCTAAATAGAGGTAACCTCTATTCAGGAGTGTCCGTTATGGAAGTTTTATTGTAAGGAAGACCAGGGCTAGTAGGCGCAGTTTTTAGTTATTGATTTTTATTAATTTTTTGTTTAAGTTTTTTATGAAACTTTAACTATACTTTTAAAGAACAGGCATTGGGCTATAAATACCCGGAGTTTTGAGTTTGTAGATTTTTGTAGTTTATGTTTAGCGGAAGCCCAAAGTAAAAGGAAAATTGTGCGCCAACCTATCCCGTCACGGGGCAAGTTGCCTATGCCTATGGGGTATGTTGGCACATGCTTTATAAACATTTAAATGAAACTCAAATAAGACACGCAATTAAGAGAAATCAATTTCATTATTGCTAGTAAGTTTAAACAAAGGCGTTATCGCCGTACAATGTAAATTCTAAATTATACAGACATAAAAATAATGAATAAAATATTAACATTGAATAACTTCTATCCTACTCAATATCATAATCAGAGTTACAGTTGTCACAAGTAAAAAATCGAGTGTCTCCGTTCGGGCAAGCCTCGTGTGCCAAAAATCTTGTATTTAAACCACTTTTCTCGATGTTTGCTGTTTTTCAAGCTACCAGCACATACCAGACACGGAGTCAATTTGCCCCTGTTCAATGCGCCTACTAGCCCCATAATAAATTTCTTCACAAAAGGGACACGTAACCATCTAAGCATAAATAATCCAAGTAAATCATACATGGGGTAGATACAGTTAATCATACACTAAGTAAAACTGCACAAGTTAAATCGCAATTATTAAGATAAATATTAGAAATTAGAAAAAGAATATAGCAACAAAAAATTACTTATGAGTGCAGAAAACAGAAAAATCGTAATAAATGTCTACTACACGTAGGTAACGCTGCAGATCTACAATGAGGATTGTAAAAAGCAAGAAGAAAGGTACTCTGTGACTAGGTGCGCAATCTATCCATAAACAGGCGATTTATGAGGACTGCACAAACTTACCCCTGTAGCCAACTAGCCCCGGTCTCCCCTATGTAGATTTTTCACTTGGAAATTTATTTTAGACATTCTTTTGAAAAATCGGGTAACCGGAACCTGACCGCAAGAGTCAAATCTCAATCCAAACCCAACCTGAACCCGAAATAAGGAGAGTCAATCACATCCGCAACGGAAAATATAGTACCAACCTGACCTGCAACAGAAAAATATCGCGCCAACCCGATCCAACGCGAACCGCGGGTCGAGTTGGGTCCGGATAAAAGGGGGTTTACCCGACCCGATACAGGATTCTATCTGGAAATGCCCAGTATGGTATTTGATACTGGTAATATGTATCATAGTACGAAATACAGAGCGTTGAGTTCAGTTTTATTTAGATGCTAATTGAAATTTAATTCTAACATTTACTATGATGCCATGTCATTTAATTAATAGCAAATTAAATCTGTTGATATTTTTTTTTACTAAACTTACATTTTTGAAAAAGTTATTAAAGAAAATTTGGATCTTGCTGGATATTTGGAGTGGGACACTGTGTATTTCTCTGACTGAAAGTAAGTGGATTCCATAAAGAAATTTTTTTGTTTTAACCCTTTGAAATCCAATATATTCTCTAAATGAAACATGTAGTTTATTTCGTGAAATTTTATCTGAAAAATCTGAATATTTTCTGCATAGCATTTAATTTTTTTTTTTTTACATTTTTTTGCAAATTGTATACCAGTTTTATGTAGATAAGTGATAGAGAAGCATACTAAATATTTATTATTTGCCCCTAATATTTATCAAAATAAAATAGAGATGTCTGGTTTACATTTTATTTATTTATTTATTTATTTTATAAAATTAAATGAATTTATTTGGCCCAAAGTGCCCGCATCAGAACCTGCTAAGGATGCCTTCACTTTATGCTTTCAAAGCGCACATCTACGCATATTATTCAATTAGATTACATAAAACTATTAACATTCAAATTTTATAAAACGTCTCTGTATGTAATCTACAGCTAAATATCAATGCAGATTAAAAAAATATGAATTATTAAAACATTATAACTAATTCAATATAATTATTTGCTAATATAATTATTTGTTTACAAATGTTTTCTTATACTTAAATCGATAGCATTTATTCAAATTCATTCTAATTACTGGTGATCTTGTGTATTTAAATTCCTTATGTTTATTTTGAGTGGAATTAGAGTTCCAAAAAAGTAGAAGAAAACAATTGTTTGTCAGTTGACAAGCTTCAGTTGACAAGTTGATCAGACACTGTTAAAAATTTGCAGCATTCTGGCAGGTCATTTGACCGTTTTTTCCGAAAACGGTTACACAACCGTAATTTTAACATTATTCTGACCATATTATTGGCCATTTTATGGTCAGAATATAGTTAAATTATGGTTATGAAACCGTTTTTTTCAAAAAACGGTCGAATGACCTGCCAGAATGCTGCAAAATTTTTAACAGTGGATGAAGAGGACAATTTTTAACTTCAATGTGATTAATTCAGTATTTTCGAACTGGAGCACTGCGTAGAAAAAAAATCTGATGGAACGAAAACAGGAACTAAATCGAAAATAATTTGTAATACGGGTACAGAACCTAAATTGTTTTCTCAATTTTAGAATTGAACCTAAATTCATTTTTTGCTTGGGAAAAGAATAAAAAAATTATTTAAAAAAATTAAACATATGAAATTTCACTTATTAAAAAACAAATTAACACGTAAGCCATGTTTAACAGTTACTTCTGTTCTTTACTTTTTGCTATAAGGCATGCAAAAGTAAAACAAAATACTTACCCTATACATATAAAATCCTAACGAAACGAATTTATGAAACGAATTTATGAAATGATTTTATGAAACGACTGATTATGTTTTACGGCTATTTCTCTTAAAATGTGAAAGGTTTGGCGGTGAAATTAACAACAATTATCCGTCTTGATTCACAAGTGTCAAAATTGGTATTAGAATTTTAAAATTTGAATTAGTTTTCAAGATATTATTCTTTTTTCTAATTTTAACCTCTTGAAGGGCGGTAGGATATATTTTATCCCATCTACGATTAATACAATTTTTCATCAGAAAAATTTAATTAAAATTTACTTGTCTAACTTTGGCGGGGAAAAGTCGTAAAATTGCTTTTTCTTATTTTGCAGTAAATCTTTTTGCAGATTCCGGTGTGAATTCGACATTACAGAAACACAAATACTTGCCCCTCAAAGGGTTAATGACATTTCATTAATGACACCAACTCAATTACATTTTTTGATGATTTGTCGAAACCAGGCCTCTTTCCCTGAACCGATTTCAAAGTTGAAAACCAGAAAAAAAAGTTTATAATTTTATCAAATGAAACAAAAATTGGAGCTCAACCAAAACCATTACTTTTAAGGGAAATGAAAACTGAAATATTTTATTTTAACCAAACTTCCATAAAAAATCATATAGTTACTTAAAAAAATTGTAATACAAGATTTCGTTAAATGGAAATGCAATCAGATATATTTTTCAAGTTTCCTCATCGTTCTTAGCCCTGATTTATTATTTAATGATAACGATCATGAACTTTATTATTTAATAAGGTAAAAGATTCGATAAATGGAAATGCAATCAGATATATTTTTCAAGTTTCCTCATCGTTCTTAGCTCTGATTTAACACTATACTTTAAAACTGTCATTGTTGCTGGTATCGATATTTTTTACATATTGATTTTTTTTTAAATTAAATAAACAAGAAAGAAATATACGTATATTTCCAAAGCAATCAGAATACTGTGACAAAACTTTATTATTTAATAAGGTAAAAGATGATTTGCAGAAAATATAACATATATGAAATTCCAATTTCAACATTTACAATATATAATCGGAAAAGTATCCGATTTCATAAGTATAACCCTTTATATAGTCTTAAATTTTCAATATATATGTACTACATTGTATGCAAAAATTTAATTCAGTTGAAAATGCATAACGCAGTTGAAAATTCCCTTTCCGTAATTTCCGCCAGTAAACGGAAATGTACCTGAAGTATTCTGTGTAGACCTGTACAGGAAATATAGAAATTATAAATGCCAAGTAACATGAAGAAAATCAGTTAAATTTAAAAACGCATTCCACAATTGTAAACGTACTTCCTGTAATTGTGGCTCATAGATAGCACTGTAGCAGAATTCTCTTATATGTCCCTGTAAATGAACTTATAACTGCTATGCACACCTTTTACAGTATCTTGTACTGCAACTCACTGATCATTTCATTATGTTGGAAATAGTATTACCATTACAATACATTGCAATACGATTTTTCCCATCGACCTATAATATAAAGGGATTCTTTTGATTGCTCCTATAAACTAACTTTAAAAACTACACGCTTCATTTTCAATAACGAACATACCATAGAATAGCCTCAATAACATATATCAATTATATGGCAATCCGAGTATATTTACGTGAATTAGAGCATGGACAGACAGACAGACAAGCAGGCGGCAAACGTCATTTCAAACAGTATTTTCTTTAGTAATAATTTCTATTGATTCTCGGATGATTAAATCATGATAATTCTTTGAGGGATATATAATTTTTGGGTCTTCGAAATTAACTTGTATATTCTGTTTCTGGTTAAGTCTTGACAGAGCTGTTGTAGGTCTGTTATACTTTAAATCTCTCAAATGTTCTTTAATACGGACTTTACGTTTACGTGAAGTCATTTCTATGTATTCGAAATAAATGTTTTCTGTTTTCAGTGGGAATTATATATACTCCAGAAACTTCATCTTCCGGGATCGGGTCTATTTTGGCACTAATTAGATTTTTCAGTTTTGCCGCAAATTTGTTTGTTTCGAAGATGCAAAAATTATATATCCCTCAAAGACTTATCATGATTTAATAATCCGTGAATCAGTAGAAATTATTACTAAAGAAAATGCTGTTTGCAATGACGTTTTATCCTACAACATACCCAGAATTTGCCTCAGTTTGCTTAAATAATCATAAAACGAGTAATATTCCACTTCCCTATATCCATCTTTTATTTTCCCTATGTTTTCCGGATCTAAAAATTAACTTCCACTTTCACTCCTTTCGTCACCATCAGTAGATATAAAATAGCGGTTCTATGTCAGTGGCACGGGTGGCACGACCTTGAATGACCTCTGCGCGTCCTCTGCATAGGGTATGAAGGTCATGCGGCGTACTCTTGGAGGCGGGGTCAAGGTGATGCGTCATCTTATAATATGAGGGGTTATTTGGAGTTTAATTATTTTACTAATGATAATTAATTTTAATTGGGGGACTTTAACTTTTTTCGAGGTAATTTTTGAAGATTGAATTTTTGGGAGATTGATTTTTTTTTCTTACCGTACTACAGTATGAGGGGTAATTTTAAGTTTTTTTTTTTTTTTTTTTTTTTTTTTTTTTTACTAATGATAATTAATTTTAATTGGGGGACTTTAACTTTTTTCAGGGTAATTTTTGAAGATTGAAATTTTTAGAGATTCATTTTTTTCTCACCGTACTACAGTACTTAGGGATAATTTTACATTTGAAAAATACATTAACGATAATTAATTAAGAAATTTTAATTGGGGGACTTAAACTTTTTTGGAGTAATTTTTTGAAATTTTTGGGACATTGATTTTTTTTTTTTTTTTCGTCGTACGAGGGGTTATATTAAGTTTGATATTTTTTCATTAATGATAATTAATTAAGAAATTTTAATTGGGGGACTTTAACTTTTTTGGGAGTATTTTTGAAGATAGAATTTTTCGGGGAAATTGATTATTCTTTTCGTCGTACTCCAGTACGAGGGGTTATTTGTACTTTTAAAAAATTAATTAAGAATTTTTAATTGGGAGACTTTAATTTTTGAGATAGATTTTTTTTTTCTTTTCGAGGACATTTATTTTTTTAGCACACTTGAGTTTTCGGTGTTTTTACTGGCAACGATTTTTAATTTGGGAACTTTCAAATATTTTTTTCGCGATTTTCCTTTAGCAATCAAATTTTAAACATTCATTAAACATTTTAATTGGGAGACTTTATCTTTTAACGCGAATTTTTAGATAAAAATGGAATTTTCAACATAAATTGGATGAGAGGACTTTACGCGATTCAATTTAGTGACGTATGCGCTTGACTATTGAGCATTAATTAAAATTTTGAATGAGGTCACATGTGAATTTTGTTATTTAGTGTTAGAATTTTTGTCTGCAAATTTTTAAATAGTACTGCCCCCCACCCGTGGGTGAGAGGTTATGCTCAAGAAGCTAATAGACGGGAAGTGCTGGGTTCGATCCCAATCGCGCCCGTCGGCCTAATCGTTCGGAGTTTTGTTTGAGTCATGGATTTGCATGCGTAAATTCGGGTTAGGTTTCCTTAGAAAGACCCACACGAAGGGCACTCCCCCTTGGGCCTAGTGTAGATAATCGGCCGTCAAAATTAACCCACCTTTTAAATAGGGTTAATAAACTTTAGAATTTTTTTTCTTTCTGAATACGTGTTAGATGAGTGAATATTTTTGGCAACGATTTTTAATTTGGGAACTTTCATTTATTTTTTTCGCGATTTTCCTTTAGCAATCGAATTTTAAACATTCATTAAAAATTTTAATTGGGAGACTTTATCTTTTAACGCGAATTTTTAGATAAAAATGGAATTTTCAACATAAATTGGATGAGAGGACTTTACGCAATTCAATTTAGTGACGTATGCGCTTGACTATTGAGTATTAATTAAAATTTTGAATGAAGTCACATGTGAATTTTGTTATTTAGTGTTAGAATTTTTGTCTGCAAATTTTTAAATAGTACTGCCCCCACCAGTGGCTGAGAGGTTATGCTCACGAAGCTAATAGACGGGAAGTGCTGGGTTCAATCCCAATCGCACCCGTCGGCCTAATCGTTCAGAGTTTTCTTCGAACCATGGATTTTCATGCGTAAATTCGGGTTAGGTTACCTTAGAAAGACCTTCACGAAGGGCACTCCCTCCTATATCCCTAGTGTAGATAATCAATCGCGCCCGTCGGCCTAATCGTTCGGAGTTTTGTTTGAGTCATGGATTTGCATGCGTAAATATGGGTTAGGTTCCCTTAGAAAGACCCTGACGAAGGGCACTCCCTCCCTTTATCCATAGTGTAGATAATCGGTCGTCAAAATTAACCCACCTTTTTAATAGTACTACTAAACTTTAGAATTTTTTTTTCTGAATCCGTGTTAGATGAGTAGATATTTTTTCTCGGTTTTATACAAAAATAGAAATTGGTAAGATATTTTTGAGGATATCGGTTTTTTGGCTTGTTATGCAATGTTTAGGTATGTATTGTTTAATCCATATGAAAATTTATTTTGAAAAAAACATGAAATGCCATTCATAAAGATATTAGGAAATTTTTCCCCCTCCCCCTAAATGAATTTATATTTGTGAAATATAGGGTTACCTATTTAATGGTGTGTTTGAATTTAGAATCACCAATATACCTTAACCCGAAATTTTATTGAGGCATGTTTTCGAAAAGTTTCATATTTTTAAAAACTAGAAAATCGATTTTTAAACGAAGCGCTTTTTAAACATACATAATTTTTGAACGTTTCTATCGAAACACTTTGAATTTTTAATAAGATTTTGGAAAAAAAAAACGCACTTTTGACAAATTTTCGCTAATAATTGCGCTTTTTAGAATAAAACTATTACCTTAGTTTACCTTAGTTTTAGAATACTTTAGTTTAACACTAATTGATGTTACATATATTTTTCAAAAATAAAACAAAATTACTTTAATATTTTTCGACATAGGTAAAATCTTGTAGCCTTAAGAAACGCGTGTGATAATGTACACTCTACTGAGTTCGTTATCTTGGAAAGTGAGAAGTGATTCACTTTATTTAGATAAGGATTTTTCCCAAATACAGTGGGTTAAACGATATTAGATTTTTATTACGATTGATTAATGGGGGTTACAAAGTAAGATAAGCTAATGAGAGTTAGAAATTAATGTGTAGCGTGATTGGATCTTTTTTCTTTAAGGGATTAAAATTAAAAACACTATCAATGATTAACTCATATGATTTCAACATTCATTTAACATTACGTCACACAAAACGAATTTAATTAATAAATGTATAATTAGGATTTTGAAATAATTAATTTAATATTACGTCACACAAAACAAATTAAATGAATAAATGCATAATTTAGATTGCGTCACAATTTTTGAATGATTTTATTAATTTAGAATTTATATCCAATTGGGGGTCATTTTATCTTATGGATTTATTTTAAATAAAATTGGAATATTTATTAGCAATTTAATGCATGTGTTACATTTTTTTTGGATTTAACTATTATAAAATTAGACCTTTTAAAACGGATACTTTTTTAATTGATTCATTAACCGTGAGAATACTTCAAACACATCATTGATGAGTCATCACACATAAGTAAATTTTCACTCGTAAACATGAAAGTTTTAATAAATATATTGAGGTTTTTGAAAAGTGACACTCATTTCGTGCAGTGGACTTTGAACTTTTAGTCTAGTTCTAATTTCGATCTAGTTCAAATTTTGCTAAGTTAACACGTTACGAAATATAGGGGAGCTTAATGCTATGCATTAATATAACTATGATTTTTGCTTAATTTTTTACAAGGAAAAAATTTTTATCATCGGAAAAACACATCTTTAAGAGATTTAAAATAAATATTTGTAAATATATATATAATTTAATATCATTAAATATTTAGTATCATCACACATAATTAACACATGTTAATTAAGTACGATTAAATTTAAAAGAAATCATAATTTTCATTAAATTAAAAAGAAATTGTACATTTAACTTTTAATCTAGCAAATATTAAAACATGAAAGAAATGATTGCGCTTTTAAAGCATATAACTTTAATCATAAAAATTTGAATACTTATCACTTTCAAATGAAAATGATAAACCTTTATTTAAAATTTTTCAGTTTATAATTAGAGACATACAATTAACTAGAAACTTAAGTATAAAAACAGAAATGAATATTTAGCAATAAGGTTAACATTTTTAATAAAAAATTAATATTTTAGGTTAATTTTAAACGTGCTAGTATTTTTAGACTAGAGAAATATCCCTTTTTTAGAAAATACTTTTCTGGTTTAATTTTCATTTATTTTTTAAATATAACTTTTAAAAAATATTCTCAACTGTAAAAACTAGGGATTTGCTTTTGACAATTTTATTTGAATTTAAGATTTGTTTCACATTTAGAAGTATATCTTATCAAAATAAATTCGAAATATTTTGATTTGTTTATTATTAATAATTTGAAAAATAAAACATTTAGAAGTAAATTCACTTACTTTTGTTTATGTTACATAAAAATCCAAAAGGGTTGAAAAAGAGTAGCAACACTTCACATAAGTTTTGTGTTACTAAATGGAGTAAATTTTGAACATCAATATCTTATCTGTTTGGGTATTTCCATGAATACATGATTCATGAGATAAGCAGAATGTCATGTTCAAATATGAATCTAAGAAGAGTGTTAATGAATTTACTTTATTCATATCGTATATACTTTAGCTATAATTAATATAATGTGTAATTAATAAGGGATTTAATTAATATGATGCGTTTTTAAGTAAAATCTAAATATAATTGTATCTTTTTCAGTCTTATTTAATAGAAGAGGAATGCTTTTCAAATTTATTAAGAAACATGTAAGTTATTATTAGCTTGGAAATTGCAACTGAATTAAAAATTGACTTTTAACATAGAATTAGTCTTTTGCTAAATTTTCAATGAAAATATTTCTCACTTAAAAGTTTACTTCTCACATTAAAAAAGTCATATACTTGGAATTTTTACCGGGAAAATTTTCTCACATGGAAAAAGGCTTTAGTGATTGTATTAGAATAAAAACTTATCATATTAAAATTTTTAATAAGTAAATTATTATTATTAAATCTATGTCACCCACCACTCACTTTATTTACAAATAAATATTTATCACTTTTTAATGGAAACAAAAATGGTAGGTAAAGCTTTCGTTTAATATTTTTAAATTAATATGAGTCTTTTTTTTTTCAGTGCGACTCCTTCAAATTTAAAACCTTTTGAGAGCTTTTATAGGGAGAACGTAAACAAATCGAAGTCTCACATTTCAACAATAAAGGATTTATGCTAAGTACACTACAGTCATTCTTGTTTTAACATGATTTGAAAATTTTTATTTAAAATTCTTTTGAAAACTTTACTCATTTTGTAGGAGAAAAAAAAAGCATGCATTTAGAAATTTTTAGTTTCACATATTACACACTAAATAAAATATATATTAAGATAAAACATTTGCAAACTTATTTATAAAATGGAAAGACATAACCTTATTTCACTTTTTCGTTAAGCATATTTTTAATTCACAAGCAGGTTTCACACATATTACTTGGCACACAAGTTACTTCAGCGAAAAATCCCTTTTCCTTATCTAAATGATTCATAGGGATTCATACCTCCCTCATGAATACGTTATACAAACGATGTATTAGTTTAATGAATATAAATTTTAACTGAATCCTTTAAACTTTATTTGATAACATTCGATCATTTTTATATTTCAAAACGAAGAAAAATTATTGAATATCACCTAACAAGTATGTACTTTTACACTAATATGTTATAAAAACACCTCTCAATATTCAAATTTTATGATATTTCGACATCTCTCGCCAAGCTTTTTAAGAATGAAAGACTCTTTCGTTAGAATATTTAGCTTTTTGTATACAATTTTAGCAATAAATACATAATGCACTCAACTTTACTTTGTCATTAAACATTAAATTAATCTATCGCATAGCAATTCAAACTTAGGATTTTTTTATTTAGGGTAGATAATTATACGTGTATATATATATATATATATATATATATATATATATATACATGTGCATATATGTGTGTCTGTGTGCATTTGTTAATGGGGGAAAAATTTAAAAGGTATACACATTGAAAGTTAATAAAATTATTTAAAAAAATTTATAAAAATATTTCAAGAGAGTATTAAACATTTTAAGACAGTATTAAAGATTTGAACAACTGATAAAAATGCTTTGAAAAACATTAAAATTGTTTCTTTCATATTTTAAAGTCAACAAATTTTAATACATAGCTATGTACATACAGGCATTTGAGCTATGTACATACAGGCATTTGAGCTATGTACATACATGCATTTGACCTATGTTAACAGAAAAAATGTTTTAAATATTTCGATGCTATTTCCAAGTTAGTCAATTGATACTTTTTGAATATGCATATACATATATTTGTAAATTTTAATGTTTTCTCTTAAAACTGAGTAGTTATTTATCCTAGCATTATCCTATTATTATCCTAGTTATTTATCCTACATTTATTAACACAAAAAAACCAACTGCTTTTCAAACGACTGTGTGATTATCATAACAACCCAAATCATTTTATCTGCACATGAGCAAACATTTTAATAAACTAGAGGCCACATTTTCAATCGAATAAAACAATGACTAATCAAATAGGTTATATCCTAACTTAATTTATACCTTTTTTGTGATATTGTTAAACATGCTACTACAAAGTCTAATCAAATAGGTTTTGTCCTAACTTGAATGATACCTTTTATGTGACATTGCTAAACAAACTTCTAACTTGTAAAAATACCATGATAACTTGTTTTCACTAGTCAAACTTAATAATTTTCGTAGGTTTTATAAAATAATCGACATGTTTGGTTGTCTCTCATCATAGTTTTCTAAAATATATACCAAAAATTTGCTACTATTAAAAAACATGCTTTTAATTAAGATAGTTTTCACTCTTATTATTTAAAAACATATAACACAAAATATTTTTATTAAATAATCACTATTTTTTAAAAGTTTGTAATATTTATATGCTAACTAGGGTTAGTAGTATTCAGACTTGAAAATATCTTTATAGATTAAACATGAAAATTAATATGTCCGACAATCCTTTGACTATTTTTAGTTAAACTTCGTGTCATGAAATATAACCGCAAAGCTTAAAATTATGCTTTGCAGTTTTCTAACTTTTAAAAATTAATGTTTTAAAATTCATTAAAATTTGAAAAATTATTAAATACTATTACATTTTAATTTTTAAATTCATTTTTATATATAAACACACAAAATAATAATACTTATCTAATATGGCAGCTAGCAGTCTTAAACACAACCTTCTCTTTCAAAAACTAAATACAAAATGAATAATTCTAAGTCCTTATCAGCTAATATTATCAACTGATTAAATCTAGTCACGTGGTATATGATAACGTCATTAGTGATATCATATACCACGTGATGGGGATTCCCGATCGCGTGATAACCCCATACGTCATTAGTGATAAGTGATGTCATATATCACGTGACTAGATCTAATCAGTTGATAATATTAGCTGATAAGGACTTAGAATTATTCATTTCGTTTTTAGTTTTTGAAAGAGAAGGTTGTGCTTAAGACTGCTAGCTGCCATATTAGATAAGTATTATTATTTTGTGTGTTTATATATAAAAATGAATTTAAAAATTAAAATGTAATAGTATTTAATAATTTTTCAAATTTTAATGAATTTTAAAACATTAATTTTTAATAGTTAGAAAACTGCAAAGTATAATTTTAAGCTTTGCGGTTATATTTCATGACACGAAGTTTAACTAAAAATAGTCAAAGGATTGTCAGACATATTAATTTTCATGTTTAATCTATAAAGATATTTTCAAGTCTGAATACTACTAACCCTAGTTAGCATATAAATATTACAAACTTGTGAAAAATAGTGATTATTTAATAAAAATATTTTGTGTTATATGTTTTTATATAATAAGAGTGAAAACTATCTTAATTAAAAGCATGTTTTTTAATAGTAGCAAACTTTTTTGTATATATTTTAGAAAACTATGATGAGAGATAACCAAACATGTCGATTATTTTATAAAACCTACGAAAATTATTAAGTTTGACTAGTGAAAACAAGTTATCATGGTATTTTTACAAGTTAGAAGTTTGTTTAGCAATGTCACATAAAAGGTATCATTCAAGTTAGGACATAACCTATTTGATTAGACATTGTAGTAGCATGTTTAACAATATCACAAAAAAGGTATAATTTAAGTTAGGATATAACCTATTTGATTAGTCATTGTTTTATTCGATTGAAAATGTGGCCTCTAGTTTATTAAAATGTTTGCGCATGTGCAGATAAAAGGATTTGGGTTGTTATGATAATCACACAGTCGTTTGAAAAGCAGTTGGTTTTTTGTGTTAATAAATGTAGGATAAATAACTAGGATAATAATAGGATAATGCTAGGATAAATAACTAGTCATTTTTAAGAGAATACATTAAAATTTACAAATATATGTATATGCATATTCAAAAAGTATAAATTGACTAACTTTGAAATAGCATCGAAATATTTAAAACATTTGTTCTGTTAACATAGGTCAAATGCATGTATGTACATAGCTCAAATGCCTGTATGTACATAGCTATGTATTAAAATTTGTTGACTTTAAAATATGAAAGAAATATTTTTAATAATTTTAAATGTTTTTCAAAGCATTTTTATCAGTTGTTCAAATCTTTAATACTGTCTTAAAATGTTTAATACTCTCTTGAAATATTTTTATAAATTTTTTGAAATAATTTTATTAACTTTCAATGTATATACCTTTTAAATTTTTCCCCCATTAACAAATGCACACAGACACACATATATGCACATGTATATATATATATATATATATATACACGTATACTTATCTACCCTAAATAAAAAAATCCTAAGTTTGAATTGGTATGCGATGGAATAATTTAATGTTTAATGACAAAGTAAAGTTGAGTGCATTATGTATTTATTGCTAAAATTGTATACAAAAAGCTAAATATTCTAACGAAAGAGTCTTTCATTCTTAAAAAGCTTGGCGAGAGATGTCGAAATATCATAAAATTTGAATATTGAGAAGTGTTTTTATAACATGTTAGTGTAAAAGTATATGCTTGTTAGGTGATATTCAATAATTTTTCTTCGTTTTGAAATATAAAAATGATCGAATGTTATCAAATAAAGTTTAAAGGATTCAGTTAAAATTTATATTCATTAAACTAATACATCGTTTGTATAACGTATTCATGAGGGAGGTATGAATCCCTATGAATCATTTAGATAAGGAAAAGGGATTTTTCGCTGAAGTAACTTGTGTGCTAAGTAATATGTGTGAAACCTGCTTGTGAATTAAAAATATGCTTAACGAAAAAGTGAAATAAGGTTATGTCTTTCCTTTTTATAAATAAGTTTGCAAATGTTTTATCTTAATATATATTTTATTTAGTGTGTAATATGTGAAACTAAAAATTTCTAAATGCATGCTTTTTTTTTCTCCTACAAAATGAGTAAAGTTTTCAAAAGAATTTTAATTAAAAATTTTCAAATCATGTTAAAACAAGAATGACTGTAGTGTACTTAGTATAAATCCTTTATTGTTGAAATGTGAGACTTCGATTTGTTTACGTTCTCCCTATAAAAGCTCTCAAAAGGTTTTAAATTTGAAGGAGTCGCACTGAAAAAAAAAAAAAAGACTCATATTAATTTAAAAATATTAAACGAAAGCTTTACCTACCATTTTTGTTTCCATTAAAAAGTGATAAATATTTATTTGTAAATAAAGTGAGTGGTGGGTGACATAGATTTAATAATAATAATTTACTTAATAAAAATTTTAATATGATAAGTTTTTATTCTAATACAATCACTAAAGCCTTTTTCCATGTGAGAAAATTTTCCCGGTAAAAATTCCAAGTATATGACTTTTTTAATGTGAGAAGTAAACTTTTAAGTGAGAAATATTTTCATTGAAAATTTAGCAAAAGACTAATTCTATGTTAAAAGTCAATTTTTAATTCAGTTGCAATTTCCAAGCTAATAATAACTTACATGTTTCTTAATAAATTTTAAAAGCATTCCTCTTCTATTAAATAAGACTGAAAAAGATACAATTATATTTAGATTTTACTTAAAAACGCATCATATTAATTAAATCCCTTATTAATTACACATTATATTAATTATAGCTAAAGTATATACGATATGAATAAAGTAAATTCATTAACACTGTTCTTAGATTCATATTTGAACATGACATTCTGCTTATCTCATGAATCATGTATTCATGGAAATACCCAAACAGATAAGATATTGATGTTCAAAATTTACTCCATTTAGTAACACAAAACTTATGTGAAGTGTTGCTACTCTTTTTCAACCCTTTTGGATTTTTATGTAACATAAACAAAAGTAAGTGAATTTACTTCTAAATGTTTTATTTTTCAAATTATTAATAATAAACAAATCTAAATATTTCGAATTTATTTTGATAAGATAAACTTCTAAATGTGAAACAAATCTTAAATTCAAATAAAATTGTCAAAAGCAAATCCCTAGTTTTTACAGTTGAGAATATTTTTTAAAAGTTATATTTAAAAAATCATTGAAAATTAAACCAGAAAAGTATTTTCTAAAAAAGGGATATTTCGCTAGTCTAAAAATACTAGCACGTTTAAAATTAACCTAAAATATTAATTTTTTATTAAAAATGTTAACCTTATTGCTAAATATTCATTTCTATTTTTATACTTAAGTTTCTAGTTAATTGTATGTCTCTAATTATAAACTGAAAAATTTTAAATAAAGGTTTATCATTTTCATTTGAAAGTGATAAGTATTCAAATTTTTATGATTAAAGTTATATGCTCAAAAAGCGCAATCATTTCTTTCATGTTTTAATATTTGGTAGATTAAAAGTTAAATGTACAATTTCTTTTTAATTTAATGAAAATTATGATTTCTTTTAAATTTAATCGTACTTAATTAACATGTGTTAATTATGTGTGAAGATACTAAATATTTAATGATATTAAATTATATATATATTTACAAATATTTATTTTAAATCTCTTAAAGATGTGTTTTTCCGATGATAAAAATTTTATCCTTGTAAAAAATTAAGCAAAAATCATAGTTATATTAATGCATAGTATTAAGCTCCCCTATATTTCGCAACGTGTTAACTTAGCAAAATTTGAACTAGATCGAAATTAGAACTAGACTAAAAGTTCAAAGTCCACTGCACGAAATGAGCGTCACTTTTCAAAAACCTCAATATATTTATTAAAACTTTCATGTTTACGAGTGAAAATTTACTTATGTGTGATGACTCATCAATGACGTGCTTGAAGTATTCTCACGGTTAATGAATCAATTAAAAAAGTATCCGTTTTAAAAGGTCTAATTTTATAATAGTTAAATCCAAAAAAAAATGTAACATATGCATTAAATTGCTAATAAATATTCCAATTTTATTTAAAATAAATCCATAAGATAAAATGACCCCCAATTGGATATAAATTCTAAATTAATAAAATCATTCAAAAATTGTGACGCAATCTAAATTATGCATTTATTCATTTAATTTGTTTTGTGTGACGTAATATTAAATTAATTATTTCAAAATCCTAATTATACATTTATTAATTAAATTCGTTTTGTGTGACGTAATGTTAAATGAATGTTGAAATCATATGAGTTAATCATTGATAGTGTTTTTAATTTTAATCCCTTAAAGAAAAAAGATCCAATCACGCTACACATTAATTTCTAACTCTCATTAGCTTATCTTACTTTGTAACCCCCATTAATCAATCGTAATAAAAATCTAATATCGTTTAACCCACTGTATTTGGGAAAAATCCTTATCTAAATAAAGTGAATCACTTCTCACTTTCCAAGATAACGAACTCAGTAGAGTGTACATTATCACACGCGTTTCTTAAGGCTACAAGATTTTACCTATGTCGAAAAATATTAAAGTAAGTTTGTTTTATTTTTGAAAAATATATGTAACATCAATTAGTGTTAAACTAAAGTATTCTAAAACTAAGGTAATAGTTTTATACTAAAAAGCGCAATTATTAGCGAAAATTTGTCAAAAGTGCGTTTTTTTTTTCCAAAATCTTATTAAAAATTCAAAGTGTTTCGATAGAAACGTTCAAAAATTATGTATGTTTAAAAAGCGCTTCGTTTAAAAATCGATTTTCTAGTTTTTAAAAATATGAAACTTTTCGAAAACATGCCTCAATAAAATTTCGGGTTAAGGTATATTGGTGATTCTAAATTCAAACACACCATTAAATAGGTAACCCTATATTTCACAAATATAAATTCATTTAGGGGTAGGGGGAAAATTTCCTAATATCTTTATGAATGGCATTTCATGTTTTTTTCAAAATAAATTTTCATATGGATTAAACAATACATACCTAAACATTGCATAACAAGCCAAAAAACCGATATCCTCAAAAATATCTTACCAATTTCTATTTTTGTATAAAACCGAGAAAACATATCTACTCATCTAACACGGATTCAGAAAAAAAAATTCTAAAGTTTAGTAGTACTATTAAAAAGGTGGGTTAATTTTGACGACCGATTATCTACACTATGGATAAAGGGAGGGAGTGCCCTTCGTCAGGGTCTTTCTAAGGGAACCTAACCCATATTTACGCATGCAAATCCATGACTCAAACAAAACTCCGAACGATTAGGCCGACGGGCGCGATTGATTATCTACACTAGGGATATAGGAGGGAGTGCCCTTCGTGAAGGTCTTTCTAAGGTAACCTAACCCGAATTTACGCATGAAAATCCATGGTTCGAAGAAAACTCCGAACGATTAGGCCGACGGGTGCGATTGGGTTCGAACCCAGCACTTCCCGTCTATTAGCTTCTTGAGCATAACCTCTCAGCCACTGGTGGGGGCATTACTATTTAAAAATTTGCAGACAAAAATTCTAACACTAAATAACAAAATTCACATGTGACCTCATTCAAAATTTTAATTAATACTCAATAGTCAAGCGCATACGTCACTAAATTGAATTGCGTAAAGTCCTCTCATCCAATTTATGTTGAAAATTCCATTTTTATCTAAAAATTCGCGTTAAAAGATAAAGTCTCCCAATTAAAATTTTTAATGAATGTTTAAAATTCGATTGCTAAAGGAAAATCGCGAAAAAAATATTTGAAAGTTCCCAAATTAAAAATCGTTGCCAAAAATATTCACTCATCTAACACGTATTCAGAAAGAAAAAAAAATTCTAAAGTTTATTAACCTATTTAAAAGGTGGGTTAATTTTGACGGCCGATTATCTACACTAGGCCCAACGGGGGAGTGCCCTTCGTGTGGGTCTTTCTAAGGAAACCTAACCCGAATTTACGCATGCAAATCCATGACTCAAACAAAACTCCGAACGATTAGGCCGACGGGCGCGATTGGGATCGAACCCAGCACTTCCCGTCTATTAGCTTCGTGAGCATAACCTCTCACCCACGGGTGGGGGGCAGTACTATTTAAAAATTTGCAGACAAAAATTCTAACACTAAATAACAAAATTCACATGTGACCTCATTCAAAATTTTAATTAATACTCAATAGTCAAGCGCATACGTCACTAAATTGAATCGCGTAAAGTCCTCTCATCCAATTTATGTTGAAAATTCCATTTTTATCTAAAAATTCGCGTTAAAAGATAAAGTCTCCCAATTAAAATGTTTAATGAATGTTTAAAATTCGATTGCTAAAGGAAAATCGCGAAAAAAATATTTGAAAGTTCCCAAATTAAAAATCGTTGCCAGTAAAAACACCGAAAACTCAAGTGTGCTAAAAAAAATAAATGTCCTCGAAAAGAAAAAAAAAATCTATCTCAAAAATTAAAGTCTCCCAATTAAAAATTCTTAATTAATTTTTTAAAAGTACAAATAACCCCTCGTACTGGAGTACGACGAAAAGAATAATCAATTTCCCCGAAAAATTCTATCTTCAAAAATACTCCCAAAAAAGTTAAAGTCCCCCAATTAAAATTTCTTAATTAATTATCATTAATGAAAAAATATCAAACTTAATATAACCCCTCGTACGACGAAAAAAAAAAAATCAATGTCCCAAAAATTTCAAAAAATTACTCCAAAAAAGTTTAAGTCCCCCAATTAAAATTTCTTAATTAATTATCGTTAATGTATTTTTCAAATGTAAAATTATCCCTAAGTACTGTAGTACAGTGAGAAAAAAATGAATCTCTAAAAATTTCAATCTTCAAAAATTACCCTGAAAAAAGTTAAAGTCCCCCAATTAAAATTAATTATCATTAGTAAAAAAAAAAAAAAAAACTTAAAATTACCCCTCATACTGTAGTACGGTAAGAAAAAAATGAATCTCTAAAAGTTTCAATCTTCAAAAATTACCCTGAAAAAAGTTAAAGTGCCCCAATTAAAATTAATTATCATTAGTAAAAAAAAAAAAAAACTTAAAATTACCCCTCATACTGTAGTACGGTAAGGAAAAAAAAAAATCAATCTCCCAAAAATTCAATCTTCAAAAATTACCCCGAAAAAAGTTAAAGTCCCCCAATTAAAATTAATTATCATTAGTAAAATAATTAAACTCCAAATAACCCCTCATACTATAAGATGACGCATCACCTTCACCGCCGCATCACCTTTACCCCACCTCCAAGAGTACGCCGCATGACCTTCATACCCCATGCAGAGGACGCGCAGAGGTCATTCAAGGTCGTGCCACCCTTGCCACTGACATAGAACCGCTATTTTATATCTACTACCATCTACGTGAATTTTGAAAATTAGACGTCAATAACAATTGTATTTCTTATATTTCTCTGACGAAGACTATGTTTTTTATAATTGAAAGTACTAAGGTATTAAAATAATTTAACATATTTTTAATATTTTCTCATCTTTTAAGTAATTTTGCACATAGTGTAAGTTTAAGTTTACCTTTTAAAGATGAATTAAGCATTTCTATCTATTTATTTACTGAAGAAACTTAATTTTAAAACTTTTATTTTTCGAAGCTTACAGTAATCAGCATTAAAATAATTCATACTTTGATTAATAATAATAATATTGTTTGTAAAACTCTTCACGTTTTTGGAAACATTCTCTATTAAATGAAACTGACATAGAATTGTTTTGAAAACTTTAATAGTTTCTTTTTAAGATGGATTTTCAAGAGCTATTTGTGCATCAACACTTTTTCAATGCTAATTTTTCTCACACTTTATAAGATTTTATTATCTGATGCATATTTAGAGGTGACAATATCATCATTATCACCTTGAAGAAGTTCTATTAACGAAGAATTTTCTTCGACGTCATACTTTTTTCAAAACTTTCTAATAAATAGATCCGTGAAATCTCGTAACTAAAAGATGCTAAAAAAAAAAAAAGAAAAAGGAAAGAAAAAGAAAGAAAGAAAGATAGAAAAATGGAAGATTTTTTTTTTTTTTTTTTTTTGCCAAGGATTCTCTGGGAGTCTGAAAACGCAGAAAACTTTAAAACTTTGGTTGGTCTGAAAAAATTCGTTGAATAGGAATTGCTGTTTGTCATTTAGAGGTGATTTCCAATTTTGTCCAAAACGAAAGTTCCAGAGAAAAGGTCGTTAGATGAAAAATTTCTCAAAATAAATGTTAAATCAAAGTATAACAACATTACCTACAGATATAAAGTTCTTCTAGCCTAGTTCTTCTAGCAGTACAACTGTAGAAACTGTATTTTACGATTCCGAAAAGCGTTCGTTTGTCTTCAGAAACCTCATAAGCTACAATATTCCGATATTTATTGTCTGAACAAAGCTTTCTTTTGCTGCCTGTAATTTTCTGAAACGTTACCAAGTATTTTTTTTATCAGTGTATTAATTATTTTTTTAATGCAATATCAATACGAAACATTGATTTTCAGGTTTTATCATTCTCAAATAAACATTTTCAGCTGTGTAAGAGAATTTATAGGTGAAGGAGTAATAGAATGATGTTCATTTTACGCTGTTAAATTAGCACATTCGTCTGTTGAATATGTTTGTTAAACATGAAATGTTTACTAGAGAAATGATAGAGCATTCGAAAAACCGATAATCCATATTGATATCGAGTTCAGAAAACTGATAAATACATTGAACAAGAACTTGGAAACTATTTTGAAAATTACGGGTAGAAAAAAGAAATTTCTTTTTCAGAACTGTACTCTTTAAATCTCAGAAATCTATTGGATTCTGAGGTTTATTAAAATAAAGGTACGATTTTTGCAATCGTGGGTAGCTCGAGAGAGATTATACTATATGTTTGTAAACTTGCTCGCTAGATAAAGTGCCATTTCTCCGTTTTTTTAAAGTGTAGACAAAACGATTATAAGGGCTGTACTTATATAAAGTTGTCAACTTTATTGCAATTTTGGACCCTCTCCCCCCTTATGATATCATACGTTAATGAAATGCATGTCGGCAAGCTCCGCATAGGTGTAATAATGCATGTTGTTCGAAATCCGTGCCGGAAATGACGATTGAAGCCAGCGAAGAGCATGCATCCGCCGCACTCAACAGTGCCCTTTACTACCTCAACGCTGCATTTCCGCACCCACATTCCTATACGAAATCTGCTTATTTAGGTACCCTCTACCTGCCTTTACATTTTTAATATATATTTCTAAACTGTTTATGTACAGCCCCTAAGATCGCCGTTCGGCAATTAAGCTTATTAATAAATTAATATAGTACAAATATAGTATAAATTGTACATAATGATAGTATAAATTAGTATCTACCTTCTAATTTTGTAATTTTGAGCTTTACTAGTGGTGGGATTTGGTTTAATTAATCACCAGTAAACTTTTCTAGTTAGTGAATTTTTGGAAATCTTGTAAGAATGAATAAACATATATTAACCCTATAAAGTTTTAGAGCTAATCGAAAATTTATTATGAGATTTCTAGTAAATATGTACAATACTTCAAATAATTTGCCATAATTTAGGATATGCATACAAAAATATGCAGTTCATTATACATTATAAATGGGTAAGTTTTTAAAAATGCAAATGAAATTATTTCGAGTTATTATTTTTGAAGGAAGAAAAAAAAAAAAAGGTCAAGTGCGAGTATTACTCGCGCACAGAGGGTTTCGTACAATAATATATAAATTAGTAAGTGTATTATTAAAAAATACCGTTGATAAAAGAATACTAAGACTTTGTAAAAACTATACAACGTAAGGTTGGGTATAGCTGTATAGTATATACTAGAAAAGTATAAATGGATACACCATGAAAGTTCAAAGATATATGGAACCTAAATAATAACAAATATAGCTATTCTGTATATTTGTTATTCCATATATGTTTTAATTTAACCTTTAAAGACACGGTAGGTGTATTGAGAGAGCCACTCAATGCAAACTAGTCGCGAATCCCATAGTTTTTATGTGATTAATTCTCATTAAATTAGTCTGTTTGTAACAAATTGACGTTTATTGCTTTTATATTGCTACTGGGCATTGCATTATACAAATATACCCTTATAATTTGTTATATAGGTTTTAAAAACCGATGGAGCATAGAGTACGCCGTCCCTGTCATTATGCAAACGTATGCGATTTTCTTAAAAACTATGTGACCTAGGGTAATCGCTATAATTTTCCTGCAAGGTTTAAATTAATGCCTACTACCTCTAATTTTTTCATAATTTTAGTTTCAATGGATTCGGAATTAGATGGGGGGGGGGGGGGACATATTTTTGCACTACATTTTCGACCATAACTTTGAAAATATAATACCTAAAATTAAATGAAATATATTTTTAATTTCAGCGTTACGAAAGATTTCATACGATACCCTACACGATATACAAAGAAAAGATTTTTTCTTTCAAGTAACTTAATTAGCCCTTCTACATTTTCCCTAAATATATTTATGAACATTTATTAATCTGTAAATATGTGGGTCAATAATATTTATTACTTCCGCCAATTTGAACTTTCCACGTTGCATAGTTTACGAGTAAAAGGGCTGTGACAGACAGACAGATACAGGAGTGATCTTATAATGGTTCCGTATTTACTTTTTAAGTACGGAACCCTAAAAATATCAATTATGCGGCATTATTTATAAAGAATACACAGGTTATTATCTCGGCGAAATAATATAGTATAGCATCTGTGGTTTTAAATAGACTAAAATACAAAGAGGGGATTACTGTATGTAAAACTAATCAATAACCCATAAAACGAAAGAATAAGTATTGAATAAATACTTGATGTATTCGAATATTTTAAATATCTAGCCACTTAAAATTTTCAATTATTAAAATTTAGATTAGCATTTTTAGAGTGCATGTTTATAAATATTATTCTACATTTAATTAAATATGAATGATAACATCTGAGTGATTACATTCTGTCATGCAAAATTAGCCTTCATAGATTGTGGTAAATATGAAACGCATCAACTAAATTCAGTGAAAAGTAAATTATTAAAATATCCATGATCATAAATACCTAAAGTATTCATCAGCTAGTGCATAATTGTTCATAAAATTATTCGCCTGGCTAATCTGTAGTAATTATTAGAATTTAAAAATAATTAAAAATAGATTGTCGCCATTTAAATTTTTCATAAAATTGATTCTCACAGTGATACAGTTACATGAAACAAGGAAAAATAGTTTAGCTTTGCATTACATCTTTAGTTTTTATTGAATTTTGCGTATTTATTGCTGTTAAACAACTGGAAGTTAGGAGAAATTATTCATGTTAGTCATTGTGAACTGCATAAATGTATAAAGAACCAAATAATTTACGTAATCTGATGGACTTACAAATGCATTATGAAAAAATAGAAAATAAATAAACTAACAATGAAGTTTAAAGAAATGTATTTATTCTTTTAATCATTTTACGTTCTAAAAACTGTAAATTCCTGACTACAATCTATAGATAATCTGTTAAAAATCATTAAATTTTAAAAAGTGCGGATTATAAGCTGCCGTGATTTTTTTTTCCTTTAAGTGTTTTTAAAAGAATCGAAAAAGAAATTGTAAAACTGTTTACTGAGGTTCCATCATAGTAATTTTTGTTGCACATTTGTGTTCAGTATTATTATTTATTTCGTATAGTTATATGAGTATAGTATATTTGATTTTTGTGTGTTTAGTATGTTTGATTTTAGGTGAGTAGAATATAATTTTTACTTTCTTCTATTTTTACAAGAAAAAAACTTATTGAATTCGTGAAAATTTTCGACTTCCAGTTTGCGCTGGATTTATACGTTTTAGAAGGTCCTGAACACGATTTGGCGGTTTTTAGAAAATGTCTGTCTATGAGTCTGTGATTCTGTTTGTGAGTGACAAAAAATTTGTGTGCGCTCTACCTCAAGAGCAAATGGAAGGAATTTAATAAAATTTTAGATTCAGTTAGACCTTGATATGAATTAGTTCTGATTAATTTTTGGTATAAAATGTCTAACAGGTGCCGCTGCTGTGATACATTTTTCCCGATTTCCGCAATAGCTCTATTTCAAGAACTAATGCACGGATTTTCATCAAACTTCAGATTCAGTTACATGTTGACATAAGTTGTTGCTGAATAGGTTTTGGTGTATATTGCCAAACAGGTGGTGCTGCTATGCTGCATTGTTCACGATTTCTGCAATAGCTCTATCTCAAGAGCTAATTCACGGATTTTCATCAAACTTCAGATTCAGTTACATGTTGACATAAGTTGTTGCTGAATAGGTTTTGGTGTATATTGCCAAACAGGTGGTGCTGCTATGCTGCATTGTTCACGATTTCTACAATAGCTCTATCTCAAGAGCTAATTCACGGATTTTCATCAAACTTCAGATTCAGTTACATGTTGACATAAGTTGTTGCTGAATAGGTTTTGGTGTATATTGCCAAACAGGTGGTGCTGCTATGCTGCATTGTTCACGATTTCTGCAATAGCTCTATCTCAAGAGCTAATTCATGGATTTGCATCAAACTTCAGATTCAGGTACACGTTGACATAAGTTGTTGCTGATTAGGCTCTGCTCCAATAAGTGGCGCTACTATGCTGCCTTTTTCACGATTCTCGCGATAGAGGTCTACACCGGTCCGGCGAAATGAAGGCGAACTTTCAAACGGGCCGAGCCGGCGGAATCGGAACAATTTTTTCAACGGGCCGCGCCGGGCCGACAGACAAAATAAACGGGTCGGGCTGGCAAAAAAATTGAACGGACCTGCAGGTCCAGGCCGAGCCGGGCCGATAAAAAAATTTAAGTGAGTCAGATAAAATACGAGCCATTTTCAATGAATATGACTTTCTCAAGAAGTATAAATGTGCGTCACGAGCCGTTTAACAACATCAATAGAACAATGTAACATATCCATAGTAGATATTGGCATCCTACAGTTACATCATGTCTGATCCCGGGATTAATTTTTTCAGCAGACTCGTGCCGGGCCGGTATCAGGCTTGCATTTTTTTCTACATAGTCATGCCGGGACAGAACTGGTCTTAATCGTTTTCAGACCTTGTAGAGCAGGCATTATGTTTTGTAAAAGTATTAATAGCGATAATGAAATTCTGTTAACACTATCTTTGGAAATATACAGTTAGATAGTTCTGATATTCACTGCTGAACAATGCGAAACTTTCAGACACATTTTTAACTGTAAAGGAATAAAATTCACAAGCCTGATTATTGAAGGCATTTGGAATCGAATAGCTTTTTCCAGTTTTGATAAATTACTGACAGAGATAACAGAGATTCTTGTCACGTTACTGTAAGTTTTTCTCCTTTCCTGTGCTATCGCTTCTGGAAATTCGATTCAAGATGCTAACTTTGGCAATATTTATGAAAAATATATTGCTTTTATCTTAAAAAAAAATACGACATTTGCATAGGTTCTGAATAAAAATGACTGCCAATCTTACGCATTTCCGAAAAGAAATGAATTCATAGATGTGTCAGAACGTAGCTCTTTTAAATATGAAAAAAGCCTTAAAAATGATAGAAATATTTTCACAAATTTACTTTTTATTATACAGCTTCAAAAGTTATCATGTTTTAAACCCTTTATTCTAAACTATATTATTAGTTTTTTAATGAATCCTTATTTGAATTTTGAAACTTCTGAAGAGACGATGACTAAAAGACTGTAAGTAATCATTAATGTTACTATTGTGTGTTTTCTGTTTTGTAAACACATAGTAATCTAAAATATACTATAATATGTTCCCAGAAATATGTATGTAATAATCATTAAAAGAATCTTAATTGTATGTCGAGAAAAAAAAGGGAATTTTTTGTAGAAATTGAGTCGGGTCGGGCCTGTTTTCACTGAATTTTGTACGGGCCGGGCCGAGAATTGTAAAAATGTAAACGGATCGTGCCGGGCCCGGGCCGAACTTTAATTTTTACAGCGGGTCGATCCGGACCAAGATAGCTTTTGTTCGGGTCGGTCCTGGAAATGCCGGCCCGTGCAGACCTCTATTTTTACCTCAAAAACTAATGCATGCGATTCAATCAAAATTCATATTCCGTTACACTTTCGCATAAATAGATCCTTTAGAATCCTCATGATTGTTATAGATTGTCATTTAATTTTGGCACTGTGATTGCACATTTTGAAATATTAACATGTATGAGACAGAAGAAAATTTTGGGACTGGCACATCCCATTAGTTTCCTTAAGTCAGAGTTATATACGGTATTCGATTTACTTCGTTTAGTAATAGCATTAATAAGAATACTTCATAGTTCCAAGTTAGAATATATATATATATATATATATATATTACAGAAATCGACTATGTTTTTTGCTTATATATGTATTTTATGTACCCTTGAAAAAGTGAAATACTATATAAGATTCCGGCTTCATTCATCCATTTGATCTATTGTTTGTTTATGATACGTCTTTTACTGGTTCAACATTATTTAGCTGGTTATTTGTATCTATTGTCTTTAATAGGATATTTTATCAAAATTTGGTGGTTTTTCATGTGTTTTATATGGATTTATCGTGCGATATGTGCTAGTAAAATTAGTGGAATAAAGCTTGATTCTGTATTACTAGTTACAGGTTCCATCTTTATTTTGTATAATGTCAGTATTATGAATTGTAGCTAAATTTATTAATTTAATTTTAGTAATTGGAAATCGTTGATGATTTGTAATTATATAATGGTTATGTATATATATGCATATATATATATATATATATATATATATATATATATATATATATATATATATATATATATGCATTTATACAGCTACGTGCTTCCCACAGTGAAATAAAATGCTATATAAATACATTATTCTAAAAATTCCAAATGAGCTAGTATGTTGTAGCTATCACAAAACTTTTTTCTATGTAAATCAAATCGTCTTCAACAAAAATTAAGTAACAATCTATTCATTCTTGGGGTATAGATGTCGCGGAAATCGTAAAAAATAGAGCACCGTAGCAACACCTGTTGGGAGAGGCACACTCAAACCTGATAAGGGATCTATTTATGTGAAAATCTAATAGAATATGAAGTTACTGAGATACTGCACTGGCTCTTGAGATATAGCTATCTAGAAAATCTTGAAAAATGCAGCCTAGCCGCGCCACGTGTTAATAGATTTACATTCATACTAATCAGCGTCTATTTATTAGGTACCAACAAATTATGAACTTTGATGGAATACCGTGCATTAGTTATTGAGATATATGGGGCATTCTCACAAACTTTTGACTTTTGGGAAAAAAATCTGGCGAAATTAAACTTGCTAAAATAGCATTTTAATCTGATAGACGAATGTCTTAATGAATTAAAATAAAGAAAAAAGGGTCAGCAGCGAAAAAAATTTCATTTAACTGAGGTTTAAGTTAAATTTGCGAGTTTAATTTTCCTTACCGTCTTACCTCTATAACTGTTTATTTTCTTCTAAATTTTTACTTATAATGAATTTGCATAGTACCCACAGGACATTCAAATAAGAAATAATAAAAATGTAGTACTTTTAATACAGAATTTTTGTATAACGTAAAAAATTACATCGAATTATTTTTATTGAAACAATTTTATCCAGACAGCTCCAAATTTCAAATTCAGCATCAGGGACACGGGACGGTCGATGAGTTTTCCATGTGTTTGGACCCCCAACATCATCCAAAACTGATTTATCTCGTTAATATTGTTGTGCAATCATGCATTGGGATGTTCCCAAGTATATGAAATATAAAAAAAAAAAACACAAAAAGTGTATTAAATAAAAAATTATTATTCAGGGACATGAAAGTCAAAAGATTGTGAGAATGCCCCATATCTATACCTGAAAACGTGAAAAATGCACCATAGCAGCAAACTTGTTAAGCGGTTTACGACAAAACTTAATAAGCGCCTATTTATGTCAAGTTTTAAGAGAAAATGAAGTTTGATCAAATTCCATGCATTAATTCTTGAGATATAGTAATCGCGGAAATCGTAAAAAAGGCAGCAGAGCAGCGCCACGCGTCTGGCGATTTACATCAAAAACTCATCAGCAACAATTTATGTCAAGGTCTAATTTTACGAGGTTAGGATCGGGTGAGGGTTGAAATATGTCGGGTTGCGAGTCGGCGAAAGTTATTTTAGCGGTTTGGAGGCGTATTGCTGGTCGAGAAATTTTTTATGTCGGGTTCGATTCTGGTTGCGGGTTGACTTCAAATGAATATTCGGGTTCGGGTCGAGTTGTACCCGACCCGTGCAGGACTCTACCTTGAATCACTGGGCTGCCCCAACCTCGAGATCGACTTTACTCTAAAACTGAACCATTTCTGGATTTAATTTTAAATGTGATCAGTTACGTGCATTTCACGCTGAAAATCGCTCTTAAAATTTTAACTTTGCCTTTTGATATATGTGATATGTAAAATTCAACAAGTATTTTAGGTATATTTTGTCCGAAGATTCGTTAAGAAGAATGTTCAGAAAATGGAAGTTAAAAATCTTAGTATTTTGGTGAGGAATTTGACAAATTCGAAATCATTCCCTGCCCATAGATTTAAAGGTTCCAACAGATAGAATCCACGAACTTCGGCGCCTTTGTTATGGTCCCGTGGTACTTTCCATTTTTTATGATTTTCATCGAATGTCTATAGGCCAGAGTTCACTGGGAAACATCGTTGACATGTTCATCTCCGCCTCTTTCAGTTTCTTTTGCTGATGACCACAGAATTCTTGGAAAAGAAAGGCCAATTGACATATTTATATTTATAGTTTTCATAGGACATGTTTTTAAAAAAATAGCCAATAAACGCAGCTTTAACATTGGAGAGGGGGAATTTGAGATATGACTGCACACGAGCCGTAACGTAATTACGCCACTACAGCAACAATGTCACAGTTGTCACTGCAACATTACAGTGAACTCACCGCAATGTACCTACTACCCTGTTTGTTGTTCAGTAAAATATTTAACTAGCAAAAATCCACACGAAATGTTTAAATCTACCACTCAACAACCTCTAATAAAAATGAAACACAAACACACACAAGCACTACGCCTCTATCACCACAATACGTAACATCTTCATCTCGGATTGCTCATTATGAGCATGGCTATGTAGTTTCTATTCTATTGATTTTGAACAAGCGGTAAGACAATAGAACAAATTTAGCATCACATCTTTAAGAAAGAACATTTTTTAAAAACTGCTGTATAGACAGGACAACGACACCAAGTTCGAAGGTCAACAAAAGAAGCATGACTCTTCTTACATGCACGAGAATTTTTTTACGCCATCGAGCCTACATAATCGTCAGTTCTGTATCACGAATTAGTTAAGAAATATAGCGTTGTAAATGATTATTGTTAATGTTTAAAATGTTTAATGATGCAGTGGTTGAAAGAAGCAGTTCGGTTCGGTCTATTAATAACAAACAATGAGTAAGATTTTATTAGAAGTGGTACTATGTAAATTGAATCATTTGTTAAAAATATTTAAGTGAATGGAGATGTTGTTTTAAAAATTACATATTCGTGATCCAAAGTTAATTTTTAATTCCGGATTTGTAGAATCAAATTTATTTACTCTGAAATGGAT
Organism: Maratus speciosus; assembly: GCA_963932465.1. Taxonomy (NCBI): domain Eukaryota; kingdom Metazoa; phylum Arthropoda; class Arachnida; order Araneae; family Salticidae; genus Maratus; species Maratus speciosus. The sequence continues at coordinate 465,795,048 of OZ010791.1, forward strand.
GCGTTTGTATTTCGTTTAACAATAGTATTAAATGAAAATCTACCTAATAAACATTCCTGTGATAACTTAATCATAAGGTTCCCGAATAACTTTCAGTATCTTAAACATACTTTTTAAAATTTATTGATAAAGTCATATATGATAAAATACTAATTTGTTAAATTGCTTTTCGAATATTTTTTGCTTTATTGATCAAGTCAACTTCTTCTTAGTTCATCACGATATTATACTCAGCATCTACTCTTTATTTATTTCGAAGAATTTAAATTGAATTAACTGAATTCAATGATACAGTCACCAATGATAATATGTTAATTTATTGAAATAATTTTCAAATAATTTTTGCTTTATTGATCTATTCAACTTCGTTGATCATCACAATAAAATACTCTAATAATCAAAAGGATATAGTTTTACTGTAATGTGGAATCAGCGTAATTGCGGCTTAACCCTTTGAGGGGCAAGCAATTGTGTTTCTGAAATGCTGAATTCCCACCGGAAATTTGGAAAAATTTTCTTTTAAAATAAGGAAAAGCAATTTTTCAATTTTTTTTTCAACAAAATTATGTAAGTAAAACTTAATTAAACTTTTCTGGTCCAAATCTTTGTTAGAAATACTAATCTCTTTCAGAATTAGATAAACTTATTATTAATCAAGTTAAACTGTTTTTCAAAAACACTTTATGTCTGTCATACACAAGGATTGATTACTCTTTCAACGATCATGTCAGGAAAATAGAAAATGACTTCCTTGTTTGTGTAATGTGTCAATCAAAAACTGATAAACATTTAGATTAAAAGAATGCAATTTTTGACAGCTGAAAGAGCTATATTAATAATCTAAGACTTTAAATGTTATTTAGTGTTTTGTTAATATAAGTAATCAAGAATTTTTATTTATGTTATTTAATCAAATATCAATAACGTTTTTTGGATGTTATAATTTTTTAGTGTGTATATAGATATGTAATCAGAAAGGAGCAAAGATGTATGCTCCAGTTTTGTATTTTAAGACAGATATAAATATTATAGTTTAAAACCAGAACAGTCAAAATGTTCCTGAAATATATATCACAAAAAGGATACACAATCTTTTAATAAAACAAGTTCACAAGTTCTTATAGGGGAAACATCGCTGAATATTTCAGTTTTAATCTTGGATTTAACCAACCTTTTTCTGCATAAGATGAAGAAAGTTCCAGTTTTATCGTGGACGATCATGAACCAAAAGGCAAGCAGATTTACCTTATCTTTATTTTGTGATTTAATATGATTAATATTATTACACGTTAAGTCTAATTTTTTATCTAATAATCTTAATTAAAATTAGGTGAGAAATAATATATCCTACCGCCCTCAAGGAGTTAAAATATTTTTGAAAAAAGATAAGAGTTTTTAAGATAGGATAAAATCAATTTACATTTTTTTTAATTTCTCACATGCGATTCTTATTGAAAAAATATACAAGAATAAGCGTCCATAAACGCTCAATTTAAGCAAAAATATTCGAGTTTTCATTGATTTTTCAGTCTAAATCTTTAAAGTTTTAACTAAAACTGTCACATTAGTGCATTCTACTAAAAATTAAATTGTGTGATGTTTAGAAGTTAAAAAAAATTTTAGTGAAAGCGAAATTTATTGATCCGGTTACGTGTAGCCAATATGATATTTGCGTTACTCAAGGACATGTGTTTCTTTATAATACAGAATATTATATTGACTACTTAACTACTAAAACTATGCGAACTGCCATGTATTGAAACCACTTGAAACTGGTTTGGAATTTGGACTTTTAATTATGCGTAGTTTTTAATGCTCGCATAGCATAAAATACATTTACTCATGCATAACGTGCAGGCATGTATAATGCGTACTCTCTTTTGATAGGGGAAAACGAAAGAAATATTATAGCTAATCTTAGTGCCTAAATCAATGGTTCCCAACCTTCTATTGGCCACGCCCCACCAAATCCTCAGTAAAGTCACTATGCCCCACCCACCTTATTATGTAAATTATGTCTCTTATTTAAAAAAGTGAACTCTTATCACACGGTGGAAGCGTAGCAGAGCCGTAACGATAACTATTCATTTCACATTTTTTTACTTATCAAAGAGGTCAATCTTCCACAAATGTGTTTTTAACATAATTTTATATATGCAATGAGATTATACATATTCGTTTTTGTGCCAAAAAGAGTTTTGTTGTACTTTTCTAACTTACTTCAATGTTAAAGAAAAGTGTTACACGGTCTGCATTTTTTACCTTCACAAAATATCTTGAAGAGAGACTTACATTTAACGTTAAAATTGATAACATTCACACAGTTTATAATCCATTTTTTTAACTTATTAAGAGTGGGTGGAAAAGCTTTGGACACTAAATTTTCTTTCTATGGATAACATAATACACAAGAAGCAGTTCAAGATTCTCATCTTTATTAAATTTGAGAAGACCGCGTAAAAAACCTTCGTGTGACATATAGAAGAGCGAATAGAAGTTTAAAACTCATTCCGTAAATAATCGAAAGCGTGCAAAAAATTGTAAAATTCCGTTTTAGAAAAATTATAGTAAGATTTAATAATACCACACGATGTTAAAATATTAAAAATAATATTCTTATAATTATTCTGGTGTAAATCTATTTTAAACTTTTCATTAGGAACATTTTAAAAATGCAATAACCAATACTGATTATTTAAATTTTGCTTGTATTCCATTTACTTTTCGTCTGCAACATTACATTAAAAAGACACAAGAATCTGATAGCGAATGAGTGAGTAACAAATTTGGAATTGCCCACCCTAGAAAGTCAAATTGCCCCTAGCGGGGCGTACTCCCCACGTTGGGAACCACTGGCCTAAATTATGACTCTGTTTTTGTAACGCAGAAAATTCGGTAAATTGCAGAAACTTTTAGGTAAATCTTGACTCACCTGTTTTCTTTTTAGAGCCTTAATTACAGTATTTCCTCATGTGTATTGGCATTACGACCTAGAATATAAAGCCAGCCTTCTGGCTGGCTGGTGACGTCGACAGCAAGAGATGAACAATCTGTATATCACATTGATAAAGTAAAGTTTAATATTGCTATGTTTTTTTATATATAAACCAGTAAGCTTTAAAATGACCTAATAATGCAATTGTAAGCTTGATTGTGCATCAATAAATTGCTGCTGACATATAAATTAAACTTTATAATTAAAAAATTTTAACATGAAACACATTTATCATCACTTTTATGTTTTCTGAATTTTCTTGATATCGTGATAAATACTACTAATTTCAAAAATATCTTTGAAATAAAAATATTTTTAACTAGATTGTTCATTTTCGAATCAGAAGTTCGGTAATCTGAAAAGCAGGATTTTTTTTTTTTTCCTTCTTTCTCTTTTTTTATTTTTTAGATTGAAAATGCAGCAAAAGTTTTGAAGAAATGTGTAAATATTATGAAGAAATGTTTAAATAATCTTTAATTATTATAAATAAAGCATCATAAAAGGAAAGAAAAGAAATAAAGAACTAGATTGTTCATTTTAAAATCGAATTTTCGGGGAAAAACAGGATTCTTTTCTTTCTTTCTTTTTTTCTTTTGTTGAAGAGGCAGCAAAACCTTTGAAGAAATGTTATTCTTTAATTAATAATATTAAAAATATTAATTATTCTAAAACTTAAACAACAAAAATATTATGCCAAATGAAATGTCGTTGACTTAATCTTTAAATGGTTGTTAAAAGTACAATAAAATCTTTTCATAGTCAAACTAAACTTTAAACTACATTAAATATTTTACGATTTTACTACTATTATTATTTATATATAAAAAAAAATTAACTTTTAACTGTATAATTTAAAATATAGTAAAATAAATGAATTATAATAGTAAAATAAATGAATTAAAATAGTAAAATAAATGAATGATAATAGTAAAGTTACATATCTTTATTACAGCACCAAAATTTAAATTGTTAAAAGAAAAATATAATGCACAATAGATTTATCTACCAAACTAAAAAAATATTTTAAAAATGTAGTCTATAAAATAATTAAAAGCAAAAAATGGCCGTAAAATGTATCATTTAAAAGAACGCAAATGCATTCCAAATCCGAAGCAATAATTATGTTTTTAAAAAATATAATAATTAAAAAACAGGTATTAGACAGCACTCTCGCGACCAAACACGTGGTAAGTTATAGCTTATGTTCAGTATTTTATATCAGAAGCAGGCAAAAGTATTAGAAGTAATATAATTAAGTAAATGCATACACAAAGTTAAGATTTATCAAAATAAAACACTTACCTTATTTTAAATTGTTGAATAATCCGATTTTAAATGTATAAAATGTCGAAAACAGCGCTTATAAACAACGCGCAGAGCTATTGCTATCTAGAGCCACTGTGTGTTCCTTAACTGCTGAGAATTTTTTTTTCGCCTACTAAGTTTGACGTCACTGGAACTTACTCTTCTAGACAAAAGGCTCGCTACTCTAGGTGCCAGTGGTTTTGGTCACTTTTAAGATTTACGCAATTTCTACTGTCCCTCATTAAAGAAATATATACATTTATTGACACTGAAACTGGATACAGTATGTTTTCTTATAATGCAAAAACTATTGCACCTAAAAGTGTAATTATTTCATTTTCTTTGTTTGCTATTTATTTATAGAATTTTATCACGATATCTACGTGTTACAAATAATGCTTACTGAAAAGCATATGTGGTTTGATACAACTGTCAGAAATATTCTGAGTATACAGTACACAGCAGCTTTGGCTTTAAAATATTGTAAAAGAAGTATGCATTATAAGATAAACACTCCAGCAGTGGACCACTTAAGGACATTTATCTAATTATTCTTAAAGGGTTGGTGAATTCCAAAAGATGTATTCTTTCATCCTAGTCCTAACCTTCATGTATCAGAATAAACATTCAAAGTTTCAAAAAATACATACTTCAAAAAAAAAATAAATAAAAAGGGTTACCGTCCTCTATGCTCCAGTACTAGTACTTTTCTGTTTCAGGAATTTTTAAGTCTTCAGCTTATCCAGCAAATTATTTACAATGGAACAGAGTGTATCAATAGCATTTTAATTTAAAATAAAACAATATTAAGGAAATAATGTTTAAAATAAATCGTATCTCATAATGAAATCACTAAGAATTCGCCAAAAAAATCTGTTTTTGAAGACACTCTAGAAAATAAATAAATATACCAGCTGAAAAAGAAAACACTTATTACGAAAAGTTCATGGGATATCAGGATATAAGTCAATCAGATTTGTTTCAAACGTTTTTCAGAAATACATTTTGGGCTTGTTTTTTACCCGACTACCAAGAAGGGTTATGTGTTTCACGCGTATCTGGGTATGTGGATTTCTTTATACCCTGGAAACATCCCAATGGCTGGATGGATTTTAATGAATAAGGTCTCTACCGATTTGTCTTAACCGTCCTATGGTTATAGACTAGGTTTTGTTTTAATAAATTCAAAATGGCGGCCGTAAAATACAAAATGGAGGTAGAGACGAAAAAAAGTTTTTACGCACCCTATTGAGTGGTATATCATTGGATAGGTCTTTCAAAATGAAGACGATGTTTCATTGACTATTTTACAGTCAGAAGATCCGCTTAAATATTACACAACCTGGACGTTGTTTAGGTAGTATCTCTAGCTTTACTGCAACTTAACCATCATAGACATCTTTAGGCCTCATCAAAACAGTGTTTATAGATAGGAACTAACAATTAAACACAACTTAAAAGTCATCAATACAAGTAAATAAAAAAATAGGTAAGTAATATAAACAAGTAATTTCACATTGATGAGAAATAATTAATTAATTCGCTTTTTACGCAGTCGGGTTTTTTGATTTTTTAAATTTAATTTTTAGTTGTAAACCTTAAAAATTAGTGGTCCATTACTGATACGTGGTCCACTATAGGTGCATTTACCTTACATGATTTCAAAGGTTGAAAACAAATTTTGAATTGAAGTCATTATAAAGATAATAGATAAAATGTAGCTGAAATAAATTCTGTATATTTTCTTCATTAAGGTAGTTAAAATTACAACTGGAAAAATTAGTTTATATTCATATAAATATTTTGCTCGAAAAAATTTCTTATTTGTATGGAGCTGAATCATTCTTAGAACAAAATTATTTAAGGAGGTTTTCTACATTCTAATACTTAGAATGGCATTTTAGGCATTTTTTGAGCTATTTTTTCATTTCAATATAAATAAAATATATTACGGTAAATGTTTTTATTTTATAATTAGTTGTATTTTCAAACTAATATATATATATAATATTTTTTTTAAGAAAGAAAGGAAAAGAAAAAAAAAATCGTTATTACAAAATGCCGGCGAAGTTGAGTCTGCGCCTACACATTTGTAATGTCCCACGTTTTCAAGGCGATATATACACCAGAAATAGAATTTGGGAAAAGTTTTATAATCTGTAGTCTTATAGTTTATGATGGGAACTGACAAAAATAATTAATTTTGTCAGTTTTGTCGAAATGGCGTCTGTCTGAAAAAAATTGTAGCAATTTTTTTTTTAAATCTCTAAGGACTCAGAAAATATAGTAGATTATATCAAAAAGTATTAAATATTGTCGCGGTTCCAACCATATGCACATGTATACAGAACAATACCTAAACATTTCATTTAGATGGACCCAATAGTTTTTTCGGAAACTGTGGCACAAGGCAAAAATATGTTGTTTCAATAAAAGCATGCTTAAAGGTTTTTTTCATTTTTTTCACAAGAAAACGTTACAATTTTAAACATTCTTTAATCGACCATTCCGGGCCATAAAAGACATCTTCCTGTTCCTCCAACAAGACGTTCGTCAATGTTCGTCCTAGAAAAAGTAGAAAACACCCTTAATGATTTTTTTATACATGAATTTGAAATGTGTTTTAACATTTGGTTTTATGCTCTTGATATAAATTATTAAAAACTTTTTTTCTGATAAAAATTAACAGCTTTATCATTCTAGAAATAAAATCTATGGTAATTTTACAAATTTTGCATCTAAAGTTCAAACGTCATGAAAAGATGTACATTATATGTAGTGTTATCTATAGTTTTAATAAGGCTATCTTTAATTAATTCATGTTAAATATATAATTTAAGAAGTATTTTATTACGAAAGATATCCCATTTACGTATCTTTGTATGCTATCTTACACGATTCATTTAAGATTTAAATTGACACTTTGCAGCGGTGTAAAGAATGAATTTAACCCAAACTACCATTGAAAACGTTTGCTTTACAAAGTCCCCAATTTACATACAACTGAATCATCTCCAGAAATTCCATTTATCTTTAATATCCCATTAATCGTATGATTGCCCATTTAACACCCTTTAATTCACACTTATCATCTCTGTATCTAAAATGTTGTGAATGCACAGCAAGATCAATGTTTCGCATTGTCACCGCAAATGAAGCAGTGGGTCAGCTTGTAACTTGTTATTATTCCGAATGGACATACATTATCAAGGAAAAAGTATTATCATCCCAGCTTGATAAAAACGTTTCCGCCGTAACCATTATTTATCTTTGCAGTGGTAACTTTCCTGCGAAAAACTGCACCACTTGCAGCCAGAAGCAAAGAAGCATGTTAAAGACCGCAAACTAGAGTAAAAGAAATGTTTAGTGCAATGTACTTTTGGTTGTGTTTATTTTTTATTTATGTACTGAAAAATCGTTTGTCCATTTTTAGTAGTGTTCGAACGAAACAAGTTTTTAAGACCGGAAACGAACCGATACCGAATTTCGGTTATCTTTCTATTTTCGGTCAAAAGTGAAAACGAAACTGTCTTAAAACTAAATTTAAAGTAATTAATACATACATAAATATACATATAATTATTAATTAATTATACGTATAAAGAAACACATTTCTTACAAATACACACACACATATAGGAATATATAAGTACTGTTCCCCTGTTTGGAAATTTTATCTCCTCTGACCAAAACTTCTAGTTTCCGTATGAAATAAGATACAATTCATCAATAACACAGAACTTTTTCCTAATTATTAGAATTTCATCTAATTAAAAAATGCTTTAGGTGTGCATGCCTCGTTTTACCTTTTATAATGACTTTTGTAAATGATCATCAACTGTTTTATTTTGTACTTTTATTCTACACTTTACTTAAAGCGTGTTCAAAATGCTTCTGCGGTATCCTTCTATATATGAAAAAAGTATTGCTTTGGAAATGGACCAATGAAAATCTGCGTAGATACCGCGAAACGCATCTCATTGGTCAGAGATTTCTAACGCTATAAGGAGGGTTATCAAGGGGAGAAACCAGCTCTGTCGCCAAACGTCGCCAAGTTTGTCGCCAACCTGGCGATATGTCGCCAAATTTGGTGACCAAAATTAGTCGCCAAAAGTGACGCCAACTTGGCGCTATTTCCAATATTTCACCAAATTTCCATAGACTCTCATTGAAATCCTTAGGGTTTACTTGCTTTCAGAAAATCAACAAATTGAGATATTTCAATGCAATAAAAACTAATATTAGCTTATGAATAGAGCTTAATTGAACTATTTACATTATTTTTAAACACAAACACTAACTATTTACAATATTCGTAATACTATATATATAATTTTCGGCATATTTAATAATTCTTATAATTATGAAAATCTGTAAGCTGATTATGTGCTTGGAGATTAGGAAGTAAAATTGTCAGAAATTGAGGAGAAGCCCGTTTTTACCAAGTGGAATCTAAAAATTGAATGCATAGAAAATAAGGATCGCGAAGCGATCCAGAATTGAAACACGAAACAATTACGGCTGGGGTTGGCTAGAAAATAGGGATTACTTCGCGATACCAAATGGAATCGCGAAGGGGGGTGGTGAGCGTAGCGAGTAGGGGGGCGGAGCCCCCTAGTACAAATAAAAAGAAATTCTAATGCTATTAAGTCTTCAGATTTTAATGAGCATGAGGAAAGCGCTTTCAAAATTTAGTCATGCATGCATTGAGTCATTATAAAAAGTGAAGTTCTAAGTAATAAATAAAAAGGCTCTCATTTGACCTAATACTGCTCAAATCGATGAGTGATATTGAAAATTCTCGAAGGAAGAAACGAGATTTTAGTTATACAGACAGTTTCCACCGAGTTCCGGTCCCGGCCGCTTTTTCAGGAAGGCTCACGTTTTCAGCACCAGATTTGGCGAGTTGGCGAAAGCGGGAACGTCCAGCCAGCTCTAACGCCAATCGTCGTCTTGTGTTTTGTTTTGAACCGAAATGGCAGAAGACGAACTAGCATATTTTAGAATAACAGTCCTACCTAAATTAAAGAAATATTTTCAATTATGTGCTCTAGATGAAAAGAAATCTTCGAAAGAAATTGTATTTCGAACTCTTATACTCTGTTTTATCAAAGGCCTTTATTACTTTTGATGATATAGACTAAAATTTTGATTATTTGATCTTTGATTCCCTCAAAAATTTACATTTTTATTCAATTGAAATTGAGTATTATTAATTCCATACCTGTTAAACAAAAACTCATTACCGTCATAAATCTAGATATTTGATTACATATAAAGATGGATTTATGGGGATGATGAATTAATGCAGTTTCAGTGCATTTTGATGTATATAAACACAGATTTAAAAAATTTTCTGCGATGAACTTATATAGTTAATTTAATACCAAATCATTCTGCAGAAACAGTACCCTAAGTTGAGTGAAAATACGCTAAACCAGGAAAAAAAGAAACCTATCACACCCCCAACTAGGATGTTTAGAAATTGCCTTTTTAATGTGAGATGAAATTCTTAAGGGGAGGTGGGGGAGAAGGAATTTTGAATGACTATCTTTTGTTACTTCAAAGTAACAAATAAAATCACTAGAGAAATTTTTTAACTATGTATGATAGTGAGGGGCTGTAGATTTAAATAGTTAAATTTATCAATTAACAAATAGAAAAGTAAACCAAAAAATTAAAAACTTGGAATATTTAACTTTTCTTGAGGGGGGTGGGGGTGAAAGAAAAATAAGCTTTTCTTTTTTTTCGAGGGGTGTGGGGGTGAAAGAAAAACAAGCTTTTCTTTTTTGTCGAGGGGGGGGGGGGGCAGAATTTGAATAATGGGTCCTTTACTTATAGTTATTTCAAAGTAATAAATAGGACAGAAAATTTTAAAAAATGTAAAGAATTTTTTTTAAAAATGAAAGCGTGTGCACAAAAAGGTTAATCCTGATTTTTTTTTTTTTTTTTTTTTTTTTTTTTTTTTTTTTTTTATATTTCATTCTATTTTTTTCCTTTTCTTTTTTTATGGTAAATTATTTATTTCTTATTTAAAAATCAACAGATAGAGCAAAACACAATTTTAACTAATCTTTTCTGAAAGGCAAAAATAAATTTTAAATGGTCAAAAAATAGTGTGCTGGAGGAGAGGGTGGGGGGGGGGGAGAAGAGAAAATTCAAAATGGGAGGTTGCCTCAGACGATTGATCAATATTTTATTGCCACTTCAACTTAATAAATAGTGCAATATGTGTGCAGAATGACGAAAAATGGAGTGTGTGTGTGTGTAGGGGGGGGGGGGGGGATTTCATTAGATGATTTATTCAAATATGACGAATGACTATTTTAAAATAACAAATAAAACATCAAGGACGAAATAATATTTTAAAATATGGCAAAAATTTTAAAATAAAAAACTGAAGAATTTTAAAGATTTTTAATTTTGTGCAGTAGGGGCAGACCAATGTTTTTTTCATAAAAACTCAAATAATGATAAAGATTTAACAGCATTAAAATGTAATAGTAATTGATTTAATCGCATGCATTAACTTAGAATTATTTTAACTGATTGATTTAATTGCAGGGTAATAATTACAGTTAAATAATTTACGATTTATCGTTCAATCTAATTATAATCGAATTGATTTTAGTTTCAACTTCCTATTAACGTCTAATCGCAATTAAATTAAGAACAATTAATTTTTAATGAATTATTTCAGTGAAAATATGTTTTATTAATGCAATCAACACGTCACATAATTATGCCGCTTAATTAAAAAAAAAGAAAAAACTAAATATAATTCAGTAGTAATGCTAATAAAACTAAGTTCAATTGTGTCATAAAAACATGATCAATACAATTATATTTATTACAAAAAAATCTTTACGTCTGTTTTTATTTTTCCTAAAAATAAAATACGTTCTAAATTTCTTCGAACATAGTGAATTAATGAAATAAAAGAATATTATTGAACTGAAAAACATAACTTATGTTTGAATTATATATATTGTGCAATTAAAAGCATTTCAATACAAAAAAGCTCTTTATTTTAAAAGCAAAAAGCTCTCGGCAAAAGAATGGGGTTGCTGTTCGCTACGCGTAAGACGTCAGGAACAAGAAAGGGTGTGTAGCATTGAATTCATCCCCGCGCCAACCGTTACTCTGGCGATAAAGTGCTCAAAACGTGAGCCTTCTTGAAAAAGCGTCCCGGCCGAATGTTCGACAGTATTTTCGCTGAAACTAAGATTTTGTGCCGAAAACGAATATTCGGTCGAAATCTAATTTTTGTGCTGGAAATCTCCGCTATCTCATAAGATTCAAAGTATCATAACTCGGAGTGTTTTGGTTGTGAAAGAATAGAATGTTTACTCTTTTACTTGTCGGAACAAGGAGAAATATTTTCTAAGCATAGCGTATGGACGCTCAGGGACCATATACAAATTTAAAAAGTGTAACTTTATGAAAATAAATGGCAAGACTATTTCGTCAATATAACCTAAATTCCTAAATTATTTTTAACACTTTTGCAATTTACATTGCTACATATCTCCAACAAAAAATTAAAGCACTTTTAAATCTTTTTAGGACACCCTATATATTACGTATCATACATTCACAAAAGTAGCAGAGATCATAATTCATAAGAAGTAGAACATTATAGTATGAAGGAGGATTTTGGGAAATTTCAATTTAATATTTACTTCTCTTTTAGAATATATATGATCAGATTCTGAAAAATGATATTTTTCCTTTGACTTATAAGAGGTAACAAATATTTGCTTATAAATCATAGCAAGAATTCTCATAATACCTTCATAAAACTATACATAAAAATCACTTGAAAATATCAAATTAACTTAATATTTGCTAAAAGTGATAAAATACATTTAAAAGGCAAGAAATACCTTTATTTATTCAGATTCGACATGTTTCATTGCTCTGAAGGCAAAATTCTCAAGAACTAAAAGGATACAAATATTTTCGCAAAAAATTTTAAATTGAAAATTTGATTTCTTGAAGAACATGTGCGTTGTTCTAGCGTAAGTCTATTCATGGTGAAATGGCAAAATATACTGAGCAAAAATCATCTGTCAGCTGTCAAATTGACTGTGACTAAAAGCAGTGTTTGTTGCATATTTCAAAACCACACCTCTGAAAAAAACACCCTATACTTTTTTTTTATTTTATTTAGAAAAAGAACTCTAATTGTAAACGAACATTTGCAAAAAAAAAAAAAAAATTATCCAAATCTTCACAAAATATTCTGTACAGAATTGCACCACAACTGGACTGTTTCAACTTTGGAAATACCGGATGTCCCAAAAATGACTGATGGATTTTAAAATTCAATAACTCGCAAATGGTAACAGATGTTAAAATTTTTTTGCATGAAGGTTATGTAAGATGTCAGGAGTTTCTATGCTTCAATTCCCAATTTTAGTTACAAATAGCAGCGATAGATGACGCTGCAAGCAATAGGTGCTAAATCCAGGACCCATTTTTTGGCCTTTCTCTTCTCCGATGCCAGAAAAGGAGATTAAAATGTATCCTGAAGTACCAAAAATCGGGTCTGGAATTAGCACCTATTTCTCGCAACGCCATCTATTGTTTGAAATTCGAAATAAAATCAAGAATCACAGTAAAAAATACTTCTGACATAATTTATAACCCTCATGCAAGAATTTTTTAAATATCTGTCATCGTTTGCAAATTATTGAATTTTAAAATCCATCAGTCCTTTTTGGGACTCCCGGTACATTGGCAATATTAACAATCAATATTTACCGGTCATTGAAGCAACATTACCACAAAACTGGAATTATTTTCAATAAAAACGAAATACTGCTGTAATATTTAGATTCAATTGGGCATATTTTCTGTAATATCAACGTGTCCGAAATATTTGTTTTATACCCTAAATAGCTCCAACGTAAAACTGAAAAAGATAATGACAGAATGTTAGAAAAATATTATTCTATTCGGTGATGTAATATTTTTAATAATAGTGCATAAACATTAAAGTACTTCAGGAATATATAACCAAGCTTTATCAATTAATATTTACCTAATATTCATTTGACATTGCCCGAAAATCGAATATTTCTGAAATATATGTATTTTCGTTATTATTTAATAATAAAGCCTTGCGAATGCCAATATTGCCAAAATATTTGTCTTATTTTCTAAATAGTTTCATCATAAAGCTGATAAATATGATAATGGTACAATAATGCAGCAAATATTGGTTTACTACTCTCATGAAATTCCAGCCTTTCGAGGAATTCCATTTTCGCAAGCATTTCAGTATGATCAGCAAACTATACAAATTCTAATTTACATTTAAGTCACACATAATGAAAAGTGGTTTGACCAAACAATTCCACTTTATTATAAGTTAGAAACGCATTGATAATATTAAGTTATAACGGAGGCGTTAATTGAAATATTTCCTCATAATTAATCTAAGTTATTTCTCCCACCCTTGAAAACAATCATTTTTTATCCGGGACTCATCAAAGGGTCTTTAAAAAAAGTAAGTTAACAACAGTACTAATGATAAACAAAAGAAAAATTGGAATTTCTTCCAAGGTCCACGAGTAAATATCAAAATAAATCAATGATTGAGAGATAACAAAGGTTTCATTATAAGAACGCTTACAGCTATATCGCGTCAATCAACTTAGGCGTGTCATTGTTATTATCGATTAAGGTGAATAAAAAATACTTTTGTTTTATTACTAAAGCTCATGCAAAAGAGAATTGAAGGCTTTCGATGAAGGTTAAATATGACCTCAAAATTAAATATTCATAACGAATTACAGGTGATAAAAATTATTATTTTTTTTTTGTAATATACACTGTATTTTCTGCTGAGATACTTTTTAATTCAGATATGAAGTGAATATTTCTTTTTAAAGTAATACAATATAACCTTTATGTTTAGACTTATTATTAAATGCAAAGTTTTTTGAAGTTCTTTGAGACACAAAGACCCGTTTAAAATATTTGTTACTTGCACATTTCTGAATAAATGAGAGCTGATTTAAAGCTCCTTGATTTTTATAGAATTTATTATTTTAATATTGCTATATTTATTAAAATCGCATTTTTACAAAATTATTGTGTTAAATTTGCCCCGAAATATTAAGGTACAACCTTTTTTTTCCCTTTTTGTAGTTAATGCTTCGCCCTTTCTCCCTTTTTGTTTTATTGTTGTTGTCTAGTTTACACACAAATGAACATAAAAACGTGAAATGTGAATGAATCGTGTCTTAAATATTTGTTGAATTTCACACCATTTTAATGAAAAGTATGATTCACAATTAAATAATTATATTTTTCACATTTATTACAAGTCCATAGTTGAAAAAAAAACGTATAAGTGAAAGATTTTTATGAAATATAACTAACTAAATCATTTTTAATAAGCGATTTATCCGCCCCTGTTTTTTATTGCATTGGCAACATCGCTTTCCATACTGCCAATTATGTTTATATCAGGTTGGAAAACAAAGTTCATTATGGAGCAACTCTTGCTCCAGCTCATTTACCAACCTCGCAAGGGAACTTAAAAGCAACAATCTTTTTGCCATGATAGCCTCAAATGTGCTCTGTAGGATAAAGTCCGAAAACAGAGCTGACCAATTTATTCACTTCAAACCTTGATCGTCAAAACATTAATCGATAATTCTAGCTCACCAAAATCCAGTATTATCGTCCATTAGAATGAAGTCATCGCCAATGCCGCTAGCATATAGTTTAACATATGAATAAAGGTTTTCGCCCCGATTTCAAAGCAGTCAGAGTTTCCCCAGTGAGCACATCCAGATCAATGTGTCTACACAAAGAAATGCTAAAACTAACATTTCATATCCTCTATAGTCTTTCAAAAATGTGATAATTGTAGTGCGTTATGGTCTCTCACTTTTAACGCCTGTTTCTTTGGCTTGTTTCTTTGACAGACATAGAACTGCACTAGTTCTATGTCTGTCTAGTTCTAGCTGCTCACTGTTGCGTTGTTGGCAGCATTCCCATATAAATTTATCTTCTGTACTATCTTTCATTACCTGTTTACCGGCCCTTGTTTTGGCCTTTAGGCTGTCTAGGTTTTGTACATGTGACTACTCCCCTTCAAGAACTACTATTGTTCCTTACCGCGCTTATGGTGGTCTAGTCCATGACCATAGTCTGTTTTATCTTTATAAAATATCTTGCAGTACTTTACAGTCACACATTGCTCGCGTTTATTTGGCGGCTCAAGTTTACGGACTCAAGACTGTAACCTTCTTTTATTTTACCCATTAATGACGAGTTTCTTTTACACATTTTTAAAACCTAAGTACCAGTTGACACCAGTTTTCCCATATAGTAATTTTAACTTATTTGATCTCTCAAAGTAATATGTGAAATTTCCTTACTAAAATACTGGTTTTCATATTTAAAACTTTCGTATTACTTGAAGCAGATTTTCTTACCAACTGGTGTTAATGAGTTAAGATTATAATAAAAGTGTTCCGCTTCTCTTAAGCAGTCAAAGAATACTAGTACCTGATGCTTTGTTCTCTCCAAATCAGTATACGACCTGAATCGTAAAACTTCGCTTGTTTTGAAGAACACAAAAACCCATTGCTATCTGTTCCAAAAAAATTACTCTCTTGCGTAAAGTAACGGGCACTTCTCTGTCGTCTGTTAACCATTCTGTCTCTGGCCTTCTAGTAATTCGACTTGTCTTCATATTGTTATTAATTTGTCTTTACAATTACTTTTATTATTATCTGCATGTAGTTACGATAAATAATTACCTTTAGATTTATTATTAGCATTTTACTTATGTTTTAACATTTAGTAATAAGAAAAAGAAAAGAAAAGTTTCCTTAAAGTTCTATAAATCATCATTACTGAGACTTGTTTCAAACAAGTAATTCATTAGTTAAACTTTAAAATGGGGACTACTTGTTCGAATCAATAATTTACGATGAAAAAAATTACTGGAAAGATTTAACAGGACATTTTCGAAAAGTTTTCAAAATTGTTTCTAAAACCCATTGTCTTATTAATAAAATGGTACGCAGTGTAACTATGTTTGTTAGATTTCAGTAACTGGCACATTCGTTAAATTTTGATAAACTTTAATTGAGTCATTTGGACAGCTGCTTTTAATTTTTCAAACCTAAAAACTCTTTCCATATAAAACAATAAAATAAAATAAAACGGAAAGACACACTCAAATGGTCTTTTAACAGATAATACTTTATGAAGACGTCTTTGCATCATAGTAGCAGATATTCTCTTCCCTGTCGCAGCAAAATGATCTGAAACGAACTGAGGCACAATAATAGTCCTTCTCCTTCGGCCAAAAGAGATAGAAAGTTATCTTCTTCAAAGATCGCAACTTATGGCTTAACTGGAAAAGCCCTTTTTGTTACCAAATTTTCGAATTTAAACTGATTTCCGAGTCTTTTTACTACGCTGAGAGAATCATTAAGCCTTTTACTAGCACCAGTTGATAAATCCACTTCTATGCATCGGATGGTCTACCATCACTTACGAATCATATAAATGATTTCTCCTAGACATTGCATCAATATCGTCATACCAAAATTTACGGATCAAAAGGCATTAATAAAAAGTATCCACAAATTCTAAAAGTGGGTTTTTTGCGGTTTTCTCTATGTTCTTTTATAAAAATGGTGATTTTTTTAAAGGGCTGTGTATAATGTTTTCGTTACTTACAGGGACGAAAGCTCTGCACCACAAATGGCTGATTTTCACCACTAAATTTTAATAGTAGTTTTCGCCTTAATGAATCTCAGAAATTCTGTCATTAAACATGGTGAGGAATACTTTAAAAATTTAGTGGAAGCAATCAGCAGTTTGGGAAGCATTGATTTCATCCATGTTACTTAGCATCCTAGCATTCCTTAGCATTCATATACACCGTGTTTGTTATCTCTATATTTATTTACTATTTGAGCGTTAACCAATATTTCGTCATTTCTGTTTCAGACTTAAGTAATATCTATGCACTACGTGAATATGTAGGTTGGTATTTGAGTATCTTGCATATCTGTTTATCCTATGCAATAGTAAACATCAATATAATTTTTTCAGTTTTGTTACACCAGCCTTTAAATTCGTCAACTGCATGAAGGAAAAAAGAAGGCTTAACGGTCATAGGGTTAGTGATTAATATAAAAAGCACAGATTGTACCTTAACCTTTGAAGGTCAGTGTATTTGTAGATCTAATATAAATTTTCAATAGTTACAAGATTAAAGGGAAAAAATCTGTAAAATATTAAGAAATTTTAACTTATCTGAAGCTGCAAAACAAAATGTTTCACTGTAAGAATTGTTTTGAAAAAAATCTTTATTAAAAATAATTAACCAAAATCAAATATTTGCATCTATAATATTTGGAAATAAAATTTTCTAGTTGTGTGTCCAAGCACTGTCCAAGCACTGTACTGTATTACAGACGTTTTATAAAAGTCTCATGGCGTAAGTTAAATAAATAAGTGCCCCTTTCGCATTTATATGTAGCTTTTTAATGTGATAATTGATATGATTACGTAGAAAAAATAAAATTTAACATATTTTTAACAAAATTAAGTATCCGTATTATAAAGGACCAACACATCTGTGCGTAACGCATACGTCATTTCGCGAATGGCAACACTTTGAAATTTAAAATATAATTTGGTTTTGCAATTTTCTCTACTGCAAATTTTTAAACTTCTAAACATCGCACATTTTAAATTTTTACACCGTCATATAAGGGAAAAAAATGCTCTTTTAAATGCAATTGGTTTGAAAGCTGTATCTCAATTTAATTTTAAGATATTAATTTTTTTGTAGTTTTCATTACTTTTTTTGTAATCATGGCAACTGAAGTACTCCATTTCTGTTGAGAGTAAAGGGAAAAAGGAAAATAGTAGATATCTGTATCTTTTTGTTGCCATCTTCTCATAAAAACTGAAAAAACTGAAATTAAAATATGTGCTATGTCATGAATATCATCTGTTATAATAACTCGGTGAGTTATGGCTTTATTTCGTTTTTATTTATCAATTAAATGATTTTTAGCTTATTGAAATTTTAACTTTACAGACGATGCAACACTTTCTCTTTAGAAAAATGTATTTTAAAGAATATTTCTGTGACTTATTTTCTTCGCATTTATTTAATTCGTATCAAAAATCTGAAAGAATACAATTTTATTAATCCGTGTGAAATTACATTTTTGGAATTTTAAAAAAATATAAATGAATGACTTCTGATAAAACATCAAACTATTATTAAAAAAAAAATCAAGTCATATAAATCATTAGATACCCGAGATTGTTTTGCCGAGCTTATTAAATAACGTCATTGCTTTCTGCTGGGTTGTGTATTATTCTGCGATAATGATGTCATTTGCATATCGTTCTATAGATGTTGTTTAAGACTGGATCGTAAAATTGGTATGTTTAACTGATGCAACTGACGTCATTTTATAAAAAAGCGTGTATTTTAATTCTTAAAACTGAAATATGTTTTGTAGATGTGCGTCATTTTCACCCAAGCTGCTTTGAAATTCTTCACAGTGAAAATGCTTTAGCTTTGAAAATAACGTAATCGAAATCACATACTGAGAAAACGCGATGTTTTATAAACATTTAGAGTGACTTTATAGAAGAGCAGTAACATACGGTGTGAATGCTCTTTGTCCGAAAAATAGCGATTTATATTACAGAACTTGATGATTCTCTCTTAGAGAAATTCGCTTCGCCGAGTTAGACAAGCAACCAAAGGGGATCTTGGCAATAACTTGAGGTTTAAAATAATATCAGGTTCCCCAAGTTTTTGTCCAAAATTCTCTCTTCTACTAAAATTTTATTGCTATTCTTTAAGATATGTTACTGTAATTTTATCAAAATAACATAATTTGCCTAATTTAATTTTTCATAATTTTATCTAATCTATATATTTAAAACGCAAGAATGTCTTTTAGTCATCTGCCTGAGCTTTCTGCTGAACCAAATTAACTAATAATTTTTTTAACTGTGAGCTGTTCATTTGTAGATGTGCCCACACTAGCTCTTTTTTTTAAATTATCCCATTATTATAATTTTATTTTAAAAGTATTCTATGAAACTTCTTCAAAATGATGGTAATGAGACAGCTTTTATTATTGCAGGGAAGACAGAAATAATGAGGTTTATTTATTTATCTTTAGTCATGTGATTCTGATTATATGATAAAAATTCAAAATTATTGATAAAAATTATTGTATATGGTTTAATGGCGCAAAATCCCATCAGGTCATAATACATTGAACGGAAAATTAGGTACTGCTTTTGAAAACACGCATTTTCTCATAAAGTTTCCATATTTTTTTCCCTTCTGTATGTATACTAAGTTTCAGACACTTGGTGAAATGCTTAAGTAAGAGCAAATGACATCATATATAAAAGAAAACGATGATTTTCTTAGATAAAACTAAACTTTTTAACACAAATGCGTTAAAAAAAACATAAATTATGGTAATTTTTACTCTCCGGCTCTGATATTAGAATCTCCAGTTAAGAGTGCGACTGTTCACATGCAAAGATTTTGCTGGCAATCGTGACTTACCTGTTTTGAGTTAAACTGATTTTAAAATGATCAAATTAAAATACCAATTTTTCAAAAAGGGTAATTGCGGGTATTATAGGTTAATTTTTAAATTTATCTCTATCGCGTGGAGCTCGATTACGAAAGATTAATCCGTTTGCCGTTAAAACAACACAAAGAGTTCATCATTTTCTTACGACTAATATTCCGTAAACAAAAATAAAACTTCCTCTATGATTAAATAAATAAAATAATATAAATAAAACACCAATTTAACAGACATGTAATTGAACGCGCTTAAAGATCCGAAATTATCAGAAAATAAAAGGATCCCGTAAGCAGCAAAATCTTGGGCTAATAACTCTTAGTATGCGGCTAATACGAAAAAATCGCTTTTGATAAATTTCAAAAGTTTATTTGTTTGCATAATTCATATTTTGCATATGCAAAATGCTTTTTATTTTTAGTGTGCAATCTAAAAAATATATAGCATATATACATATATATATATATATATATATATATAACATATATATATATATATATATATATTACTTTTCAATTAAAAAATTGATTTTCACCTATATTCTGTAAACCGGGAAGCCGGGGTATGATCCCCTAGGATAATAATATGTTAATCTACGCAGATCGTAAAAAAAGTTTGGGTTTTTTTTTATCAGTTTTTAGAACTTTAAAATTAAAGTTTACTAATACATGAATCAATATGACATAAATACTAGATGAAGTGAATGCAGGTAGGTAGAATTTTAAACATAAGAGTGTTCTGCTACTGACGTGCCAGAGAACGGACAAACTACAATAAACGTAGGAAGCATGGTGCCAGCAACATTGAACTTTTCAAATTAACAGTTCCGAAGGCCTGTATTTTTGGTTAAGCATTTCCTCGACTATCTTTTCTCCTTGAAGGATTTACAGAGAGCGCATGTTAATAAGCGATGTTAAAGTGCATTTTGGAAATGTACAGCATGTTAATAAGTGTTTACAGCTGAATAACAGGTGATTTTTTGTTATTTCTCAGCGATTTTATCTTCAAAGCCTGTCGAAAATATAGATAAAAATCTGCTACGAAGTTTTAGAATATCATTTACTCTAAATAAGGCAACATTTTATGAGCATTAATAGAATCTTTAATGGATTAAATTAAATACACAAAGTTATATAAAGTTATTGAATGTCCAGTTTGAGCTGGTAAATTTTCTAGCATATAAATTACTGTTTTAGATAACCCTCAAAGTCATATAAAATAACACGAACATTATTTGTATAAATAAATGTTAAATTAACTGTTAAATAGATGAAATAATGCAAATATTTGTTCGGGATAGAGCATTACGTTTACAAACTTAGCACCATACTTGGCTTTCAAAGTTCTTCTGGAAATTTCTTCAATAATTTATGAAAATTTGAATTACAGTAAAACTCCAGTTAGCCGAACTCCTATCATTCGATGCCCCACCGGTGGCTGAGAGTTTCTTCTCTCGAAGTTGGCAGGCAGGAGGTGCTGGGTTCGAAACCAATCGCGCCCGTCGGCCCAATTGTTAGGAGTTTTCGTGGTTTTCTTCGAACCGTGGATTTCCATGCGTAAATAAGGGTTAGGTTCCCTTAGAAAGACCTCCACGGAGGGTACTCCCCCCCCCCTTAGGCCCATATCCCTCGTGTTGATAATTAGACGTCATAAATACAACAACAACAACCTATCATTCGAATGGCTGAATGTACGAATCAACATGAGAAAATAAAAATTAAAAGAAAAAAGAGAAAAGAAAAGAAAAGAAAAGAAAGAAAGTACTTATTGATGCATGAAGAATAGTATTAATTCATAAAATTATAATTTCTTTGAAATTTATACCTAAACCAACGTTAAAATTTATCTTTCATTAGAATTTTCATAATCTATATTAGGATAATTCTCAGGTGGCATTTCACAAATTTTAAAGATACTGCATTTCTCAATTTTTATATGGTTAGAAAATCCGATGAACTCACATTTATCTTAAAAGTTACAACTGGAATTTAAGTGGTAAGCAGATAGCGTTGAATATCGTTTATTGATGTGGTAGAAGTACACTGTAAAAAGAGACAAACGTTTCTTGATCTAGCAAGAAGAATTATGAAAACATAACATAATCTCTTCTGAATAACCCATGATACCGAAAAACGTTCTTTTATCTTTAGAAAATTCAGAAACTAATAGATTTCCGAGATTTAAAGAAGCATTTTCTGAAACAAAATCATCTTTAAATATCCTTAATTTTCGGGATAATTATGAAGTAGGTTTTACAACGTATTAATCAGTCTTCTCAATTCAGTATCAACACGAAATATCAATTTTCAGGTACTATCAATTCTGAAGTAAACATTTTCAGCTGCGTAACAAAATTTAAACATGCAAGAGCAACCGAATGACGTCCATTTTTTGCTGTTAATTTAGCATGTTTGCCTGTCAAACATGGTTTTTTAATATGAAAATAATTGCGTTAGAATTTTGAACGCGAAAAACCAATATTTCGCGTTGATACGGGGTTGAGAAAATTGACTAATACACTGTAAAAATTACTTCGAAAACTTTCCAGCGGTATAGTGGAGGGTATAAGGGGATATACTTTCTGAATTGTTTTAAGAAACTCCGTACATCCTCTGCTTCTCAAATAGAACTATACTGTAAACACTGTAGCGTATACCCTACAACACTGTGTAACTCGAAAGACATTATATTCTATTTTCGCAAACTTCCTCGCTATAAAAATCTCTTTAATTTTAGTCTAGATTTTAATGAGGCCATGTGAAGCATCTTTCTGTCAGTCGTTTAAGGGACCTGCCAGCACGCAAACGAGTGTCTGTGGGAAAACAATTCCTTTTTTGGACATATTCAATTAATGCCTCTAAATATATATAAGCAGCGCAACTAACGGGAGAGATTGTCTATAATACTTGAATGTCACATGAGCAAAGAAAGCTGGAAATCAGTTCATATACTGGTGGAAGTCAGCCTGAATTGATCATGTCACGTGATCAATTTAGGCTGACTAACGAGATGACTGATGGCGGCGGTCTGCCTCTTTTGTTGGCTGTGATAAGTAGGGCAGACCTGGGCACATTTCCGCGGATTTTTTTCAATGAATTTTCTAATTTTTATGTTTCAACTTAGGAAATTTCTGCTTCCATAGAAACTAGTAAATGTTTACGTAATTTCTTCTTTTTTAACGTGCGTAAAGGTGCCCCGCCGCCACGTTTGGATTTATTTTTAACGTGCAACGAAAATGAATAATATTTCTGTTCATACAAATACAGTTCTCAAAAAAGGATAAAATTCTGCTAATGTTTATATATTGTTTATCCTTAAGGGTGTTTTCCGATCCAAACTGCTTATTTTCTGATTCATTTTAAAATTCATTTTTGCTCTCAAACGCATCAAACTGGGAAATTCTCTTATTTAAAAACTACATAATGTGCCGTGCTTCTCAATTTTTTGATCAATTCAGAAAATACTGTATTAAACGCTGTCAAAGTTGACGTTTTGATCCGAATTTTCCGAAGCGGGAGATCTGGGAATGAAAAAAAGGGTCATACTGAGAAAGTAATTGTTTAAAAATCAAATTCTAATTAATTGAGCTGAAAATGAAATCACACGGCACGTTAAACATGTCTTCAAAAATCACCCCCAGCAAGTTTCGTGTTTTTACATCTAAAAATGAGTCTGAAAATGTCTCAGAAAATTTCGAGCTGTTGAGAGTGGAAAATTTTTTTTTCGAATACACCCTTAACTAAGTATTATTACTTCACAATAAGTTTCAATAAGTTCAACACAAAATTTACTCACCTTGACAGAAAACAGATTATCCTTTCCTCATGCTAGACCGAAGCTTGACTGACGTTCAAAAACGTGTGAGAATACCCACTAGGGAGCAGCATCAATCTGTCATGACTGGTAGCGCGCGAGTTATAACTCGTTTCGGAAAAAGTGCATAGCGTAAACGTGCCCCATGCGTAAACGTGCCCCGGTCTACCCTACCGTACAGGTTTTGTGTTTTGTTGTTTTTAATAAAATCTATTTTATTTTCAAGCTAACATTATTATTAGCCTTATTTCAGCCAACCTTTTATTCTTTTATACGAAAGCTATTTTAGAGAAATTTTTATTTCACAATGTAAACTGTTTTTTAATTATTGCTCCAATTATCCCTAACTATGAATATCCGGATAGGCGGCCAGAGAACATTAATGCGGATAATTGGAGTTTTAATTTCTATTTCATTTCCTGACAGACTATTTTTTATCTATATACGCTGACTTGAATTCAATAACATTTCAGAAAACTTGGAAACCTTTTATTTTTATAAATCTTTTCGAAACAGAACTATTTTTATTCATAAAACATGTGTTAAAAACGACAAATAGTGTAACTATAGATATTTTGTCTTGTGCCTTTTTTCTCTCTGCTGGGATGATTTTTGAAAATATAAGAATTTCACTGAAACTTCAGAAATAAATTCACCATGGCTACTAGGAGAATTATAAGATATGATTCATTCATATAACAATAAATAAATAAAAATGAAAATAATAAAATAAAATAAAAACACGAATGAAAAGCATTGCCTTATTTTCAGATTTTATTTAAGCACTAGATTAAAATATATAAATAATTTTCAATTTCTAACTTACCATTTATTTTAAATATTCTTCAAATTTTTCTATTATAAATACGTAAAAGCTTACTGTAATAACGTGTTGACAGCCTCACACTAATGTTAAACCACCGAAAGCGTTTTATTGCAAATTTCTCGTTTGCATTCTAATATTTTTAAATTATTTTTTTTCTCTTAGGATATCATCTGGTCGGTGTCGACGTTGTACCTTTGTATTTTTTCCATTTTGGCTGCATTCTCATTCAATTTCGAAAGATACCACCCTATTTTTTTCCGAAATTGAAAGTATCTTCAAAAATAAATTGTTACCAAAATCGGAAAACCGTAAAGGTACGATTTTAAACATTGACGCAGATAGCTCATTAAAAGAATGAAATGCAAACGATTAAGTTTGTAAAGAACCCCTCTATTGGTACAACATTAGCTTGTGAAGTTCATCACGTGACTCACTCTTATGTTATAAAAGATTTCTATCATCCAAATGCCTTAATTTTAGGACGACTGGTTGAAGATTCACATGTTGGGACGTTAATATGTCTGTCATTTTCAATGGTTGGCATGTCAATTGTATTATTCTTCTATGACGTACCTCACAAGCATCACATAGCTTTATACCTAAAAACCATATAAAAATGCTACCCTTACACATAAAATTACTTGAAAATTGAAATATGTTCAAAATTCGTTCAGTAGAAGTTAAACTATGTGCTGTATCTCTTTTTCCTGATCAGGGTCCAATACATACAATATACAGGGTGATTCATAAAAGATAGGCAAAACTTTAAGAGGTGATAGTACGCATCTAAACAAACAACTTTCATCAAAGACGGATAGGTACTGGCGCATTTGGCATTTGGTCCGGTGTTGCCAGTGGGATACTTTTTTTTTAATTCAGATTTATTAATTGCCATTCATTTTTTTGTAATAAAAAAATTCGCCTTATTTAGTGACAGATTAAATAAAGTGAAAACAAGCCGGATTATCAATTTAAAAAAAACTGGTGGCAATAAAAAAAATTGAATTTTAAAAAAAGTAGCCCAATCACAACACTGACTTTGCTCATGCAAACGTTAACCACTTGGGGACGAGCGACACGTATACGTGCCGCATGAAGCGGTCAGAATCCTTGTTTTTCTTCACCAGTAAAATTTTACTGTAAAATTTGCCTTGTTTAATCAGCGAATTTTCTCGATTCAAGAAGACACAAATTTCTGTTTTTAAAAAACGGTGACAAACGAATAAAAGTTTCGTAAAAGGCTCCCGTCCCGAATGGGTTAAGGGATCTCAGGACTCTTAAAATTGGAAAAAATGAAAAATAACAGACCATTTTCAACATTTAATATCTTGAAATGTACTACATGATTTTAAAACGCAATTTTAAAACAGCTTACGCGCACGATTACGAAATAAATACTGCAACAAGAGTGAAAACTTTGGTGCCTACTTATACTTCAGATTGTAATAATTACCCTGAACCTAAATAAATTTTTATTTAAAGCATTTTTATATTTTTAATACAAAGTCGTATTTAGCTAATACAAAATTTTGAAAATTTCATCTAAAAAATATATTTATTTGAACAATAAAAAGGAAATTTTAAGTTCAGCTTATACAGACTAACATAAAGCATTTGTTTTGAAAATCTCATGAAAAAACATTCAGAAGTTTTTGAGATATCTTGCGCGTTACGCCCAAAAACGTCATTTGGAGAAAAATGATTTCAAAGTTTCGGAAACGCCGCTTCAGCTATTGCACGGGTGTAATTCTAACAGCCATAACTCCTGTTCTAATGGAAATTTCAAGGAAACAATTATATAAAAACGTTCAGAAAAAATAGGAGTTTAACATCTAAAAAAATTTAATTTTTTTTAAATTTTGAAGTTTTAATAGTCTTGCAACCCCTTAAAGCTCCATTCCTATTGGAAGTTGCCGGCAGAAGAATGACACTAACAGCATGCAGATATGATATGGAGTTCCTTTTGTCACTTAATTGTTCTTTGTGTGTTTTTGCCTCGTAGAACAACATCACATTCGGTGCCCTCTAAGTCCTTTGCACTTTAATTCCGACCATGCATTCTTTGATGAAAGTTGTTTGTTTGGATGTGTACTGTCACCTCTTGAAGTTTTGCCCATCTTTTATGAAACACCCTGTATAAAACGACCCTATTTTCAACAAACAAAAGCTCCAATGACAAATAAAGAATTTTCCATAATATAGTACAACAATGACTATGACAATAATTTCTGTCGTGATCGGAGTACCTTTATCTTAAAAGATACGACATTTTCCCTGCAATCAGAAGCAATAAGCAACCCTGTCGTTTCATAATAAAGGGAAAAGCAGCAATGAATAAATGGAAGAACCTGCAAGTAACCAGACGATAAATGGAGTAGCTAACGCGCTTTTGTTTAAAAATTGAATTCTATCCTATCTCTGACTTTTGGCCTACATAAAATGTATTTAGGTGTTTCAGAACAATAATCTAATCTGTGCATACCATATCTAGAAAAATTTTAAAAAAACTAAAAAAACTGCATTTACTGACATCATATCTTTTATCATAGCCCTTTAACCTACTAACAAATTGTAAGCCTATCTCGAAGAAAGTGCAGATGAAAGTTAATGTTCGGCCATTTGAGCCTTCTGGACATCTTCTAGAAATGCAGATGCATGTAAATGCATTAGCTATTTCCATGGTAAAGCCTTGTTACGTGTATAGCATACCTTTTTGTGGAAAAAAAAAGCGCAAGTTCTGATCATAAATTCTCCTGGATCAGTCTTTTTGAGATAGATAGTCCACGAAAAACTCGTGAACCTCGAAGGTAACAGTTTTGTGACAGAACCCGCAGCGTTATGCGTGCGGGGAATCGAATGAGTTGACTGAGTGCCCTGACCCTTGGATATAGAAAACATATTGAATATGTATGTAAGACAAATGCAAACATTTTAAATTGATACATTTGATGATGCTACAAGAAGCCTTTGCAAATATTACTTCGTCTTAGCCCTGCAAGAAGATAAGCATGATGCGAACTTGTCTCACATCATTAAGGTTTTTTGTATCTGTAAAAAATAAATAAGTACATAAAAATAAAGAATAAATCAAGGTGCTGTGATAAACTGAGAAGCTTAAAAACATCAATATCACGATAAAATATTTTAGGAGCAATTAATTTTAAATCCTGTAAATAATGGTGTGAATTCTTATCTCGCATAATATATGTACTTCTTACATTTTAAAACTTAGAAATATAAAAAGTAATATTATTATCCTAGACATGAACAATGTTTTCTTTGCATAATCTATACTGATAAAAATTTTATACTGGGTTGAACCAAGTTTTGATGCTCCAGTAGCTGCAACCATAAGCTTGTAAAATCTCGTTCCAACATTTGGAGCTATTGTTCATCCGGGACTCAAAATGCTGGGACGATAACTCACCATTTCATGGTTGAAACTACTGCAGTACTAAAAGTTGGTTCAACCCAGCACAAAATTTTTAATGTGTACGAAGAACTTGAAAAGTTTTCTACTTAACTTGGATGAGGAACAGATAGATAAGTACTGTACATATTATACTTATCTAAGAATAGATGTACTAATACTACTTGTAGAGTATATGGGTCAGTATCACAAAATACGGAAATTGCAGTCCGCACAATAAAATTTCTATTTAATGTTATATAATGCAATTTTCTTTTTTACATTCTAATAAAAAATGTTCTTAGAAGTATTTTCAAAAGATATTATATTCATAATAATACAGAAATAAAGCAATTAAAAGATTTAAAATTTCTAATTGTCATTTTCCTGGCATGTCACACTATGATGTGTGCAAAGTAAAAGGCTTTCTGATATCATGTACAAATATCTTTTTCTAGTTTTTTTTTTTCAATTTCTAATTAATAATTATACCTAATATAGCACATATATGTGGAAGGTAACAAGTTCTGTATTTTACAAATAATTTTCCGTAATTAAAATATTATTGCCACTGAAAATGAATGTCATTGTCCTAGCTTGCTCATTTTAGTTCCTTATGAGGTATAAAGTTGGCGCTGCGGAGTAATTCTTCTTGTTCTTGACATAGTTCAAGTCAGATGTAGTAAAATCATTGCTACCAGCAAGATCTTTTAGATATTTCTTTGAAAATAATGTGTTTAAAGGCTTTGTAAAAATTGAGTAGATTTTTATTATATCATTTTCCTGGCTTCTATAAATTACAAATAAAACTCAACATTACACTGAATTTTAGGTACTATAGAGAAAACATGTTCCTTTAAGCAAAATTAAAATGTTAGATCTAAAAAGGGGAAAAAAAACAAGAATGTGAAAAATGTTTTAGAATGAAATTGTCATTATCTTGGCATACATATGCCAAGAAAATGACCCATAATTATAATTACATAAAAATGAACTTATGCCCTTTAAACTTTAACAATTTTATACATAAATTCCTTTATTCAGCTGTTCAACCAACATTTTTTTTTTTTTTAAATCAGAAGCTTTGAAACGATTTAAATTTTCAAAATTTTTAATCTTCAAAATCTCACATTTTGTGATATTCACCCATATACAATATGTTACAATAACAAGTACACAAGAATCATTTTGTCGCAAACTGAAATTGTACTCACCTACATTCCAATATTATAGTGGAAAGCTTTCGAGCCCTATCTATTTATATAAAATCCAAGTCTCTGTGTGTTCCTCACAATTCCGGTAGGACAGCCTCATTGAAATGAGTAATTGTTGAAAAATACTAATGCAGGGTTACCACAGTAGCGCCAAATGTTAGCCAACTTGGTGATAGCTGCCTAATTTGGCGAAATTCCCATTTAAAACCATTAACCTTTCATAAAGAAGGTCACCGAAATTTAATTTAAACTTCGCTCTTTAAGATATTTTTTCAAAATCTATGAGTGAGAATTTAAAGTACATCTTTACATCTTCCTCGCGATGCTACTAATAAAATAACCGCCAATAGACGACGCTGTACTGTGTGAGTTCCTAACTGCGCGATTTTAATGTGCTTTAGGTACTTTTCCAGTATAGGTGCCTTGGCGAAAAAGGAAATTTGGCAACATATTTTCCGGGAACCTATCCATTGTTTCATTTTATATACACACGCATTTTTTTCGATATTTATACGATTTATTTAACATAAAAAAGCCGTTTCTCTAATTTTATACAGAAACAGATGTAATTTGTACATAAAAACATCAATAATATACACATAAAATAAACATATAAAACGAACAAAAACGCTCGTCAAGTTTGTTTTCATAGCTGTTTATATGATTTGACAACAAATCTCGATATTTTTCCGTTATACGGACACCATGCCAAAATGTATACTAATGCGCCAATTATTTCAAAATGCTAAAAGATATTTTAATTGTATGCCAGCAGTTTGATATGAGTTTTATTTTATTGCTTTATTTTATAACAGTGTTTTGTTCACTTATTTTAAGTATATATTTGTGATTTAATGAAATAGTTCGTAAAAGTCTGGAATTTTCAAATGTTATATTTTTTAAATGCTCACTTTAGTATCGACAATGTTTTTTCTTTTATTTTTAAAATACTTCAATTTACGTGATTTTCATTTTGCGACAACTATTACGCTTGGCGACAATGGTATCCGTATAACGGAAAAGTACCCAAATCTCACTTGCTGATGCCCAAATTACACCAAGCTTTTTTTAAAAAAACGCCAAAGACCCTACAGTGGAAAAGTACCAAACTATCTATTATTTTGCGCTATCTGTGTTATAGTTTGTACTATAATGCAAGGGGGGTGGAGCGAAGAATTTAAACATTAAATGTTGAAGCTTCGGCACAGATGTCATATACGCCCCATATTGACGCGATTTTTTTCTGACGCCAATGCATATAGACAACGGGTACTTAACTGGCGTAAAAGTGTCGTTATTTTGCTTGATATGGTAACCCGGATGCTGTTGTTTATGCTGTTGATGTTTTCGCCAAACTGGTGTCGGAAAAAAATCGCGCCAATATGACAACTGTGCCAAAGTTTCTATAAAGCAGTATAAGACTAAAAAATTAAGAATAAAATAAATGCAAAATAAGACTAAAGAAGAAAGTAAAATCATGCGTTAAGCATAGAATATGAAACACTTTCCAACACATCCTGAATGATTTAACAAAACTTCGTTATTTTGGGAAATAAGGTAAATAAGATAACTAAGTAAACATTTTAGAAAACGAATAAAAAAAATTTAAAAATTCATTAAGCAGTTACCTTCCATAGCCAATAGTATCGTTATTACATGCCACTATTTAGCTAAAATTTAATTTAATCTACTCTTAAAACTACTGAAATCACATTTCCAGATATTATCATCCGTAGACGGTTATTTATCCAATTCTTTGCTTCACCCTGTATATCATTTTATCTATATTCTACAAACATTCTTAGTAAACTAAATGCAGTTCAGCGTAAAAATGCATAACTCCTTTAAAAACCACCTTTAAGCAATTTACTCTCATACTCAGTAACCCTTACGAATTCTTTTGTGTAGTCCTGCGTATGAACTGTAGCATTTATACACACAGTATAATATGCATAAATGTAGTGAAACATAAAAGCGCATATCATAATTAAAAATGCATTTCTAGCAATCATTGCTTATGTACAATACTTCGGAGAAAAGTTTCTTGGCGAGAAAGAAGTTTGCCAGCGTATTTCTGACAACCTATTTACTGCTTTATACTCACAAGCAATTTTTTCCGTATGTATACAATTTATTTAATATAAAAAAAGCTATTTACCCATTTTTATAAAGAAACAGAAGTAATTTTTGCACAGATGTCATATACGCATCGGGGTTGGCGTGATTTTTCTCTGACGCCAATTTGGCAGAAATCTCGCTTTCGAATACCAGTTACTTATATATTTTTAAATTATTTGCTATCATTTTGGAAAGAAAATAACTATTAAATAAATAAAATTTTTAATAATAACTATAGAACAAAACAGTTTATATAATTAAAAACAGAAAATAAAAGTAAATAAACAATTTATTAATAAATAAAGATCAATAGCCGGGTTATCATAGCAGGCAAAATCACACCATTTTGGTGCCAGTTAGGTATCCCGTTTCATATCTGAAATCTGTGCCGTAATTTGTATAAAAAAATATATATATATTTAGAAACTATTTTTTATGTATATAAGTGCATAGATAAACAAAAATAAAAGTTCATTAGATTTGTTTTCATAGCTGTTTATATATTTTGGCAACATATCTCACTTTCTGATGCCCAAATTGCGCCAAGCTTTTTTTAAAAATGCGCTCTAATGGAAAAGTACCTAAATAAATAATTAACAGAAATAACCAATTATACAAACTAAAATTTTTTATTTCGAGATCAAAGCAGTGTTTTTAATTTCGATTAAAAATACATATATCCTTGGAAAACTTCAGTTAAAATTACGTTCACAGCTTAATATCTCATTCCATAAACCTAAACAAACACAAGTGATTCATTCATCGTAAACCGTAAAAAAAAAAAAAAAAAAAAAAAAAAAAAAAATTAAATCGTTGAATTAAATCTACCCATTGACAAAGTAAGTTCTCCAACAATCAATGGACAATATTCTAATGACATCATAGTAGGTAAAAAGGTGGCGATATCGTTTGTTTATGGTTTGAAATCACAAAGATTTAATTTTGCAATTTCTCTTAGTTACATTATTTTATTGTCATATTTATGAGCTCAGAACAAAAACATATTTTTTCATTATTTAGTTATTAAAGACGGAAAAAAATTATAAATGCATGATTTGAAAAATTTAAATAATTTTCTTCCGTAATAGTAAAAAATAATATCGGGAAGTAACAGTGGGTTTAAGTTAAATAAGCTTAACTGTTTAATTCTGTTGTAATATTTAAAATAACTGTATTTATTAGATTTCAGTAAACAACATTAGGGCCCGATTAAACTTTGAGGTTAGAGGAATTACAATGTCATTTCAGGACCTTTCTTTTGGAGAAGCTTTTCTAAATTCCACATATACATGGAAACTCTTCAGTGTTAGAAATATTATTCTTAGGACTGACATAACATGAGAACGGCCTGCAATTTTACACAAGTTTTTGAAAACTACTTTATATCAGAAATTTTACTAAAAACTGGTTACTTTTTTCTTATAGCGGCCCACACTATTAGGATTATGACAAGTTGTAGCCGATTTCGCTAACGTCGTAACCAACATCGTGAAGCACACACATATAATACCATATAATACCATTTCAGGAAATCGTATACGATAATTTAATAGTTTTTACCTTACTTCAAGTGTGTAATTAATTTATTTTTAAGGCTTAACAATCTAAATTGTCCAATATATGAATTTAAAAAAAGGTGAACAAAGATTGAATAGACATGACCGCAAACCCTCAAATCTGCATAACACTTGGAACCAAACTGCGCAGATTAGTGGTCTTCTACTGTACACAGTTTTTCATAAATGTGTTTCGCTCTTAAAATGTGTTGTTTTCATCTATCACTGCGGAACAAGCGAGAAAACTCATATTCTTACACATGAGTTGCATATATCTTTATATCTAAATTTCCGTCATTTTTGACGGGCTACCTTTCTAGTCATATATAATAATCGATAAAAATATTTCGATACGGAAATAAATTTTTGTACAAAAAGTAATGACTTTTGTGTCAGAAACCGCAGTTTTATGCTTTATGGGAACCCAGAGAGTTGATTGAATATTCTACCCTCAGATATATGAAACATATTGAATATGAACATAGCATGGAAGCAAATGTTTTAGTTTTAATATATTTGATGGCACTACAAGAAGATTAGTGTAATAAACTTCTCGTTAGGAATTTAGTTTCGCCACACAATTAAATAAATAGATAAAAATAAGCTGTGAGGAACTATGGTACAATGCTGAAAAACATATCTAGTAAAATCAAAAGCACCTATGATGCAGAAAAATTTGTAGGAAATTTTAATCCTCTAACTCCTTTGTAGAATTTTTAATCATCTAACTAACTTAATTCGACTTGAATTTCTAGTAAAAATGGGTAACTATTACGTTTCAAATTTTAATATTACAAGTAATGTACATAATTTTATCATGCAACAAAAATATGTTTTTTTTTTTATATATAGCGAGTATATATAAGAGTTTGAAAAGTGTCCAATGTATCATAGAACATAAGCAGATAGATAAGTACTTATTGCAATATGTTTATGTAAGAGTAAGAGTCCTAATACGCATATAGTATTCAGGGACGTGGGAAAAAGAACAGGGAGCATCATAGAGCTCTTTCTCGTAAATGTTTTATTAAATATTAATAATCCCGATCGCTCAGTTTATTTAATAAATTAACTATTTGAGCCCCTTCCTTGTTTTTTGAATTGCTTCCCCCTTGAGAGTACGCACATGATTAGAACTGTACAAGAATCTGTTTATCACAAAGTCCAACTGTACTTGTCTATATTTTCCGTCTTCTCATCTACGTAATATGGAAGCATTTCAAAGCAAATTCTTATATAATTGATTAAAAAAATATATTTCAAAGCAACAATGAATATTTGCAAAAAAGACCTCAAGTATTGATCTGTTGGATGATTCCATGAGAATTTGGGAATTATGGGGGTAACAACATTTATGACAGAACCCGGAGCGTTATACGTGCAGGAATCGCAGGAATTGATTTGATATCATGACCCTTGGATATAGAAAATATATTGAATACGTATGTATGATGAAAGAAAATGTTTTTTAACTAATACATCTGGTGATTCTACAAGAAGCAAATGTAATGGCAACTCATTTCATATGATTAAGGTTTTAATAACGCCAAAAAGTTAATAAATAAATAAAAATGATATATGAACCAAAAAACTGTCACAAATTATGACGGAACAGAGATAAAATGCAGTTTAATAATTTCAAGAGTAACTATGCAGGATACCGTGATACAAAAAAATGGCCAGGTACCTACCGGATACCTCAATTCTTGAATGCTGAAACTTTAGACTCTACAAGAAATTTATTGCGAACATTACTTTGCTTTATTAGTTTGCTTCATCCTCTTGGGTAAATGTGATGCAAATTATATCATATAATTAGGGTTATGTAAATTCAAGAAAAAAAAATACAAACAAAATCTCTTTATTGACACATTTTATTTACGCATAAGAGTGCTTAAGGTTAATAAACATAAAACCTGGGAAAACGCAACCTGTCTGTGACTGTGACAGAACTCTAACTTAAACAAAAAAAATTATAGTCCTGGAAAAAAGAATTATATTGATAAGATGGAAATTTGTCTAAAATGGATATTATTAGTAAATGGATTTGTCTTAGCAGATTTTGTTGTAGATTTTAATTTTCATTTTAATATACATATTTTGCTACTGTTACTCAAGGCTTCAATATCAGGAACTGGTGACTCAAATCCTTTGTAATGTCCTTGATATACTTGATATAGCCCCAAGAACGAAGAACAGTAATGTCAGGAGAATGTAGATGGTGTCGATCGATTTCTTCTAATTTATCTATCAAATTAACTTTTAATTAGCTGTTTGCGTTTATGGACCAAATGCGCCATTTATTCGGCAATAAAAAATAAATAAACACTTAAAAAATGGACCTATGCAATGATAAAAGTTTACATTATTATCTTCAACATTCATTTCATGCTTTTTTTTTTGGGGGGGGGGGGGGTTGTATTTAGGTTTTATATTATTACGAACTCTTTTTCAAAATTGTTAATTTATTGTAAACTCTTGGTAAATTTTTAAAGCTGACAAACACAGGAGAATCTTTCTCCAATCCGATTTTGGGAGCACAGTCATTGGCCGTGGTTTTCAAGTTTTATAAGTGAGTGGGCCGATTATGAGAACAAAATTACGTAAGACTACATACATGGTTTAGTATGTCCTGTCTTGTC
Source organism: Maratus speciosus (assembly GCA_963932465.1). Lineage (NCBI taxonomy): Eukaryota > Metazoa > Arthropoda > Arachnida > Araneae > Salticidae > Maratus > Maratus speciosus. The sequence goes on from OZ010791.1 coordinate 465,830,546, forward strand.
CTGTAAAATGCATTTTATTCAAATTTTTAATTTATTGCTCTTGGATTATTTTGTCTTAAAAATAAATCTCGATTCAATTGAAACTTAATAATTAATTTACATTGAGAATCTTTTATAATAGAAGTGTTCTAAACATTTTGATTATGATCCTTTTTTAACAGACGAAAATAATAACTAATCTACACGTGTCAAGTGCCATTTTTTGACACTACCCCAAAAAAAGTATTTGAGGCACGCTGAGATTGAAACAGAATAGTATTTATACTTAGAAAAAAATATTTTGAAAATGGCAGACACTTTAGTCGGCCCAAAAACTGTGCCAGACACGTGTCAAGTGCCATTTTTTGACTACCCAAAAAAGGTATTTGAGACACGCTGAGATTGAGGCACAATAATATTTATGCTTAGAAAAAAATATTTTGAAAATGACAGACACGTTAGTCGGCACAAACACTGTGCCAGACACGTGTCAAGTGCCATTTTTTGTCTGGCACAGGTTTTGGGCCACGATCCTTCAGCCAGATATTCGATTTTGTATTCAGGCATTACAAAAGAAGTGTTGCACAAATTTTCAGGGTGCCTCAAATACCTTCCCTAAAATGTTTAACAGCTCTTGGACTAGTACTTGGTAAAATCAAAACTACCTATTATACGGCTAAATTTTTTTAAGGATTATTTTTTAATTATTATCACTAATGACATGAATTCTTGCATCTCGAATAAAAAATGTATTTTTTATATTTAAAAACATATATATGACGAGTGATAGACATATTATATTATCATGGACAAAAATTGCCTTTCCTTCCTAATGAAAGAAGCATTACATTTTAATCACTATAACTAATGATGTGAATTATTCTTATATCTCGAGTGAAAAAAAATGTGTAAAAACATATTATAACGAGAAAATAAATTTTTAAATCAAAAACAATTTTTTATATGTTGAGGAGGCTTTTAGGCATAGTGTTTGGAAAGCTTGTAGGCCTCGAGGGTGAAAGTTTTTTGTGACAGAATTCGCAACAGTATTCGTGCAACGAATTGAAAGAGTTGACTGGATACCATGACCCCTGAATGTAGAAAACATATTGAATATGTATGTAAGTTGAAAGCAAACGTTTTAGAATTAATACCTTTGGTAGTTCTACAAGAAGCTTATTGCAAACATTATTTTGTTATGGCCTCCGAGAAGATAAGTGTGATGTCAGCTTGTCTTGCATCATTAGGGTTTTGATGCCTTAAAAAAATATGCGGAATAAATCCTGATAATTTATGACGCGGAGATAAAATGTAGAGTATAATAAAATTCAGAACATCATGATAAAATCCAGAACATCAATAATATATGCTACGGCATAAACGTTTAGAAGCATTCATCTATTATCATTTAGATAAGGATAACAATATGTTTTGTAATTTCAACAATGTTTCCCCTGATATTTTAAAACTTTTTATCCTGTAAAAAAATTATATATCGTGCTGTCATGGTCAATTTATATTTTATCCAAAAAAATAAAAAATAGTTGATTAAACCGGTCTCAACGTAGAAAGAAATTACATTTATACATCTGTTTACAGGTTTAATGGAAATAGAGAGACGCTTTACAAAATAAATAAATAAAATCTATTATTCAATGGTCGTCTTGAAATTTCAAAAATAAGCTCAAAACATTTTATCAAATTTTTTGGCTAAAATGTCTAAGAAATTTTGTTAAATTTTGACAGAAATACATTTCATTTGTGCATGCTTAGTTTTGCAATACAAACTACAGAGGTAGACACATTGTACAAAATACAAATGATGAGCGGTTTATTTGAAACGGATAAATATACATCATTTGCAGTTTTAGTAAAGAATATATGTATTATCATGTCAATTGTTAATTAGATTTATCATAAATTATGCGCTATTCAAAGAATATTCCTTACACTTTGTTTTATTGAAAACTAATTTACAAGATATAATATGCTTAATAAATCAAATATTATTATAATCAATTTAACAATATTATAATTTCATTTATAATCGAATGATTATAAATCAAAGCTGTACAAAACAGAATTGTCTGTGTCAGATATTACTAAATTATTATATTGTAATTCAGTAATAACACCAGTAGTAAATTTTAAATGTTTTGTTCGTAAATTAAACATTATAGTGATCAGTTGGATTCTTTTGAAATAATTTAATTAAATTGAAAGTAGTTAAGTTCTGTAGTATAAAAATAAAGGCACAGTAATATGACAAATTCAAGATTTTTTTTTTCTTTATGTATTCATCTGAAATATTTCTCCCAATTCAACTTTACGTAATACAGGTCTTTATGCATAGAGGATATGGGTCATTAATTATGTATATAGAATGTAGTTCGAGGTTATTCCGTCTCATCTCATCACATCTATAGTTTATTTGCATTACGATAGATTCCACCCCAGAATTTAACCGAGATTTCCATCGAGTAAATGTTAACCCCTCAAAAAAAGTACAAATTAATTTTTAAATAATGGGAAACTTCATAGAGAAAAGAAAGGTATGTGAAAAATACAAGAGTTATCAGGCATGTGATTTCCACGTTTTTGCACACCAGTATATTCTTAGAGAAAATGTTGTTCTCTTAAATCGCAAAAATGTTTCGATTAAATGAAATATCATTTTCTCTAAGAATATACTGGTGTGCAAAAACGCGGAAATCACATGTCTGGTTATACAAGAGTTATTTTTTTAATACAATCATAATAAACACGTTATTTTGAAAATCAAAATCTTGCTATTTTGAAATTTTTGGAATTCGGGAGCAGAGAGAAAATCAATAGTTGATAAAATTTTATTTTAAAACGTGTAATGAATTCTAAAGAAGAAAAAAAAAACAAGTTCTGCGTACTTCGGATGATCCACGGTGAAAAACTATTTCAATAAAGTATTTCAGAAAATAGTCTGATATCCTCATAGCGTGATAATATGTTATTGATGGATATTCATAAACATTTAGATAAACACAGTTGTTTCTTATAAAAAAGAATCCAATGGAGCAGTTAATTTTTTTTTTAGATTTCTATCTTAAGAGTCAACATTAGTTTGACACTTTGACGTCCTGAAATTTAAGGCTTTAATAGGAAATTTTCTTCAACAAATGTGAAGTGCTTATATATCCATTCACACTAAATTATTATTCACTTATTAAAGTAGAAAACTGTATTTTTTTTTTTTCAGTTGATATGTTAAATAATGACTTTTGATGAGTATGAGCAGAAAAAAGAGGGTCAAGGTCAAGTGGTGGAAAAAATAAGTCCGCAGGCAATTGGGATGATCCAAGAACAATTGGACAAAACTTAGTCCAAAAGTTAGTAAAATACTAGCAGTATTTAAAAATACACATTCCCTGTGTAATTACATAAATGTAAAATTTTCACCAAAAATTTCGTTTCTTAAAGTTGCACAAAAAAGCGAGCTATCAATTTTCGAAAAATTTCTACATATTTTCACTTGTAAAGTATGTGACGATTAATTTTCAAAAAGATCAACTTGATTGATTGAAAAGTGGTGGAGAGTGGAGCTAGAGCAGTGGTTCCCAACATAGCTTAATATATACTAGTCATTCGATAATGCGTACTTTTTTCCATAAATTATGCGGGAAGAATCTAAATTTATTTTGTCCATTTTTACTTTCAAAACAACTTTGGTGTAACTTTGGATGTTGACTGATCAAAAAATTCTCAGTATCAGTCATGAAAGGAAAAAAAAATCACCATTGGCAATCTGAGAAGTTCAAGCAATAGTTTCGGCTGTTGACCGATATTTCTTATCAGAATGTTAAACAACCAAATTTTTGAATGCGTCACAAAATTGGAAAATAACCTGATAAAAATATTATTGGTTGAACTATCGCAAAGAAAAGAAGCAGATTTGTTTTTTTTAAAAGTTAAATTCTCTAAGTACGGCACTTTCTTTACATACAGTTTTCTACTCGTTTAATAACAGCCGCTTAAAATAAGAGCATGGTTAAAATGAGCAATTTGCGTGTTAAGAATGGTTCAATATTAAACCTATATTGAAGTTTTCACTTGTGAGTTACAAAAGCAGAATCACGGCTAATATGAGCAAAATATTTGTTCATTTCAATTAGGATTCTCGCTGACTTTTTACGAACGTTAGCAATTTGGCTAATGAGAAGTAAAAAAGATTCGCGAAATGAAAAAAAATTAGTAAAATAAATTCGCTGTGAGACAATAAAAGTCAGATCTTTAACCCCCTTTTACCAATATGTTCTAAAATAAGCAAAGTTTTTGAAACTGTTTGTAGATTAGTTATTCATCTAAATTTAATTATCCGCTGCAGAAACTGAAAAAATAACTTTATTCTAAATGTCTTGCGCAATCAAGAAAAAAATTTAAAATCTGATTTAATTCACTAAAATGTTATGAAATAGAACTTCCAATCCCAGTTAACTCTGGATTTCAATATATTACATTCAATGAATTCTGAAAAATTAAAAATATAAACAATAAAATGTGTCAAAACTTTATTTTCTAGAATTCTTCGGCTTTTCATTGAAGCCCATACTGCAAAGACTATTTCAAAATAGTTTTAGAGAGTTAGCAGACAGAATGTTGTCTATTGGGCACATTAAAACGTTCTGAAATGAAATTTTTTGCTTACTGTGGCTTTGGCTGAATCTAAATTGAATCATATCGGGTTAGTATCTCTAAAAATATTGTAAATTGTACGATACGATTGAATATGATAAGTGACATCAATCGTTCAGTAATGTAAATAAGAGTATCGTCTGTAGTGAAACGCACACTCATACACATACAAAAAAGATGAGCAAAAATTGAGCACTCGCAATTTGGCGAGACTAATCATCCGTTTACTCGCCAAATTAAACATTTTGTCGTGATTTGACGCAATAGTGAGCGGCAGCGAAAATCCTGATTTCAATGTGATTTTCGGCGAAAAGTAAGGTAGAATTAGGAAGGAAACCTCTTTCTTGTCGAACATTGTTCTTTCTCCGCGACAATATTTCAATTTACCTGTCTGTCAAAATGTAGTAATTTATCAGTTTTACCAGACAGGATTTCAGCTTTCAAGGAGACCAAACGCGCAAGCACACACACACCAAGAAAATGCAAAGTAATATCCTAAAGTCTTGAAACAACGAAAGAAAGAAGGAAGAAGTAAGAACTAGCAAATACCGCCTCTTTGTAAGATTTAGAACTGAACCATGGAAAGGAAGTGTCATTAAAGAAAAGCTTTATTTATTTCTTTGTGTAATTGTGGACTCTGGGCAATATTAAACAATCTTTTCATGTCTCTTATTACATTGTTAAAAGAAAAAGGATATGTGAAATAAATAGCTCGAAAATTGTGACTATTGGCTATATTAGCGGAATGTTTTTTCCGGAAAAGGGAAGTAATCAGGTGCATTACTCTATGCCGTTCATGCCCTTTGGAATTACTAATTCTTTGGAGGATTTGACTTCAGTATTGTAATTTTATCTATAGAAAATGACACTTACAAACGTAAGCCTAAATATTTTATGTTAACTTTTTGACATTAAGTTAACTTTAGCATTGATATAATTAGAGCAATTAAAAACAGTAATTATGTGTGTTTTTAATTACTTTATTATTTTTGCGGATATTACGAGTAACGGTTAATACGAGGACTTTTATAATTCTCTTTCTTTTCCTATTAACCGAGTGTGACTATGTTTCGTTTGTCTGCAGTAATTCATTCCTTTGTATTAAACTTTGTATTAACAAATTGTCATTAACTTGCTTTTTTACTATTCTCGTAGGTTTAAAGCTGGGAACCTATGTAATTTCTGTAAAAAACTCAATTCAATTAACTGAACTTACCTGATTATTTTTGTACCATTCAAACGTTTACATCGTTTAACGCAAGCAAATAATTTCGTCCCTTATAAGACCCCTTATAAAGCACTTATAAGGCCCTTATAAGTTTTAAATATCGACGAGAAGTTACGAGTAATGGCAACGCTCCCTGGATAAGGGTGAAAGACTTGACATGCATCACGAAAACGTCACACAAAGCAGGGAAAACAGTGAAAAAAATCGAACAACTTACATGGTTCGTTTTCCTTGGCTCGGAATTATTAATTATTGTTAGAATAAGAATTAATAATTCCACGAGCCAACAAAATCGAATCATGCAAGTTCTTCGCATTTTTTCCTTTGTTTTGCCTGCTTTGTGTGACTTTTCATGACGCCCGTCAAGGCTTTTTCCCTTATCTAGGGGGCATTGGTAACGGTTAATACGAGGGCTTTTATAATTCCCTTTCTTTTCCTATTAACCGCGTTTGACTGTGTTTCGTTTTTCTGGAATAATTTATTCTTTTGTAATAAAATATTTACTAACAAATTGTCATTAACTTGTTTTTTTTACTAAAATATCTAAATTTAAAAAAATGTTTTCTCATAGCATAAAGCTGGGAACCTATTTAATTTTTGCCAAAAACTCAATTCAATTAGCACATCTTACCGGATTATTTTTGTTCCATTCAAATGTTTACATCGTTTAACGCAAACGAAAAATGGCGGCCTTTGTAAGTCCACAAAAAAAAAAAAATTCCCTGAATTTTTATTCTTCCTTTTGAGAACGGGTGTTTTAAATATCGATTAGGAGTCAACCTTTCTTAAAAGACACAAATCTAACTTGTATAAATACAAAAAATTGTATAAATACAGACATGTTTTCATTTCAGTGTTATAGTTTCCGTTTAGTTAAGACTTTTTCTAATACCCTGTACATGTAACTTGACAGCAGAATTATTATTATTATTATTATTATTATTATTATTATTATGAAAACGAGTTTAACGCATGATTGGATTTAACAAAATTTTCCGTTGGTTTCGAACTCTTCCTTACATGCGAATTCCACCAACTTGTTTACAAATGATCTAAAATATTCATAGAGAAAATGAATCAAAAAGTTTCTTTTTCGAACACATTCCAGCGCTGTGGGAAGGGGTTTCGCCCGAGCGCTTTTGAAAGTTCGGTCCTGTTTACCCACAACTTCTCTCAAATTAACGGTGTCTCATCCATGAATATCACCTTTCCTTAATAATTCACAAGTAATTTTGCAGGCGACTGCTTGTGCGGAAGAAATCCTATTCAGGTTTCTCACAACGATAAGGTAATGTTGGTTTTCCTAGAATTTAAAAAAAAAAAAGCGACGACTTTTTCTGTGATCCAGTGAAAAAAACAATGTTTAGCATTTCTAGAAGAAAATCGTTCCTTCACGTTTATTGTAAGAATAAGCTTATATCTACAAGTGTCCATAACTGAGGGTGATCAAAGAGAATAAGAGATAATCGGTTTATGACTACTGTTGTAGCTCCACTGTCGCAAAAACCGACATAAGAAGGCAAAGAAAAAAAAAGTTGTGATAGCGTTTTCGAAATTATGACATACAAATACAGTAAATCGTATGAAAACGGATACCTGTCTGAAAAGTAAACAATTTTCTGTCCCGACAGAAATAATTCCAGGCAATTATACCTGCTAAGATGAAAACCTATCTAAAACAGAATTTTTCTGTGTCACTTGAGACGTAGTAGATTTAAAAAAACAAAACATAATAACATTATACTATACGAGTGTACATAACTGTGGGTGATCAAAAAGAATAAGAGATAATCGGTTTATGACTACTGTTATACGTCCATTGTCGCAATAACCTACATAGGAATGCAAAAAAATAGGTGGGATAGCATCTTCGAAATTGGGATGTACAAATACAGTAAATCGTATGAAAACGGAACCTGTTTATAACGGATACCTGTGTGAAAAGTAAACAGTTTTTTATCCCTACGGAAATAATTCCAGTCAATTATACCTGCTAAGATGGAAACGTATCTAAAACAGAATTTTTCTCTGTCACTTTAGACTTTGTTTGTTTTAGGCTAAAAAAAAGTAATAACATTATACTATAAAATCTGTGAAAGCGAAATCGCTACACTAAAAAAAAAAAAAAAAAGATGAATGTTTCTTAATCAACAAAATTGTACAATAATCACGAACGTAAATATATAATAACCTCTTCTGAATCACCCAAGATTCCGAAAAGCGTTCCTTTATCTTTCGAAACCTCAGAAATCAATTTATTTTCAAAATTTAAAGAATTTACAAAAATAAATTTTTATTAGCTTCCCATAATTTTAGGACACGTTTCCTAGTAGCTTTTACATACAATGCATTAATCAGTTCTCTCTGCCCAAAAAATCGGTTTTTCGGTTTCTATCAATTCTCAAGTAAACATTTTCGGCTGCATAACTTAATTTGTGCATGCAGTTATAACAAAATAATGTTAATTTTCATAATAATGTTAATGCTGTTAATTTTGGATGTTGTCAGTTAAACACGTTTGCTGAATATCAAAATATTTAGCTGAGAATTGTTAGCATCCGGAACAGTGATATTCCGATTTGAGACGTTTCCGAAAATGACGGGCAGCTAATAAAAATTTATTTTTATAAATGGGTCTTTGAATTTCAAAAATAAATAGTTTTCTGGGGGTTTTATAGGTATAGGAACGCTTTTTGGAATCTTTGGTGACTCGGAAGAGGTTATTCTACATTTTCATTCTTGATTGTAGTTCATTTTTGTAGATTAAGAAACATCTGACTTTTTTTAGAAACCGAAATAAATTTCCATTTTGGCAATGTTTTCGATTGAGCAACTGTAATTGTGAACCATTCCTTATGACGAGAAATGGGAATTTTTTAAGTTTCAGACAAGATTATGATGCTGTACACAGATTCGATTTTCAGAGGTTTTACTGAACCAAATGCATTAAAATCTGTAAAAAAAAATGGGACCGCTAGAACACGGAAAAATATTCCATTTTAATTCAATCTCAGTCTTAGTCAATTAAAGCTGTTCTCAAATACAAAGGGGCAACTTTATGACACAAGTTTAATTTATTTTTGTTCGGATAACTGTAACATTGGCATCTGTTGTTATTCGGAAACTATGTAATCGAATGGCGGTTTCCATTTTTTGGTAAACGTAAAGGATCTTTCAGAAAATACCACCAATGTTGGCATTTTGAACAGAAATTCCGAACGAAAGGAAAAAAAATAAGTAGAAAAAACGGTTATCACGTGAAACAAAATCGCTTAATAATTTATTTATCAAAAAACGGAAAACTCATTTCGATTCCAAATCGCTTCAATTTTCCCTGCCATTTTTGTGCCTTTACCTTTAAAAATGAGTTAGTAAATGTGTCAGAAAGTTTCGCGCTTGTTGAGAAATGAACTTGAGAACCGCCGTAAGAGCGCTAAAAACAAAACGAGACGAGGAAGTTGCTTATCATCTACTGGATTTGTTCACAATATCATCGTGCATCTTGCAAAGTGACAATGGCACAAAATTTCTTTATAAAATTATTGAAGAAATTTGCACAATGTGGAATGAAATCGAAATTGTTCATGGAAAGCCAGAAAATAGCTATTCACAAGGCTCAGTTGAAAGAGCAAACCAAGACATCTAAAAGATGTTATCCACTTGGCTTGAAACAAACAATACAGCAAAGTGGAATAACATTTATTCAATTTATGAAAAATAGAGCACATCACTCTGGTATAGATCGCAGTCCATATGAAGCTATATTTGGCTGTAAAGTGAAAGTAGATTTAAGAACCTATTTGCCAGTTGATACTTTGTCGGGAATTACAAGTGAAGAAGATTTTATTGTATTAAGAAATCTGTCTAATAATGATGCCCAACTTCAGGTAGCAATCTAAGCTGAGGATTAGGATGTAGCTGCAATGAATAAAGACAATATAGAAGTAGAACTGGGTGATTCGACAAAAGACTGCGAGGCAGTGTTTCCAGTGGGCTACTTTTTGTAAATTCAGATTTTTTGTTTGGCCACTTTTCTGAAATGGTAAAATTCCCCTGGTTTTCGCCTTAATTAATATGTCATTAAATAAGGCGAGTTTTACAATTTAAAAAAAGTGGTGCCAATCAAGAAATCTGAATTTTTAAAAAGTAGCCCGCTGGCAACCCTGCTTGAAGGAAATAACTGTTGCAAATCCAATCAAAAACAGAAATAAGAGTGTTGACCAAACTGAAGAGGAACAGCATAATTCTGCAATAGAAAAGACTGATGATGGGAAGAGAAAAACAAACAGTTTAGATGATGTTGAAGTGGAAATTTCTGAAGAAAAGAAATAAGACTCTTTTTTTGTGCTAGATAAAGTCTCAAAAAATATTCAAGAAGATTGACGCTCTAAACAGTCACTAAATAACTAAGTGGAAAAAAGTTATGGCTTCCGAAATTAAAATTTCCAAGTGCGAATGTAGAAGAAATCGTTCGGATAAGAATATCGGAGGTAGATAGGGTTAAGGCTGAAAGCCGGTATGTTATAGCTGTTATAAGTTCTGAAGGAAATGAAAACTGATATAAACTTGGTATAAAACATGGCATTTTATACCAACTGAACACAAGGAATGATTTTACTGTTTTCAAGGAAGCCTTTATTTCAATCAATGAAGCTCCAGTGTATGAACTAAGTCTAATAGTATAGGTAAAATAGACCAAAAATTGAGTAATATACGACAACTGGTGGCCATTCACAAAAATTTG